>CM060967.1:93738875-95103875 GCA_030765045.1 Tenodera sinensis | reverse complement strand
TGAATTAAAATAGTATATTCCAACTGCTAATAGGAAGATAGTGGAAGTGATATGGTGTAGTGATATAAAATAAACAAAGGACCAGATATAAATACAGCAAGTTCAATTTAAAGGACAACTGGAAGATAGTAGAAGTGATAGTGACAGTGAATATAGAAATAAATGTAATAGGTATCAATGTAATAGCATGTAGTATCGCTTACTGCGATGGGGCATGCTTCTGCGATGGGGCATGCTTGTTATAGCTAATAAATAAAAAAAAAAAAAAATAATAATAATAATAATAACAATAACAATAATAATAATAATCATAATAACAGCAACAACAACAACAACAACAATAATAATAATAATAATAATAATAATAATAATAATAATAATAATAATAATAATAATAATAATAATAATAATAATAATAATAATAATAATAATAATAATAATAATAATAATAATAATAATAATAATATTAATAATCATAATAACAACAACAACAATAATAATAATAATAATAATAATAATAATAATAATAATAATAATAATAATAATAATAATAATAATAATAATAATAATAATAATAATAATAATAATAACAATAATAATAACAATAACAATAACAATAACAATAACAATAACAATAACAATAACAATAACAATAACAATAACAATAACAATAACAATAACAATAACAATAACAATAACAATAACAATAACAATAACAATAACAATAACAATAACAATAACAATAACAATAACAATAACAATAACAATAACAATAACAATAACAATAACAATAACAATAACAATAACAATAACAATAACAATAACAATAACAATAACAATAACAATAACAATAACAATAACAATAACAATAACAATAACAATAACAATAACAATAACAATAACAATAACAATAACAATAACAATAACAATAACAATAACAATAACAATAACAATAACAATAACAATAACAATAACAATAACAATAACAATAACAATAACAATAACAATAACAATAACAATAACAATAACAATAACAATAACAATAACAATAACAATAACAATAACAATAACAATAACAATAACAATAACAATAACAATAACAATAACAATAACAATAACAATAACAATAACAATAACAATAACAATAACAATAACAATAACAATAACAATAACAATAACAATAACAATAACAATAACAATAACAATAACAATAACAATAACAATAACAATAACAATAACAATAACAATAACAATAACAATAACAATAACAATAACAATAACAATAACAATAACAATAACAATAACAATAACAATAACAATAACAATAACAATAACAATAACAATAACAATAACAATAACAATAACAATAACAATAACAATAACAATAACAATAACAATAACAATAACAATAACAATAACAATAACAATAACAATAACAATAACAATAACAATAACAATAACAATAACAATAACAATAACAATAACAATAACAATAACAATAACAATAACAATAACAATAACAATAACAATAACAATAACAATAACAATAACAATAACAATAACAATAACAATAACAATAACAATAACAATAACAATAACAATAACAATAACAATAACAATAACAATAACAATAACAATAACAATAACAATAACAATAACAATAACAATAACAATAACAATAACAATAACAATAACAATAACAATAACAATAACAATAACAATAACAATAACAATAACAATAACAATAACAATAACAATAACAATAACAATAACAATAACAATAACAATAACAATAACAATAACAATAACAATAACAATAACAATAACAATAACAATAACAATAACAATAACAATAACAATAACAATAACAATAACAATAACAATAACAATAACAATAACAATAACAATAACAATAACAATAACAATAACAATAACAATAACAATAACAATAACAATAACAATAACAATAACAATAACAATAACAATAACAATAACAATAACAATAACAATAACAATAACAATAACAATAACAATAACAATAACAATAACAATAACAATAACAATAACAATAACAATAACAATAACAATAACAATAACAATAACAATAACAATAACAATAACAATAACAATAACAATAACAATAACAATAACAATAACAATAACAATAACAATAACAATAACAATAACAATAACAATAACAATAACAATAACAATAACAATAACAATAACAATAACAATAACAATAACAATAACAATAAGAATAAGAATAAGAATAACAATAACAATAACAATAACAATAAGAATAACAATAACAATAACAATAACAATAACAATAACAATAACAATAATAATAATAATAATAATAATAATAATAATAATAATAATAATAATAATAATAATAATAATAATAATAATAATAATAATAATAATAATAATAATAATAATAATAATAATAATAATAATAATAATAATAATAATAATAATAATAATAATAATAATAATAATAATAATAATAATAATAATAATAATAATAATAATAATAATAATAATAATAATAATAATAATAATAATAATAATAATAATAATAATAATAATAATAATAATAATAATAATAATAATAATAATAATAATAATAATAATAATAATAATAATAATAATAATAATAATAATAATAATAATAATAATAATAATAATAATAATAATAATAATAATAATAATAATAATAATAATAATAATAATAATAATAATAATAATAATAATAATAATAATAATAATAATAATAATAATAATAATAATAATAATAATAATAATAATAATAATAATAATAATAATAATAATAATAATAATAATAATAATAATAATAATAATAATAATAATAATAATAATAATAATAATAATAATAATAATAATAATAATAATAATAATAATAATAATAATAATAATAATAATAATAATAATAATAATAATAATAATAATAATAATAATAATAATAATAATAATAATAATAATAATAATAATAATAATAATAATAATAATAATAATAATAATAATAATAATAATAATAATAATAATAATAATAATAATAATAATAATAATAATAATAATAATAATAATAATAATAATAATAATAATAATAATAATAATAATAATAATAATAATAATAATAATAATAATAATAATAATAATAATAATAATAATAATAATAATAATAATAATAATAATAATAATAATAATAATAATAATAATAATAATAATAATAATAATAATAATAATAATAATAATAATAATAATAATAGATCAATTCCGCGAAGATTTGAAATCAATGTTTCACTTTTTTTACTGAGGAAAGATGATGCTAGATATTCCAAAGTATCTTATGAAGTGAAAAATAAATGTTTTTGACGTGAATATGGGTTCAAATTTCACTTCTTACCCACATATTTCCAAAACAATAAAAATAAGCGTGAAAACGGTGATTTTCATATCAATATTTCAGGAGCTATGTACAACTGTTTTAATTTTTTTTTCGATGTACATCACACAATGACTCTTTATCTTCAGAACGTGTTTATGGCTAATAATTTTCGACATTTATAAATAATCCTTAGAGCCTGTTTAATTATTACCGTGTGTCGATGCCAGTTAGTCACGGTAAATAAGGATGAAGTCCTCTGCGGGGAAAAGTAATTGACTAAAAAAAATATCCTTTTTGATTCTGCGTCATTACAATATAACAAATAAAAAGTATCAGAAAGTTTTCCTCTAAAGTTATTCGTTTTCCCACAAAACACGTGACTAACGGACAATTGGTGCTGGCGCCCTGTGGTCGTCATACGCGTACAGTGCGTGTGAGACTTCAGTCAGGATAGACGTATTAGTCTGTTTCTGACTCCATGGCAAAAACACCAGCCCAAAGACAATGTGAATACAAACAACGTCTGAAGGAGGAAGGCAGGTATGCACAATGGAAGGAAAAATAAAAGTGACTATGAGGAAAGGAAGAGCAATACTGAAATAAACAAAACAAGGAAGAGAACACCTCAAGTCTGAATTAGGAGACATAAGCAAGCACAGCGGGCAAGACAGAAGATAAGAGACCAAGAAGGGATTGATAAGGATACTCCGTCAACATCAGCGGGTTTCAAAAGCAGACAGCATTTTGGAAAGTGCAGAAAACGTGTTGAGGAAGCATTGCCGCAATCTCCACGCAAAAGAAAAGAAATGATTCGTAAGTTAGCAGTTGAAGAGGGATTACATGTTGTAAAACCAAAGCATTCTGTCCCGGTATCAGGAAAACAACTATCAGAGGAACTTAAAAGTGCAATCATCAAGTTCTGTCAGGATGATTCAATATCTTACCAAGCTCCTGAAGGAGATGATTTTATTGAAATCCATGTTCAAGGAGAAACAAAGAAGTTCGCATTAGGTATCTAGTGGTAACATTAAAAGAAGTACACGCACTCTTTCTAGAAGACCGAGAAGAAATCTCCTTGGGGTTGACAAAATTTGCTGAATTACGCCCTGCTCACGTGCGTCTTCAAAGTCAGATCCCACATGATGTGTGCACATGCATTATACATGAAAATACTAAGTTTCTTCTCAAAGCATTGTGTAAAAATCACGTACTCACTGAGACTGAATTTCGTAAGTTCATAGCACAAGTGGTTTGTAATCAGGAATCGAGTAAGTGTATGCAGGGAGGATGCTCCAACTGCCCTGGATTGAGTGGAGCAGACATTTCGGATGAACTCGCTAATTCTCCATGCGAATGGAAACTGTGGAGTTCACGTAATGGAAGAATGGAAATAGAAGTTAAAAAGGGATCTGTAAAAGACTGCATTGAAGAACCGACCAATTGCCTGCCACGTTTCCTAAATCTCTCAATATTTACTGCTGTTGCCTGATATAGGAAAGAAGATATTGGTGAAATTCAGAAACAATCTTTTGCTTTGGTGTCTGATTATGTATCATATGACAAATATGCAGTTGATACTTGCTTAAGGAATATATTTTCGGAAATATTGGATATTGTTCCGAATCTTGAACTTGTGAAAGTGTTTTCTGATGGAGCTGCTAGTCATTTTAAGCAGAAATACACATTGAGTCATGAGACATACCTTTCCGAAGTATTTGGAATCCAAATTGAATGGCAGTTCTTCCAATCCTATCACGGAAAGGGGGCAGTAAATGCCATTGGAGGACAAGTGAAGAGGATGGCATGGACAACTGCGAAAGTAGGAAGCAGGATTCAGAGTGCTGAAGAATTTGTTAATACTGTTAGAAACAAAACCAAATTATGTCTTCTTGAGGTTTCTCTGCCTGAAATTGAAGAAGCAAAAGAATTTCTCGACAAACGATTTGAACGTATTTCACCTATGCCATCCACTAAGCGGGTTCATTATGTGAAAGTATTAGGTTTAAATGTTGTGGAATATGCTTTTCTTTCATGTGCGGAAAGTGTCAGAATGATGCACAGCTTTCGGAAATAAAAACAGTGTAGTGATATGCGCGTGTACTACGAGGCTACTGCATTTAGCGTTTCTGCACTATAAGGAGTCCAATCCAGAGTGTGTTACAGGTATGTGCTGTGTGCTGTGTGCTCTCATGTGTCGTCTTTGTTATGGTTTTGAGTCAGCTTTTTATACTTGCAATGACGTAACTGTGCTAAGAAATGTGACCTGTGAACTTCTGTTTATTCTGTTTATGCTGCATGACCTTAATGTTTCCCCAAAGGATATGATTATTGTCAAAACGATAAATACAATTACTCACCTGTGTGTATCACATGTATGTAACGTATAATACGTATCACTATAATTTACCATGTGTTATATCATGTAAAACAAAGACAAGGTGTAAAAATTTTTGCATATGTCAGTTAGTCACAAATTCATGTCAGTTAGTCACGCTGACCTTTAAATAAATATCTCCAGATGAGAATAACATGCAAAACCTTTTTCCAGGTCATTTGAAAGCTTAGAAGTTCCTCTCTCAAGTGATTTTTTAGAACAAATCAAATAAGAAAGCTTTCAGAGAAAGCGGAGGACAAACGTTTGGAGTTGGACCTGCAGTTGACAAAAATGCCAGTTAGTCACGAAAAGTTTAGCGCTCATTATTAAATAATTGTTTCACTTTTTTAAGGCTTTTATCTTTCCGATCACAACCGCCAATGTATTCTCTGTCATCGTATGTCGTTAAAATAACATTTTTACACCCATATTGGCCATTAGACAGACATTTTAAGAAGAAAATGTAGTGTAAATGTCAGTTAGTCACACGCGGAATTGCTCAATAATAATAATAATAATAATAATAATAATAATAATAATAATAATAATAATAATAATAATAATAATAATAATAATAATAATAATAATAATAATAATAATAATAATAATAATAATAATAATAATAATAATAATAATAATAATAATAATAAAAATAATAATAATAATAATAATAATAATAATAATAATAATAATAATAATAATAATAATAATAATAATAACAATAACAATAACAATAACAATAACAATAACAATAACAATAACAATAACAATAACAATAACAATAACAATAACAATAACAATAACAATAACAATAACAATAACAATAATAATAATAATAATAATAATAATAATAATAATAATAATAATAATAATAATAATAATAATAATAATAATAATAATAATAATAATAATAATAATAATAATAATAATAATAATAATAATAATAATAATAATAATAATAATAATAATAATAATAATAATAATAATAATAATAATAATAATAATAATAATAATAATAATAATAATAATAATAATAATAATAATAATAATAATAATAATAATAATAATAATAATAATAATAATAATAATAATAATAATAATAATAATAATAATAATAATAATAATAATAATAATAATAATAATAATAATAATAAAGTATTTAGAAAATAATGTTCTGTTACTTTGAAAAAATCTGATGTGTTGCACTCACATGGCTTTCTCTACTCTTGTACTAACCATTCTTACAAACTCTTACTCCTATATCTTCTTCGTGTTAGTTAAGATAAACATTTGTACAAATTATCTTACTGCTTATTTCCTTGTAGGTGGAAGGGGAATATTAGGATACAGTGGGTTTTGTGAGATAGTCAAATCTTTTAAAGCTTTGAGATTCTGTTGTCTTTGCACACTTAATACCTAAAAAAATGAACTACGATGATCCATTTCACCAAAGTTATGTTTTCCAAAAATCACACACATAACAAGGAATATCTCCGATATGGTTCACCTTACAAGAAAATTCATTTGGACATAAATTGTGTATTTTAGCAAGATCTACATTTTTGTAGAGTATTATTTTCTCTACTCCTAACGGTTTACCGGTTATGCAAAAGTAAATATGACTACAGTGGCTATAGCCAGAAAATTCAAGACATACATTTCATTTGTCATAAAAATATCTCAAACATATGACACTTTAATCAAAATCATTAGAGCCATTTTCAAGAAAATCAACATTTGCAAAGAATGTTCCACGTAAAGGGTATTTTAGCGTGGGGCTATTTCCTTCAAAATCTGCGTGTAGCTTCCTTGAAAGACATTAAACGTAAATGCCAACTTTGGTTTTTAACCGACTTTTCGTTTTTGAGTTATGCTGTCCACAGACACACACAGACACAGACACACAGACACACTCACGGACCTTTTTCTAAAAATGCCTTTTTTGGATTCAGGGATCTCAAAACATATATTTCCGGTCAAATCTCGACATCGAATTTTTGGGTCGAATACAATACTTCCCCTACTTACCAGTAGAGAAAGTAAAAAGATCAGTACTTACTTTAAAAGTCTGAAATGTTACACTCATATGGCTTTCTCTACTCTTGTACTAACCATTCTTACAAACCCTTATTCCTATGTTTTCTTTGTGTTAGTTAAGATAAACATTTGTACAAATTATCTTGTTGCTTATTTCCTTGTAGGTGTAAGGGGAATATTAGAATACAATAGGCTTTGTGCAATAGTCAAATGGTTTAAAGCTTTGAGATTCCGTTCTCTTTGCACACTTAACATATAAAAAATTAACAACGATGATCCATTTTGCAAAAGTTTTAAGTTTTCCGAAACTGACACATATAACAAGGAATATCTCCGAAATGGTTCATCCTACAAGAAAATGTATTTAGACATAAATTGTGTATTGTAGCAAGATCTACATTTTTGTATACTATTATTTGGTCTATCTCTAACGGTTTACTAGTTATGCAAAAGTCGTCCAGGGTAAATACGACTACAGGGACTATAGCCAGAAAATTCAAGATATACATTTCATTTGTCATAAAAATATATCAAACATATGGCATTTTAATCAAAATCGTTAGAGCCATTTTCAAGAAAATCAAAATTTTCGAAAAATGTTCTATGTAAAAGGTAGTCTAGGGTGGGGCTATTTTCTTCAAAATCTTCGTGTCACATTCTTAAAAGACTTAAATACCAACTTTTTCAGGAGCACTAAGGTGTGCTTGGAAGGAATTTGCATATTTCATTATGTAATAATGAATGTGATGCTGAAGTAACTTTAGGCCATTTTAAGTCACTATCGGTTTTAACAATTTGGTTATCCCGATTTTTTCAGGAATCTATTGGGATGCTTCTGCATTACCAATAACCGAGGCTCGATAGTTGTAACTGCGATTCTAGGTAATTATTTTTAACAAAGGAATGATATGAAGTTTGGGAAGATAAAATTTAGCCAATGTTATACAAAATAATTTATTGCCATAAACGATATTACATAACGTATTTACAATATTCTTATCTTAATCTACAGGCAGTGTCGACTTGAATGTTGAATTATATTAGTTCGTCTTAGTCTTAGTAAGGTCCTTCCGGTCCTCCTCTCTGTTGTGGTCCACCACGAGCATAGCCTCCAGCGCCGGTGTCTTCATAACGGACTCTGGGCTGCCGGCCATCGGGAAGAAGTACTCGGTAAGAACCCTGAGCCTGTTCATCCTGACGGGCTTCCTCCTGGGAGAAAGTGGCACCAGATTCTGCATCCTCAACTTCGTACGCAAATTCATAGTTTGCTGGTTCCTGCAGAAGATAAGGTGAAGAGATTAATCTTACCCTTTATTAAAGATAAGTTAGTTTAAACGAGTTAGTCAGATACATAAACAATGCAGCACTAACTGAAAGAATAAAGAAAAAATTTCACTACCTCTGGAGACACCCCTTTCAACAAAACCCATTTTTGATTAGGGAGAAAAAATATATTTGGAATCCCCTCTTAAGATCTATTTTCTTATAAATTATATTGACAAAATTGATAATTGCGGCGCACAAGTGTGATTATAAGTTCTGAGATTAGATATCTCAGAGCGTAATAAAAAATGTTTCTTTATCTACTGATCCAATGCATGAAAACAACTATGGACTTATTAATACTTACGGCCAAATCATCCTCGCGAGCCAAGTTTCTTGCAGAGGCAGCATAACCACCATCAGCAGCGTAAACTGAGTTTGCACCAGGAACCCCGTATTGTGTTGAGAGAGCACCAGATCTGTCTGAGGCGAGAGGAGCACCATATTGCGTGGAGGGAGAACCACCGAAGGACCTGCTAAAAGCTGAAGGAGCACCATATTGCGTGGAGGGAGAACCACCGAAGGCTCTGCTGGAAGCTGAAGGAGCACCATATTGCGTGGAGGGAGAATCACCAAAGGACCTGCTAGAAGCTGAAGGAGCACCATATTGCGTGGAGGGAGAATCACCGAAGGACCTGCTGGAAGCTGAAGGAGCACCATATTGCGTGGAGGGAGAATCACCGAAGGACCTGCTAGAAGCTGAAGGAGCACCATATTGAGAAGACAGAGCATTAACGAAGGATCTGCTTGTGGCAGCAGGAGCACCGTACTGTCCTGAGAGAGCACCACCGAAGGATCTAGCAGCAGCGGAAGGAACACCATATCGGGCTGAAGGAGCACCACCAATGCGAGCCGAACCACCACTAATGCGAGATGAAGCTGAAGGAGCATTATAACGTGTAGAAAGAGCACCGCTGAAGGAACGGCTTGAACCAGAAGCGCTGAAACGGCTCACAGCTCCAGAGGCACCACCATTACGTACTGAAGATGCAGGGGCACCATACTGGTTAGATGGGATACCACCAAAAGAACGGGCAGAAGCTGAGGGGGCGCCATACTGGTTTGAAGGAACTCCACCAAAACGTGCTGAAGCGCCTCCAAATCGTCTTGTAGTGTCAGGTGCACCATACTGAGTAGAAAGAGCTCGGTTTTCAATAATGGGAACACCGAAATGGCTGTCAGGAGTTCGAGCTCCGTTCTGACTGGGCGGCAAGTAAGAGTTTGCCACTGGAGGTTCTGCAAGGACACCAGCAAGTGTCACTGAGAGGAAAAGAACCAGCTTCTGGAAAAAAATAGATTAACGAGAGTTAGCTACAACTTGCTAATATGGAACGATTAATATGTTTCATGATCCTGGTATGGGTGACATCAACTTCCAGCATCTGGAAAACATGACATCATAAATGTCAGCCAGTGTAAAAAAGGCATATATTTGTCTTATTTACTGCTTTAAGTTCTAGAATCGAAATTTACATATGAGGCGATTATGTTATATTTCAATGGAATTATAATAATTAGCTCATTCTTGTAAAAGTTATAGCAATCGATTCAGAAGGAAAACTGTTATGTTTCGATCCATTTCTTTTTTAAGAAAATGTTACACTTTAAACTTTTATTCTGTATCTCCTGAGTATATCAATATCTATTTAGTCGTAAAAAGTCACTTCACAAGAACGTTTCAAAGCAGTAAATCTGGCATTCCCTAGCATTTTATATGCTGATTACACTGCTTTTCACTTTCTCTACTGGTAAGTAGGGGAAGTACTGTATTCCACCCAAAAATTCGATGTCGAGATTTCACCGAAAGTATATGTTTTGAGCCCCATGAATCCAAAAAAAGAGTATTTTTAGAAAAAGGTCCGTGTGTGTGTCTGTGTAACTGTGGACAGCATAACTCGAAAACGAAAAGTCAGTTAAAAACCAAAGTATGTGTTTAAGTTTACTGTCTTTCAAGGATGCGACACGAAGATTTTGATGAAAATAGCCCTACCCTAAACTACCCTTTACATGAAACATTTTTCCAAAGTTTTGATTTTATTGAAAATGGCTCTAACGATTTTGATTCAAATTTCATATGTTTGAAATATTATGATGAAAAATGAAATGTATATCTTGAATTTTCTGGCTATAGCACCTGTAGGCGTATTTACTGTGGACGACTTTTGTATAACTGTTACACCGTTAGAGATAGACCAAATCATACTATACAAAAAAGTAGGTCTTGCTAAAATACACAATTTATGTCCGAATAAATTTTCTTGTAGGGTGAACCATTTCGGAGATATTCCTTGTTATGTGTGTGAGTTTCGGAAAACTTAAACCTTTCGTGAAACGGAACATCGTTGTTCACTTTTTTATATACTAAGTATGTAAAGAGAACGGAATCTCAAAGCTTTAAAAGATTTGACTATCTCACAAAACCCACTGTATTCCAATATTCCCCTTGTACCTACAAGGAAATAAGCAATAATATAATTTGTACAAATGTTTATATTAACTAACACGAAGAAGATAATGGAATAAGAGTTTGTAAGAATGGTTAGTACAAGAGTAGAGAAAGTCATGTGAGTGCAACACATCAGATTTTTTAGAAACAGGTTCGTGTGTGTCTGTGGACAGTATAATTCAAAAACGAAAAGTCGGTTAAAATCCAAAGTTGGTATTTAAGTTTAATGTCATTCAAGGATGCGACACGAACATTAAACTTAAATACCAAGTTTTCGGTTTTGAGTATGCTGTCCACAAAGTGACTCAAACTGACTCACAGACACACAGACACACACACGGACATTTTTCTAAAAATGCTTTTTGGATTGAGGGGTTCTCAAAACATATATTTCCGGTGAACTCTCGACATAGAATTTTTGGGTGGAATACAATACAATACCAGTACTTACCAGTACAGGAAGTAAAAATGGAAATATTATAAATTATTGTAACATTTTTACTTTCTCTACTGGTAAGTAGGGGAAGTATTGTATTCCACCCAAAAATTCGATGTCGAGATTTCACCGGAAATATGTTTTGAGGACCCTTGAATGCAAAAAAAAATTAGAAAAAGGTCCGTGTGTGTGTATGTTTGTGTTTGTGTGTGTGTGTGTGTGTGTGTGTGTGTGTGTGTGTGTGTGTGTGTGTGTGTGTGTGTGTGTGTGTGCCTGTGGACAGCATAACTCAAAAACGAAAAGTCGGTTAAAAACCAAACTTGGTATTTAAGTTTAATCTCATTCAGGGATGCGACACGAAGATTTCGAAGAAAATAGCCCCACCCTAAAATACCCTTTACATAGAACATTTTTCGAAATTTTTGATTTTCTTCAAAATGGCTCTAACGATTTTGATTAAAATGCCACATGTTTGAGATACTTTGATGACAAATGAAATGTATATCTTGAATTTTCTAGCTGTAGCCCCTGTAGTCGTATTTACTCTGGACGACTTTTCCATAACTGGTAAGCCGTTAGAGATAGACCAAATCATACTATACAAAAAAATGTAGATCTTGCTAAAATACACAATTTCTGTCTGAATAAATTTTCTTGTAGGGTGAACCATTTCGGAGATATTCTTTGTTATGTGTGTGAGTTTCGGAAAGCAAAACTTTCGTGAAATGGAACATCGTTGTTCATTTTTGATATATTACGTGTGCAAAGAGAACAGTATCTCAAAGCTTTAAAAGATTTGATTATCGCACAAAGCCTACTGTATTCTAATATTCCCCTTGCACCTACAAGGAAATAAGCAATAATATAATTTGTACAAATGTTTATATTAACTAACACGAAGAAGATAATGGAATAAGAGTTTGTAAGAATGGTTAGTACAAGATTAGAGGAAGTCATGTGAGTGTAACACATCAGATTTGTTTTTAAATTCTGCACATGTTATAGTGCCATAAAAATACAAGCCTGTCACTCATGAAGAAATCTCCACATCAGTGGGGTACTTTCCGAGCTAGATTGTGAATGTTTGAATGTCGAGGCTTCCTCAGTAACCTATAAGGCTTGAGTAACATACAACATCCTTGTTTTAATCACAATAAGGGATATCGAAATATCCTCAACAATATTGAAGAAATAAAGTATCCACAATCGAGAAAGGTAAATTTAAACTCACTCACACACTCACTGACTCACTTACTCATTCACTAACTCACTGTCTCACTCATTCACTCACTCACTCACTCACTCACTCAATCAATCAATCACTCACTCACTCACTTACTCACTTACACACTCACTCACTCTCTCTCACACTCAGTTACTCACTCACTTACTCACTTACACACTCACTCACCCACTCACCCACTCACTCACTCGCTCGCTATACTCATTCTTGTATACTCCACTTCTACAAGCGCCCATTCTTCTATTTACTTCATGTTAATCGAGAACAACATTTCAAACAATGGTTTCATTATGTGTTTCCTTGTGTGTAAGAGCTGTTCGCTATATAAAGACTTTGAAATTACGTTCTCCTTACATGAACAGCAAGAACAAATGAATGACAGCTTGGCCTTGCAAGAAGTGTAAATATTGGAGAACTCAAACAAATAAAAAGGAATACTTCAGAAATGGCCAACACCACAAAGAAGGAATCAACATTACTTGCTTTAACGGTATCTACATTTTTGTACGGTAGGCTTTTGTCTATCTTATATGGTTCACCATTTAACCAAAAATCAATCTTAATGAAGACGACTATGCTATTGGCTAAAAATTCAACTATACTTTTAATTTGTCATGAAAACATGACAAATATTAAATAGTTTAATCAAAATCATTGGATCCATTTTTGAGAAAATACAAATTGTAAAAAGAATGTCCACATAAAGGATAGTTTGGGACGATATTTTTTTCAAAATCCTCGTATCGCTTCTTTGGAAGGCGCTGAACTTAAATGCCAAGTTTGGTATTATTTAACCGTTTTTCGTTTTTGAGTTATTCTATTCGCAGACCAATGGGCACAAGTGACAGACACAGACAGACAGACAGACAGACAGACAGACAGACAGACACACACACACACACACACACACACACACAACACACACACAGACAAACATACTTGCATACAAAAAAAAGCCATTTTTCTAAAAATCTGATGTGTTACACTCACATGACTTTCTCTACTCTTGTACTAACCATTCTTACAAACCCTTATTCCTATATCTTCTTCATGTTAAGATTAATATTTCTAGAAATTATCTTATTACTATTTCCTTGTAGGTGCAAGGGGAATATTAGAATACAGTAGGCTTTGTGCGATAGTCAAATTATTTAAACCTTTGAGATTCCGTTCTCTTTGTACAATTAACATCTAAAAAATGAACAACGATGTTCCATTTCACGAAAGTTTTAAGTCTTCCGAAACTCACACACATAACAAGGAATATTTCTGAAATGGTTCACCTTACAAGAAATTTTATTCCGACATAAATTGTGTATTTTAGCAAGATCTACATTTTCTGTACAGTATGATTTGGTCTATCTGTAACGGTTTACCAGTTATGCAAAAGTCGTCCAGAGTAGATACGACTACAGGGGCTATAGCCAGAAAATTCAAGATATACATTTCATTTGTCATAAAAATATCTCAAACATATGACATTTTAATCAAAATTGTTAGCCATTTTCAAGAAAATCAAAATTTTTGAAAAAAAATCCATACCAAAATTTGCGTAAATTTCAATATTTTATTTATATGACCTCGAAGAAAAATAAATCGGGAACTTTTGGATCTTCAAGTTTGACTACAAGAGACTTTTGTACAGAATTGTTTTATTACTTGCTTGAATACGCCTGAACACAAGTTTGCCTGGGAGATATTTGAAATAATGTGGAAAAGGCAGTCCTGATTAACGTTTACCTCGTTGGTTCCATTGTTTGAAGTGCTTACCTTAGCCATAGCTGATTGTAGCTGGTAGCTATGGTGGACTGAGATGTCGATAAACAGATTCATGAGCATTTATATAGTGCAACTGGAGCATTGGGTGATGGCCAACACTGCTGAAGTGAAAGAAACTGGATTACCTCTGGGATGGACGCCGTGATGGGTTGTAACGACCCACACTCCCATCTTGTTGCATCATCGGCGGAACGCATCGCAACTCTCAGTGATAGGTAACAAAAAAAGGACTGGACATTTGCACGCGCAGGTGATCTAACACTTGCCCCCAGGAGACCATTAATTTTACCGAGGATCTCGTTTCGTCACAACCATGTGATGATCCAAATAATCATCGTCTTTGCATCTATGCCTTACCCTAGATTTGGGAGCTGGTCTTGACTGTGAGGTAAGGCGATTTTCTGGTTTAGGACGATGATGGGGCCTCAGTTATTACCTTCTGTGCAATACTGCTACAATGCTATTGTTGTCTTCATAGCCTACACATGTACTCCTTAAGGCAGATTAATTTGTGTGACTTGGAAATTCTATGTAACTAATCTCATTTCACTAGATAAATTTGTATGCACCTATTTTGAAATCATTTCATTAGCAAGGAATATAGGCCACAGAATGACCTACAGAAAACTGAAGCTGTGCTGTAATTTTCAAAACTGTACAGATGTAGATTCTGTACAAATCACTAATAAAACTATGGCATAATAAACAAATATGATGTGTTGCCCTCACATGGCACTTTCTACTCTTTAACAACTATTCTTACAAACTCTTACGTTTCTTCAACGTCTTCTTCATGTTAATCAAGATAAACATTTGCTGCAGAGGTGATCTTATTGCATGTATTCTTGTAGTTAGAAGGGGAATATGGCAACGCAGTGGACTTAGAGCGATAATAAAATCTTTTAAAGCTTTCAAATTCTGTTCTCTTTGCAAGGCTAAGAGATAAAAAAGTTAATAACAAGTTTCCATTTGAGAAACGTATAAGTACTGCAAAACTCACACATATAACAAGGAATATCCCCGAAATGGTTCAGACCACAAAAAATCATTTGGACAGAGCTTGTGTGTTTTAACGATATCCATATTTTTTGTACAGTAAGATTTGGTCTATCTCTTACGGTTTACCAGCTGTCCTAAACTTATCAAGAGTAAACAGGACTACATAGACCATAGCCAGGAAATTCAAAATATACATTTCTTTCAAAATAAAAGTAACTTAAACGTATGGATTTTTATTCAAAATCGTTAGAGCCATTTTTGAGAAAATCAAAATGTTCCAAAAATTGTCCAAGTAAAGAATAGTTTATGGTTGAAGAATTTTGTTCAAGATTTCCCATGAATGATATTAAACTTAAATACCAACTTAGTTTTTAACCAACTTTCCGTTTTTGAGTTATGCTGTCTACAGACACACACACTCTCTCTCACCTACACACATACACTCGCCCATGCACACGTACAGTATTGTTCTTATAAACCGCTACGTTATTCCAGATATATTAGGTGCTGTTTAATATTACTTCAAGTTAAGTATTGTAGGTTTATTTACGTCCAATATGTGTGCACAGACTTCAGTGGCTACTTCTTAACGTTAAACTGCTCCACCATTTTCCACCGCTGGTCGAAAATTTGTTTGCCAATATTTCACTACTCCTTATTGTTTACGTCTACAATCAGCGTAGAGAAAGTAGAGCTTTAAAAGCTTTCAAAGACATGTATTTGCCGTTTAATGCTAAATCGCTAAAATTAGTCCTTTATCCTCAAAATATTAAATAATTGGATTGCAGTGTGCCTATTGGAATAAATCTGCGAAATACGCTTGGCAACATTGGTGTTTGTGTAGAACGGAAGGTCAGGTATGTTGGCAATAAAAACTACCTGCCTTAAATCTTTTCTTGTTACTTGCAGTAGCTGATGATAAACGCACACCTTAGGCTGACCTAGTTCAGACTCGTCGTAGGTGTGAACGCATGCAAAGCAGCGCAAATCATATTAGTACACAAAACATTCGCCACTTTAGTCTTACTCTGTTGCCAGACAGTACAGATAATGTATTCAATAATATTAAATTATCTCTTTTACCTTTCACAATAGATTAATTTGTTATCGGGCTTTTTATTCGTCATATTCGAACCACGAGAAATCTTGTATACTTACACGCACACACGGGCACCATTGTCTTTTCTTTCTCATATTAGGGGTCACAAAAGGTGTATTTTCAGTAAAATAATATATCGGACTTTTGGATGGAATGGTACCTATTCTTTCTCCTACCTACCATATGTAAGTAAAATATGAAAATAGGAAAAAGCGTAAATTTTCAAATATGCTAACTCAGAAGATACACCACATTATGGACAATGCAAATATGAACATGGAATACACCGAAATCGGTTAAGACTAAAAGAACAATTACCTGACACAAAATGTGTGTTTAAATGAGCTCCAGATTTTCTCCTGCAGTAAGGTATGCCGCCTATCTGTTACGATTTCCCAATTACACAAAATTGTGCAAAATTCAATTGCAATTACGGTACTTCATAGACTTTCACAGGAAGTCCAAGAAATACATTTTATCATAAAATTATTTAAATATCCATTATTTTTATCTAAATACGAATAGAACAATGAAAATATTCCCATGTCAAGGGTAGCTTGGAGTGGAAAATCTTGTTAACATTTCTTGTTTTTTTATTGTCGATTTATATCCCGCCTTTAATTACAGAGGTCATATCGGCGGCATTGCCTATGGTGTTACTCATTTAACAGTGTGTTTTTCGGTCTTTGGAGTTTTTATACTTTGAATTCACACACACATTCACACTTTCATTCATACTTCCAGACTAAGATGAGGATGAGGAAATAATCTTGCCTGGAGAAAAATTCCTACCCTCCTGCCGGAAATGGAACCCGGGACCCCTAGAACAGCAGGCAAGTGCTCTACCAACTGCGCCACGGGGCCAGCCATTTCTTGTTTTGTTTAGGTTCTTTTACTCTCTCTACTGGTAAGTAGGGGAAGTATTGTATTCCACCCAAAAATTCGATGTCGAGATTTCACCGGAAATATAGGTTTTGAGATCCCTGAATCCGAAAAAAAAACGTTAGAAAAAGGTCTGTGTATGTGTGTGTGTGTGCGTGCGTGTGTGTGTATGTGTGTGTGTGTGTGTGTGTGTGTGTGTGTGTGTGTGTGTGTGTGTGTGTGTGTGTGTGTGTGTGTGTGTGAACTGCATAACTCAAAAACGAAAAGTTGATTAAAAACCAAAGTTGGTATTTACGCTTAATGTCATTCAAGGATGCGACACGGAGATTTTGAAGAAAATAGCCCCACTCTAAACTACTCTTTGCATGCAACATCTTTCGAAAAATTTTATTTTCTTGAAAATGGCTCTAACGATTTTGATTAAAATGGCATATATTTGAGATATTTTTATGACAAATGAAACGCATATCTTGAATCTTTTGGCTATAGCTCTGTAGTGGTATTTACTCTGGACGACTTTTGCATAACTAGTAAACCGTTAGAGATAGACCAAATCATACTGTACAAAAATGTAGATCTTGCTAAAATACACAACTTATGTCCGAATAAATTTTCTTGTAATGTGAACCATTTCGGAGATATTTCTTGTTATGTGTGTGAGTTTCAGAAAACACAACTTTCATGAAATGGATCATCGTTGTTCATTTTTACTTTCTCTACTGGTAAGTAGAAGTATTGTATTCCACCCAAAAATTCGTCAGTCGAGATTTCACCGGAAGCATATGTTTTGAGACCCCCTGAACACAAAAAAAAGCATTTTTAGAAAAAGGTCTGTGTGTGTGTGTGTGTGTGTGTGTGTGTGTGTGTGTGTGTCAGTGTGTCTGTATGTCAGTGTGTCTGTGGACAGCATAACTCAAAAACGAAAAGTCGGTTAAAAACCAAAGTTGGTATTTAAGTTTAATGTCTTTTAAGGACGTGACACGAAGAATTTGAAGAAAATAGTTCCACCCTAAACTACCCTTTACATTGAAAATTTTTTCGAAAGTTTTGATTTTCTTGAAAATGGCTTTAACGATTTTGATTAAAATGTCATACGTTTGAGATATTTTGATAACAAATGGAATGTATATCTTGAATTTTCTGGCTATAGGCCCTGTAGTCGTATTTACTCTGGACGACTTTTGCATAACTGGTAAACCGTTAGAGATAGACCAAACCATACTGTACAAAAAATGTAGATCTTGCTAAAATACACAATTTATGTCGGAATAAAATTTCTTGTAAGGTGAACCATTTCAGAAATATTCCTTGTTATGTGTGTGAGGTTCGGAAAACTTAAAACTTTCGCGAAATGGAACATCGTTGTTCATTTTTATATGTTAATTGTGCAAAGAGAACGGAATCTCAAAGGTTTAAAAAATTTGACTATCGCACAAAGCCTACTGTATTCTAACTTCCCCTTGCACCTACAAGGAAATAAGCAATAAGATAATTTGCACAAATGTTTATCTCAACTAACACGAAGAGGATATAGTTTGTAGAAGATATAGTATGTAAGAATGTTTAGTACAATAGTAGAGAAAGTCATGTGAGTGCAACACGTCAGATTCTTTTTCTTGTTTTATTTTTACTTTTTGTCTCCTTGAAAGATGCTGGACAACTGTTCATCCGACTTTCCGCCTGCAGTCACGTAGATCCCCCCGCTTTACATATCCTTTTGGGTTCAGAGGAGCTGAAAGAACACATTTCAGGTAAAATCTCTATATGAAATTTCCGGATGAAAAATTGCCTATTGCTTACTCCACAAGTAAACGAGAGAAAAATTAAAGCAAGAGTTCTGTTGTTAGACTTCTATTTTGTAATTAATTTATTTATACATTTTTAGAAGTAAATTTGTTTTAAAATGTTTGCCTGTCACAGATTTCTTTATACATGTTCTAACCTCAATTCCATCTTTAAACTGATCGGCTTATGTCGTCCTTTCCTTTGATTTTGTATTGGTAGTCCATCTTTGGAATCCTTATTTCTTTCCTTCGCTGCAAATATTTCTTCCACTTTTCTTTGTGCTCTTGTGTTTCGTTATTCGCTGCCAAAATACTCAGTTCTTGTCGAATAATTGCATTAGGAATCTCCTCAAACTAGGTGCAACCTTAAACTGCTCTCAAAATTTTCATTTACACTGCCTGACTGTCTAAGACCGCCTCCGTAGCACATTGGTAGCGCGCCTAACTCTGACGTGGATGACCCGCGTTCGATCCCTGGTAATGGCGTGGGGATTTTCTCCTGCTGGGAGGCCTGGTACGGGGTGCACTCAGCCTTGTTAAGTCACGGAGGGTCCAATTGAGAGCTACTTGATAAAGAAGTAGCCCAGGTTGCGAAGGCCTCATAACCGGCCGGGAGGGCTCGGGGCGTTGACAACGTTCCATCCTTCAAAACTGCACCCCACTCATGACGCCTATAGTGGGCAGAGGTGGGGGACGCAGTGACAGGGCTCATAAGGGCTGTTGCGCTAGGAGGGTATTAGACTAACATCCTTATAACCCAAGATTCATTGCCATAGAGGTGGAGTTATCATCAAGACGTTCGTTGCCAGGAAAGCTTCAGATAGTGTTTTATCATCACCTTAAACAGCTTATCTTTGTATCATTTCGTGTACACTTTAATATTCTGCTTATAGTGTTACAATTACTTTGATATCTCGGTAATTATATAATACTCATTAAAAGAAACATAACTCCTTAGATGATTAAGTGCTGAACGTGCAGCAAAATCCCATCTTCAATTGCAAGTTTGTTTCCTACTGGGCATGTGCCGTGGAATGCCATTGTCTTAGTTTTATGTACTACTATGTTACATATTATAACCCTTTCCAAATGAGTTTAAAACATGGAATGCTTTTTCTAAAATTCATTTTCATTCCTTTCTCTTAATATAATGTCAACAACAAATAATATTATGTTAATACAGTTGTGCTTATTTCTATGTATCCCTTTACGCATTCTTTATTTTTATACCGTAATTATTAGCAGTACTGTTAAATATGACTTTAATAATGAATTAAATGATAATTAAATTATAATGAGAAAGTAATGTGAACGTATTTAATATAAGGATTACAACGAAGGGATAATTTTATGATAGGTAGCAACAGTATTTAAATTCAATAACTAGTATGCGAGTAAATATAGAGTTATACAATGTACTGTTTCTGGTTCATGTGGTTAAAATGTTACTGTTGGAAGGGGCCTGGTAAATGTTTTGGGTTTGGCCAACTGCTGTAATTAGCAACCCGGCCGATCGACCCAAAACTTGTTCGGCCAGTTTTCTAACAAATGCCCAGACGCTAAGGGTTCGCTAGCTAGCGGTTTTCTGAGAATACAGTCTGAAGCGAGGCTAAAGCCCGCGGATTCTTTAGTTACCTGGTATAGCGTGGCAGCCCACTCTGATTATTGAAACCTGTAACTAGGCAGTCGCATATCGCCAGCCATAGTCGCCAACACTACTTCGCTGAAATGATAAACGACGTAATAACACAGTCACCACATGTAACTCGCCAACAACAACTCCTCCATTCTCTTCTAGTTTTGTTCTTTAGTGAGTCTCAAGATTTTCAGCGTTGTTGAAGCGTTACTGAAAGTGTAGAGAAGCAGTAGCAGGTTATATATACATATATCCGAACGAATATAGCCGTTTCGTAGTTTATAACTTAACTAGTCCAAATTTCGGTGTCGCAGCTTCGGAATTCTTTTAGATATAATTTTATGCAGCATTAAATATTACATTATTTTGTGATTAGGCAGCGTAGGAACCACTGATGTGCGAAACTCAAATGTTATTATTGGGATGCACCAGCCACGAAAACAAAAGCATTACTCCTTGCTCGTTATTAGTGACCCTAGCTTAGCTTTCAGGTAATGGAGCAAAGGGCAGTTACTTGTGCAAAAGTCGACTAATGACTCGGATAGTTCCAAGGTTGCTCTTCAGTGTGAAACTACGCATTCCTTCCCAACAGGGAGAATTATGCGCGTACTTACATAGTAAATCCAATCAATATGGAGCGCTATACGAACGCCGAAATGGCGGATATGGTTTTGATGTATTGAAGAGCTGAAGAGAGTTCAACCAACGCACGTTGGATGTATCAGGAACGATTTCCTAATCAACGTGTCCCTCATCATGGCACATTTATCGCAATAAAGCAGCGTTTAAGGGAATCTGGTAGCTTAAGACCACGTCTGTATGACACGGGACGCAATAAGTCTGTAAGGACAGTGCCGTTTGAGGAGCAAGTGCTTAACAGAATTGAGGAAGCACCTGAAATTAGTACCCGATAATTAGCGGTCGAAATGAATGTAGATCTTCTTGCTATTTGGATGGTAGTACATGAACAGAAAAGGCATCCCTATCATCCATACAAAGTTCAAGATCTTCAAGCAGCTGATGACCCGAGAAGACAGGAATTTCGCCGATGATTACTGCAGAAATGCGATGCCGATCCGAATTTTACAAAGTCAATTTTATTCACGGACGAAGTGCAACTGACCAGAGGTGGGCTAACGACAGTGTACAATCAGCATTACTGGGCCGAAGAAAATCCGAGGCGTTTCATTGAAAGAGGACACCAGTACCGATTTGCAATAAACGTCTGTGGAGGTATAATCTCAGATTCTCCTATCGGACCATACCTGTTACCTGGAAACCTAGATGGCCTGAAGTATCTCACCTTTCTGCAGAACTGTTTGCCACAAATGTTGGAATCCGTTCCTTTAGGAAGAAGGCAAAGCATGATGTATCAACATGGCGGCGTGGCTCCTCAGTTTTTCCTGGAGTTTAGAGAATATTTGAATTCTGTATTCCCAAACAGATGCATCGGTCGTGGAGGTCCCATCCCTTGGCCACCTCGATCCCCAGATCTTTCACCAGTCGACTTCTACTTGTGTGGACACTTGGAATCTTTAGTGTATGCAACACCCGTACCAACAGAAGTGGGACTGGTAACCAGACCTCATGCTGCATGGGAAGACGTGAGTTCAAGCCCAGCAGTTGTACTTCGAGTGCATAGGTCACTTTTACGAAAATGTCAACTTTGTTTAGAATCCGAAGGTCGCCAGTTTGAGTATTTGCTTTGATATGTTATAAATGGAAATATTCAAGAGAAATTGTTTCAGTGTCTCCAAGAATGCAATAACTTAGTTTCCTTAACAGTATTTATTGTAAAAATAGTTACATGAATGATAATATTTTTTTAACTTCCAAGCATTTTGTTGCGATCTTAATTGTACAACACGTTCAACCACTTACGTACTATAAAACTCAACAACTTCCTTTTCAGTTACGAATGCTTTATTTCGTATTATTAAACGCAATGAAATAAAATGCTTGTCTTAGTGCATAAGGCATTTTCTTTTGGCTAACTTTATCTAAAATTCTTTGATATTGTTCTCTGTTCGGTTTATAAGTTAATGCTTACATTCTCAACCTCACTAACATTAACCTCCCTCTAAAAGGTAATAATAAGTTGCATATGTCCACCAGTTAATTTACTGGACTGCTATAACGGTATTTTGGAACACGTTAAACACCCATAAACAGGCCCGAATTTAGGACCTCTGACGCCCCTGGGCCAAAAAAAAAAAAAAAAAAAAAAAAAAAAAAAAAAAAATTGCTCCCCCCCCCCAACTTGCCAATACATATATTACTTAAATTTTCACAACATAGAGAATGGTTTCACTACTTTGGGTACTTAGGTATGAGTGGCAAACACCATAAGTGAGGTTATTAAAATTTAGGTAGGAACATCTTAATAGAAAGAACTTACAATAAAAGAGGCATTAGCCCCTATTAGATGTCAGAACATATACTGTTTAAATAACAAGAGGCTTCCTCCTTGCCCTGTCATTTGCAAACAAGTTTATGAGTTCGTTATAGTCCATTTTCACTGGTAAGTCAGATTCAATTGCAACAACACCAAGATAACTAAGACGATCCTTCACTTGTGATGTTCTTAAATAATTATTTATGCGTCTTAGAGCAGAAGATGATTTCTCAGTTGAGCAGTTGGAAGCAGGAGTGCTCAAGTATATGTGTTTAAGTTTGGGTAAACACTCTCTAGACACTTACCTTACAGCTGTGTAAGAGAGTGCGCCGCATTTTCATTCTTTTCTATGTAGCTTCTGAAGTGTGAGCATCCAAGTACAAATGCTGAATCTTCAAGATCTTTCTGAAGTCTGGACGATGCTTCTTGAATTTCAAGTGGACTAAGCATCTTCAGATTTGCCAAAAACATAAATGGTTCACTGAATTCCTTGTAGGAAGAAACTCTGTTGTCCAGTTCTTCTATAAATTTATCCAGAATCAAAAGGAGCTTGATGTTTCATTTCTATGCTTTTTTTTTTTGATGCAGCTTTGCAGTAATTTTGCCGCCCCCTAAAATTTGCCGCCCTGGGCAGTTGCCCGGTTTGCCCTTACGTAAATACGGCCCTGCCCATAAATAAATAACTAAGGAATATCTTCTTCATTGCGGTTTCATGAGCCAAAGAAATTCTTAACAGTAGCATGCTGTAGTAGCTCTGGCCTTTTCCTATCGAGATATTTTAGTTTTATCGAAAACAAGCTGGCAACACTGCAGATTGTGTGGGTCTCACTATCCCTATCTCAGTACATAAACAAAAAACGTCTTGAGAACATAAACACATACCCTCTCATGTCCTTCCGTGTTTACTGTGTGAATGAAGGCCAATCACAAGCGTTATCCCCCTAAACATTGCTCGAAAGCGAAAGTGCCCGATCTGTTTACATCCGCAAACAAGGTCAATTCCCTGACCAACCTCAGCGCAACGTTATGGACTTCACGTCTGAAAGAGCTGCTTGGAGTATTCCTTCAAGTCTTTTAAGTGATTAATTATTTCGAAACCTTACGATGTCCCATAATTATTACCGGAGCTATGACAGAAATAAGTTACTCTACGCATCTTACAAGTAACAAGCTATTGTCTTCGTACATTCTTTTGGAATTGCGCATCCGATTTGGAACAAAAACCATTTATTTTTTCGAAACTAGCTGATCAAAGAACAAAATGCCATTCGAATTTTTTGTTTGTAATGCTTCTATGAAGCACATATTAGAAGGAATGCAATGACATCCCCTCCACCCTGTGTATATACAGGACGTCAATGAACTGCACCGAAATATTTTCAGAGGATATGGAGATGTCTAAAACAAGTAATTTGAGATAGGAGGCTTCGTTCAAGTTTCGATGTTACGGCTATAAGTGTCTAAAAGTACCATACACCACTGACTAACATCAACCATTGGAGAGCACGACACACAAAAAGGGAGAGAGCTCTTAGAGCAGGGGTGGGAAGGAAGGCACTCAAGATGTGAATTCACAACCCCTCTCGTCCCCACTACTGTCTTTCAACTGCCTGGTAGAGCCAGCTAAACCGGTTGTTTCTGACTATAGTCGCGTGGCAGTATAGTGGCTGCACATTGAGTGAACGACGAAGGTTTAAACAAGTACACGAAATCACTGATATTAAAGATCCATTTGCATATGAACTTTTGGTGGCCCAAGATGAACTGCAGTCATTGCGCAGTTCAGGAGAACTTGGTTTGGATTTGTACACATCACTGCAGAAAACATTTCCCAAGGTGCGCCTTTTTACAAGCAAATTACTGGCCATGTTTGGTAATACTTATTAATGTAAACACCTGTTTAGCATATTGACATTGAACAGGAGCCTGCTACCGATAAATATTTTCAATGTGTTCTACATTTAAGTTCATCTAGTTTGCAGCCGGACATTGAAACGGTAACATTGAAAAGGACATCAGCAAGGAAACAAACCATGTAAACTAGGGGAGTATCATTGTCACTACGACACTATCTAATAAAATGTACATTGTAAACAATTTCGCTACACCTTTCATTTAATTATCACGCTTATTACTTTCGCTACTGGTAAGTAGCGGAAGTACTGTATTCCACCCAAAACTTCGATGTCCAGACATCACCGGAAATATATATTTGAAACCCCCTGAGTCAAAAAAAAAAAAAAATAGAAAAAGGTTCGTGTATGTGTGTCTTTGTGTGTGTTTAACCGAAAAGTCGGTTAAAAACCAAAGTCGGTGTTTAAATTTGTCTTTCAGGGATGCCACACTAAGATTTTGAAGAAAATAGCCCCACCCTAAACTACCCTTTACATGGAACATTTTTCGAAAATTTTGATTTACTTGGAAATGCCTCTAAGGATTTTGAATAAAATGTCATATGTTTGAGATGTTTTGAAGACAAATGAAATGTATATCTTGAACTTTCTGGCTATAGGGCCTGTAGTCGTATTTACTCTGGACGACTTTTACATAACTGGTAAACCGTTAGAGATAGACGAAATCATACTGTACAAAAATGTAGATCTTGCTAAAATACACAATTTATGCCTCAATAAATATTCTTATAGGATGAACCTTTTCGGAGATATTCCTTGTTATGTGTATGAGTTTCGGAAAACTTAAAACTTTCGTGAAATGGATCATCGTTGTTACTTTTTTATATGTTAAGTGTGCAAAGAGAACGAAATCTCAAAGCTTTAAAAGATTTGACTATCGCACAAAACCTACTGTATTCTACTCGTAATATTCCCCTTGCACGTACAAGGGAATAAGCAATAAGATCATTTGTACGAACTTTTATCTTAACTAACAAGACGATATAGGAATAAGAGTTTGTAAGAATGGTTACTACAAGAGTAGAAAAAGTCATGTATTTTTGAGAATAGAGCATAGAAACTGTTAAGTGTCTTTAGTAGTATAAGGGAACTGTATAACTACTATTGTATAACAAAACAAAGGTAATAAACATGTCAATTCTACAGAAGTGCTTTTGTCAACTTAAGGTTTGGCTAGACGGGCTAGACTCAGTAGTGTGGTGAGAGAGCGGTTTCCGATACAAACCAATATGAGCCGTCTAGCATTTTCTCTATGTCCTTCACTCATATTCGCTAATTCTCTTTGTGCTTTCCTAGCCAACTCTTGAGTTCAAATGTATGCATTTGATCATGTCGCAAAAGTAGTTTCACCCGAAACCCGAATGGCCATCACTGCGGCAAACGCCCCACCTCTCTGTTTACCTGCCGCAGAGAAGGAAACCGGGAGAGGTGATCGAAGGGGTAAAGCATTTCACACTTCCAGTGCCCATCTTGCAGGCGCTGTCTTAGAGCGTACCTCTGTGGCACGATGATTATGACATTAGCGTTGGAGGATAGGGCTATCATTCCTGACTTCGAGTCTCGTTCCATTCGCTTTTTTGTTTCTTCTTCCTTTCTTTATTTTGAGTAGAGCATATTAATTCTGTTTTGATTTGTATTTTAAATTACGTTTCAATGTATGCAGTTTTATTTCAATGTCACTAAAATTAATTACAATGATTGCTAAAAAAAGTTTAAACCTGCTTAATATGTTCATATGCTGCACTTTAAAAATGGAAGGTAGTTTATAGGGTTAAGGAAAGAGTAAAAGCATAAAAATATCTAAGGCTTTACGTCAGCTTTTAGGAACTGCTCGAAATTGTGACATGAATTGTCATGGCAGAACTGACAGTGGCGAAGGAACGATTGTCGTACCCTATTCAAGATATCTGGTGTGAGCCATATAAGGAAATGATAATAGTGTTAATACTCTTCTTCAGATGAAATAAAAAAGAAGAAAGCAAAATTAGTAACTGCATGACAACAATCGAACCTTTGCGACTACAACATTTGATGTTACGAATTGAGCCACAAGAGCAATCAACGAAACGTCTCTGGAGTAGGCTTCACAGCGTAAGGAAGCAGCTAACCTTTGCTCAGTGTCGTACTGTAAGGGGATGAGTCCGATATTTTCGGGACTTTCGTGGCATTAAATCCTTAGAACGCTGATAACAAGCTGCTGAACATATCGATGCTGAACATATCGATTTCTATACTTTGGCAGCAGTTTTAAAGATATTCTAAACCAACTTTCCCTCGGGTTTTGCTTTAACATCGACTTATCACCATCTGGTGTTAATATATTTGAATATATTCAAGTTGTTCTCGGGCTTTAAGCCAGGTGTAGTGATGAAGAGCCATAGACGTTTCGGGAGTGCACATTATCTCCCATCATCAGGATGATGAATGACTAGCAAGGTGTTTTTCTTTTTTTAAAGGTGGAGGGGAAAAATCTTGTTGCGAGACCCCATGGTACTGTGGGAGTCGCCATTGAAGATGGCCACACCCACTAAAAAAACCCATCCACCGGATTAGGAAGGTGAAAGCCTGCTGCGGTACCGCCTGTAGCACCCGCGCATTCAGCGGTGAAAGATAGAGCTGGTTCGCATAGCGTAACCACAAGGAGAAGGTTAGGAGCTTGGAGACGAGCTTGACCGAGGCCCAGCTTGCCCCCTAGCGGAGTCATGGATGGTTTAGAAGGAGTCATTTGTGATTGTTGTCAGGAATCAGGGTGCTATGTTGCTTGGCGTGTATACGCCGCGCCTGTTCGTGCGCCGCAGAAGTCTGGGAGCGTGTCGATACCCTGCATGCTGGATCCCTGAAACAATCTAAATATACATGTACATACACTGAGGAAAAATAAGTGCATACAAAAATTCTCTTAGATTAATGGTAATTAGCGCGCTAGTGGCGTCGTCAGTCTACAGTAAATTATTATTGTGACGCTCCACCATACGGCGTCGTCTGCAACTAAATATCTAGAGTATTGTTATACCATTCGGCATCGTCAATTAGCTGAATACATGTCCGTAGTATCGCCTGGTCGTCTGGAGGCAAGAGTTTTTTTTTTTTTTTTTTTTTTTTTTTTGTGGTGGGGAAAAAGACTACTTACGCCCTAACCGCATGCATGCATGCGAGTGTAAGACTCCTACCCTGGCTTCGAACCCGGGCAGCCTACTCACTAAAAAACCCCACCGGAAGTCTTGAGGTCAAGGCCTCTATGCTGCAGTACCGCATTAAGCACCTGCGCATTCTGTGGTGAGAGATGGACGCTGCCTGCCAGTGGCAGTAACAGCGAGTATTACTGATGTGCCGGAGGGCAAACATGACATAAGCCCTGAGTGCCCCCTGGTAGTAAATAATGGTGAAGTGTATGATAGTTGATGGTGTTCTTTATGTGTTTCAGCTATTTGGCATCGTTAGGTGTAGATGGATGTGAGGGATGAGTGAATGAGCATGTTTTGTGTTTAAACTCCACCCGAAGGTTTCGTTTCTTGTCCTTAGCGTAATTTTTTTATCATTATCATTATTATTATTATTATTATTATTATTATTATTATTATTATTATTATTATTATTATTATTATTATTATTATTATTATTTTTTTTTTTTTTTTTTTTTTAATTTATATTGCGTCCTATAATCTATGCTAGTAGTATTTTAAGAAATGCTTATATAACTAGGTGCAGTTATGGTGATATTTATAAGATTTACAACTTGTAGAGATAACTTCTACTGTATCATTTAATCTTAGTTACTAGGGTGTGATTAAGCCGGAGGCTTCGTCATTAATCGTGTACCTGATCTTGCCTGGTCGTATAAGTGCACACATGGCGGGCTGTCTGTCTGAAGTGCAGGAGCGAGCCTGTGCCACTACCGGGGAGGCCCTCGTCTCCCGGGGTCCGCCTTGGCTAGGTAGCACAAGGACTTGTGAGGGCTTGAGTGTAAGTGTATGTTTTTATAGTGTTGTGTGTTTGTTGTGTGCTTCCCTTCATCCCCTAACCAGTAATTTCATGGTACTAAATTATTCAGGTATTCCTGTATGTTGAGTTCAGGTTCGCCTATGCTTATAGTGCGATCGAACAATGATAGAGGGCGGAGGTGTTTGTCGCGAGTCATATCATACTCCCCGAGCATTCGTATTTGCTCTTTGTGGTTCTTATTCTTTTTGGCGTATAGGTTGCATGCCAGGTGTTTAATAAACTGCTCGATTGTGAGGATTTTTACCTCTTCATGTAACTGGTACGTCGGAGCCTCTGGCGGTAGTTTAGCAATAATTCGCAGTATTCTATTTTGCATCGTTTGGAGGCGTTTTATGCGCATTTTTGCCGCATATCCCCATACCGGGGCGGCACAAGTTAAGATGGGTCGGATCAGCGTCTTATAGAGCGTAAGTCCCATGCGTAGCTTAAGGCTGCTGTTAAGATTTATCAGCGGGTACAGTCTGTTGAGTTGGCCATTGGCCTTTGCTCTGGCTGAGTTAATATGCTCTCTCCATGTGAGATATTCGTCCATCTTAACCCCTAGGTACGTGACGGATGTCTCCCACCCGATAGGTTCCTGATTTAGGGTGGGAGGGCTCGCCTCCTTTGCCTGTGCAATTTTCGCCTGGTAAAATGATTGCTTGGCTTTTTCTTGCATTTAGTTTTAACCGCCATTTCGTGAACCAGGGCTCCAATGTGTTTAGAGCATTCTGGAGCCGCAGCTGTATGATGCGTGGCTGAGTAGGTTGCGTGGCCAGTGCCGTGTCGTCCGCGTATATGTATTTATCTACTCGTACTAGTGGTGGTAGATCATTGATATATATATATATATATATATATATATATATATATATATATATATATATATATATATATTAAATAGTGTAGGCCCGAGTAAACTTCCTTGTGGGACTCCCGCGTTTATGGGGTGCAATGAGGATTCGGTATTCTCAATTGAGATTCTGAAACTCCTTCCACTGAGATAATCTTTTATTAGGGCGACCATTGAATCTTGTACCCCTATGTGAATGAGTTTGTGGAGTAATCCTGCATGCCACACTTTATCGAAAGCGCGTTCTATGTCCAATAGGACCACGCCTGTCGAACGTTTAGTGTTAAATCCCCTGGTGATACTTTCTGTAAGCCTAAGTATCTGTAGTGTTGTAGAGTGATTGGCCCTGAAGCCGTACTGGTCGTCAGTTGTCACGTTGTTTTTGATTAGGAATGAATTAAGGCGTTTAAGTATTATTTTCTCTAGCAGTTTACTTAGTGTGCTTAAGAGGCTAATTGGCCTGTGATTAGTAGGAATGGACCTATCTTTATGTTGCTTAGGAAACATAAGGATTCGTGCTTCCTTCCAGCGCTTTGGGAATTTTCCGTGTTCCAGCGCGTAGTTGAATATATCCGCCAGCACTTTTAAGGCTTTGGGCGGTGAAGGGGCCAGTATATATACTGTCCGCTAGTACGTACCGAGTAGAAAACACCCGGTCTAATGTGGAGGTGGTTCAAACATCATGGAATACAAGAAGCGCGCGACTCGGAAGTCCAGCAAAGCCGCTCCAAAGCCCCTTGCCGTGGCCCAGGCTGAGTGCAGTAGAGCCACTCTCCAACAGGAGCAAATATCAGCATCTCAACACTAGTCGCCACTCGCGGCTCGCTGCTCGACCCGAGGAGTCGCTGAGGTGGTTATACCCGCGTTACCAACATCTCATTCAACGTGGATGTTGCCGTCGCTACAGCACAGGCAACCAGCTCCACCGCTCATTCCCTTAGGGCAGCTGATCGACCTTCAGAAAGACGAATCAACGCTACCGCAGACACTCACTCAGCAGCAATCAACTTCACCGCCTCGTCCGCAGATATGACGCAATGTTGGAGGACGTTAATTACAAAAAGAAAATTCACCGCCGCTATTCTTTCAGCTGCTCCAACCTGTACCACCACCGAGCCAAATCTAGCCGACGCAGACGCCGCCACCACCCACAGCGTAGGCCCGGCGAAACAGTACCGTGGTATGCGGGGTACCTCCGGACTTCCCGTGCTGCTACCTACTGACCGCCGCCAGGCAACACTGGAACTCAGTCAGTAGGGCCACACGGATCTTCGCTGACCGTGGCCCAACATCGATGGTTTGGCTGGAATTTCGGGACCTGGGCGACCGGGAAGCAGCCCTGGCCTGAGACTGTCCTTATTTGACCAGCGCCTGCGTGTTGGAGCCCAGCCGAACCGGTCGTCTGGTCCCCTGTCGCCGCTGTTGCCAGTGTCACCCTTTTTGTACATATTATTCACCAACGATTTCCCAGTGGACGCCAGATGTAAGGTACGCCGACGACACTGCAATATACAACCACCATAGAAATCCCCGTTTCGACCTTGCAGAAATGCAAGGTTGTGTTAACAACTTCCTTTCATGGCAACATGACTGGAAAATCAAAATTAATCCCAACAAATGCCAGCTGATTCATTTCTCTAGGCGGCATCACACTTTGGCAATGGACCTAACGGTCGGTGGTCAGGTATTGCATTGCCGTCGGCAAGTTAAATACTTAGGGGTTACCTTGGACCGCACAATGTGCTGGTCCCACATAAAAAATAGCGCCAACAAAGGCAGACAGCGGCTAAAGTTATGCGCCCCTATCTTCCGCAGCAAACAGCTGCAATTGAAGTCCAAACTCGTCCTGTATAAGGCTTTCATCCTGTCAGTGGTTCTTTACGCGTGTGTGGTCTGGGCAAACGCCTCAAAAACCGCCCTGAAGACTATCCAAACCCTCCAAAACCTCTCCCTCCGGAAACTCCTCTCTGCTCCCATCCTAACCACTAACCGAACCCTTCACCAGGAAACCCAGATCCCTTCCATACCCGAGGCAATAACAAAAAGAGCCACTGTCGCGTGGGCGCACATTAGGAATCACCAAAATGACGTGATTGCCAATATTGGCAAGGGCGAGCCAAAGCATCGTAAGCATGCTAGAATTAAAATGTGTTAAACATTGCATGGCTCGCCGACTGATGCGCACCCATGCAACCCAGGCCCTAGGCCGCACACTCCGGAAGAGGTCTGTGCCTCGGAAACGCCTCAGGAGCTGCAACCTGGCCGCACAGGAAAACTGCGGAAAAACTGTAAATAGTGAAGTGTATATGGTGCAGTGTAAATATGTATATACGAGCGTGTGTGTGTGCGTGTTTGTGTGCGTGTGATGGGACATATGTGTGGTATGCCCAGGAGTGAGTGTGTGTAGTATCCGTGTATATAAATTAAAAAAAAAAACTATCAAAAACGGACAAACATAAGACCGAGTATACGCCCAAAAACTGTTCTCGGTGGGCTAAAGTAGCCAACTGTATGGGTTTTTGAACATATAAAAGCAAACATGAACATGTAAATACTGTAAACTATAATTAATGTTAATTTTAGCCTGTAAGCCGGGCCCTTCTCTACCGGCACCGGGCAAGTGTTTTCTATAATAAAATAAGTTACAAGTTGCCAGTACGGTCACGCGGCCGATACTTATACACCCGGCCCCAGGTGCCACTACTGCGGCGCCCGGGCCCTTACAGCATAGTGCACAGGGCACGACCTCCGACACCGACGTAGGTACTGCGCCACCTGTAATGGCCTTGGCTCAATGCCCTCTCCATCCCCGCCGAACCCAGCCGAGATGCACACCAGTGGCGCACACTGCTCCACAGCCAGCTCCATCAGACCAACAACCACCGCAGACCACATCACCATCGGCAACACCAACACCTGCACCAAGAGAAGCAGTTGCCCCGGCCGCCCCGACGGCGCCGTGGCCGAGCGGTTAGCGCGCTCGCCTACCACCTAGGCGGCCCGGGTTCGATCCCAGGGACCCGCATGTGGAATTCGTGGTTGGTGAAGCGGCGTCAGGGCGGGTTTTCTCCGGGTGCTCCGGTTTGCCCCGCCATCTCATTCCACCGGTGCTCTATCTTCATTCCATGTGTCATCAGTGTCACCGCCTGCGGTGCCGTAGTAGTAAAAGCGGTCGTTAAACACTATAACGCACACACACACACACACCGGCCGCCCCTTCCCGGGACCGTGCCTGGCTGGATGCAGTACAAGATTTCCATTCAGAGATCCTCAATATCAGCTCCCGCCTAGCGACCCTGGAGGCCATCTCCAAACTTACAGACGCCACCAACAGAATTCGCAACCACTCAGCTTCCACAGAAGTCCAACATAGCCACACCACACCAATAGCCACTTCAGATGCAGACTCTCCATCCACACCAGTTCCACTCCGACAACATAACGGCCGCGGATGCGACGCGCTATGTCGGCATATGAAGTGCAACAAATTATTCCACTGACACCAAGACTGACCAACGACATCATGTACCACCACTACAGAGTTCATCACTCATAACTTTCACCATCACTTGCTACCAGGGGGCACTCAGGGCTTAGGTCATGTTTGTCATCTGGCACTTCAGTAATCTCACTCGCTGTTACTGACACTGGCAGGCAGCATTCATTTATCACCACAGAATGCGCAGGTGCATCTGTGCGGTACTACAGCAATGAGGTTTTGACCTCAAGACTTCCGGTGGGGTTTTTAGTGAGTAGGCTGCGCGGGTTCGAAGCCCGGGTAGGAGGGCGTAAGTAGCCTTTTTCCCACCACAAAAAAAAAAAAAAAGCTCCGTTAGAATCGGTGTTTTCTGAGTCGGTCGATTTCGAACTTCAAGGCTCGTTTCCAGGAGGGACTAAACTGCAATCCAGCATCCTGGTTCAGTGTGCTCTTCTCGGAGGAGATGACAGAGCCTCCTTATCCCTTCGTTCCCAAAAACCGCTACATTTTGCCACAATGGTCGTTTCTTTGGTATTTTTCAAAGCAATGCTCCGCCAGCCCTGACTTGTCAGGCTGCATTAAGTGTATGGACCGTTCGTGCTCCTTGACTCTGGTGGAATGGCCCTGCCGGTTTGACCTATGTACGGTGTCCCGCATTCACAGGGGATGCGGTATAACATGTTTAACACCATGTAACTGTGTTATGTTTAGTCACAGACTACACATTGCCTATCTAATATCAGTCACATCTACAATCTCTCGTGTCAGTTCGGTGTAGTTCATTAACAACCTGCATACATATTTTTTCTGTCCGTGTGTATGTAACTGAACTGTTCGTAAGGGGCTGGACCGATTTTTATGACATTTGTGTGTATGTGTGTGTGTGTGTGTGTGTGTGTGTGTGTGTGTGTGCGATAAACGTGATTCGAGAATGGTTTAGGTTCACAATGTGATCCGAAAGAACATGCTATTTTTAATTAATTAATGTATTTATTTATATGGATATTATATCTTTAGATGGTTTAGGTTCACAATCGGGTCCGTAAAGTAGAGCTGCGATCGTGTTTTAGAATTTTCGGTAGTTGACCCTGCACTCGGATTCCAGGACTTACTTCTTTGTAACTGTTTAGCGTTAATATTAGATCTAAAGTGCGCGCGTATTGAGAACAAGTAACGAAATGTGTAATTAACAAATATACATTGTGCAAATTTGTAAGGTGCAGTATGATTACAATAAAATTGTTCATGAATTCCAGTGATGTATACCCGTGCATTCTATAACCATCACCTTAACCTACAAGCTTAACATATTTTTATTTATTGAAGTGCAACTTTAAAGTCTAGTTAACAAATACACCTTGTGCAAATTGTGCTAGAGAGGAAAACCCCATTGGAACATTATATTACCAATGGTAGTAACCATTATAAAAGCAAAAGAGATAGATGAAAAACGTAGATACAAATAAGCGGTGTTCCTGCATAATGTAACATTTCTCGTGTTCTCGTCCAAGTAAAGAACAACCACCTTTGGACATGGCCTCCTTGAGTTTAATTAGCACCTACTAATTATAACGAATCACACGAGCGAAGTAAGCGTTCTTAATGTTCTTATGCTTCACAGTTTATAATATAAGCTAAAGTATGTTTTTCAGATTAAACAGAATGAAGTAATTATTCAGGAGTGTTGTGATGTGCATTTTAGGTACAATCTTGAACCCACTCACCTACCTTCTCGCCCTTTTAGTACGTTCAATCACGTAACGACAAAAACATGGCTATATTCCCCCTACAGAGCATGCACAATGGCGAATTTTAAGACGAGAATGAAATGTGATGTTAGGCTTTATAGATTCAACCTGGAGCCCGTCCGCTCACCCTCCCCTCCTGTTTGTACGTATCTTCCCCCTACAGAGCATGCACAATGGCACCTTCTAAGAGGAGAATAAAGTAAATGCTTAGGGTTATTATGATGTGTATTGTAGATACAGCCTGAAATCTACCCACCCTGGGCTCTAATGACCTAGCTGTCGACGGGCCCTTAAACCCTAATCACTCACTCACCCTACCCACCCTCCCACCCTTTTTAGTACGTTTTCCTATACAGTAATATAATCACGTAACTACAACAAACGGGGCCACTTATCCTCTACAGAGCATGCGCAATGGCGACCTCTAATCCAAAAGAGATTCGAGCTTTGCGGCACTAGATATGTTTCTATGTATTTTTCTTTTACAGTGAAATGTTGGTACTGCATTAAACCACAGAAAATGGCGTGCAACGGAACAATTGGCCATTTTGAGTTAGAATAAATACAAATTGCCAAAATATACTCACCGTTCATTGAAGATGTTCAAAGTGGCTCCCTGCAGGATCAATATACAGCTCTGCACGTCTAACCATGTATAGATTTAGATGCATTTTGCATTTTGTGCAACTTCACGCCTGTTGTAATTGGCGTTAAATTGTTTGATAACCTTGCTCTCCAAATATCCTCACACATTGTGAGATCCGGGTAACGTAGTGACCACAAACTTTTACTAATAGTTCGATCGGCTTAGAGAATATACTTCCTCACTTTGCGTTCTTTCCTGAATTGAGAAAGGTATTTTCCAGAGTGTGAACATCAATGTGTATCCGATTATTAAAAGAAATATTTTATTCTTTAACGACTCTGTTGATTACCAGAATCACATTAACGTCATCGGTATGCCGGAAGTTCTTTTACATGCCAGTAAATCAATTGACATGTAGCTGTGGTTTTTAAGCACGTTTAAGGTCTGGGGCGGATTTGAACCTGCGACCTTGCGATCACTAGACCAGTGTCTAACGAACTGAGCCTCCCGGACCGACAGTGTGTATCTGTACTGATAAATTAAACTAAACTTCTGACAGAAGCATCCAAACTGTCGACAATTCACAATGCATATTACGATTACTGCCACTCGATTCAAAAGATCAATTTCAACATAAGCATACTGAGGACGCAATTGCCATCCATTACGGGAATGCAACCACACAAACTCCTTCTCAAAGTTGTTGTAGTGTTTAACGCCCGCTTCTACTACTACGGCACCGCAGGCGGTGACACTGATGACACATGGAATGAAGATGGAGCACCGGTGGAATGAGATGGCGGGGGAAACCGGAGCACCCGGAGAAAACCCGCCCTGACGCCGCTTCGTCCAGCCTTCTCAAAGTTTTGCTATTCTTATGAACTTGCAGTTGGGACTAATGTACGGAGTTGCATGGCGGTGTGTGTCTTAATGGAAACATCTATAGTAGTGCATAGTATGAATAGCTCACAGCACTATTATAGCAACTAATAAATACGAATTAAAGTTAAAAATAAACAGTTTTACGTGTTTGTTGAATGGCAACTCCTTGATGTTAAATGCACTGATGTATAACATCCAGATTTTTCACATTCTTAATTGAATGTAATCAAATATTTCGTCTATATATCTTGTGAAAGTGATTTAAACGAGGTAAGGATTGAATCCTTTCGCTTACCACGGAAAGGATGAACGAAAAAAAACCCAATAATAACAATAACAGTAACAGCAACAGTAATAATAACAATAACAACAAGAACAACAACACCAGCACCAGCACCAGCGGCAGCGGTAGTGGTAGTAGTAATAATAGTAATAGTAACAATAATAGTAATAACGATAACGATGAGGATGATGATCATATTGATAATAATGACAATGATGATAATGATAATGATGATGATGATGATAATGATAATAATAATAATAATAATAATAATAATAATAATAATAATAATAATAATAATAATAATAATAATAATAATAATAATAATAATAATAATAATAATAATAATAATAATAATAATAATAATAATAATAATAATAATAATAATAATAATAATAATAATAATAATAATAATAATAATAATAATAATAATAATAATAATAATAATAATAATAATAATAATAATAATAATAATAATAATAATAGTAATAGTAATAGTAATAGTAATAGTAATAGTAATAGTAATAATAATAATAATAATAATAATAATAATAATAATAATAATAATAATAATAATAATAATAATAATAATAATAATAATAATAATAATAATAATAATAATAATAATAATAATAATAATAATAATAATAATAATAATAATAATAATAATAATAATAATAAATAATGCCGCCTCCGTAGCGCAGCTGGCAGCGCGCTTGCCTGTGGCGCGGAGGACCCGGGTTCGATCTCCGGTACCAGCATGGGGATTTTATCCCCTCTGGGAGGTCTGGCACGGGGTGCACTCAGCCTCGTTAGGTCCCGGGGAGACCAATTGAGGAGCTACTTGATGGAGAAGTAGCGGCCCTAGGTCGAGAAGACCGCATAACTGGCCGGGAGGGCTCGGGGCGCTGACCACGTCCCACCCTCCAGTACTGCACCTCACCAATGACGCCTGTAGTGGGCAGAGGTGGGGGACGCAGCGGCTGGGTGGTAGGCCTTGGCCCTTCGTGGGCTGTCGCGCGGGGTTTACATTTACAATAATAATAATAATAATAATAATAATAATAATAATAATAATAATAATAATAATAATAATAATAATAATAATAATAATAATAATAATAATAATAATAATAATAATAATAATAATAATAATAATAATAATAATAATAATAATAATAATAATAATAATAATAATAATAATAATAATAATAATAATAATAATAATAATAATAATAATAATAATAATAATAATAATAATAATAATAATAATAATAATAATAATAATAATAATAATAATAATAATAATAATAATAATAATAATAATAATAATAATAATAATAATAATAATAATAATAATAATAATAATAATAATAATAATAATAATAATAATAATAATAATAATAATAATAATAATAATAATAATAATAATAATAATAATAATAATAATAATAATAATAATAATAATAATAATAATAATAATAATAATAATAATAATAATAATAATAATAATAATAATAATAATAATAATAATAATAATAATAATAATAATAACAGTAATACTAACACTAAGAATAATAGTAAGAATATTAAGAATAATAAGAATAGGTAATATTTGCAAACGTGTGTGCTGCTATCAAAAGAATTGAGAGGGGCTGTGATCCTGACATATTGGTACGTTGATTTAATGAGATTAATGAAGATCAGGTAACTCAAAGTGGGCACTTTCTTAAGATCCGTTCTCTATGGCTTTAATAAGGACGAAACGATTGTTTCACAGTATCCTAAAGGGAACAGGTTTGTCCTGTTGATTTTGACAATGCGTTACGATGCTGCTATAGACCCTGAAACATATGAGGGAAAAAAGCTGTAAATTGTAACATTTTATAATATGACAAATGAAGGTATTGACTGGTGTTTCAACTGTGTCAGAAAAATGATATCTGACGAAAAGCCAGCGCTGGCTGGTGGTTGTATTCTATAACTTGCTAAATACAACTGCAATCAACGCCTTCTGCAGTTACAAAGCCAAAGAGCAAACTGTCAAGGGGTTAAAGAGGACAGATTTCATTTATAACTTTTCATGGGAACTGATGAAGCCACAGATTGAACGCAGATATAAAATCCCACAAATTCCTACAGATTCAACAACGTGCTCAAGAATTGCTTGATGTTGAAGAATCAACTGTGGGAGACTGTGCACAAAGAAAACGATCCCGAGGACGTTGTTATGAACAGGAAGATCAAAGGATAAAACAACCGGAAATGGTGTTGTTGTTGTTGTTGTAGTGTTTAACGCCCGCTTTTACTACTACGGCACCGCAGGCGGTGACACTGATGATACATGAAGATGGAGCACCGGTGGAATGAGATGGCGGGGGAAACCGGAGTACCCGGAGAAAACCCGCCCTGACGCCGCTTCGTCCACCACGAATACCACATGCGGGTGCCTGGGATCGAACCCGGGCCGCCTAGGTGGTAGGCGAGCGCGCTAACCGCTCGGCCACGGCGCCGCCGGAAATGGTGTACAAAGTATTGAAAGTTGGCTTGCTCTAGCCATGTGAAGGATGTGTGCGTAATTGCCTCTAAATGACTATTGTGTCTAAGGACCGCCAGAAGAAATGAGGCGCACGTTAGTGAAATATGAGTGAAATTTGAATAACAATAGGCGATACCTTAGAGGGTATCCTCAGATATATTTCTAAAGGTAGTGCCGTTAGTGTCAACATCTTTCAAACTCAGTTTCAAACAGAATATGAGGAAATACACTTATGGCCATGTGCACCAATCCCGGTTAAGAGAATACCGTGGTAAAGTTTACCAGGGTAAAGTCGTATTTCTGTTGAACCAAGCTCGGTTTCGACTTTACCGGCGTTTAACCGTGGTAAAATGTTTACCACTCGCTGGGGACCGGTTTTCAACGAAAACCTCGGTAAAGAATCCAACATGGACTGTAACAATTATTGTATGTTGCACCTTCAGTATCTCCATCGATTTGTTCACAACGTAGAGAGAATATTAGATGGCAGGAGGGATCTGTTTGAAGAACTGAACGACGTTTCGTTTCGAATAAGATTCCGTTTGAAAAAAGAAACGGGAACTTCAATTTTAGATGAAATTGAGTAACAACACGAGTTTCCTACAACAAGGAACTATCCAATATCGCCTAGAACTCGCCTTCCTGCAGCACTGCGATTTTATGCGACTGGAACATTTCGATCCCCGGGATCTTTTTCCCCCTCGGGGGGATTTTTCCCCCTCTGGAAGGTCTGGCACGCGGTGCACTCAGCCTCGTTTGGTCCCGGGGGACCAATTGAGGAGCTATTTGATGTAGAAGTAGCGGCCCCAGGTAACTGGCCGGGAGGGTTTGTGTACTGACCTCATCCCACTCTCCAGTACTGCACCCCACCCAATGACGCCTGTAGTGGGCAGAGATTGGGGACGTAGTGGCTGGGCGGTAGGCCTTGGCCCTTCATGGACTGTTGCACCAGGGTTAGGTTTAGTTTGGTTTAGGAACATTTCAAGGGGTATTTGGTGACATGAGTGACATAGACAGAACCACGGCATGTCGCATAATACACAGGGTTTCAGATGCCATTGCCTCGTTATCACCTCAGTGTCTAAAACTGCATAACCCACATCTGTATCGTGAGGGCTAGCAGCATATACATTTTTTTTCCGTGATCATCGCAAGCACCCTTTTTTCCATATCCTTCCAGTTTTGGCAATGCTTTAGATCCACCCCGTCTTGTATGTTTCTACCTTCTCGTTGGCCGAAGCTCTCGGCCTTTCTTTTCCAATTTTTGTATACAGTTTTTAAGTTTGTGTGTAACCTTTTTGTAGTACCTGCACATTAAACAAATAATACGAAGACCAATGCACACAGTAGAATGATAATAAAACACAAATTATAAATGTTGTATGCATTAATTTACCAGGCACACAGCTAAACTCGTGGTGGATTTCTTGCCAACCATTCTCTTTCTCTTTAACGGTAGCACCATCCGTCTTTTTATTTTATATTATGGACTTGTATTTATCCACTAAATTCAATAAAACTGAATTCTCATGAACGCTAAAATTCGGCATTCTAGAGCGCTTTGAGGGCTTATCGTCTATTTTCTTTTCTTGGTCCATCGCGCAAGTGAAATGCCGTTGTAGGACCCAGACATCTGTGAGTTTGCACCTTATATGTAACATCTTGCACCGCAGTCATCAGTATTTTAGCCTCAGTTGATGTGAATTACAATTCATAAAAGAAAGGTATGAAATCAAAAAGCAAACTTGTAGAATTGCATATTCTCATACACAAAATCAATAACAGCCAACGGAAAAAAGGGCCAAAAGTGTTCAGTTGAACACTTTGGATTTATGTAATATGAAAGTCATACGCATATCTTAGGATGTAACAGAATCTCCAACAAAAATCCATATTTGAAAGACAAAAGCATGCCAATGGAGATAGTACGATGTATGTCATCTTTCTAGGGGGAGCTGTTAACACTGCAGTCTTAATTTGCCACACATTGCAAGACTTGCTGGATTGCAAGACCATACGAGCAAGTGGCATTGAATATTTGAAGGCTGATTCGTCCTTGCAAGTGACTGCACACAAAGGCTAATGTGAAATAATACAATCAGATACATTATACATCCCTTAACCCAGAACTGTAACACTATAAAAATCACTTACAATAACTAATTCATGCTCAGGCTGAAAAAATGCCACTGACAGAGCAAGTGAGTCATTTTATTGATTTAGTAACATAAAGTTTCATGTCATGTGGCACCTTCTTACATGGAACTGCCAGACAAAGCATGGAAATGCTTATATAAAGGGCTTCATTATTGACAGAGGTGCATATGTTACATACAAATTGCCCGCCTCGTTAGCGTGTCTGTCTCACGTTCAAGAGGTCGCGAGTTCGAATCTCGCTTAGGTTAACTTATCCGGGTAAGGCTTTTTTCCGAGGTTTCCCTACGCTGAGAAGACGAATGTCGGGTACCTTAAAGCTTATCATTTCACCCATTTCATTTCATTCATTCGTCCGATATGACACAATGTTGGAGGACGTTAATTCAAAAATATATATCCAAATTTGTATACTGCTGCACTAATGGAGGATCATCAATGAACTTGAACTTGAGTGCTTTCTTACTGAATGCAGGAAATAGTAGCAAGTATGAAGTCAAGTCGCTGAAGTGACAAAATTAAGTTCAGTTTTATTTATGAACGAACCTTAACTGCTGTGGTTCTCGGTATTCCAAAATATGTTTGGCATAAAAGACAACTTAATTTTTCTCAGAGGTCTCTTACTCACGCTTCAGGTTCTTTTACTCGCTGCAAATATATGACACGGAACGACATGGTTTACTTTCGATCCGAGGGATTTGATACTAAAGATTGTTACATCGTCAAAATAACCATCGCACTCTGCTGTATTTGAACCCAGAGCTTTGGAATCCAGATGGTTGTATGTTACTCCAAGACTTTGAAAGATGACAAATTAATGGTGTCTATGCCACAAGAAAGAGAACTGAAACTGTCATTTCATTTTATAAGTGATATTGCCATAAAATAATTAAAATGTTTCCCAGAAGCATGTATTCTTGGTTATCACTATCAATATAACCAATAATGTATTTAATGAAATAAAGCATAATGTTTTAATGATTTTTGTTAGTGCCATATTGAACCTAACCACATGTGTTGGACGATTTGTGGTTGACGAAAAGCGCTGGGAGTTTCCTCCGGGTTCCTTGGTTTTGCCCGTCATCTCATTCCATCGGTGTTCCATCTTCATTCTACGTACCATCAGTCACCACCTGCAGTGCCGTATGTAGTAAAAGCGGGCGTTAAATACCACAAGCCATTGAATCTGCTTATTTGTATTTTACAGGTACTAACATCCCTTTGTGTAATATAGAAGTTGTTCTTCTAAATTCAGCGTTAACTACACCACAATGTACCTTACTACATATTTAGTTGTATTTGATTTCCTTTTGCTGCTAAAAATTAATTCCACTGCAATATTACAAAGCAAACGATGATATAATTATATTCTTCAATGTAAACCTGTAACTAAAATATAATTATGAACATAGCTCAAAATTACAATTTTATTAAGACTCAAAATTGAATATTTATCCTGGCTTAATTCAGAAATTAGGAAACACAACATTTAAAAATCCAGTACTATCAAAATAATAAATGAGAAAATAATTCTGAAATAACTTACTTAGGTTGCAAACAATACAGGAAAATTATGTTGCTCTTTAATTTAACCAATTAAGCCCCCACCACTAACAAATGAAGTTGTTCAATTTCCTTCGCCTTCAAATCAAATATAACTTAAAGAGAATATGCCAAATTAACAATATAAGAAATTATGCAGAACATAATGTATGGTTTTATCTATTCCTGAAAGTTGTTATATACAAATCAATACAAATTTCACATTAATACAGATTGTTGGCTTCACAAAACTAACTCTTTTATAACGTGAAGAGTGACATGCTTCACCACTCTCCAGTACACTTTGTGAATCAAGATGATCTGGAATTTGACCAATGAGGCAACTCTACTCAGAAACATACTACTGTGCCCCATGAACCAGACTGTGTCTTTTCAAATGTGTTGAAGTAGTAAAAGCCTTGTTGCAAATGTTACACATATGTGGTTTTATACCCTCATGAATCAAGATGTGTCTTTTCAAACCTGATAGCTCAGTAAAAGTCTTGTTACAAATGTAACACTTGTGTGGCTTTATATCTGCATGAATCAATTTATGTCTTTTCAAACTTGATGACTCGGTAAATGCCTTGTTACAAATGTTACACTTGTTTGGCTTTACGCCTTCATGAATCAATGTGTGTGTTTTCAGATGTGATAACTGAGTAAAAGCTTTGTTACATATGTTACACTTGTGTGGCTTAATACCTTCATGAATCAATTTGTGTGTTTTCAGATGTGATAACTGAGTAAAATGCTTGTTACAAATGTTACACTTGTACGGCTTTATGCCCCCATGAGTCATATTGTGTGTTTTGAAATTTGACAACTGAGTAAAAGCCTTATTACAAACATTACACTTGTGTGGCTTTATGCTTTCATGAATCAATTTGTGAATTTTCAAACTTCGTAACTGAGTGAAAGACTTATTACAAATGTTACACCTGTGTGGGTGTATGCCCTCATGAATCGCAGTGTGTCTGTTCAAATGTGATGACTGAGTGAAAGCCTTGTTACAAATGTTACACTCGTGTGGTTTTATGCATTCAGCCATGCTGACAATTTTTCCACCATCAGACGTTTCTGAACAAGCACTTGTTTCTATTGAAGATGTATCGCTAACCCCACTTTTTGCACTGGGACATTTTCTGTGATTTTCGCATTCATGGATATCCACGTTAATTTTGCAACTTATGTCATATCCTAAGTGTTCAGTGGAGCATAAGTCTGACGTATAACTGGAGACACCTTCTTTGTATAAACTGAAATATAAAAATAACATTATCAGCAATTACTAGAACACATGGATGTGGAAATACCAACTCATTGGTGTGCTTTTGGAAATAAATGTATAGAAAATCAAGGCGTGAAAATTATGTTAATACCGAATTGGCTTAGATTATATGATTAGTGCTGAATAAAGGGCCACAATTCATACTGATTACATATACAACAAATGCAATGCTTTTCGTCATCAATTTTCTGTTTTAATTGTTCAACTTATACACTACTGATTACACCTCTTAATAAGGAAGAATTTAACACAGAATACAAACACATTATCAATATTGCATTAATTAATGGTTTTAATACGGATTTTGTACATAAACAGATAGAGAAATGTAAGTACCAAAAGACTGTGAAAGAAATTTCTACCCTCAAGGAAACAAAAGATCATTGTATTCAAGATGTTCTCGGGCTGCTAGCCAGGTGTAGTGATGCAGAGCGATCGATGCAGTGCATCTCTCCATTCATCATGATGATCAATGACTAGCAAGGGTGTATGGGGATTGCCCACACCACGTGACGAACTCCACACAGTTCATACAGTCCTTGGACATCACTACTGGCTCTTCTGATCTTCTCGTCAGCTTCGACGTGGTATCTCTTTTTACAAGGGTACCACTACTAGAAAGCATCCAGCTTCTGATGGATCACTTTCCGGCCGACATCATCGAGCTCTTCCGGCACACTCTGACGTCCACTTTCTTCCTGTTTGGTGGCAGTTTCTATGAACAAGTAGATGGGTTCTCCATTGTCACCAGCAATAGCAAATTTCTACATGGAACACCTGGAACATGAAATACTTGCCACAGCCCCACTCAAGCCATCTCATTTCTACCGCTACGTTGACGACACGTTCGTTATATGGCTACATGGACTAGACACTCTGCCAAGCTTCCTCATACACCCCAACAGCTTCTGACCCCAAATTCAGAGAAAGACGGAACACTGCCATTTTTGGACATCCTGGTCTCCAGAAACAACAACGGTACTCTGGGTCATGCAGTGTACCGCAAGCCAACACACACTGACCTCTATTTGAATGCTCGTAGTTTCCATCATAAATCACAACGGGTCGGAGTTCTCAATACTCTGACCCACAGAGCTGTGTCTGTCTCCGATCCCAGTCACCTAAAGCAAGAACTACAGAACCTGAGGCTACTCGTCTAGTCCGTAGACGACATTGAAGCCTCAATCTCCAAGAAAGAGAGGAAAAACACAATCTCAGCTAACACCAGACAAGCCGACCGCCACTGCCTGCATCCCATATACTGGCAATCTATCTGGCAGAATCAGTAGAATTCTGGCAAAACACAACATTAGAACCATCCACAAGCCGCCTTTGAAAATTGAACACCTAGTGAGGCCGGTAAAGGCCAAACTGGACCTTAATGTACCAGGAGTATACCGTATACCCTGTGAATGTGGGGCGCCCTACATAGGGCAAACCGGCAGGACCATTTCCACCAGAGTGAAGGAGCACAAACGGTCCATACGCTTAATGCAGCCTGACAAGTCAGGGCTGGCGGAGCACTACTTTGAAGACCACTGAACTAACTTCAAAGAAACGACCATTGTGGCAAAATGTAGTGGTTTATGGGAACGGAGGGTTAAAGAGGTTCTGTCCATCTCCTCCGAGAAGAACACTGAACCGGGACGCTGGATTGCAGTTTAGTCCCTCCTGGAAACCAGCCTCAAAGTTGGAAATCGACCGACACGGAAAACACAGATTTTTTTTTTTAAGGGGAGACAGAAAGAGAGTTGGAAGGGAAAAGAGTTGGCATATTACGCCGGGAAGGAAGAAAGGGTAACAGGATAGGTTTCTCGGGGGGATAAGGGGAGAAGTGTGGCGTAGGTGGTGAGGTACCGCCGAAGCACCCTCGCAGTAAGTTGGGTTACAGCCGGTAAATTACCGGCCTCGGGATAGGATTACCGGGTGACAGCCATGACCAAGTCCTGACTGTCACACACGGGGAGTGGACGTGGGATATAAATGGAGAAGTAAGTATTTATTTTATTTAGGGGGGTGACGGCGTTGGCATAGGCAAAGGCTGCTCAGACGGCGATGTCGAGAAGTGAAGTTCTCAATGTTGAGAGGTGTTGAAAAGCTGTTGGTTGCGCTTCCTGGTGAGAACCGCGTCGCATTCCAGTACCTCACATAGCTGGCTACATGGTGCAGTCCCGTGGTCGTAGGAGTTGATCCAAAGTACTTCGGTTGTATCCTGTTGGTAGTCGAGTTGCTGTGTTGCGTAGTGTTGCTGCGTTGCGTTGTCCTGCTGCGTTACGTTGAGTTGCTGGTTGTAGTGCGTCTTCGGTCCGTGGTAGTCCCTCGAGTGAAGGTATGTTTGGCGTTGAGTTGGTCGAGGAGGCACATTGACGAGATTTGTTGTTACAGGTCTGTCTGAGTAGTCGCTGCGCTGGTCGTTGTAATTCTCGTCCTCTCTAGTCGGTTGATAGTATCGTTGAATGAAGTCGTGATGTCCTTGATGACGTCTCTTAAGTTGTAGTATAAGCTGCAGAGTTCTTCGAATATTGTATTTGCTTTCTTCAGTTCTTCGGTGTGGTGAAGTAGGTTTCGTTCGATGTTTTTCAGTCGTTTATTGTTTGTCCGTCGAAGGGAGTTCGTCTTGAGACTGCATTTCTTGACGTCTTTGTGCAGAGTTGAGACAGTAGGCGCTGACGTTTTGCGAAACTCTTTCAATGTGTTGTGGACGTCCTTGAGGTGTTGTAGTGTAGCGTTGGCGTCATTGTGAGCTACGTTACTGGCAATGGAAGTAACGACGGAGTTGAGCTACTGTAAAGTTCCTTCCATTCCGCTCAGGCGATGATTGAGGTTTCGAACTTCCAGTCGAAGATCCTCTAACTCTTGTCTGGTCAGAGATGATCCAGCGGTGGCTGCAGCGTATGATGAGGGATCCTGTTGAGTTGGTGCTGTGGATGTGTTGGCTGGTGAAGGTCTGTGATGAGGCTTAGGAGCTGCGATGACTGGTTCTGGTTGTCTGTTGAGTGCCCGAGGATAGAAGGGGCACTGTGCTTGTCCTGTATAGTGGCCGAAGCCATTGTAGGTGGCACAGTACCGGCGACGTCGACGCAAGTCGTGCGCGGTACACCATTGTGTGAGGCGACGTGCCCCACAATAGTGACACCTTGGTGATGCGGTGCAGGATGTGGCGTCGTGTCCAAACCGGCAACAACGACGGCAGGGTACTTGACGAGTGGCTCGGCTAGTCTCGGCAAGAAGACGCCTCCCAAGCAGGAAAAGTCCTCCCAACGGAGCGGTGAACCACCTCCACACTAGACTGGGTGTTTTCTACTCGGTACGTACTGGCTGACAGTACATATACTGCTCCCTTCACCTCCACCGATATGGAAGCAGGATTCGTCATGGGAAGAAGAAAGCAGCGCAGGAAATCGCCGTCTACACCGGGCAATGGAGCCTCATCGTCCCGGGAACCTGAAACCATCGCCACACCAGAAAATGTTGAGGCAGTCAGCGCAGTAGTTCCGTCCGGAGCCACACCTAGCGCCACTACACCGCAGCTAGAGAACCAATCGCCAAGCCAGAGAGTCAGCTCCCCGGGAATGGTAGTGGGAGTGCCAGTCCCGGGATTGCCGGCTTCACCACAGTCTACCGCCCATCTACCGGACATCTCACCATCGCCGCCTGCACACTCTGGTCCCATCCAGGGGACCAGTGTCATCATACGAGGAGTGCCTCGAGATATCCCTGAGAGACATGTACTACACGCGGCAAGACAGAAGTGGCCCTCTGCAGTGAGGGCCACTCGCATCATCACCTCTCAGGGACCTTCACCACTGCTTCGAATCGTCTTCGCAGACATCACCGACAGCGAAGCCGCCTTGAGGACGGGTCTAACCCTACTCGGGCGACGCCTGCTCGTCGAGCCAGCCAGAACCACCAAGCGAGTGCCATGCCGCCGATGCTGTCTATTCGGTCATGACGTCACCACATGCAACGCTGCTCCCAGGTGCCACTATTGTGGGGCCCAGTGCCTCACACAGGACTGCACCAGCCACGACCTACGCAGAAGACGCCGGTTCTGCGCCACCTGTAATGGCTTCGGCCATTTCACAGGCCAGGCCCAGTGCCCATGGTACCCAAGAGCTTCGTCTCCGCAACCAGCACCAGCCATCGCAGATTCACAGCCTCTTCGCCAAACAGCACATGCCACCGCAGTCTCACAGCCTCCTCGCCGTCTAACACCAACCAACGCAGTATCTTCACCAGCGCAACAGCACACTCCAACCGTCGTCGCCACTGCAAGAGCATCACTGCCCAGGAACGAGACAGAGGACATCCGCCACGACGTCCATCATCTTCACCAAAGACTTGACAAAATCGACGAGACCTTACTTCAAATCACCGCCGCCGTGTCCACCATAGCCACCTCTACTGCTACTGTCCAAACTCAACTGCAAGACGCCATAGACGCAGGACGCAAGCAACACAACTCCACAACTGGCCGTTTGACGTCACTTCGCACAGACATCCGGAGAAACAACAAGAAAAGCAACTCTCATCGAAGGACACACCGCAAAGCATTCACTTTAATTCACCAACGACTTCTTCAAAATTATGTCGACTTCAACGCAGCAGTAAGAATCCTGGAAAGACTCGCCAACACGACCTGGGAACTGGACGACTACACCACAACCTCCATGGACAAAATTCAAAGCACACTTCAACAAATGGCAAACCAAACTACAACCACGACACACGAAGCCTACACGCAGACATCCATACTTACACCAGAACCCAATAGTCAGACCTGGACCTCTTCGCCTCAACTAGCATCGCCAACTCCACAGACAACTGAACGCAGGATACCAACACAGGAAGAATTCGACCGCTTCAATAGATATGGTTTTCACAGCCATTCAGGACGTCCCTGCGACTTCAGGTGCAGAAGAAGGCTCTGCAGTGCAACCGGCCTTGAAGCCACTGATTTCCTACTCACTTGAAACTCAAGTGCCACCGCAGACATCGCAGTTCCTCGGAACCCTCTACACAGCCTCCGCCGTTAATAAGTATACTCCTTACTGCTAACCATATCCCACGTCCACTTCCCGTGTGTGACAGTCAGGACCTGGTCATGGCTGTCACCCGGTATCCCCTTCCGATGCCGGTAATAGCCGGCTGTATTCCCGCACTGCGAGGGTGCTCCGGCGGTACCTCGACACTCACGCCACACTTCTCCATAATCCCCTCTTGAAAACCTTTTAGTTTAGTCTTTCTCCCCTTTCCCTTTTTCCCACTCTCCCTGGCGAAATAAGCCAAATCTTTATCCCTCTCCAACTCTACTTCTGTCTCCTCTTTCAAAAAAAAAAAAAAAAAAAATCACCTCCACCCACCTGGCTGTTATTGAGGAAACACTCGCCACAATCTCCGCCGCAGCATATGGCACAATCCAGAGGAATGTCACCGAGGCTCTCGAGCCAATTAAGCAGACGCTTGGCCGGCTCGAGATCCCAACTGCCAACCCGACCACCACCAGGGAGGTCGCAACTCAGACTCGCCGCACTAAGGAGCCACCACAGGCTTGACAACAACCACCGCAGTTCCTACCTTCAAGAGCCAAGGCAGGGGGCTTCCGTATCCATGATGGCTGCCCCTGCACGGAGCTGTGTCGTTTCATGACGTGCACGGCATATCCAGATTGATTCACTCCAGGATTCAGCCATCATCATTCATTCACCAATCATGACCTCTTCATTTCACCACACGAATCAGAGCACACCACTCACCATTATCACCAATGACTGCTACCAGGGGGCTCTCAGGGCTTAGGTCATGAGTGTCTCCTGGCCTTCAGCATCACCACGCTGTTACTGCCTCTGGCAAGCAGCTTCCATCGTCACCATAGAATGCACAGGTGCAATATTGCGGTACTGCAACACGGAGGTTTCGACCTCTGGACTCTTCCGGTGCGGTTTTTTAGTGAGTAGGCTGCCCGAGTTCGAAGCCCGGGTGGGAGTCTTACACTCGCAAGCGGTTAGGGCGTAAGTAGCCTTTTTCCCCACAAAAAAATTTCACTCTTGCTAGTCATTCATCATCCTGATGATGGGAGAGATGTACACTCCCGAAACGTCGACCGCTCTGCATCACTACAACTAGGTAGAAGCCCGAGAACACCTTGAATATGTTCGTCGCCACGAAAGCTTCAAAACATATTAAGATGATTGTATTTTTAAAGCTTACTAATGGCTAATAATAATTGTAATATGAAATTCCAGTCTGTCTTTTCTTAAAACGCTACTCTTTTTAATGATGAAAAATCCGGCATATGCAAATTTAGCTGTTTGCATTGTGACAAGGTTTACAATGCTAACATTAAACATCATTTGGAAACCAGAATAAAAGAACATTTTAGAAATATAAAATACTAAACAGATTGATAAATCAGTCGTGGAAGATAAAGCTTTGTTCATTCGTTAATGGCACAAAACCATATTTGGAAAAAGAGATCTTCTTTAAGAATAAGCACAGCGTAATGGATTTAGAAATACTGTTGATTGATTCTGTCAACAGGTTTGTTTTGCTTTCAGTAGTTGGTAATACAATAGGAAAAACTATGTCTGCTAACATCACTTATTTACAGTTGCAATTGCAGTTATATTGCTTCATTGTCAATAGTTTACATTTTTTCATTGATTAAAGTAAATACCAGTTATAAAGGGAAAAATGTCAATATACAGTATTGTATAAAGTAAGAAACAAAACATCGGAAAGCCACAAAGGAGAAGGAGGAAAGAGATCGATGCAGGATAGTTTCAAGAACTGCACAACAATGCAATGCTGGCTCCTTAGCTCAGTCGATAGAGAACCTGCCTGTTGTACAAGGGGTCCGGGTTCGATTCTCGGCTAGGGAGTCGGAACTTTTCTATAGCGAGGATTATTCCTTATCCTTTCCAGAGCCTGGAAGTATGTATGAGAGAGTGAATTAATGTAAAAAGAATCCTAAAGGCCCAAAACTCAATGTTAAAGAGTAACATCCTTGTGTATAGGCAATATATTCCCATTTCTTCTGACATTCCATTAGATACATTACAGCCATTTACGGGCAATTAACGCACACACCCTTCAAATGGCTAGAGTAAGCCCATTTGGAACATTTTGTGCACCATTTCCTGGTTGATTTATCCTTTGATCACCTACATTCATAACAACGTCCTCGGAATACACTGTACACGGTCTTCCACAGCTCCTTCTTCAACATCAAGGCCCAAATGATGTAGTTGTCGATGGGCCCTTACACACCACCCATGCGCTCTTCAGCATCAAGCAATTTTTGAGCAAGCCATTGAATTGTTGCACGAATTTGTTGGATTTTAGTTCTACGTCCAATTTGTGGCTTTATAAGTTCCCATGAAATGTTAGAAATGAAATCTGCCCTCTATACCCCTTGATATATTTCTCTCTGGCTTAGTAAATGCAGGAAGTTTGATTGCAGCTACATTTAGCAAGTTACAGAACACAACTATAGCCAGCAACTGCTGTTTCCTAAGATATCATTTTTCTGACACAGTTGGTCCAACAAGCCCTTACATTACCATATTATAAAATATGATAATTTCTGCCTTTTTTCATTTGTTTCAGGCTCTGTAGCAGCATTGTGATGCATTGTGGAAACCAATAGAACAAACCTATTTCTTTTCTGGTACCATGAAACAAGCGTTTTGTTACAATCTAAGCCACATAAAGAAGACTGGGGAACTTTGTGACAGGTTATTAACTCCTGCGAAATTTCCTTGTTGATTTTGCAGAGAGTATCCACATAATTCAAACCAAGTTCTTCCAGATTCATCTCAATTCTTGTTTTCTTAGCAGCGGACATGTCTACACATAATGTTGTCATCGTTGTTCTTCTTATTGTTATTGCTGTTATTCTTCTTGTTACTGTTATTATCACTATCATTATTATTATTCATATTATCATCACCATCACCACCGCCACGACTACCACTACCATTATTACTACTCTACTACTACTATTACTACTACTACTATTACTACTGCTATTACTACTACTATTACTACTACTATTACTGCTGTTATTATAACTATTATTATTACTATTATTATTGTTGTTGTTATTGTTATGATTATTGTTATTATTATTATTGTTATTGTTATTATTATTGTTACTATTTTATTACTACTGTTTTTATTACAACTATTATTTGTGGTGGTGTTGTTGGTGGCCGTGTTAGTATGCCATAGTTATAAGTTGTAGTATTGCAAACTAAAACAAATAGCTACCTAGAAAGTAATGCAGATGTAGATAATGGTATAAGAACCTTGAAGTTTTCAAAATAATCATAGTACATATCATGCACATTGCTTAAATATACAACACAGAGAATAAAATACACATGGTACACTTACCAATAATTTACAGAAACTGTAACATAAAAGGCCATGCAGGTGACACGTATCACTCAAAAGCACACAGGACAAAAAAACATTGGTACAATACAACAGCAACTACAGAACTGAAAGAAAGAAATGTTCCTGTTTATGTATTCCATAGAAGATACATCAGCCAGCGTACCTGTCTGTTCTGAGAACTATAGCAAATAAAATTAATATGCTGGGTAACACCTATCCCCACATGAGTAACCAAGGGTTAAGCAATAAAAATATATTTAGTAAAACACACTCAGAAATACACCAAAACAGTTTAATAAAACAATTAAATAGATCCACAGTTTAATAGTTTAGGAGAAGATATTTATGGTAAAAAATAAGGACTGCATAACGAACTTTGAAATGCCAATTGATTCTGTCAAAAAAGTTGTTTTGTTTTCAGTGGTTGGTGATATGCCAGGAGAATACATCACTTAGCATCTGTAACAATGGTGACCAGAAAAACCAGTCTATATTGATGCGATTATAATATACCTAACAATGAATCAGGAGACAGTAATTGATCAAGCGAAGCAAGAACCATGCTAGACTCATTATATCACAATAACAGGGAATATGACAATGTGTCTGGTGATAGTTACTGATTCAACTTCATCAAATAACTGTGATATTCATTGTACTTAGTGAACAGTCCCATGTCTAACACTAACAGGGAATATGACAATGTGTCTGGTGATAGTTACTTATACAACTTGATAAAATAACTATGTTATACTCATTATGTTCAGTGAACAGTTCCATATCTAACACTAACATGGAATATGACAATGTGTCTGATGATAGTTACTTGCACAACTTGATCAAATAACTTATTCACAATATGTTCAGTGAACAGTTCCATATCCAACACTAACAGGTAATGTGACAATGTGTCGGTTATACTTACTTATACGTCTTGATCAAATAACTGTGTTATACTCATTATGTTCAGTGAACAGTTCCATATCAAACACTAACAGAGATATGACAATGTATCTGGTGATAGTCACTTATATAACTTGATCAAGCAATTTCACTGTGATGATTAAGTATGAAGAACATTTATAAATGTAACACTACAAGGGAATATGAGGAAAAGTTAATAGAAATGGACAGTCTCTTGTATAAGGACTCAACCAGATGACTTACCTTGGTGGTTTTGTGGAATAAAAGTCTTCGTGGGTTTCATCCTGTAACATAAGTCACTTGTAAAACACATACTCTGCTTTATCCCTATGACACTTATCTTCAAAAAGAGGAGCAGAAACAAAATAGACATCCTTTGTATAATCTACAGAGGGGAAATTACTTCACATAATAACAATCCAATCAAGATAACGTTCTTTCATAAAACATATAAAGCTTTGTTGCACAAAGGAAAGGCAGACACATCTCTGCATTTCCAAAGATTCCTTTTTCATAACTAGTTAAACATAAATGTTATATTCATCGCCCACAGTTAAAAGCATTACAAATAGTGATCTGTTCATAATTTGTTAATTATGAATTTTGTTTCAAGTTTCAATTTGTCTTGGTTGCCTGACATTGCTTCAAGCTTCCATGTACAAGCATCCCAAATTGAATGCCCATTGGATGACATCAGGTTGCTAAGGACAGAAACTTTGAGAGAAGCTAGTTGGTAAATTTTTAGAACAGAAAAACTAGTTTTAAGTGCAATAATGATAATTTTTATAAATGAGAACTTGCTAATTGTGAAAGTAAATCAAATGAAAGTAATGGAAAGGGAATATAGTTACAATTCAAGTCAGAAATGGGATGACAACTACAACACAAAACCAAGATGGAAGAAATAATGAAGCATAAGTTAGCCAAGATTGCAGGAATGGCGACAAAAATGGAACTTGGAATGTCAATACAAAAAATGAAATGACCAAGATGAAGGTAGTGCTGTTGACAATGGTTGACAGGTAACTGGTTTGCATGGAGGAAGTCATGATAGACTTTGGTCAATGCATTATTGACTCGAAGGATGTCGGGGAACATGTTAGCACCCTGGAAGATATAGTTGACAGCAGCACAGTACAAACTCATGCTAGGGTGAAACCCTGACCTTAAATGCCTAGATGCCAGGACATGACACAAGATCCAAACAAGAGCCACCCAAGTACGGTGGCACGTTGACTCTTCAGAGTTCCACAGTAAGTCGTCGCTGTTGCTGCTCGAAACCAATGGTCTATGGTAGAAAGCACGGGAGATAGCTAGCCCCCAGAGACGTGCAAGGGATGATTCTGGAACTAGAGGCACCCTGATACACCTAGCAATCTCTTGAAAACTGGTTCAGAAACCACAATCTGTCTACAGTCCATCACAGCTAGCTAAAGTAAAGGCACCAACAGCCAGTGGAGATGCTGCAGAAGTTCACCCTGAATAATGAGCAACTAGTGAAGAAGGCTCTTGTGAACCTCCCAGCCAGATATCTTATCCACTCCAACATGGTGTGTGACGCCAAGATATATCAACATCTAATACTCTGCAAGCATCTGACCACCCACGATGTGCTGACAACCATGCTCGTCTTCTCATCTGGAAGACTTAGAGTATTTGATGTGTGGGATGGAGGAACAGCCCCAGGGAATCAACAATCTCCCAGAGATGTGTAATGGGAGTGTGATTGGCCAGGACATCTGGTGATGGACTGTCCTCATCTGGGCAACAAACTAATGGAATATGAATAAATACAAGCACGAAGGGGGGCACATTGGAGCTGTCATTGCCAACCCCTAGAATGATGCAGCATGCTTTGTGCAGCATAGTCGATGATAACATCATCACAGATGGATGGGTATGTGGCAGGCGGCATCAGATATTGGTGGACACAATTGCAGCCGAGACCGTGGTGTGATATGATCAATACAGAGGAAACAACGTCAGCCCTACAAGAATGCTTGCATTGGGCAACTCCTTGCCCATGGAGCAAGCCTTATTGGAGTTTACCTTGGGAAAGAGCATTGCAAGTCTGTAGGCATATGTCATAGGTTGACTGAGGAGGTGGTCACGGGTTTGTACGCCCTGAAGATAGGCAACGATAGGTCTTGGCAGGAGTCCTGTGGATCGGAGAGAGATTAACGATCAGAGTTTAGAGGCTAGTTGAAAAAGTTTTTAGTATAATAGTGGTCATTTGTATAGAGTAGATCATACTAATTGTAAAAGTAAAGAAAATAAAAGTAACTGAAAGGGAATATAGTTGCAATAGATTACACTCACACTTTTTTTATAATTGGTTTAGTAAATACCGTATTTTATCGCATAATTCCCCCCTTTTTTTTCTCGAAAAATTTGCTTGAAAACACTGGGGAGGGAATTATGGGAGTGGTGCTTCTAAGAATTCAGAAAGGAAGGGAAACCATGTAGTATTATGTAAAAGTTGTGAATGAACTGAATATAAACCACAGTTTCATTGGGCCTACAATGTTGTTTCATTGTTTCTTTTCTCTGAATATTCTGCAGTCTCACTTTCGTCACTATCATCACCATTTTCATTTATATCTGGCTCAGATAACACATCTGCATGTTCACTATTCCACAACATGTCGTCAGAACTGTTAATGGCACAAGAAATACCATTTTTTTAAAACTCTTCTTAACAATATGACGACTTGTAACAAACTGACTTAGAAACATCTGCAGCTTCGTATTTCAATTTTAAGATATGTTGTGACAATGGCCATACGAGTATTTTTGTGGGAAGCACTGCGTCCATTGTTGTCCGTGGCAGGCACAGCTGCGTCGATTGTTGTCCATTATCAAGTCATTTGTAGGCTTCTTCAATAAGAATGAATCAGGAGAGGGAATTATGCGATGCTTAATAGGTAAATAATTTTTAGTGATGAAAAATCATAGGGGAGGGAAATATGCGAGGGGGGGTCTTATGCGATAAAATACGGTATATCTATGGATTAATTATAATTACTTTGAGCACCTGTATCTGACAAGGAAAATTCAAAGCTTTTAAACTGAAAATTCAATGCAGTTGCATGGTGCATAAATTTATGTGCATTTTCTGCAACAATTAATTTTCATATTTACTATGTACATTAGGCCTTTCCGGATGCTGAGGAAATTCGAACAGTTCTGAAAAGAAAGGCTTGGCAAGACTACAAAACTTAAATTCAGGATGACATTAAAGACAAACGATGGGCTAAAATAGAAACAGCATGGTCCAGCAATAAACATTTACCCTGGAAAGAAGCAGAGGCTTTATTCAGATCCAACACAGGGCAGGACTGTTTTGCAAAATAAACATCTTCACATGTGAGGAGATTACACTTTAACGACAGCTAGGGAGCAGAATGAATGCTCATCACTTACCCAACTGCAAGATACTTGATCCCAAACAGGAAGCAGCCAACTTGGCCAAATTGCACTGAACAGCAAGATTCCAAATGAACTAGAAGGTTTCAGAAGGAAGGCCAATAGAAGAAGTAGAAGAAGATATATGGAACACTATAAGACACAGCATAAAAGATGAATTGAAATCATTTATTCAATACTTGTGGCAAAACAAACATTAAACGCTAATCTGGAAACAAATTACAGCACCTGCACATAGCATCTTTGGTATAATGGTTCAGTCATTTATAAGTGATTTTAAATGATCTTATTCTGTTTCATGAGTTGAGCTGTTATAATGATAGGCATTTTAATCTATCTGAATAAGAATAGTTGTAGAATGTTACATTTGAACTGAATTGTTTAATGTAAAGAAAGAGATGACAAGCTAAGCATGAAAAGTTGTGTGAATATAACTTTGTCTCTCTAAAAATCCTCATACACTTTAGGAGAGAGGCACAAAAGTATGTAACAAACATGTCCGGTGTACACTAACTAGATTTGTGAGACTACTGTATTTCCGAAGGTGATTGAAATCAACAAAGAATGGTTTAAAGTTTAAAATGAGTCACAGTAAAAATACAATTTGGTAGGTAACATATTGCATAATTTTAAAAATATAGCACTCATACAAGAAAGTTCCAAGAATTCATAAATAAATTAGATAGAACCATCGCGTACATTTATATTCAACATATTAAAATAATAGTTTGTGGGCATCTTACACTAAACACACTTAACGGTTATAAAACAAATACTAACCTCACCTCCCTACTAAACACATTTAACTTGGAATACTTTCTGACCAGAATTCATATGAACACTGCAGCAGCTATAGATAATATTTTTTACACTCAGAAAAACTTCCACATTATAATTTAACTCCTATTGCAAACTACATGTCGGATTATGATCAGTTATTGTTAGTATGAAACAGACTGATGATAGGAAAATCAAATTACAACAGGAATAATTAGTGATCAGTTTATCAATAAATTTAAATTGGTGTTGACGAATAAAAAATAGGCAAGTCTATGTCAACATTCAAGTAAATGACAAATTTGATGATTACTCATATTTATTGTTTTGCAATTTGAAGTTATTTTCCCTAAGAAAAAAAGGCATTTCAGTTAATAATGGTCAAACCTTAGATAGCCTAAGTACAAAAAAGTCCTGTGGATATAAAAGAAATTCGTTCTTAGTATGATATAATTTATGACCCAAACATTACAGTACACATCAGTGCATATCGTAAAATGAATTCAAAGGAACACATTACTCATTAGATATTGATGAATATAACAATAAAATTAAAACAGTGTGGAATATAATAAAAACCATAACACAAAGTAATATGAACAATAACAGTGCTCACTCAACTATTGCAAATGAGACTCCTATTGCCCTGTGTTGCATTAAAGCAATCCAACTTTATAAAATAGCTTAATGGCATATGTGTTTATATTATACTAGCAAGTATATTAATACAAGATATGCATTTTAAGTTGATTTATATTATGAAAAATATTTTTTTATTATTAATGTTGTACAATATTTATAAGAAAAAGTAGGAAATGTGACACAGATGTTTTGTACTGCTTACCTTAGTATCATCATTAATGCATAGATCTTCTCGTTCCAGCCATAAATTTTCTTCCTTTATATCTATCTTGTTTTCAATTTCACTTTCATTGCTGGTATCTTTACATCTCAATAGATTGTGCTCTTCATTCCGTGAACCTGTGCAATCTTCAAGTTCTGGTTTGATATCACTGCTACTTGTAAATGGTTCAATCTTAACTGTCTTCACAGGGACTACCATCAAAAAATCTTTCTCATTTGGTGAATGTAAGTCTAGGAAAGAAGATTCCTCTTTGACTTCTTCCTTGATATCCATTTTACTATAGTTCCTGTATTGGAACAGTTCTGTTTTTAAACTTCAGTAGCAAGTCTGTGGAAAAAGATACACATTATTAGTAACATCCATGAGTTTGCTTCCAGATAATTGAAACTGCATTACATTTCAACAGACAACCTAAAGCAGTACAAAGTAATGATGCTAATTTGGTATGTTTAGAATAAAATTTTTAACATTAAAAGATCCATATCTTTATTATGGTTATTTTAATCTGAATCTCATATGTATTATTACAGTAAAACATGCTTTAAATTATATTATTGTAAAAGCAATTTTGGATACACAGGATCTTACAAGGATGACATTAAAATGGACATTTTGCTGATTTTATGCTGCTCATAGGGATACAAACTTATCAGCTTCAAATACCACTGGAAGAAAAACAATTATAAAAATTGGTGCAAACATAGAACTGCATTTTTATCTCAATCATATTGAAAATTGTATGAATTCTTCGTAGAAGGGGCAGTAGCAAAACAAGTGTGATTGATTGTTCAATGATATAGGCTATTGAAAATGAGATGGACGTCATCATTGAATAATTATCTGGAATTTTCAGGAGCATACAGCATTACTAAGAAAAATGAAGCTTTCAGTCTCTCAGTTTTTCCTTTTTTTAGATGTGTGGCTGGTTTCTCAAAATAAAAGTGAGTAGAGAAAACTGTGTGAATGTAATTTGTTGCATTTCATTTCAATCATACAAAGTTAAATGAATCTATGTTGCCCTGTGAGTAGATAAAGAGATGTTAATGTGTTGCGTAAAATAAAAGCAACTAGAGAAAACCATGGGAATGTAATACGGTAAACTTCTTTTTCAATAATCTAAATTGTATGAACTGTATGTTGTATGGCGAGTACAGTACATGTAAATGGGTTGCATAGAGGAGAAGGTTAAGCTGTGAATGTAATACATTGCATACTAAAATGGATAGCATAAAAATCACCATGAAAAGACACCTAAGAGTGAGTGAGTGAGTGTGTTGGGTTCAAGGGCCTGCCGACAACTTGGTCATTAGGGACACCTAAGATGTGCCAATTTTCATTGCAATGGATCAAACAGTAAATTATATTAATTGTATGTTGAGCGAGTAGGGAAGAACATGTGAAGGTGTTCTGTACAACAAAAGTGCGTAGAGAAAACCATGTCTATGTAATACATTTTGTTTCTATTTCAATTATAAAAACTGTATGTTAAAGTGCGAGCAGAGAAGGATATGTGATTGTGCTACATAAGAGAAAAGCAGATAGAGAAAATAATGTGAAGTAATATGATACATAGTAAAACATGTAACATAAAGAACAACATTTCAATGTTGCAATTTTCATGGTGATCAGTCAACTTCGGTTGCAGTTTATGAGCTTCATACATACCAACATCCATTTTATCTGTATCAATTCTATGACTTCGTCCGATATGGCACAATATTGGAGGACGTTAAATAAAAAAAAAAAAAAAAAAATATACGAATAGTATGTTGAAGAGCAAGTGAATGCATTAGTAAAAGTGAGTTGGGAAAACATTACATTTTTATTTTAACCCTTTCTTGACCACTACTAGAATTAAGTATTTTTTGGTATACATTTTTTTTAATTTGACTTTGGTATGGAGTAATTTAAATATAGTATATAATATTTTGTTGAAAAAATTAATACTTAATGAAAAAAAATTCCCGGGACTTGAAAGTCCCATTGGGCACTAAACATGCCTTGGTTTCACCATACAAACATTTACATAGCATTTCTGGCAGAATAAAAAGTTACTATAAAGCCATTATACATACTACAGTATTTGAATACCAAGGGAAATTCTAAGATTTAAAGAAATACAGACACCAGATTACCATCTTATCAGATAGAAAATTCTATAAATGATATCTTTATGGGTGAGTGGAGCAAGAACTGAGATTGTGTTTCCTAACAGTGAGTATGGAAAAAACCATGTGATTGTAAGATGTAGCACTTCCATTTCAATTATAGAATACTGTATACATTTTCTTATTAACTGACTTCTGGGAAATCAAAAGGTGAGTAGAGAAGAATATGTGAATATGTTGCATAAAATAAAATTGAGTAGTGAAAAGCATGTGAATGTAGCATATATAGGTTCATGAAAGAATGCCTACATGTGCCAATTTTCATGGTAGTGGTCAACTGGTATTAGAGTTCATCAACTTTGTTCATGTATTTTGGATGTATAGATTGTACGACTGGTATGTTGAAAAGTGAGTAGAGATTACAGTGTGAAAGTGAAACACTACATTGTAAAATGCATAGCAAAAAAAAAAAAAAAACTTCTTCATGAAAAAATGCCTGTATATGCCTAATATTGTGATAATCGATCAAGCTGTTACCTGCATATGTTGTTGTTAGCTAATGCTGGATTTCTGACAATGAAGTCATTAATCCTCTTGCTCTCCAATATTTTTCACTGATGGATGGGGCATTAGAAGTGGCCGGGCATATTTGAAGGTGGTCTCGATCCATTTCCTCTTGCAGATCAAATAGAGGACAGAGTGGCGAAGAATATATCCCAATTCTGTTTAAATGTTTTGCCAGACAATCATGTCCTGTAATCAACCTAAAGGTTGCAACTGCTGTTTTTTGAGGATACTCAGGAATTACTGTTTGAATGTTTGGTAGTTCCCATCTTTTATTTTTTGATTTTTCATAGTAATATTTTTCAATAATTTTTTTGAATTCAGAGTTGACTAATCTTTTAGTTGCATAAAATGGTAGATTAACTATAGATTTCTGCACATTGCCAGTACCCTTTTTTGCAAGAAAATCAGCTTTCTCATTACCACTCAGTCCACAGTGAGCTGGTATGCATTGGAAGACTAGGTGTTTTTGAAGCACTGTTAGATGGGTAAGGATTTTCCAACATTCTATAATTGTTTGGTTTTTTGGTGACAACTTGGAAGTAATTGCTATAATTGCTGCCCTGGAATCTGAGAGAATAACTACTTGCTGAAAATGTGAAATTCTGTACAAAAGATTTTGTAGGGCCATTCGAATTGCTTCAATTTCAACATCAAAGTTTGTAGTTCCATAACTTAAAGATTTGTAATAGGAAAAGAGGTGACATGTGACTCCAGCACCTGCTCCATCTTGGTGTGATATTAATGATCCATCAGTATAAATATGAAGCCACTCATGTTCTGGAAATCTAGTATGGATTGTCTCTAATGCCAATAATTTTAGAACACTAATTGGAGTATCACTTTTCTTAACTTCTTCTGTCAGGTGTAAATAATATGTGATGTCTATGTTTGTGTCGCATTGACTTTAGAAATGAAGTTTTCCTTTGAATTAGGAAGGTATACATTCTTCTTGATGTCTTGAATTTTGGAAAGAAAGCTCTCCTGAGTCTTTAGTGTATGTGTAAAATTTCTCTTGTGCCATGTATTGAATGGGAATTTGATCAACTTTTCGTGTTGAATAAGAGCCGCTTTTTCTATTTCATATTCAATGGGGCATTGGTTGGTTAGTATTTCTATAGCTGCTATTGGTGTGGTTTTGATAGCACCTGTAATTAATCTCAGACTTTGGTTTTGAAAGATTTGAATCTTTTTTGTGTTTGCTGTTACAAGAACTTCGCTGCAGTAAGTAAATAATGGCTTTATATATACATTGTATGTTGTGTTAAGAGTTGCTCTGGAAAATCCCCACTTCATTCCTGTTAAACGTTTTAACAGTGAAAGGCGCCTCTCTGCTCTTTGTATTACACTTTCTATTTGTTTGGTCCATGTAAGTTTGGTAACACATGTAACTCCTAAATACTTTACTTCCTTCTGGTAATTGTTGACCCTCAAAATTTAGTTTTATTTGTATTGCTTTTTTTTTCTTAGTGAAAAGATTTGGTAGTTTGATTTTGTTGTATTAACAGTCATTAAATTTTCTTTGGTCCACCTTTGTAATTTGGTTAAAGATTGTTGCATGGTTTTTTCTAGTTCTGTACTTTTGCTTTTTGGTTTTGAAGTCCACATTACTAAGTCATCAGCAAATAGTGCACACTTCACGCCTGATTCTTGTATTTGTTGTGGCAGATCGTTAATAAATATATTAAAAGTTGTTGTGCTGAGCACTGCACATTGTGGTAAGCCACGGTGTACTTGTTTGTATTTAGATATGTTTCTTTCATATCTGGTTGCAATAAAGCGTTGTTAGGAAATGACATAGCCATGAAAACATTGGACCTTGTATCCCTATTTTTTTTTCTTTCTTTAGTAGTTTTGTTCTGCATATAGAATCATATGCACTTTGAAAATCAATAAAAACTGATAAATTATCTTCTTTTCTATTGAAGGAGTCTTTGGTTTCTTGACTGAGAAGTAACACTTGTTCATTTGTAGAGTGGAACTCTCTAAATCCAGCTTGACATGGGGAAATTAAATTTTTTGATTCTAGAAACCAATTTAACCTGTTTGACACCATTCTTTCCATCACTTTTGCTATTATGCTAGTAAGAGCTATTGGTCTATAATTTTTTATTTCTGACGCTGTTTTGTCTTTCTTCAAGAGTGGGACAATTATTGCCTTTCGCCATTCAGCAGGTACAGTGGTTTTCCAGGATAGATTGTAGAGTTTTAGTAGTTGTTGTTTTGCTGTTTTTCCAAGGTTTTTTATGAACTCTGGATGTATATGACCAGGTGCAGGAGACTTTTTGCTCTTTAGATTATTTATTGCAATGTTAGTTCTTGCATATGAAAATTTTGAAAAAGATATTGCACTGAGTGTTAGGATCACATTCTCTTTCTTGTTTCAAATGTTTCTTAAATTCTTTACATTCCTTTTTATTATTTCTTGTTACTTTATGTGAATTAGCATAATATTTATTGAATGTTTCGGCTATGGCTGTATCATTTGTTAATATTTTATTGTTGTGAATGATAGGTGTGCTGTTGTTTTCTTTCCTATCCTTGACATTTTTTATGAACTTATGAGCTTTGTTACCATCTGTCCTATAATCCATTTTTTCTAAGAAATTATTGAAGTAACTCTTTTTAGCAATATTAATTTTTTTTTAGTGAGGCACATTTCTTCCGCCATATTTGTGTATCCGATATGTTTTTTGTTTGTTCAGCTGTATTTCTAGCTAATTCCCTTTGCTTTTTCAGTTCTTCTAACTGGGGGTTCCAAAAGGGTTTGAAATGTTTAATTCTTCCCCGAGGAATATGATTTTTTGCGGTTTCTAGGATAACTTTACGGAAATTTTTGTTCAAATGATCTGGTTGGTCATTTAGCTGCGAGTTTGTTTGCTCTTTAAATTTATATTCCAGTTCAGTTTTATATTTGATCCAATCTGCTTTTAGGAAGTTCCAATACAGATTCGTGTGACATTGACTGTTATTTGTATTATCTAGTTTTATATGAGCAATTACTGCTCTGTGACCAGAACTTGGATCTTCTATAACTTGTTTTTTAACTTTTGAAACAATATCTGTTGTAGCTAACAAGAAGACTGGGTTACTGCCTGCTCCAGAGTAATGTATGAAGGTTGTGGGATCTTCTTTACTATAAATCAGTTCAAAAGTTGTGGTATTCAAAAATTCTTCCACTATCTTCCCTGTAGAATCCACTTTTTCATAATCCCATCTTTTGGAATGAGCATTGAAATCCCCAATTGCGATTGTTTTATTTAATTGGTCAATAAGGGAGAGATCTGGTTCATTCCTGGGAGGATTGTAAATACTGTATAAATGTAGATGTGTTTTGTTATCCCAAAAATTTAGCTTAATTAATTCACTTTTGTCTGTGTTATCCATTTCTTTAACAATTTCAAAGGAGGATTTAATATCCTTTTTGACTCCAACTAATATTCCACTACTTATCCGTCTATTTTTGGGTAGTAGGTGTAGTAGAAAACCAGTCAAATTGAAGTATTTAAGTTGGTAATTTGTTAGATTTGCTTCCTGTATGAAAAATATATGGATATTATAGTCAAATACAATTTTATTCAGTTTTACTCTTTTTGTTTGTGTGAGACCACACGCATTCCATTGTAAAAGTCTGATGTTAGATCTTCTATTAATATAATGTTTTGGTTCTCGAGAAGTAGTCCCCGCCTGGAGATCCGAATGGGGGACTATTTTAACTCAGGAACATTTTACCCCTTGAGTCATATTGCATAAATATTGAAGAGACTTAGCAATAAATGTAACCGCTTTTTAGAGAGCACCATATTTTTATGTTTTGGCAGTTACATCGCTCTCTCACAACCCCCAGAGTGTCTGGAGGACCACACCTGTCGTTGGTTTACGGGTGTCACCGACATGACCGGGAGAATTATCAAAATAAATTCACCGACCATATCCTCTGATTACCAATCAGAGGACGTATACATGCCATGACAGGTCAGCATGTTATGGGTTAAGGTTTGATAGAGAAATTAGAGAAATGGAGAGGTTGGAAAAATATAAAGACTCCCTAGCCCTCAGGAACCCTAATAGGATCGGGGTTGGAAGAGAACAAGGGTTGACCAAGGTAAGGTCAGATAGAAAAGTTACAGTGAGGAGCAAAACACCAGTAAGTGGAAGTAATGTTCTGCTCAGCTTGGTACCTTGTGGTCGCTATTCACATATCCCCTAGACGGAGACCCCTGAGTACTTGTCAGCTAATGTACATTACTGAATCTGCGAAGTAACAGACATTATTCATAATCATTGGCAGAAATTGGCAGTCTTTGTTTCATTTTTGTGCGATTGTTATGGTTGTGATATGTGTTAAGTATAGAGCTGATGCAAAAAGAATCTGGCTAACATATCATTGTCCCAAATGGAGAAAAGACAGTTGATAATTGCCAACATAAAAGCTACCAAAAACAGCTATGATAAAACTCCTGTTTTTTGCATCCTCTATTCAACAATGTATCACTGGGTGTTCTTGAAAATATTAAATAACTGAGCAATTTCAGTAACTGGAACAGGCATATTTCAATTATATGAAGTGCAACAACATTACTTCAAAATCCAAATAACAGTTTGGGAGGTAGAATCAGGATCGAAAAACTCAAAGCCATGACTGGATTTGAACCACGGATCTTCCCCTCACGCAAGGCTGCTCCAACCACCGAATCACCATGGCAACTTGCCAGTATGATACTAAATTTCCCAACTGATTCTTATTTTCTCCCAGTATATAACAAAGGGAATCTCACATCTGAGACAAGTTACCCATGGGCGACTTACAATCATTAGTACTTTATGTACTGGGTTTAAGTTATCTTTAGATGGTAATTATTTTTTATGCCAACCAACTTACTGCGGGAATTTTTAAACACACAAGCCACGTGTGGACAATATCTGAGAGGTAGAACCAGGACCAAAAAATTCTATGTCATAGCTGGCATCTGAACTACGAATCTTCCACTTCACCCATGGCTGCTGTTCTTCCGTGATTCAAATCCAGTTATGATTGTAAGTTGTCCCTGGGGTACCCATCTCAGATGTGGGCCTCCCTCCGTGGTCTACCAGGAAAAACATGAATCAGTTGGGGAACCACATACCATACTGGCAAGTTGCCATGGTAGCTCAAGGGTTAGAGCAGCTATGCATTAAACAGAAGCGGGGTTCAAATCTGATCATGACATAGTTTCCCAGTCCCGATTCTACCTCTCAAACATTGTCCACACATGGCTTGTATATTTGAAAAGCAAGTTAGTTGGCATAAAAAAATAACAATTACCAAATAACATATTTATAAATTGCAGAGCAAATTTAAACACATGGAAACAAATAGCACATGAAGCATGTGCCTTATACTATATGAATGTCTACACTAGGGCTAGGGAACTGGTACACTCTGAGCGTAGCTCACTCACAGCCTTGCATTAATAACTGTACGTTTAGTAAGTAAAAATTACAAGGTTCACTCAAGCTATTCTGCAAAACCAATGAAATTACAGATCCACTCTTTCTGCTGTTTCTACTTTTAAAAATTTGAATGTATAAATCCCTCCTCTACAAAGTTATATTTTAAATACTGCTATCATGCATGGGACTAGTGAGGGAGGAAATGTCAGAGAATATCTATTTGGAATTTATTTCATAAACAGTGTTATATAATTTACAATATAAAAATATTGTATTATAACCTGTATGTTACCTGCATATGCGCACATCCATTTTTATATATATATATATATATATATATATATAGATAATCCATAAAATTTGCTGGACGATCAACAAGAGCACAGTACAGTTTCATTTCCACAAAACAAAGAGTCATCACTTATAAAGCTAAAATGGCTCATAATTGTTACTCTTCACTTCTGTGTTGTGGTCCTGCACAATCACTCAAATAATTGTTCATATAACTATTTGTTTTAAGTTTCTATTTTATGTTTTCCCACTTGAGTCAGGATAGAAGGTCGACCTGTTCTTTGTTTCTTTGTGTTTGCTTATGCCTGTATATGATGCTCTTAATGATTGAAGTAGGGCTATTTCACATTTCAGCTATTTCTTTAAATGTTTTACTACTTCAAAAGCACTTTACTATAATTTGTATCTTTCCCTTCATCATTTCCTTAGTTTTCCATTCAGAAGCATCCAGTTTCAAAGCCTTAAAAGCACTGAGTGCACAAGTGCACCAGCTGAAGGAAGAACAATGATCTAATGGGCTGGTTTTATCCTCAGCTACTTTGCCAGGCAAATACTTGTTTGATATCAGAGCTGAGCATTCCCTTTTTATACATAGAAGATAGTTCAGAGCAACTTCATGCACCTTAGTCACCTGATGTCAATCCAATAGAATACCTGTGGTCAATTTAGAAGCAGGAAATTAGAAATCACACCTTTCCCAGTAAACAAGGCTTGAAACAGGCACTTCACATACAATCAGACTTAACTGAGCCAGACAGCAACAGAGCTTGTAGAATCACTGCCACAGAAACTGGAGGCACTTATAAAACCGAAATGGAAACTTACAAAATATTGACTGCTGGTAGTTATTGACAAGAAAGTTACTAAATTGTAGGTGTATGATCACTTTTTGTAAGAAATAATAGTATTTATTTATATGAAGGGGAGATTATTAATTAATTTGTTTATGTTTTGTGATATACAGTATGACCAAATATTCTAACATCTTATTCCTACTCCTCTAGCTATTTTACATAATTTCCTATGTGAACACCTTTTATACTCACTGTATACAAAATGAACTATAACATTTTATGTACGTATGTAATAGTTCAGAATGTACTACAAGTATATTGATTATTTATACAGATACATTAACATACATTGAAATACCAAATCCTCCACCTGCCAAATATCTTATCAATAATTTTTTTTTGCTGTGTTCATTACAGTTTATTTTATTGATTCTTTTTCAAAATACTTGCTCAATGTTTTTATTGTTTATCAGTAATATAATAGCTATTACAATACCTACAAGACAGCCCCTTTGTGAAGGTTTCCAGTGGTGTAAAACAAGAACTAAATGGTTGATATTCAGTTCTCATAAAAATTGAAGTGAGGGGCTGGGACCCCTGTAACCCAGTAAATGATGTCGGTGGGACTTCAAGGTATATGTGTAGCTAACAAGGAGTTGTTGGAGATCATTGGGTTTCAGCTACACTGATGTTTCAGGTATGCACTTTTCTATCACTTCACAGTTGCAGCCTTTGCTACCACACTCCTCTGCTTAAAAAACCAATCCCTCAGGTTATGCTGTACAGCTTATGGCTCTACAGTTGAGGTTAACTATGTGTATACCTTGTACAACAAAGGAATGCAGTATATGTGCATTACATTGCTATTCTGGGACCTTACTCTACACAGAACAGTAACACTTTAATATAATAAATTAACACAATCACACCTTCACTCAATCAACTGTGGGTTATTTTATAACTAAATTCAGTCTTTGTGTTCATTTTAAAGTTCTCTTATGAGGGAATCTATTAAATGAATAGGCAACGATTGCATATCTGCTAAATACCCTATTGCGTCAAAAATAGTACTTACATTAGGAATCCTGAGCAGGTGCAAACTTATCTTGAGATAGCAAGTACTAGTTTAAGAACATAGTGTTACCTTATTACACTCATTGGGGCCACCCATCGTCCCTTTCTCATACATATATCTACATCTAAAACTATGCCTGAGTGCGAATTATTGTCATTTAGGTATTATATTACAACTTGTTCAGTATAATGCCACATCTACGCGAAAGCAACATGAAGTTTCTTAGCCAATGGGTATGGGATCTTAATAAACGAAAGTGTTGATTACAGAAAAAACTTAAATACCCAGCCCCAAAAATGAAGCTCCATAAAATTAATATTACTGAGATTAGGTTAGGCATTGCGTATCTCTCTCTCGCACACCCCGTGCTGTATATATTACATGCAGGGCAGGCCAGAATCGCCTTCCCGCGCAAACAGTACCGGAGCAGTGTGACGTCATTGGGAATACACACGAGGCTCGGAATACACGGGACCAAGTGAAATAAGGGCACTTTTACAACATGAAGCACATTGTTAATGTCCCAATCCCAGGCCTATCTGTTAAAATAAACAACACAATGCACTTATCCAGTACCTATTCCTGATTGTGGACCTTCTGTAGTACAATGAGTAAAAGTAGTTGCGGGGTGTAAATATGCTTCATATACAACTACGGATGTAGTTTATCATAAATTTCCTAAGGATGTAACATTACAGCGTAAATGGGTGTCTCGGTGTAAAAGGGCTGATCCAATTAATGTCAATAATGCAATAATTTATTCAGTTCATTTCCTTCCCGAAGATTACGAACGGGATTTAAATCACGAGCTTCTAGGATTGACATTAAGAAGAGAATTAAAAAGCGATACTGTGCCTTCACAAAGATTCCAATTTGGATTGGAGGTACATGGGAGACTGCTGTGGCAAGTACCAGTAAGGACAATGAGCTGGTAATTAATAAATATGCGTATTCTTAAGACAGTATTTCTTTATGTAATTAATTTCGAATTTGTTTTATACATTTGAGGATTAGAGATATTGTCTAAGTATAATGATAAAGATAATTACGACGATATTTAAACAATAGCAATAATGACAATGACAATGACAATGACAGTGACGGTAACGATGACGATGACGATGATGATAATACCCAGATTATATTTTTTTAATTTATACGACATATGATATTAACATATTTGTTGACTGTTCAACTTTAGATTTCTTTGGAGATAAAGGTGATAAATTAGATAATGCTCTCTTTCGTACCGCCCTTACTTCACAGAGGCGATCTCGTGCTGATGTATGTCCTATGACAAGAGGAAATGTTACTGTAGCACGCAGGGCTTGTCATTCCTTTACACTTAATGAAATATTTCTTCTATTTTTACATTTATGCGACGTTTTATACTGGGCAATAGCACAAACCAATGCAGTGCTTTAACTATCGCGGTAAACTAGTATTCCTGATGACGTAATGAGCGACAGCCAATAGCAGCGCGATTCGCCGGAATGGCCTACCTCTCTATTCTAGTTGCCTTGGATTACATGTATGTCGACCAGGTACAAGTACCCTACTGTAACCCATGAAACCTATTTGACACCATGTTTTTAACTCACACACGTGATTCTGCAAGTATTTAAAAAAAGGAAAGTAAGTTTCATTAAATTAAAAGTACTGATATACCTTACCCGTGAACAGACTAAACTTGTATACAGTCCAAAGTTGAGCTCCAGCGTGTTCGAGAAATCGTCTCAGACCCTTAAACACCAGACATTTATTTTGCACAAGAAAGCAATTCCTCGCCAGGGCCATATGGATTGCACGCCATGTTCAACAGGCGTAACCTTACTTACCACTCTTGAAACTATACAAAGAAGGAACTGTCAGTTCGGTTTAGTGGAAGTTGTGAATCTAACATTTCAGTATTGCAACCGTTACGTTATATACGATTTGTGTTCATAAATAGGGTGAAAGGAGGTATTTTCGTGATATAGGTAATTTCGTGATACTTTTTAAAGACATTATAACGAAATAACTTACCATCAGAATGGCTTGTATCGGTCAGGACCTCCTAAATACCGGACCTGACACTGTGATTCAAGATGGTGGCCTATGTGGTGGGAACTACTTGTAAACAACTCGTCTACAGGCTACGATTTCAACGCAGTAAAATAAAAATGTGGTGTAATAACACGCCTATTTTGTGAATATGGGCTGTGTTAAACACAAAAACACCGTCTTAAACATAAACTCAAGTAAACAAAAAAGAATGACATTTAATATTAAACGATAAACCATGGGCGATGAAATATATAACCTCAAATATCATTCATGCAATCTACAGGTTTACATGCCATTATGTAACTGCATTACACACTCAAATTACAAAGAAGATAGACAAAACTGCAAGCAGCATGTTACTTAAATAAAACAGAAGTGTTGACAGTGAGTTGACTCAGAATTATTAATCATTGTTTACACTGTTTTTCACATTTGTACAATGTGCATAATGTTATATACCTACACAAAACATACTATACTGGATGGCTGATACACAAATGCTGCTACTTAGAATGACCTAAAGCTACCTACTGAATTCAAAACCTTTAGGGTGAAATTTTGCTTTTACTATTACTGAGAACTTGATTACTCAGTTTGCAACAACATATTACTCAGCACTTCAGGACACTTTATTTTACAGGGGGAATCCACAAAAGCAGATGAAATATTAAAAATAATAACCGTAAAACAGCACTGTAAATGAAATACGTAATCTTAAATCAGTATTGTAAAGCAACATTGTGTTAGCTTAGGTTAGGTTAGTTTTGCATATGAGTGGGGTGACAGGGTCCTGTGTTATTACAATTTGGGTAGTGTTTATGCAATCATTTCAACGTAAATGCATTAATCAATCATTGTAGCATATATTACACTCGTTTATGCACATTTATTAGCTAAATATCCGCCGCATAAGCGAAATAAAACCACTTCATCGACCGTACGAAATTTTCTCATAAATAAAACACGAAGCTTGAGCGCACAATAAAACTTACAAGATCGTAATCAGCAATAAAAGCTGCATCCATTGCACTATGTTTCATTCGTTTTCTCGAGCGGACGATTTTGTAAATATTTGCCAAACTTTGCTATAGTCTACAGTTTTACATGCAGCAACATAACACATTTCTTCTAAACTACAGCTACACATTTAAATTACAAAGACAAAAGATAATGTACAAATATGAGCAGCATACTACTTACATGAAACAAACTGTTGGTGTTGCAGATGCCACTAATTGAATTCACTCGAAATTATTGTCTTTCACTATTCACACTATTCACCATATTATATACACACCGGCAACTAATACACATAACGCTGCAATTTATTGTAATTAAATACTGAATTTAGAAGCTTTATGTTGTAATTTACCTTTTGTTTTAACTGAAAGTTTCTGATTTTTAATTTGCATCCGGGAATGCAACAGTTACGGTGCATTGTCGTGTTTGAGGTTAGGTTGTAGTATGGCAACATTAATATACACTACTGGAACAGTTTTTCTTCAACAACCTCTCACCACTGTAATCGTGACACAAATTGTACTTGCAAACAGATAAATTAACCACACTATACGGCTAATGTAGCCATAGTCCTAGATGGAACACAATAAACATGAACACGTGGATAGCACACGGCACAGTCAAAACGTTATTACATTTATTCCTGTTCCTATACTGCCCAAATAAAACTTCTGAAACACTCGCTTTGCTAATATGAAGACAAACTTACATAGGAATTATTATAAGAAACAATAACTCGAAGACATAGAAAATAATACGAAAAACAGCGTGTGGAAACACCTCAGAAATCACTCCCACCAGCCGACGCCATTTTTGTACAACTGGGATGCCAGGGTCAGGTCCGTTAATCTAGAAGGTCCTGGTATCGGTGCTAATAGTTTCCTTACTTTCCGGTAGATGTCAAAAGCAGTCGGAAAATCTTTTTCTTCAAGCGGTTAAGATGCTAACTAAAAGTTATACTGGAGTGGGGAGTTTTCTCTCATTTTGTTACATGTTTGTGTCAAGTGTCTACATTTGCCGCTCTCAAAAGGAAATTATAAAGGTAAGGTTTGTGTATTTAATATCAAATTGTAGTGTATATTCTGCTCTATTATTTAATGTATATTTCAATATAATTCTACGGATTTACGAAACGTTATGGCTTACGCTGTGAAGTTACTTCCTTAGCTTTTTTGCTTGAAAAAACATGGCGTCTTTGCCATTCATCCTATTTGTATTTGTAGTAACATAAATATTGATTTTTCAAAATAGTTGTTTTGAACATAATTATTCCACATAAAATATACTATTAAACGGTGTATTTATTTTTTAAATTAAAGGACAATTAAAAATTATCACGAAATTAGCTTACTTAAATTTTTTATTTACGTTTCAGATAAATAATGGGAAAGGAAAGGGAAAAATATCGGAAATATGATTCCAAACAGCTTGTTATCGCTGCAAAAATGGTCACGGAGCAGAAGATGTCTCTCTACAAGGCATCAAAAATATCAGGCGTTCCATGGAGCACTCTTAAGGATTATGTTAGTAGAAATTCTCAAGAGATACCCAAATTAGGAAGACCATTTGCTCTAACTGCGGATCTTGAAGTAAAATTATTTCAATTCATAATCACTATGCAAGAGTTAGGATTTGGTCTTAGTGTCTTCATGGTTAGAAAAGTGGCATATGAATTAGCCAAATCTTCATCGAGGGAGAACTACCTCAATCCTGACAACGATAGTGCCAGTAAGTGGTGGTGGAAAAATTTTAAGAAGAGGTTTAATTTAACTTTAAGATGCCCAGAAAACCTAGCAGCCTACAGAGCGTCCATGGCCAATTCTGAAATAATAAATGATTTTTACAACAAGCTGGAAAGACTTCTAAATCAGCTGGGAATTAAGGACCAGCCAGATCGCTTATGGAACTGCGATGAAACAGGGATGTCATACGTAGTGAAACCAGGCAAAGTTGTCACAGGAGTTGGGAAGAGGTTTGTTTATAAGAGAACATACGCTGACAGGGGAGAAACGCACACTCTGTTGGTATGTGTCTGTGCAAATGGCACATGGATTCCACCTATGATCATATTTAAAGGTGTCAGGTGGAATGATTTGTTGAAGAAAGACTGTCTTCCCAATTCCATAGTCAAACTGTCTCCAAAAGGATGGATTAATTCCGACCTGTTTCTTGAATGGTTTTCCTTCTTCATTAAATCCATTCCTGCACCTCGTCCTGTTGTATTGCTAATGGATTCCCATGCTTCACATATAAACCCAAAGTCATTAATCTGGCCAAACAAAATGGCATCTTTCTCATGACATTTCCTTCTCACACAACACATCTGTTACAACCATTGGATGTGGGTGTGTATAAATCCTTAAAATCTAACTGGGGTTCAAATCTGAATGAAAACATGAGGAAGGCTCCTTCTGTGAAACCTGACAGAATATATTTTCACTCTCTGTTAAACCCTCCTTTCATCAAGAGATTCTCCTCAGACAATATTAAGAATGCATTTTAGAAATGTGGCATTTGTCCTCTCAACAGATCTGCAATCAGAAAAGAAGCACTTGCTCCATCCAGAGTTAGTGAAAAGCCTCTTCATGAAGTCTCAGCAGTGCAAACAGTTCAAACATTTGAAGTTGAAGAAATACTCACCATTCCTACCATAAAGGCAACACCCCAAAATCCTAAAAGGAAGAAACGTGATTCTACTGCAAAAATATTGACTCCACTTGATGACAACACATCTCAACCAGGAACATCTAAAGAACCCCCCAAAAACCATGAAGCCAATAGTGACGATGAAGACTGGAAGTGCGGAATTTGTGGCAGAAGGTATTCTTATGATGTCAGAAGAAGGAATGGGGCTAAATGGATACAATGTTCGTTCTGCCTTGTCCCATATCACACTACATGTCAGGCTGCAGGTGCTGATGAAGATATATTTAGATGTGATAGCTACTGTGCTGGTGAAATGGAAAGTGAGGAAAGTGACTGTGATTAATAAATACAATTTGGAGTAAATCACTAAAAAATGTGAATATTTTAAAAATTTTATTTCTGTTGAGGTGCAAGTTCAAGTTTCTTCATTAAATAATCTTTTTTTGAGAAGTGTTAATTTTTTTTCATTTGTCACGAAATTGCCTTACCACTACCACGAAATTAGATTACTATATCACGAAATTACCTTCATCATACAAGGTGAATAAAAAATTATTTTACTGTAAATACAACTAATCAAATGCGTTAACATTCGACTCACGTTATCCTTGATAAAAGTACATTTCCAAATTAAAAACAAAAGTCTAGGTTAGAAATGGTTATGGAGTTACAATGAAAAATATAATTTTATCACGAATATACCTCCTTTCACCCTACTACACAAGTGAAACTATTGTATATCAGCATTTAAATTCCCTGAAGACATGAAGAAAGTACAGTATGATGGCTATATGGACCAATAGTAAGGTTGAAATGACATTTATTTAAGGTAGGTAATGAAAACTCATCATGCTACTCGAATGGTAATAAGAATGAGCAGTGTTCGAATCAGACTTTCTGACGAGGGAGGGGGGGGGGGTTAAATTTGTGTTATACTTATAGCAATAATGGTAGTAATACCAGTGGTAGTAGCATTGGTGTGTTATATACATGAAACATAACAACAGCAATATGCATTTTACTGTCTTTAAGAGCACCGTGAATTTGTACTAGGGCATATAACTCTCAGGGGCGATTTGTTTTCCATTTTTCACATCTAGTTTTGTGTACACATCCCCCAATTAGTGTAATGCACTTAGTCTCACTATTTTTGCTAACACATGTCACTCCCAGTGGTGCAGTTTTTACCTGAGAAGCTGTAGGTAATATTATTATCTACTTGGAGTTGAAGCCCAATATTTGAACTGGAATACATCACTGCCATTAGTATCTGTGAGTTTTTGCTTTCTTGTCACCAATTTATCTATGTTAATGAAATATAGAACTGTGAATCGCAAGAAATTGAACTCAATACTGCAAACTGCAATCGTCATTGCTGGAATTGTGACCCTGACTGCCAACCCAACTAATGAACCTGAGAATTGTTTATTGTTTAGCTCACAGCTCACACTCGTACCATGTACAGTCTGCATCGAAAGTGTTCTGTATCTTCTATTTTCAAGGAAAAGGTAATAGTAAATACTTACAGTAAAAAGAAGAAATACCTCCCTGGCAGGGATGAAATTCTTCTTTGAAGACCTGGGCAAATTATTTAATAAAAGTGGGAAATCCCCAATGCCCCTATTAATTCAAACCCTAAGAATGCTGATCATTCTTCGTCCACACAATAACCTCACTTTTCACCTCCCTTCTGAGCAAGTCAGTTCCCTCATTGCTGTCATACCACGCAACTGCTTTAAACCCAGTACCCAGAACTTCATGGTCTCACTACTGCTTCATTGACTATTATTTATAGTCGATCTATTTCAAAGAAAAAGCAATTGCATGCTGAACGAATGTATGTTTATTTTAAAGGCTGTAAAGTCACTGCGGTTCTAATTACTACTGTTATACAACATAACTGATCTGCCAATATCTGGCATGAGTACAGATCCGTTTAAACTTTATTTGATAGTGTAGGGACAGAGAATGAATTGCATATTATACAAATGCATGTTTACTTTGTTTATTTTAAAGGAACCAATTCACAATAATGCACCAACAAAGTGCTGCATTTGTTATTATTTGACTGTTCTCACAATTATTATCCATAAATTTATTAGTTATTTATTTTAAAGGACTGGGACCAGGGAAAAGATCATTTGCACATGAAACAAATATATGTTAACTTTTTTAATGTTGCATTTATATGTAGCCTTTAATTTCTAAGGTCTTGTTGGCAGAGTTTTACCCTTGGAACAATTACTCAGCTCTTGCTTATGGTTGCTAATTTTGATTGTTAATCTTTAGATTTTTATTGCTGCTATTGCTCTCTTCAATGTCATCAGTGAAAAATTTTGGAGAGCAAGAGGATTAATGACTTCATTGTCAGAAATCCAGCATTAGCTAACAACATATTGCATTATACACACACATTCACACTTCCAAGCTCTAGCCGCTGATGACCTAGAAGTTGAGCGCCCTTAAACCAAATCCAAGCTCTAGGGAGGCTGGGACATAATACTGGCTAAATGAACTGATAAACTTGCTACAGACATGCAGCTGTCATAGTGAGTTCTGTGCTAGGTCGGGCGGGCAATGTTATGGAAAGCAAAACTGGTAAATTTGGGTGAGTGAGCAGCCTTTTTCCCTTTGAATAACGAAAGTTGCAACATTTCTGGTTGCATATTCTGGCACAAGTTATTGAATTCCAGGTATGGGTTTTTGCATAATTCACTATTACCAAGTTATTAATTTGGTAGCAAAGAGGGATAATCTGTACATCATTTCAATGTTTGACATTTTAAATAATGAAGCCGTACTAAAGAACATAATGTCCTTGTGGCATAAATATGGTGATATTTATCACCACCACCGTCATCGCCGCCACCACCACCACTGCCATCGTCGTCTTTTTATTTTCTAGTCTAATACTGATCCTGTAGTAAATTTCTAGACTATTTTATCCACTATTGGACAGATCAATGTCAGGGAATCTTTCCCTAAATCCTCTACAACAGGTGATTCATATTTTATGAAATGAGTGCAAATGAATATTCTTATGTTTATACTAAAGCACACCATGCTTCAAGCAAATACACCGATACACATCTGATTGGCACTGCTACATAACGCAACAAAGCTCCACTGCCTTAGGTGACCTCACACATGCTTCACGTGGCACAAAATAGTTCTATTGCCAGCCTCACGGTGAATGGAGTGTTGGCAGGTGGGCACTGTCTGCACTACCTCAACGGTGCAGCAAGGAGTGAGCCTGTTCAAATTCATGGCACTTGGTAATGAATGAGTTTGTAGGAAGAAGAACTGAAATACTTCAATGTTTTTGTGGACTTCACTACTACTACTCAAGTGTTGCCACTTCCCTGAGCACGTGTGCAGTTGTAACAAAATGGTGTTGTTTATTTACATTGTGTGGTTGATATCGTACATAAGAAAGTATGTTACAACATGAGGGTGGACGGTTTCCAGGCTCTGGAACATGCTTTCATTTGTTGTGACATGTGCATTTTCAGTACTTAATTGTCTTTATTGTACATGTAGTTTATAAAGTATGAATGAATAATTTATTTATGGTCATAAACAATACACTTTAATGCAAAGAAAACAAAAATTAGATGACTTAAAAACAAAACAAAGAACAAATGCACTACCTGATGTAATATATTCCTCCTGGAGCTGCTTGTATCTATAACTTTCCCTCATATTTAACATTTTGTTTTATATATAATGGAGAAGTTTATTACAGCTACTGATTACTTTTACCCCTCGATATCCTTTTCCATTTTCCCTGTTTCCTCAATGTTCTGTTAACCATTTCAATCTCATTTTTTTCCAAATACTTTCCTGCTTTATCAATGTATTCATTTAATTTTGAATTAAAATTTTTCCTAATTTTAAAGGCTGTTGGGAGATCATTCCATTTTTTGTGTGCTAGAGTCTCTCTCTCTTTATCTGTACCATTACAATCCAAAATATAGTGCCAATTATCATACAGTCTACCACAATTTCTGCATCTCTCCCCCTTTTTATCCCTGTTATGCCACTTAGATTCATTACCCCCATCCTAGGCTAGATATAACCCATTCTGGCCTATTTATTGCATACTTTCATGTATTTCTCTCTCTCCATTTCATTTTTAAGATTCTATAATGTATTAATGACCTGTGGCATTATTTGTCACTAGTTCCACATGTGTATTCTTTTGTGATTGATGATTACTGCTACATTTACTTGGGAATAGACATGGAGAGTTAGAGTGTGTATTTACTGAAACCCTTCTCATTGGTTATTATGTCAGTATAGCATTATTGGCACATATTTATTGTAGAACTTGTAACAATACACTTTACAAGCAATAATTGACAATCATGATATGATATTTAGTATACATAAATATGTGTGTAATATCCACTTAAGTAGATATATTTTAATTAAGGCTTCACGGGTGATCAACCTTCATTCTGATGAAGGCCATGGAGTCTGCAATGGCCGAAAGCTCAATGTTTTTAAACCTCGCATGGCTGATCACCCGTTAAGCCTTAATTAATAACACTCACCATGAAAGCTTTAAATATTACATTAGATATATTTTGCTCACTTGTTCAGCTGTTACAAATGTAAGCACTTTAACACAGCCAAATGGTGCTGTGAGTGAGCAATTTTCATTGCACCCAATTTCCTCAGCTTTTTGAAGTGCTTATAATCGTTCCACCCATTTAACTTATATTCCATCAAAACGTTAACTTTGAAGGGAACAAAGCCCTCATGATCCATACTGTCAGAGGCTTTCCAGTAATCACTAATTAGAATTGTTCTTGGGAAATTTTAGTCCTTTATTACTTGTTGGATAGTTTTCTCATGCCTTTGTTCAAGAGGTGGCTTTTATCTCACACTACCAAACACCTATTGTTCTTCCACAAGGCATCATCTGTTGTACTTTCTGTAGCAAAAGTTAGATTTGTCAATTTCTGCAATGTTGTTCCTGCTATGAATTCACCTTTAGTTGTGTAGCATCCTGTACACACACACCTCACTGTTGAACATTGACCAGTTCACAACTGTGTTACTGCCACATTGTAACGTTTCTGCCATAGCGTACAGATGTGGGAACAATAACCCATACAGACAGAAAAACATCACATTATGAATGCTTCATTTACCGACCCTGATGATGATAGTTGCTCTGGTCAGTTTCCTGAATGGCAACCAACCATATGCACAATAGTTCAAGTTTCCCCACCATTTCCTACTTGTGTCACTAACTTTCATAGCTCCTTGCATTTTCGTATGTTGGCAACACCACTTTCTCCACATTCTCCTCCCTCTGTTTTGCCCCCACTGTTCACTCATGTGTTGAAGGTTGTGGCGTCTGCTGTGTAACAGCTTCACTAAAAGGTGTGTGTGTTCCTATGGCAACAACCAGGCAACATCACGTTCTTAAAACAGTAATCATGAGACTCAGGATATTTATGCATGTGACCAGGATTTGCTGGGGTAACTATTTGAGAAGAAAAGTTGTTATTAACACACATAAATCTTAACACGGATATCCCCTGCATCATTGTCCAGTTTTAATTTGTTACTAATTAAATATTAATGTTCTATCTTCCAGAAATTTTATCTTACTTTCTGTTATGGACTGATATAAAAGAGCCTTTAGTAAGATTAACAATTCTATCACTAAACAGTAGATTATCCTTGCAACTTTATCACCATCATCATCATGATCATCAATTTGCTAGTATTAGATTTCTTTACTGTTTTGAGTTATGTGGTTTATTCAACACATAGCTAGTTAGTTACTTAACTTATATTTCATTATTGTTTTGTGCCTTCTCTTAACACACTGTAAAACATTTCCAAACTACCAACGACTTCTATGTGTCCTAATTATGCAGCATTATTCTGCTGTACAGTTGGTACCTAAAATTGTGCATAAACACTCTCTGCTGTGAGAGGTGCAAGTCTGCCGCAAGATTACCAAGGAAGGTTATAAATGTGTATCTGGGGCAGCCCTCAACATTGGTAACTGTGCACATATTCCATTGTATTATACCACCTTTTTGCATAGCTTGCAATAATACATTTAATTAACAATAATTCACTCCCAGGATATGGTAGTTCTAGTTATAGATGTAGTTATGGATATATATATATATTTTATTTCAAGTATATATATACTTGAAATAAAATAGGGATGCCAACACACAGGAACCATAACACACGTCCCATCCGAGGCATCATGGGAGTGTTCCAAACATTACCACTGCCAAAGCTGCAAAACATAGCTGGGACATTGAGGGTCGTGGGTGGTAAATGTATCTGATGCATCTTTTTATAAGAAGAGGAGTGTAGCACTTGAGGGTAAAAAGGAAGCGATAATGGCTCAATGTTGAAGCATCAGTGTAGCTAAAATCCAATGAATCACTGAAGTAGGAATTTTACTCAATCACTCATTTAGTGACCTTATGCTACTTTGGTAACCACTCATTTTCTTCCCTCTCAAAATGTTAGTTTCTGCTGCATAAGTGAGGTCACTTAAAGGTGAGACAATTTCATGTTCTTATACCACTACTTAATAACAGGATAATTTTGCACCTATGCGTATTCACTGTTTCACCTGCTTGCTCAAATGGAACCCAAAGGAATAACATAAATGCAGGACTACAAAAATGATTTACAGTTCTTTCACACAAAGCTTCCATAATTTTCTAGAACATTCCAAACAGTTTGGTGCCCCACACTGGACACATTTAGGGGCAGTAGCGACAATTCTTGCACTTTTCCAGTATGTAAAGTTTGTGATTGACTTGCGGTTTACATTGTTGCCCTGTGAGAGGTTAGATAATTTGTCTCAAGTTATTAAGGAATTTGTAGCTGCTGTTTCAGGTGACTCTTCAGCGATGTCATTCCCAAATACTTTGTGAAGTCAGATCTATTGATATATTGGTGTTTCTCAAGAAACATCACATTTTGCTTATGCACTTTGATCAACATCACATATTATTTAGAAAAAGTGGCAGATATGAGGTAGGTAAATATCAGCACTAGATAAGTCCTGGTTCTGCAGTTTAATGAATGGTTGCTGTATTTCATATCTAATCCATCAATTTCACCTTTTGCATCATTGCAAACAGAGATTACAACAAGTTTATTAACTTTTTCATCAGTAAATTTGTAGTGGTGCAGAGATGAGAAAAATATGATTTTCCAATTTTGGTACAAAGGATTAGAATAAAATATATTTTTTCTGCTTTTATTGGGCAGAAACTCTAGCAGTATTTGTTTTGTGTTTGATTTCAGAGTACCTACATAAATCAGTTTATGTCTTAGCAATTTCTTAGCAGGTTCTGTTAAAATCCAATCACCAGTGGTAATGTTTCTGCTACTTCAGTAAATACATTTCCAGAGGCGAATGATTGCTTGTGTTGGTTTAGAAAAGGCCTTTCCTTCCTTATCTGAAAGTGTTAGACAATTGCTGTCCTTCACCATATAAATGTATGTATTATAAAGGTAGACGGAATGTGCATCTGTTATTATTTGATCTTGTTATACATTCAGGATAGGCTTTTCCTTATGACTGCTGAATTCTGGGCTAAAGATTTTTCCATTCCATAAAATAGCTGAAACTGACTGCTCAAACTGACCCTCAGGATTGTGGAAGTAGTTATTTTTTATGCCAACAAACTTACTGCTGGAGTTTTTAAACACACAAGCAGTGTATGGGCAATGTATGAGAGGTAGAGCCAGGACTGAAAATTCAATGCCATAGCCGGGATTTTAATCACAGATCTGTTTCATGCATGGCTGCTCTTAACCACTGAGCTAGTATGGCAACTTGCCAGTATGACATTAAATTCCCCAACAGGTTAATATTTTCCCAGTACACCACAAGGGAATCTCACATCTGAGATAAGTACCCCAAGGGCAGCTTACAAACCTAAATACTGTATGTCCGGGGTTTGGATAACTCTTAGATGGTGATTGTGATTTTTTATGCCAACCAACTTACTGCTGGTGTTTTCAAACACATGAGCCATGTGTGGGCAATGTTTGGGATGTAGAATAAGTCCTGAAAAACAGTCAAAACTGCCTTATACATCATCCAACCCTAGCTCAAGCTAAGTTTCATGGCTTCATTTGGAGAGGTGATGTGTTTTAGTGACAAATGAATCATCTGTCGCAGTCTGCATCATTGTTTTCATGAAGCCAGAGGTACCAATTCATTAGCTGTACTTCACATCTAAAAGTAAAACTGAATAAGTTTACATAGATTTACAATAAAAATAAGGTACATGATAATTTTATAATGTTCACATATAAAATACAATAGCAGAATGAAAGCAAAGTAATGTCGGTCTCATAGGCTATGTATGGTGAATAAAAAGGATGACTATGTCCAGAATAAGCTACAGCTGGCTCAACACATTACATCATTCCCACTGATAAATATTAACTGACAAATAGCTACATGGACATGACCGTAAAATAGATCAGTGCTGCCAACTTACACCAATATGGTAATATAGCTTCCTGTGAGACAGATATAAACATGTGAGACAGAATATTAGACCCTAATAGAAAATCGTTCATATAAATGTTTGTTAAAAGTGTATAAATATTAGAATTGTTTGTGTTTTAACAATAAAAACTATTTGCGCGGATGAATACAAAATGGCGGTGTGTCGTGTAAAAGCGATGCCAAGAAACGATTCAGTAGCATCTATATGTTCAAGGTGATAAGACGTGTTTTGGTAGCGTGTGAACAGGGAACTTTCACCAAACTTTTATCCAGCGTAAATTCTACCAAATCACAAAAGTGTAAAGTTTTTTGAGTATTTAATATGGTGCTGAGAGTGTAAAATATCGAAGTGTTAATAAATAAATACATTGTGATAAAGAAACATTGATATTTGCATTCCATCTGTTACCACGACCCTGTAGATAGAAAACGCGTCTGCTATCACAGTATTCCATCTTTCTGAGAAGAACATTATTCTTGCTGCTATGTGTTACTAGTAAACATTTTAAAAACCGCATCAAAATGGCTTACCCAACGTGGAACTCGAATTTAGGATGGAATGCAAATTACGGGAATTGAAATCACGATAAACATCAAGTGACGCCATCTCATCGCGCAGGAAAGAAGACGCCATTAGACCATCGTTTGATATCAACGATACATCAGAACATCGATGCACGGATAATCAACGCGGGAAAACACCGGAGATCATCTAGCGAAGTCAACTGCCCAGGAGACGTGCATAACTGGACGAAGCAACGAAAAAAAAAAAAAGTAGGATCAAAAATTTTTGTTTTCACATACAGTTTATTTTCATTTTTATGTTACTGAGAAGCGGCAAAGTAGTGGGACTTTTAACCCTAAGTGAATTGAATAAAGAAACTAAAATGTTGCGAAAAGAGATAGAAACACGAGTGGGGGAAGGGGCAGATAGGCCTAGTTTTCAGGTAGAATTAGAAAGTGAGGAACAGGTTGAAATAGGGAAAGACCAAAGGTTATTAATGATCATGTTTGAAAGACTAGAACAAAGTTTAGGTCAGAAAATGGAACAGAATAGGGCAGAATTAAAACAGGACATAGAACAAAGTTTAGGTCAGAAAATAGAACAAAACAAGGTAGAATTAGGTCAGAAAATGGAACAAAATAACGCAGAATTAAAACAGGACATAGAACAAAGTTTAGGTCAGAATAAGGAAGAGATAGGTCAGAAAATGGAGGAAGTGAGAAAGGACTTAGAACAGAAAATGGAATTAGGAAGACAGAACTTAGAACAGAAAATAGAATTAGGAAGACAGGAGTGTAAAGAAAATATGAAAGTAATGGAAACTAATTTAAAACTAGTACATAAAAACTTAAATGAAACAAAGGAAGCCTTAGAAGCTAGGATAGAAATCGTAGGAGATAGGATGGGAAAAATGGAATCAGAAATGAGAGAGAATAAGATTGTATTAGAAGGAGAAATTGCTAGATGTAGAGATGAAATAACAGAATGTAATACAAGTGTAGACCATAAGATTACAAATGTAAAAGCAGAAATAACTGAGGAATTAAGGAAAGAGATTGAGGTAGTAAAGAAAGACATTATTAATGAAACTGTAGAACAAATTGTAATTCCTAAAATTAAGACGATGACTGATGTAGTGCATTTGCAACAGGATGCTATAAATGATATGAAATAAAGTCACTTAGAAATAAAGAATGATTTAAAATCAATTTGTGAAGAAATGAAAAAAGGGAAAGAAAGTTTGGCTAATGTAAATGATGTTGTGAATGCACTACAAAGGCAAGATGATTTAGATGTAAGTAATGTACAAGATGAGAGTTATTTGAATAATGTACAAAATGTTGACTCACCATACAGAGAAAGAGGTTCACAACCAAACAATGACACAACACATAACACATGTTACACCAACAGCATATTACATGAAATCACACCACCTACATTTGACGAGGAGAAGGGAGACGATCCAAAACTGTTTGTTAAAGAGATGGAAGAATATTTTAAAGTGAAAAGGATACCAAATGAGCTTAGGATGATGATAGTTAAAAGCTTAAAAAACAAGGCATTAGAAGGGCTCAGGTTAACACTAGCTGGTCATGAGTCGTATAGTTCATTCAGAAATTTATTCCTATCAAGGTATTGGGGCCCAGCTAAGCAAAACCAAACTAGGGTAGAGCTAGCGACAGGTAGATATGATCCAACCAAAGGGTTATCGCTAGTCGATTATTTTATGAAAGTAGCCAACAAAGGAAAGCTATTAGACCCCAACTTGTCGGAAGCAGAACTAATTACCAGCATAACAAGACATTTCCCAGACACAGTGAGAACAGGGTTAATTGTTGCGAGGCCAGTAGATTTTGCAGATATGATAGAATTGCTGACAGCCTTCGAAACACAAAATGGTCGGCCTAATGAGCATAGACATAGGAACGGTCACCCAAACTCACCCATCTTAAACCGGAGCACGGCTACGAACAACCAGAGTGAGGGAGAAGATAGAAATACTAGGAGCACCCATGAAAGGGGGAGAGGGGCACACCATTTCCCACAACCACATACTCATGGCGAGAGGATGGAGAACACAAGACAGCGGTACCACAACACAATACCGAGGGGTGAATCGAGATACAGAACATATACATATGATCGGGGGAGATCAGGAGACCGTACCCATCAAGTGAACCACATACGATTCTGTAGGGAATACTTCAACAACCAAAGACCATCATACAACAGAGGTTCACGCAAAAGGGGCAGAAACCAATGGTACACTGACAACATAAGACAACAGGAAGTAGATGAAAACGTGCCAAATAGGGCAGATGCTGCACAGAATACAGAAACAACCACCACCAACACTCAGGGAAATTTCAACAACTAAGTCCGTCCCAACTGACTGGATGACCAACAACACAAACCCTAAGCAGTTGACATTTGACATCGACACCATGATGGCTACACAGAGAGAAAGATGGAACCACTGGTCATAACAAAACAGCTGGGTGACCACGCGTATGAGCTACAGAATACAAATGGCAAGTTGGTAGGAAGATACCATAAAAATAAATTAAAGCCATACAAAGAAAGGACCAAATAGTCTTTGCCAACAAATATGTAAGGCAGGAATAGTAGAGATGATGGAAAATAACAATTTTTAATGGGTTACTTATAGAAAATTATGTTCAGATTAGAAAATACAACAAGAAAGAAAATCAACATAGTCATTGGCTATATTGACCACAAAGAGCATTGTCAACAAAGACAGATAAGGACACTAATTGTCATTAAAGAAATGAATTATAGCGACAGAAGATAATATGTTTTTGACATAAGGATGTCAGGGACAAAAATAAAAAGGAATCAATTATGATGACAAAGATATAATATTTCGACACAAAGATGTCGAGGGTGAATTGAGAAGAAAAATAATACAATTACAGAATATTTATAAGTATAGAAGTTTTCTCTTATAGAAATAAGAGACAAAGAGGTGGCAATTAGTGAAGTAAGGAAAACCATAATCAGAAAAGCAATGCCCATGAATTAAGATGGATATAGCCAATGCTAAGCTCGAAGAAATGTTGAACCAAACAACAATGAATAATAACCCAATTAAGAAAAATGGTACCATTAGTAACATCAGAGTTTAAGAACTGACTCAATGACCTGCCTATACATAATAAGCTTACAAGGCAAAGAAGGCAAAGAAATGAATAAAACATTGCCATAAACATGATCATAATCATTAGCTCAAAATTTGTATCCTGTTTTTCTCTCCTCATAACAAAGAATACAAGTCAAAAACCACATAATAAACCTTGATACACTTAAATTATATTTGTGTCAATGTCAAATGTACAATAACTGAGTATGTGTTGTATAAGAACTGAATATGTGTTGTACAATAACTGAATATGTATTGAATAATAACTGAATATGTATTGTATAATAACTGGATAAGTTGTGTAATAACTAAATGTGTTGTACAATAACTGAATATGTGTTGTATAATAACTGAATATGTATTGTATAATAACAGAACATATGTGGTATGATAACTGGATATATTGTACAATAACTGAATATGTATTGTATAATAACTGGATATGTTGTGTAATAACTGAATGTGTTGTACAATAACTGAATATGCATTGTATAATAACTGAATATGTGATGTATAACAACTGAACATATATTGTGTAGTAATTGAATATGTGAAATTTATAAAGACATGCTGTATCATGCCAAAACAAAAGACAAAGACAAACAGCGAAGAAGACTGTAAAGAAAAGAAAAAAAATATATTGTACAAAGTGATTGAATCAGAAGAGTAGGGAGAAGTATTGTATTGTGTTTCAAGATTGTAAAGATAGGTGACAACTTGAAAAACAAAACAAGGGACATATGAGACAGAATATTAGACCCTAATAGAAAATCGTTCATATAAATGTTTGTTAAAAGTGTATAAATATTAGAATTGTTTCTGTTTTAACAATAAAAACTATTTGCGCGGATGAATACAAAATGGCGGTGTGTCGTGTAAAAGCGATGCCAAGAAACGATTCAGTAGCATCTATATGTTCAAGGTGATAAGACGTGTTTTGGTAGCGTGTGAACATGGAACTTTCGCCAAACTTTTATCCAGTGTAAATTCTACCAAATCACAAAAGTGTAAAGTTTTTTGAGTATTTAATATGGTGCTGAGAGTGTAAAATATCGAAGTGTTAATAAATAAATACATTGTGATAAAGAAACATTGATATTTGCATTCCATCTGTTACCATGACCCTGTAGATAGAAAACGCGTCTGCTATCACAGTATTCCATCTTTCTGAGAAGAACATTATTCTTGCTGCTATGTGTTACCAGTAAACATTTAAAAAACCGCATCACATGTAAGAGTTAAGGAAAATGTGTAGGTACTTTAGAAGACAAAGCATGCTGGTGTTTGGGAAACTTGCGGTGTTTAGGAAACTGCAGTAATCATGTGTCACATTATGTTCTCTTCTCTGACACTTCAAACTAACCAAGACACATTTATAGAGGAGAGCAATAATTTAACTGTGGGCCATTGATAATTAAATATATGCTGTATCTGCCATCTCATTTGCTATCTGACTCACAAAAGCACAGTTGTTCATATGAAACTAAAACCACTAAGCAATTTAGCACCTTAAGCTACAGAGTGTTGCCGAGAGATTGAGGGCCCTAAACAACAATGGTTAGCCTTGACATGCAGGGTTCTGAGCTGCAAAGATTATGTGAGAGATTGAGGCCCCTAAGATGTAGAGCATAGCTATAAGATTGGGAGCCCTGTGCATAAAATTAGTAACATATCCATATGTTTGCCATCATCATTGTAAGCTATTTTGTGCCCAAGTCTATAAATTACTTAAGTAATAATATAACTTGAAGCAGATTTTACTATAATAATACACATTATTTTCAGATAAACATAACCATAAGTATGGAACCTATGGGTCTTTGAATGTTAACAATGTTATATTTAAGATATTACTCCAAATTAGCATCACTACTTTGAACTACTTCATGCTGTCCGTTGAAATGTAATGTAGTTTCAATTATCTGGAATCAAACTCATGAACGTTACTAATAATGTGTTTCTTTTTCCAGAGACTTGCTACTAAAGTCTAAGAACAGAACTCTTCAAATACAGTAACTATAGTAAAATGGATATTAAAGAAGCAGTCAAAGAGGAAGTCCTGGAGTTTAGTTCACAGAATGAGAGAGAGTGTTTTATGAAAGACCTTGCAAAGAAGGTTAAGATTGAAACTGTTACAAGTAGCAGTGATATCAAACCAGAACTTGAAGATTCCACATGTTCACAGAATGAAGAACACCATCTTTTGAGATTTAATGAAACCATCAATGAAAGTGAAATTGAAGCCAAGATAGATATTAAGGAGGAAGATTGGTGGTCGGAAAGAAAAGATTCACTTATTAATGAAGATATTAAGGTAAAACTGCATCACATTTCCTTTCTTTTCTTGCTTTCTTAAATGTGCAACACAGAGTAATGAAATATCAGGAGTTTATTTTGTTTCAAAGCTAAAGAAAATATATAAATACCAGGACAAAATGACAAAAATCTGGTCTGGTTGGTTTTCTATCAACTTATCTTCTAAAATGTTTCTCCAAATACACAGTTTTCTTCTTTGGGTTAACAAAGTCGATAGTCATAACACAAAACTATTCTTCTCATAATCTCTCTCAGGCCTTTCAGTGTACTTCTTCACTTCTCCTTTCTCTCTTGACCTAATTATGATGTTACAATCACACGCGATGCTTGTTGACTCTTCTTATGATATACCAGGGGAAGACAACTTCGGGCCGCGTGACGTATTTAAACGAAGAGGCAGCTTGTACGTTCGTGTGACGTCAGGCGAGAGTAGTGTATTGCTATGCAGCCTAGATCAGCGGCGCATGTGTTCAGTTCTCCGTGTTTCACACCAGTTTGACACCAGGCTTCAAGATGAAGAAACATTGTGAACTACGTTTCAGATCTTTCCGACCCCGTATTCATTGGATGTTAACAATGTTTCTAGCAGGTTGCAAATTGAATTGATAAATTTACAGTGCGACGATTTGCTGAAGGACAAATATAAACACAAGGAAGACTTGGGTGATTGTTATAAGAATGTTCCTCAAACCAGATTTCTGAGGTTATATGCACGGGTATTATGTATGTTTGGTTCCACGTCTGTGTGCGAAAAATTCTTTTTGGTTATGAACCTTTCTAAGTCAAAATCCCGAAGCATATTGCCAGATCACAATCTAATATGCAGTCTTCAGTTACAAATGTGCTGTACATTACGCCCTAACATTGACAAACTAGTTAAAAATGAAACGACAAATGTTGGAAAATGTCCACCTAATTGTTATGTATAGCTCTCCTCTTGCTCAGGCAAAATAGTTATAATTTCTGTTCTATTTGCGTTATAACATGACTGTTCACATAAACTAGAATTATATATATGGCATAAAGCCGAAATGTAATTATTTATAATCTGTGACTATTCCGTAATTGAAACAGTCAGCATTAAGGTTACGATGTTCGTATCCCACTTCCCCTTGCCCGCTGTGATGTCACACGTTCAACTGGCTTGCTCTGGGAGCATGTGTGCTCAGTGGGCTGACGTCATAGCAGCGTTACCTGTCTTCCCCTGTGATATACTAACAGTACAACACACATGCACAGCTGTGTAGCACTCACTGACACTCACTAACTCATGATTGTAACTCAGCTCTAAAACTCACTGCCAACTGTTCTTCTCAGGCCTCCTTATATACTGGGCATGGCACAACTTTTTTGACTGCTGCACTCACACCGAAAAGGACTCAGAAGTCTCATGAATGTTCCAGAAACCCCATTTGTTTCTGCCGCTTTGATTGTTACGCTCAGGTGCACACAGCAGTTGCACTAGGCAGAGTGGCTCTAAAGGCTTTGCCTGCTCACATGCCTGCCACGTGGTGTGAAGCAGCCTGGCTACCTCCTCCTGCTGAAGGCAGAGGCTGATGTCACACTGCTCCCTCAATGCTGGTTATCCTGACCACCATTGTTGTAGTTGACCAGATGATCCCATTGTACCACCAGCTTCTTCTAAGAGCAGCCATTAGGTGTGGTGGACTTTGCCATTATATCACTTCTCCAGGTAGCACGGTCCTTGGCAATATTATAGAGTAGCTTCCCTAGGGCAATGTCCACCATCCTGCTTGAAACTCTGTGGCAAACTTCACAGTTGTGACAGACCTTCCTCAGCTTGCCCTTCACACAGATGTGTTGTCAAACCTTTCCACTTATGATATGAAAACAGCCCCCAGGTTCCATGACCACCAACCTCCATGGTGCAACTTCTGAGCGAACTTGCTCCTGGCGGGCCCTCCTCCAGGGTCATCCTGCTTTCCTCTAGATGATCACAGGAGTTCCGTTGAATAGAAGGTCATGGCCAACTTGCAGGGCCCAACTGACAATGTCGACTGTCGCCAGGTTGCTCTTGAGGGCTTCCAGTCCCAGGATCACTCGACCACCCTTAGGAGGAACACCCAGACGTATAACGCTCAACTCCAGCCAGGCCTCCTCCACAGGCAAGCTGTCAACCGATCCTGCCACTATCTTGTAGGGTCGATCCAGTTTACTCATTGGTGTATCCTCAGCCATGTCTGGCCAAATCATGGTCACTGCTGCACTCATGTACACTATTGCTTCCTCTGTATCCTGTTGTCCAAGATGATGTCCTCCATTCTTCATTTCACACCCCTCATTGTCACCTGATTGGATGGCTCTACTGGTTTCGCCATGTCCCATGCCATGTTGGTTCTTACTTGTACCTCGCTTGCTTGTAGGCTGCCCTGCTGGTACACCTTGTCATTGGCTACATCATCGACACACTCTACTAGGGTATCCTCAATGATGTCCTTGAGCTGGTTCTTTGTCTTCGTCTGGTATACTTCCATTCTCCAAGACAGGTGCAACTGTAACCTTGGCCACAAGATGCTCTCTCCTTCCCCAGGTCCGTGCCATCCTGTTCACTCCTGCCATACAGTTCTTTGATGCTGCCATCAACTTTTCCTTTCAGGACTCTTAAGATGTTTCCCCCTCGTCCTCCACAACGTCCATGCACCGGCAGAGGTCACCCATCTTCCTGCTGAGTTCTTTGGTGTCTTCCTTCATGTCTTCTAGTTCCCCATCAATCTTCGTGAACAGCTCCATCTTTGTCTCAGACATTTCTCTCTTCATCTTTTACATCCTAGAATTCATTTCTGTCTTCACTTCTTCGTGTATGTCTTTCATTTCCATTTTCATTTCTTCCATTACCGAGTTCACTGTTATTACTTAATTTTCCCATGTTGTCTATTCGGGATTTTATTTCTTTCTTTCCAAATTTTAAATGATTAATTTCCGTCTTCATGTCTTTCATTCCAGGGTTTATGTTTTCCAATTTTGGCTGCATATTTTCCATGCCAGTATTCTCATTCAAGTCAGATACTATTTTTCTTCATTCTGTCCTTTTTGGATTCCATATTGGCCATATTCATTTTGGCCATACTGGCCAACAGTTTCTCGAGCACTGCCTCCATCATAATGGTCTATTGCTATTTGATGTTTTAGGTCATTTTTAAGATATTTTAGTTGCTTTTAGACTGTTCAGGATGCTTTTACGAATGATTTACACAGCTTTCAAGTAATTTTCTGAGTTATTTAGCCATTTAATACATTTTTAAAAACTTTTCAAGGCATTTTGATGCTATTTTGGGCCACTTGATAGATATTTTAGTTACTTTTGAAGTATTCTGATTGTTTGTACGATTGTATAAATGCTTCAGGCGCTTTTGAGGTTTATTTAGACGCTTTATTATACATTTTCCAGACTTTCAGGGTGTTTGGACACCCGTTTATACCCTCAGGTAGATATTTCACCCAGTTTCCAGATATTCTGAAGACTTCTATGCTTAGTTTAAACATTTTTCAGAGCATTTTAGACAAATTTGACGTTATTTAAGACAATCTTAGAGTTATTCTAGTCACTTTCATGATAGGCTGACTATTCTTGTTTTCTTTAAGAACTTTCAAGGTTAATGGAAGATAACTTTCACAATATCAGAGATACTGAAGCAGTTATTTCAAGGTTGTTAGATGTATCTCTGCCAGTTTAAATATCGTTTCAGACATTTTAGAGACATTTTAAGCCCTATGCGGGTATCTTAGGCTTCGTCACCAACATTTTGGTTGGTTTTCAGAATATTTTGCGTTAGCTTCTATTATAGTTACAGATCGTTCCCTGTTTGTTACATAGTATTATCTTGTATTCTATACCTTCATAGTTTCACCTAACCTAACCTAATCTGGTCTTGCCTAACATAAGTAAACCTCTTCCTCTACTCGTTAATTCTATTGTACAGCAACTTGAGGTCTTCCTGCACAGATATCTAACCTTGAACATTTCTCCGTTAAGCTTTTCAATGATTACAGCTCCTTTCCAGGGTGTTTTTTAAATGATAGCTCAGCTCCTTATGACGTTTCATACATATCATAAACCATTGACACTATTTCCAAGAACACAATTTAAGTGTATTCAGCTCTTTTATGTAAATTTTTTAGTCACTGACACAATCTATCTCTTTCACAACATTACAGAACTTAGCTACTAACATTTTTGTCACTGACAGAAGTATTGTAGATCTTTATGATAGCTTTTAGAGGATTTTTTCACTAATTTCACCGGTTTTATAGAAGTTAAAGCTGGCTAGAGTCCATATATTTATTTCAGCAATCTCTTCTGGTGTTCACACACCATAGAGAAGGCTATGTAACTCAACATTAGATATCTTTAGACATGTTTGAAGTTTTCGCCGGTTTTTCTCTATTTATGCCAGGGTTCTAATGATCTAGTTATCGATGGTCCCTTAAACCAATTAATTAAATGCTTAAACAAGCCTCCACACTAATTAAATGCTTAAAAAACCAATTTTAGGCTATATTTCTTCAATTTTAGCATTTTGTGTAAGAGCTAATTTAATCCTATGACGTCACATTCAAATGCAGACAGAATGTCTGCCTCTCTAAAACATGTCCCAACAGGTTTGCTGAAGCATGCATGCACCAAAACAGGCATGTTTCAACAGATCTTATAACGTATACATACGCCATAACAAACATGTTCCAACAGGTCTGATGACGTATGTGCACATCACAACAGTTGGAAACGGAAACAGATAGTTTCGCAACCATTACGATGAAATCATCCCTAAATAAGCATTATAACTGCTACCACCAGCTCTTACCACTTCCACCGCCACCACCATCACCAACACCGCCGCCGCCACCATAACAAAATCCATTTATCATAATCATAAACATGAAACAATTATATAGGAAGGGACGAACAACACCTATAACCATCTACATAAAGAGCATTACAGATGCATCATACCGATGGCTACACTTTACAACAACATAAACAGTAATCTACATGATTTTCTTCCCCTTTATATTTCACTGCAATAAAATTTTCATGTTGCTTCTGCTTGAAGCTTCTTTTTCTGCTTTGTGCCAGCAGCCATTATGTTTGTGCTTCTTTGAAAGTTATTAGCTTAAAATACAGAGAAAACCACATTACTTTCCTACAGTTATGTATATTGTAGCATATTGCAAACCTCTAAGTTCAACATTAGCAAGAAATTTACATCGATCCTCCGGGCCTCGAACAAAGACTCTACGGCAAGCAGTCTTTTCAAAGAAAATACTCCGGACCTTGAACCAAGACTCTATGGCAAGCAGTCTTTTCAAAGAAAATACTCCGGATCTTGAACCAAGACTCTACGGCAAGCAGTCTTTTCAAAGAAAATACTCCAGACCTTGAACCAAGACTCTACGGCAAGCAGTCTTTTCAAAGAAAATGCACAAAAGCATTTATTTATTTTTATTTCAAAACTTTATTCCTATTTGTTCAAGAATTCTTTAACTTTGAAATCATGTCCTCCTCATCAGTAATCTATTAGGGATATATATATATAGGTAAGTCTATTAGGGATATAATTATGTAAAACGTGAGTTTATGTATTAAATCCACCTTTTTCCACTTTACCCAGTTGTTTTAGCTGGTATAGCTGAGGATACGACCAAAGTTCAACATTTATTGAAAAAAATGTGAATCGAAGCAACGATATTCCTGCTCTAGTATGCCCCTAGCTTGCAAGGCATTTCAATGGAACCTTAGAGATTCGAACGAGATTCACAGGATAAAAATTACCATTTTATCAATAACTCAAGACCAGGTATTTGACTGAAATGTTTACTTTTTTATTTCATCATGCTAACTTTATTGATTCGCGAATAAATCGACTTTGAAGTAATTAATCTGTTCCGGTAACCGAAATATGAGCCGCTGGGATAAAGTTTTCTAATATAACATATATGTCAACTTCTCGCACTTGCATTTCGAATCGATATTCCAAGTGTAAAAAATTGCGATATACGCCAAAATTCAGAAGTGCTCAGGAAATATACTTTGAAATGGATCAGTACACTACACATATACTTCCAAAAGCTCGTCAAATAGCAAGTGGTATTCTTACAGGAATTAAAAAAAATATGAAAGCTACTATCCAAATCCAAAAAACAATGGAAGAACAAGATAAATTAGAAATAGTTAAAATTGAAGTATGGAAAAGTAACTACCACTATAAAATTTACAGTATCTACAATCCTCCAGACAATACACTAGATCTAAATTCTATTCCCATAGAACCCAAAAGTATTTTAATAGGTGATTTTAATGCACACTCCCCTAGGTGGGGCTACAGAGATATAAATTCAGCAGGAAGAGTCATAGAAGACCTATTAAACTCATCAACAATGGAATTAATATTTAATCCAAATGATCCACCCACTTACCTTCATTATAATGGATCAGGCACAAGTCCTGATCTTCTGATGGTGTCATCTGACATAATTGACAATACAAAAAGAGAAATAATAGAAGACCCAGGTTCAGGCCACAGAATCACCATAAACTGCATAAGAGGTCTAATAAATAAAAGTAACAAACCAAAAATTGAAACTTCCTGGAATTTTAAAAAAGCAGATTGGTCCAGTTTCCAAAATGAGCTAGAAGGGAAGTGTAATATACTGTTAGAATCAGAGTTCAAGTCAACAGATGAAATTAATAAAAAAATTTGTGAAATATTATTGACAGCAGCCAAAACACATATCCCTAAAGGAAAGTTAAAGAAATATAGCTACTTTTGGTCTCCATCTTTATCTAAGTTAAAACACGAAAGAAATATAGCAAGAGTCAAAGCTGAAAGAACCAAGTGTCCAGAAGATGTACAAAACTGTAGAAGAAAAGCAGCCATTTTTAAGAAAGAATTAATTACAGCAAAGAGAACCAGTTTCACAAATTTTGTAGAACATATGGACTATAGGAAAGATGGAAATATAATATACAAATTCCTTAATACAACAAAATTATCAAAAAATACAACTGAACCATTAAAACATAATAACAAAAGCTTAACTACAGATAGAGAAATAGCAGAATCCCTTAACAAGTTTTATGCTCAGTCACAAAGAATACCCCAAGCATATAAAGAACAAGATAAGGCTATCCAGAAAACTATCAGAGAAACTAATAAGCCAAAAGGTATACGAAATTATGTTTTTATTCAGGATTTTAACGAAACAGAACTGGATTTAGCAATAGAACAAATACAGAACAAAAAATCTCCAGGACCTGACAAGATCCACCCAGAGTTTATTAAACACCTTGGCAGGAAAGGAAAAGAAATCCCACTTAAACTGTATAACACATGTTGGAGAATGACTATACCTTCCGACTGGAGAAAAGCCATTATCATCCCGATTTTAAAGAAAAACAAACCTTCAAAGAATATTAATAGTTTCAGACCAATATCTTTGACCAGTGTTATTGCAAAAGTGATGAAAAGAATGGTGGCATCTAGACTTAACTGGTTCTTAGAATATTACAACTTAATTAATAGTTCACAGACCGGCTTCAGACAGAATCATAGTACACGTGAAAATGTACTCCTACTAAGCCAAGACATCAAGGAAGCTTTCAATAGAAAGGAGGATACCTTGGCAGTATTCATTGATTTTAAATCAGCATATGACTCAGTCTGGAGAAACAAATTAATTGAGAAGTTGCAATCAATAGGTGTGAAAAGTAACATGCTTAAATGGATAACTCAGTTTATTTCACAAAGATTTTGGGCCACAAAATATAATACATACATTTCCAAATATAAACAAACACACCGAGGACTTCCACAAGGTGCTGTTCTGAGCACAACACTCTTTAACATATATATAAATGACCTTCCATCAATAATAACAACTTTAGAAACCAAAATTGCTTTATTTGCTGACGATGTAGTCATTTGGACTTCAGGCTCTCCAAAAAAACCTGAATTAATTAAAGATAGAATAGAAACGGCCCTAAACAAAGTACATGAATGGAGCTCCAAAATCCTCATGACTATCAATGAGGAAAAAACAAATTATGAATTATTTACACTAAAATACAAACCAGTTAATATTAACATAAATTATAATGGTAAACCACTCAAAGCAGTTGATGATGCCAAATACTTAGGCATCACTTTCGACAGAAAGCTAAGTTGGAAAAAACATATAACAGACATCTCAGAAAAAGTTGAAAAGAAACTGCAAATCCTGAAAAGGTTAGCTGGTGCTAAATGGGGCTGCTCAAGGAGAGTCCTTAACACAACATACAAAATGTATGTTAAACCAAACCTCTTGTACTGTTCTGAAGCTTTAATAACAGCAGCAAATGCTGACATCAATAAACTTGAACAAATACAAAATCAGGCTCTTTGCCTAATCACTGGAGCATTTAAATCCACACATGCTTGGCTTAACACGGACCCCATCAATAACAACAAAAATAGAACAAGCATTGCTCCAACACGAGAAAATGTTACGACTGCCAAACTCTAAATGGACAGAAGAGAACCTCCCCCCTTCAATCCTTAAAACTCATAATAGTTTCCTAGAAAAGGTAACACAGATTAAATCCAAATTGAACATTCCTAACACCAGAGAAAATGTACTTATAAGGGAAAATCCATTGGAATTATTGCAACTTACCTTCAATTTGAAATTAATAGAGGAAATAAGTAAATCAGACACACCAAAAGAAATACAAAATTTTCTAGCTCTGGAAACAATCAATACTAGGTATCCCACAGAAAAATGGCTGCACATATATACTGATGGATCCTCCAAGGAAAACCTTACTGGAGCTGGATTTAAGTGTTCACATTTTTCCTTTTATCATTCTGTTGGCAGAGACACAACAAATTATGATGGAGAAATAGAGGCTATATACATTGCTCTTCGACAATTATTAAATCTTCCCTTAAATAAATTTAACAAGGCAGTAATTCTTTCGGATTCTAAAGCTGCAATTCAGGGAATATGTTCAAATACTACAAAGAAGTCAACAAAAATTAGAGAGTGCTAGAAAATGTTAACACAACTCCAAAAAGTTAATAAGACTGTTCATCTCCAATGGATTCCAGCACACTGTGGAGTCATGGGGAATGAAGCTGCAGACTCACTTGCAAAGAAAGGCACAACAATGAAACAAAAGTCTAATTTCAATTTCTCATATTCCTCAATAAAACGCTTGATCATTAAAAAATTTTCTCATTCATACTTACAAGAAATAGAAACAAATGCCAAAGATAAAAAATGGATTACACTACTTTCCAACCCAGATATAATCCCCCAGAGACCACGGAAAACAGCGGTTGCAGCCTTGCAACTATTGGCAAATCACGACTGCTGTGCGGGTCATCTCTACAGAATGGGTATCTCAGCCTCACCAATATGTGTCCTGTGTAACGATCCAGCAGAAATGAATAAAGACCACTTGAAGACCTGTGAAGCATTAAGATCAGAAGAAACTACAGTTCAAAAGTATTGGAGAGCACAAATGCTAATGGCTTTATTGCCAGATGCAAGGCACTAGAAAACAACATAAACATGTGAAGGTAATTTGTGAATCTATTGCAAGCTAATGGCAATAAAATTGAATTAGCGCAGGATCTGAATATTTATTACAAATAATATGGACCGTGCCTGCTTGTACCCTTAACACCCTTAAGATACGTCTTTGCAAAAACCACTAAACCTATCTTCGTTTGCTGATCCTATGACCATACATTAGTGTGCTCTCTTGCAAATGTCTGTCATCATTATGTTCAATGACAGCAATCTCCGTTGGTTTATTTGATCTCTTAATTAGTTATCTGCAGACTCATTATGTCATGTGTAATTCCAGCATTCCTAATCATGTTCTTCAGCTTGAGTGATTTTACCTCTTTATGTAGTCAAACACGTTTTCATAATCTATGAGCACCACATAATATTGCTGAGGGCCTCTTTGATCTCTTGAAATAGTGCTGAGGCTACTAGCAGGGTGGACTTTCTCTTTCTGGAATGCTTATCTGGACGATGTCCATCAGCAGTCTGTCAATCCTTTCATAAACATTTTGAACAGTGTTTTCCTCTGTCGGACTTCATATCCTTAGTGTTTCTTTTGCCTTTATAGAATATTTTAAGGGTTGCCCTTCACCATCCCATCATTAGGCATTTAGTAAACGTCTTCTTCCACACTATTTTGCATATAAAATGATAGTGAAATTTAAATATAAAAAAAGCATAAAAGAAGTTTCTACCCTCATGAGAATAAAAGATCATTGCACTTTTAATGATTTACTTACCATCCTTGGATTAATAAAAAATTTTTCAAAAAGGTTTAATGATAATGTGATAATTGAGGAGCACTTTTTCAAAAGTTGATAAATGCTCATTTCATCGAAATTCACATTTTAGTGGTTAAATATAAAGCTTGTTCTGGTTTTGCCAAAATGCAATATTTGCTGTTGTTATGGGGTGTTGAAATCTTCGAGTTTTTGCAAAGCTTGATATTTGCTCTCAGTCAGTTAAAGCATAAGTCCATAAACGCTAACAGTGCAAGCTTCTGAGAGACCTGAAGGGACAACAGCAATGCAGCACCAGCAGCAATAAGAGTGATCTGCAATAACAAGGACATTACATCACAGCCATGAGAGTCAGCTATCACTTATGGGGTAGAACTGGTACGGGAGAAGCCTACACTAGCAATCTGGAGAGATACATCAAGAGGATAATAGGCACAAGCAGAATGGCCTACATGTTGAAACACCATTCCCGGATGAGGTGGCTGCCAGCAACAGATCCATATAAGGTCACAATGAGAAGAAAACAAAATTAAGAAGAAATAGATGCCATGGTGAACAGGGAGTGGACCAGAAGCAACCAACCACAAAGATATGCAGTTATATCTTTGACGCATGGATGTACAAACCAGGTAAGTTTCACCAACCTAGTGCAAGATATCTGATCAAAAGAGTGAGCAATATCATTTCAAGCGGTGTAGAAGGTGGACGGGATCATTGAACGATTTGCTAAAGGACAAGACATACTACTTCAATACCCATTCAAGCACAGTTTGATTTTATTCTGATAAAAACCTTTATTATAATTACCTAATGCAATGATGATAATGTGTTTATGTTCTGTGTTAAATACTTCCTTATTATGAGAGAACGTAGACATTCACGGCTGGAGTCAATATAACTAGGAGTTATTTCCATGCTGCTATGCCACGGTCTGCTGGAGTTTAAGTGCCCAGATGTTTCGCCCACATTTGGCGGACATCTTCAGTGGTGCGGTCGTAGTCTTCTCGGAGAAGTTAACGTGACGTCTGAGGTGTGGACGACGACGAGCTACTGGCAGGCTGAGGTTCAGCCCGACGAACTTTTGCTGCGTGCCTACTCCTGTTGGAGTTTAACCGCAGGTAGGGAATTAAGGATATGGGTTTTTGTAGGGTGACTAGTTTTTGTTTACGTTGGTGAGGGTTAGAAGGGAGCTTTAAAGCCCCTTGACAGCTGTCCTGCAGGATGCAACAATGTCTGCATTCTGATGTGTATTAAATAGTTTTAAATTTATATTTGGGAATTTTGAATTTTGACTGGGAAGAAATTTTTGAGAGGATCAACTCTCTGTAGGGATCTTAGGAGTTCAGCTTTAGCTGCTGGTGGATGTTCTCCTTGGTTATGGGGCGTGCCCGCAAGCCATGCGGGGAACCCTATACGCCCTGAAGCGGCGTGTTGAGGGGTCGTAGTCCCCTAGAGACCTAACTAGGGCGCTTTGATGGTTGGGTAAACTGGCGTACAATTTTGCTGCCCGGCGCCTAATTTCATCTTCCACGTATGGAAGAGATAAGGCTTCGTGAAGTAGTCTCACGGGGAGGGGTAAGGGGCAGAGAAGATGGACCGAAATCCTCTGATCTAAGTCCTTTGGAGTCATAGGAGCCAACTACCTGCAGCCATGCCCCACACTTCACAAGCGTAAAGCATGAGGGGGACCACAAGAGCCTGGAAGAGGTGTAGCTTTAGGCGGACTGGCATATCGGACCTCAGCATGGGGTACAGGGAGGCAATAGCCCCCTGCGTCCTTGCCGAGAGGTCTCTGATGTGTCCGCGGAAACTCAGACCTCTGTCCAGTTTGACTCCTAGGTAGGTGATGGAATTTGTCCACTCAATCCTTCGGCCTCGAAAGTGCAAGGTGCGGCAGTCTGCGGGGGTGTGGCGCCTCGTGAAGAGGATCAACACAGCAAAATTCACTATTTGCTCATTATTCAGGCCAAACTGTTGGAGCCCTTATTTGAGCTGGCAGTGATTGGCTGCAGCTTCACAGTGTTCTCTGAACCAGATTTCAAGAGCCTCCTAGATGTTACAGGATGCTGCTGATGCCAGAATCACGTTTAGTGCTTCTGCCACTTGTCCCTTGAGACTATCTGCCATGCAGCTTCCTCTTCTGTGTACCGTTGGTTGTGGGCGGCGAAGGCAATGAACTGTCTGTGGAAGACTTCAAGGGTCAATGTGTCCTTGTATATCTGTGGCTTGACGTGTGTGGATGTTATGTTGTGTCCTGGCTACTCAATCTTTAAGCTCTTAAGGTTATGCTGAGAATTTGTTCCACCCTGACATTTGCTTATGTCCTGCTGCTGTCACTCTTTATTCTTCATTGTGCTAACATGCTCCCCCCACATACTCTGGCCAATTAACGCGTTGGCCAAAGTCTTTCATAATTTCCTTCAAGCCGACCAGTTGCATGTGAATCATGGTCCACAGCTCTATTTTCATCTCAGCTACATCATTTTTTATATTTGACATTCCAGATTCCATTTTATCTCCATTCCAGCCATTTTGGCTTACATTTACTTCATAATTTCTTCTATTTTGCTTTCATGTGTGGTTTTTGTCCCACTTCAGTCACCAATTATAACTATATTCTCCTTCACTTCGTTTATTTTGTTTAGTTTTACCATTAGTATCACTTTGCTTATAGTGATTATCACTATTACACCTAAAATCTGTTTTGCTACTCTAAAGATTTTCAACTAGCCTCTCTCAAAGTTGCTTCCTCTGTCTCCTTAGCAATGTGACATAATCCAAAGAGCATTCAATTTGGAATGCAAGCACGTGGAAGCTTAAAGCAATGTCACCCTATAAGGATGTGTTGGAATTTGAAACAAAATATATAATTTACAAGTTATTATGAACATGCCACTGTTTCTAATAATTCTGTTTCACAGCAATAAATGTAGTTGCTTCTTAACTAGTTATGAAAGACGAATCTTTAGAAATTCACAGGGTGTATGCGTTTACTTTGTGCAAAAAAGATTTATGGATTAATGGAAGAATGTTATTTATCTTGATTAGATTGTTTTTCCGTGAAGTAATTTGTCTGTAGAATATACAAAAAATGTTTATTTTGTTTGTGCTCCTCTTTTTTTGAGATAAGAGTCATAGGGTTAAAGCGGATCATGTGTTCTACAAGTGAATTATTGTTACAGAATTAAAGTCATGAAGACTTTTGTTCCACAAAACGACCAAGGTAAGTCATCTGGTTGATTCTTTGTACTAGAGACCTTCTATTTCTATTAAATGTTCCTCATTTTCACCTTGTAGTGTTACATATAAAAATGTTTCTCATACTTGAGAGGTAGAACTGGAACTTAAAAATTCAATGCCACAACTGGGATTTGAACCACAGACCTTCCGCTTACCGGGCGGATGCTCTAACCACTGAGCTATTGTGACAAACTGCCAGAATGGCATTAAATTCTCAAACCAGTTCGTATTTCTCCTGGTAAACCACAAAGGCAGTCTCACATCAGAGACAAATTACCCCAATGGTGACTTACTATTGTAAGTACTTTATATCCCAAGATTAAATAACCTTCAGATTGGTAATTATTATTCATTTATGCCAACAAACTTACTGTTGGTGTTTTTAAACACACAAGCCGTGTGTGGGCAAAGTTTGAGAGTTAGAACTGGAACTTAAAAATTCAATGCCACAACTGGGATTTGAACCACAGACCTTCCGCTTACGGGGCGGATGCTCTAACCACTGAGCTATTGTGACAAACAGCCAGAATGGCATTAAATTCTCAAACCAGTTCGTATTTCTCCTGGTAAACCACAAAGGCAGTCTCACATCAGAGACAAATTACCCCAATGGTGACTTACTATTGTAAGTACTTTATATCCCAGGATTAAATAACCTTCAGATTGGTAATTATTATTTGTTTATGCCAACAAACTTACTGTTGGTGTTTTTAAACACACAAGCCGTGTGTGTGTGTTTCTCATACTTAATGATCACAATGAGATTGCTTCATTAAGTTGTATAAGTAACTATCACCACACATCAAATTTCCTGTTAGTATTAGATATGGAACTGTTCACTGAACATAATGAGTATACCACAGTTATTTGACCAAGTTGTATAAGCTACTCTCACAAGACATTTTTGTCTAATTCCCTGTTAGTGTTAAATATGTCACTGTTCAGTGAACATGATGAGTATAATACAGTTGATTGATCATGTTGTATAAGTAACTTGCACCAGACACATCAAATTCACTGTTATTGTTAGATAGGTAACTGATCCTTACTTTCCTGATCCATTGTCCTTAAATTTGCTTCTTACCTTTCTGTTCCTTTCTTGTTCTTTCCCCACAATTGACAGAATTGTTAACAAACACTACAGTCTCTAATTCTGTTTTGTTGATTCTGTGTACTGAAATTTGTGCCTTTATAAATGTGATTTCCTTTCATTATCTACCTCTCATTTATTCCTTGTGTCCTTAACTTCCAGGCCTATATTCCTGTGTATTATGTGAAATGTCTTCATTTTGGAGAGAACACATATACCCATCCCTTTTTCACCCAGATATTTTATCGTCTTGTTATGAATTTATTATGCTATATATCCCCTATCTGAAGAAAGATTGGAGTTGCCCTGTAATACTCTGTTGATTTTACTTAGTATATTTTGCAAGTTTATCCCCCATGGATTTCTGCATTATTTATTTTTCCCTTCTCATTGTATATTCTTATCAACAAGTCCGTGGAATGTCTTCACTTTGTTTAGTGCCCTGGTCATTAGTTGAAACCTTTTGACATTAACATACTTTGAAGACCTTATTTTTTGGAGTAGCATGTTATGTATTTTTCCTCACAGTACTCTCATGAGCTGTATGTTCCACTTATTTTCTCATACCTGTCTTCTAATAATATTAATGATAATGTTATTTTTACATTTCAGTTTGTCCAAAGGTGTTTCCAGCTTTACATCACATTTATTCCCTATTGAGGGCTCAGGAAATAACATAAAGTTCAATATGAACACAGATGGTCTTGAATATGAAAGTGACAGAAAATGTCAAAGTCTGGAAGGTTTGGTTATTGATATATCTTCGACAGAAACAACTATTTGCTCAGAAACATATAATGATGGAAAACTTGTCAGCATGGCTTCCTCTTAAAAAGAAAGGAAGTTGCTTCAGCAGAGCAACACAAATAAGCAGAATATCAATAAGCAAAACTGTAAGTTCATCTTGAGCCATAAGCACAGAAAGTCCTACAAATGTGACGTTTCTGAGGAGTGTTTTAAATATCCGTCTCATTTAGAAAAACACATATTGGTTCCTGATGGTAAAGAACCAAATAAATGTGTAACGTTCGGGACAGGGACTCGAATAAGTTATCAACATAAAAAACTCACAACCTGGTTGGTGATGCAAAAGGAACACACAAGTGTAACAAGGCTTTTACTCAGTTAGCAATTTTAAGAGTACACAAATTCATTCATGAAGGGATAAAGCCACACAAATATAACATTCGTAACAAGGCTTTTACTCAGCTATCAAATTTGAAAACACTCAAATTCATTCATTAAGGGATAAAGCCACACATATGTAATATTTGCAACAGGGCTGTTACTCAGTTATATTTGAAAAAGCATAAATTTATTCATGAAGGGACACAGCCACACAAGTGTAACAAGGCTTATAAACTTTTGTTAAATTTAAAAATACACAAACGCATTCATGAAGGGATAAAGCCACACAAGTTTAACATTCGCAACAAGGCTTTCACTTGGTTATCAGCTTTGAAAAGGCACAAATTTATTCATGAAGGAACAACCACACAAGTATAACATTTGTAACAAGGCTTTTACTCAGTTATCAGGTTTGAAAAAACACAAATTTATTCATGAAGAGACAAAGCCATAAAAATGTAGCATTTGCAGCAAGGCTTTTACTCATTTACCAAATCTGAATCGACACAAACTCATTCATGAAGGGGTGAAGCCACACAAGTGTAACGTTTGTAACAAGGCTTTTACTCAGTTATCAAATTTGAAAGCACACAAACTCATTCATGAAGGCATAAAGCCACATAAGTGTAATATTTGTAACAAGACTTTCACTGTGTCATGATCCAGCAGAAATGAATGAAGACCACTTGAAGACCTGTGAAGCATTAAGATCAGAAGAAACTACAATTCAAAAGTATTAGAAACCACGAATGCTAATGGCTTCATTGCCAGATGCAAGGTACTAGAAAACAACAACAACTTTCACTGTGTCATCAAACTTGAAAAAGCACAAATTGATTCATAAAGGCATAAAGCCACATAAGTGTAATATTTGTAACAAGCCTTTTGCTCTGTTATCAAATTTTTAAAAACATAAATTTATTCATGAAGCGATACAAGTATAAATTTTTCTACGACTTCTACTCACTTGTCAAGTCTGAAAAGATACAAGTTTATTCATAAGCACACACTAGGATTATGTTTGTGAGTAGAGTTCACTCATTGGTCAAATTGCATGACATGAATGATTCACAAGAAGTATGCCTACAGAAGAATGACGATTTCACTCTGTTCATCTTGTATAAGTTTCTTTTGTGAAACCAATGTTATTAGTGTGATACTTGTTTCAGTTTGTAAATATATATATTAGTAACAGGAGAAAGCCATACATTACATACTGTGTAGTATATTTTGCCAGTTTTGCATGTAATCAGTAACTTGCATTTCATTAGAATGGAAAGCGAATATAACATATTTACTTTTTGAGAGTGAGGTTTATTAGATGATTAAGTTATGGTAGTCTTTTTCTATATCCTTCTTAACTAGAGTTATCTTAGAAACAACTCGTAATTAAATATTGCTGTAAAATTGCTGTATGGGCAGCAAGACTCCAGACTTTGAACTGGTGTGATGGTTTTATTTCTGTAAAAAAAAAACTAGGACACTCATCCAGTGATGAGTCTAAGGATATGATGATCTTGAGTGGTTTAAAATTGTGTTTCATTTTTCGGTTTGGTTGAAAAGGTAGTTGTAATTGCTATTGCTGTGGAGTTAACATTGCTATAGAGAAAGAAAATAGAATATAAACTACATTCTGGGATGACTAACTCTAAACTATGATTTTAAATTTGTTAGGGTCTACGGCATACAAGTAGCCCTATACAATGTGACAGTATGAAACATCAGACATCAATTAATGCCACTTGCTCGTATGTCTTAGAATCAAGCTTCTTTGTGTGGCAAATGAAGACTGCAATGTTAATAGCTCCCTCCTTGGAAGTTTTTTTTTTAATTAACGTCCTCCAAGATTGTGTCATATCGGACGAATGGATGAAATGATGCTCAAATGAGCCCGAGGTCCATGGAGCTTTAAGTTACCTGACATTCGTCTTCTCAGGGTAGGGAAAACCTTGGAAAGAAACCTTACCCGAATAACATACCCTAAGCGAGATTCGAACTTGCGACCTCTTGAACGTGAGGCAGACACGCTACCGAGCCGGGCACCCTCCTTGAAAGATGATACATCTTACCACCTCCATGACCATTCCTTTGTCTTTGAGTGATGTCCCTCTGTGGGAGATAGTGATTACTATTTAATTGTAAGCACATCATGATATGCTTAAGGTACTTATAAGATTGTCATTATATAATTCCAAAGTGTTCAAAATACGACATCTGACTTTCTTTCCTTGCCTCACACCAGAGCAGATATAAAAATATGGAATGGTTTTGACCGTTTTCCTATTTTTACTACCTCTACTGCATATAGTAAGTAGGGGAAGTACTGTATTCAACCAAACATTTTGATGTCGAAATCTCACTGGAAAGATACGTTTTGAGGTCCACTGAACACAGAAAAAGCAGTTATACAAAAAGTTCTGGGTATACCTGTGAACAGCTGAGCCCATAAAAACCCCCTCCGAAAGAATGTCGCCTTGACGTGGTGGAGGGGCTCAGTACCCGATCCAGACGGCCTACTAAGTGTGTCATTTTGACCACTGGTAGGCAAGAGGTAAGGGGAAGCAAACGGCATTCTAAAACGGGTAATGGGGCTCGGTAGTCTTGGTTGACGACTCATCTAGGAGAAGAAGACTCCGAAATCAAACTCCCCCAGGGGGTCCTACTACGGTAGGTACGGGTTTGGCGTACCCGGGGCCCCGAGCCATACTCTCGATTGGGTTCCTCTAAGAGGCGAGAGGGCATCTGCCAAACGCCCAATCAACTTTGGTCCACTTTTGTGTTTGACCTCCCACCTGATACCTCCCTGTACACAGTCTGATAGATAACCTATGCGTGGGTTGTAGGAGGATGGGAAGACGCAAGGGGTGACTGGGTAATCGCGTAAGTCCCTGCCCCTGCTTATCATGTAGGATCTGTGTGCGTATCCGCTGATAAAGGTCAGTCCCGGGGAGGGGCCATTGCATGAATTGATGCACTCCTGAAGGCGATTGGGTCCCTCTGTCTATACTTTGGGAGGTAAGACCCAAGGGTGAACAAGGTCCAGGCCAGGACTCTCACCTAAGCCGAGGTGGCGCCCAGGATGTGAGCATGCCATTGGAGACATTTGCAATGGTGGAGGATAAATTGGCCATGAGTTCTAATAAAACTCAAACCAAAAACATAATAATAAAGTTTGTGTAAAGGAAGTAGCAGAGTCGAGTGGTTCTCGCTACTTAGTAATAGCTCGAACTGAGGGAGACAAGAAATTTTTATCGGCGAGCCCATTTACCATTCCAAAAGGGTTTGGATAAGATTTCTGGACCAGTAAAGTCATGCACTAGATCTCGCAATGGCACGCTCCTGGTTGAAGCACATTCAGGTACCCAGGTGGCTAAGATACTGAAAGCGAATATGCTAGCAAGTTATCCTGTACGTGTTGAGATGCACAGAACCTTGAACTCCTCGCGCGGTGTGATAAACACCCGTGCATTGGAGGGATTATCCAACGAGGAGATTCAAGAGACTGACAGAACAAGGCGTCATCCACGTTTACCGGGTTCAACGTAGAGAAGGTGATGAGATAAGGCCAACTAATACCCTGTTCCTGACCTTCGATCAGGTAGATCTCCCACAAAGGATTAAGGCAGGGTATGAACCCTAAGAGGTTAGGCCTTTCAGCCCGAACCCACTCTGATGTTTCAAGTGCCAGCGCTTCGGCCATACAAGCGAGCTTTGTAAGGGACTAGCTACATGCCCTCAATGTGAAGATGAATTCCACGATGGTACATGCAGCTCCGTGATGTGTGAACTGCAAAGGTGAACATCCATCTAGTTCCCGAGATTGCCCCCGTTTTGTAGAAGAAAGAGCGATCCAAGAGATATGGGTTAAAGGGAAGGCGCCGTTCTCAGAAGCCCGGAAGCTCTTACGTATACGTCAACTCTGTGTTCCAAGGTCCGGGACCTATAGCTCACATGCAGATAAACCGGAACCGAGCAGAGAGATCGCAACACAGACCAGCAATTTCAATGGGGCCACAATTTCTGAAAAGACCCTTATAGCTCTTAGCTCTATTCCAAAGCCCTCAACATCAGCGCGCATATGTGTATCAACGTGTACAAAATCTGGTGGTGAAAAAAGTTCAACTGTTAGATCACCAACGAAAATGCCAAACTCAACACAGAAGACTAGCAAACCTGTAATCTATAATGCCTCACCGATAAAGTTTAAGAAAAGGTACACAAAGACTGATTTCCTCAAAGAAGATAAGCCTGATCCCAGTAAATCAAAGGGACATAAGAGTATAAGAACATCTCTTCGAAGATCCCCTTCTGGGGAATCTTCAGAAGTGGACTCAGACCGGCACCTTTCATCTTCGTCGGTCCCCATTAGGAACCGGTTCGAGAAGCTTGAATCCAAGTTCGCTATGGGAAAACGGATGTCCTAGGCAGAGGACATGGAGTTATACAAATCTGCCCACACTGGGAGAATCTTAGTAGAAAAGAGGCGCGAGAAAGCGCCCGGCAAGAATGCCAGCCCAAGAGAGAAGAAAACGGCTAAATTAGTTCGACAACCGCCTACTCCAATGCAATGAAGAGTTACCTTGGAACACCTATCCCATACACAATGCAATATGGCTATCCTACAATGGAACATTCGTGGTATTAGAAGTCATCGTTCAGAACTTGAGCTTTTGCTCAAAGAAAACGAACCTCTGGTCGTAAGTTTGCAAGAAACTAAGCTGGGTCCTCAAGACACTTTCCATCTAAGGTAATACACTCCAGTACGATGTGATGTCACACCATAAGAGGGTGTACCGGCACATGGTGGCGCTATGATACTTGTCAGAGATGACATATACACAAATTCTGTACCATTACACTCTGATACACAGTCAGTTGCTGTAAGGATTATACTGCAAAACATCCAGATCACCATTTGTACCGTATATTTGCCTCCATCCCATGACTTCTCGCACATTGATTTAGAAGATCTAGTTTCCTAGTTACCAACACCGTTTTTATTGGTGGGAGACTTCAATGCGCACCACCCACTGTGGGGTTAAAGTCGCGCTTGTGCGAGAGGTACGCCCATTGCCGATTTCTTGGACAGTTACAGCCTAGCTCTCCTCAACACTGGAGAGCCTACATTTATTTCTGACTGTTACAATAGTTTCTCACACCTTGATCTTGCAGTATGTTCACCACAGTTGGCAGTCTCCTTAGAATGGAATGTCATCTCTGATTTACACTCTAGTGACCACTTTCCATGTCTTATTAGTCTCTTGACGCAGGATACATGTTCCACACATTAGCCCAGATGGCGTTTGGACCATGCCAACTGGAACCTTTACACCCAGTTGGCTGTCTTTAAGTACAACGAGCACCACTCAGTAAACGATTTTGCGCAGCATCTTACAGAGACGATTCTCTCTGCTGCTGAAAAATCTATTCCGCGGTCGACTTCACAGCCCCGTCGATTTCCCGTCCCCTGGTGGACGGAAGAATGTCGGAATGCCATTCGTGCCCGAAGGCGTGCTCTTAGTGCTTTCGAACGTCGCCGTACGTTGGATAACCTAATCGAATACAAGAAAATGCTTACCAGGTCCAGACAAGTCATTAAGGATAGCAAAAAGTCATCATGGAGTAAATTTGTACCTTAATTTAAACGACACACACCAACCTCGGTTGTGTGAGATAGGTTAAGGCGTGTTGCAGCTAAAACGATTCATCTACCAATAGCGGGACTAAAACAGCCATAGGAGCTGTTGTTGATTCATTTGAAGTGGCCAATGCCTTTGGCAGTACCTTTGCTTAAGTGTCTAGCTCGGAAAACTACTCCCCTGAGCTCCTTCCAACTAAAAGTCAGGTGGAATCTCAAGGCTTCACGTTTCGGTCTAGAAACGTAGAATATTACAATCGCCTTTTTACCATGGCGGAGCTAGAACATTCTCTTAAATCTTCGCGATTATCAGCACCAGGACCGGACGGTATTCATGTACAAATGTTACAACAGCTCTCTCCTGAGCAGGTAAGGCATTCCTGCTCGAGGTCTATAATCGTGACTGGGTTGACAGTATACTCCCAGAAAATTGGCGGGAGGCCACCGTTATTCCCATCTTGAAGGCTGGAAAGGACCGTCATCTTCTCTCCAGCTATCGTCCTATTTTCCTCACCAGTTGCGTTTGCAAGGTGATGGAACGCATGATCAATGGACGATTGGTATGGTGGTTAGAAAGTCGTAACCTACTAACATCCAGTGTGGTTTTTGACGACGCCGTTCAACTGTTGGCCATGTTGTGTCAATATCGACACAGATAATGGATGGCTTTATGAAGAACTGTCAAACCATTGGCATGTTTTTCGATCTTGAGAAGGCTTATGATACGTGCTGGCGAGCAGGGATTCTACGTTCCCTGTATGCCTGGAACATACGTGGTCGCCTACCACTGTTCATTCAAGAGTTTATGAAGGACCGCTTTTTCCAAGTAAGGGTCGGCTCGGTTTTTTCTAATTCTTTTGTTTAGCAGGAGGGAGTACCTCAGGGTTCGGTGCTAAGTGTCACGCTCTTTGCTATAGCAATGAACTCCATCTGGAGATATGTTCCACCTGGAGTTTCGTCATGCCCTGACAAGGGCGCCTGCAGCAATGTTTGGACAACCTTAAAGAATGGAGCGTGAAAAACGGCTTCCGTTTCTCAACTGAGAAGTCAATCTGCGTTCAATTTCTGGCATCGTAGGAGGCGATTACCACCTTTGCTCCGTTTCGTTCCAGATTTACTTCCCTTCGCGGAAGAGACGCACTTCCTGTGTTTGATCTTGGACAGGAAGCTTGGTCGTCGCATTTTCCACAGCTAAGAGCACAATGTGACCGTTCCCTAAATGTCATGCGAGTACTAAATGGCAAATCGTGGGGAGCGGATCGGACTACTTTGTTGCCAATGCATCGCGCACTCATCCGATCCAAACTAGACTATGGGTGTATTGTTTATTCGTCAGCACGACCATCTATGCTGAGAAGATTAGACGCGGTCTACAATAGGGGCATCCGCATAGCAATAGGAGCTTTTCCAACAAGTCCAGTGGTGAGCCTTTACGCCGAGTCCGCAGAACCTCCTCCACAATATCGGCGTGAGAATCACTTGGCAAATTAAGGCTGTGCGCTTAGATGTATGCCTAAGCACCTAACTTTCGCATCTTTTTTCAGCACCACGCTAAGAGAACGATATAGGAATAGCACTCTTAGTCCTAAGCCAGCGGGGTTTCGTTTCCAAGATCTTCCAATGAAGCTTGGAGTGGAACTGCCTAGGATGTTCGCCAAGGGCCAGAGTCTTTACCCTCCTTGACTATCTGGCACATCCCATGTAGATCTTGGAATGACGGTACACCAGAAGTCCACGATACCTATTTGAAGTACTTGGTGTTATTTAGAATTTTTGTCAGGCTACACTGACCGTCGATGTATTTATAACCACGGCTCAAAGAGCACCAACGGTGTTAGATGTGCTAATGTTTATGGAACGAACCACATACATTCGGTTTTCCAAACAGCACTTCCATTTTTACTGCAGAGCTTTATGCAATTTACCGAGCCGTTTTGTATGTGCGCCGTCGCAAATTAGCTGACTGCCTGATTTTGAGCGATTCCCTTAGTGCACTACAGAGCCTTTGTCAGTTGTACAACCCCATCCTATTGTACAACGTATCCAGGATACCCTCCATGTTTTACACGCTTCTGGCGTTGACGTGTTGTGTGCATGGATTCCTGGTCACGTAGGTTTGCCGGTGGATGAAATGGCAGATTTGGCAGCAAAGACGGTAACTACAGAACCCAGTATTACTTTCTCGCGTGTTACTTCGAAAAACTTTAGGCTTGAAGTGCGGAGAGCGGTGTTGTCGTCCTGGCACGAAGAGTGGTCAGCTCTCCGCGGCAGTAAGGTTAGAGAAGTGAAAGAACTTCCGAAAAACTGGGTAACTTCCTGTCGCATATCTCGCCACGAGGAGGTTAGTTTGGCTCGATTAAGAATAGGTCACTGCATGCTTAACTATTTAAAAGGGACCCTGCCCCTCTGTGTCGCTGTGTGACAATCTTTTGTCTGTGCGTCACGTGCTGCTAGAGTGTTGCTCTCTAGCACACATTCAAGATTCTCTGCAGGTGCCTGCCAGACTTGCAGAGGTCTTAGCGGACGACAAAACAGCGGTTGATAGAGTTCTTGAGTTTTTAGCGGTTTGTAATATCAATTTGAGGATTTAAAATTTTAGATATTTGTTCATGCGTTTTGACTTATTTATTACCTTGTTTTATATCCGGCTATTGCCACTGTTTTTTTCTACGTTTATGTGTATTTTCTTTCGTCCTAGTAATTTTATTTCTGATTAAAGTTTATACCTCGCTAATGCCATGAATTTTATAAAGGGCGCTGATGACCTAGAAGTTGCTCGCCCTTAAACCCGCAAATCATAATCATCATCCCATAAAAACAAAAAGTGTGTTAAAAACCAGAGTTGGTATTTCAAAGTTTTGATGTAGATTATGAAGAAAGTTCCTCCATCGCAGTAGTCCCATTTACTCAATGACTTTTACATATCTGGTAAACCATAAGAGAAGGAGCAAATGTTACTCTACTAAAACTGTAAATTTCGTAGAAACAAGCGCCATCTATATACATTTTTTGTGGAGTGAGCCATTTTGGAGATATTCCTATATTTGTGTGAGTTTTGCAATACCTATAATTTTTCAAATGGTCGTTATTTACCTTTTGGCTGTTTGGCCGTGCAAAGAGAAAGGAATTTCACATAGCGATGAGATGTATTCCCACATTCCCCCTGTACGTACAAGGAAATTACCAATAAGATAATTTTTCAAAATATTTATCTCGACTGACGTGAAGTTAAGGGTCTGCAAGAATAGTACAAGAGTGGAGAAGATTATGCTTGTGCGACACATTGGACTTCATCATGAATTGTACCATAATTCTCATCAACTGAACAAAGCTGATGATTCATCAGTGCAAGATGATACACATAGGTTGCATACTTTGGGATACCCTAATTCTCATGATATTTTCCTCAGAGATATCAGTGCATACCACAGATTTTGGCACTCCCAAGTTCTGAGCCACTGACTCCCGGAGTCTGGGCTCCTCCAGGTGGTGAGGGAGTCAGTCAAATCACCTCACATGTGTCATGAGTGGAGACCTGTCTCGGTAGGAAGGAAGATCCTGGTTAGTTAAGAGATATGTTTCTGAGCCTGGCTGGTGCCGTCTTCAGGAAGGGTTCACATTACCCTTTGATTTCTTTACCAAAAGGGGAGGCTAGAGGCTAACACACCCCTAGTCAATCGACCAAGGCTGCGTATTTCACTGAACTCAGTGATCAAGTTTGAAAAAACAAACTTATTCTTGAAGTGATATAAGTATAAATGTTTCTAACAAGACTTCCACACACTTGTCAAGTCTGAAAAGATACAAATTTATTCACAAGGACACACTAGTATTGTTTGTGAGTCGAGTTCACTTATTGTTCAAACTGCACGACACAAATGATTCACAGAAAAATGACAATTTCACTCTGTTCATCTTGTATTACTTTGTTTTGTGAAAGCAATGTTATTTATTAGTACGATAGCCATTTTAGTTTGTAGGTATATACATTAGTAACAAGAGGAAGGCATACGTAACATTCTGTACAATTTATTTTGCCAGTTTTGCATGTAATCAGTAACTTATATTTCATTAGATGGGAAAGGAAGGGTAACAAATGTACTTTTTGAGAGTGGAGTGCATTAGATATTGAAGTATAACCCTGCTATATTTCCTGTGTAGCGCTGTGATTCCAGAGGGTGTAGTACACTACACTACACTACACTACACTACATTACACCTGCAGCACAGAATTAATGATGGATGAATTAAAAGAGCTGGGATATGAACCATTAAAAATGTTACCTGTCAGACACCCAGTCACAAAATTACCCATACCACTGTTTTTTCTGGACCTAAAACCAAATTCAAAAAATCCAGAAATCTATAACCTAACCCGGCTTTACAATGCTGTTATTAAAGTAGAGCCACCCAAACCAAAGCGAGAAATTATACAATGCCATAGATGTCAACAATATGGGCATACCAAAAACTACAGGGGTTGTCCCGAATATCAAAGACTCCAGAGAAGATCTCCCAAATTCCAGCAAGCCACAGTCAGGAAGCATTCTTTAATTGTTGCCACAACTCAGAACGCAACAACAGTAACAACACAAAGTGCAACTACAAACCAAGGAGGATCACCTCTACCCAACTACGCTGACGCTACCAATCGACCTACTTATCGTTACGCTGCAGGTAACTCCAGAAACAAACAAGATAACACTGTCAACACAATAAATAGCACAGTAATGACTGATATGATAAAAAAGATTGACATGCTTTTATCACTACTTCAAACTACCATTAACACATTAAATATCCTGATTCCAAAAATACTGCACAATGAATAATACAGCATACAGAGTATTCAAAATTAGCACATGGAATTGTCAAAGTCTAAATAAAAAATATCACGAGTTGAACTTTTTTCTAAAAAATTACAATATAGACTTATTGAGGGTGACAGAAACAAAACTCACTCCATCTTTAAATTTTTTCATGCCTGATTATAAAATATATAGGGCAGATCATCCTTCTCACAGCAGGAAAGGTGGGGCTGCAATAATCATTAGAGCTAATATTAACCACAATCAGCTTCCTCCTATCTCAGAAAATGAAGTGCAAGTTGCAAGAGTAGAAGTACAGATCGATAATGTAAACTACCAACTAGGAGCTTTCTATTCAGCTCCTGACCAACATTTAACTCCTAGCATAATATGGGGAGTAATGCATGAAATGGGGGATAAATTTATTTTAGGAGGAGACTACAACAGTAAGCATCCAAGGTGGGGATCTAATGTAATTAATCCACGAGGAAGAATGCTGTATGAACAAATACATAAATTTAAACTACAAATAGCACATTCATTAGAACCTACGCACTTTCCAGATACAGGAAATAGACCTGATGTTCTTGATTTCTTTGTTGGAAAACTATTTTCTCACTTATGCAGCTTCCCAAGAGTTATTCATGACCTAAGCTCCGACCACTAACCTGTTCTACTTGAAATATCTGCAACTGTCCCAAATAACACAAAGAAATACTCCCTCACACACCATCCATTTAACTGGTCAACGTACAAATCATATCTGAATAGCAGTACAGTTACAAAAATCCCTTTAAAAACCAAGAGGGATGTTGATATAGCAGTCAGTACAATAACCAAAAATATCCAGACAGCAGCTAATCTTGCATCCTCCATGCATTTAGATAAATACTTTAGAAACAGAAGAGTTATTTTTCCACCTCACATATTACAACTTCAATATGTGAGAAATTCAGCTAGGAAACTATGGGAAAGAACTAAGTACCCTCCACATAAGAGAAATTATAACAATGCCACTAGTGAGTTAAAACTGGCATTAAAAGAACTAAACAGAGAAACCAAGGAAAAACATTTACAGTCTTTAGAAGCCAAAGATGGCAGCCTTTGGAGAAAAACAAAAATTTTGACCAAGGTCGTTGACAAAATCCCTCCACTTAGAGTTGGTAATCAATGGCTTACAACCTCACAAGAAAAGGTTAACAAATTTTCTGAAATTCTACTCCATCAGTTTAAACCCAACATCTCAGAAGACCCTACCATGAATGAGAAAGTATATAACACCCTAGTGCAGCCACTACAACTGTCACCAATGTGTAAACTATTTACTCCAGGAATAATACAAAATACTATTAATAGATTACCATCTAATAAAGCTCCTGGATTTGACCATATTGTGCAACCTTTGCTTAAAAATTTACCACGCAAAACCATAGTGTTGCTAACACAAATCTACAATGCAATGCTACGTTTAACATACCTTCCAACAGCATGGAAGCATGCCAATATTATAATGATACAAAAGCCCAACAAAATTCGCAATGATCCATCAAGCTACAGGCCAATTAGCCTTCTACCACTGTTCTCCAAAATATTTGAGCGCTTGTTACTGCCCAGACTTTTGACACTTCTTGGGCCATTACTGCCCATTACACAATTTGGATTTAGAAAACTCCACTCCTGTCTACAACAACTTCACAGAATTATCGATGAAATAATGGACACCTATGAAAACAAGCAGATCTGTTTAGGCGTATTTTTAGACACTGAGAAGGCGTTTGACAAAGTATGGCATGATGGTCTTTTATCAAAAATTAAGTATCATCTCCCGGATACATATTACCGAATAATTCAATCATATCTCTACAAACGCACTTATTCTGTAGTTTACGAAGATGTACAGTCCCACGTCAGACCTATTAATGCAGGAGTTCCTCAGGGAAGCATCCTGGGACCCTTTCTATATACAGTCTATACACATGATTTGCCCAAATCTGATGATCTGCGTATTGCCCAATTTGCAGACGATATAGCTATAATATGCAGAGGAGACACTGGTGAAGAAGTTACAGCACATATACAAGACTACCTATATAAAATAGAATCATGGAATAAACAATGGAAAACTGTAATAAATCCAAGAAAATCGTGTTCCGTCACCTTCACCTATCTCAGAAAAGAACATACTTATCCTTTATTCCTAAACAACACTGCCATACCACAAGCTAATGAAGTAAGATAACTTGGTCTTATCCTTGACACACGTTTAACATGGAAGAAACACATTGATCACATTCTACAAAAACTAAGAGACAGACTTCGACAGTTAAAACCGTTGCTGCATCAAAACTCAACCCTTTCCATTTCTAACATGAGACTCATATACAATATGATTATCAAACCAATTTGGCAATATGCATGCTCCTTATGGAGTTCTGCCTCAAATTCTCAAATTAAGCGTATCTAGACATTCCAGAACCGGGTGTTAAGGATAATCACCAGCGCACCCTGGTACATAAGAAATGAAAATCTCCACTTAGATCTAAATTTACCTAAAGTAACCACAGTTCTCCACTCTTCCTATAGAAATCTGTATACAACGTTAGCAAATCACCCGAACGTCTTGATGAAACAAATACCACAAAACATGCCACCAGAACAACCACAGCGCCGTCTCAAGAGGAAAAGACACACAGATCTATTGATTGATTGAGGAACATCAATGGATGTAACCCTCAGAACACGATTCATGACAATATTAGATTAACCGATGTAGCACAATTGTAGTACTATGTACAAAATTATGCATTAATAAATAAAAAGAATCCTAGCAGATTCCCGACGTATCTCATCAGCTGTTATTCTCGGAAGGCCTCGTATCCCTGACTCTATGTTAGCAATTATGTCCTCAACTGGTATAGTCGGAGGGACCACTGCGTAGTTGGGTCCTTTGGAAAGTAGGGAAGTATCGGCTGGTGACAATTGATGATCCGACAAATTCACAACGGTACGACTTGTATCCGGTGGAGTAGGTCCTATGTTGGCAGTCGAAAGACGTTCAAACTTCTTCATGTGGCGCGTGGTGGTGCTGTTCTGGTTGTAAATCATGGAACTATATGTAATTCTATCTATGTTATCCCAATGCTAGGATTCTTCAACGTGCCGAGGCTCCACCTAATAATTTAACTCATGAAGAGAGTAGCGCAATAAAGAAGCTCAACACCAACAAGGACATCGTTGTCTGCTCTGCGGACAAGGGGAATGTAACGGTAATTATGAACCAACGTGACTACCAGCAGAAAATCTTGGATCTTCTGAAACCAGAAACATCGCAAAATTCAACGAGATCCCACAGCACGTATTCTTCGGAAAACGAACCTGCTTATTAAGAGCTCTTCCCTGCCAACAGAAGACAAACGCCGAATCACCAGATCTGAAGCACAGCCTCCTTGTCTCTACGGCTTACCTAAAATCCACAAACCGGAAATACCACTAAGGCCCATTGTCAGCGCTATTGGATCTCCTACCTATGCCTTAGCCAAATACTTAACCGGTTTATTACAACCACATGTTGGCACGACGGATTCTTTCATCAAGGATTCGACCCACTTCATTCAGAAGCTGCAAAGTGTAACCATACTACCTCAACATCTACTGGTCAGCTTCGACGTTACATCACTTTTCACCATGGTTCCTGTTGATGAAGCTCTTGAGCAGTTGAAATCCATTTTTTCCGATGATATACTTGCACTCTCCCACCATGTGCTGTCCACGACTTATTTCCAGTGGAACCAGTCCTACGAACAGCTAGATGGTGTCGCTATGGGCAGTCCCCTGAGTCCTGTGGTTGCTAATTTCTACATGGAGTATTTTGAAACCTTAGCCCTAGAAACGGCCGCACAAAAACCATTGGTCTAGTTCCGATATGTAGACGACACTTTCGTCATATGGCCCCACGGAGAGAACGCCCTTCAGGACTTCCTTCAACATTTGAACAGCATCAATCGACGCATTCAGTTCACAATGGTAAAAGAAAAGGATGGACAACTAGCGTTTCTGGACGTCTTGGTTAGCAAGAAGGCCGACGGGACACTTGGACACACGGTCTACCGCAAGCCTACCCATACTGACCGCTACTTAAACAAACAGTCCAATCATCATCCCAGACAGAAGCGTGCAATGATCAAGACGCTTGCAACCCGTGCTTCCCGCATCTGTGAGCCGCACTTCTTAAAACAAGAACTTGGCCACTTAGAACAAGTATTACTTTCCAATGGCTATTCAATCCAAGAAGTAAGAAGAGCTTGCCGGCCTCCTAAGACTCAACCTGTCATCCGGAATCCAGATCAGCCTAAAAGTAAGGGCATTGTGTTCCTACCATATTTAAAAAATGTCACCGACCGAACTGATCGCATATTACAGCGACATAACGTCAAGACGATCTTCAAACCCACCAGACAGTTAAGCAGTTTACTACGATCACCCAAGGATCCCCGATAAGCTTTGTCATCGGCTGGAGTGTATAGTATTCCTTGTGGTTGTGGCTCAGTATACATTGGAACTACTCAGCGCAGTGTTAAGACCAGACTGACGGAACACAAAAGAAGCGGCCGCCTGGGCCAAACTGACAAGTCTGCGGTTGCTGAACATGCCATTAATGCAGTCGGTGAACACAGTATTAAGTTCCAGGATACGCGCATCCTTGCATCTACCATACATTACCATGTCCGACTACAGCGAGAGGCTATTGAAATTTACAAGCACCCTAACAACTTTAATAAGAAGGAAGAGGCCTTAATATTAAACAGCAACTGGCATCCGGTCATAGAACATCATAAGAAGCAGGATAGCAAGTTAAGCCAATCAGAAGAGACCAGCAGCATAAGAGAGATAGAACCCCCTCCACCAGCCACCACGCCTCTGGACGCCCCGGGCCAATCAGCGCACGTTGCGCATGGTATAAATGGAGCCCCACAGACAGTCGACGCATCAGTCGTAGTGATACCTTCCACGAGGAGACTTCGACAACGCCACTGAGGATGTCTACCGCAGTTGTAGACGAAACGTCTGGAAGACAGATCTCCAGCAGACCACGGCATAACAGCCCGGAAGATATTTCTTTCTACAATTTAGACGCCGGCCGTGAAAGCCTACGTAGCTTTATTAGTATTTGCTTTTCATTACTGCTGCAATTTTACGTTTTCTTTCAAGGAAACCTTTTATTTCGTTTATCTTCACGTCACAAGCCTTTCCAGTGACATTATGTGAAATTGTAACATATTTAACTATCTGAATTAGTTCATCTGTGTGCAATGTTCATGTGGCATTTGTAATAATAGAAAAGAACAGTCCAGAGATATAGTGTTTTACCTAAATGTGATATTTAGGTACATATTTTTATTGTTGTATAATAAGCGGAGTCCGTAAGTTTAGGTGTTTATTTTGATCCAATGAACATGCGAAACGGAACTTAAAACGCCTAAAATAGTAATCTAAACGAAAACACAAAGACAGCTAATGAAATATTTATCACATAAAGTACTTACTGTTGCTGTTCTAGATTACAAATACAAAATAGATGTTTTTTCTTCAACCTGACAACTGTCATAATCAGCCGTCTATCATAGAGAATATTTTTCATCATGCAAAAAGAACGTTCTACTTCTACTATAGTGACTGGAGCATATTTAAAACAAGCTATTACGGAAGGACAACAGAATGTTCACCTTGGAGAACATCCCAAATGTTCTTAAGTTTATCTAGGTCCACATTAGCACTCACAGCACGTTTACACTTTTCCCTTCCTCTCGTGCAGCAGTTGATTTATTGCATCTTCAAAGATCACATGGATGAAATTGGCGTATTGGCGTATCGCCTTCTTTCTCTAACTTCAAGATTGCTGCCGGTAGCAGTCTAATACATATCTGCTATAAACGGCAGATTGTTATTGTACAACTTGGTTACTTCGTGAAGCGAAGCAACTTCGTGTGCTGATAGAGCACCAAATATTTCACATATCTTGCTAAAATTCAGTAGTTTGATGATTTGTGTAACTTCATCACTTTCATTAATTGAATTCTTTATATTTTAAAATGTCTGATAAAAGTCATAATGACCCAAAGCAGGCAAAAAAGGACTTTAAACCTTAAAACAGACAAAAAGTAGGATGGCTCTACTGTACCGAAACATCTCTATTTAATTCTTTTAATATATACACCCAAATACAAAAGGATCTTTTGCCTAATTGATGATAGTTTCTCGGGCTAAGAGCCAGTTCCCCTCAGGATGGAAGCAGACTTAGTCGCTGAAAGCTTGGGTAGTTACCTAAATTTGATCTCGTTGATAACCAGCCCGAGTAACTATCATCAATAACCAACGCCGGGAAAGCTTCAAATCATTAATTTTGCCAAAGTTCGAGACTCTAGTAATAACTGATGTTCTTGTGTGCTAAGGCAGGCATCGGCAAACATGTACTCAATGAGGCCTCGCAACTATGACGTGTCAGGGGCAGCGCTTACTCTGTCTCCCCCTCGATCGCAGCCTTAACTGGCATGCATACACACCGATCACGGGCGGACTGTCCTGTCGTATTTACCTGTACTTCTAAACATGTCTCTTTCAAAGTGTAATTAGATAAACTTCTTTATAACTTTGAAGGATATTAGTTTATTTAACTTAGTCTTAGTATATTCATAGAACTAGAGTGCATCTAATTATTCCTGGTCTATTAAGTTTGATATCTAGAATAGAACTTTGAAGATTTCTTCTCTCATCATGTAAGGAACGTAAGATCTAAAGTATCGTAGACCAAAATAGCTGGATTCAAGTATGTGTACTATTCCTTATTGTACTCTGTAGCGAGCGAGTCCAGCACTGACTCTGAACGAAGGTCAATACCATCCCCTGTTCTCGTACATTACGTCATGTGCGTTGCAGGTTGCATGTAGAGACGTCATACTGATACCTCATTGAGTACATGTTTGCCGATGTCTGTGCTAAGGAACATACCACAAACCAAGTGTTGCGAGAGACAAGCATTGTTTACACACCCTTACAGCTCTGTGCTAAACTCAACTCAACGTCGATCACCTGGATGAGACCATTTCTGTGAGGACTGCTGTTTGATTTGACTTCTTTTTACACATATTTCTATATTTAAATTTGTAAGGTAACTGACGATAAACCAAGTGCCTGAACATTAAAATAATACTCATATTTCTAGTTATTAGAATACTTCCTTTTCATTTGTTGTACATAATCCTGTTATACGTTTTGTGACTTAGCACTTAACGAACTGTTTTGTGTAATAAATGACGGCATGTCTGTTGGTAATGTTTTTCCTTTTATTGGTCATTTCTTAAGTCATGGGCACTTTTTGCAATTCTAGGACATTTGTCTTCTTAATTCTTTCAAACTGTCAATGTTAAACAAGCTTTATTTCATTAAGTGATTATTAAATTTGCTACTTTTTCACCTTTCAGCGTCGGGCCTTACATCCATTTTCTGTACTGTTCTCTATCCCGTGCCTTCCTCTTCAGCTTTGTCATTTCCATCCTCCTTTTCCCTGCTATTTCTCCAATACATTGTTCCCATACTTTGCTCGGTCTTCCCCGTCTTCTTCCTTCTGGTCTTACCTCACTTGTTTTGTCTTTCGCTGCTCATCCATTCTGGTTAAGTGTCCATACCATTTTAAATTTCTTTTCTCTACCTCTTCCACTAATGGGTCTATTCTTAAATTTTCCCTAGTAATTATATTTCTAACGCTATCTTTTCTAGTTTTCCCTTCCACTTTCCTCAAATATTTCATTTGTGCATATGCTACTCTCATTTTATGATTGTCTAGCATTACCCACGTTTCTGATCCATACAATGGAGTGGGTAAATATACTGTTTTATATCTTTTAAATTTCACATATTTTGATATTTCTTTCTTTGCGATAATGTGTAGCAGATCTAATAATATACACTATTTCCCTACATGATAGGATACATGGTACCTGTATGGGTATAAGTTCTGTCGTGTGAAACTGCGTTTGTAGCTGGTAAATTAACAAATGATTGTGCCCACTTATTATTACTGATAGTGTCTATTATAATCAGTATTTTGAACTTATAGTTTATATTTTAAGGCTTTAGTGTGTACTATGTGGAGCTGTAGTGAGGATCCTGGACTACATGGGCTATAGCCAGGAAATTCAAGATGTACGTTTCCTTTGCCATAAAAATATTTCAAACGTGTGGCATTTGAATAAACATCGTTAGCCAATTTCAAGAAATTCAATTTTTTAAAACATTTTCCATGTAAAGGGTGTTCTAGGGTGGTGGAATTTTCTTCAAAATGTTCGTGTCGCACACTTGAAAGACATTAAATCTAAATACAAATTTTGATTTTAACCCGACTTTTCATTTTTGAGTTATGTTGTCCGCAGACTGACCGTTACACACACACACACACACAACGCTTTCTGAAAATGTTTCTTTTTTTTATTCACGTGGCCTCAAAATATATATTTCCATTGGAATTCACACCCGGAATTTTTGGGTGGAATACAATAGGTATTTCTACTTTACTATACCTACGTAGTAAAGAAACCACAAACATTGTTGCCTTTGTGCATTTTGAACTGATTGGTAATGACCTAGCTGTCGACGGGCCCTTAAACCCTAATCACTCACTCACTCACTGAACTGATTGGACTAAAAAGTATTCTTGTGAGCATTTAGTGAAATCCAGCTTTATTTAACTAAGTTTCTCTATCAATGACAAACCGTACATCTGATTCTTGTACCTACATTAATTTACTCACAATATATATTTGCTTAGGCATGAATAAAACTTAAGACGTGCTTCATTACAACATATGGGAGAATAGTAATAAATATGAGTTTCGGGTAACATGATATTGCAATGGGAAAGGAAAATATGGGATGAAAAAGCCAGAATTGCATGCTTCAATGCATAATCGGTATATGATATTTCCATGGCATATTTCAATATGGAAGTGGGAGTGAAAAACTAAAACCAGAGAAAAAAGTTCTCATAAAGCTGTAATAAGAACGTGTAGACAATGAACAAGAATTAGAAAATTAATAAAAACAGAAAAAGCAGTTTACAATTCCTTGCTAATTGACAGCTAATACAGGAAACAGACGTTAGGATAAGAAATGTGTAAAACTAATGTATAAGCTAATTTAATGCATGTAATATTGCATACAACTTGTGTAATGGAACACGACTCAAATCTGTTAAAAAGAAAAAATACTGACTACGGGAATGTTACATTTTCAGGAGTTTTATTTCGCAGAGAACATATATTACATTAGTGTCCACATCCTATCTGTAGTAAGCTTATGTTAATCCTTTAAGGTTTCTTTTTAACAATAAGACATATGCATTATTGAACCAAATAAAGCATACTCTGTTGATTCATTACAGAAAAAGATGTGCTGGCTATCAATTCACAGACATTCAAAACTAGTGACAGATCAAATGAGTGAGTCATTACAAACAAACGTGTCCTCCTTTGGAAGTGTAAAGAAGCTGTTCCACTATTCTGAACTGGCAGTTTGGTGTTCTGGGACTATAATGCTTCTTGTTTGAAGTTCACATAGGGAAGATATAGCTTTAATCAGTCTTTTCTGTTTAGGTTTTCTTTTATAGCAGAATTATGGCTGGAGGACAACAGAAAGTGATGTGTAGGATGCTGTGCATGCAGGACTGAGAGTGCCAACTTAAGGGATGGAGTGAAATTCAGTAGTTAGGCCTGATTTTAAGTAGTTGTAATACAGATAAATTAAGATTACACATTTATTTTTACAATGTGAACCAGTCTTGCAGTGTTTGTGAGTGAGTCAGTGGGTACATGTGTGAATGAGAGACTGAATTAATAAGTACTATAAAAACCATTGCTGCCTGAGTGAATTTGTGATAATGGTGAAGTGTGGTGAGTTCTGTTACAGCATGGGGTTGGAGACATTATGGGTTTGACAGAGTGAGTAAAATCCCAGCAGGGATGGGTAAGATTTAACGCTACTAGTGATATTATACCCAGAATTTCCGCCCTCAGTATATCCCAGGAGGGGCTGTTTGTATAACGAGACACACAGTGAAATATGCAGAGCTAAAATGCTTTCCACTCAACACTTTTAATGATGTTGCACCCTGATTTCACTCCCCAGAGAGGAAAACATCTGAATGTGGTCACAGAGGGATTGTTGCATTACACCACTATATTAATGATATGGATGCCACATATGTGAAGTTAGGCCAAGAGGCTGTTCCGTAATGTGTGCAGGATAGGGGCTTCTTAGTTGGTAATAACCCATCACAAAGAGAGAAAAAGAAAACCTATATGAAAGACAATAAAGTGAAATGGGGCACAGGGGCAATATAGAATGCATAATGGAGAATGGCTGGGTGATTGCCACCAGAACGGGGAGAGACCCATCCATAAAAAAGTGAATATCACGGAACAAAGTAAGAAATAATGGAACTAGTTCACATTATGAAAGTGACAGTGAAATAAGTTAACTATCTGCAAAATCTGAACCACATATGTCTGTTTGAGTGAAACTTCAATATAAGACATACATAAAGGTGAAAACTCAGTATAGGGAATACTAGAACAGATTACACTGTTGGGCACTTCCTGAAAAGGTGTCAATTAAAAGTGAAACTACTTATTCCTCCATAAAAAAATGGATGCAGAAATAAGTTTGCACTTAGCATTCCGATTTCTTAAATCGACGAGAAAACCAAATTGTGCTATATATTTTTTTATATCTAGAACCCTTAACTAACTTTTTTTCTTATATGTTGAAGACTAGTAGAATTTAATTTAAAACGTGAGTCAATTAATAACACTAAACAACACTTACGTTATAATTTTCCGGAACGCATTTCGGAGGTTAACCTTCCTCCATTATCAACCGGACAATAACTGGGTTTCCATGGTGTTTCATGGTGCGGATGGCGACGCTTCTTCTGATGTTTCTTCTGATAACTGTTCAAGGAACTTGCTGAAAATATCTTTCTGAGGAATGTCGAAATTAAATACTCAAGTTTATGTTTTTAAAAATGAAAATTTGTTCCCATGTGGACAGTTCAAAAAATCCGGCATATACCAAATTGAATGCAGTGATTGTAATGAAGTATACATCGGAAAAACCAAAAGAAATTAGATCCAAGGAACACGTTAGGAACATCAAGAGTACACAGAAAAATCAGCAGTTGCCTTTCACTTTTGGACCAAAAATCATGACATAAAGCCAGAACCGAAACTTCTCACACACGTAACTGGAAAACAAGAACTCTCCACATGGGAACAAATCTTCATTTTAAAAAATAAAACCCGAGTACTTAATTTCGACATTCCTCAGAAAGATATTTGTGTTGTTTAGTGTTATTAATTGGCTCACCTTTTAAATTAAATTGATTATAACAACATTGTTTTCAAACTTCTATTAAAGAAAGATAAAAAAAACTAGTAGAATTTCTCTGGAAATTAAAACTTTTGCCCTAGCTGATACCATTCTGCCAGTGACACTGCAAAGGGTAATTGTTTGCAAAAGGAGAAAAGAGTATGAACTAAATATCATTTATAAGACTAAATAAAGCGCTGAATCAAACAAGTACAATTTATGTTTAGGTCATTTAAGAGCACATTTATCTTTTCATACCTTTGAAAAATTGCTAATTTTGATGATGAATCTGTACATAAACCCTCTTAAACAAAGAACAACATTAATGAATATGTATGATACTTAACCAAGTGATATCAAGGAATGATATAGGTGAAATTATGCTTAGATGAGCCCAGGGTCCATAGAGCTTACAGTTGCTGACATTCTATTTTTAGGAAAAGGAAATATCACAGAGAAAGCTTAGGCATATAGTGTACCATAATCGTCATTCAAACACAGCACTTCTTGAATGAGAGATACGCATGCTACTCCCACACCATAGATGGACAATACTTTTAACAAAAAGTAATAAGCACCACCTTGAGAGGGTGGAACTGGTATAGCTTCCTCGACACATCTCGGACTGCAGAGAGGAACTAGTTGTTACTTCTTACTCTCCTGAGTTAAATGCCATTTCAAATTTGACAAGTCACTAAAGCTCTTACAAGTTTTACACTTGTCATTTCGTACGCTCATGCACCAAATTATGTGTTTTCAAATGTGCCAACCGAGTAAAGCTCTTAACACAAGTTTTACATTGCTGTGGCTTCTTAACTTCATGAATACAACAATATGTTTTCAAATCTGACACCTGTCTAATGTTCTTACCACTAGTTTTACATTTGTGTGGCTTCATGAATCAAAGAATGTCTTTTCAAAGCTGACAACCGAGTAAAACTCTTATTACAAGTTTTACATTTGTGTGGCTTCTTACCTTCATGAATCAAAGAATGTGTCTTCAAATCTCCCAAACGAGTAAAGCTCTTATCGCAAGTTTTACACTTGTGTGGCTTCTTACCTTCATGGATCAAATAATGTGTTTTCAAATGTGCCAACAGCCTAAAGCTTTTATCACAAGTTTTACATTGGTGTGGCTTCTTACCTTCATGAATCAAAGAATGTGTCTTCAAATCTCCCAAACGAGTAAAGGTCTTATCGCAAGTTTTACATTTGTGTGGCTTCTTACCTTCATGGATCAAATAATGTGTTTTCAAATGTGCCAACAGCCTAAAGCTTTTATCACAAGTTTTACATTGGTGTGGCTTCTTACCTTCATGAATCAAAGAATGTCTTTTCAAAGCTGACAACTGAGTAAAGCTCTTGTTACAAGTTGTACATTGATGTGGCTTCTTACCTTCATGAATGAAAGAATGTGATTTCAAAGTTGACAGCTGAGCAAAGCTCTTATCACAAGTTTTACATTGGTGTGACTTCTTACCAACATTAATCGAAGAACGTTTCTTCAAAGTTGACAGCTGAGTAAAGCTTTTATCACATATTTTACATTGATGTGGCTTCTTACTTTCATGGATCAAATAATGTCTTTTCAAATGTGCCAACAGCCTGAAGCTTTTATCACAAGTTTTACATTGGTGTGGTTTCTTACCTTCATGCATTAAATAATGTGTTTTCAAATGTTGCAACTGAGTAAAGCTCTTATCACAAGTTTTACATTGGTGTGGCTTCTTACCTTCATGGATCAAATAATGTTTTTTCAAATATGACAACAGTCTAAAGCTCTTATCGCAAGATTTACATTTGTGCCGTCTTTTGCTCTTATAAATCAAAGCCTTATGTTTCAACTGTAAAGGCCTTATGTAGATTTCCCCTTCCTCACTACATTTACCAGATTGTTTTGAGAGAACATGTTCTTCTGCACTCTGCATTTCTGTGTCATCGCTTTTCTGACATTCAGCATTATCCTTCCCAGGGTAGAAGCTTGCACCTCTTCCTGAGATTTCAGCAGCAATCAGTAGTGATTTACCACTGACAGCACTGGAAACTCCTGGTGTACATAATCTGAAATGTTGGAGGATTTGCTGATATGACGTACAATAATTGAAGGAGTAAGTCTGAAAACACTATCTGTTTACTAACAATAGGTATGTGGTCAGCAATAATTGAAACCTATAGTTGTAAATTCTTATGCAATGCAACTATGCTGCTCATTACAATTGAATTAACTTTAATAATCCACACATATATAAATAAATGCAAATTATATAATTACAGGTGAAAAGTATTAATGGTAATAAGAGACTGATGTATGTGGCCATACAAGCAATGTTTGTTACAGGTACTGAGATTTACAACTACTCAAAGTAGCCTTGAAAGCAATACCCATGTTGATTACATTTGACAGGAAAACATAGTTATAACATAAGTCTCAACAAGTCGGGTAATTCTTTGGATTGATGGTTTCTTGTGTCACAATTTAATTATGTTTCTATGACATCACAGAAACAAAGGACAATAACAGCACTTACAAAATGTATAGAGTAGATGAAGTTTGATTCAACAGAAAATCTCACAAATAACTGATATGACCCAGATGTGTTTTAACAAGTTATGTTTTATGATTCACATTATTCAAATTGAAGGGTGCACATAGGCTTTTTAGACCAAATGCAAACACGTTGTTGCAAATGCTCTTCAAACTAGATTTTCTCCATTTTTCTACAGGTTTTCCAATAGCATTTATATACTTGAAATGGAACACTGTCATTCATTTTTGGGATTGCGATACATTGGAGTAGGTGGTTTCTATTTATTACTGTCTGTGACTCATTGCATAGTATGCACCTTGGACAATTGAAGATATTGATCTTAAACAGGTGGTCAGCCAGACAGTCATGAAAAATATAAGCTTTATTTTGGCCATTAAAATATACTAAACATGAAATCTTGAAATCAAACCTGTCAAAAGTAATTGACATAGTAAAAGTAAGTAAACTTTGTTCATGCAAATAAGAGGTGTATGAGTTCCTTCAAAATCTTTATGCCAATTCTTCAAAGATCAATGAAGTTCAACACAAAGTTTGGAATATATCTGAATTATGCTTCTGAGGCATATCTGTTAGACTAAAGCTTTATCAGTCAATTTTTAGAATGTGTAATGTTTAGGGATCTGTCAACAACTAGGTCATTAGAGCCAGGATTGTAGAGAATAATGACCGGCAGTGTGTGAAAATCTCAAGTGTTAAAAAAATCCAGTCTCAAAACACTGGTAACAAAGAGAAGAATGGTTTATTATTCAATTCCAAGCATAAGATACAGAATATATTTTATATCCATTTGACTTTTCTGTTTTGAACTGAATACCACTTCTCTGTAAGGTGTTCAAAAATTCCACTACAATGTCCACAAATAGTCAGAAATTAACATTTGTATTTGTAGATACAGTATCACAACGTCTGACATTTTATAGATTACTGATAGATTGTAATTATAATACAATGTATAGGATGAGATAAAACGAGCTACAAATGAACATCAACCTAGCACTATGCATTGTTTTGTTTATATAGCAAACATCCAGGCCAGCACTGCAACATTTGTCCTTCTGCCAGGCCATGAAGAAGAAATAAACATGTGACTGTATCAGTTAATACGCACAAGATAGAGTAAGGTGTCTGACTACACATACTAGGGTTTGGTTATTCTATCAGACCAATGATACTTCAGATGTTGTGTGCTATAAACAAAATACTGCACCCATTTTACAAGGTGAATATATGCCTAGCTGCAAGGTGAAGAATCAATGAACTGTGCCTATTGAAGGTAAAAATTAATTCTGTCCTAAATGAGAATAGTGACACCTTATATTCATAAACTTCAAAAGTGGGAAATAAAAGACTATCTAAGACAACAAAGAAGGCTACTACAAAGAAGCGGAAACTACAAATTTATGCAGACAACCAAAGGATCAATACCACAGGGAACTTACATGTCACTTTGGAGGACACGGAAGTGTATGGAAACATCAAACCTGGTGCAAGAGTAGAACTGGTAAAAGACACTATTCAAGAGAGTGAAAAATTAAATAGTGATGACTCTGTAGTGATATTTGATGGTATAAACAATGTCTCCAAAGATGAAAGTGAAAACGTTATTTCTACCTGTAAAAAAGTGCTACCCTGATTAACTCATACAAATGAAATTATTTTCAACATACTTCATTGGCATGGCTTTGAAGCCAAAATTATAAAGGCGAGAATTAGTGCAAACAATAAAAGTAGTAGAATTAAAATAAAGAAATATTTAATATTCATCACTTGTATACAAGGGTACAGACATGGGAGATTATTCACTGCTAGGTTTGTGAGTTAAGTCAGAGGGTTACGCTCAAGGTAATCAAGCATCCAGGGAAACGAGTTTTTCCTTGAAATGTGGTGAGAGATCATGTATGCCACCAAGAAGAGATGGTAAGGGTGCATGTATTTGAGGCAAGCAGGTGTACTGAGAAGGGAAATGTACCGGATGGCATCATGAAGCACATTTTGGCACGAAAGCATGAGGGATAAAAGTGGGGAAATTGTGAGGCTAGCTCAGACCTCTGGAGAACCAGTGACTTCACTTGCTGGGCTGCTGCAGTATGGGTCCTTCAACTGGTGTGTACACTGAGGTGCAAGTCAAGCAACCTACTTGCATTGGATTGGAGCTGATTATAATATTACTACTTATTTACCACAAGAGTTTCATGCAAAAATGAACTGCCTTATGGTAACGTACTCTGTAGTAAAGTTAATATACACAGTGAATAATCATCAGTCTGATTAGAGTTAGGAACATTGGAACAAATTTCAGCAATCGGCAAATCTTTTAAAACACTTTGCTGAATAAACGTGTCTAGGCAAGAGCTCAGAGTTTAAGACTGATGCAGAGCAGCTGTGGCAGAACCAACCTGAGAAGCAGCATTTCACTTAAGTTAGCGAAGTAACACTTCAGTAGCAGAGAATGGCGGCACGTCGGTATACAACCCGACAAAGGAGCAAACATCCCGCTTCATATGGCACCCAATGTGGGGCCAAACAGTAGTAAAACCGGACCACAGTGGAGCTAAACAGTAAAGCAGCATAGAAGCAGACCACAGAACACCAAACGAACCAGGATAATGAGGACAAGAGGATCCGTATAGAAGCAGCAGTAGCAGGCAGCAGATAAAAATCAACTCAGTGAAAAACTTTTATTTTTATGTCCTGGTAATAGATGTATTTGAGAAGTGGGAAGATGATAGAGCAGGCTGATGTAACTATGGATATTCAGGAGGTTGATGTAAATAATAGTATAGAGAATGTAGAAAATGTAGAGGATAGAAATGGGCAAAATCAGGCAGAACAGTTACAGGAGAGTAATGTGAGCAAAGAAAGTCAAAACTCAGAGTTTTACTATGGAAAATAATATGTATGGGTCACTTGTGGTACTATTACATAGTTTTAAGAAAGATTTAAGTGAAGGAGTAGGAAAGGCAGAAAAAGAATTAAGTAGAAAGTCAGAAAATAGTCAGAAAGAGTTAAGGGAGGAGATGAAAATTAAGTCAGAATATGAGGGAAGAGATGAAAGCTAATAGTCAGAGTATTATAGAAAATCAGCAAAACGTTCTAGAAAGTTTTAAGGACGTGATTAAGATTGAAATTGAAAATGTGAGATTGGAGGTTAGGGAGAATTACGAGCAGGTTAGGGAGGAAATACAAAGCTTAGGGAAGAAATAAGTCAGGAATTAGTTAAAGAGAGGGAGGCTGTAAGCAAAGAATGAGAAATACCTCAAAGGTTAGAAATATCTGAAAAAGAGAATAGAAAATTAACTGTAGGTGATAACATCAAAGATCTGCTTGAAAGAGTTAGCATCTCCGATAATAGTAGCAATTCAGCTTGTAGTGTAAGTAGTGCGACAGCAAGGAATGAAGCAGCGCCAAATGCATCAGCTGACATTGTGATGCTGAACTTAGGTCCCAGTACTTTGGGTAATGTGATGAGAAATGGCGGTCCACATGTACCATGGCCTAACCATATGCTCAGTGAGTAATCTCCACCAATTTTCAAGAACAAAGAATCTGATGATCCTAAGGCATTTATCAGTAGCATGCAGGAATATTTCATTGTGAAGGGCATACCTGAGGAATAAAAGATGACTGTGGTATGTGTTTCAAGGGTAACACCTCGAACTGGCTGGAATTATCTGTAAGAGTAGAACAGAATTATGAAACTTTTAAGGAAATATTTTTGAACAGATACTGGGGTGAGACTAGACAGGCAAGCATTCAGTTAGAATTAAGTAATGGTAAATATAATCCACAAAAAGATAACTCAATGGTAAACTATTTTATGGGAGCAGCCAGGAAATCATGGATGATCAAACCGCCGATGCCAGAACGTGAATTGGTTAATCAAGTGACCACTCATTTTCCCGAAACAATTCATCACTATATAATCATTGCCAGACCAGTTACTATTGCCGCGATAATAGATTGCATTGGAGAGGAACAAAAGCCAGAATGACGTGACTAATGATAAAAGTTTTATCAAACATGAAAAAAGTTCCACAAAATTTTTCGGCCAGGGGGTACCATCAGGAGACATTAGAAGTTATGACACCCGAGAGAGATATCATTGTTCCGTATCAAAAACATGCTAACCATTATGAGAATAGGAGTAGAAATCATTTCGACAATAATCATAGAGGTTGAAATGAAACTTTTCAAAGAGGACGGAACACCCAAGTTAATTTTGTGTAGGCAACTAGATTTTCCAGAGACAGAGATGAACAATTCCATAGATATAGGCATTATTCTGGAAATAATTAGCACGAGAATAATAGTAATAACAATCTATATAGACCTCATTCTCCAAGGCAAGAGGACAGGTGTAGGAGAAATTCACCGGCTCAGGATGATAGGATAGATGCTATTAACACAACTAGGCAATGGATGGCAAGCAACTACAATCAGGACGCACACCCAGCAACTTCAAATAATGGTAATGCAACCAGAGCAATTAACAAGGTGACGGAAAACTTTGCATCCAATCAAGCTCACCTTCAGTGAAGACTGGGAAGCACCCCTATTGTGAAGACTACATGGAAAGTAGGGATAACACAAGGCAACTAATGATCGAGAAACATAAGGAGGGAAAAGGTCAAATGCAAGATAAAATATCAACGGATCCACCAAAAATAAAAGTCGACATTAATGGGAAACAGTTTTATGTGATTATCCACACAGGTGCTAACACTACCATGTGATCACAAAATTTTTACGAAGATTTGCTGAGCAGTGGGTTGAAAGTAATTTCTTTGCCAGTACATGGACTATATTGCTCAGTAGCTGTGGGAAAGAGAAAGGAAAGTGTAAAGATTCAGGCCATGTTAAATGTTCAGATTTGCGGAAAAATAATTAACTTGTTATTTTTAGTTGTGCCCAGGCTAGTTACGGATCTTATCATCGAGTGTGATAGTCTATATGTCTGGAGCGCAATTGCAAACTTTGAACATAGATTTCTGAAAAATGATATGGAACAAGACACCATAGTCGTGCCATTTTTAGAGGACAGTAATTTGAGTATAATGCAAGGGATCAGGTAGAGTAAGAATTTCAGGAGGAAACACTCTTCATGGAAGTAATAAATATTGGAGCAATGGAATTAGCAGAAGTTAAATTACAGGAATATAATGAAATGGATCAGGAAAACGTCGTTTATGGAGGATATAATGATCTATGTAATTATGTTGGAAAAATGAGTAAACAAAAAGATCCCAGATTGGTTGAAGGATAGGAAAATAAAGATGTATGACGAGGTGAATGACTGTATCGAGTTAGAAAATTTGTTAAGAGAACAAGTAAACCAAGCAAATAGACTGAAGGAAACACAGAAAGGGGAATTATGGGAAATTTTAAACGAAAACAGAGAAATGTTCTCAGAAAAGCCTGGAAGGTGCATTGATTATATACAGTCATTCGAGGGCAAAATAGTCAATGACTACATCCCTAAATACGGGCAAATCAAGGCAGTGCCGACCGATAACATGACGGTGCCTTGCAGCAAATTATTCCGAGAGACATTACATAATTATAATACCAAATTCTATCATTGTTCCTCTTATTTTCCTTCTGGAAATCCTACAGAGCGCGTTTTGAAAGATATAGGGATATACTTTCGTGTACTCACAAAAAGCACAAGATTTGGGTCAGATATTGTGTGGTGATTGAAAAGATACTCAATAATACTATTAATCCGACAACAGGATTCGCGCCAATACAATTAATGCTCCAGAGCCAGAGTAAGTATAGGAGATCTAGTCCTTGCCAGGGATCATAAATTATTCAGCATACTCATAGGAAGAAATCACACATTGGAATTGATATATAAAGCCCTACAATAATTACAGCCACATTTGGGGAACACATGTTTGAATTAATGCATAGGAAAACTAAGAAATCTATGGGTCGCTGACACAAACAACTTATAAGACCCTTTTGAGAACTCTAAAATGTTCCTGAAAGACGTAAACAGTGTGGGCTTACTGATATTGGTTAAACCATGAATATACGGGCATCATCAGGTTTAAGATGAAAGAAATTGTACATAACTATAAGAAAAATAACCGAGTGAAAACAAAAGTGAATCAAGTAAGATAAAGTGAAGTGAAAGTGAAAATGTTTCTATAAAACAAAACGAAAACAATCAAAACCAGAAAAGACTTTTGCTGAATTAATATATAGAAGCAGAAGATACGACAATATATATGTAAATAATAACAATAACACCAACAACAATAATAATAATAATAATAATAATAATAATAATAATAATAATAATAATAATAATAATAATAATAATAATAATAATAATAATAATAATAATAATAATAATAATAATAATAATAATAATAATAATAATAATAATAATAATAATAATAATAATAATAATAATAATAATAATAATAATAATAATAATAATAATAATAATAATAATAATAATAATAATAATAATAATAATAATAATAATAATAATAATAATAATAGTAATAGTAATAGTAATAGTAATAGTAATAGTAATAGTAATAGTAATAGTAATAGTACCTAATAGTAATAGTAATAGTAATAATAATAATAATAATAATAATAATAATAATAATAATAATAATAATAATAATAATAATAATAATAATAATAATAATAATAATAATAATAATAATAATAATAATAATAATAATAATAGTAGTAGTAGTAGTAGTAGTAGTAGTAGTAGTAGTAGTAGTAGTAATAATAATAATGATAAGAATGATAAGGATGATGATAATAATATATAAGGTCACTACAATAACAATATAGAATAATGGTAATCATGAAAAAGGGTATAATTATGAATAAGTATTAATTGTGAATTTTGTGTAATTTTTTGTCTCAAACTATGTGAAGGGTGATTTATATGTATGTATGACAAACATTTGCAGTACAAACATAGCTGTGTTAAAATTGTAAGTTGAAGTTTATGTTTACCAGTTGTAAAGAAGAAAAAGAAATTGTATACATTCAACTTAAGATTTGCCAATCGATTGCAGAATCATTGTGAGGAATTATTTTCCGGGCAAGCCATAAACGTAATATTGTTTCATAATATGACAATGTCTATGGGGACATTTGAAGCTCAAATTATAAAGACCAGAATTAGTACAAACAGAATAAGCAAAGTAGTAGAATTAAAATAAAGAAATATTTAACATTCATCACTTCTATAAAAGGGTACAGACATGACAGCTAGATTTGTGAGTAAAGTCAGAGGATTACGCTCAAGGTAATTGGGAGTAGTCGCCAGGTAATAGCGAGGATCCGGAGGAACAAGTTTTTCCTGGAAATGTGGTGAAAGATCACGTACACCACCAGGAAAACATGGTAAGGGCGCATGTACTTGAGGCAGGCACTCCATCAGTGCACGTGTACTGAGAAGTGAGAGGTACCAGATGGTATCATGAAGCACACTTTGGCGTGAAAGCGTGAGGGGTAAAAGTGGGTGAAATAGCGGAGAGTCAGTGGCTTCACTTGCTGGGGTGCTGCGGTATAGGTCGCTCAACTGGCATGTACAATGAGGTGCAAGTCAAGCAATCTACTTGCGTTGGATTGGACCTCAAGCTGCTGGACTTATTTATCACAAGTGTTTCATGCAAAAATCAACTGTGTTACATATGGTAACGTACTTGGTAGCAAAGTTAATATTTACAGTCAACAGAGCTAGGAACATCGGAACAAATTTCAGCAATTTGAAAATCTTTTAAAACACTTTGCTGAATAAATGTGTCTAAACAAGAGCTCCTGTCTTCTACATTAATACACCCACATATACCCAGGTTTAAGACTCATGCAGATCAGCTGTGGCTGAACCAACCCGAGGAGCAGCATTTCGCTTAAGTTAGCAAAGTAACACTTCAGTAGCGGAGAACGGTGGCACGTCGGTATACAACCTGACGAAGGAGCGAACATCCCGCTTCAACTTGATAGCAACATCTTGTGTAAACAGTGCAGTAACAAGATGCAATGAAAGACTAAAGAAAGTTACTGTGTATACAAAGAATGTTAGTACAATAAAATAGATGTCAATAGGTTAAACAGAGGGTATCATATTATACATGTCTTACACTTAGACAAATGTGGGAAGAAAGAAATTATGGGGGAAATAATAAAAATTATGAATGAAAAGGCTAGTTACATGCAAGAAATTATTGTATTACCCTATCACAACTAGGAAAACTAAACGCAATAACTGCTGCAGTTATAAAAGAAAAGGAGGTAGTAACTTTAGGTAATGGTAATAAAAATGGAAAAACTATGTAATAGTAAGAATGAATTGGTAATAGTTCATCAGAGTATACAGTGACTCTGAAAAGTATTAGTCTGAAAGCACTAATGATGAAAAATTTAAGTGTTTTCCCTTATAGTGTTACAAATGTTCATTCACAATGGTACTTCTAACACATGACCAACAAAGACAAATATGCCATGGTGTTTTAATGGGATAAATATAAAGCTAATCACATGCTTTTCTGTCCCAAATAAAGTATTGGTATTGTTTGTAAACCTGTACTGTATGACAGTGTGCACTGCTCCCCAGGTGCATGAGGATAAGGTAGTATGCAGCAGGCAGCACTGTGTCTTGCAGCAGGATGTCCAAGAAATCAACGGAAACAACTGAAGAAGAAAGAATAGTAGCACATTTATTTACAAATGGAAATCATTCAAAGAGATAAGTAAAATCATTCCAAGACCTATTACTACTATTGAAAACATTGTGTATAAGAGTAAGAAAATAAACACATTGAAAAATGTACCAAGCAGCGGCTGCCCTTTAAAATTACCCAGGTGAGACAAAACGGTAACAGAAAAGCAACGAGAAACCCAATAATTTGTGTTCCAAGGATAGCAGCAGAAGTTGCAGCAGAAATGGGAATTAAAGTGTCATTGCAAACTATTGCAAATATCCTTTACGGCAGTGGTTACAATAGGGGGAGTGCTCCTAGAAAACTTACATCAATAAGGTGAAAAGAAGGGAGAGGCTTACCTGCACTAAGAAACTTAGAAATGTCACCTATGACTTTTGGAATAACATTGTTTTCACTGATGAGAGTCCATTTTGTATTTTCAAATCAAAAGGGCAAGTGACAGCTTGGCAGGGGAAGAATACTGAGCTAGATGAGAGGAATCTCACAGCTAGTGTAAAACATGGGGACAGTTCTCTGATGGTAAGCAGTTGTATGAGTGGTAATAGTGCAGGAGATTGTGTTCTATTGACGGTACAATTGATCACAGATTGTATATTAACATTTTAAAGTCTCATCTTCCTCAAAGTGTGGAAAAGATGAACCTTCCTGGAAATTACGTTTTAATTCAGAACAAACCCAAGCACATGGCCTTAAATACTAGGCTGCAGTTGTGGTACAACCCTCCACGTTGAATGCAGATGCCACCTCAATTTCTGGATATAAATCCAATAGAGAATTTGTGGCCAAAGCAGGACAAAACTATAAGAAAACATGATACATCTAAAAGGAATGATTTGAAAACCATCCTACTGAATGGAATAAATTTTCTGGAAATGCAACAGAACCACTAGTGAAATCAATGCCAAGGAGATGAGGTAACATTATCTAGGGGCAAGGTGTCGGTCTGTGTGGCTCAATTGTTTAGATGCTGGCCTACTGATCCCAAAGTCGCAGGTTCAAATCCAGCCCAGACCAATGGCTTTTAAATGTGCTTAAACATGACAGCTCCATATCAGTAGGTTTACTGGCATGCAAGAGACAAATTTCAGGCCTGACGCTATTGTGATCCTGGCAATTGACAGTGTCGTTAAACAAAAAACTAATTTTTTAACAGGAAAGGCGGGCCTACAAGGTACAGAAGTGAGCAAAAATGCCCAAGAACTTTTGTTTTCTTATAGTCAGACCAATATTTATGTCATAGTTGGAAACAAAACATTTTCATTTCAATTTACTTTTTATTTCAAACCGAAGAAAGTTCATGTTTTGTATATTTTATACTACATATGTGTATACGCATTCAAACAGTACAATTGTTTTTGCTCAGTTGTGTTTACTCCTTATTCTATGCTTTCAAACCTGAAGTTTATGATCACACTGATACCTTTCGGAGTCACTCTACAAAGTGTAAGAAATAAGAGAGTTAACTTGGAGATACTGCTAAATGACAAATTAAATGATGTGGATATTATAACATTCACAGAACACTGGTTAAGAGACGACAAACACCAGTCTTATAAATTAAAAGGATATTTACTGTGTAGTTTTTACTGTCAAAAAGAAAAAAGTAATGGGGGAGTTTGTATGCTTATAAAGAACAACAGAGTACAAGAATGTTAATACCTTTGAGCCTTTAGTAAATTATGAACATTTTGAAATATGCATGACGAAACTAGTTAAACGGAAATTTGTAATCCTATACATATAATAAGTTGTGTATAAAATAAGGTTTACATGGATCTGCAGTCGTGAGCAACACTGTTATATGAGATCCGGGACACTGGCATGTCGCTTAGTTCTCTCTCCCAGTAGCTAACCCTGCGAGCTGCCTGCGACACTCAGTCTTGGCTTGGCAGCTGTTGGAAATGGAGCTTCCACTTGCTTCTCCTGCCAGGTGTAAATTACACTTTGTGATGCATTTTTTTTCATGCAAAACGACTGCACTAGTGGATATTCATTCCCAACTGTGTGAAGTGTGCAGAGAGCCATGTATGAGCGAACAACACATGTGCAAATGGTGCAGAGAATTCAAAGACGGATGTATAGACATCCAGGACCAATAGCATTCTGGACAGGCATCGGTTTTGGAAGAAATTATTTTGAAAGTGGAAGAAACGATACTGAAAGACTGAAGGGTGATGATTCAGGGGACCTGCGAGATGATTCCTGATGTAAGTAAGACCCACATTCACAAAATTTTGACTGATAATTTAGAGTGGTTGGAGGAATGCTCACGAAGGGAGTGCCTTCCTTCAGAACAATGCTTGTCTGCACATTGCCCGTGTGACAATCTCATCAGTAAATTTGGATGGGGTACTGTCTAAAACCCTCCTTACAGCTCAGATCTAGCCCCAAGTGACTACTATCTCTTCCCTGACTTGAATATACACCAGGGTGGGCTGCATTTCAGAATCAGAGAGGAACTAAAATAAACTATTTTAAGCTATCTTCACTGCGCGGCAGGAGAGTTCTACGATGCAGGCACACAAAAGATGGTACAGCTCAAGCAAAAACGCATTGGTCAGAATGGTGATTATGTTGAAAAATAGTAAAATGTCTAAGCTTATCAAGGGTGTATTATTCAATGTCAATAAAAGCTTTTCATTGCGAAAAAAAATTGGGAACCTTATTTTACAGACAATCCTCGTGACTGATGATAGTTACTTATACAACTTGATCAAATAACTGTGTTATACTCATTATGTTCAGTGAACAGTTCCATATGTAACATTAACAAGGAATGTGACAATGTGTCTGGTGATAGTTACTTATACAACTCACTCAAGCAATTTCACTGTGTTCATTAAGAGAAACATTTCTATACATAACACTGAAAGGGAGTATGAAGAAAACTAAGTAGAAATATGTAGTCTCTTGTACAAAGAATAAATCAGATGACTTACCTCGGTGCTTTTGTAGAATAAAAGTCTTCATGTGTTTCATCCTGTAACATAATAGCTCACTTGTAAAACACATGATCTGCTTTAACCCTATGACTCTTATCTCCAGAAGGAGGAACAGAAACAAAATGGACACATTTTATACAATCTACAGAGAAGAGCTCATTTCACATAAAAATCTTCCAATCGAGATAAGACTTTCTTGCATTAGAAGTTATGAAGCTTCTCTGTTTGAATGAAAGAGATATATATCTGTGGCTTCCCAAAGATTTTATTGGTAACCAGTTATAAAGCAATATTACATTAATTGTTTTTATTATTAGTTGGATGATTAAATCTTTAAATGAAATAGAATTATTTTGAAGACCTACATCTGGCAAAAAGCTTCAGTGGTTTTAAGCTAATGATTCATTGTAGTAGTTTGGTGAGTGGAATTATGTTAATATTCTGCAACAAACTTCCATATGTACTATGTACATTAGGGTTTTGCTAATCCAAGATAATGGAGGGTGAGGTTACTTCAGATTTGACATAACATGGACTCTATGGAGCACCAGACAAATCATAAAAGATAAACTGAAATCATTAACTCAAGAGAAACTTATTTATTGTAAGGTTTTTAAGTGTGTCTGTTTTATCCAGAGAGAATTTGTTAAATGCATTTGAAACAACCGAATTGTATTCTATACTCTCTCCAGATACATGTTTCTTCATAGTGGAGGGTTCTCAGCACTGACTTCCTTAAAAGCAAGGTTTTCTCATTACCTGCACATGTGGCCTAAAGTACACTAAAGGCTTAAATGGAAACAAACTACAGCACCTGCGCATAGCATCATAAACCCTCTAGTATAAATGTTTAGACAATCATAAGTGAATCAAAATGATCTCATTGTGTTTTGTAAATTGAACTGTTATAACAATACATGTTTCTAATTTGTCAGCATAAAAATAACTACAGAATGTTACGTTTGAACAGAACTATTTTACGCAAAGAAAGAAGCAATAAGCTAATAGGAGAACTAAGTTTGCATTCCAGTCAATCCCTTGTCACATAGGTTTGTTTACAACTCCTTTGAACTTAAAAGTGAAATGCGTTTGATGAAATATGGACTTTATTTTGAAAGTCATTTTAAACAACCATATCTGCTCCCACTATGATCACCCTGAAACCAACATCTCATAGCTCAGGCATTCTCATAAACTGGCAAAGTGGTAAAATGAAGACAAACCTCACCTCCCTGCTACGCACATTTAACTTGGAATATATGATTCACTTTCTGACCTGAATTCATATGAACACAGCAAAAGCTCGAGATAATATCTAGATAAGTTCTAGACTCCGAAATAATTAGTGATCAGTATACCTATAAATCTAAAGTGCTGTTCAGGAAAGAAAAGTAAGACATATGTCCCTGTCAACACTCACCTAAATGACAATTTTGATTTCTTGAATTTATGCTATTACATTTGAAGTTATTCCCCCTAAGAAAACAATAAATTCACCACAGATAATAATGGCCAAGCATGAGATTATTTTAATACAAGTAAATCCTGTGTAAATGAAGGATATTTGTTCTTAGCATATCACACTATTTATGACCCCAACATCAGAGCACACTACAGTGCATATTGTAAAATACTTAAAAGAGTAATCAATGAAGCAAACAGAAGGTCTTACTCACTAGCTATTAATGAAGATTAGAATAAAACTCAAGCAATGAAGAACCCCATATTACCCAGTGTTGCCATCAAGCACTAATAAGGTTTACTTAACCTTACAAAATAGCTAAAGAGCATGTTTTAAATTGCAGTAGTAAGTATCAGCACAAAATATGCATTTTAAGTTGATCTATATTATAAAGTGGACAAAGTGAAAACCAAACTGAATTCTAAGATGCAACAGATGAAGACCAATATGCAAAATGGAAACTACAGTATGAAAGAAATGAAATCTGGAATGGACAAGATGGGAAATGAAGTAACAACACCAAATTGTGTGATGCAAGAAATTCATTTTGGAATGGAAAAGATGGAGGCAAAAATCAAATTCAACATGGAGAAGATAGAGATGGAGCTATCAGTGAAGATTAACGAGCCAGCCATTGGCCGGCATGCCAATGTGTTAACACACTGGAGGACATCAGGGAATGGCTTAGCGCCCTGGAAGACAGATTTGATAGCAGCACCAAGGAAGCAAATGCCAGGGTGGATGAAACATTTGGTGAAAATTCTAAAGTAAGAACAAATTAGAGGCTGGAGACTTCACTTATCTTATCTTGGTAATATTGCAAGTTCTTGGTGCAAAGCTGTGGCAGATCATTTTTTGTCATTTAATCATGAAATTAACCCAGAAGTTAAATGATTAAAACAATTAAGTGGACCTATAGATTTAATGGTTTGGGAAAAAATATTTTTTTTAAAAAATAGGAATCGTGTTATGAATTTTGAAACACCTTCTATAAATTGTATCTATAGATTTTGTTTTCAGAGATTGGTAATTAAAATGAGCATCAGTATCTATGTTTTTTGTTTTCAGAGATTAGTCATTAAAATGAACATCTGTAGCTTTGGTAACAAATTTGTTTGTATAGCTTTGAGAATGAGTTGGAGTCAACTCCAAACTTTAGTCTTTCAGGAACTTGCAATATTACTAAGATAAGTGACGTTTTTGGTTTCTAGTTTGTTCTTAATTTAGAATCTTGTTGCTTCACTGTTAATAGCTTCAATTTCCTTAATTAATTTGGTGAAAAATTTACGAACTTGAACATCGAGACAGCAGGATGCAACATAAGATCCATGAGCATCAAGCAATCCAAGTACAATGGAATGTCAACCCCTGAAGTCTTGTCACCATCACTACCCACAATCAATGGTCAGCAAAAGAAGAAGTGTGCAGCTAATAGCTAGCTTCCAGGGACAGGTGGCAGAAGTACTGAACACAATTCGATCAGCAACATCCAAACACATCTGGGAGGCTCTAGAAAACTGGTTCGGAAACCACTGTCTGGTTGCAGCCTGTCAGTCAACTCAAGTGGAGGCTCCAACAGCCAGGGAAGAAGATGCAGGAGTTCACCTTGGCCATTGAACTGGTGAACAAGGCTTTGGTGAACCTCCCAACCAAATACATGTCCCAGGAAGCTACCTACTTCAATGTAGTAACAACCATCCTGACCTTGAAGACTAGGAGCATCCGATACAGCAGGAACAGAGAAACAACACAAGGTCAACAATGGGTGGTCTTTCGACTCAGTCGAGGTGGCGCTCTGGAGCCAAAACAAGCCGACAGGAGTTTGCACAGTGACCCTGATGGGGAATGTGGTACTGGGTGCGAGAAGTGAGTTGGTTGATCAGACTCATCTGGAGGGGAAGCCATCAAGGAATCTAGTGCTGGACCAAAAGATGTCCTTGGGCAAATTGTGCGAGACTTCCAGCTGCAAGGTTGTTTGTGAATTTCAAGACAAATCCATGCTAGGTCATTCTCATCTATAAAAGCTTGCAGGACAGAGAGATTAGTTGTAGTTTTTTTGTGAGAGAATCATGAGTATTGAACAAGACAACTATTAGCAGTTTTAGGAAGTGTGATCTTTGAAGCCAGCAGTTTGTTAGATAGAACTGAAAGACAGTATGTGTCAAGGTGACGAGGGGGTTGAACAGTTGTAAGTTGTAAGGTTTTTCAGAACTGTAGGCTGTGTTATCAACGAAACAGACCTATGTTTCGGTGCTTCAGTTTTAGCAGAAAATAATGTGACAAAAAAACTAACTGGACTTTGTCACCCTATGTTACATTACTTGTTCTGCAAGCATGAAATCTATGAATTGACTATAGAGTGAACATATACTCTAGTCAAATAATGTTTTAGCTGTGTATTATTGAAATTTTATTCACAAATCACAAAGAATTTGTGCAATCGGACAATGGTAGTGATCATAAATTACTGTAGTTGATTAGCAATGTATCTATAACATTGACAAAAGTAAGATGCCAAAGAGTAAGCATGCACATTTGCATTGGTTATACATTGTTAGATGCACACATTCTTTACTTTCTGGGGATCTTCAACTAAATCAATAGGTATATTCATACTACAAAAGCACATCATAAAAATCACATCATTAAATTCACCAACTAAACCAGTCTTCAGAGAATTCTGTATGCTACCATTAGCTTATATTTACATATTTGAGACTTCTTTTCATTCACAAGAATTCTGAGTACCATTCCTATTCAGGGGATCACAAAACATGCATCTGAATCACAAAAGACAATAAAAGCTGTCTTCAAAATATATTACACCAAGGATTATCTTTTTACAACAAACTACTTGATAAATGGAAACTCTTAAATCAGAAACAGTTTAAACAAAAAGTTAAAATTACCTCTCAACTCATCTGTTCTACAGTATTAATGAATTTATGACTAGTCCTTTTTCCTAAACTAGCTCAAGTTTCTCTTAAATGGGGTATGCTAATTGTAAGTTCTATACTGCCGAAATGTAATTTTGTTATTTGACAAAGCCTTTGAAGTTTTTTAGTTCTTTTGGCAAATAAATATCTTATGTTATTTGAGAGGTACAATCAGGTCTGAAAAATTCAGTGCCATAGCTGGGATTTGCACCACGGATCTTCTGCTTCAGATGTGGCTGCTCTAACCACTGAGCTACCATGGCTAGTTTGCCAGTATGAGATTAAATTTCCCAACCAAGTTGTATTTTCCTAGTAGACCATAAGGGAATCTTACATCTGAAATTAGTACCACAAGGACAACTTACAACTATGACAATGGAAGGTGGAACTGAAAGTTAAGGATTCAGTGCCGCGGCTGGGATTTGAGCCACAGGCCCTCCACTTACTAGGCGGGTGCTCTAACCATTAAGCTACTGTGACAACCTACCAGAATGACGTTGAATTCTCAAACCAGTTCATATTTTTCTATCTCTCAAACATTGTCCACACACGGCTTGTGTGTTTAAAAACACCAACAGTAATTTTGTTGGCATAAATAAGTAATAATGACAATGGAAATTAAATTGGATGTGTTAAAGAGACTGGACAAAGGGGAACATACTAATATGTAATTAATTTTAGAATATTTTATACTTTTGTTTCCTATATTGTGCTAGAATATGCATTTATGTAATTTGCAGTATTATGTTATGGGTTGTGACTAGCAGACACTTTACTCAACATTTCGGCAACTCAAAAGCCTCTCAGTCCACATTAGGTCAAGTTATTGAGATTCCACTGTATACCTTGAAATTACACATTTATTTTAAGGCCAACTGCATATAGACTATTCTATTACAAATTTTCTGAAAGAGAAGAAAGATCAACTGTGCATTTTTTAAATGAAATTAAACTTTTTGTATTTGAAGAGAAGCCAAATAAATTGCCTTTTGCAGAGTGTTAACATACAGGATACTATAGTTTAGTAAATAAAATTGTTGAGATTTATCAGATCTTTTTGTGTTTCCCAAGTTCAAGCTGTTTAACTCTAGAACTATTAACAAAAGCTGTGATACATGAACAGTAAAGCAAAGGAGACAGCTGTATTTCACATAACCAAAAGCATAGTTAGACTGTTCAGCCAGAAGATTTCTAGTGGGCTCTACACTGTCAGATACATTCAAAATCTTCAACCTCTGTAAATGCTAACTAATTGAGATTCTTTATTCATCATTTGGATCAAGCTACATGATATGGGCAGATAATATGATTATGTACAGTATTCTATCAATGCCAGGATACATAAGTTGATATTATTTACTATGGTTTATATATTCACTTATTTATATTGTAGACACAATATAAAAATATAGTGGATAGAAAAAGTCAGTTGACTGCAACATCAGATTTTTTAAATTATTATTTTCTGCCCTTTACAGAATCTGGAAATATGAGAGTGAAGTGGGAATGTTTAAAATTAAAGAAAACATCTTATACAATGTATTGACACAACTTTCTCTACCAATAACAGCCATGTATATTCACTATATATTATACTTTGGTGTAAAAAGTAATTCTTTATCTTTGTTACATTGTTCACTACATATTTTTATGTAAGAATTGTTTCAAATTAAACAAGACGATATCAACATGTGGAAACAGCATTCAAATCTTCATTCATGGTAATAAGCTCTTACAATGGAAAGAAAAGAAGGGAGGGTAAACAAGAATCCCAAATTTTCAGGCATGTGTACTTTAAGGTAATTGCAAAATCCAACCTGAGCACTTACTGGTGTTTTGCTCCTCACTGTAACTTTTCTATCTGACCTCACCTTGGTCATCTCCTGTTCTCTTCTGACCCCAATGCTATTAGGGTTCCTGAGGGCTAGGGAGTCTTTATTTTTCCAACCTCTCCATTTCTCTAATTTCTCTATAAAATCTTAACCCCTAATATGCTGACCTGTCATGGTATGTAATACGTCCTCTGATTAGTAATCAGAGGATATGGTCAGTGAATTTATTTTGATAATTCTCCCGGCCAGGTCAGTGAGACCCATAAACCAACGACAGGTGCGGTCCTCCAGAGGTTCTGGGGGTTGTGAGAGAGCAATGTGACCGCCAAAACATAAAAATATGCCGGTTACTATTACTGCTATTTGCTCTCTTCTTCCATCAGTGAAAAATATTGGAGAGCAACAGGATTAATGACTTCATTGTCAGAAATCCAGCATTAACTAACAACAACATATTATAAAACATAGTTTTAATAATTAATGTTGTACAGTATTTGTAAGAAAAAGAAGCAAAGGCAATTCACACTTTTCTGCAACTTACCTTGATATCATCCTCTCTTTCTAACCACCAATTGTCTTCCTTAATATCTATCTTTGTTTCAATTTCACTTTCATTGATGGTTTCATTAAACCTCAATAGATTGTGTCCTTCATTCTGTGAACATGTGGAATCTTCAACTTCTGGTTTAATATCACTGCTACCTGTAACAGTTTCAATCTTAACATTCACAGAGTGTTTGATAAAAGGCATTCTCTCATTCTGTGAACTAAAGTCCATGAAAGAAGATTCCTCTTTGACTTCTTCTTTGATATCCATTTTACTATAGCTACTGTATTTAAACAGTTTTGTTCTTAAACTTCAGCAGTAAGTCTGTGGAAAAAGAAACACATTATTAGTTACATCCACTAGTTAGCTTCCAGATAATTGAAACTACAGTACATTTCAACAGACAACATAAAGTAATACAAAGTAATGGTGGTAATTATTATTTATTTATGCCAACAAACTTACTGTTGGTGTTTTTAAACACACAAGCCGTGTGTGGGCAAAGTTAGAGAGGTAGAACTGGAACTTAAAAATTCAATGCCACAAACTGCCAGAATGGCATTAAATTCTCAAACCAGTTCGTCTGGCAGTTTGTCACAATAACTCAGTGGTTAGAGCGTCCGCCCAGTAAGCGGAAGGTCTGTGGTTCAAATCCCAGTTGTGGCATTGAATTTTTAAGTTCCAGTTCTACCTCTCAAACTCTAATGGTGGTAATTTGCTGTAATATGCTTAGAATAATATTTTTAACATTTATAGATCCACAGCTTCATTACAGTTATGTTAATCAGAATTTAATGTGTTTTATTAAGCCAAACATGCTTTAAATTGTATTATACTAAAAGATATTTTATAATCTTGGGCACAGAGAAGCTTACAAGGAGGACCACAAAGTTAGAATGGATATTTTAGCGATTTTCTGCTATTCTTAGGTATAAAAACTTCAACTTCAAACACTGCAAGAAGAAAAGTAAGTAGAGAAATTTGGGTAAATATAACACATTGCATTTCAATCACACAGAAAATTGCTAAATTGTTTGTAGAAGGGGGCGTAAAGAAACAAATGTGATTTTGTTTGATAGAACAAAACTGAGTAGAGAAAACTGTGTGAATGTAATGCATTGCATTTGTATTTCATTATAAAAAAATTGTATGAATTAAGTTTTGAAGGGCAAGTAGAGAAGGACATGTGTATCTATTGAGTAAAACAAAAACGAGTAGAGAAAACTGTGTGAATGTAACATGCTGCATGGAAAAGTAGCATACAAACGTTGTCCTTGAAAAATGCATATCTGTGCCAAATTTGGTGGTGATTGACCAAGTAGTCAAAAACAACGAATACAGCATAAGTGTACCAGCAGAAGGAAGAACAATGATCTAATGGGGTGGTTTTGTACTCAGCTGCTTTGCCAGGCAAATACTTGTTTGATATCAGAGTTGAGCATTCTCTTTTTAGAAACAGGAGATAAGTGCATCAGCTGAAGGAAGAACAATGATCTAATGGGGTGGTTTTGTACTCAGCTGCTTTGCCAGGCAAATACTTGTTTGATATCAGTGTTGAGCATTCTCTTTTTAGAAACAGGAGATAGTTGTTTCCTTTTTCATCAAACAGTAAATAACATTGTATAAACAGGATACATTGGAATCAACCAGCCTCAGTTTACATATATGTTGGTCCAGATGTCTCAGTTGGTTAGGGGCTTGACTCCTGACACCAAGGTCAAGGTTCAAACCGTGTCCAGACCAATGGTTATTAAGTGGGATTAAAAGTGACAGTCCCATGTTAGTAGATTTACTAGCATATAAAAGGACTCCTCAGGGATGAAATTCTGGCACAACAGTGGCACTTATATGGTCCTGCTTATTGATAGCATCCTTCACAAACAAAAAACTTTTTTTTTTCATAGTTTGGATGCAACACACATCTCCTTGTGAAATTCCTCTTGTGATGAGAGATTATATGGCTAAACTGGTCTCTGTACATAAATTAACTTCATTAGCAAAGGTGAAGGTTTAATAGCTGATCACTGAAATCGGTGAGCAACAAATGTGATTAATATCAAGGATATTAACTTATGAACTGCAATGGAGAATGTTAACCAATGGAAAGAGTGAAGCTATTAGTTTGGGATTTAGCTACAGATCCTGTGGCTACACTTTGTCATAACTTCACAGTTACAGCCAAAATCTATCCCTTAGCTTTGTTCTGTGGCATAGGACTATAAGTTTTGCAGCTTGCTGCCCTCACTCTCTCAGCTATGCTGGCAGCTTACGCCTGAATATCACAGCACCACTTTGCAACTTAGTGTGCTAAATTGCTTGATAGTCTCATATTGACTGCTGTGCTGCTGTGAGTCAGATAGCAAGTAGCATAAACAAATGAGGTACTACATGCAGCATACACTTCATTATCTGTGGTCCACTATTAAGTTACTGCCATGTCTTCTATAAACACATGATCTTGTTAGTTTGAAGTGTCAGATAAGAGAACATAATGTGACACATGATTAGTGCATGAAGTTGCGTGAACATGAGACTGCTTTGTCTTGTAAAGCGCATACATATTTTGTTTAACTCTTAAATGGTAATATCTGGTTATATAAGTGCCCATGCTAACATGTTAGTGTACGTTGGCAGCACTGATCTAGTTTACAGTCCTGTCCATTAAGTTATGTATCAGGTTAATATTTATCTGTGTTGAGTCATGTCACTTATTCTGGGCATTCTCATCATTATTTTTGACCATTCATAGTCATTCATAGATATTACTTAAATGTTTGCTTCTATTCTGCTATTGTATTTTATGTGTGAACATTAAAAAGTAATACACCTTATTTGCATTGTAAACCTATTTATGTAAACTTTTTCAGTTTTACTTTTAGATGTCATGTACAGCTAATGAAATGGTACCTATGGCTCCGCTGTAATATGAGAACAATGATGCAGAATGTGAGTGATGATTCATTTGTTACTGAAACAGATCACCTCTCAGAATCAAGCCAGGAAATGAGTGTGATCTGGGTTGGATGATTTATAAGACTGTTTTGACTGCTTTTCCAGGCCTGATTATACCTCTCATTGACCACAAGAGGCTGATGTGTTTAAAAACAGCAGGAGTAAATTGGTTGGTATAAAAAGTAACAATTACTATATATGTTATTTAAAACTTGGACAAAGTAATTACAACTGTAAGTTGCTGTTGGGATGTTTATCTCTGATATGAGATTACCTTTGTGGTCTGTCAGGAGCAATACATATCGGTTGGGGAATTTAATGTCATGCTGGCCAACTCTCATGTTAGCTCAGGGGTTAGGAGCAGCCAGGCGCAAAGCAGAAGATCCAAGGTTCCCATCCCAGCTATGGCACCAGATTTCTCAGTCCTGATTCTACCACTCAAACACTGTCCTCACACAGTGTGTGTTTAAAACACACCAGCAGCAAGTTTGATTGCATAAAAAATTGCTGCTTTCACAATCCTGAGGAGCAGTTTGAACAAGATGAAAATGAAACATCACAGTTATTTCATGGAATGGGAAAATGTTTTGCATGGAATTGACAGTCATAAGCAAAAGGTTATCCTGAATATATATGATTAAATAATTGCAGATGTACATTCTTTGTACGTTTATAATACATACATTTATGTCGGAAAGGACAGCAACTGATTCACTTGCGGCTGAGGAAGGAAAGGCATTTTCGAAACCAACACATGCAGTCACTAACGTCTGTAAATGTATTTACTGTAGCAGCAGAAACATTAACACTGAAATTACTAAGACATAGGCTGACTTATGTATGTACACTCAAATCAAACAAGAAACACATTCTGATAGAATTTCTGCTCAAAAAAAAAAAAAAAAAAAAAACAGAGAAGGTATTACCTTGTTATCCTATGTGCCAAAAAATGGAAAATCGCTTATATTGTTCTTGTCTCTGCACCATTATAAATTTCCTGCAGAAAAAATAAATAAACCAGTGACAATCTCCTTTTGCACTGATACAAAAGATGGAACTGATGCATTACATATGAAACAGAGAAACCATTCATGAAGCCGAAAAAACAACTTATTTACTGGTGACATTTTTCCACCCTATATCTGCCAGTTTTTCTAAACCATATGTGGTATTTCATGAGTTACACAGCCACATCAATAGATCTCGCTTCACAAGAATCACTTCAGAAGGTACTTGCAAAGCCCTAATTTGAAAAATAACTTGAAACAGATTATCTGCAGTCATAGGGCACCAACAATGTGAATCACAAAGGTCACTCACAAACTTTAACATACTGGAAAAGTGCAAGAATTGTTACTTCTGTCCCTAATGTGTCAAGTGTGGGGTACCAAATTGTTTGAAATATTCTAGAAAACTAAGGAAAGTCTGTGTACATGAATTGTAAACCATTTTTATACTCTTGTATTTATGTTATTCCTTTGGATTCCAATTGTGTATGCACGTCAAACAGTGTTTTGTGGGAAGCTCTTGTGCTCAAATCCTGGACAGGTACAAAATTATCCTGAGTTATTCAGTAGTAGTTTAAGAGCATCAAGTTTTCTCACCTTTAAGTGACCTCACTTATATAGCAAGAACTAACATTTTGAGAGGGAAGGAAGTGAGTAGTCAGCAAAGTAACAAGAGGTCACTAAATGAATGAATGAGTAAAATCCCTTCTTTGGTGATCATTGGGTTTTAGCTACACTGATGTTTTAACTATGACCCATTTTTGCTTTTCTTTGGCCACAACTGCTCCAATGCTCTTCTAAAAAGTACCCCTGCTACACTTGTAGCTTAGGGCCCTCAATAGCGCAGTTATGTTTTGTAGCTTTGGGAATGGTAATGTTTGGAACACTCCCATGGTGCTTCAGGTGGAATGTGTGTTGTGGCTCCTGTGTGTTGGCATTACTATTTTGTTTCAAGCCTACACAACCATAATTACATATACATGGAGAGCAAAAAAGCTCAGAACAGGCTGCATGGTATTTGGCCTCTTGGCACCTTTGCAGCTCATTGCTGTCTACCACAAGGGGCAAATGAAACTACACAACATATTTAAAACTACTTTTAAAGGATTTACTGACCATCATAGTTGTCCATATATTTTTGGTACCTCTGTGGGAAACTATCTATCACTTGCCATAGTTTATGTTGAGAAATACTGATTATTTCCTGGCAGATATTTTGTTTCAATTCTTCCAGGGTGTGTGGGATAGTCTTGTACACTTTATGTTTTAAGTTATCCCAGAGATAGAAATTGCTAAGAGTTTATGTCAGAGGACCACAAATCTCTACTAATAATTCTGTGTTGAAACACACTTTCAATTGTTTTCATTGAAAGATTGCCCATTAGAGGTGTTACCGAGTCTTGTTGAGAAAAGGTAAAATGACGCTTCATGTCTATTAATTCTCCAAAAAAAGGGTCAAACTGTATTAATGTATGTGTGAGCAGTAACTGTTGGCTTCAAATAAATTGGACCTATAACTCACACCTCACAATATTGTTCATGAAGTAACCCTTCATTGCGAAAAGTTTGGTACATGGTATGCCATTAGCTGACAAACATTTCTCAGAGGTCCAATAAGCAATGTGAATCAAATGACCCCATTGTTGATTCTTAAACTTCATCCACTATAAAGTTTAGTTACATATGCTGGAAATAGTGGGGAAACTTGGACTATTGTCCACATAGTTGCTTGCCATTCAGGAAACTGGCTAGAGCAAATATGTCAGGGTCGGTACATAGAGTACTCATATGATGTTGTTAGCTAATGCTGGATTTCTGACAATGAAGTCATTAATCATCTTGCTCTCCAATATTTTTCACTGATGGATGGGGCACTAGAAGTGGCTGGGCATATTTGAAGGTGGTCTTGATCCATTTCCTCTTGCAGATCACATAGAGGACAGAGTGGTGATGCATATATCCCAATTCTGTTTAAATGTTTTGCCAGACAATCATGTCCTGTAACCAACCTGAAGGCTACAACTGCTGTTTTTCGAGGATACAAAGGAATTACTGTTTGAATGTTTGGTAGTTCCCAGCTTTTATTCTTTGATTTTTCATAGTAATATTTTGCAATAATTTTTTTTGAATTCAGAGTTGACTAATCTTTTAGCTGCATAAAATGGTAGATTAACTATCGATTTCTGCACATTGCCTGTACCCTTTTTTGCAAGAAAATCAGCTTTCTCATTACCACTCAGCCCATAGTGAGCTGGTATCCATTAGAATACTAAGTGTTTTTGAAGTGCTGTTAGATGGGTAAGGATTTTCCAACATTCTATAATTGTTTGGTTTTTTGGTGACAACATGGAAGAAATTGCTATAATTGCTGCCCTGGAATCTGAGAGAATAACTGCTTGCTAAAAATGTGAAATTCTATACAAAACGTTTTGTAGGGCCATTCGAATTGCTTCAATTTCTCCATCAAAGTTTGTAGTTCCAAAACTTAAAGATTTCTAATAGGAAAAGAAGTGACATGTGACTCCAGCACCTGCTCCAACTTGGTTTGATATCAATGCTCCATCAGTATAAACATGGAGCCATTCATGTTCTGGAAATCTAGTATGGATTGTCTTTAATGCCAATAATTTTAGAACACTAGTTGGAGTATCACTTTTCTTAACTTCTTCTGTCAGGTGTAAATAATATGTGATGTCTAATGTTTGTGTCGGATTGGCTTTAGATATGAAGTTTTCCTTTGAATTAGGAAGGTGTACATTCTTCCTGATGTCTTGAATTTTGGAAAGAAAGCTCTCCTGAGTCTTTAGTGTATGTGTAAAATTTCTCTTGTGCCATGTACTGAATGGGAGTCTGATCAACTTTTCGTGTTGAATAAGAGCCGCTTTCTCTATGGAGGTATTGGTTGGTTAGTATTTCCATAGCTGGTATTGGTGTGGTTTTGATACCACCTGTAATTAATCTCAGACTTTGGTTTTGAAAGATTTGAATTTTTTTTGTGTTTGCTGTTACAAGAACTTTGCTGCAGTAAGTTATAATGGCCATTGTATGTTGTGTGAAGAGTTGCTCTGGAACATCCCCACTTCATTCCTGTTAGACGTTTTAACAGTGAAAGGCGCCTCTCCGCTCTTTCTATTCCATTTTCTATTTGTTTGGACCATGTAAGATTGGTATCAAATGTAACTCCTAAATACTTTGCTTCTGTTAATTGTTGACCCTCAAAATTTAGTTTTATTTTTATTGGTTTTTTTCTTAGTGAAAAAATTTGGTAGTTTGATTTTGTTGTATTAACAGTCATTAAATTTTCTTTGGTCCACCTTTGTAACTTGGTTAAGGATTGTTGCATGGTTTTTTCTAGTTCTGTACTTTTGCTTTTTGGTTTTGAAGTCCACATCACTAAGTCATCAGCAAATAGTGCACACTTCACACCTGATTCTTGTATTTGTTGTGGCAGATCGTTAATAAATATATTAAAAATTGCTCTGCTGAATGCTGCGCCTTGTGGTAAGCCACGGTGTGCTTGTTTATATTTAGATGTATTTCTTCCATATCTGGTAGCAATAAAGCGTTGTGTTAGGAAATGACATAGCCATGAAAACATTGGACCTTGTATCCCTATTTTTTTTTTTACTTTCTTTAGTAGTTTTGTTCTGCATATAGTATCATATGCACTTTGGAAATCAATAAAAACTGATATATGATCTTCTTTTCTATTGAAGAAGTCTTTGATTTCTTGACTGAGAAGTAAGACTTGTTCATTTGTAGAGTGGAACTCTCTGAATCCAGCTTGACATGGGGATAATAAATTTTGTGATTCTAGAAACCAATTTAACTTGTTTGACACCATTCTTTCCATCACTTTTGCTATTATGCTAGTAAGAGCTATTGGTCTATAATTTTTTATTTCTGATGCTGTTTTGTCTTTCTTCAAGAGTGGGACAATTATTGCTTTTCGCCATTCAGCAGGTACAGTGGTTTTCCAGGATAGATTGTAGAGTTTCAGTAGTTGTTGTTTTGCTGTTTTTCCAAGGTTTTTTATGAACTCTGGATGTATGTCATCTGGTCCAGGAGACTTTTTGTTTTTTAGATTATTTATTGCAATGTAAATTGATGTTTCTCTAACTATATTGGTCATTGTTCCCTCATCAGTATACTGTTACAGAGAAGTTACAATGTGTCACTAACACAGTTGTGAACTGGTCCACACTCAACCACAAGGTATTTGTGAGCAGTATGGTACTCAACTAAAGAATTTATGGCAGGAATAAAACTGTGAAAATTAACAAATCCAAATATGGGTGCACAAAGTACAATAGAGGATTCCCTGTGAAAGGAAAAAATGTGTTTGCTGGTGTGGAGCATGAGGATAAAAGGCAGCTGTTGAACAAAGTAATCAGGAAATTTTCCACCAAGTAATAAAGGAATGGAATTTCCCAGGAACAATAATAATCAGCAACTACTGAAAAGCCTATGATACTGGATCATGAGGGCTTTGTTCACCACAAAGTTAACCATTTGCTGGAATGTGTGTCAACTGGGAGGAACAAGTAAATTCACTTGGGAAACCTTAGGAAAATGGGTGCAGGGTAAACTCCACAGTTGCAGCACCATTTGCCTGCATTTGGAGGGCTGATGTTGGCAACAACTGGACTACATTTCCTCCACTACTATGGATTTGTAAACCTTTCCCAGCTTGCATCACTTAAGTGGATATTACAGACACACATATACATATAATAAATATCATGATGTCAATTGATGCCTTGTAACTGTAGTGTTACAAGCTCTACAATAAATGGGTACTATACAGTGGTATGTGGGCACAACATGCAGTGTTTTAGCAAACATATAATCTTACCCTGCATATTTATTCCTAAGTAAATCAAGCAGTAATCATCAGTCACAAAAGAACACATACCTTGAACCAAATAACTGCAACTTTAAATAATACTTTATTTTCTACATGCGCAACAAGGGCAATTTAAATAACGAAAATGCATATAACACACAGGAAAGCATATATGATCTAAGAGAGCATAGACTTTCACGGCTGGAGTCTATGTAACTATACCATATGTATACCGTGCTCCCTGTTCCTGCGGTTCAGTTTACATCGGAACTGCAGAGTGTAACATCAACACCAGACTCACAGAACACAAAAGAAGCTGCCGCCTGGGCCAAACAGATAAGTCCACAGTTGCCCAACATGCCATTGAAATGGAGAGCGAACACATAATTTAGTTCCAGGACATGAACATTCTATCATCTACAATACATTACCATGCCCAGCTACAGCGCAAAGCTATTGAAATATATAAACATTCCCACAGTCACTTGAGGGATAAATACAGTAGCTCAGACAGTCCACACCTCAGACACCACGTTAATTTCTCAGAGGAGACTATGACCGCACCACTGAAGATGTCCACTGCAGTTGTGGACGAAACATCTGGGTACTTAAACTCCAGCAGACCATGGCATAACAGCCCGGAAATAAGTCCTACTATCTATTCATTCTAAGGTTGATCCGCGCGAAAATGAACCCAGGTGGCCAGTGCACAGTTGTAATGTATCCTTCCGCCATTCGCGCCAGAAATAGTCACAACACAACCACGTGGTGAGTGCGGTACGTAATAGAAAGGAAATTATACCTTATTCCGCCAATTTAAAGAGTGACTAACATGTAACTAGAGACAATAAGATTGATAGTTACAACAAAATAAACGATGCACATGTCATAATTATAATAATTAACTTTAATAAAAGGTGGTTCTTCTAAAATTAGGCAAGTCTGGATCAGCATTAACCTGTTGTAGCACTTTGTCAATTGTTGGCGGTTCATTTTTAAAAAAGAAATTGTGCACTGTGACACGAATTGCATTTTTAACAAACTCGTCACATTCTTGCATGGCGTATTTCACACGCTTTCGTTTTTTCCTGGGTGTAACCACTTTTCCCGTTTCAGCTTTTTCTTTACGAGCACTGTTTATACTGGTACTCGAAACATCGGTGAACTCAGAAGTTAATTTCACTACTTCTTTGATGGGAACATTTGGATATTTCTCACACAACTTATAATACACGTTCAACACTATTATTTTTTCACCACTAGTCAATGGTTTTCCCGCCTTATGCTTTACATAAGTCGACGAAGACGCAAGAGCAAATTCACCGCGACCGTCCGCCATGATTCAAAATAGAAACTGCTGGCTGTAAACAATACTCGGATATCAGGTTATTATACAAGTTGCATGTTGGGACTTGTAGCTCTGTTTATCAGTATACATCAGCGTTAATCAACCTCTCAGGTATTTGTGTAGAATATTATATCATTTAACGATAAATTCATTCTAAAACTCAGATTACTAGGATGGGACTACTTCCCTGCACGCATTGCTACCATGTTGTACAACGGTGCACTGATCACGTGGGTTTGTTTTGACGTGGACAAACCTAAGACTGAACTTGGTATAGTTACATATATATGATCTGTTTGAGAGCCTAGAAACCCTCCACTCTCATGTTGTAACACACTTTCTTATGCACGATATTGCAATGGACCTCTCATGGAGAGAGACTCAAAAATATGAGGGTATAATTTAAGAGTTGAAAAAGCACTCGAGAGGGGTAAGGGGAGGATTTGCCGGTCATCTAGGGTGAATAAGTAATGCTAACCCTGAGTCGGTGGACTAGCTATTTTTTTAGAGCTAGCGGTTCTGGTGGCTGAAGACCCGGGCCAGTCTTAGAAACACACAGACTTACCTTGGTCAACGGCAGACGTGGTGGTAATTCAGACCAACAGATGGGCATCATGTGTCAAGCCAACCAAGACAGAATCAACTGGTGGCATGACCTGATAGGGTTTGTGAATTGTCCACATTAATAAAGCCCCTGCTTACTTTGTCAGCATTCTAATGTTATGGATACTTGACCTGGATTAGCTTTTGTCACTTTATAATTGCTGATGTAAAGCTAATGTGGTATTTGCAACTGGTATGGCCATTACAATATCAATCACACAGTATAAATAAACAATACCATTTTGTTACAACAGTACATGTGATCACATTGTATAAACTTTCACAGCCAGTATTAACAAATAGAAAATGATTATCTGGGCTTGTGCGGCATAGTCAAATGAAAAATCTCCATCTAGATGTTTTGTTCGAAGCTGCGTTGAATATCCTCTGTGGTGTGACAGTAGTACTCTGCTGGTCTCGGTGACAACAGATATGGAGCCTTTTGGTTTCACGGTTTTATATGCTTAGCATGTGTGGGCCATTGACGGTTGGTCTGGTCTTTGTTTATGGTTTCACCTGCAGCGTGGGCTGGGCTAAGGTGGGGGTTTCTTCCATTGTCCATGGTCATTGACACTGGCTGTGAAAGCTTATGCATCTTGATTGACACTCCATAAACTACATGCCCAACAAAGATTATTTAAATAATGAAAGAGCATACAACAAAATAAAGAAAAGCATATATGATCTATTCGGGAGCCTGGAAATGCCCACCTTCATTTTGCAAGACAGTTTCTTATGTACAATATCAATCACACAATGAAAATAAAAATATCCATTATGTTACAGCTGCACGTGCTCAGGGAATTGCCAACATATGAGTAGTAGTAGTGAAGTCCATAAAAATATTTATGTACGAGTATCAGTTCCTCTCCTCCAACCCAGTCGTTATCAAGTTATATGTTACCTGTTACTTAAATGCATGTTTTTCCCTGGAATTGGGCTATAGCTTCATAAATACTATGGAAAGACAATGGGTGTTTTGCTTTGCAGGCAATTTACTGCTCTTTTTATAGAAATATCCCTTGATTATAGTTTGGAGCTTAAGAACCTCAACCATGGGCTAAGCTTTAAACACACATCAAAGTTTTGAATATGATTTGTGACAATATGAATTGCAAAGGCTAGTACAGGATTGTTTCACAACACAATTCTGTGATTAAGTTTCTTATTGAAGTTGAAAAGATATTTCCGGGAGAGTCCAGATCCCCAGAACATTATAGGAAGCATCATAACGTTAGCATGTAAGCAACTCTCATTAAAATACTGGCAAAGGCACATATTCATATCACAGAAATTGTGCACCCAACTGCACTCTGACACACAACATATAGAAGCAGAGCTGTTTGTTATAACAAACTAAATGCTGACCTGTTAATTAGAGTAGGCTTGATCACTGTAGCTTCACTGTAGGACATTCATCTAGACTAGAATGAACAAGTGACCTATACCAGCTTACATATCATCTTCAGTGTATTCTTAGATACTGTGAGACAATGATGTGAAGAGTGTGCAAACATTCCATGAGCAGCGTACAGAGACATTTAATGGGTGAAGAAAATAAAAAGTGACTGCTGGAATTCACAATAGATCGGAGCATAACAAATGAAATATACCTGTGGCATGTCTGCAATTAGTTCCTGCTAGATGGAACAGAGGAAGCAGAGTAAGTTTTATCTCGGAGAGCAGGTTGAACTGTCTATGAAACGAGGAACTTCTCTAAATAACACCAATCTCTCACTGTGGCAATTAATACACTTCTGTATCCTATGGTACATACTACCCAATCCTAGACAAACCATTATCATGAATCAACTCAAATGCTCATCTAGCTCCTTGCTTGACTGATCCAACTATTGTCAGGCAATATGCATATATTGGGTCCTATAAAATCAAATACAATTTGGAAAGTTCCATTTTTTCGCCTATTAATGTTCTCCAATTTAATATTATATTGAACTATGAATGAATGAAATGATATTCAAATGAGCCCAAGGTCCGGACAGCTTAAAGTTACCTGACATTTGTCTTCTCAGCACAAGGGAAAAATCTGTAGTAAATGCCTTATGTGCATGAATCACCCTAATCGAGATTCAAATTTGTGACATCTTGATAGTATAGGAGACATGCTACTATACAACACTACAGAGGCAGGTCCCATTTGGAGACCTAGCAAAAGTAGTAGAAATAGACAAGTCAAAATTCAGGCATAGAAAATACCAACATGGCGTTACATGAATGGGCACTGTGTGCTTGGAAGTGTACCATGTGAGGAACGCTCTAACTTTTTCCCTGTACTGGTTGAAGCCAGAGACAGGAAAACACTACTGATCTTAATCTAAAAATGTTTTTTAGCTGACATAACAATAGTATCTAAATGCTGGAAGTCACATGATACACTTCAGGATAAAAGCTTCTCATACCACTAAGTAAACCATTCCACTGAATTTTAAAGTACTGCCACAGTTGGCAAACTGCTGCAAGAGAACATACAACAACTAGCAGGACAACACCTTCCCATGCACACTAATATGAATTACAATACATGAACGTGATCCAAGTACTCAATCTCTACTTCTGAAGAAGAGAGATGCACTTCGCAGGTTACTTAGCAGAATATGTAAACACACATTCCCCATGAAGCACATATTACACCATTTCCTAGACTATCCACCACAAATTTAAAATCATTATGTGTTCTTCAAAGCTCGTTTATTATACTTTTTCAGAAATTTCCAAAGATTTACAAAGAAACAACACAAAGCAAGATTAATGTTATAACTGAGTTTTATACATGATTAACTATTTTTTAAGTTTAATGTAAATTATCTATACAGTTAATAATGAAATGTAAAGCAAGTGCTGTCTTTTGCACCTGGATAAAAATCGTACATGAGAGATTTAAGATTGGTCATTGACTCCCACTGTTCAAAATGTCCAAAGATTTACACTGATACAACAGCAAAGTCAGTGTTATACTTGTTTCATATCTGAGTCATTACTAATGAAGATGGAGAATAACAAATATATTGTGTTTTGTGCCACAAGGAACACTTAAGATAGGTCATCACTGAACTTCCATCGCTCAAAACTTTTTAAACTTCTAAATGGAAACAATAAACATTAAAACTAATATTATACTTGTTTCCTTAGAACATTCTTAATGATTAAATACATAGTGTTAAGCTTTCTGCTTGCATTAAAACATTAAAAAAACCAAAATTACTGTTATGCCTACTTCTTTCATATTGGATTGCTCAACAGATTCCCTCTGGCTCTGTTTAACCTTCAAATATCCACAGCTCTTGCTTTCAGACAGCTGAGCTACAAACTGCCCTCTACCGACCAAAGAGCAGGTCTGGTTTCAAGGTAAGTACCCAACATTTAGTAATAACTGAACAACTCGCGCCAGAATACTTAACTGAATGTGGTGCAACATATGTTGGTATTCAACTGGCCAAAACCTGTTCACTGGCACTATTTTAGCGGTTTTTTCCACAAGGTTGCCTGCCTGACATTGCGCACAACCGTCATTATAGGTGCACGTCTACAAGATCACCCCACACCTCTGCTTTCGGTAGATTTTGTCGAACTTCAAATAATTTTTGAACTACTGTATTCATGTTACATAGGTAAATATTGCCTATTTGCTAAAACACTTCCATCCATTTTCGCGGATAGTCAACACTATATTGCCTTGAGGTATTGCACAAGCATTACCAATAAACATTTAGGAACAATACTTTATACTCACAATATGGTATTTACACATACGTATATGTGTTTGTAATATCCGCTTAATTGACTCAAGATGCACTCTTTTCAGAAACGAAAGGTATGGTGGGAACGCAGTGTGTCTATCTAACCAGGTTCTTTGGTTGTTCCAGGTGTTCAACGAAGCAAGTTCACGTTCTAAAATAATATTGATTTACTCGTTATTTACGAAGGTACCATCAAGCGCTAACGTAACTATTTGTGAAGAAATTTGGATTTTAGCAAATACGCAATTGTCCGTTATGACCTTACAGTGGACACCTTTTATCACATCAAGTAGTATAAATAAAAAGAGCCAAATAATAACCAAGAAATTACACACATAACAATATGGTTCCACAGATTCAATATTAGAAATGTGATTGCATGTCTCCATCAGTAAAACAGAGTGTACAGAGAAGGACATTACCATTTACTTTTCGCAACATCCAAAGTTAAATATCAGAGGAAACTTGTAATTACATCAGGTGAAAGTGTAATGCTTCAATTTACTTACAGTAATGAAATATGTTCTGAAACAGTCTCAGCCAGTGTTGCCAACACATACTCAAGGAGATAAGCTAGATCGTCGTTCAAAATGATTTATTTAGCTGTAATTATTAGTTATCAATATTCTATAACGAAGTAGTGTTACGTACGTTATTGACATGTTCAATGTTCACCGGCCTCCATGGCTACTCCTGAACTCGCTGAACGCAATTTAATCTATTCAACGTAATAAATACTACTACTTCATTTAGCTTTATGTTAATAACGAATGACATTACTACATTACCTCATTTAGAAGTGGCGCTGCGCTTCCTCTGCATCATCGGGGTCGAATTCGTGAATTTCAGGAAAGAGAATTGAAGTAGTATGTTCCTCTGGTGTTTGTGAAGTACTTGGTGTGTCATCACTCGAACCACTACTATACGAAGCCAATGTCCCTATTTTATTTAATACTTCGGGGGAAACTGATAATTTTTACAACACTTGCCCATCCGACGAAGTCCTGACCTGATTGCTGTAATTGAATTTAACATTTGTGTTCCCATTCTGTTATGGAGTTTGGTTTTTATTATGTTCATCATGCTAAAAAGCCTCTCTATCTCGGCATTGGACCACGGTAGTACCAGCAAAGATACTGCAACGTCAGCTAGCTCTTGAAAGGGATTAACACCCGATGCATCTTTGTAACTTGCCACCTCATGCCAGAAACGCAATGTCTGTGAAGTTTCCTTCCAGGTTACAGTAATTAAGTTCTGCCACTGAAATTCTGCTTTTGTGATTTTTTCAGGAGGAATATTTAAATATTTCATGACTGGAATAAGGGACTCTTTCACTACTCGCAAAGAATTTTCAACCGACAAGATGGATACTTTTCCTAAAATTTTTACATTATCGGGAAGTCTTGCCTGCAGTTCACAATGTAACTTCAACAAAAAAGTGATACACCGTTTCCTAAAATCCTTTTCGTCGTCAGGAGGTAATTTTAAACCCCGAAGTTTCTCCTCCACTTCATAGCCTAAATAAGCATGCCAGTCCACATAATTCTCAAGGTTATCAATAAGGAAATCTTCTCTACAAGTTGGAGGTACACATTTTTTTGCTATACTCTCTACCAAAAGTACTAAATCCTCCAATAATTTACACGGATCTGCCACTTGCTATTCAAATGATTTATTAATCTAATCTACGTAATAAATACTACTACTTCATTTAGCTTTATGTTAATAACGAATGGCATTACTACATTACCTAATTTAGAAGTGGAGCTGCACTTCCTCTGCATCATCGGAGTCGATTTCGTGAATTTCAGGGAAGAGAATTGAAGTAGTATGTTCCTCTGGTGTTTGTGAAGTACTTGGTGTGTCATCACTCGAACCACTACTATACGAAGCCAATGTCCCTATTTTATTTAATGCTTCGGGGGGAAACTGATAATTTTTACAACACTTGCCCATCCGACGAACTCCTGCCCTGATTGCTGTAATTGAATTTAACATTTGTGTTCCCATTCTGTTATGGAGTTTGGTTTTTATTATGTTCATCATGCTAAAAAGCCTCTCTATCTCGGCATTGGACCACGGTAGTACCAGCAAAGATACTGCAACGTCAGCTAGCTCTTGAAAGGGATTAACACCCGATGTATCTTTGTAACTTGCCACCTCATGCCAGAAACGCAATGTCTGTGAAGTTTCCTTCCAGGTTACAGTAATTAAGTTCTGCCACTGAAATTCTAGTTTTGTGATTTTTTCAGGAGGAATATTTAAATGTTTCATTACTGGAATAAGGGACTCTTTCATTACTCGCAAAGAATTTTCAACCAACAAGATGGATACTTTTCTTAAAATCTTTACATTATCGGGAAGTCTTGCCTGTAATTTACAATATAGCTTCAACAGAAAAGTGATACACCGCTTTCTAAAATCCTTTTCGTCGTCAGGAGGTAATTTTAAACCCCGAAGTTCCTTCTCCCCTTTATAGCCTAAAGACGCATGCCAGTCCACATAATTCTCAAGGTTATCAATAAGGAAATCTTCTCTGCAAGTTGGAGGTACAAATTTTCTTGCTATACTCTCTACCAAAAGTACTAAATCCTCCAATAATTTACACGGATCTGCCACTTGCGATTCAAATGATGTATTAACCCTTTGAACGTCGCTTAGTATTGGTCGAATGAATAGGAGAAATGCATAATTATTTTCATCAACATATAGCATGCAAGAGTGAGGCAGAAAAGTCTCTCTCTCTTGATTTGGCTATGCTTAACATAGTCTTAAGTTCAAGCCATTGGTCAAGTAATCTGACAACAGCACTTTCTATTGAAAGCCACCGGCTCTGACACACTTGTACAATTCTTTAAGTTTGATGACCATCGTTAATAGCAGCATACAAGGTCTTATATTGACTCTGACGTAAAGCCGAGTGGGTAAATCAATTGTACGTTTCGCGTATGAGAAAATCCAGGTTTGTTGGAAGACACTGAGCAGCAGAAGAGATTGGCAGCTGCAAAGAATGGCACACGCAGCGTATCATTACGAGCCCTGGACATTCTTGGCGTAATCTAGTGCAAACTCCATTGTTGATGCTTGTGATAACAGCAGCATTATCAACACCGATACCCTTTAAATTCTTTATGTTTAACCCTTTCTCACGCAATGTTTTCAAAATACAGGCAGCGATTGACGCAGAGTCGCAAGATTGTAGCTCAAAAAAGTTAGAAATGTAGAAATTAACCCACCGTTTCTAAGACTAAAATACACTATTGCAATCCCCAAAATTTTGGTGACACTGATATCGTTTGACTCGTCAATAAGTGTGATATACACTCCAGTCCCTATATCTTCTAGCAATATTTTCTCAAAATGGGGACCTAAAACAAAGTTCACCGACGCACTACATTTTGTACTGTGCAACTGAAGATTTGCCACAGTTGGACTGTCACTAAACATAGATTTGCAAAGTTCATCAAGGTCGTCAATACTTAATAGTGATGAATGACACGCAACAAAAAGTGTGAGAGAAGCTTCGGCATTTCGTAACTTCTCAGAATCTCTACTTAAGCTAACAAATTGGTTCAACCTTCTTGAAGAGCTAAATGCACTATATGATTCTAAATGCTTTTTAGTTTTAGCATGCTGCAAAAGATCACTGCGTTTTGCGCTAAAGATAGCTTTACAAAATTTGCATTTAACTTTATCTTTATCACTCGGCACTTCTAAAAGCCAGTCCTTAAAAGCGAGGTCACTAAGTCACTCCTTTCAAAAATGCTGTTGATATTTTGGAGGCATTTTACACGAATACGAAGTAGTTTGTAACAATGAAAGTGTAGAATAACAGTTAACACAATGACTAAATATTACCAATCACAGAATCACTATACATGAACCGACTACACCCGTTTTCAATGCGCTACTTGCACTTGTAGCCCACCGAGATGATCGTGCGTGATGAAGGGGACGGGAACAACGCAACTGAAAAGTTACTTTAGGTTTTAAGTTACTGTCAATAATTATATAATTTCTTGAACCAAACACAGGCCACCTGCATCTGTTATGCTAGGAGGAGGAAAGAGGAACAAACAAAAACCATCAGCAATAAGTCTGCATGGGATAAACAGATACGTGTTTTAAATAACACACACACACATACACTCAAAGTTTACTGCCAGTATAAGCAGAAGTGAGAAGCATAAACGCAGTTAATAAATAGCGAGTAGCCTAGCTAAAGTCCCGGAAACACCAATATCTGTACCACAGGCAATTACTGTGAGGGAGCTAGGCTAGAGAAATCTCTCCGGTGCATGCTGAATAAGACGTTATTGTTTATTCGTTATCTCAAGTCTCCGGCTTGAAGAGTATTTTCCGTCCTCTTTATTATCCACCATACTTCACGTTTTAATAGCGAGTTGTGTTACGATAACGGAACCTAGCTCCCTCATCGCTCTTATCTCGTGCTTTTAACAAACCAGTCATATACTTCCATGGATTCATTTTCTTCAGGGGTGTCCTAATACTGCCTAACTGTATTTTTTGTAAATGCCCTGTTAATGCAAAAAAAAAAAAAAAAAAAAAAAAAAAGGTAAAATTCCCGCTAAGCGGGAATAACAGTTTTTTGCCGCTAACACGAAATTTAAAAAAGCTAGATTTAGCGAGAAAAAAGCTAAATTGGCAATACTGGTTGGCTGCCCTTACCTTACAGAATGTTTCTGTTGCATAAGTGCCTCTCTTTCTTTCACTTTATATTAGCGATGGGCAGAATCAAATCCTTTCAAGAATCGAATACTCTGCATTCGAATACTTTTAAGAATCGAATGTTTCATTCGAATGCAAGTTCTCGGATACTGTCACTCACTAGTAGTAGTATTCGCCAAACGAAATCTCTTGCATTCGGATGCAAGTTCTCGGACACTGTCACTCACTAGTAGTAGTATTCGCTAATCGAAATCTCTTGTATTCGGATGCAAGTTCTCAGATACTGTCACTCACTAGTAGTAGTATTCGCTAATCGAAATCTCTTGTATTCGGATGCAAGTTCTCAGATACTGTCACTCACTAGTAGTAGAATTCGACAAACGAAATCTCTTGCATTCGAATGCAAGTTCTCGGATACTGTCACTCACTAGTAGTAGTATTCGCCAAACGAAATCTCTTGTATTCGGATGCAAGTTCTCGGAAACTGTCACTCACTAGTAGTAGTATTCGCCAAACGAAATCTCTTGCATTCGAATGCAAGTTCTCGGATACTGTCACTCACTAGTAGTAGTATTCGCCAAACGAAATCTCTTGTATTCGGATGCAAGTTCTCGGATACTGTCACTCACTAGTAGTAGTATTCGCTAATCGAAATCTCTTGTATTCGAATGCAAATTCTCGGATACTGTCACTCACTAGTAGTAGTATTCGCTAATCGAAATCTCTTGCATTCGAATGCAAGTTCTCGGATACTGTCACTCACTAGTAGTAGTATTCGCTAATCGAAATCTCTTGCATTCGAATGCAAGTTCTCGGATACTGTCACTCACTAGTAGTAGTATTCGCCAAACGAAATCTCTTGCATTCGAATGCAAGTTCTCGGATACTGTCACTCACTAGTAGTAGTATTCGCTAATCGAAATCTCTTGTACTCGGATGCAAGTTCTCAGATACTGTCACTCACTAGTAGTAGTATTCGCTAATCGAAATCTCTTGTACTCGGATGCAAGTTCTCAGATACTGTCACTCACTAGTAGTAGTATTCGCTAATCGAAATCTCTTGTACTCGGATGCAAGTTCTCAGATACTGTCACTCACTAGTAGTAGTATTCGCTAATCGAAATCTCTTGTACTCGGATGCAAGTTCTCAGATACTGTCACTCACTAGTAGTAGTATTCGCTAATCGAAATCTCTTGTACTCGGATGCAAGTTCTCAGATACTGTCACTCACTAGTAGTAGTATTCGCTAATCGAAATCTCTTGTACTCGGATGCAAGTTCTCGGATACTGTCACTCACTAGTAGTAGTATTCGCTAATCGAAATCTCTTGTATTCGGATGCAAGTTCTCGGATACTGTCACTCACTAGTAGTAGTATTCGCTAATCGAAATCTCTTGTATACGGATGCAAGTTCTCGGATACTGTCACTCACTAGTAGTAGTATTCGCCAATCGAAATCTCTTGCATTCGAATGCAAGTTCTCGGATACTGTCACTCACTAGTAGTAGTATTCGCCAATCGAAATCTCTTGCATTCGAATGCAAGTTCTCGGATACTGTCACTCACTAGTAGTAGTATTCGCCAAACGAAATCTCTTGCATTCGAATGCAAGTTCTCGGATACTGTCACTCACTAGTAGTAGTATTCGCTAATCGAAATCTCTTGTATTCGGATGCAAGTTCTCAGATACTGTCACTCACTAGTAGTAGTATTCGCCAAACGAAATCTCTTGCATTCGAATGCAAGTTCTCGGATACTGTCACTCACTAGTAGTAGTATTCGCTAATCGAAATCTCTTGTATTCGGATGCAAGTTCTCTGATACTGTCACTCACTAGTAGTAGTATTCGCTAATCGAAATCTCTTGTATAAGGATGCAAGTTCTCGGATACTGTCACTCACTAGTAGTAGTATTCGCCAATCGAAATCTCTTGCATTCGAATGCAAGTTCTCGGATACTGTCACTCACTAGTAGTAGTATTCGCCAATCGAAATCTCTTGCATTCGAATGCAAGTTCTCGGATACTGTCACTCACTAGTAGTAGTATTCGCCAATCGAAATCTCTTGCATTCGAATGCAAGTTCTCGGATACAGTCACTCACTAGTAGTAGTATTCGCCAATCGAAATCTCTTGCATTCGAATGCAAGTTCTCGGATACTGTCACTCACTAGTAGTAGTATTCGCCAATCGAAATCTCTTGCATTCGAATGCAAGTTCTCGGATACTGTTACTCACTAGTAGTAGTATTCGCTAATCGAAATTTCTTGCATTCGAATGCAAGTTCTCGGATACTGTCACTAACTAGCAGTAGTATTCGCTAATCGAAATCTCTTGTATTCGACTGCAAGTTCTCGGATACTGTCAATCGCTAGTAGTAGTATTCGCCAAACTTAATCTCTTGCATTCGAATGCAAGTTCTCAGATACTGTCACTCGCTAGTAGTAGTATTCGCTAATCGAAATCTCTTGTATTCGGATGCAAGTTCTCGGATACTGTCACTCACTAGTAGTAGTATTCGCCAAACGAAATCTCTTGCATTCGAATGCAAGTTCTCGGATACTGTCACTCACTAGTAGTAATATTGGCTAATCGAAGTCTCTTGTATTCGGATGCAAGTTCTCGGATACTGTCACTCGCTAGTAGTAGTATTCGCTAATCGAAGTCTCTTGTATTCGGATGCAAGTTCTCGGATAGTGTCACTCGCTAGTAGTAGTATTCGCTAATCGAAATCTCTTGTATTCGGATGCAAGTTCTCGGATAGTGTCACTCGCTAGTAGTAGTATTCGCTAATCGAAATCTCTTGCATTCGAATGCAAGTTCTCGGATACTGTCACTCACTAGTAGTAGTATTCGCTAATCGAAATCTCTTGTATTCGAATGCAAGTTCTCAGATACTGTCACTCGCTAGTAGTAGTATTCGCTAATCGAAATCTCTTGCATTCGAATGCAAGTTCTCGGATACTGTCACTCGCTAGTAGTAGTATTCGCTAATCGAAATCTCTTGCATTCGAATGCAAGTTCTCGGATACTGTCACTCGCTAGTAGTAGTATTCGCTAATCGAAATCTCTTGTATTCGAATGCAAGTTCTCAGATACTGTCACTCGCTAGTAGTAGTATTCGCTAATCGAAATCTCTTGCATTCGAATGCAAGTTCTCGGATACTGTCACTCGCTAGTAGTAGTATTCGCTAATCGAAATCTCTTGTATTCGAATGCAAGTTCTCGGATACTGTCACTCGCTAGTAGTAGTATTCGCTAATCGAAATCTCTTGCATTCGAATGCAAGTTCTCGGATACTGTCACTCGCTAGTAGTAGTATTCGCTAATCGAAATCTCTTGCATTCGAATGCAAGTTCTCGGATACTGTCACTCGCTAGTAGTAGTATTCGCTAATCGAAATCTCTTGCATTCGAATGCAAGTTCTCGGATACTGTCACTCGCTAGTAGTAGTATTCGCTAATCGAAATCTCTTGCATTCGAATGCAAGTTCTCAGATACTGTCACTCGCTAGTAGTAGTATTCGCTAATCGAAATCTCTTGAATTCGAATGCAAGTTCTCAGATACTGTCACTCACTAGTAGTAGTATTCGCCAATCGAAATCTCTTGCATTCGAATGCAAGTTCTCGGATACTGTCACTCACTAGTAGTAGTATTCGCCAATCGAAATCTCTTGCATTCGAATGCAAGTTCTCGGATACTGTCACTCACTAGTAGTAGTATTCGCCAAACGAAATCTCTTGCATTCGAATGCAAGTTCTCGGATACTGTCACTCACTAGTAGTAGTATTCGCTAATCGAAATCTCTTGTATTCGGATGCAAGTTCTCAGATACTGTCACTCACTAGTAGTAGTATTCGCTAATCGAAATTTCTTGCATTCGAATGCAAGTTCTCGGATACTGTCACTAACTAGCAGTAGTATTCGCTAATCGAAATCTCTTGTATTCGACTGCAAGTTCTCGGATACTGTCAATCGCTAGTAGTAGTATTCGCCAAACGAAATCTCTTGCATTCGAATGCAAGTTCTCAGATACTGTCACTCGCTAGTAGTAGTATTCGCTAATCGAAATCTCTTGTATTCGGATGCAAGTTCTCGGATACTGTCACTCACTAGTAGTAGTATTCGCCAAACGAAATCTCTTGCATTCGAATGCAAGTTCTCGGATACTGTCACTCACTAGTAGTAGTATTGGCTAATCGAAGTCTCTTGTATTCGGATGCAAGTTCTCGGATACTGTCACTCGCTAGTAGTAGTATTCGCTAATCGAAGTCTCTTGTATTCGGATGCAAGTTCTCGGATAGTGTCACTCGCTAGTAGTAGTATTCGCTAATCGAAATCTCTTGTATTCGGATGCAAGTTCTCGGATAGTGTCACTCGCTAGTAGTAGTATTCGCTAATCGAAATCTCTTGCATTCGAATGCAAGTTCTCGGATACTGTCACTCGCTAGTAGTAGTATTCGCTAATCGAAATCTCTTGTATTCGAATGCAAGTTCTCAGATACTGTCACTCGCTAGTAGTAGTATTCGCTAATCGAAATCTCTTGCATTCGAATGCAAGTTCTCGGATACTGTCACTCGCTAGTAGTAGTATTCGCTAATCGAAATCTCTTGCATTCGAATGCAAGTTCTCGGATACTGTCACTCGCTAGTAGTAGTATTCGCTAATCGAAATCTCTTGTATTCGAATGCAAGTTCTCAGATACTGTCACTCGCTAGTAGTAGTATTCGCTAATCGAAATCTCTTGCATTCGAATGCAAGTTCTCGGATACTGTCACTCGCTAGTAGTAGTATTCGCTAATCGAAATCTCTTGTATTCGAATGCAAGTTCTCGGATACTGTCACTCGCTAGTAGTAGTATTCGCTAATCGAAATCTCTTGCATTCGAATGCAAGTTCTCGGATACTGTCACTCGCTAGTAGTAGTATTCGCTAATCGAAATCTCTTGCATTCGAATGCAAGTTCTCGGATACTGTTACTCGCTAGTAGTAGAATTCCCTAATCGAAATCTCTTGCATTCGAATGCAAGTTCTCGGATACTGTCACTCGCTAGTAGTAGTATTCGCTAATCGAAATCTCTTGCATTCGAATGCAAGTTCTCAGATACTGTCACTCGCTAGTAGTAGTATTCGCTAATCGAAATCTCTTGAATTCGAATGCAAGTTCTCAGATACTGTCACTCACTAGTAGTAGTATTCGCTAATCGAAATCTCTTGCATTCGAATGCAAGTTCTCGGATACTGTCACTCGCTAGTAGTAGTATTCGCTAATCGAAATCTCTTGCATTCGAATGCAAGTTCTCGGATACTGTCACTCGCTAGTAGTAGTATTCGCTAATCGAAACCTCTTGTATTCGAATGCAAGTTCTCGGATACTGTCACTCGCTAGTAGTAGTAGTATTGGCTAATCGAAACCTCTTGTATTCGAATGCAAGTTCTCGGATACTGTCACTCGCTAGTAGTAGTATTCGCTAATCGAATCCTCTTGTATTCGAATGCAAGTTCTCGGATACTGTCACTCGCTAGTAGTAGTATTCGCTAATCGAAACCTCTTGTATTCGAATGCAAGTTCTCGGATACTGTCACTCGCTAGTAGTAGTATTCGCTAATCGAAATCTCTTGCATTCGAATGCAAGTTCTCGGATACTGTCACTCGCTAGTAGTAGTATTCGCTAATCGAAATCTCTTGCATTCGAATGCAAGTTCTCGGATACTGTCACTCGCTAGTAGTAGTATTCGCTAATCGAAATCTCTTGCATTCGAATGCAAGTTCTCGGATACTGTCACTCGCTAGTAGTAGTATTCGCTAATCGAAACCTCTTGTATACGAATGCAAGTTCTCGGATACTGTCACTCGCTAGTAGTAGTAGTATTCGCTAATCGAAATCTCTTGTATTCGGATGCAAGTTCTCGGATAGTGTCACTCGCTAGTAGTAGTATTCGCTAATCGAAATCTCTTGCATTCGAATGCAAGTTCTCGGATACTGTCACTCACTAGTAGTAGTATTCGCTAATCGAAATCTCTTGTATTCGAATGCAAGTTCTCAGATACTGTCACTCGCTAGTAGTAGTATTCGCTAATCGAAATCTCTTGCATTCGAATGCAAGTTCTCGGATACTGTCACTCGCTAGTAGTAGTATTCGCTAATCGAAATCTCTTGCATTCGAATGCAAGTTCTCGGATACTGTCACTCGCTAGTAGTAGTATTCGCTAATCGAAATCTCTTGTATTCGAATGCAAGTTCTCAGATACTGTCACTCGCTAGTAGTAGTATTCGCTAATCGAAATCTCTTGCATTCGAATGCAAGTTCTCGGATACTGTCACTCGCTAGTAGTAGTATTCGCTAATCGAAATCTCTTGTATTCGAATGCAAGTTCTCGGATACTGTCACTCGCTAGTAGTAGTATTCGCTAATCGAAATCTCTTGCATTCGAATGCAAGTTCTCGGATACTGTCACTCGCTAGTAGTAGTATTCGCTAATCGAAATCTCTTGCATTCGAATGCAAGTTCTCGGATACTGTCACTCGCTAGTAGTAGTATTCGCTAATCGAAATCTCTTGCATTCGAATGCAAGTTCTCGGATACTGTCACTCGCTAGTAGTAGTATTCGCTAATCGAAATCTCTTGCATTCGAATGCAAGTTCTCAGATACTGTCACTCGCTAGTAGTAGTATTCGCTAATCGAAATCTCTTGAATTCGAATGCAAGTTCTCAGATACTGTCACTCACTAGTAGTAGTATTCGCCAATCGAAATCTCTTGCATTCGAATGCAAGTTCTCGGATACTGTCACTCACTAGTAGTAGTATTCGCCAATCGAAATCTCTTGCATTCGAATGCAAGTTCTCGGATACTGTCACTCACTAGTAGTAGTATTCGCCAAACGAAATCTCTTGCATTCGAATGCAAGTTCTCGGATACTGTCACTCACTAGTAGTAGTATTCGCTAATCGAAATCTCTTGTATTCGGATGCAAGTTCTCAGATACTGTCACTCACTAGTAGTAGTATTCGCCAAACGAAATCTCTTGCATTCGAATGCAAGTTCTCGGATACTGTCACTCACTAGTAGTAGTATTCGCTAATCGAAATCTCTTGTATTCGGATGCAAGTTCTCTGATACTGTCACTCACTAGTAGTAGTATTCGCTAATCGAAATCTCTTGTATAAGGATGCAAGTTCTCGGATACTGTCACTCACTAGTAGTAGTATTCGCCAATCGAAATCTCTTGCATTCGAATGCAAGTTCTCGGATACTGTCACTCACTAGTAGTAGTATTCGCCAATCGAAATCTCTTGTATTTGAATGCAAGTTCTCGGATACTGTTACTCACTAGTAGTAGTATTCGCTAATCGAAATTTCTTGCATTCGAATGCAAGTTCTCGGATACTGTCACTAACTAGCAGTAGTATTCGCTAATCGAAATCTCTTGTATTCGACTGCAAGTTCTCGGATACTGTCAATCGCTAGTAGTAGTATTCGCCAAACGAAATCTCTTGCATTCGAATGCAAGTTCTCAGATACTGTCACTCGCTAGTAGTAGTATTCGCTAATCGAAATCTCTTGTATTCGGATGCAAGTTCTCGGATACTGTCACTCACTAGTAGTAGTATTCGCCAAACGAAATCTCTTGCATTCGAATGCAAGTTCTCGGATACTGTCACTCACTAGTAGTAGTATTGGCTAATCGAAGTCTCTTGTATTCGGATGCAAGTTCTCGGATACTGTCACTCGCTAGTAGTAGTATTCGCTAATCGAAGTCTCTTGTATTCGGATGCAAGTTCTCGGATAGTGTCACTCGCTAGTAGTAGTATTCGCTAATCGAAATCTCTTGTATTCGGATGCAAGTTCTCGGATAGTGTCACTCGCTAGTAGTAGTATTCGCTAATCGAAATCTCTTGCATTCGAATGCAAGTTCTCGGATACTGTCACTCGCTAGTAGTAGTATTCGCTAATCGAAATCTCTTGTATTCGAATGCAAGTTCTCAGATACTGTCACTCGCTAGTAGTAGTATTCGCTAATCGAAATCTCTTGCATTCGAATGCAAGTTCTCGGATACTGTCACTCGCTAGTAGTAGTATTCGCTAATCGAAATCTCTTGCATTCGAATGCAAGTTCTCGGATACTGTCACTCGCTAGTAGTAGTATTCGCTAATCGAAATCTCTTGTATTCGAATGCAAGTTCTCAGATACTGTCACTCGCTAATAGTAGTATTCGCTAATTGAAATCTCTTGCATTCGAATGCAAGTTCTCGGATACTGTCACTCACTAGTAGTAGTATTCGCTAATCGAAATCTCTTGCATTCGAATGCAAGTTCTCGGATACTGTCACTCACTAGTAGTAGTATTCGCCAATCGAAATCTCTTGCATTCGAATGCAAGTTCTCGGATACTGTTACTCACTAGTAGTAGTATTCGCTAATCGAAATTTCTTGCATTCGAATGCAAGTTCTCGGATACTGTCACTAACTAGCAGTAGTATTCGCTAATCGAAATCTCTTGTATTCGACTGCAAGTTCTCGGATACTGTCAATCGCTAGTAGTAGTATTCGCCAAACTTAATCTCTTGCATTCGAATGCAAGTTCTCAGATACTGTCACTCGCTAGTAGTAGTATTCGCTAATCGAAATCTCTTGTATTCGGATGCAAGTTCTCGGATACTGTCACTCACTAGTAGTAGTATTCGCCAAACGAAATCTCTTGCATTCGAATGCAAGTTCTCGGATACTGTCACTCACTAGTAGTAGTATTGGCTAATCGAAGTCTCTTGTATTCGGATGCAAGTTCTCGGATACTGTCACTCGCTAGTAGTAGTATTCGCTAATCGAAGTCTCTTGTATTCGGATGCAAGTTCTCGGATAGTGTCACTCGCTAGTAGTAGTATTCGCTAATCGAAATCTCTTGTATTCGGATGCAAGTTCTCGGATAGTGTCACTCGCTAGTAGTAGTATTCGCTAATCGAAATCTCTTGCATTCGAATGCAAGTTCTCGGATACTGTCACTCACTAGTAGTAGTATTCGCTAATCGAAATCTCTTGTATTCGAATGCAAGTTCTCAGATACTGTCACTCGCTAGTAGTAGTATTCGCTAATCGAAATCTCTTGCATTCGAATGCAAGTTCTCGGATACTGTCACTCGCTAGTAGTAGTATTCGCTAATCGAAATCTCTTGCATTCGAATGCAAGTTCTCGGATACTGTCACTCGCTAGTAGTAGTATTCGCTAATCGAAATCTCTTGTATTCGAATGCAAGTTCTCAGATACTGTCACTCGCTAGTAGTAGTATTCGCTAATCGAAATCTCTTGCATTCGAATGCAAGTTCTCGGATACTGTCACTCGCTAGTAGTAGTATTCGCTAATCGAAATCTCTTGTATTCAAATGCAAGTTCTCGGATACTGTCACTCGCTAGTAGTAGTATTCGCTAATCGAAATCTCTTGCATTCGAATGCAAGTTCTCGGATACTGTCACTCGCTAGTAGTAGTATTCGCTAATCGAAATCTCTTGCATTCGAATGCAAGTTCTCGGATACTGTCACTCGCTAGTAGTAGTATTCGCTAATCGAAATCTCTTGCATTCGAATGCAAGTTCTCGGATACTGTCACTCGCTAGTAGTAGTATTCGCTAATCGAAATCTCTTGCATTCGAATGCAAGTTCTCAGATACTGTCACTCGCTAGTAGTAGTATTCGCTAATCGAAATCTCTTGAATTCGAATGCAAGTTCTCAGATACTGTCACTCACTAGTAGTAGTATTCGCCAATCGAAATCTCTTGCATTCGAATGCAAGTTCTCGGATACTGTCACTCACTAGTAGTAGTATTCGCCAATCGAAATCTCTTGCATTCGAATGCAAGTTCTCGGATACTGTCACTCACTAGTAGTAGTATTCGCCAAACGAAATCTCTTGCATTCGAATGCAAGTTCTCGGATACTGTCACTCACTAGTAGTAGTATTCGCTAGTCGAAATCTCTTGTATTCGGATGCAAGTTCTCAGATACTGTCACTCACTAGTAGTAGTATTCGCTAATCGAAATTTCTTGCATTCGAATGCAAGTTCTCGGATACTGTCACTAACTAGCAGTAGTATTCGCTAATCGAAATCTCTTGTATTCGACTGCAAGTTCTCGGATACTGTCAATCGCTAGTAGTAGTATTCGCCAAACGAAATCTCTTGCATTCGAATGCAAGTTCTCAGATACTGTCACTCGCTAGTAGTAGTATTCGCTAATCGAAATCTCTTGTATTCGGATGCAAGTTCTCGGATACTGTCACTCACTAGTAGTAGTATTCGCCAAACGAAATCTCTTGCATTCGAATGCAAGTTCTCGGATACTGTCACTCACTAGTAGTAGTATTGGCTAATCGAAGTCTCTTGTATTCGGATGCAAGTTCTCGGATACTGTCACTCGCTAGTAGTAGTATTCGCTAATCGAAGTCTCTTGTATTCGGATGCAAGTTCTCGGATAGTGTCACTCGCTAGTAGTAGTATTCGCTAATCGAAATCTCTTGTATTCGGATGCAAGTTCTCGGATAGTGTCACTCGCTAGTAGTAGTATTCGCTAATCGAAATCTCTTGCATTCGAATGCAAGTTCTCGGATACTGTCACTCGCTAGTAGTAGTATTCGCTAATCGAAATCTCTTGTATTCGAATGCAAGTTCTCAGATACTGTCACTCGCTAGTAGTAGTATTCGCTAATCGAAATCTCTTGCATTCGAATGCAAGTTCTCGGATACTGTCACTCGCTAGTAGTAGTATTCGCTAATCGAAATCTCTTGCATTCGAATGCAAGTTCTCGGATACTGTCACTCGCTAGTAGTAGTATTCGCTAATCGAAATCTCTTGTATTCGAATGCAAGTTCTCAGATACTGTCACTCGCTAGTAGTAGTATTCGCTAATCGAAATCTCTTGCATTCGAATGCAAGTTCTCGGATACTGTCACTCGCTAGTAGTAGTATTCGCTAATCGAAATCTCTTGTATTCGAATGCAAGTTCTCGGATACTGTCACTCGCTAGTAGTAGTATTCGCTAATCGAAATCTCTTGCATTCGAATGCAAGTTCTCGGATACTGTCACTCGCTAGTAGTAGTATTCGCTAATCGAAATCTCTTGCATTCGAATGCAAGTTCTCGGATACTGTTACTCGCTAGTAGTAGTATTCCCTAATCGAAATCTCTTGCATTCGAATGCAAGTTCTCGGATACTGTCACCCGCTAGTAGTAGTATTCGCTAATCGAAATCTCTTGCATTCGAATGCAAGTTCTCAGATACTGTCACTCGCTAGTAGTAGTATTCGCTAATCGAAATCTCTTGAATTCGAATGCAAGTTCTCAGATACTGTCACTCACTAGTAGTAGTATTCGCTAATCGAAATCTCTTGCATTCGAATGCAAGTTCTCGGATACTGTCACTCGCTAGTAGTAGTATTCGCTAATCGAAATCTCTTGCATTCGAATGCAAGTTCTCGGATACTGTCACTCGCTAGTAGTAGTATTCGCTAATCGAAACCTCTTGTATTCGAATGCAAGTTCTCGGATACTGTCACTCGCTAGTAGTAGTAGTATTGGCTAATCGAAACCTCTTGTATTCGAATGAGAGTTCTCGGATACTGTCACTCGCTAGTAGTAGTATTCGCTAATCGAAACCTCTTGTATTCGAATGCAAGTTCTCGGATACTGTCACTCGCTAGTAGTAGTATTCGCTAATCGAAATCTCTTGCATTCGAATGCAAGTTCTCGGATACTGTCACTCGCTAGTAGTAGTATTCGCTAATCGAAATCTCTTGCATTCGAATGCAAGTTCTCGGATACTGTCACTCGCTAGTAGTAGTATTCGCTAATCGAAATCTCTTGCATTCGAATGCAAGTTCTCGGATACTGTCACTCGCTAGTAGTAGTATTCGCTAATCGAAACCTCTTGTATTCGAATGCAAGTTCTCGGATACTGTCACTCGCTAGTAGTAGTAGTATTCGCTAATCGAAATCTCTTGTATTCGGATGCAAGTTCTCGGATAGTGTCACTCGCTAGTAGTAGTATTCGCTAATCGAAATCTCTTGCATTCGAATGCAAGTTCTCGGATACTGTCACTCACTAGTAGTAGTATTCGCTAATCGAAATCTCTTGTATTCGAATGCAAGTTCTCAGATACTGTCACTCGCTAGTAGTAGTATTCGCTAATCGAAATCTCTTGCATTCGAATGCAAGTTCTCGGATACTGTCACTCGCTAGTAGTAGTATTCGCTAATCGAAATCTCTTGCATTCGAATGCAAGTTCTCGGATACTGTCACTCGCTAGTAGTAGTATTCGCTAATCGAAATCTCTTGTATTCGAATGCAAGTTCTCAGATACTGTCACTCGCTAGTAGTAGTATTCGCTAATCGAAATCTCTTGCATTCGAATGCAAGTTCTCGGATACTGTCACTCGCTAGTAGTAGTATTCGCTAATCGAAATCTCTTGTATTCGAATGCAAGTTCTCGGATACTGTCACTCGCTAGTAGTAGTATTCGCTAATCGAAATCTCTTGCATTCGAATGCAAGTTCTCGGATACTGTCACTCGCTAGTAGTAGTATTCGCTAATCGAAATCTCTTGCATTCGAATGCAAGTTCTCGGATACTGTCACTCGCTAGTAGTAGTATTCGCTAATCGAAATCTCTTGCATTCGAATGCAAGTTCTCGGATACTGTCACTCGCTAGTAGTAGTATTCGCTAATCGAAATCTCTTGCATTCGAATGCAAGTTCTCAGATACTGTCACTCGCTAGTAGTAGTATTCGCTAATCGAAATCTCTTGAATTCGAATGCAAGTTCTCAGATACTGTCACTCACTAGTAGTAGTATTCGCCAATCGAAATCTCTTGCATTCGAATGCAAGTTCTCGGATACTGTCACTCACTAGTAGTAGTATTCGCCAATCGAAATCTCTTGCATTCGAATGCAAGTTCTCGGATACTGTCACTCACTAGTAGTAGTATTCGCCAAACGAAATCTCTTGCATTCGAATGCAAGTTCTCGGATACTGTCACTCACTAGCAGTAGTATTCGCTAATCGAAATCTCTTGTATTCGGATGCAAGTTCTCAGATACTGTCACTCACTAGTAGTAGTATTCGCCAAACGAAATCTCTTGCATTCGAATGCAAGTTCTCGGATACTGTCACTCACTAGTAGTAGTATTGGCTAATCGAAGTCTCTTGTATTCGGATGCAAGTTCTCGGATACTGTCACTCGCTAGTAGTAGTATTCGCTAATCGAAGTCTCTTGTATTCGGATGCAAGTTCTCGGATAGTGTCACTCGCTAGTAGTAGTATTCGCTAATCGAAATCTCTTGTATTCGGATGCAAGTTCTCGGATAGTGTCACTCGCTAGTAGTAGTATTCGCTAATCGAAATCTCTTGCATTCGAATGCAAGTTCTCGGATACTGTCACTCGCTAGTAGTAGTATTCGCTAATCGAAATCTCTTGTATTCGAATGCAAGTTCTCAGATACTGTCACTCGCTAGTAGTAGTATTCGCTAATCGAAATCTCTTGCATTCGAATGCAAGTTCTCGGATACTGTCACTCGCTAGTAGTAGTATTCGCTAATCGAAATCTCTTGCATTCGAATGCAAGTTCTCGGATACTGTCACTCGCTAGTAGTAGTATTCGCTAATCGAAATCTCTTGTATTCGAATGCAAGTTCTCAGATACTGTCACTCGCTAGTAGTAGTATTCGCTAATCGAAATCTCTTGCATTCGAATGCAAGTTCTCGGATACTGTCACTCACTAGTAGTAGTATTCGCTAATCGAAATCTCTTGCATTCGAATGCAAGTTCTCGGATACTGTCACTCGCTAGTAGTAGTATTCGCTAATCGAAACCTCTTGCATTCGAATGCAAGTTCTCGGATACTGTCACTCGCTAGTAGTAGTATTCGCTAATCGAAACCTCTTGTATTCGAATGCAAGTCCTCGGATACTGTCACTCGCTAGTAGTAGTAGTATTGGCTAATCGAAACCTCTTGTATTCGAATGCAAGTTCTCGGATACTGTCACTCGCTAGTAGTAGTATTCGCTAATCGAAATCTCTTGTATTCGAATGCAAGTTCTCGGATACTGTCACTCGCTAGTAGTAGTATTCGCTAATCGAAACCTCTTGTATTCGAATGCAAGTTCTCGGATACTGTCAATCGCTAGTAGTAGTATTCGCTAATCGAAATCTCTTGCATTCGAATGCAAGTTCTTGGATACTGTCACTCACTAGTAGTAGTATTCGCCAAACGAAATCTCTTGCATTCGAATGCAAGTTCTCGGATACTGTCACTCGCTAGTAGTAGTATTCGCTAATCGAAATCTCTTGCATTCGGATGCAAGTTCTTGGATACTGTCACTCACTAGTAGTAGTATTCGCTAATCGTAATCTCTTGTAGTCGAATGCAAGTTCTCGGATACTGTCACTCTCTATTAGTAGTATTCGCTAATCGAAATCTCTTGCATTCTAATGCAAGTTCTCGGATAGTTTCACTCGCTAGTAGTAGTATTCGCCAATCGAAATCTCTTGCATTCGAATGCAAGTTCTCGGATACTGTCACTCAGTAGTAGTAGTATTCGCCAATCGAAATCTCTTGTATTCGAATGCAAGTTCTCGGATACTGTCACTCACTAGTAGTAGTATTCGCTAATCGAAATCTCTTGTATTCGAATGCAAGTTCTCGGATACTGTCAAGCGCTAGTAGTAGTATTCGCTAATCGAAATCTCTTGTATTGGAATGCAAGTTCTCAGATACTGTCACTCGCTAGCAGTAGTATTCGCTAATCGAAATCTCTTGTATTCGGATGCAAGTTCTCGGATACTGTCACTCACTAGTAGTAGTATTCGCCAAACGAAATCTCTTGCATTCGAATGCAAGTTCGCGGATACTGTCACTCGCTAGTAGTAGTAGTATTGGCTAATCGAAACCTCTTGTATTCGAATGCAAGTTCTCGGATACTGTCACTCGCTAGTAGTAGTATTCGCTAATCGAAATCTCTTGCATTCGGATGCAAGTTCTCGGATACTGTCACTCACTAGTAGTAGTATTCGCTAATCCAAATCTCTTGTATTCGAATGCAAGTTCTCGGATACTGTCACTCGCTAGTAGTAGTATTCGCTAATCGAAATCTCTTGTATTCGAATGCAAGCTCTGAGATAGTGTCACTCGCTAGTGGTAGTATTCGCTAATCGAAATCTCTTGTATTCGAATGCAAGTTCTCAGATACTGTCACTCGCTAGTAGTAGTATTCGCTAATCGAAATCTCTTGTATTCGGATGCAAGTTCTCAGATACTGTCACTCACTAGTAGTAGTATTCGCTAATCGAAATCTCTTGCATTCGAATGCAAGTTCTCCGATAGTGTCACTCGCTAGTAGTAGTATTCGCCAATCGAAATCTCTTGCCTTCGAATGCAAGTTCTCGGATACTGTCACTCAGTAGTAGTAGTATTCGCCAATCGAAATCTCTTGTATTCGAATGCAAGTTCTCGGATACTGTCACTCACTAGTAGTAGTATTCGCTAATCGAAATCTCTTGTATTCGAATGCAAGTTCTCGGATACTGTCACTAACTAGTAGTAGTATTCGCTAATCGAAATCTCATGTATTCGAATGCAAGTTCTCGGATACTGTCAAGCGCTAGTAGTAGTATTCGCCAAACGAAATCTCTTGCATTCGAATACAAGTTCTCAGATACTGTCACTCGCTAGTAGTAGTATTCGCTAATCGAAATCTCTTGTATTCGGATGCAAGTTCTCGGATACTGTCACTCACTAGTAGTAGTATTCGCCAAGCGAAATCTCTTGCATTCGAATGCAAGTTCTCGGATACTGTCACTCACTAGTAGTAGTATTCGCCAAACGAAATCTCTTGTATTCGAATGCCAAGTTCTCGGATACTGTCACTCGCTAGTAGTAGTATTCGCTAATCGAAATCTCTTGCATTCGAATGCAAGTTCTCGGATACTGTCACTCGCTAGTAGTAGTATTCGCTAATCGAAATCTCTTGCATTTGAATGCAAGATTCTCGGATACTGTCACTCGCTAGTAGTAGTATTCGCTAATCGAAATCTCTTGCATTCGAATGCAAGTTCTCGGATACTGTCACTCGCTAGCAGTAGTATTCGCTAATCGAAATCTCTTGCATTCAAATGCAAGTTCTCAATTACTGTCACTCTCTGGTAGTAGTATTCGCTAATCGAAATCTCTTGCATTCGAATGCAAGTTCTCGGATACTGTCACTCGCTAGTAGTAGTATTCGCTAATCGAAATCTCTTGTATTCGAATGCAAGTTCTCAGATACTGTCACTCGCTAGTAGTAGTATTCGCTAATCGAAACCTCTTGTATTCGAATGCAAGTTCTCAGATACTGTCACTCGCTAGTAGTAGTATTCGCTAATCGATATCTCCTGTATTCGGATGCAAGTTCTCGGATACTGTCACTCACTAGTAGTAGTATTCGCCAAACGAAATCTCTTGCATTCGAATGCAAGTTCTCGGATACTGTCACTCGCTAGTAGTAGTATTCGCTAATCGAAATCTCTTGTATTCGAATGCAAGTTCTCAGATACTGTCACTCGCTAGTAGTAGTATTCGCTAATCGAAATCTCTTGTATTCGAATGCAAGTTCTCAGATACTGTCACTCACTAGTAGTAGTATTCGTCAAACGAAATCTCTTGCATTCGAATGCAAGTTCTCGGATACTGTCACTCGCTAGTCGTAGTATTCGCTAATCGAAATCTCTTGTATTCGAATGCAAGTTCTCAGATACTGTCACTCGCTAGTAGTAGTATTCGCTAATCGAAATCTCTTGTATTCGAGTGCAAGTTCTCAGATACTGTCACTCACTAGTAGTAGTATTCGCCAAACGAAATCTCTTGCATTCGAATGCAAGTTCTCGGATACTGTCACTCGCTAGTAGTAGTATTCGCTAATCGAAATCTCTTGTATTCGGATGCAAGTTCTCGGATACTGTCACTCACTAGTAGTAGTATTCGCTAATCGAAATCTCTTGTATTCGAATGCAAGTTCTCAGATACTGTCACTCACTAGTAGTAGTATTCGCTAATCGAAATCTCTTGTATTCGAATGCAAGTTCTCAGATACTGTCACTCACTAGTAGTAGTATTCGCTAATCGAAATCTCTTGCATTCGAATGCAAGTTCTCGGATACTGTCACTCACTAGTAGTAGTATTCGCCAGTCGAAATCTCTTGTATTCGAATGCAAGTTCTCGGATACTGTCACTCACCAGTAGTAGTATTCGCTAATCGAAATCTCTTGTATTCGAATTTAAGTTCTCGGATACTGTCACTAACTAGTAGTAGTATTCGCTAATCGAAATCTCTTGTATTCGAATGCAAGTTCTCGGATACTGTCAATCGGTAGTAGTAGTATTCGCCAAACGAAATCTCTTGCATTCGAATGCAAGTTCTCAGATACTGTCACTCGCTAGTAGTAGTATTCGCTATTCGAAATCTCTTGTATTCGGATGCAAGTTCTCGGATACTGTCACTCACTAGTAGTAGTATTCGCCAAACGAAATCTCTTGTATTCGGATGCAAGTTCTCGGATAGTGTCACTCACAAGTAGTAGTATACGCTAATCGAAATCTCTTGTATTCGAATGCAAGTTCTCGGATACTGTCACTCGCTAGTAGCAGTATTCGCTAATCGAAATCTCTTGCATTCGAATGCAAGTTCTCGGATACTGTCACTCGCTAGTAGTAGTATTCGCTAATCGAAATCTCTTGCATTCGAATGCAAGTTCTCGGATACTGTCACTCGCTAGTAGTAGTATTCGCTAATCGAAATCTCTTGTATTCGAATGCAAGTTCTCAGATACTGTCACTCGCTAGTAGTAGTATTCGCTAATCGAAACCTCTTGCATTCGAATGCAAGTTCTCGGATACTGTCACTCGCTAGTAGTAGTATTCGCTAATCGAAATCTCTTGTATTCGAATGCAAGTTCTCGGATACTGTCACTCGCTAGTAGTAGTATTCGCTAATCGAAATCTCTTGTATTCGAATGCAAGTTCTCAGATACTGTCACTCGCTAGTAGTAGTATTCGCTAATCGAAATCTCTTGCATTCGAATGCAAGTTCTCGGATACTGTCACTCGCTAGTAGTAGTATTCGCTAATCGAAATCTCTTGTATTCGAATGCAAGTTCTCAGATACTGTCACTCGCTAGTAGTAGTATTCGCTAATCGAAATCTCTTGTATAAGGATGCAAGTTCTCGGATACTGTCACTCACTAGTAGTAGTATTCGCCAATCGAAATCTCTTGCATTCGAATGCAAGTTCTCGGATACTGTCACTCACTAGTAGTAGTATTCGCCAATCGAAATCTCTTGTATTTGAATGCAAGTTCTCGGATACTGTTACTCACTAGTAGTAGTATTCGCTAATCGAAGTCTCTTGTATTCGGATGCAAGTTCTCGGATACTGTCACTCGCTAGTAGTAGTATTCGCTAATCGAAGTCTCTTGTATTCGGATGCAAGTTCTCGGATACTGTCACTCGCTAGTAGTAGTATTCGCTAATCGAAATCTCTTGCATTCGAATGCAAGTTCTCGGATACTGTCACTCGCTAGTACTAGTATTCGCTAATCGAAATCTCTTGCATTCGAATGCAAGTTCTCGGATACTGTCACTCACTAGTAGTAGTATTCGCTAATCGAAATCTCTTGCATTCGAATGCAAGTTCTCGGATACTGTCACTCGCTAGTAGTAGTATTCGCTAATCGAAATCTCTTGCATTCGAATGCAAGTTCTCGGATACTGTCACTCGCTAGTAGTAGTATTCGCTAATCGAAATCTCTTGCATTCGAATGCAAGTTCTCGGATACTGTCACTCGCTAGTAGTAGTATTCGCTAATCGAAATCTCTTGCATTCGAATGCAAGTTCTCGGATACTGTCACTCGCTAGTAGTAGTATTCGCTAATCGAAATCTCTTGCATTCGAATGCAAGTTCTCGGATACTGTCACTCACTAGTAGTAGTATTCGCTAATCGAAATCTCTTGCATTCGAATGCAAGTTCTCGGATACTGTCACTCGCTAGTAGTAGTATTCGCTAATCGAAATCTCTTGAATTCGAATGCAAGTTCTCAGATACTGTCACTCACTAGTAGTAGTATTCGCCAATCGAAATCTCTTGCATTCGAATGCAAGTTCTCGGATACTGTCACTCACTAGTAGTAGTATTCGCCAATCGAAATCTCTTGCATTCGAATGCAAGTTCTCGGATACTGTCACTCACTAGTAGTAGTATTCGCCAAACGAAATCTCTTGCATTCGAATGCAAGTTCTCGGATACTGTCACTCACTAGTAGTAGTATTCGCTAATCGAAATCTCTTGTATTCGGATGCAAGTTCTCAGATACTGTCACTCACTAGTAGTAGTATTCGCTAATCGAAATTTCTTGCATTCGAATGCAAGTTCTCGGATACTGTCACTAACTAGCAGTAGTATTCGCTAATCGAAATCTCTTGTATTCGACTGCAAGTTCTCGGATACTGTCAATCGCTAGTAGTAGTATTCGCCAAACGAAATCTCTTGCATTCGAATGCAAGTTCTCAGATACTGTCACTCGCTAGTAGTAGTATTCGCTAATCGAAATCTCTTGTATTCGGATGCAAGTTCTCGGATACTGTCACTCACTAGTAGTAGTATTCGCCAAACGAAATCTCTTGCATTCGAATGCAAGTTCTCGGATACTGTCACTCACTAGTAGTAGTATTGGCTAATCGAAGTCTCTTGTATTCGGATGCAAGTTCTCGGATACTGTCACTCGCTAGTAGTAGTATTCGCTAATCGAAGTCTCTTGTATTCGGATGCAAGTTCTCGGATAGTGTCACTCGCTAGTAGTAGTATTCGCTAATCGAAATCTCTTGTATTCGGATGCAAGTTCTCGGATAGTGTCACTCGCTAGTAGTAGTATTCGCTAATCGAAATCTCTTGCATTCGAATGCAAGTTCTCGGATACTGTCACTCGCTAGTAGTAGTATTCGCTAATCGAAATCTCTTGTATTCGAATGCAAGTTCTCAGATACTGTCACTCGCTAGTAGTAGTATTCGCTAATCGAAATCTCTTGCATTCGAATGCAAGTTCTCGGATACTGTCACTCGCTAGTAGTAGTATTCGCTAATCGAAATCTCTTGCATTCGAATGCAAGTTCTCGGATACTGTCACTCGCTAGTAGTAGTATTCGCTAATCGAAATCTCTTGTATTCGAATGCAAGTTCTCAGATACTGTCACTCGCTAGTAGTAGTATTCGCTAATCGAAATCTCTTGCATTCGAATGCAAGTTCTCGGATACTGTCACTCGCTAGTAGTAGTATTCGCTAATCGAAATCTCTTGTATTCGAATGCAAGTTCTCGGATACTGTCACTCGCTAGTAGTAGTATTCGCTAATCGAAATCTCTTGCATTCGAATGCAAGTTCTCGGATACTGTCACTCGCTAGTAGTAGTATTCGCTAATCGAAATCTCTTGCATTCGAATGCAAGTTCTCGGATACTGTTACTCGCTAGTAGTAGTATTCCCTAATCGAAATCTCTTGCATTCGAATGCAAGTTGTCGGATACTGTCACTCGCTAGTAGTAGTATTCGCTAATCGAAATCTCTTGCATTCGAATGCAAGTTCTCAGATACTGTCACTCGCTAGTAGTAGTATTCGCTAATCGAAATCTCTTGAATTCGAATGCAAGTTCTCAGATACTGTCACTCACTAGTAGTAGTATTCGCTAATCGAAATCTCTTGCATTCGAATGCAAGTTCTCGGATACTGTCACTCGCTAGTAGTAGTATTCGCTAATCGAAATCTCTTGCATTCGAATGCAAGTTCTCGGATACTGTCACTCGCTAGTAGTAGTATTCGCTAATCGAAACCTCTTGTATTCGAATGCAAGTTCTCGGATACTGTCACTCGCTAGTAGTAGTAGTATTGGCTAATCGAAACCTCTTGTATTCGAATGCAAGTTCTCGGATACTGTCACTCGCTAGTAGTAGTATTCGCTAATCGAATCCTCTTGTATTCGAATGCAAGTTCTCGGATACTGTCACTCGCTAGTAGTAGTATTCGCTAATCGAAACCTCTTGTATTCGAATGCAAGTTCTCGGATACTGTCACTCGCTAGTAGTAGTATTCGCTAATCGAAATCTCTTGCATTCGAATGCAAGTTCTCGGATACTGTCACTCGCTAGTAGTAGTATTCGCTAATCGAAATCTCTTGCATTCGAATGCAAGTTCTCGGATACTGTCACTCGCTAGTAGTAGTATTCGCTAATCGAAATCTCTTGCATTCGAATGCAAGTTCTCGGATACTGTCACTCGCTAGTAGTAGTATTCGCTAATCGAAACCTCTTGTATTCGAATGCAAGTTCTCGGATACTGTCACTCGCTAGTAGTAGTAGTATTCGCTAATCGAAATCTCTTGTATTCGGATGCAAGTTCTCGGATAGTGTCACTCGCTAGTAGTAGTATTCGCTAATCGAAATCTCTTGCATTCGAATGCAAGTTCTCGGATACTGTCACTCACTAGTAGTAGTATTCGCTAATCGAAATCTCTTGTATTCGAATGCAAGTTCTCAGATACTGTCACTCGCTAGTAGTAGTATTCGCTAATCGAAATCTCTTGCATTCGAATGCAAGTTCTCGGATACTGTCACTCGCTAGTAGTAGTATTCGCTAATCGAAATCTCTTGCATTCGAATGCAAGTTCTCGGATACTGTCACTCGCTAGTAGTAGTATTCGCTAATCGAAATCTCTTGTATTCGAATGCAAGTTCTCAGATACTGTCACTCGCTAGTAGTAGTATTCGCTAATCGAAATCTCTTGCATTCGAATGCAAGTTCTCGGATACTGTCACTCGCTAGTAGTAGTATTCGCTAATCGAAATCTCTTGTATTCGAATGCAAGTTCTCGGATACTGTCACTCGCTAGTAGTAGTATTCGCTAATCGAAATCTCTTGCATTCGAATGCAAGTTCTCGGATACTGTCACTCGCTAGTAGTAGTATTCGCTAATCGAAATCTCTTGCATTCGAATGCAAGTTCTCGGATACTGTCACTCGCTAGTAGTAGTATTCGCTAATCGAAATCTCTTGCATTCGAATGCAAGTTCTCGGATACTGTCACTCGCTAGTAGTAGTATTCGCTAATCGAAATCTCTTGCATTCGAATGCAAGTTCTCAGATACTGTCACTCGCTAGTAGTAGTATTCGCTAATCGAAATCTCTTGAATTCGAATGCAAGTTCTCAGATACTGTCACTCACTAGTAGTAGTATTCGCCAATCGAAATCTCTTGCATTCGAATGCAAGTTCTCGGATACTGTCACTCACTAGTAGTAGTATTCGCCAATCGAAATCTCTTGCATTCGAATGCAAGTTCTCGGATACTGTCACTCACTAGTAGTAGTATTCGCCAAACGAAATCTCTTGCATTCGAATGCAAGTTCTCGGATACTGTCACTCACTAGTAGTAGTATTCGCTAATCGAAATCTCTTGTATTCGGATGCAAGTTCTCAGATACTGTCACTCACTAGTAGTAGTATTCGCCAAACGAAATCTCTTGCATTCGAATGCAAGTTCTCGGATACTGTCACTCACTAGTAGTAGTATTCGCTAATCGAAATCTCTTGTATTCGGATGCAAGTTCTCTGATACTGTCACTCACTAGTAGTAGTATTCGCTAATCGAAATCTCTTGTATAAGGATGCAAGTTCTCGGATACTGTCACTCACTAGTAGTAGTATTCGCCAATCGAAATCTCTTGCATTCGAATGCAAGTTCTCGGATACTGTCACTCACTAGTAGTAGTATTCGCCAATCGAAATCTCTTGTATTTGAATGCAAGTTCTCGGATACTGTTACTCACTAGTAGTAGTATTCGCTAATCGAAATTTCTTGCATTCGAATGCAAGTTCTCGGATACTGTCACTAACTAGCAGTAGTATTCGCTAATCGAAATCTCTTGTATTCGACTGCAAGTTCTCGGATACTGTCAATCGCTAGTAGTAGTATTCGCCAAACGAAATCTCTTGCATTCGAATGCAAGTTCTCAGATACTGTCACTCGCTAGTAGTAGTATTCGCTAATCGAAATCTCTTGTATTCGGATGCAAGTTCTCGGATACTGTCACTCACTAGTAGTAGTATTCGCCAAACGAAATCTCTTGCATTCGAATGCAAGTTCTCGGATACTGTCACTCACTAGTAGTAGTATTGGCTAATCGAAGTCTCTTGTATTCGGATGCAAGTTCTCGGATACTGTCACTCGCTAGTAGTAGTATTCGCTAATCGAAGTCTCTTGTATTCGGATGCAAGTTCTCGGATAGTGTCACTCGCTAGTAGTAGTATTCGCTAATCGAAATCTCTTGTATTCGGATGCAAGTTCTCGGATAGTGTCACTCGCTAGTAGTAGTATTCGCTAATCGAAATCTCTTGCATTCGAATGCAAGTTCTCGGATACTGTCACTCGCTAGTAGTAGTATTCGCTAATCGAAATCTCTTGTATTCGAATGCAAGTTCTCAGATACTGTCACTCGCTAGTAGTAGTATTCGCTAATCGAAATCTCTTGCATTCGAATACAAGTTCTCGGATACTGTCACTCGCTAGTAGTAGTATTCGCTAATCGAAATCTCTTGCATTCGAATGCAAGTTCTCGGATACTGTCACTCGCTAGTAGTAGTATTCGCTAATCGAAATCTCTTGTATTCGAATGCAAGTTCTCAGATACTGTCACTCGCTAGTAGTAGTATTCGCTAATCGAAATCTCTTGCATTCGAATGCAAGTTCTCGGATACTGTCACTCACTAGTAGTAGTATTCGCTAATCGAAATCTCTTGCATTCGAATGCAAGTTCTCGGATACTGTCACTCGCTAGTAGTAGTATTCGCTAATCGAAACCTCTTGCATTCGAATGCAAGTTCTCGGATACTGTCACTCGCTAGTCGTAGTATTCGCTAATCGAAACCTCTTGTATTCGAATGCAAGTTCTCGGATACTGTCACTCGCTAGTAGTAGTAGTATTGGCTAATCGAAACCTCTTGTATTCGAATGCAAGTTCTCGGATACTGTCACTCGCTAGTAGTAGTATTCGCTAATCGAAATCTCTTGTATTCGAATGCAAGTTCTCGGATACTGTCACTCGCTAGTAGTAGTATTCGCTAATCGAAACCTCTTGTATTCGAATGCAAGTTCTCGGATACTGTCAATCGCTAGTAGTAGTATTCGCTAATCGAAATCTCTTGCATTCGAATGCAAGTTCTTGGATACTGTCACTCACTAGTAGTAGTATTCGCCAAACGAAATCTCTTGCATTCGAATGCAAGTTCTCGGATACTGTCACTCGCTAGTAGTAGTATTCGCTAATCGAAATCTCTTGCATTCGGATGCAAGTTCTTGGATACTGTCACTCACTAGTAGTAGTATTCGCTAATCGTAATCTCTTGTAGTCGAATGCAAGTTCTCGGATACTGTCACTCGCTATTAGTAGTATTCGCTAATCGAAATCTCTTGCATTCGAATGCAAGTTCTCGGATAGTTTCACTCGCTAGTAGTAGTATTCGCCAATCGAAATCTCTTGCATTCGAATGCAAGTTCTCGGATACTGTCACTCAGTAGTAGTAGTATTCGCCAATCGAAATCTCTTGTATTCGAATGCAAGTTCTCGGATACTGTCACTCACTAGTAGTAGTATTCGCTAATCGAAATCTCTTGTATTCGAATGCAAGTTCTCGGATACTGTCAAGCGCTAGTAGTAGTATTCGCTAATCGAAATCTCTTGTATTGGAATGCAAGTTCTCAGATACTGTCACTCGCTAGTAGTAGTATTCGCTAATCGAAATCTCTTGTATTCGGATGCAAGTTCTCGGATACTGTCACTCACTAGTAGTAGTATTCGCCAAACGAAATCTCTTGCATTCGAATGCAAGTTCGCGGATACTGTCACTCGCTAGTAGTAGTAGTATTGGCTAATCGAAACCTCTTGTATTCGAATGCAAGTTCTCGGATACTGTCACTCGCTAGTAGTAGTATTCGCTAATCGAAATCTCTTGCATTCGGATGCAAGTTCTCGGATACTGTCACTCACTAGTAGTAGTATTCGCTAATCCAAATCTCTTGTATTCGAATGCAAGTTCTCGGATACTGTCACTCGCTAGTAGTAGTATTCGCTAATCGAAATCTCTTGTATTCGAATGCAAGCTCTCAGATAGTGTCACTCGCTAGTAGTAGTATTCGCTAATCGAAATCTCTTGTATTCGAATGCAAGTTCTCAGATACTGTCACTCGCTAGTAGTAGTATTCGCTAATCGAAATCTCTTGTATTCGGATGCAAGTTCTCAGATACTGTCACTCACTAGTAGTAGTATTCGCTAATCGAAATCTCTTGCATTCGAATGCAAGTTCTCCGATAGTGTCACTCGCTAGTAGTAGTATTCGCCAATCGAAATCTCTTGCCTTCGAATGCAAGTTCTCGGATACTGTCACTCAGTAGTAGTAGTATTCGCCAATCGAAATCTCTTGTATTCGAATGCAAGTTCTCGGATACTGTCACTCACTAGTAGTAGTATTCGCTAATCGAAATCTCTTGTATTCGAATGCAAGTTCTCGGATACTGTCACTAACTAGTAGTAGTATTCGCTAATCGAAATCTCATGTATTCGAATGCAAGTTCTCGGATACTGTCAAGCGCTAGTAGTAGTATTCGCCAAACGAAATCTCTTGCATTCGAATACAAGTTCTCAGATACTGTCACTCGCTAGTAGTAGTATTCGCTAATCGAAATCTCTTGTATTCGGATGCAAGTTCTCGGATACTGTCACTCACTAGTAGTAGTATTCGCCAAACGAAATCTCTTGCATTCGAATGCAAGTTCTCGGATACTGTCACTCACTAGTAGTAGTATTCGCCAAACGAAATCTCTTGTATTCGAATGCCAAGTTCTCGGATACTGTCACTCGCTAGTAGTAGTATTCGCTAATCGAAATCTCTTGCATTCGAATGCAAGTTCTCGGATACTGTCACTCGCTAGTAGTAGTATTCGCTAATCGAAATCTCTTGCATTTGAATGCAAGATTCTCGGATACTGTCACTCGCTAGTAGTAGTATTCGCTAATCGAAATCTCTTGCATTCGAATGCAAGTTCTCGGATACTGTCACTCGCTAGCAGTAGTATTCGCTAATCGAAATCTCTTGCATTCAAATGCAAGTTCTCAATTACTGTCACTCTCTGGTAGTAGTATTCGCTAATCGAAATCTCTTGCATTCGAATGCAAGTTCTCGGATACTGTCACTCGCTAGTAGTAGTATTCGCTAATCGAAATCTCTTGTATTCGAATGCAAGTTCTCAGATACTGTCACTCGCTAGTAGTAGTATTCGCTAATCGAAACCTCTTGTATTCGAATGCAAGTTCTCAGATACTGTCACTCGCTAGTAGTAGTATTCGCTAATCGATATCTCCTGTATTCGGATGCAAGTTCTCGGATACTGTCACTCACTAGTAGTAGTATTCGCCAAACGAAATCTCTTGCATTCGAATGCAAGTTCTCGGATACTGTCACTCGCTAGTAGTAGTATTCGCTAATCGAAATCTCTTGTATTCGAATGCAAGTTCTCAGATACTGTCACTCGCTAGTAGTAGTATTCGCTAATCGAAATCTCTTGTATTCGAATGCAAGTTCTCAGATACTGTCACTCACTAGTAGTAGTATTCGTCAAACGAAATCTCTTGCATTCGAATGCAAGTTCTCGGATACTGTCACTCGCTAGTCGTAGTATTCGCTAATCGAAATCTCTTGTATTCGAATGCAAGTTCTCAGATACTGTCACTCGCTAGTAGTAGTATTCGCTAATCGAAATCTCTTGTATTCGAGTGCAAGTTCTCAGATACTGTCACTCACTAGTAGTAGTATTCGCCAAACGAAATCTCTTGCATTCGAATGCAAGTTCTCGGATACTGTCACTCGCTAGTAGTAGTATTCGCTAATCGAAATCTCTTGTATTCGGATGCAAGTTCTCGGATACTGTCACTCACTAGTAGTAGTATTCGCTAATCGAAATCTCTTGTATTCGAATGCAAGTTCTCAGATACTGTCACTCACTAGTAGTAGTATTCGCTAATCGAAATCTCTTGTATTCGAATGCAAGTTCTCAGATACTGTCACTCACTAGTAGTAGTATTCGCTAATCGAAATCTCTTGCATTCGAATGCAAGTTCTCGGATACTGTCACTCACTAGTAGTAGTATTCGCCAGTCGAAATCTCTTGTATTCGAATGCAAGTTCTCGGATACTGTCACTCACCAGTAGTAGTATTCGCTAATCGAAATCTCTTGTATTCGAATTTAAGTTCTCGGATACTGTCACTAACTAGTAGTAGTATTCGCTAATCGAAATCTCTTGTATTCGAATGCAAGTTCTCGGATACTGTCAATCGGTAGTAGTAGTATTCGCCAAACGAAATCTCTTGCATTCGAATGCAAGTTCTCAGATACTGTCACTCGCTAGTAGTAGTATTCGCTATTCGAAATCTCTTGTATTCGGATGCAAGTTCTCGGATACTGTCACTCACTAGTAGTAGTATTCGCCAAACGAAATCTCTTGTATTCGGATGCAAGTTCTCGGATAGTGTCACTCACAAGTAGTAGTATACGCTAATCGAAATCTCTTGTATTCGAATGCAAGTTCTCGGATACTGTCACTCGCTAGTAGCAGTATTCGCTAATCGAAATCTCTTGCATTCGAATGCAAGTTCTCGGATACTGTCACTCGCTAGTAGTAGTATTCGCTAATCGAAATCTCTTGCATTCGAATGCAAGTTCTCGGATACTGTCACTCGCTAGTAGTAGTATTCGCTAATCGAAATCTCTTGTATTCGAATGCAAGTTCTCAGATACTGTCACTCGCTAGTAGTAGTATTCGCTAATCGAAACCTCTTGCATTCGAATGCAAGTTCTCGGATACTGTCACTCGCTAGTAGTAGTATTCGCTAATCGAAATCTCTTGTATTCGAATGCAAGTTCTCAGATACTGTCACTCGCTAGTAGTAGTATTCGCTAATCGAAATCTCTTGCATTCGAATGCAAGTTCTCGGATACTGTCACTCGCTAGTAGTAGTATTCGCTAATCGAAATCTCTTGTATTCGAATGCAAGTTCTCAGATACTGTCACTCGCTAGTAGTAGTATTCGCTAATCGAAATCTCTTGTATAAGGATGCAAGTTCTCGGATACTGTCACTCACTAGTAGTAGTATTCGCCAATCGAAATCTCTTGCATTCGAATGCAAGTTCTCGGATACTGTCACTCACTAGTAGTAGTATTCGCCAATCGAAATCTCTTGTATTTGAATGCAAGTTCTCGGATACTGTTACTCACTAGTAGTAGTATTCGCTAATCGAAGTCTCTTGTATTCGGATGCAAGTTCTCGGATACTGTCACTCGCTAGTAGTAGTATTCGCTAATCGAAGTCTCTTGTATTCGGATGCAAGTTCTCGGATACTGTCACTCACTAGTAGTAGTATTCGCTAATCGAAATCTCTTGTATTCGAATGCAAGTTCTCGGATACTGTCACTCGCTAGTAGTAGTATTCGCTTATCGAAATCTCTTGTATTCGGATGCAAGTTCTCGGATAGTGTCACTCACTAGTAGTAGTATTCGCTAATCGAAATCTCTTGTATTCGGATGCAAGTTCTCGGATAGTGTCACTCGCTAGTAGTAGTATTCGCTAACCGAAATCTCTTGCATTCGAATGCAAGTTCTCGGATACTGTCACTCGCTAGTAGTAGTATTCGCTAATCGAAATCTCTTGCATTCGAATGCAAGTTCTCGGATACTGTCACTCGCTAGTAGTAGTATTCGCTAATCGAAATCTCTTGCATTCGAATGCAAGTTCTCGGATACTGTCACTCGCTAGTACTAGTATTCGCTAATCGAAATCTCTTGCATTCGAATGCAAGTTCTCGGATACTGTCACTCACTAGTAGTAGTATTCGCTAATCGAAATCTCTTGCATTCGAATGCAAGTTCTCGGATACTGTCACTCGCTAGTAGTAGTATTCGCTAATCGAAATCTCTTGCATTCGAATGCAAGTTCTCGGATACTGTCACTCGCTAGTAGTAGTATTCGCTAATCGAAATCTCTTGCATTCGAATGCAAGTTCTCGGATACTGTCACTCGCTAGTAGTAGTATTCGCTAATCGAAATCTCTTGCATTCGAATGCAAGTTCTCGGATACTGTCACTCGCTAGTAGTAGTATTCGCTAATCGAAATCTCTTGCATTCGAATGCAAGTTCTCGGATACTGTCACTCACTAGTAGTAGTATTCGCTAATCGAAATCTCTTGCATTCGAATGCAAGTTCTCGGATACTGTCACTCGCTAGTAGTAGTATTCGCTAATCGAAACCTCTTGCATTCGAATGCAAGTTCTCGGATACTGTCACTCGCTAGTAGTAGTATTCGCTAATCGAAACCTCTTGTATTCGAATGCAAGTTCTCGGATACTGTCACTCGCTAGTAGTAGTAGTATTGGCTAATCGAAACCTCTTGTATTCGAATGCAAGTTCTCGGATACTGTCACTCGCTAGTAGTAGTATTCGCTAATCGAAATCTCTTGTATTCGAATGCAAGTTCTCGGATACTGTCACTCGCTAGTAGTAGTATTCGCTAATCGAAACCTCTTGTATTCGAATGCAAGTTCTCGGATACTGTCAATCGCTAGTAGTAGTATTCGCTAATCGAAATCTCTTGCATTCGAATGCAAGTTCTCGGATACTGTCACTCACTAGTAGTAGTATTCGCCAAACGAAATCTCTTGCATTCGAATGCAAGTTCTCGGATACTGTCACTCGCTAGTAGTAGTATTCGCTAATCGAAATCTCTTGCATTCGGATGCAAGTTCTTGGATACTGTCACTCATTAGTAGTAGTATTCGCTAATCGAAATCTCTTGTAGTCGAATGCAAGTTCTCGGATACTGTCACTCGCTATTAGTAGTATTCGCTAATCGAAATCTCTTGCATTCGAATGCAAGTTCTCGGATAGTTTCACTCGCTAGTAGTAGTATTCGCCAATCGAAATCTCTTGCATTCGAATGCAAGTTCTCGGATACTGTCACTCAGTAGTAGTAGTATTCGCCAATCGAAATCTCTTGTATTCGAATGCAAGTTCTCGGATACTGTCACTCACTAGTAGTAGTATTCGCTAATCGAAATCTCTTGTATTCGAATGCAAGTTCTCGGATACTGTCAAGCGCTAGTAGTAGTATTCGCTAATCGAAATCTCTTGTATTGGAATGCAAGTTCTCAGATACTGTCACTCGCTAGTAGTAGTATTCGCTAATCGAAATCTCTTGTATTCGGATGCAAGTTCTCGGATACTGTCACTCACTGGTAGTAGTATTCGCCAAACGAAATCTCTTGCATTCGAATGCAAGTTCTCGGATACTGTCACTCGCTAGTAGTAGTAGTATTGGCTAATCGAAACCTCTTGTATTCGAATGCAAGTTCTCGGATACTGTCACTCGCTAGTAGTAGTATTCGCTAATCGAATCCTCTTGTATTCGAATGCAAGTTCTCGGATACTGTCACTCGCTAGTAGTAGTATTCGCTAATCGAAACCTCTTGTATTCGAATGCAAGTTCTCGGATACTGTCAAGCGCTAGTAGTAGTATTCGCTAATCGAAATCTCTTGTATTGGAATGCAAGTTCTCAGATACTGTCACTCGCTAGTAGTAGTATTCGCTAATCGAAATCTCTTGTATTGGAATGCAAGTTCTCGGATACTGTCACTCGCTAGTAGTAGTATTCGCTAATCGAAATCTCTTGTATTCGAATGCAAGTTCTCGGATACTGTCACTCGCTAGTAGTAGTATTCGCTAATCGAAATCTCTTGTATTCGAATGCAAGTTCTCAGATACTGTCACTCGCTAGTAGTAGTATTCGCTAATCGAAATCTCTTGCATTCGAATGCAAGTTCTCGGATACTGTCACTCGCTAGTAGTAGTATTCGCTAATCGAAATCTCTTGTATTCGAATGCAAGTTCTCAGATACTGTCACTCGCTAGTAGTAGTATTCGCTAATCGAAATCTCTTGTATAAGGATGCAAGTTCTCGGATACTGTCACTCACTAGTAGTAGTATTCGCCAATCGAAATCTCTTGCATTCGAATGCAAGTTCTCGGATACTGTCACTCACTAGTAGTAGTATTCGCCAATCGAAATCTCTTGTATTTGAATGCAAGTTCTCGGATACTGTTACTCACTAGTAGTAGTATTCGCTAATCGAAGTCTCTTGTATTCGGATGCAAGTTCTCGGATACTGTCACTCGCTAGTAGTAGTATTCGCTAATCGAAGTCTCTTGTATTCGGATGCAAGTTCTCGGATACTGTCACTCACTAGTAGTAGTATTCGCTAATCGAAATCTCTTGTATTCGAATGCAAGTTCTCGGATACTGTCACTCGCTAGTAGTAGTATTCGCTTATCGAAATCTCTTGTATTCGGATGCAAGTTCTCGGATAGTGTCACTCACTAGTAGTAGTATTCGCTAATCGAAATCTCTTGTATTCGGATGCAAGTTCTCGGATAGTGTCACTCGCTAGTAGTAGTATTCGCTAACCGAAATCTCTTGCATTCGAATGCAAGTTCTCGGATACTGTCACTCGCTAGTAGTAGTATTCGCTAATCGAAATCTCTTGCATTCGAATGCAAGTTCTCGGATACTGTCACTCGCTAGTAGTAGTATTCGCTAATCGAAATCTCTTGCATTCGAATGCAAGTTCTCGGATACTGTCACTCGCTAGTACTAGTATTCGCTAATCGAAATCTCTTGCATTCGAATGCAAGTTCTCGGATACTGTCACTCACTAGTAGTAGTATTCGCTAATCAAAATCTCTTGCATTCGAATGCAAGTTCTCGGATACTGTCACTCGCTAGTAGTAGTATTCGCTAATCGAAATCTCTTGCATTCGAATGCAAGTTCTCGGATACTGTCACTCGCTAGTAGTAGTATTCGCTAATCGAAATCTCTTGCATTCGAATGCAAGTTCTCGGATACTGTCACTCGCTAGTAGTAGTATTCGCTAATCGAAATCTCTTGCATTCGAATGCAAGTTCTCGGATACTGTCACTCGCTAGTAGTAGTATTCGCTAATCGAAATCTCTTGCATTCGAATGCAAGTTCTCGGATACTGTCACTCACTAGTAGTAGTATTCGCTAATCGAAATCTCTTGCATTCGAATGCAAGTTCTCGGATACTGTCACTCGCTAGTAGTAGTATTCGCTAATCGAAACCTCTTGCATTCGAATGCAAGTTCTCGGATACTGTCACTCGCTAGTAGTAGTATTCGCTAATCGAAACCTCTTGTATTCGAATGCAAGTTCTCGGATACTGTCACTCGCTAGTAGTAGTAGTATTGGCTAATCGAAACCTCTTGTATTCGAATGCAAGTTCTCGGATACTGTCACTCGCTAGTAGTAGTATTCGCTAATCGAAATCTCTTGTATTCGAATGCAAGTTCTCGGATACTGTCACTCGCTAGTAGTAGTATTCGCTAATCGAAACCTCTTGTATTCGAATGCAAGTTCTCGGATACTGTCAATCGCTAGTAGTAGTATTCGCTAATCGAAATCTCTTGCATTCGAATGCAAGTTCTCGGATACTGTCACTCACTAGTAGTAGTATTCGCCAAACGAAATCTCTTGCATTCGAATGCAAGTTCTCGGATACTGTCACTCGCTAGTAGTAGTATTCGCTAATCGAAATCTCTTGCATTCGGATGCAAGTTCTTGGATACTGTCACTCATTAGTAGTAGTATTCGCTAATCGAAATCTCTTGTAGTCGAATGCAAGTTCTCGGATACTGTCACTCGCTAGTAGTAGTATTCGCTAATCGAAATCTCTTGTATTCGAATGCAAGTTCTCAGATACTGTCACTCGCTAGTAGTAGTATTCGCTAATCGAAATCTCTTGAATTCGAATGCAAGTTCTCAGATACTGTCACTCACTAGTAGTAGTATTCGCTAATCGAAATCTCTTGCATTCGAATGCAAGTTCTCGGATACTGTCACTCGCTAGTAGTAGTATTCGCTAATCGAAATCTCTTGCATTCGAATGCAAGTTCTCGGATACTGTCACTCGCTAGTAGTAGTATTCGCTAATCGAAACCTCTTGTATTCGAATGCAAGTTCTCGGATACTGTCACTCGCTAGTAGTAGTAGTATTGGCTAATCGAAACCTCTTGTATTCGAATGCAAGCTCTCGGATACTGTCACTCGCTAGTAGTAGTATTCGCTAATCGAATCCTCTTGTATTCGAATGCAAGTTCTCGGATACTGTCACTCGCTAGTAGTAGTATTCGCTAATCGAAACCTCTTGTATTCGAATGCAAGTTCTCGGATACTGTCACTCGCTAGTAGTAGTATTCGCTAATCGAAATCTCTTGCATTCGAATGCAAGTTCTCGGATACTGTCACTCGCTAGTAGTAGTATTCGCTAATCGAAATCTCTTGCATTCGAATGCAAGTTCTCGGATACTGTCACTCGCTAGTAGTAGTATTCGCTAATCGAAATCTCTTGCATTCGAATGCAAGTTCTCGGATACTGTCACTCGCTAGTAGTAGTATTCGCTAATCGAAACCTCTTGTATTCGAATGCAAGTTCTCGGATACTGTCACTCGCTAGTAGTAGTAGTATTGGCTAATCGAAACCTCTTGTATTCGAATGCAAGTTCTCGGATACTGTCACTCGCTAGTAGTAGTATTCGCTAATCGAATCCTCTTGTATTCGAATGCAAGTTCTCGGATACTGTCACTCGCTAGTAGTAGTATTCGCTAATCGAAACCTCTTGTATTCGAATGCAAGTTCTCGGATACTGTCACTCGCTAGTAGTAGTATTCGCTAATCGAATCCTCTTGTATTTGAATGCAAGTTCTCGGATACTGTCAATCGCTAGTAGTAGTATTCGCTAATCGAAACCTCTTGTATTCGAATGCAAGTTCTCGGATACTGTCACTCGCTAGTAGTAGTATTCGCTAATCGAAATCTCTTGTATTCGAATGCAAGTTCTCAGATACTGTCACTCGCTAGTAGTAGTATTCGCTAATCGAAATCTCCTGTATTCGGATGCAAGTTCTCGGATACTGTCACTCACTAGTAGTAGTATTCGCCAAACGAAATCTCTTGCATTCGAATGCAAGTTCTCGGATACTGTCACTCACTAGTAGTAGTATTCGCCAAACGAAATCTCTTGCATTCGAATGCAAGTTCTCGGATACTGTCACTCGCTAGTAGTAGTATTCGCTAATCGAAATCTCTTGCATTCGGATGCAAGTTCTCGGATACTGTCACTCACTAGTAGTAGTATTCGCTAATCCAAATCTCTTGTATTCGAATGCAAGTTCTCGGATACTGTCACTCGCTAGTAGTAGTATTCGCTAATCGAAATCTCTTGTATTCGAATGCAAGTTCTCAGATACTGTCACTCGCTAGTAGTAGTATTCGCTAATCGAAATCTCTTGTATTCGGATGCAAGTTCTCAGATACTGTCACTCACTAGTAGTAGTATTCGCTAATCGAAATCTCTTGCATTCGAATGCAAGTTCTCAGATAGTGTCACTCGCTAGTAGTAGTATTCGCCAATCGAAATCTCTTGCCTTCGAATGCAAGTTCTCGGATACTGTCACTCAGTAGTAGTAGTATTCGCCAATCGAAATCTCTTGTATTCGAATGCAAGTTCTCGGATACTGTCACTCACTAGTAGTAGTATTCGCTAATCGAAATCTCTTGTATTCGAATGCAAGTTCTCGGATACTGTCACTAACTAGTAGTAGTATTCGCTCATCGAAATCTCATGTATTCAAATGCAAGTTCTCGGATACTGTCAAGCGCTAGTAGTAGTATTCGCCAAACGAAATCTCTTGCATTCGAATACAAGTTCTCAGATACTGTCACTCGCTAGTAGTAGTATTCGCTAATCGAAATCTCTTGTATTCGGATGCAAGTTCTCGGATACTGTCACTCACTAGTAGTAGTATTCGCCAAACGAAATCTCTTGCATTCGAATGCAAGTTCTCGGATACTGTCACTCACTAGTAGTAGTATTCGCCAAACGAAATCTCTTGTATTCGAATGCCAAGTTCTCGGATACTGTCACTCGCTAGTAGTAGTATTCGCTAATCGAAATCTCTTGCATTCGAATGCAAGTTCTCGGATACTGTCACTCGCTAGTAGTAGTATTCGCTAATCGAAATCTCTTGCATTTGAATGCAAGATTCTCGGATACTGTCACTCGCTAGTAGTAGTATTCGCTAATCGAAATCTCTTGCATTCGAATGCAAGTTCTCGGATACTGTCACTCGCTAGCAGTAGTATTCGCTAATCGAAATCTCTTGCATTCAAATGCAAGTTCTCGGATACTGTCACTCTCTGGTAGTAGTATTCGCTAATCGAAATCTCTTGCATTCGAATGCAAGTTCTCGGATACTGTCACTCGCTAGTAGTAGTATTCGCTAATCGAAATCTCTTGTATTCGAATGCAAGTTCTCAGATACTGTCACTCGCTAGTAGTAGTATTCGCTAATCGAAACCTCTTGTATTCGAATGCAAGTTCTCAGATACTGTCACTCGCTAGTAGTAGTATTCGCTAATCGATATCTCCTGTATTCGGATGCAAGTTCTCGGATACTGTCACTCACTAGTAGTAGTATTCGCCAAACGAAATCTCTTGCATTCGAATGCAAGTTCTCGGATACTGTCACTCGCTAGTAGTAGTATTCGCTAATCGAAATCTCTTGTATTCGAATGCAAGTTCTCAGATACTGTCACTCGCTAGTAGTAGTATTCGCTAATCGAAATCTCTTGTATTCGAATGCAAGTTCTCAGATACTGTCACTCACTAGTAGTAGTATTCGTCAAACGAAATCTCTTGCATTCGAATGCAAGTTCTCGGATACTGTCACTCGCTAGTCGTAGTATTCGCTAATCGAAATCTCTTGTATTCGAATGCAAGTTCTCAGATACTGTCACTCGCTAGTAGTAGTATTCGCTAATCGAAATCTCTTGTATTCGAGTGCAAGTTCTCAGATACTGTCACTCACTAGTAGTAGTATTCGCCAAACGAAATCTCTTGCATTCGAATGCAAGTTCTCGGATACTGTCACTCGCTAGTAGTAGTATTCGCTAATCGAAATCTCTTGTATTCGGATGCAAGTTCTCGGATACTGTCACTCACTAGTAGTAGTATTCGCTAATCGAAATCTCTTGTATTCGAATGCAAGTTCTCAGATACTGTCACTCACTAGTAGTAGTATTCGCTAATCGAAATCTCTTGTATTCGAATGCAAGTTCTCAGATACTGTCACTCACTAGTAGTAGTATTCGCTAATCGAAATCTCTTGCATTCGAATGCAAGTTCTCGGATACTGTCACTCACTAGTAGTAGTATTCGCCAGTCGAAATCTCTTGTATTCGAATGCAAGTTCTCGGATACTGTCACTCACAAGTAGTAGTATTCGCTAATCGAAATCTCTTGTATTCGAATGCAAGTTCTCGGATACTGTCACTAACTAGTAGTAGTATTCGCTAATCGAAATCTCTTGTATTCGAATGCAAGTTCTCGGATACTGTCAATCGGTAGTAGTAGTATTCGCCAAACGAAATCTCTTGCATTCGAATGCAAGTTCTCAGATACTGTCACTCGCTAGTAGTAGTATTCGCTATTCGAAATCTCTTGTATTCGGATGCAAGTTCTCGGATACTGTCACTCACTAGTAGTAGTATTCGCCAAACGAAATCTCTTGTATTCGGATGCAAGTTCTCGGATAGTGTCACTCACAAGTAGTAGTATACGCTAATCGAAATCTCTTGTATTCGAATGCAAGTTCTCGGATACTGTCACTCGCTAGTAGCAGTATTCGCTAATCGAAATCTCTTGCATTCGAATGCAAGTTCTCGGATACTGTCACTCGCTAGTAGTAGTATTCGCTAATCGAAATCTCTTGCATTCGAATGCAAGTTCTCGGATACTGTCACTCGCTAGTAGTAGTATTCGCTAATCGAAATCTCTTGTATTCGAATGCAAGTTCTCAGATACTGTCACTCGCTAGTAGTAGTATTCGCTAATCGAAACCTCTTGCATTCGAATGCAAGTTCTCGGATACTGTCACTCGCTAGTAGTAGTATTCGCTAATCGAAATCTCTTGTATTCGAATGCAAGTTCTCGGATACTGTCACTCGCTAGTAGTAGTATTCGCTAATCGAAATCTCTTGTATTCGAATGCAAGTTCTCAGATACTGTCACTCGCTAGTAGTAGTATTCGCTAATCGAAATCTCTTGCATTCGAATGCAAGTTCTCGGATACTGTCACTCGCTAGTAGTAGTATTCGCTAATCGAAATCTCTTGTATTCGAATGCAAGTTCTCAGATACTGTCACTCGCTAGTAGTAGTATTCGCTAATCGAAATCTCTTGTATAAGGATGCAAGTTCTCGGATACTGTCACTCACTAGTAGTAGTATTCGCCAATCGAAATCTCTTGCATTCGAATGCAAGTTCTCGGATACTGTCACTCACTAGTAGTAGTATTCGCCAATCGAAATCTCTTGTATTTGAATGCAAGTTCTCGGATACTGTTACTCACTAGTAGTAGTATTCGCTAATCGAAGTCTCTTGTATTCGGATGCAAGTTCTCGGATACTGTCACTCGCTAGTAGTAGTATTCGCTAATCGAAGTCTCTTGTATTCGGATGCAAGTTCTCGGATACTGTCACTCACTAGTAGTAGTATTCGCTAATCGAAATCTCTTGTATTCGAATGCAAGTTCTCGGATACTGTCACTCGCTAGTAGTAGTATTCGCTTATCGAAATCTCTTGTATTCGGATGCAAGTTCTCGGATAGTGTCACTCACTAGTAGTAGTATTCGCTAATCGAAATCTCTTGTATTCGGATGCAAGTTCTCGGATAGTGTCACTCGCTAGTAGTAGTATTCGCTAACCGAAATCTCTTGCATTCGAATGCAAGTTCTCGGATACTGTCACTCGCTAGTAGTAGTATTCGCTAATCGAAATCTCTTGCATTCGAATGCAAGTTCTCGGATACTGTCACTCGCTAGTAGTAGTATTCGCTAATCGAAATCTCTTGCATTCGAATGCAAGTTCTCGGATACTGTCACTCGCTAGTACTAGTATTCGCTAATCGAAATCTCTTGCATTCGAATGCAAGTTCTCGGATAGTGTCACTCACTAGTAGTAGTATTCGCTAATCGAAATCTCTTGCATTCGAATGCAAGTTCTCGGATACTGTCACTCGCTAGTAGTAGTATTCGCTAATCGAAATCTCTTGCATTCGAATGCAAGTTCTCGGATACTGTCACTCGCTAGTAGTAGTATTCGCTAATCGAAATCTCTTGCATTCGAATGCAAGTTCTCGGATACTGTCACTCGCTAGTAGTAGTATTCGCTAATCGAAATCTCTTGCATTCGAATGCAAGTTCTCGGATACTGTCACTCGCTAGTAGTAGTATTCGCTAATCGAAATCTCTTGCATTCGAATGCAAGTTCTCGGATACTGTCACTCACTAGTAGTAGTATTCGCTAATCGAAATCTCTTGCATTCGAATGCAAGTTCTCGGATACTGTCACTCGCTAGTAGTAGTATTCGCTATTCGAAACCTCTTGCATTCGAATGCAAGTTCTCGGATACTGTCACTCGCTAGTAGTAGTATTCGCTAATCGAAACCTCTTGTATTCGAATGCAAGTTCTCGGATACTGTCACTCGCTAGTAGTAGTAGTATTGGCTAATCGAAACCTCTTGTATTCGAATGCAAGTTCTCGGATACTGTCACTCGCTAGTAGTAGTATTCGCTAATCGAAATCTCTTGTATTCGAATGCAAGTTCTCGGATACTGTCACTCGCTAGTAGTAGTATTCGCTAATCGAAACCTCTTGTATTCGAATGCAAGTTCTCGGATACTGTCAATCGCTAGTAGTAGTATTCGCTAATCGAAATCTCTTGCATTCGAATGCAAGTTCTTGGATACTGTCACTCACTAGTAGTAGTATTCGCCAAACGAAATCTCTTGCATTCGAATGCAAGTTCTCGGATACTGTCACTCGCTAGTAGTAGTATTCGCTAATCGAAATCTCTTGCATTCGGATGCAAGTTCTTGGATACTGTCACTCACTAGTAGTAGTATTCGCTAATCGAAATCTCTTGTAGTCGAATGCAAGTTCTCGGATACTGTCACTCGCTATTAGTAGTATTCGCTAATCGAAATCTCTTGCATTCGAATGCAAGTTCTCGGATAGTTTCACTCGCTAGTAGTAGTATTCGCCAATCGAAATCTCTTGCATTCGAATGCAAGTTCTCGGATACTGTCACTCAGTAGTAGTAGTATTCGCCAATCGAAATCTCTTGTATTCGAATGCAAGTTCTCGGATACTGTCAAGCGCTAGTAGTAGTATTCGCTAATCGAAATCTCTTGTATTGGAATGCAAGTTCTCAGATACTGTCACTCGCTAGTAGTAGTATTCGCTAATCGAAATCTCTTGTATTCGGATGCAAGTTCTCGGATACTGTCACTCACTAGTAGTAGTATTCGCCAAACGAGATCTCTTGCATTCGAATGCAAGTTCGCGGATACTGTCACTCGCTAGTAGTAGTAGTATTGGCTAATCGAAACCTCTTGTATTCGAATGCAAGTTCTCGGATACTGTCACTCGCTAGTAGTAGTATTCGCTAATCGAAATCTCTTGCATTCGGATGCAAGTTCTCGGATACTGTCACTCACTAGTAGTAGTATTCGCTAATCCAAATCTCTTGTATTCGAATGCAAGTTCTCGGATACTGTCACTCGCTAGTAGTAGTATTCGCTAATCGAAATCTCTTGTATTCGAATGCAAGCTCTCAGATAGTGTCACTCGCTAGTAGTAGTATTCGCTAATCGAAATCTCTTGTATTCGAATGCAAGTTCTCAGATACTGTCACTCGCTAGTAGTAGTATTCGCTAATCGAAATCTCTTGTATTCGGATGCAAGTTCTCAGATACTGTCACTCACTAGTAGTAGTATTCGCTAATCGAAATCTCTTGCATTCGAATGCAAGTTCTCCGATAGTGTCACTCGCTAGTAGTAGTATTCGCCAATCGAAATCTCTTGCCTTCGAATGCAAGTTCTCGGATACTGTCACTCAGTAGTAGTAGTATTCGCCAATCGAAATCTCTTGTATTCGAATGCAAGTTCTCGGATACTGTCACTCACTAGTAGTAGTATTCGCTAATCGAAATCTCTTGTATTCGAATGCAAGTTCTCGGATACTGTCACTAACTAGTAGTAGTATTCGCTAATCGAAATCTCATGTATTCGAATGCAAGTTCTCGGATACTGTCACTCGCTAGTAGTAGTATTCGCTAATCGAAATCTCTTGCATTCGAATGCAAGTTCTCGGATACTGTCACTCACTAGTAGTAGTATTCGCTAATCGAAATCTCTTGCATTCGAATGCAAGTTCTCGGATACTGTCACTCGCTAGTAGTAGTATTCGCTAATCGAAACCTCTTGCATTCGAATGCAAGTTCTCGGATACTGTCACTCGCTAGTAGTAGTATTCGCTAATCGAAACCTCTTGTATTCGAATGCAAGTTCTCGGATACTGTCACTCGCTAGTAGTAGTAGTATTGGCTAATCGAAACCTCTTGTATTCGAATGCAAGTTCTCGGATACTGTCACTCGCTAGTAGTAGTATTCGCTAATCGAAATCTCTTGTATTCGAATGCAAGTTCTCGGATACTGTCACTCGCTAGTAGTAGTATTCGCTAATCGAAACCTCTTGTATTCGAATGCAAGTTCTCGGATACTGTCAATCGCTAGTAGTAGTATTCGCTAATCGAAATCTCTTGCATTCGAATGCAAGTTCTCGGATACTGTCACTCTCTGGTAGTAGTATTCGCTAATCGAAATCTCTTGCATTCGAATGCAAGTTCTCGGATACTGTCACTCGCTAGTAGTAGTATTCGCTAATCGAAATCTCTTGTATTCGAATGCAAGTTCTCAGATACTGTCACTCGCTAGTAGTAGTATTCGCTAATCGAAACCTCTTGTATTCGAATGCAAGTTCTCAGATACTGTCACTCGCTAGTAGTAGTATTCGCTAATCGATATCTCCTGTATTCGGATGCAAGTTATCTGATACTGTCACTCACTAGTAGTAGTATTCGCCAAACGAAATCTCTTGCATTCGAATGCAAGTTCTCGGATACTGTCACTCGCTAGTAGTAGTATTCGCTAATCGAAATCTCTTGTATTCGAATGCAAGTTCTCAGATACTGTCACTCGCTAGTAGTAGTATTCGCTAATCGAAATCTCTTGTATTCGAATGCAAGTTCTCAGATACTGTCACTCACTAGTAGTAGTATTCGTCAAACGAAATCTCTTGCATTCGAATGCAAGTTCTCGGATACTGTCACTCGCTAGTCGTAGTATTCGCTAATCGAAATCTCTTGTATTCGAATGCAAGTTCTCAGATACTGTCACTCGCTAGTAGTAGTATTCGCTAATCGAAATCTCTTGTATTCGAGTGCAAGTTCTCAGATACTGTCACTCACTAGTAGTAGTATTCGCCAAACGAAATCTCTTGTATTCGAATGCAAGTTCTCAGATACTGTCACTCACTAGTAGTAGTATTCGCTAATCGAAATCTCTTGTATTCGAATGCAAGTTCTCAGATACTGTCACTCACTAGTAGTAGTATTCGCTAATCGAAATCTCTTGCATTCGAATGCAAGTTCTCGGATACTGTCACTCACTAGTAGTAGTATTCGCCAGTCGAAATCTCTTGTATTCGAATGCAAGTTCTCGGATACTGTCACTCACCAGTAGTAGTATTCGCTAATCGAAATCTCTTGTATTCGAATGCAAGTTCTCGGATACTGTCACTAACTAGTAGTAGTATTCGCTAATCGAAATCTCTTGTATTCGAATGCAAGTTCTCGGATACTGTCAATCGGTAGTAGTAGTATTCGCCAAACGAAATCTCTTGCATTCGAATGCAAGTTCTCAGATACTGTCACTCGCTAGTAGTAGTATTCGCTATTCGAAATCTCTTGTATTCGGATGCAAGTTCTCGGATACTGTCACTCACTAGTAGTAGTATTCGCCAAACGAAATCTCTTGTATTCGGATGCAAGTTCTCGGATAGTGTCACTCACAAGTAGTAGTATACGCTAATCGAAATCTCTTGTATTCGAATGCAAGTTCTCGGATACTGTCACTCGCTAGTAGCAGTATTCGCTAATCGAAATCTCTTGCATTCGAATGCAAGTTCTCGGATACTGTCACTCGCTAGTAGTAGTATTCGCTAATCGAAATCTCTTGCATTCGAATGCAAGTTCTCGGATACTGTCACTCGCTAGTAGTAGTATTCGCTAATCGAAACCTCTTGCATTCGAATGCAAGTTCTCGGATACTGTCACTCGCTAGTAGTAGTATTCGCTAATCGAAATCTCTTGTATTCGAATGCAAGTTCTCGGATACTGTCACTCGCTAGTAGTAGTATTCGCTAATCGAAATCTCTTGTATTCGAATGCAAGTTCTCAGATACTGTCACTCGCTAGTAGTAGTATTCGCTAATCGAAATCTCTTGCATTCGAATGCAAGTTCTCGGATACTGTCACTCGCTAGTAGTAGTATTCGCTAATCGAAATCTCTTGTATTCGAATGCAAGTTCTCAGATACTGTCACTCGCTAGTAGTAGTATTCGCTAATCGAAATCTCTTGTATAAGGATGCAAGTTCTCGGATACTGTCACTCACTAGTAGTAGTATTCGCCAATCGAAATCTCTTGCATTCGAATGCAAGTTCTCGGATACTGTCACTCACTAGTAGTAGTATTCGCCAATCGAAATCTCTTGTATTTGAATGCAAGTTCTCGGATACTGTTACTCACTAGTAGTAGTATTCGCTAATCGAAGTCTCTTGTATTCGGATGCAAGTTCTCGGATACTGTCACTCGCTAGTAGTAGTATTCGCTAATCGAAGTCTCTTGTATTCGGATGCAAGTTCTCGGATACTGTCACTCACTAGTAGTAGTATTCGCTAATCGAAATCTCTTGTATTCGAATGCAAGTTCTCGGATACTGTCACTCGCTAGTAGTAGTATTCGCTTATCGAAATCTCTTGTATTCGGATGCAAGTTCTCGGATAGTGTCACTCACTAGTAGTAGTATTCGCTAATCGAAATCTCTTGTATTCGGATGCAAGTTCTCGGATAGTGTCACTCACTAGTAGTAGTATTCGCTAATCGAAATCTCTTGTATTCGGATGCAAGTTCTCGGATAGTGTCACTCGCTAGTAGTAGTATTCGCTAACCGAAATCTCTTGCATTCGAATGCAAGTTCTCGGATACTGTCACTCGCTAGTAGTAGTATTCGCTAATCGAAATCTCTTGCATTCGAATGCAAGTTCTCGGATACTGTCACTCGCTAGTAGTAGTATTCGCTAATCGAAATCTCTTGCATTCGAATGCAAGTTCTCGGATACTGTCACTCGCTAGTAGTAGTATTCGCCAATCGAAATCTCTTGCATTCGAATGCAAGTTCTCGGATACTGTCACTCAGTAGTAGTAGTATTCGCCAATCGAAATCTCTTGTATTCGAATGCAAGTTCTCGGATACTGTCACTCACTAGTAGTAGTATTCGCTAATCGAAATCTCTTGTATTCGAATGCAAGTTCTCGGATACTGTCAAGCGCTAGTAGTAGTATTCGCTAATCGAAATCTCTTGTATTGGAATGCAAGTTCTCAGATACTGTCACTCGCTAGTAGTAGTATTCGCTAATCGAAATCTCTTGTATTCGGATGCAAGTTCTCGGATACTGTCACTCACTAGTAGTAGTATTCGCCAAACGAAATCTCTTGCATTCGAATGCAAGTTCTCGGATACTGTCACTCGCTAGTAGTAGTAGTATTGGCTAATCGAAACCTCTTGTATTCGAATGCAAGTTCTCGGATACTGTCACTCGCTAGTAGTAGTATTCGGTAGTCGAAATCTCTTGTATTCGAATGCAAGTTCTCGGATACTGTCACTCGCTAGTAGTAGTGTTCGCTAATCGAAACCTCTTGTATTCGAATGCAAGTTCTCGGATACTGTCAATCGCTAGTAGTAGTATTCGCTAATCGAAATCTCTTGCATTCGAATGCAAGTTCACGGATACTGTCACTCGCTAGTAGTAGTATTCGCTAATCGAAACCTCTTGTATTCGAATGCAAGTTCTCAGATACTGTCACTCGCTAGTAGTAGTATTCGCTAATCGAAATCTCCTGTATTCGGATGCAAGTTCTCGGATACTGTCACTCACTAGTAGTAGTATTCGCCAAACGACTTCTCTTGCATTCGAATGCAAGTTCTCGGATACTGTCACTCACTAGTAGTAGTATTCGCCAAACGAAATCTCTTGCATTCGAATGCAAGTTCTCGGATACTGTCACTCGCTAGTAGTAGTATTCGCTAATCGAAATCTCTTGCATTCGGATGCAAGTTCTCGGATACTGTCACTCGCTAGTAGTAGTATTGGCTAATCGAAGTCTCTTGTATTCGAATGCAAGTTCTCGGATACTGTCACTCACTAGTAGTAGTATTCGCTAATCGAAATCTCTTGCATTCGAATGCAAGTTCTCGGATACTGTCACTCTGTAGTAGTAGTATTCGCCAATCGAAATCTCTTGTATTCGAATGCAAGTTCTCGGATACTGTCACTCACTAGTAGTAGTATTCGCTAATCGAAATCTCTTGTATTCGAATGCAAATTCTCGGATACTGTCACTAACTAGTAGTAGTATTCGCTAATCGAAATCTCATGTATTCGAATGCAAGTTCTCGGATACTGTCAAGCGCTTGTAGTAGTATTCGCCAAACGAAATCTCTTGCATTCGAATGCAAGTTCTCAGATACTGTCACTCGCTAGTAGTAGTATTCGCTAATCGAAATCTCTTGTATAAGGATGCAAGTTCTCGGATACTGTCACTCACTAGTAGTAGTATTCGCCAAACGAAATCTCTTGCATTCGAATGCAAGTTCTCGGATACTGTCACTCGCTAGTAGTAGTATTCGCTAATCGAAATCTCTTGCATTCGAATGCAAGATTCTCGGATACTGTCACTCACTAGTAGTAGTATTCGCCAAACGAAATCTCTTGTATTCGAATGCAAGTTCTCGGATACTGTCACACGCTAGTAGTAGTATTCGCTAATCGAAATCTCTTACATTCGAATGCAAGTTCTCGGATACTGTCACTCGCTAGTAGTAGTATTCGCTAATCGAAATCTCTTGCATTCGAATGCAAGTTCTCGGATACTGTCACTCGCTAGTAGTAGTATTCGCTAATCGAAATCTCTTGTATTCGAATGCAAGTTCTCAGATACTGTCACTCACTAGTAGTAGTATTCGCTAATCGAAATCTCTTGTATTCGAATGCAAGTTCTCGGATACTGTCACTCGCTAGTAGTAGTATTCGCTAATCGAAATCTCTTGTATAAGGATGCAAGTTCTCGGATACTGTCACTCACTAGTAGTAGCATTCGCCAATCGAAATCTCTTGTATAAGGATGCAAGTTCTCGGATACGGTCACTCGCTAGTAGTAGTATTCGCCAATCGAAATCTCTTGCATTCGAATGCAAGTTCTCGGATACTGTCCCTCACTAGTAGTAGTATTCGCCAATCGAAATCTCTTGTATTTGAATGCAAGTTCTCGGATACTGTTACTCACTAGTAGTAGTATTCGCTAATCGAAATTTCTTGCATTCGAATGCAAGTTCTCGGATACTGTCCCTCACTAGTAGTAGTATTCGCCAATCGAAATCTCTTGTATTTGAATGCAAGTTCTCGGATACTGTTACTCACTAGTAGTAGTATTCGCTAATCGAAATCTCTTGCATTCGACTGCAAGTTCTCGGATACTGTCAATCGCTAGTAGTAGTATTCGCCAAACGAAATCTCTTGCATTCGAATGCAAGTTCTCAGATACTGTCACTCGCTAGTAGTAGTATTCGCTAATCGAAATCTCTTGTATTCGGATGCAAGTTCTCGGATACTGTCACTCACTAGTAGTAGTATTCGCCAAACGAAATCTCTTGCATTCGAATGCAAGTTCTCGGATACTGTCACTCACTAGTAGTAGTATTGGCTAATCGAAGTCTCTTGTATTCGGATGCAAGTTCTCGGATACTGTCCCTCACTAGTAGTAGTATTCGCTAATCGAAATCTCTTGTATTCGAATGCAAGTTCTCGGATACTGTCACTCGCTAGTAGTAGTATTCGCTAATCGAAATCTCTTGTATTCGGATGCAAGTTCTCGGATAGTGTCACTCACTAGTAGTAGTATTCGCTAATCGAAATCTCTTGTATTCGGATGCAAGTTCTCGGATAGTGTCACTCGCTAGTAGTAGTATTCGCTAATCGAAATCTCTTGCATTCGAATGCAAGTTCTCGGATACTGTCACTCGCTAGTAGTAGTATTCGCTAATCGAAATCTCTTGCATTCGAATGCAAGATCTCGGATACTGTCACTTGCTAGTAGTAGTATTCGCTAATCGAAATCTCTTGCATTCGAATGCAAGTTCTCGGATACTGTCACTTGCTAGTAGTAGTATTCGCTAATCGAAATCTCTTGCATTCGAATGCAAGTTCTCGGATACTGTCACTCGCTAGTAGTAGTATTCGCTAATCGAAATCTCTTGCATTCGAATGCAAGTTCTCGGATACTGTCACTTGCTAGTAGTAGTATTCGCTAATCGAAATCTCTTGCATTCGAATGCAAGTTCTCGGATACTGTCACTCGCTAGTACTAGTATTCGCTAATCGAAATCTCTTGCATTCGAATGCAAGTTCTCGGATACTGTCACTCTCTAGGAGTAGTATTCGCTAATCGAAATCTCTTGCATTCGAATGCAAGTTCTCGGATACTGTCACTCGCTAGTAGTAGTATTCGCTAATCGAAATCTCTTGCATTCGAATGCAAGTTCTCGGATACTGTCACTCGCTAGTAGTAGTATTCGCTAATCGAAATCTCTTGCATTCGAATGCAAGTTCTCAGATACTGTCACGCACTAGTAGTAGTATTCGCTAATCGAAATCTCTTGCATTCGAATGCAAGTTCTCGGATACTGTCACTCGCTAGTAGTAGTATTCGCTAATCGAAATCTCTTGCATTCGAATGCAAGTTCTCGGATACTGTCACTCGCTAGTAGTAGTATTCGCTAATCGAAATCTCTTGCATTCGAATGCAAGTTCTCGGATACTGTCACTCGCTAGTAGTAGTATTCGCTAATCGAAATCTCTTGCATTCGAATGCAAGTTCTCGGATACTGTCACTCTCTAGTAGTAGTATTCGCTAATCGAAATCTCTTGCATTCGAATGCAAGTTCTCGGATACTGTCACTCGCTAGTAGTAGTATTCGCTAATCGAAATCTCTTGCATTCGAATGCAAGTTCTCGGATACTGTCACTCGCTAGTAGTAGTATTCGCTAATCGAAATCTCTTGCATTCGAATGCAAGTTCTCGGATACTGTCACTCACTAGTAGTAGTATTCGCTAATCGAAATCTCTTGCATTCGAATGCAAGTTCTCGGATACTGTCACTCGCTAGTAGTAGTATTCGCTAATCGAAATCTCTTGCATTCGAATGCAAGTTCTCGGATACTGTCACTCGCTAGTAGTAGTATTCGCTAATCGAAATCTCTTGTATTCGAATGCAAGTTCTCAGATACTGTCACTCACGAGTAGTAGTATTCGCTAATCGAAATCTCTTGCATTCGAATGCAAGTTCTCGGATACTGTCACTCGCTAGTAGTAGTATTCGCTAATCGAAATCTCTTGCATTCGAATGCAAGTTCTCGGATACTGTCACACGCTAGTAGTAGAATTCGCTAATCGAAACCTCTTGTATTCGAATGCAAGTTCTCGGATACTGTCACTCGCTAGTAGTAGTAGTATTGGCTAATCGAAACCTCTTGTATTCGAATGCAAGTTCTCGGATACTGTCACTCGCTGGTAGTAGTAGTATTGGCTAATCGAAACCTCTTGTATTCGAATGCAAGTTCTCGGATACTGTCACTCGCTAGTAGTAGTATTCGCTAATCGAAACCTCTTGTATTCGAATGCAAGTTCTCGGATACTGTCACTCGCTAGTAGTAGTATTCGCTAATCGAAATCTCTTGTATTCGAATGCAAGTTCTCAGATACTGTCACTCACGAGTAGTAGTATTCGCTAATCGAAATCTCTTGCATTCGAATGCAAGTTCTCGGATACTGTCACTCGCTAGTAGTAGTATTCGCTAATCGAAATCTCTTGCATTCGAATGCAAGTTCTCGGATACTGTCACTCGCTAGTAGTAGAATTCGCTAATCGAAACCTCTTGTATTCGAATGCAAGTTCTCGGATACTGTCACTCGCTAGTAGTAGTAGTATTGGCTAATCGAAACCTCTTGTATTCGAATGCAAGTTCTCGGATGCTGTCACTCGCTAGTAGTAGTATTCGCTAATCGAAACCTCTTGTATTCGAATGCAAGTTCTCGGATACTGTCACTCGCTAGTAGTAGTATTCGCTAATCGAAATCTCTTGTATTCGAATGCAAGTTCTCAGATACTGTCACTCACGAGTAGTAGTATTCGCTAATCGAAATCTCTTGCATTCGAATGCAAGTTCTCGGATACTGTCACTCGCTAGTAGTAGTATTCGCTAATCGATACCTCTTGTATTCGAATGCAAGTTCTCAGATACTGTCACTCGCTAGTAGTAGTATTCGCTAATCGAAATCTCCTGTATTCGGATGCACGTTCTCGGATACTGTCACTCACTAGTAGTAGTATTCGCCAAACGACTTCTCTTGCATTCGAATGCAAGTTCTCGGATACTGTCACTCACTAGTAGTAGTATTCGGCAAACGAAATCTCTTGCATTCGAATGCAAGTTCTCGGATACTGTCAATCGTTATTAGTAGTATTCGCTAATCGAAATCTCTTGCATTCGAATGCAAGTTCTCGGATAGTTTCACTCGCTAGTAGTAGTATTCGCTAATCGAAATCTCTTGTATTCGAATGCAAGTTCTCAGATACTGTCACTCGCTAGTAGTAGTATTCGCTAATCGAAATCTCCTGTATTCGGATGCAAGTTCTCGGATACTGTCACTCACTAGTAGTAGTATTCGCCAAACGAAATCTCTTGCATTCGAATGCAAGTTCTCGGATACTGTCACTCACTAGTAGTAGTATTCGCCAAACGAAATCTCTTGCATTCGAATGCAAGTTCTCGGATACTGTCACTCACTAGTAGTAGTATTCGCTAATCGAAATCTCTTGCATTCGGATGCAAGTTCTCGGATACTGTCACTCACTAGTAGTAGTATTCGCTAATCCAAATCTCTTGTATTCGAATGCAAGTTCTCGGATACTGTCACTCGCTAGTAGTAGTATTCGCTAATCGAAATCTCTTGCATTCGAATGCAAGTTCTCGGATAGTGTCACTCGCTAGTAGCAGTATTCGCTAATCGAAATCTCTTGTATTCGAATGCAAGTTCTCAGATAGTGTGACTCGCTAGTAGTAGTATTCGCTAGTCGAAATCTCTTGCATTCGAATGCAAGTTCTCGGATAGTGTCACTCGCTAGTAGTAGTATTCGCTAATCGAAATCTCTTGTATTCGGATGCAGGTTCTCAGATACTGTCACTCACTAGTAGTAGTATTCGCTAGTCGAAATCTCTTGCATTCGAATGCAAGTTCTCGGATAGTGTCACTCGCTAGTAGTAGTATTCGCCAATCGAAATCTCTTGCATTCGAATGCAAGTTCTCGGATACTGTCACTCAGTAGTAGTAGTATTCGCCAATCGAAATCTCTTGTATTCGAATGCAAGTTCTCGGATACTGTCACTCACTAGTAGTAGTATTCGCTAATCGAAATCTCTTGTATTCGGATGCAAGTTCTCGGATACTGTCACTCACTAGTAGTAGTATTCGCTAATCGAAATCTCTTGTATTCGAATGCAAGTTCTCGGATACTGTCACTAACTAGTAGTAGTATTCGCTAATCGAAATCTCATGTATTCGAATGCAAGTTCTCGGATACTGTCAAGCGCTAGTAGTAGTATTCGCTAATCGAAACCTCTTGTATTCGGATGCAAGTTCTCGGATACTGTCACTAACTAGTAGTAGTATTCGCTAATCGAAATCTCATGTATTCGAATGCAAGTTCTCGGATACTGTCAAGCGCTAGTGGTAGTATTCGCCAAACGAAATCTCTTGTATTCGGATGCAAGTTCTCGGATACTGTCACTCACTAGTAGTAGTATTCGCCAAACGAAATCTCTTGTATTCGAATGCCAAGTTCTCGGATACTGTCACTCACTAGTAGTAGTATTCGCCAAACGAAATCTCTTGTATTCGAATGCCAAGTTCTCGGATACTGTCACTCGCTAGTAGTAGTATTCGCTAATCGAAATCTCTTGCATTCGAATGCAAGTTCTCGGATACTGTCACTCGCTAGTAGTAGTATTCGCTAATCGAAATCTCTTGCATTTGAATGCAAGATTCTCGGATACTGTCACACGCTAGTAGTAGTATTCGCTAATCGAAATCTCTTGCATTCGAATGCAAGTTCTCGGATACTGTCACTCGCTAGCAGTAGTATTCGCTAATCGAAATCTCTTACATTCGAATGCAAGTTCTCGGATACTGTCACTCGCTAGTAGTAGTATTCGCTAATCGAAATCTCTTGCATTCGAATGCAAGTTCTCGGATACTGTCACTCGCTAGTAGTAGTATTCGCTAATCGAAATCTCTTGCATTCGAATGCAAGTTCTCAGATACGGTCACTCGCTAGTAGTAGTATTCGCTAATCGAAATCTCTTGTATTCGAATGCAAGTTCTCAGATACTGTCACTCACTAGTAGTAGTATTCGCCAAACGAAATCTCTTGCATTCGAATGCAAGTTCTCGGATACTGTCACTCGCTAGTAGTAGTAGTATTCGCTAATCGAAATCTCTTGTATTCGGATGCAAGTTCTCGGATACTGTCACTCCCTAGTAGTAGTATTCGCTAATCGAAATCTCTTGCATTCGAATGCAAGTTGTCAGATACGGTCACTCGCTAGTAGTAGTATTCGCTAATCGAAATCTCTTGCATTTGAATGCAAGATTCTCGGATACTGTCACTCTCTGGTAGTAGTATTCGCTAATCGAAACCTCTTGTATTCGAATGCAAGTTCTCAGATGCTGTCACTCGCTAGTAGTAGTATTCGCTAATCGATATCTCCTGTATTCGGATGCAAGTTCTCGGATACTGTCACTCACTACTAGTAGTATTCGCCAAACGAAATCTCTTGCATTCGAATGCAAGTTCTCGGATACTGTCACTCGCTAGTAGTAGTATTCGCTAATCGAAATCCCTTGTATTCGAATGCAAGTTCTCAGATACTGTCACTCGCTAGTAGTAGTATTCGCTAATCGAAATCTCTTGTATTCGAATGCAAGTTCTCAGATACTGTCACTCACTAGTAGTAGTATTCGCCAAACGAAATCTCTTGCATTCGAATGCAAGTTCTCGGATACTGTCACTCGCTAGTAGTAGTATTCGCTAATCGAAATCTCTTGTATTCGGATGCAAGTTCTCGGATACTGTCACTCCCTAGTAGTAGTATTCGCTAATCGAAATCTCTTGCATTCGAATGCAAGTTCTCAGATACGGTCACTCGCTAGTAGTAGTATTCGCTAATCGAAATCTCTTGTATTCGAATGCAAGTTCTCAGATACTGTCACTCACTAGTAGTAGTATTCGCTAATCGAAATCTGTTGCATTCGAATGCAAGTTCTCGGATACTGTCACTCACTAGTAGTAGTATTCGCCAGTCGAAATCTCTTGTATTCGAATGCAAGTTCTCGGATACTGTCACTCACCAGTAGTAGTATTCGCTAATCGAAATCTCTTGTATTCGAATGCAAGTTCTCGGATACTGTCACTAACTAGTAGTAGTATTCGCTAATCGAAATCTCTTGTATTCGAATGCAAGTTCTCGGATACTGTCAATCGGTAGTAGTAGTATTCGCCAAACGAAATCTCTTGCATTCGAATGCAAGTTCTCAGATACTGTCACTCGCTAGTAGTAGTATTCGCTAATCGAAATCTCTTGTATTCGAATGCAAGTTCTCGGATACTGTCAATCGGTAGTAGTAGTATTCGCCAAACGAAATCTCTTGCATTCGAATGCAAGTTCTCAGATACTGTCACTCGCTAGTAGTAGTATTCGCTAATCGAAATCTCTTGTATTCGAATGCAAGTTCTCAGATACTGTCACTCGCTAGTAGTAGTATTCGCTAATCGAAACCTCTTGTATTCGAATGCAAGTTCTCAGATACTGTCACTCGCTAGTAGTAGTATTCGCTAATCGAAATCTCGTGTATTCGGATGCAAGTTCTCGGATACTGTCACTCACTAGTAGTAGTATTCGCTAATCGAAATCTCTTGTATTCGAATGCAAGTTCTCAGATACTGTCACTCGCTAGTAGTGGTATTCGCTAATCGAAATCTCTTGTATTCGAATGCAAGTTCTCAGATACTGTCACTCACTAGTAGTAGTATTCGCTAGTCGAAATCTCTTGCATTGTAATGCAAGTTCTCGGATAGTGTCACTCGCTAGTAGTAGTATTCGCTAATCGAAATCTCTTGTATTCGAATGCAAGTTCTCAGATACTGTCACTCGCTAGTAGTAGTATTCGCTAATCGTAATCTCTTGTATTCGAATGCAAGTTCTCAGATACTGTCACTCGCTAGTAGTAGTATTCGCTAATCGAAACCTCTTGTATTCGAATGCAAGTTCTCAGATACGGTCACTCGCTAGTAGTAGTACTCGCTAATCGAAATCTCTTGTATTCGAATGCAAGTTCTCAGATACTGTCACTCGCTAGTAGTAGTATTCGCTAATCGAAATCTCTTGTATTCGAATGCAAGTTCTCAGATACTGTCACTCGCTAGTAGTAGTATTCGCTAATCGAAACCTCTTGTATTCGAATGCAAGTTCTCAGATACTGTCACTCGCTAGTAGTAGTATTCGCTAATCGAAATCTCTTGTATTCGAATGCAAGTTCTCAATACTGTCACTCACTAGTAGTAGTATTCGCCAAACGAAATCTCTTGCATTCGAATGCAAGTTCTCGGATACTGTCACTCGCTAGTAGTAGTATTCGCTAATCGAAATCTCTTGCATTCGGATGCAAGTTCTCGGATACTGTCACTCACTAGTAGTAGTATTCGCCAAACGAAATCTCTTGCATTCGAATGCAAGTTCTCGGATACTGTCACTCACTAGTACTAGTATTCGCCAAACGAAATCTCTTGCATTCGAATGCAAGTTCTCGGATACTGTCACTCACTAGTAGTAGTATTCGCTAATCGAAATCTCTTGCATTCGGATGCAAGTTCTCGGATACTGTCACTCACTAGTAGTAGTATTCGCTAATCCAAATCTCTTGTATTCGAATGCAAGTTCTCGGATACTGTCACTCGCTAGTAGTAGTATTCGCTAATCGAAATCTCTTGCATTCGAATGCAAGTTCTCGGATAGTGTCACTCGCTAGTAGTAGTATTCGCTAATCGAAATCTCTTGCATTCGAATGCAAGTTCTCGGATAGTGTTACTCACTAGTAGTAGTATTCGCTAATCGAAGTCTCTTGTATTCGGATGCAAGTTCTCGGATACTGTCACTCGCTAGTAGTAGTATTCGCTAATCGAAGTCTCTTGTATTCGGATGCAAGTTCTCGGATACTGTCACTCACTAGTAGTAGTATTCGCTAATCGAAATCTCTTGTATTCGAATGCAAGTTCTCGGATACTGTCACTCGCTAGTAGTAGTATTCGCTTATCGAAATCTCTTGTATTCGGATGCAAGTTCTCGGATAGTGTCACTCACTAGTAGTAGTATTCGCTAATCGAAAACTCTTGTATTCGGATGCAAGTTCTCGGATAGTGTCACTCGCTAGTAGTAGTATTCGCTAACCGAAATCTCTTGCATTCGAATGCAAGTTCTCGGATACTGTCACTCGCTAGTAGTAGTATTCGCTAATCGAAATCTCTTGCATTCGAATGCAAGTTCTCGGATACTGTCACTCGCTAGTAGTAGTATTCGCTAATCGAAATCTCTTGCATTCGAATGCAAGTTCTCGGATACTGTCACTCGCTAGTACTAGTATTCGCTAATCGAAATCTCTTGCATTCGAATGCAAGTTCTCGGATACTGTCACTCACTAGTAGTAGTATTCGCTAATCGAAATCTCTTGCATTCGAATGCAAGTTCTCGGATACTGTCACTCGCTAGTAGTAGTATTCGCTAATCGAAATCTCTTGCATTCGAATGCAAGTTCTCGGATACTGTCACTCGCTAGTAGTAGTATTCGCTAATCGAAATCTCTTGCATTCGAATGCAAGTTCTCGGATACTGTCACTCGCTAGTAGTAGTATTCGCTAATCGAAATCTCTTGCATTCGAATGCAAGTTCTCCGATACTGTCACTCGCTAGTAGTAGTATTCGCTAATCGAAATCTCTTGCATTCGAATGCAAGTTCTCGGATACTGTCACTCACTAGTAGTAGTATTCGCTAATCGAAATCTCTTGCATTCGAATGCAAGTTCTCGGATACTGTCACTCGCTAGTAGTAGTATTCGCTAATCGAAATCTCTTGCATTCGAATGCAAGTTTTCGGATACTGTCACTCGCTAGTAGTAGTATTCGCTAATCGAAACCTCTTGCATTCGAATGCAAGTTCTCGGATACTGTCACTCGCTAGTAGTAGTATTCGCTAATCGAAACCTGTTGTATTCGAATGCAAGTTCTCGGATACTGTCACTCGCTAGTAGTAGTAGTATTGGCTAATCGAAACCTCTTGTATTCGAATGCAAGTTCTCGGATACTGTCACTCGCTAGTAGTAGTATTCGCTAATCGAAATCTCTTGTATTCGAATGCAAGTTCTCGGATACTGTCACTCGCTAGTAGTAGTATTCGCTAATCGAAACCTCTTGTATTCGAATGCAAGTTCTCGGATACTGTCAATCGCTAGTAGTAGTATTCGCTAATCGAAATCTCTTGCATTCGAATGCAAGTTCTCGGATACTGTCACTCACTAGTAGTAGTATTCGCCAAACGAAATCTCTTGCATTCGAATGCAAGTTCTCGGATACTGTCACTCGCTAGTAGTAGTATTCGCTAATCGAAATCCCTTGTATTCGAATGCAAGTTCTCAGATACTGTCACTCGCTAGTAGTAGTATTCGCTAATCGAAATCTCTTGTATTCGAATGCAAGTTCTCAGATACTGTCACTCACTAGTAGTAGTATTCGCCAAACGAAATCTCTTGCATTCGAATGCAAGTTCTCGGATACTGTCACTCGCTAGTAGTAGTATTCGCTAATCGAAATCTCTTGTATTCGGATGCAAGTTCTCGGATACTGTCACTCCCTAGTAGTAGTATTCGCTAATCGAAATCTCTTGTATTCGAATGCAAGTTCTCAGATACGGTCACTCGCTAGTAGTAGTATTCGCTAATCGAAATCTCTTGTATTCGAATGCAAGTTCTCAGATACTGTCACTCACTAGTAGTAGTATTCGCTAATCGAAATCTGTTGCATTCGAATGCAAGTTCTCGGATACTGTCACTCACTAGTAGTAGTATTCGCCAGTCGAAATCTCTTGTATTCGAATGCAAGTTCTCGGATACTGTCACTCACCAGTAGTAGTATTCGCTAATCGAAATCTCTTGTATTCGAATGCAAGTTCTCGGATACTGTCACTAACTAGTAGTAGTATTCGCTAATCGAAATCTCTTGTATTCGAATGCAAGTTCTCGGATACTGTCAATCGGTAGTAGTAGTATTCGCCAAACGAAATCTCTTGCATTCGAATGCAAGTTCTCAGATACTGTCACTCGCTAGTAGTAGTATTCGCTAATCGAAATCTCTTGTATTCGAATGCAAGTTCTCGGATACTGTCAATCGGTAGTAGTAGTATTCGCCAAACGAAATCTCTTGCATTCGAATGCAAGTTCTCAGATACTGTCACTCGCTAGTAGTAGTATTCGCTAATCGAAATCTCTTGTATTCGAATGCAAGTTCTCAGATACTGTCACTCGCTAGTAGTAGTATTCGCTAATCGAAACCTCTTGTATTCGAATGCAAGTTCTCAGATACTGTCACTCGCTAGTAGTAGTATTCGCTAATCGAAATCTCCTGTATTCGGATGCAAGTTCTCGGATACTGTCACTCACTAGTAGTAGTATTCGCTAATCGAAATCTCTTGTATTCGAATGCAAGTTCTCAGATACTGTCACTCGCTAGTAGTGGTATTCGCTAATCGAAATCTCTTGTATTCGAATGCAAGTTCTCAGATACTGTCACTCACTAGTAGTAGTATTCGCTAGTCGAAATCTCTTGCATTGTAATGCAAGTTCTCGGATAGTGTCACTCGCTAGTAGTAGTATTCGCTAATCGAAATCTCTTGTATTCGAATGCAAGTTCTCAGATACTGTCACTCGCTAGTAGTAGTATTCGCTAATCGTAATCTCTTGTATTCGAATGCAAGTTCTCAGATACTGTCACTCGCTAGTAGTAGTATTCGCTAATCGAAACCTCTTGTATTCGAATGCAAGTTCTCAGATACGGTCACTCGCTAGTAGTAGTACTCGCTAATCGAAATCTCTTGTATTCGAATGCAAGTTCTCAGATACTGTCACTCGCTAGTAGTAGTATTCGCTAATCGAAATCTCTTGTATTCGAATGCAAGTTCTCAGATACTGTCACTCGCTAGTAGTAGTATTCGCTAATCGAAACCTCTTGTATTCGAATGCAAGTTCTCAGATACTGTCACTCGCTAGTAGTAGTATTCGCTAATCGAAATCTCTTGTATTCGAATGCAAGTTCTCAATACTGTCACTCACTAGTAGTAGTATTCGCCAAACGAAATCTCTTGCATTCGAATGCAAGTTCTCGGATACTGTCACTCGCTAGTAGTAGTATTCGCTAATCGAAATCTCTTGCATTCGGATGCAAGTTCTCGGATACTGTCACTCACTAGTAGTAGTATTCGCCAAACGAAATCTCTTGCATTCGAATGCAAGTTCTCGGATACTGTCACTCACTAGTACTAGTATTCGCCAAACGAAATCTCTTGCATTCGAATGCAAGTTCTCGGATACTGTCACTCACTAGTAGTAGTATTCGCTAATCGAAATCTCTTGCATTCGGATGCAAGTTCTCGGATACTGTCACTCACTAGTAGTAGTATTCGCTAATCCAAATCTCTTGTATTCGAATGCAAGTTCTCGGATACTGTCACTCGCTAGTAGTAGTATTCGCTAATCGAAATCTCTTGCATTCGAATGCAAGTTCTCGGATAGTGTCACTCGCTAGTAGTAGTATTCGCTAATCGAAATCTCTTGCATTCGAATGCAAGTTCTCGGATAGTGTTACTCACTAGTAGTAGTATTCGCTAATCGAAGTCTCTTGTATTCGGATGCAAGTTCTCGGATACTGTCACTCGCTAGTAGTAGTATTCGCTAATCGAAGTCTCTTGTATTCGGATGCAAGTTCTCGGATACTGTCACTCACTGGTAGTAGTATTCGCTAATCGAAATCTCTTGTATTCGAATGCAAGTTCTCGGATACTGTCACTCGCTAGTAGTAGTATTCGCTTATCGAAATCTCTTGTATTCGGATGCAAGTTCTCGGATAGTGTCACTCACTAGTAGTAGTATTCGCTAATCGAAATCTCTTGTATTCGGATGCAAGTTCTCGGATAGTGTCACTCGCTAGTAGTAGTATTCGCTAACCGAAATCTCTTGCATTCGAATGCAAGTTCTCGGATACTGTCACTCGCTAGTAGTAGTATTCGCTAATCGAAATCTCTTGCATTCGGATGCAAGTTCTGGGATACTGTCACTCACTAGTAGTAGTATTCGCTAATCGAAATCTCTTGTAGTCGAATGCAAGTTCTCGGATACTGTCACTCGCTAGTACTAGTATTCGCTAATCGAAATCTCTTGCATTCGAATGCAAGTTCTCGGATACTGTCACTCACTAGTAGTAGTATTCGCTAATCGAAATCTCTTGCATTCGAATGCAAGTTCTCGGATACTGTCACTCGCTAGTAGTAGTATTCGCTAATCGAAATCTCTTGCATTCGAATGCAAGTTCTCGGATACTGTCACTCGCTAGTAGTAGTATTCGCTAATCGAAATCTCTTGCATTCGAATGCAAGTTCTCGGATACTGTCACTCGCTAGTAGTAGTATTCGCTAATCGAAATCTCTTGCATTCGAATGCAAGTTCTCGGATACTGTCACTCGCTAGTAGTAGTATTCGCTAATCGAAATCTCTTGCATTCGAATGCAAGTTCTCGGATACTGTCACTCACTAGTAGTAGTATTCGCTAATCGAAATCTCTTGCATTCGAATGCAAGTTCTCGGATACTGTCACTCGCTAGTAGTAGTATTCGCTAATCGAAATCTCTTGCATTCGAATGCAAGTTTTCGGATACTGTCACTCGCTAGTAGTAGTATTCGCTAATCGAAACCTCTTGCATTCGAATGCAAGTTCTCGGATACTGTCACTCGCTAGTAGTAGTATTCGCTAATCGAAACCTCTTGTATTCGAATGCAAGTTCTCGGATACTGTCACTCGCTAGTAGTAGTAGTATTGGCTAATCGAAACCTCTTGTATTCGAATGCAAGTTCTCGGATACTGTCACTCGCTAGTAGTAGTATTCGCTAATCGAAATCTCTTGTATTCGAATGCAAGTTCTCGGATACTGTCACTCGCTAGTAGTAGTATTCGCTAATCGAAACCTCTTGTATTCGAATGCAAGTTCTCGGATACTGTCAATCGCTAGTAGTAGTATTCGCTAATCGAAATCTCTTGCATTCGAATGCAAGTTCTCGGATACTGTCACTCACTAGTAGTAGTATTCGCCAAACGAAATCTCTTGCATTCGAATGCAAGTTCTCGGATACTGTCACTCGCTAGTAGTAGTATTCGCTAATCGAAATCTCTTGCATTCGGATGCAAGTTCTGGGATACTGTCACTCACTAGTAGTAGTATTCGCTAATCGAAATCTCTTGTAGTCGAATGCAAGTTCTCGGATACTGTCACTCGCTATTAGTAGTATTCGCTAATCGAAATCTCTTGCATTCGAATGCAAGTTCTCGGATAGTTTCACTCGCTAGTAGTAGTATTCGCCAATCGAAATCTCTTGCATTCGAATGCAAGTTCTCGGATACTGTCACTCAGTAGTAGTAGTATTCGCCAATCGAAATCTCTTGTATTCGAATGCAAGTTCTCGGATACTGTCACTCACTAGTAGTAGTATTCGCTAATCGAAATCTCTTGTATTCGAATGCAAGTTCTCGGATACTGTCAAGCGCTAGTAGTAGTATTCGCTAATCGAAATCTCTTGTATTGGAATGCAAGTTCTCAGATACTGTCACTAACGAGTAGTAGTATTCGCTAATCGAAATCTCATGTATTCGAATGCAAGTTCTCGGATACTGTCAAGCGCTTGTAGTAGTATTCGCCAAACGAAATCTCTTGCATTCGAATGCAAGTTCTCAGATACTGTCACTCGCTAGTAGTAGTATTCGCTAATCGAAATCTCTTGTATTCGGATGCAAGTTCTCGGATACTGTCACTCACTAGTAGTAGTATTCGCCAAACGAAATCTCTTGCATTCGAATGCAAGTTCTCGGATACTGTCACTCACTAGTAGTAGTATTCGCCAAACGAAATCTCTTGTATTCGAATGCAAGTTCTCGGATACTGTCACTCGCTAGTAGTAGTATTCGCTAATCGAAATCTCTTGCATTCGAATGCAAGATTCTCGGATACTGTCACTCACTAGTAGTAGTATTCGGCAAACGAAATCTCTTGTATTCGAATGCAAGTTCTCGGATACTGTCACACGCTAGTAGTAGTATTCGCTAATCGAAATCTCTTACATTCGAATGCAAGTTCTCGGATACTGTCACTCGCTAGTAGTAGTATTCGCTAATCGAAATCTCTTGCATTCGAATGCAAGTTCTCGGATACTGTCACTCGCTAGTAGTAGTATTCGCTAATCGAAATCTCTTGTATTCGAATGCAAGTTCTCAGATACTGTCACTCACTAGTAGTAGTATTCGCTAATCGAAATCTCTTGTATTCGAATGCAAGTTCTCAGATACTGTCACTCGCTAGTAGAGGTATTCGCTAATCGAAATCTCTTGTATAAGGATGCAAGTTCTCGGATACTGTCACTCACTAGTAGTAGTATTCGCCAATCGAAATCTCTTGTATAAGGATGCAAGTTCTCGGATACTGTCACTCGCTAGTAGTAGTATTCGCCAATCGAAATCTCTTGCATTCGAATGCAAGTTCTCGGATACTGTCCCTCACTAGTAGTAGTATTCGCCAATCGAAATCTCTTGTATTTGAATGCAAGTTCTCGGATACTGTTACTCACTAGTAGTAGTATTCGCTAATCGAAATTTCTTGCATTCGAATGCAAGTTCTCGGATACTGTCCCTCACTAGTAGTAGTATTCGCCAATCGAAATCTCTTGTATTTGAATGCAAGTTCTCGGATACTGTTACTCACTAGTAGTAGTATTCGCTAATCGAAATCTCTTGCATTCGACTGCAAGTTCTCGGATACTGTCAATCGCTAGTAGTAGTATTCGCCAAACGAAATCTCTTGCATTCGAATGCAAGTTCTCAGATACTGTCACTCGCTAGTAGTAGTATTCGCTAATCGAAATCTCTTGTATTCGGATGCAAGTTCTCGGATACTGTCACTCACTAGTAGTAGTATTCGCCAAACGAAATCTCTTGCATTCGAATGCAAGTTCTCGGATACTGTCACTCACTAGTAGTAGTATTGGCTAATCGAAGTCTCTTGTATTCGGATGCAAGTTCTCGGATACTGTCACTCACTAGTAGTAGTATTCGCTAATCGAAATCTCTTGTATTCGAATGCAAGTTCTCGGATACTGTCACTCGCTAGTAGTAGTATTCGCTAATCGAAATCTCTTGTATTCGGATGCAAGTTCTCGGATAGTGTCACTCACTAGTAGTAGTATTCGCTAATCGAAATCTCTTGTATTCGGATGCAAGTTCTCGGATAGTGTCACTCGCTAGTAGTAGTATTCGCTAATCGAAATCTCTTGCATTCGAATGCAAGTTCTCGGATACTGTCACTCGCTAGTAGTAGTATTCGCTAATCGAAATCTCTTGCATTCGAATGCAAGTTCTCGGATACTGTCACTTGCTAGTAGTAGTATTCGCTAATCGAAATCTCTTGCATTCGAATGCAAGTTCTCGGATACTGTCACTTGCTAGTAGTAGTATTCGCTAATCGAAATCTCTTGCATTCGAATGCAAGTTCTCGGATACTGTCACTCGCTAGTAGTAGTATTCGCTAATCGAAATCTCTTGCATTCGAATGCAAGTTCTCGGATACTGTCACTTGCTAGTAGTAGTATTCGCTAATCGAAATCTCTTGCATTCGAATGCAAGTTCTCGGATACTGTCACTCGCTAGTACTAGTATTCGCTAATCGAAATCTCTTGCATTCGAATGCAAGTTCTCGGATACTGTCACTCTCTAGTAGTAGTATTCGCTAATCGAAATCTCTTGCATTCGAATGCAAGTTCTCGGATACTGTCACTCGCTAGTAGTAGTATTCGCTAATCGAAATCTCTTGCATTCGAATGCAAGTTCTCGGATACTGTCACTCGCTAGTAGTAGTATTCGCTAATCGAAATCTCTTGCATTCGAATGCAAGTTCTCAGATACTGTCACTCACTAGTAGTAGTATTCGCTAATCGAAATCTCTTGCATTCGAATGCAAGTTCTCGGATACTGTCACTCGCTAGTAGTAGTATTCGCTAATCGAAATCTCTTGCATTCGAATGCAAGTTCTCGGATACTGTCACTCGCTAGTAGTAGTATTCGCTAATCGAAATCTCTTGCATTCGAATGCAAGTTCTCGGATACTGTCACTCGCTAGTAGTAGTATTCGCTAATCGAAATCTCTTGCATTCGAATGCAAGTTCTCGGATACTGTCACTCTCTAGTAGTAGTATTCGCTACTCGAAATCTCTTGCATTCGAATGCAAGTTCTCGGATACTGTCACTCGCTAGTAGTAGTATTCGCTAATCGAAATCTCTTGCATTCGAATGCAAGTTCTCGGATACTGTCACTCGCTAGTAGTAGTATTCGCTAATCGAAATCTCTTGCATTCGAATGCAAGTTCTCGGATACTGTCACTCACTAGTAGTAGTATTCGCTAATCGAAATCTCTTGCATTCGAATGCAAGTTCTCGGATACTGTCACTCGGTAGTAGTAGTATTCGCTAATCGAAATCTCTTGAATTCGAATGCAAGTTCTCGGATACTGTCACTCGCTAGTAGTAGTATTCGCTAATCGAAATCTCTTGTATTCGAATGCAAGTTCTCAGATACTGTCACTCACGAGTAGTAGTATTCGCTAATCGAAATCTCTTGCATTCGAATGCAAGTTCTCGGATACTGTCACTCGCTAGTAGTAGTATTCGCTAATCGAAATCTCTTGCATTCGAATGCAAGTTCTCGGATACTGTCACTCGCTAGTAGTAGAATTCGCTAATCGAAACCTCTTGTATTCGAATGCAAGTTCTCGGATACTGTCACTCGCTAGTAGTAGTAGTATTGGCTAATCGAAACCTCTTGTATTCGAATGCAAGTTCTCGGATACTGTCACTCGCTAGTAGTAGTAGTATTGGCTAATCGAAACCTCTTGTATTCGAATGCAAGTTCTCGGATACTGTCACTCGCTAGTAGTAGTAGTCGCTAATCGAAACCTCTTGTATTCGAATGCAAGTTCTCGGATACTGTCACTCGCTAGTAGTAGTATTCGCTAATCGAAATCTCTTGTATTCGAATGCAAGTTCTCAGATACTGTCACTCACGAGTAGTAGTATTCGCTAATCGAAATCTCTTGCATTCGAATGCAAGTTCTCGGATACTGTCACTCGCTAGTAGTAGTATTCGCTAATCGAAATCTCTTGCATTCGAATGCAAGTTCTCGGATACTGTCACTCGCTAGTAGTAGAATTCGCTAATCGAAACCTCTTGTATTCGAATGCAAGTTCTCGGATACTGTCACTCGCTAGTAGTAGTAGTATTGGCTAATCGAAACCTCTTGTATTCGAATGCAAGTTCTCGGATGCTGTCACTCGCTAGTAGTAGTATTCGCTAATCGAAACCTCTTGTATTCGAATGCAAGTTCTCGGATACTGTCACTCGCTAGTAGTAGTATTCGCTAATCGAAATCTCTTGTATTCGAATGCAAGTTCTCAGATACTGTCACTCACGAGTAGTAGTATTCGCTAATCGAAATCTCTTGCATTCGAATGCAAGTTCTCGGATACTGTCACTCGCTAGTAGTAGTATTCGCTAATCGATACCTCTTGTATTCGAATGCAAGTTCTCAGATACTGTCACTCGCTAGTAGTAGTATTCGCTAATCGAAATCTCCTGTATTCGGATGCAAGTTCTCGGATACTGTCACTAAACTAGTAGTAGTATTCGCCAAACGACTTCTCTTGCATTCGAATGCAAGTTCTCGGATACTGTCACTCACTAGTAGTAGTATTCGGGAAACGAAATCTCTTGCATTCGAATGCAAGTTCTCGGATACTGTCACTCGTTATTAGTAGTATTCGCTAATCGAAATCTCTTGCATTCGAATGCAAGTTCTCGGATAGTTTCACTCGCTAGTAGTAGTATTCGCTAATCGAAATCTCTTGTATTCGAATGCAAGTTCTCAGATACTGTCACTCGCTAGTAGTAGTATTCGCTAATCGAAATCTCCTGTATTCGGATGCAAGTTCTCGGATACTGTCACTCACTAGTAGTAGTATTCGCCAAACGAAATCTCTTGCATTCGAATGCAAGTTCTCGGATACTGTCACTCACTAGTAGTAGTATTCGCCAAACGAAATCTCTTGCATTCGAATGCAAGTTCTCGGATACTGTCACTCACTAGTAGTAGTATTCGCTAATCGAAATCTCTTGCATTCGGATGCAAGTTCTCGGATACTGTCACTCACTAGTAGTAGTATTCGCTAATACAAATCTCTTGTATTCGAATGCAAGTTCTCGGATACTGTCACTCGCTAGTAGTAGTATTCGCTAATCCAAATCTCTTGCATTCGAATGCAAGTTCTCGGATAGTGTCACTCGCTAGTAGCAGTATTCGCTAATCGAAATCTCTTGTATTCGAATGCAAGTTCTCAGATAGTGTCACTCGCTAGTAGTAGTATTCGCTAGTCGAAATCTCTTGCATTCGAATGCAAGTTCTCGGATAGTGTCACTCGCTAGTAGTAGTATTCGCTAATCGAAATCTCTTGTATTCGGATGCAGGTTCTCAGATACTGTCACTCACTAGTAGTAGTATTCGCTAGTCGAAATCTCTTGCATTCGAATGCAAGTTCTCGGATAGTGTCACTCGCTAGTAGTAGTATTCGCCAATCGAAATCTCTTGCATTCGAATGCAAGTTCTCGGATACTGTCACTCAGTAGTAGTAGTATTCGCCAATCGAAATCTCTTGTATTCGAATGCAAGTTCTCGGATACTGTCACTCACTAGTAGTAGTATTCGCTAATCGAAATCTCTTGTATTCGGATGCAAGTTCTCGGATACTGTCACTCAGTAGTAGTAGTATTCGCCAATCGAAATCTCTTGTATTCGAATGCAAGTTCTCGGATACTGTCACTCACTAGTAGTAGTATTCGCTAATCGAAATCTCTTGTATTCGAATGCAAGTTCTCGGATACTGTCACTCGCTAGTAGTAGAATTCGCTAATCGAAATCTCTTGTATTCGAATGCAAGTTCTCGGATACTGTCACTCACTAGTAGTAGTATTCGCTAATCGAAATCTCTTGTATTCGAATGCAAGTTCTCGGATACTGTCACTAACTAGTAGTAGTATTCGCTAATCGAAATCTCATGTATTCGAATGCAAGTTCTCGGATACTGTCAAGCGCTAGTGGTAGTATTCGCCAAACGAAATCTCTTGTATTCGGATGCAAGTTCTCGGATACTGTCACTCACTAGTAGTAGTATTCGCCAAACGAAATCTCTTGTATTCGAATGCCAAGTTCTCGGATACTGTCACTCACTAGTAGTAGTATTCGCCAAACGAAATCTCTTGTATTCGAATGCCAAGTTCTCGGATACTGTCACTCGCTAGTAGTAGTATTCGCTAATCGAAATCTCTTGCATTCGAATGCAAGTTCTCGGATACTGTCACTCGCTAGTAGTAGTATTCGCTAATCGAAATCTCTTGCATTTGAATGCAAGATTCTCGGATACTGTCACACGCTAGTAGTAGTATTCGCTAATCGAAATCTCTTGCATTCGAATGCAAGTTCTCGGATACTGTCACTCGCTAGCAGTAGTATTCGCTAATCGAAATCTCTTACATTCGAATGCAAGTTCTCGGATACTGTCACTCGCTAGTAGTAGTATTCGCTAATCGAAATCTCTTGCATTCGAATGCAAGTTCTCGGATACTGTCACTCAGTAGTAGTAGTATTCGCTAATCGAAATCTCTTGCATTCGAATGCAAGTTCTCGGATACTGTCACTCGCTAGTAGTAGTATTCGCTAATCGAAATCTCTTGTATTCGAATGCAAGTTCTCAGATACTGTCACTCGCTAGTAGTAGTATTCGCTAATCGAAACCTCTTGTATTCGAATGCAAGTTCTCAGATGCTGTCACTCGCTAGTAGTAGTATTCGCTAATCGATATCTCCTGTATTCGGATGCAAGTTCTCGGATACTGTCACTCACTAGTAGTAGTATTCGCCAAACGAAATCTCTTGCATTCGAATGGAAGTTCTCGGATACTGTCACTCGCTAGTAGTAGTATTCGCTAATCGAAATCTCTTGTATTCGAATGCAAGTTCTCAGATACTGTCACTCGCTAGTAGTAGTATTCGCTAATCGAAATCTCTTGTATTCGAATGCAAGTTCTCAGATACTGTCACTCACTAGTAGTAGTATTCGCCAAATGAAATCTCTTGCATTCGAATGCAAGTTCTCGGATACTGTCACTCGCTAGTAGTAGTATTCGCTAATCGAAATCTCTTGTATTCGGATGCAAGTTCTCGGATACTGTCACTCCCTAGTAGTAGTATTCGCTAATCGAAATCTCTTGTATTCGAATGCAAGTTCTCAGATACGGTCACTCGCTAGTAGTAGTATTCGCTAATCGAAATCTCTTGTATTCGAATGCAAGTTCTCAGATACTGTCACTCACTAGTAGTAGTATTCGCTAATCGAAATCTGTTGCATTCGAATGCAAGTTCTCGGATACTGTCACTCACTAGTAGTAGTATTTGCCAGTCGAAATCTCTTGTATTCGAATGCAAGTTCTCGGATACTGTCACTCACCAGTAGTAGTATTCGCTAATCGAAATCTCTTGTATTCGAATGCAAGTTCTCGGATACTGTCACTAACTAGTAGTAGTATTCGCTAATCGAAATCTCTTGTATTCGAATGCAAGTTCTCGGATACTGTCAATCGGTAGTAGTAGTATTCGCCAAACGAAATCTCTTGCATTCGAATGCAAGTTCTCAGATACTGTCACTCGCTAGTAGTAGTATTCGCTAATCGAAATCTCTTGTATTCGAATGCAAGTTCTCGGATACTGTCAATCGGTAGTAGTAGTATTCGCCAAACGAAATCTCTTGCATTCGAATGCAAGTTCTCAGATACTGTCACTCGCTAGTAGTAGTATTCGCTAATCGAAATCTCTTGTATTCGAATGCAAGTTCTCAGATACTGTCACTCGCTAGTAGTAGTATTCGCTAATCGAAACCTCTTGTATTCGAATGCAAGTTCTCAGATACTGTCACTCGCTAGTAGTAGTATTCGCTAATCGAAATCTCCTGTATTCGGAATCAAGTTCTCGGATACTGTCACTCACTAGTAGTAGTATTCGCTAATCGAAATCTCTTGTATTCGAATGCAAGTTCTCAGATACTGTCACTCGCTAGTAGTAGTATTCGCTAATCGAAATCTCTTGTATTCGAATGCAAGTTCTCAGATACTGTCACTCACTAGTAGTAGTATTCGCTAGTCGAAATCTCTTGCATTGTAATGCAAGTTCTCGGATAGTGTCACTCGCTAGTAGTAGTATTCGCTAATCGAAATCTCTTGTATTCGAATGCAAGTTCTCAGATACTGTCACTCGCTAGTAGTAGTATTCGCTAATCGTAATCTCTTGTATTCGAATGCAAGTTCTCAGATACTGTCACTCGCTAGTAGTAGTATTCGCTAATCGAAACCTCTTGTATTCGAATGCAAGTTCTCAGATACTATCAGTCGCTAGTAGTAGTACTCGCTAATCGAAATCTCTTGTATTCGAATGCAAGTTCTCAGATACTGTCACTCGCTAGTAGTAGTATTCGCTAATCGAAATCTCTTGTATTCGAATGCAAGTTCTCAGATACTGTCACTCGCTAGTAGTAGTATTCGCTAATCGAAACCTCTTGTATTCGAATGCAAGTTCTCAGATACTGTCACTCGCTAGTAGTAGTATTCGCTAATCGAAATCTCTTGTATTCGAATGCAAGTTCTCAATACTGTCACTCACTAGTAGTAGTATTCGCCAAACGAAATCTCTTGCATTCGAATGCAAGTTCTCGGATACTGTCACTCGCTAGTAGTAGTATTCGCTAATCGAAATCTCTTGCATTCGGATGCAAGTTCTCGGATACTGTCACTCACTATTAGTAGTATTCGCCAAACGAAATCTCTTGCATTCGAATGCAAGTTCTCGGATACTGTCACTCACTAGTACTAGTATTCGCCAAACGAAATCTCTTGCATTCGAATGCAAGTTCTCGGATACTGTCACTCACTAGTAGTAGTATTCGCTAATCGAAATCTCTTGCATTCGGATGCAAGTTCTCGGATACTGTCACTCACTAGTAGTAGTATTCGCTAATCCAAATCTCTTGTATTCGAATGCAAGTTCTCGGATACTGTCACTCGCTAGTAGTAGTATTCGCTAATCGAAATCTCTTGCATTCGAATGCAAGTTCTCGGATAGTGTCACTCGCTAGTAGTAGTATTCGCTAATCGAAATCTCTTGCATTCGAATGCAAGTTCTCGGATAGTGTCACTCGCTAGTAGCAGTATTCGCTAATCGAAATCTCTTGTATTCGAATGCAAGTTCTCAGATAGTGTCACTCGCTAGTAGTAGTATTCGCTAATCGAAATCTCTTGTATTCGAATGCAAGTTCTCAGATACTGTCACTCGCTAGTAGTAGTATTCGCTAATCGAAATCTCTTGTATTCGAATGCAAGTTCTCAGATACTGGCACTCGCTAGTAGTAGTATTCGCTAATCGAAATCTCTTGTATTCGAATGCAAGTTCTCAGATACTGTCACTCGCTAGTAGTAGTATTCGCTAATCGAAATCTCTTGTATTCGAATGCAAGTTCTCGGATACTGTCACTCACTAGTAGTAGTATTCGCTAGTCGAAATCTCTTGCATTCGAATGCAAGTTCTCGGATAGTGTCACTCGCTAGTAGTAGTATTCGCCAATCGAAATCTCTTGCATTCGAATGCAAGTTCTCGGATACTGTCACTCAGTAGTAGTAGTATTCGCCAATCGAAATCTCTTGTATTCGAATGCAAGTTCTCGGATACTGTCACTCACTAGTAGTAGTATTCGCTAATCGAAATCTCTTGTATTCGAATGCAAGTTCTCGGATACTGTCACTAACTAGTAGTAGTATTCGCTAATCGAAATCTCATGTATTCGAATGCAAGTTCTCGGATACTGTCAAGCGCTAGTAGTAGTATTCGCTAATCGAAACCTCTTGTATTCGGATGCAAGTTCTCGGATACTGTCACTAACTAGTAGTAGTATTCGCTAATCGAAATCTCATGTATTCGAATGCAAGTTCTCGGATACTGTCAAGCGCTAGTGGTAGTATTCGCCAAACGAAATCTCTTGTATTCGGATGCAAGTTCTCGGATACTGTCACTCACTAGTAGTAGTATTCGCCAAACGAAATCTCTTGTATTCGAATGCCAAGTTCTCGGATACTGTCACTCACTAGTAGTAGTATTCGCCAAACGAAATCTCTTGTATTCGAATGCCAAGTTCTCGGATACTGTCACTCGCTAGTAGTAGTATTCGCTAATCGAAATCTCTTGCATTCGAATGCAAGTTCTCGGATACTGTCACTCGCTAGTAGTAGTATTCGCTAATCGAAATCTCTTGCATTTGAATGCAAGATTCTCGGATACTGTCACACGCTAGTAGTAGTATTCGCTAATCGAAATCTCTTGCATTCGAATGCAAGTTCTCGGATACTGTCACTCGCTAGCAGTAGTATTCGCTAATCGAAATCTCTTACATTCGAATGCAAGTTCTCGGATACTGTCACTCGCTAGTAGTAGTATTCGCTAATCGAAATCTCTTGCATTCGAATGCAAGTTCTCGGATACTGTCACTCGCTAGTAGTAGTATTCGCTAATCGAAATCTCTTGCATTCGAATGCAAGTTCTCGGATACTGTCACTCTCTGGTAGTAGTATTCGCTAATCGAAAGATCTTGCATTCGAATGCAAGTTCTCGGATACTGTCACTCGCTAGTAGTAGTATTCGCTAATCGAAATCTCTTGTATTCGAATGCAAGTTCTCAGATACTGTCACTCGCTAGTAGTAGTATTCGCTAATCGAAACCTCTTGTATTCGAATGCAAGTTCTCAGATGCTGTCACTCGCTAGTAGTAGTATTCGCTAATCGATATCTCCTGTATTCGGATGCAAGTTCTCGGATACTGTCACTCACTAGTAGTAGTATTCGCCAAACGAAATCTCTTGCATTCGAATGCAAGTTCTCGGATACTGTCACTCGCTAGCAGTAGTATTCGCTAATCGAAATCTCTTGTATTCGAATGCAAGTTCTCAGATACTGTCACTCGCTAGTAGTAGTATTCGCTAATCGAAATCTCTTGTATTCGAATGCAAGTTCTCAGATACTGTCACTCACTAGTAGTAGTATTCGCCAAACGAAATCTCTTGCATTCGAATGCAAGTTCTCGGATACTGTCACTCGCTAGTAGTAGTATTCGCTAATCGAAATCTCTTGTATTCGGATGCAAGTTCTCGGATACTGTCACTCCCTAGTAGTAGTATTCGCTAATCGAAATCTCTTGTATTCGAATGCAAGTTCTCAGATACGGTCACTCGCTAGTAGTAGTATTCGCTAATCGAAATCTCGTGTATTCGAATGCAAGTTCTCAGATACTGTCACTCACTAGTAGTAGTATTCGCTAATCGAAATCTGTTGCATTCGAATGCAAGTTCTCGGATACTGTCACTCACTAGTAGTAGTATTCGCCAGTCGAAATCTCTTGTATTCGAATGCAAGTTCTCGGATACTGTCACTCACCAGTAGTAGTATTCGCTAATCGAAATCTCTTGTATTCGAATGCAAGTTCTCGGATACTGTCACTAACTAGTAGTAGTATTCGCTAATCAAAATCTCTTGTATTCGAATGCAACTTCTCGGATACTGTCAATCGGTAGTAGTATTCGCCAAACGAAATCTCTTGCATTCGAATGCAAGTTCTCAGATACTGTCACTCGCTAGTAGTAGTATTCGCTAATCGAAATCTCTTGTATTCGAATGCAAGTTCTCGGATACGATCAATCGGTAGTAGTAGTATTCGCCAAACGAAATCTCTTGTATTCGAATGCAAGTTCTCAGATACTGTCACTCACTAGTAGTAGTATTCGCTAATCGAAATCTGTTGCATTCGAATGCAAGTTCTCGGATACTGTCACTCACTAGTAGTAGTATTCGCCAGTCGAAATCTCTTGTATTCGAATGCAAGTTCTCGGATACTGTCACTCACCAGTAGTAGTATTCGCTAATCGAAATCTCTTGTATTCGAATGCAAGTTCTCGGATACTGTCACTAACTAGTAGTAGTATTCGCTAATCGAAATCTCTTGTATTCGAATGCAACTTCTCGGATACTGTCAATCGGTAGTAGTAGTATTCGCCAAACGAAATCTCTTGCATTCGAATGCAAGTTCTCAGATACTGTCACTCGCTAGTAGTAGTATTCGCTAATCGAAATCTCTTGTATTCGAATGCAACTTCTCGGATACTGTCAATCGGTAGTAGTAGTATTCGCCAAACGAAATCTCTTGCATTCGAATGCAAGTTCTCAGATACTGTCACTCGCTAGTAGTAGTATTCGCTAATCGAAATCTCTTGTATTCGGATGCAAGTTCTCGGATACTGTCACTCACTAGTAGTAGTATTCGCTAATCGAAATCTCTTGTATTCGAATGCAAGTTCTCAGATACTGTCACTCGCTAGTAGTAGTATTCGCTAATCGAAATCTCTTGTATTCGAATGCAAGTTCTCAGATACTGTCACTCACTAGTAGTAGTATTCGCTAGTCGAAATCTCTTGCATTGTAATGCAAGTTCTCGGATAGTGTCACTCGCTAGTAGTAGTATTCGCTAATCGAAATCTCTTGTATTCGAATGCAAGTTCTCAGATACTGTCACTCGCTAGTAGTAGTATTCGCTAATCGTAATCTCTTGTATTCGAATGCAAGTTCTCGGATACTGTCACTCGCTAGTAGTAGTATTCGCTAATCGAAACCTCTTGTATTCGAATGCAAGTTCTCAGATACTGTCACTCGCTAGTAGTAGTACTCGCTAATCGACATCTCTTGTATTCGAATGCAAGTTCTCAGATACTGTCACTCGCTAGTAGTAGTATTCGCTAATCGAAATCTCTTGTATTCGAATGCAAGTTCTCAGATACTGTCACTCGCTAGTAGTAGTATTCGCTAATCGAAACCTCTTGTATTCGAATGCAAGTTCTCAGATACTGTCACTCGCTAGTAGTAGTATTCGCTAATCGAAATCTCTTGTATTCGAATGCAAGTTCTCAATACTGTCACTCACTAGTAGTAGTATTCGCCAAACGAAATCTCTTGCATTCGAATGCAAGTTCTCGGATACTGTCACTCGCTAGTAGTAGTATTCGCTAATCGAAATCTCTTGCATTCGGATGCAAGTTCTCGGATACTGTCACTCACTAGTAGTAGTATTCGCCAAACGAAATCTCTTGCATTCGAATGCAAGTTCTCGGATACTGTCACTCACTAGTACTAGTATTCGCCAAACGAAATCTCTTGCATTCGAATGCAAGTTCTCGGATACTGTCACTCACTAGTAGTAGTATTCGCTAATCGAAATCTCTTGCATTCGGATGCAAGTTCTCGGATACTGTCACTCACTAGTAGTAGTATTCGCTAATCCAAATCTCTTGTATTCGAATGCAAGTTCTCGGATACTGTCACTCGCTAGTAGTAGTATTCGCTAATCGAAATCTCTTGCATTCGAATGCAAGTTCTCGGATAGTGTCACTCGCTAATAGTAGTATTCGCTAATCGAAATCTCTTGCATTCGAATGCAAGTTCTCGGATAGTGTCACTCGCTAGTAGCAGTATTCGCTAATCGAAACCTCTTGTATTCGAATGCAAGTTCTCAGATAGTGTCACTCGCTAGTAGTAGTATTCGCTAATCGAAATCTCTTGTATTCTAATGCAAGTTCTCAGATACTGTCACTCGCTAGTAGTAGTATTCGCTAATCGAAATCTCTTGTATTCGAATGCAAGTTCTCAGATACTGTCACTCGCTAGTAGTAGTATTCGCCAAACGAAATCTCTTGCATTCGAATGCAAGTTCTCGGATACTGTCACTCGCTAGTAGTAGTATTCGCTAATCGAAATCTCTTGTATTCGAATGCAAGTTCTCAGATACTGTCACTCGCTAGTAGTAGTATTCGCTAATCGAAATCTCTTGTATTCGAATGCAAGTTCTCAGATACTGTCACTCACTAGTAGTAGTATTCGCCAAACGAAATCTCTTGCATTCGAATGCAAGTTCTCGGACACTGTCACTCGCTAGTAGTAGTATTCGCTAATCGAAATCTCTTGTATTCGGATGCAAGTTCTCGGATACTGTCACTCCCTAGTAGTAGTATTCGCTAATCGAAATCTCTTGTATTCGAATGCAAGTTCTCAGACACGGTCACTCGCTAGTAGTAGTATTCGCTAATCGAAATCTCTTGTATTCGAATGCAAGTTCTCAGATACTGTCACTCACTAGTAGTAGTATTCGCTAATCGAAATCTGTTGCATTCGAATGCAAGTTCTCGGATACTGTCAATCGGTAGTAGTAGTATTCGCCAAACGAAATCTCTTGCATTCGAATGCAAGTTCTCAGATACTGTCACTCGCTAGTAGTAGTATTCGCTAATCGAAAGCTCTTGTATTCGAATGCAAGTTCTCGGATACTGTCAATCGGTAGTAGTAGTATTCGCCAAACGAAATCTCTTGCATTCGAATGCAAGTTCTCAGATACTGTCACTCGCTAGTAGTAGTATTCGCTAATCGAAATCTCTTGTATTCGAATGCAAGTTCTCAGATACTGTCACTCGCTAGTAGTAGTATTCGCTAATCGAAACCTCTTGTATTCGAATGCAAGTTCTCAGATACTGTCACTCGCTAGTAGTAGTATTCGCTAATCGAAATCTCCTGTATTCGGATGCAAGTTCTCGGATACTGTCACTCACTAGTAGTAGTATTCGCTAATCGAAATCTCTTGTATTCGAATGCAAGTTCTCAGATACTGTCACTCACTAGTAGTAGTATTCGCTAGTCGAAATCTCTTGCATTGTAATGCAAGTTCTCGGATAGTGTCACTCGCTAGTAGTAGTATTCGCTAATCGAAATCTCTTGTATTCGAATGCAAGTTCTCAGATACTGTCACTCGCTAGTAGTAGTATTCGCTAATCGTAATCTCTTGTATTCGAATGCAAGTTCTCAGATACTGTCACTCGCTAGTAGTAGTATTCGCTAATCGAAACCTCTTGTATTCGAATGCAAGTTCTCAGATACTGTCACTCGCTAGTAGTAGTACTCGCTAATCGAAATCTCTTGTATTCGAATGCAAGTTCTCAGATACTGTCACTCGCTAGTAGTAGTATTCGCTAATCGAAATCTCTTGTATTCGAATGCAAGTTCTCAGGTACTGTCACTCGCTAGTAGTAGTATTCGCTAATCGAAATCTCTTGTATTCGAATGCAAGTTCTCAATACTGTCACTCACTAGTAGTAGTATTCGCCAAACGAAATCTCTTGCATTCGAATGCAAGTTCTCGGATACTGTCACTCGCTAGTAGTAGTATTCGCTAATCGAAATCTCTTGCATTCGGATGCAAGTTCTCGGATACTGTCACTCACTAGTAGTAGTATTCGCCAAACGAAATCTCTTGCATTCGAATGCAAGTTCTCGGATACTGTCACTCACTAGTACTAGTATTCGCCAAACGAAATCTCTTGCATTCGAATGCAAGTTCTCGGATACTGTCACTCACTAGTAGTAGTATTCGCTAATCGAAATCTCTTGCATTCGGATGCAAGTTCTCGGATACTGTCACTCACTAGTAGTAGTATTCGCTAATCCAAATCTCTTGTATTCGAATGCAAGTTCTCGGATACTGTCACTCGCTAGTAGTAGTATTCGCTAATCGAAATCTCTTGCATTCGAATGCAAGTTCTCGGATAGTGTCACTCGCTAGTAGTAGTATTCGCTAATCGAAATCTCTTGCATTCGAATGCAAGTTCTCGGATAGTGTCACTCGCTAGTAGTAGTATTCGCTAATCGAAATCTCTTGTATTCGAATGCAAGTTCTCAGATACTGTCACTCGCTAGTAGTAGTATTCGCTAATCGAAATCTCTTGTATTCGAATGCAAGTTCTCAGATACTGTCACTAGCTAGTAGTAGTATTCGCTAATCGAAATCTCTTGTATTCGAATGCAAGTTCTCAGATACTGTCACTCGCTAGTAGTAGTATTCGCTAATCGAAATCTCTTGTATTCGAATGCAAGTTCTCGGATACTGTCACTCACTAGTAGTAGAATTCGCTAGTCGAAATCTCTTGCATTCGAATGCAAGTTCTCGGATAGTGTCACTCGCTAGTAGTAGTATTCGCCAATCGAAATCTCTTGCATTCGAATGCAAGTTCTCGGATACTGTCACTCAGTAGTAGTAGTATTCGCCAATCGAAATCTCTTGTATTCGAATGCAAGTTCTCGGATACTGTCACTCACTAGTAGTAGTATTCGCTAATCGAAATCTCTTGTATTCGAATGCAAGTTCTCGGATACTGTCACTAACTAGTAGTAGTATTCGCTAATCGAAATCTCATGTATTCGAATGCAAGTTCTCGGGTACTGTCAAGCGCTAGTAGTAGTATTCGCTAATCGAAACCTCTTGTATTCGGATGCAAGTTCTCGGATACTGTCACTAACTAGTAGTAGTATTCGCTAATCGAAATCTCATGTATTCGGATGCAAGTTCTCGGATACTGTCACTCCCTAGTAGTAGTATTCGCTAATCGAAATCTCTTGTATTCGAATGCAAGTTCTCAGACACGGTCACTCGCTAGTAGTAGTATTCGCTAATCGAAATCTCTTGTATTCGAATGCAAGTTCTCAGATACTGTCACTCACTAGTAGTAGTATTCGCTAATCGAAATCTGTTGCATTCGAATGCAAGTTCTCGGATACTGTCAATCGGTAGTAGTAGTATTCGCCAAACGAAATCTCTTGCATTCGAATGCAAGTTCTCAGATACTGTCACTCGCTAGTAGTAGTATTCGCTAATCGAAAGCTCTTGTATTCGAATGCAAGTTCTCGGATACTGTCAATCGGTAGTAGTAGTATTCGCCAAACGAAATCTCTTGCATTCGAATGCAAGTTCTCAGATACTGTCACTCGCTAGTAGTAGTATTCGCTAATCGAAATCTCTTGTATTCGAATGCAAGTTCTCAGATACTGTCACTCGCTAGTAGTAGTATTCGCTAATCGAAACCTCTTGTATTCGAATGCAAGTTCTCAGATACTGTCACTCGCTAGTAGTAGTATTCGCTAATCGAAATCTCCTGTATTCGGATGCAAGTTCTCGGATACTGTCACTCACTAGTAGTAGTATTCGCTAATCGAAATCTCTTGTATTCGAATGCAAGTTCTCAGATACTGTCACTCACTAGTAGTAGTATTCGCTAGTCGAAATCTCTTGCATTGTAATGCAAGTTCTCGGATAGTGTCACTCGCTAGTAGTAGTATTCGCTAATCGAAATCTCTTGTATTCGAATGCAAGTTCTCAGATACTGTCACTCGCTAGTAGTAGTATTCGCTAATCGTAATCTCTTGTATTCGAATGCAAGTTCTCAGATACTGTCACTCGCTAGTAGTAGTATTCGCTAATCGAAACCTCTTGTATTCGAATGCAAGTTCTCAGATACTGTCACTCGCTAGTAGTAGTACTCGCTAATCGAAATCTCTTGTATTCGAATGCAAGTTCTCAGATACTGTCACTCGCTAGTAGTAGTATTCGCTAATCGAAATCTCTTGTATTCGAATGCAAGTTCTCAGGTACTGTCACTCGCTAGTAGTAGTATTCGCTAATCGAAATCTCTTGTATTCGAATGCAAGTTCTCAATACTGTCACTCACTAGTAGTAGTATTCGCCAAACGAAATCTCTTGCATTCGAATGCAAGTTCTCGGATACTGTCACTCGCTAGTAGTAGTATTCGCTAATCGAAATCTCTTGCATTCGGATGCAAGTTCTCGGATACTGTCACTCACTAGTAGTAGTATTCGCCAAACGAAATCTCTTGCATTCGAATGCAAGTTCTCGGATACTGTCACTCACTAGTACTAGTATTCGCCAAACGAAATCTCTTGCATTCGAATGCAAGTTCTCGGATACTGTCACTCACTAGTAGTAGTATTCGCTAATCGAAATCTCTTGCATTCGGATGCAAGTTCTCGGATACTGTCACTCACTAGTAGTAGTATTCGCTAATCCAAATCTCTTGTATTCGAATGCAAGTTCTCGGATACTGTCACTCGCTAGTAGTAGTATTCGCTAATCGAAATCTCTTGCATTCGAATGCAAGTTCTCGGATAGTGTCACTCGCTAGTAGTAGTATTCGCTAATCGAAATCTCTTGCATTCGAATGCAAGTTCTCGGATAGTGTCACTCGCTAGTAGTAGTATTCGCTAATCGAAATCTCTTGTATTCGAATGCAAGTTCTCAGATACTGTCACTCGCTAGTAGTAGTATTCGCTAATCGAAATCTCTTGTATTCGAATGCAAGTTCTCAGATACTGTCACTAGCTAGTAGTAGTATTCGCTAATCGAAATCTCTTGTATTCGAATGCAAGTTCTCAGATACTGTCACTCGCTAGTAGTAGTATTCGCTAATCGAAATCTCTTGTATTCGAATGCAAGTTCTCGGATACTGTCACTCACTAGTAGTAGAATTCGCTAGTCGAAATCTCTTGCATTCGAATGCAAGTTCTCGGATAGTGTCACTCGCTAGTAGTAGTATTCGCCAATCGAAATCTCTTGCATTCGAATGCAAGTTCTCGGATACTGTCACTCAGTAGTAGTAGTATTCGCCAATCGAAATCTCTTGTATTCGAATGCAAGTTCTCGGATACTGTCACTCACTAGTAGTAGTATTCGCTAATCGAAATCTCTTGTATTCGAATGCAAGTTCTCGGATACTGTCACTAACTAGTAGTAGTATTCGCTAATCGAAATCTCATGTATTCGAATGCAAGTTCTCGGGTACTGTCAAGCGCTAGTAGTAGTATTCGCTAATCGAAACCTCTTGTATTCGGATGCAAGTTCTCGGATACTGTCACTAACTAGTAGTAGTATTCGCTAATCGAAATCTCATGTATTCGAATGCAAGTTCTCGGATACTGTCAAGCGCTAGTGGTAGTATTCGCCAAACGAAATCTCTTGTATTCGGATGCAAGTTCTCGGATACTGTCACTCACTAGTAGTAGTATTCGCCAAACGAAATCTCTTGTATTCGAATGCCAAGTTCTCGGATACTGTCACTCACTAGTAGTAGTATTCGCCAAACGAAATCTCTTGTATTCGAATGCCAAGTTCTCGGATACTGTCACTCGCTAGTAGTAGTATTCGCTAATCGAAATCTCTTGCATTCGAATGCAAGTTCTCGGATACTGTCACTCGCTAGTAGTAGTATTCGCTAATCGAAATCTCTTGCATTTGAATGCAAGATTCTCGGATACTGTCACACGCTAGTAGTAGTATTTGCTAATCGAAATCTCTTGCATTCGAATGCAAGTTCTCGGATACTGTCACTCGCTAGCAGTAGTATTCGCCAATCGAAATCTCTTACATTCGAATGCAAGTTCTCGGATACTGTCACTCGCTAGTAGTAGTATTCGCTAATCGAAATCTCTTGCATTCGAATGCAAGTTCTCGGATACTGTCACTCGCTAGTAGTAGTATTCGCTAATCGAAATCTCTTGCATTCGAATGCAAGTTCTCGGATACTGTCACTCTCTGGTAGTAGTATTCGCTAATCGAAATCTCTTGCATTCGAATGCAAGTTCTCGGATACTGTCACTCGCTAGTAGTAGTATTCGCTAATCGAAATCTCTTGTATTCGAATGCAAGTTCTCAGATACTGTCACTCGCTAGTAGTAGTATTCGCTAATCGAAACCTCTTGTATTCGAATGCAAGTTCTCAGATGCTGTCACTCGCTAGTAGTAGTATTCGCTAATCGATATCTCCTGTATTCGGATGCAAGTTCTCGGATACTGTCACTCACTAGTAGTAGTATTCGCCAAACGAAATCTCTTGCATTCGAATGCAAGTTCTCGGATACTGTCACTCGCTAGTAGTAGTATTCGCAAATCGAAATCTCTTGTATTCGAATGCAAGTTCTCAGATACTGTCACTCGCTAGTAGTAGTATTCGCTAATCGAAATCTCTTGTATTCGAATGCAAGTTCTCAGATACTGTCACTCACTAGTAGTAGTATTCGCCAAACGAAATCTCTTGCATTCGAATGCAAGTTCTCGGATACTGTCACTCGCTAGTAGTAGTATTCGCTAATCGAAATCTCTTGTATTCGGATGTAAGTTCTCGGATACTGTCACTCCCTAGTAGTAGTATTCGCTAATCGAAATCTCTTGTATTCGAATGCAAGTTCTCAGATACGGTCACTCGCTAGTAGTAGTATTCGCTAATCGAAATCTCTTGTATTCGAATGCAAGTTCTCAGATACTGTCACTCACTAGTAGTAGTATTCGCTAATCGAAATCTGTTGCATTCGAATGCAAGTTCTCGGATACTGTCACTCACTAGTAGTAGTATTCGCCAGTCGAAATCTCTTGTATTCGAATGCAAGTTCTCGGATACTGTCACTCACCAGTAGTAGTATTCGCTAATCGAAATCTCTTGTATTCGAATGCAAGTTCTCGGATACTGTCACTAACTAGTAGTAGTATTCGCTAATCGAAATCTCTTGTATTCGAATGCAAGTTCTCGGATACTGTCAATCGGTAGTAGTAGTATTCGCCAAACGAAATCTCTTGCATTCGAATGCAAGTTCTCAGATACTGTCACTCGCTAGTAGTAGTATTCGCTAATCGAAATCTCTTGTATTCGAATGCAAGTTCTCGGATACTGTCAATCGGTAGTAGTAGTATTCGCCAAACGAAATCTCTTGCATTCGAATGCAAGTTCTCAGATACTGTCACTCGCTAGTAGTAGTATTCGCTAATCGAAATCTCTTGTATTCGAATGCAAGTTCTCAGATACTGTCACTCGCTAGTAGTAGTATTCGCTAATCGAAACCTCTTGTATTCGAATGCAAGTTCTCAGATACTGTCACTCGCTAGTAGTAGTATTCGCTAATCGAAATCTCCTGTATTCGGATGCAAGTTCTCGGATACTGTCACTCACTAGTAGTAGTATTCGCTAATCGAAATCTCTTGTATTCGAATGCAAGTTCTCAGATACTGTCACTCGCTAGTAGTAGTATTCGCTAATCGAAATCTCTTGTATTCGAATGCAAGTTCTCAGATACTGTCACTCACTAGTAGTAGTATTCGCTAGTCGAAATCTCTTGCATTGTAATGCAAGTTCTCGGATAGTGTCACTCGCTAGTAGTAGTATTCGCTAATCGAAATCTCTTGTATTCGAATGCAAGTTCTCAGATACTGTCACTCGCTAGTAGTAGTATTCGCTAATCGTAATCTCTTGTATTCGAATGCAAGTTCTCAGATACTGTCACTCGCTAGTAGTAGTATTCGCTAATCGAAACCTCTTGTATTCGAATGCAAGTTCTCAGATACTGTCACTCGCTAGTAGTAGTACTCGCTAATCGAAATCTCTTGTATTCGAATGCAAGTTCTCAGATACTGTCACTCGCTAGTAGTAGTATTCGCTAATTGAAATCTCTTGTATTCGAATGCAAGTTCTCAGATACTGTCACTCGCTAGTAGTAGTATTCGCTAATCGAAACCTCTTGTATTCGAATGCAAGTTCTCAGATACTGTCACTCGCTAGTAGTAGTATTCGCTAATCGAAATCTCTTGTATTCGAATGCAAGTTCTCAATACTGTCACTCACTAGTAGTAGTATTCGCCAAACGAAATCTCTTGCATTCGAATGCAAGTTCTCGGATACTGTCACTCGCTAGTAGTAGTATTCGCTAATCGAAATCTCTTGCATTCGGATGCAAGTTCTCGGATACTGTCACTCACTAGTAGTAGTATTCGCCAAACGAAATCTCTTGCATTCGAATGCAAGTTCTCGGATACTGTCACTCACTAGTACTAGTATTCGCCAAACGAAATCTCTTGCATTCGAATGCAAGTTCTCGGATACTGTCACTCACTAGTAGTAGTATTCGCTAATCGAAATCTCTTGCATTCGGATGCAAGTTCTCGGATACTGTCACTCACTAGTAGTAGTATTCGCTAATCCAAATCTCTTGTATTCGAATGCAAGTTCTCGGATACTGTCACTCGCTAGTAGTAGTATTCGCTAATCGAAATCTCTTGCATTCGAATGCAAGTTCTCGGATAGTGTCACTCGCTAGTAGTAGTATTCGCTAGTCGAAATCTCTTGCATTCGAATGCAAGTTCTCGGATAGTGTCACTCGCTAGTAGCAGTATTCGCTAATCGAAATCTCTTGTATTCGAATGCAAGTTCTCAGATAGTGTCACTCGCTAGTAGTAGTATTCGCTAATCGAAATCTCTTGTATTCGAATGCAAGTTCTCAGATACTGTCACTCGCTAGTAGTAGTATTCGCTAATCGAAATCTCTTGTATTCGAATGCAAGTTCTCAGATACTGTCACTCGCTAGTAGTAGTATTCGCTAATCGAAATCTCTTGTATTCGAATGCAAGTTCTCAGATACTGTCACTCGCTAGTAGTAGTATTCGCTAATCGAAATCTCTTGTATTCGTATGCAAGTTCTCAGATACTGTCACTCGCTAGTAGTAGTATTCGCTAATCGAAATCTCTTGTATTCGAGTGCAAGTTCTCAGATAGTGTCACTCGCTAGTAGTAGTATTCGCTAATCGAAATCTCTTGTATTCGAATGCAAGTTCTCAGATACTGTCACTCGCTAGTAGTAGTATTCGCTAATCGAAATCTCTTGTATTCGGATGCAAGTTCTCAGATACTGTCACTCGCTAGTAGTAGTATTCGCTAATCGAAATCTCTTGTATTCGGATGCAAGTTCTCAGATACTGTCACTCACTAGTAGTAGTATTCGCTAGTCGAAATCTCTTGCATTCGAATGCAAGTTCTCGGATAGTGTCACTCGCTAGTAGTAGTATTCGCCAATCGAAATCTCTTGCATTCGAATGCAAGTTCTCGGACACTGTCACTCAGTAGTAGTAGTATTCGCCAATCGAAATCTCTTGTATTCGAATGCAAGTTCTCGGATACTGTCACTCACTAGTAGTAGTATTCGCTAATCGAAATCTCTTGTATTCGAATGCAAGTTCTCGGATACTGTCACTAACTAGTAGTAGTATTCGCTAATCGAAATCTCATGTATTCGAATGCAAGTTCTCGGATACTGTCACTCACTAGTAGTAGTATTCGCCAAACGAAATCTCTTGTATTCGAATGCCAAGTTCTCGGATACTGTCACTCACTAGTAGTAGTATTCGCCAAACGAAATCTCTTGTATTCGAATGCCAAGTTCTCGGATACTGTCACTCGCTAGTAGTAGTATTCGCTAATCGAAATCTCTTGCATTCGAATGCAAGTTCTCGGATACTGTCACTCGCTAGTAGTAGTATTCGCTAATCGAAATCTCTTGCATTTGAATGCAAGATTCTCGGATACTGTCACACGCTAGTAGTAGTATTCGCTAATCGAAATCTCTTGCATTCGAATGCAAGTTCTCGGATACTGTCACTCGCTAGCAGTAGTATTCGCTAATCGAAATCTCTTGCATTCGAATGCAAGTTCTCGGATACTGTCACTCGCTAGTAGTAGTATTCGCTAATCGAAATCTCTTGCATTCGAATGCAAGTTCTCGGATACTGTCACTCTCTGGTAGTAGTATTCGCTAATCGAAATCTCTTGCATTCGAATGCAAGTTCTCGGATACTGTCACTCGCTAGTAGTAGTATTCGCTAATCGAAATCTCTTGTATTCGAATGCAAGTTCTCAGATACTGTCACTCGCTAGTAGTAGTATTCGCTAATCGAAACCTCTTTATTCGAATGCAAGTTCTCAGATGCTGTCACTCGCTAGTAGTAGTATTCGCTAATCGATATCTCCTGTATTCGGATGCAAGTTCTCGGATACTGTCACTCACTAGTAGTAGTATTCGCCAAACGAAATCTCTTGCATTCGAATGCAAGTTCTCGGATACTGTCACTCGCTAGTAGTAGTATTCGCTAATCGAAATCTCTTGTATTCGAATGCAAGTTCTCAGATACTGTCACTCGCTAGTAGTAGTATTCGCTAATCGAAATCTCTTGTATTCGAATGCAAGTTCTCAGATACTGTCACTCACTAGTAGTAGTATTCGCCAAACGAAATCTCTTGCATTCGAATGCAAGTTCTCGGATACTGTCACTCGCTAGTAGTAGTATTCGCTAATCGAAATCTCTTGTATTCGGTTGCAAGTTCTCGGATACTGTCACTCCCTAGTAGTAGTATTCGCTAATCGAAATCTCTTGTATTCGAATGCAAGTTCTCAGATACTGTCACTTCTAGTAGTAGTATTCGCTAATCGAAATCTCTTGTATTCGAATGCAAGTTCTCAGATACTGTCACTCACTAGTAGTAGTATTCGCTAATCGAAATCTCTTGCATTCGAATGCAAGTTCTCGGATACTGTCACTCACTAGTAGTAGTATTCGCTAATCGAAATCTCTTGTATTCGAATGCAAGTTCTCAGATACTGTCACTCGCTAGTAGTAGTATTCGCTAATCGAAATCTCTTGTATTCGAATGCAAGTTCTCAGATACTGTCACTCACTAGTAGTAGTATTCGCTAATCGAAATCTCTTGTATTCGAATGCAAGTTCTCGGATACTGTCACTCACTAGTAGTAGTATTCGCTAATCGAAATCTCTTGCATTCGAATGCAAGTTCTCGGATACTGTCACTCACTAGTAGTAGTATTCGCTAATCGAAATCTCTTGTATTCGAATGCAAGTTCTCGGATACTGTCACTCACTAGTAGTAGTATTCGCTAATCGAAATCTCTTGTATTCGGTTGCAAGTTCTCGGATACTGTCACTCCCTAGTAGTAGTATTCGCTAATCGAAATCTCTTGTATTCGAATGCAAGTTCTCGGATACTGTCACTCGCTAGTAGTAGTATTCGCTAATCGAAATCTCTTGCATTCGAATGCAAGTTCTCAGATACTGTCACTCGCTAGTAGTAGTATTCGCTAATCGAAATCTCTTGCATTCGAATGCAAGTTCTCGGATACTGTCACTCGCTAGTAGTAGTATTCGCTAATCGAAATCTCTTGTATTCGAATGCAAGTTCTCGGATACTGTCACTCGCTAGTAGTAGTATTCGCTAATCAAAATCTCTTGCATTCGAATGCAAGTTCTCAGATACTGTCACTCGCTAGTAGTAGTATTCGCTAATCGAAACCTCTTGCATTCGAATGCAAGTTCTCGGATACTGTCACTCGCTAGTAGTAGTATTCGCTAATCGAAATCTCTAACATTCGAATGCAAGTTCTCGGATACTGTCACTCGCTAGTAGTAGTATTCGCTAATCGAAATCTCTTGCATTCGAATGCAAGTTCTCAGATACTGTCACTCGCTAGTAGTAGTATTCGCTAATCGAAACCTCTTGCATTCGAATGCAAGTTCTCGGATACTGTCACTCGCTAGTAGTAGTATTCGCTAATCGAAATCTCTTGCATTCGAATGCAAGTTCTCAGATACTGTCACTCGCTAGTAGTAGTATTCGCTAATCGAAACCTCTTGCATTCGAATGCAAGTTCTCGGATACTGTCACTCGCTAGTAGTAGTATTCGCTAATCGAAATCTCTTGCATTCGAATGCAAGTTCTCGGATACTGTCACTCGCTAGTAGTAGTATTCGCTAATCGAAATCTCCTGTATTCGGATGCAAGTTCTCGGATACTGTCACTCACTAGTAGTAGTATTCGCTAATCGAAATCTCTTGCATTCGGATGCAAGTTCTCAGATACTGTCACTCACTAGTAGTAGTATTCGCTAATCGAAATCTCTTGTATTCGAATGCAAGTTCTCGGATACTGTCACTAACTAGTAGTAGTATTCGCTAATCGAAATCTCATGTATTCGAATGCAAGTTCTCGGATACTGTCACTCACTAGTAGTAGTATTCGCCAAACGAAATCTCTTGTATTCGAATGCCAAGTTCTCGGATACTGTCACTCACTAGTAGTAGTATTCGCCAAACGAAATCTCTTGTATTCGAATGCCAAGTTCTCGGATACTGTCACTCGCTAGTAGTAGTATTCGCTAATCGAAATCTCTTGCATTCGAATGCAAGTTCTCGGATACTGTCACTCGCTAGTAGTAGTATTCGCTAATCGAAATCTCTTGCATTTGAATGCAAGATTCTCGGATACTGTCACACGCTAGTAGTAGTATTCGCTAATCGAAATCTCTTGCATTCGAATGCAAGTTCTCGGATACTGTCACTCGCTAGCAGTAGTATTCGCTAATCGAAATCTCTTGCATTCGAATGCAAGTTCTCGGATACTGTCACTCGCTAGTAGTAGTATTCGCTAATCGAAATCTCTTGCATTCGAATGCAAGTTCTCGGATACTGTCACTCTCTGGTAGTAGTATTCGCTAATCGAAACCTCTTGCATTCGAATGCAAGTTCTCGGATACTGTCACTCGCTAGTAGTAGTATTCGCTAATCGAAATCTCTTGCATTCGAATGCAAGTTCTCGGATACTGTCACTCGCTAGTAGTAGTATTCGCTAATCGAAATCTCCTGTATTCGGATGCAAGTTCTCGGATACTGTCACTCACTAGTAGTAGTATTCGCTAATCGAAATCTCTTGCATTCGGATGCAAGTTCTCAGATACTGTCACTCACTAGTAGTAGTATTCGCTAATCGAAATCTCTTGTATTCGAATGCAAGTTCTCGGATACTGTCACTAACTAGTAGTAGTATTCGCTAATCGAAATCTCATGTATTCGAATGCAAGTTCTCGGATACTGTCACTCACTAGTAGTAGTATTCGCCAAACGAAATCTCTTGTATTCGAATGCCAAGTTCTCGGATACTGTCACTCACTAGTAGTAGTATTCGCCAAACGAAATCTCTTGTATTCGAATGCCAAGTTCTCGGATACTGTCACTCGCTAGTAGTAGTATTCGCTAATCGAAATCTCTTGCATTCGAATGCAAGTTCTCGGATACTGTCACTCGCTAGTAGTAGTATTCGCTAATCGAAATCTCTTGCATTTGAATGCAAGATTCTCGGATACTGTCACACGCTAGTAGTAGTATTCGCTAATCGAAATCTCTTGCATTCGAATGCAAGTTCTCGGATACTGTCACTCGCTAGCAGTAGTATTCGCTAATCGAAATCTCTTGCATTCGAATGCAAGTTCTCGGATACTGTCACTCGCTAGTAGTAGTATTCGCTAATCGAAATCTCTTGCATTCGAATGCAAGTTCTCGGATACTGTCACTCTCTGGTAGTAGTATTCGCTAATCGAAATCTCTTGCATTCGAATGCAAGTTCTCGGATACTGTCACTCGCTAGTAGTAGTATTCGCTAATCGAAATCTCTTGTATTCGAATGCAAGTTCTCAGATACTGTCACTCGCTAGTAGTAGTATTCGCTAATCGAAACCTCTTGTATTCGAATGCAAGTTCTCAGATGCTGTCACTCGCTAGTAGTAGTATTCGCTAATCGATATCTCCTGTATTCGGATGCAAGTTCTCGGATACTGTCACTCACTAGTAGTAGTATTCGCCAAACGAAATCTCTTGCATTCGAATGCAAGTTCTCGGATACTGTCACTCGCTAGTAGTAGTATTCGCTAATCGAAATCTCTTGTATTCGAATGCAAGTTCTCAGATACTGTCACTCGCTAGTAGTAGTATTCGCTAATCGAAATCTCTTGTATTCGAATGCAAGTTCTCAGATACTGTCACTCACTAGTAGTAGTATTCGCCAAACGAAATCTCTTGCATTCGAATGCAAGTTCTCGGATACTGTCACTCGCTAGTAGTAGTATTCGCTAATCGAAATCTCTTGTATTCGGTTGCAAGTTCTCGGATACTGTCACTCCCTAGTAGTAGTATTCGCTAATCGAAATCTCTTGTATTCGAATGCAAGTTCTCAGATACTGTCACTTCTAGTAGTAGTATTCGCTAATCGAAATCTCTTGTATTCGAATGCAAGTTCTCAGATACTGTCACTCACTAGTAGTAGTATTCGCTAATCGAAATCTCTTGCATTCGAATGCAAGTTCTCGGATACTGTCACTCACTAGTAGTAGTATTCGCTAATCGAAATCTCTTGTATTCGAATGCAAGTTCTCAGATACTGTCACTCGCTAGTAGTAGTATTCGCTAATCGAAATCTCTTGTATTCGAATGCAAGTTCTCAGATACTGTCACTCACTAGTAGTAGTATTCGCTAATCGAAATCTCTTGTATTCGAATGCAAGTTCTCGGATACTGTCACTCACTAGTAGTAGTATTCGCTAATCGAAATCTCTTGCATTCGAATGCAAGTTCTCGGATACTGTCACTCACTAGTAGTAGTATTCGCTAATCGAAATCTCTTGTATTCGAATGCAAGTTCTCGGATACTGTCACTCACTAGTAGTAGTATTCGCTAATCGAAATCTCTTGTATTCGGTTGCAAGTTCTCGGATACTGTCACTCCCTAGTAGTAGTATTCGCTAATCGAAATCTCTTGTATTCGAATGCAAGTTCTCGGATACTGTCACTCGCTAGTAGTAGTATTCGCTAATCGAAATCTCTTGCATTCGAATGCAAGTTCTCGGATACTGTCACTCGCTAGTAGTAGTATTCGCTAATCGAAATCTCTTGCATTCGAATGCAAGTTCTCGGATACTGTCACTCGCTAGTAGTAGTATTCGCTAATCGAAATCACTTGTATTCGAATGCAAGTTCTCAGATACTGTCACTCGCTAGTAGTAGTATTCGCTAATCGAAATCTCTTGCATTCGAATGCAAGTTCTCGGATACTGTCACTCGCTAGTAGTAGTATTCGCTAATCGAAATCTCTTGTATTCGAATGCAAGTTCTCGGATACTGTCACTCGCTAGTAGTAGTATTCGCTAATCAAAATCTCTTGCATTCGAATGCAAGTTCTCAGATACTGTCACTCGCTAGTAGTAGTATTCGCTAATCGAAACCTCTTGCATTCGAATGCAAGTTCTCGGATACTGTCACTCGCTAGTAGTAGTATTCGCTAATCGAAATCTCTAACATTCGAATGCAAGTTCTCGGATACTGTCACTCGCTAGTAGTAGTATTCGCTAATCGAAATCTCTTGCATTCGAATGCAAGTTCTCAGATACTGTCACTCGCTAGTAGTAGTATTCGCTAATCGAAACCTCTTGCATTCGAATGCAAGTTCTCGGATACTGTCACTCGCTAGTAGTAGTATTCGCTAATCGAAATCTCTTGCATTCGAATGCAAGTTCTCAGATACTGTCACTCGCTAGTAGTAGTATTCGCTAATCGAAACCTCTTGCATTCGAATGCAAGTTCTCGGATACTGTCACTCGCTAGTAGTAGTATTCGCTAATCGAAATCTCTTGCATTCGAATGCAAGTTCTCGGATACTGTCACTCGCTAGTAGTAGTATTCGCTAATCGAAATCTCCTGTATTCGGATGCAAGTTCTCGGATACTGTCACTCACTAGTAGTAGTATTCGCTAATCGAAATCTCTTGCATTCGGATGCAAGTTCTCAGATACTGTCACTCACTAGTAGTAGTATTCGCTAGTCGAAATCTCTTGCATTCGAATGCTAGTTCTCGGATACTGTCACTCGCTAGTAGTAGTATTCGCTAATCGAAATCTCTTGTATTCGGATGCAAGTTCTCGGATACTGTCACTCACTAGTAGTAGTATTCGTCAAACGAAATCTCTTGCATTCGAATGCAAGTTCTCGGATACTGTCACTCACTAGCAGTAGTATTCGCTAATCGAAATCTCTTGTATTCGGATGCAAGTTCTCAGATACTGTCACTCACTAGTAGTAGTATTCGCCAAACGAAATCTCTTGCATTCGAATGCAAGTTCTCGGATACTGTCACTCACTAGTAGTAGTATTCGCTAATCGAAATCTCTTGTATTCGGATGCAAGTTCTCGGATACTGTCACTCACTAGTAGTAGTATTCGCTAATCGAAATCTCTTGTATAAGGATGCAAGTTCTCGGATACTGTCACTCACTAGTAGTAGTATTCGCCAATCGAAATCTCTTGCATTCGAATGCAAGTTCTCGGATACTGTCACTCACTAGTAGTAGTATTCGCCAATCGAAATCTCTTGTATAAGGATGCAAGTTCTCGGATACTGTCACTCACTAGTAGTAGTATTCGCTAATCGAAATCTCTTGCATTCGAATGCAAGTTCTCGGATACTGTCTCTAACTAGCAGTAGTATTCGCTAATCGAAATCTCTTGTATTCGACTGCAAGTTCTCGGATACTGTCAATCGCTAGTAGTAGTATTCGCCAAACGAAATCTCTTGCATTCGAATGCAAGTTCTCAGATACTGTCACTCGCTAGTAGTAGTATTCCCTAATCGAAATCTCTTGTATTCGGATGCAAGTTCTCGGATACTGTCACTCACTAGTAGTAGTATTCGCCAAACGAAATCTCTTGCATTCGAATGCAAGTTCTCGGATACTGTCACTCACTAGTAGTAGTATTGGCTAATCGAAGTCTCTTGTATTCGGATGCAAGTTCTCGCATACTGTCACTCGCTAGGAGTAGTATTCGCTAATCGAAGTCTCTTGTATTCGGATGCAAGTTCTCGGATACTGTCACTCACTAGTAGTAGTATTCGCCAAACGAAATCTCTTGCATTCGAATGCAAGTTCTCGGATACTGTCACTCACTAGTAGTAGTATTGGCTAATCGAAGTCTCTTGTATTCGGATGCAAGTTCTCGCATACTGTCACTCGCTAGTAGTAGTATTCGCTAATCGAAGTCTCTTGTATTCGGATGCAAGCTCTCGGATACTGTCACTCACTAGTAGTAGTATTGTGACGTTGATAATTTCGGCAAACATTTATTAAAACTAAAATTCTAAAAATTATTTATTTGGAACAAAAAGTCATTAAAGTCCGGACAGGCCATTTACTCTTCGCTCACGCGGAAGCATGGTCAAGCTTACGTTGCAGAGTAAGGTTACGAACCGGCCATTGCTCTGGTCGTTAACCCCTCAGCTGTGCTGACAAATGGTAAGGCAAGCGCTGAGTAATCTAGCGTGAAGTATTTAAACTCCGGATTCTGACCACTCGGGGGTCGATTTTGGGCTTGCCACCGGAATCTGCGACACTTTGATCCGTGACGACAACTCCGGAGAATGGAGCAGATAACGTCTACAGCTTCCTTACAGGTAACAAGTACAGCTGTCTCTCTCTAGTCTTCCTCTATGTAACTTGTATAAATTAAAGGTATTGTTCAGTATAATGCACCTCTTTCTGACTATTACATGTCAGTAACTTTCACCACTACTGCCGAGAACCTATAATGCCTCTGAGCTACTCCCTCCTGAACGTCTCCAACTACCACTAGGTATTTGGGGACGCTCCGTAACCGTTCCTAGGTGAACGTTACATCTGGTGGAGGCGCCTAAGAAAGGCCCACGTTACATCTGGTGGAGGCGCCTAAGAAAGGCCCACGTTACATCTGGTGGAGGCGCCTAAGAAAGGCCCGCGTTACATCTGGTGGAGGCGCCGGTCCTTTTTTTTAAATAAGGGATATGGTTCGATCCCATGCCTCTTTTTCTGACAGTATTCATATTTTTCCGTTTTCCCACCCTACATTATGATTTCTACGTGGTGAAGCGTTATAACGTTTCTTAAAATTCTTGATATGATAGTAATTTGATGTGATCTCCAAAATAAGGTATTTTGTTGCAAGTGAATAATACATCCCCCGTCAAATTTTATTGTATACATGTAATTCTGGTTAACATAGACAGTGGTCAGATTTTGGTGTACCTTCGCAAAATAGCTAAATTTTTATTTGTTTCTGAGCATTTTTAGTATGTACATGTGGCATGAGGAATCAAAATACTGTTTAAGAATACAAAAAATAAAGATCTTTATTTGGAATAAGTATGGATAACATCCCCCCCCTCCCAACAATTTAATTTTACAGGAATGTCAACCATTCCAAAGCTATGGCAGATTCCTCAACTTTTATTTGTAATTATAATTTCTTTTGTGTTGACTGCAAGAAAAGCTTGAAATGACAGCAAATTTTCAAGTTATGTGACAGTAATATATTTATAAATTTGTTTTCGTCTATGATAACAAGTTAAGTTTCAAAGTATTTTACCAGGTTTTGTGACTAATTTTCATTCCACAGTTTGAGCATGTTTATCAAATGTGCGTATCGTTCTTTTTCTTTTGGCTTTGTTCTTGTACACTTATACGGCCACTTACAAGTATTTCTTGGAAATTCAATATCCTAATAATATTAATTTCTAGTTACTGCATGAATTATATACCGATAATTATAATTTCATCTAAGTTTCATCTAAGTGTCAAAAAAATAAGTGTTGCAATTATTTTATACCATTGCTGATACATTAATCCATTTTAACAAACAGAGTAGGACTATTAGAGTAATTTCCTAACTAGCCGTACATGCATTTCTGTCAGTGTATGATGATTATGTTTGTTATGCTGGCCACATATATAAAAGTGCAAAACAAAAGATTATAGTTCGTATGCCATCTCTAATTAACACAAATTATTTAGGATCCTGACATCAGTTCATGTTCGACAACAGGTAAGTGGTGTTGGAAAGTCTTTTTAGATTACAATCTGCAACTTTTAAGTATTCATTGTAGTCGCACCATTTTTATCAGATCTCGAAAGTGTTACAATTAAATGAGATTCCTTAAAAAAAATAAATACAACAAGAGCAAAATAAAAAGTTACATTTGTCGATTTTAATTTCTGTTCTTACGAATAGTGCTTGAAGTTTATAATCGTTATCGATGTGATAAAATGTATTTGCTTCCCTTCCGCCCTCCCCCACCGAGACTTTGAAGTGAGATGTAAATCTAATGTAAGATTCACTATCCGCATTATTTGGGATTATTTTGAGGATAAGTTTTTTGAGTTTAGAAAAAGATTTATTTTATAGTTTCCTACGTTTTATTAAAACAAGTTCATATTTGGAGAACGGGAACTATTCAGTTTCATTAACATGAAAATGGTACTATAATTTTAAATGTGGTATCGCGTTTCTTGTTGGATAGGGTTAATAACAAAAACATACAAATACTAGGTGATGGATGAAGGTACAGTTAATTTCTTGCAGCCTTCAAAAATAAATGCAGCACATTTAATTCTAGTAATGATAACAGTATGCCTGTTTAGAGTGTGTTTGCATGATGGAGGCGTCACTTGATGAATTTCACAAGGATTACTTTAGCAGTAGTGCATTACATTTTATAAAGTTTTTGTGTGCGTGAGTAGAATTAGTTCTTTTAGGAATAGACGTACGCACATTTACAAGAAAAATGTTGAAGCAGTGGTATTTTAACTTGTACATACTGGTTTTTGGTGTTTCCTATATATTCTTGGTTGGAATAGAAGTTGCGTGTTTCATACAGAATTTGTTTCGCCGTAGTAAATATTTGTCTTTAGATTCTTATGCATATGATGATTCCCTGATTACTTACGTTTTCGTGGGTTATTGCTATAATCCAATATTCGCACAGAAATGGAACACCACTGATATTTATTTCCTTTCTTTCAAAGTTTGGCACACTACACGAGATTTTTTTCGAGCACTTATCACCTTCAGCACGTTGTTACACACTTCTGGCCTTATGTTACATCGGTAGCTTGTCAATCCTTGGTGATGAGAATTGCACCGACAGCATCCGTCTTCCGTTGTCCACAGTTTTCCGGATGTCAGCACATTGTTTCTATCCACAAGCTGACCTGATTCAGGCACAATGAGTGCTTCAGATGTATTCCATTCAATATGCTCAATTCTTTTCCTTCTTTGCGATAATGTCAGGCTTCCCCCTGGATATTGTACCTATGTGTTAATACTGTATATAACTCCCATTCAACGTTCTCAGGACCTTTTAGCTCTCTCCGTTCCAGTTTTAATGTTTTCTATTTATTTGCTAGTGCACTGTATATAATTTTTTTATGTTTTAATTGTGGATGCTGTTGATTATCAGTATGAGCGTCACTATCATATATCCTTCCACTGTTTCGTCCCTGGGTTACTAATCTTTACATCTAGGATAGATTGCAGTTACCACAGACTTTTGTACTCTTGTATACGGTTGTTCCGTTATGTCCCTTAAAAAAAAAAAAAAAAAAAAAAAAAAAAAGCATCACTGTACACATACTACGCGTTTCACACCTGGTTATGGTACAAAAATGCGAAGGACATTATCTATGTTCGCTCGTGCTATCTTGGCGTTATTACTAAAGGCAATGCATTTCCTGTTCTCTGGTTTCAGATCGCTTGACCGTTTACTACACACAGAAACTAAGCTATTCTTTGATGCTTAGCTACATATGATTAAAATCTAATCCCTTAATGATGTGTTATCTAATTCTTTATCTGTGCTTTACAGCTTTATTCCATTTGTCGGTCTCTGTAATCTTAGATTCCCCTGGAATTCTAGCATGAATTATACAAGCGCTGGATATTACGTGTGTTTTTGCTGCTTATCTACTCTGTACATGAACCAAAAGAGTATTCTTTTTAGTAAATATGAAATTTTCTTACATGTTATTTAGAAGAGCGTTAAAGATTGTTACAGATATTTTGACTCCGTAGCCGTTTCCTCAGATTTATTCCAGTCAAGTTCATTTACCCCGCTTCTGTGCCATGTGCTTTCACGATGTTGGCTACTCGACGAGTCTTAAGGACGTCAACTACTACGCAGAGCTAGACATCAGATTCTACAACGATTCAACGCTGTACTTATAAGTAAAACCTTGTTTTTTCTGTTTAATAACTCAAAAAGAAATTAAAATCAGAGTATGTAAATGGAAGTCCTTACAAGTTATAATGGTAATTCATTAGATAATTTTTGTGAGAAAGTAAATATCTACATCGTATAGATTATGATCAATGCTGAATACCACACTTGTCACTTTTAATAGAATTATGAAGCTTAGATATTAAGTCTCTGTTAGCCTATGTAATGATTAGTTTATTATTTATAAGTTAGCTTTGTTTACATAGTTATAGCTTTAAGTTGTGACCTATCAGAAACCCCATTAATATTTTTATTTTTGTGTGTGTATGACGTCGCGACTCCATTATATATGGTGCTTCTTTTATAATATGGCCATAGAGTGTCAAACCTCACGGTCTCTGATGGCGTAGATGTTGATGTTGATGCATATTTTGTTGAATAACATGTGACTAAGGTTAAGAAATAAGTTCACGCAAGTATCAAACCGCAAGGTCTTGTTGTGACGTAAATATGATAGAATATCGCACCTGGTCTGTGTATATTGTTATAGAGTACAAATCACACAAGTGTCAAACCGCGAGGTCTTGTTGTGATGTTTCTGTGGAGTATATATTCGTTATGGTGTTTATTGAGTTTTATCAGTTGTGTTTTGTTTTATATTTCTGGTGTTTCTGATAGCTTCCATAAGTGTCAGGAGGAAGTGTGTGCGCACTGCTACTAATTTATGCTGTTTTGATTAATTAGTGTTAAAACTGTTTTATAAAGCACAAATATTGTTTTTATGTATGGTGCACTAAGGTATTTGATGCGTCCATTCAGTACAATCTTCATGCCGCAACTTGGCACGATGTAAGGACTAGATTGCAACGTCACTAGTTTTTTTCAATTTATGGTGTTAGCATTTCAGCTCTTCTTTGCATTTATGTAACAGTCATTATGAAGGTCACTTCTTCCACACACAGCACGCAGCTGATACCGCAATATCTGAGTGAAGATCAAAATGTATTCTACCGTTTCTTCTCTAATTTTTTTCTTTTTTTGTTCTTCTTTCTCGCTGTTTTTTTAATGACTAAATTCCTATACCCTATAGACGTGTCAGTGATGTTTTGAGTTTTTTTTCTTTTCAATCCTAGTCTCTCCACTAATAGGTTGTTTACCCAGAATTGTTTTAAGGAATATGACTACTTATACACATATATATTATATATACATACATACATATATATGTAAACATGTTGTTTTTTTTTGTTTTTTTTTTCTCTTTCTTAGCTGGACAGGGTAGGAATAGTTGTCTTAGTTTCATTTGTAGTTATTCTACATGTGCTGGGCCTCCCCTCCTATCTTTGTTTTGTTTTGTTGTTCTTACCTCCTTCCCCATTTCATTTATTAATCGTAACTACTTTTGTTTCTTTCCCCGAGTCTCCTGCGGGCAGTTCATCAACATCCCTGCTGTTCCACACGGGTGCTCGCCATAGGAGGAAAGCCTTCCCAGACACTTCGCACAGGGCGCCTATGTGAGGGCATACACCTCTGGACGGCACAAATGTCTTCATTCTCCGTCCAGTACATCGTACTACTGGTGCGTATGTTGGAATATGTGCAAAAGGGCAATGGAAGAAGCTACTCGACGGAGTCTCCTATGTTGGACACTTCAGTGCCGGCGCGTTCTTCAAAGTACCACCTGAGTGGGGTGGTGCACTAAGTAATGGCTACAGAAACTGTTCTATCGGATGACTTCAATTCTGTGTTATATTCATGGTGTAGAAAAGAACTAAAGTACGATACACCTTCAAACAGGACGAAAAAGGAAAGATGTTTAGGAAAACTTCGTTTTCACACGACGTTCAAGTGTGCTGTGGTGTGTGTGCCTCAAAACTTTTGTGCGTCCAGCGAAAGAACAATGAGTTGGTTCTTCAGACTGTGCCTTGGCGAGTACTCCCCTTCCTCAACCTATGGGTACCTGCGTCCTCTTATCCCTCTCCATCCACAGTTCTCCTTCTTGGCCGCCCATGACACACAATTTTTTTTATTATTATATATTGTATATATTTCTCCCTGTACCAGTTATTGTAATCAATATTGTCAATCTAATTTTTTGGTCAGCTGAGGACAGCTGTAGTTCTTAGCGCGACGGAAGTTGTGACGTTGATAATTTCGGCAAACATTTATTAAAACTAAAATTCTAAAAATTATACATTTGGAACAAAAAGTCATTAAAGTCCGGACAGGCCATTTACTCTTCGCTCACGCGGAAGCATGGTCAAGCTTACGTTGCAGAGTAAGGTTACGAACCGGCCATTGCTCTGGTCGTTAACCCCTCAGCTGTGCTGACAAATGGTAAGGCAAGCGCTGAGTAATCTAGCGTGAAGTATTTAAACTCCGGATTCTGACCACTCGGGGGTCGATTTTGGGCTTGCCACCGGAATCTGCGACACTTTGATCCGTGACGACAACTCCGGAGAATGGAGCAGATAACGTCTACAGCTTCCTTACAGGTAACAAGTACAGCTGTCTCTCTCTAGTCTTCCTCTATGTAACTTGTATAAATTAAAGGTATTGTTCAGTATAATGCACCTCTTTCTGACTATTACATGTCAGTAACTTTCACCACTACTGCCGAGAACCTATAATGCCTCTGAGCTACTCCCTCCTGAACGTCTCCAACTACCACTAGGTATTTGGGGACGCTCCGTAACCGTTCCTAGGTGAACGTTACAGTATTCGCTAATCGAAATCTCTTGTATTCGAATGCAAGTTCACGGATACTGTCACTCGCTAGTAGTAGTATTCGCTAATCGAAATCTCTTGTATTCGGATGCAAGTTCTCGGATAGTGTCACTCACTAGTAGTAGTATTCGCTAATCGAAATCTCTTGTATTCGGATGCAAGTTCTCGGATAGTGTCACTCGCTAGTAGTAGTATTCGCTAATCGAAATCTCTTGCATTCGAATGCAAGTTCTCGGATACTGTCACTCGCTAGTAGTAGTATTCGCTAATCGAAATCTCTTGCATTCGAATGCAAGTTCTCGGATACTGTCACTCGCTAGTAGTAGTATTCGCTAATCGAAATCTCTTGCATTCGAATGCCAGTTCTCGGATACTGTCACTCGCTAGTAGTAGTATTCGCTAATCGAAATCTCTTGCATTCGAATGCAAGTTCTCGGATACTGTCACTCGCTAGTAGTAGTATTCGCTAATCGAAATCTCTTGTATTCGAATGCAAGTTCTCAGATACTGTCACTCGCTAGTAGTAGTATTCGCTAATCGAAATCTCTTGTATTCGAATGCAAGTTCTCAGATACTGTCACTCACTAGTAGTAGTATTCGCTAATCGAAATCTCTTGCATTCGAATGCAAGATCTCGGATACTGTCACTCGCTAGAAGTAGTATTCGCTAATCGAAATCTCTTGCATTCGAATGCAAGTTCTCGGATACTGTCACTCGCTAGTAGTAGTATTCGCTAATCGAAACCTCTTGTATTCGAATGCAAGTTCTCGGATACTGTCACTCGCTAGTAGTAGTAGTATTGGCTAATCGAAACCTCTTGTATTCGAATGCAAGTTCTCGGATACTGTCACTCGCTAGTAGTAGTATTCGCTAATCGAAATCTCTTGTATTCGAATGCAAGTTTTCGGATACTGTCACTCGCTAGTAGTAGTATTCGCTAATCGAAACCTCTTGTATTCGAATGCAAGTTCTCGGATACTGTCACTCGCTAGTAGTAGTATTCGCTAATCGAAATCTCTTGCATTCGAATGCAAGTTCTCGGATACTGTCACTCGCTAGTAGTAGTATTCGCTAATCGAAATCTCTTGTATTCGAATGCAAGTTCTCAGATACTGTCACTCGCTAGTAGTAGTATTCGCTAATCGAAATCTCCCGTATTTGGATGCAAGTTCTCGGATACTGTCACTCACTAGTAGTAGTATTCGCCAAACGAAATCTCTTGCATTCGAATGCAAGTTCTCGGATACTGTCACTCACTAGTAGTAGTATTCGCCAAACGAAATCTCTTGCATTCGAATGCAAGTTCTCAGATACTGTCACTCGCTAGTAGTAGTATTCGCTAATCGAAATCTCTTGTATTCGGATGCAAGTTCTCGGATACTGTCACTCACTAGTAGTAGTATTCGCCAAACGAAATCTCTTGCATTCGAATGCAAGTTCTCGGATACTGTCACTCACTAGTAGTAGTATTCGCCAAACGAAATCTCTTGTATTCGAATGCAAGTTCTCGGATAGTGTCACTCGCTAGTAGTAGTATTCGCTAATCGAAATCTCTTGTATTCGAATGCAAGTTCTCAGATACTGTCACTCGCTAGTAGTAGTATTCGCTAATCGAAATCTCTTGCATTCGAATGCAAGTTCTCAGATACTGTCACTCGCTAGTAGTAGTATTCGCTAATCGAAATCTCTTGTATTCGGATGCAAGTTCTCGGATACTGTCACTCACTAGTAGTAGTATTCGCCAAACGAAATCTCTTGCATTCGAATGCAAGTTCTCGGATACTGTCACTCACTAGTAGTAGTATTCGCCAAACGAAATCTCTTGTATTCGAATGCAAGTTCTCGGATAGTGTCACTCGCTAGTAGTAGTATTCGCTAATCGAAATCTCTTGTATTCGAATGCAAGTTCTCAGATACTGTCACTCGCTAGTAGTAGTATTCGCTAATCGAAATCTCTTGTATTCGAATGCAAGTTCTCAGATACTGTCACTCGCTAGTAGTAGTATTCGCTAATCGAAATCTCCTGTACTCGAATGCAAGTTCTCGGATACTGTCACTCGCTAGTAGTAGTATTCGCTAATCGAAATCTCATGTATTCGGATGCAAGTTCTCGGATACTGTCACTCGCTAGTAGTAGTATTCGCTAATCGAAATCTCCTGTATTCGGATGCAAGTTCTCGGATACTGTCACTCGCTAGTAGTAGTATTCGCTAATCGAAATCTCCTGTATTCGGATGCAAGTTCTCGGATACTGTCACTCGCTAGTAGTAGTATTCGCTAATCGAAATCTCTTGCATTCGAATGCAAGATCTCGGATACTGTCACTCGCTAGTAGTAGTATTCGCTAATCGAAATCTCTTGCATTCGAATGCAAGATCTCGGATACTGTCACTCGCCAGAAGTAGTATTCGCTAATCGAAATCTCTTGCATTCGAATGCAAGATCTCGGATACTGTCACTCACTAGTAGTAGTATTCGCTAATCGAAATCTCTTGCATTCGAATGCAAGATCTCGGATACTGTCACTCGCTAGTAGTAGTATTCGCCAAACGAAATCTCTTGCATTCGAATGCAAGATCTCGGATACTGTCACTCACTAGTAGTAGTATTCGCTAATCGAAATCTCTTGCATTCGAATGCAAGATCTCGGATACTGTCACTCGCTAGAAGTAGTATTCGCTAGTCGAAATCTCTTGCATTCGAATGCAAGTTCTCGGATACTGTCACTCGCTAGTAGTAGTATTCGCTAGTCGAAATCTCTTGCATTCGAATGCAAGATCTCGGATACTGTCACTCGCTAGAAGTAGTATTCGCTAATCGAAATCTCTTGCATTCGAATACAAGTTCTCGGATACTGTCACTCACTAGTAGTAGTATTCGCCAAACGAAATCTCTTGCATTCGGATGCAAGTTCTCGGATACTGTCACTCACTAGTAGTAGTATTCGCCAAACGAAATCTCTTGTATTCGAATGCAAGTTCTCGGATACTGTCACTCGCTAGTAGTAGTATTCGCTAATCGAAATCTCTTGCATTCGGATGCAAGTTCTCGGTTACTGTCACTCACTAGTAGTAGTATTCGCTAATCGAAATCTCTTGTATTCGAATGGAAGTTCTCGGATACTGTCACTCGCTAGTAGTAGTATTCGCTAATCGAAATCTCTTGTATTCGAATGCAAGTTCTCGGATAGTGTCACTCACTAGTAGTAGTATTCGCTAATCGAAATCTCTTGCATTCGAATGCAAGTTCTCGGATACTGTCACTCGCTAGTAGTAGTATTCGCTAATCGAAATCTCTTGCATTCGAATGCAAGTTCTCGGATAGTGTCACTCGCTAGTAGTAGTATTCGCCAATCGAAATCTCTTGTATTCGAATGCAAGTTCTCAGATACTGTCACTCAGTAGTAGTAGTATTCGCCAATCGAAATCTCTTGCATTCGAATGCAAGTTCTCAGATACTGTCACTCAGTAGTAGTAGTATTCGCCAATCGAAATCTCTTTTATTCGAATGCAAGTTCTCGGATACTGTCACTCGCTAGTAGTAGTATTCGCTAATCGAAATCTCTTGTATTCGAATGCAAGTTCTCGGATAGTGTCACTCACTAGTAGTAGTATTCGCTAATCGAAATCTCTTGCATTCGAATGCAAGTTCTCGGATACTGTCACTCGCTAGTAGTAGTATTCGCTAATCGAAATCTCTTGCATTCGAATGCAAGTTCTCGGATAGTGTCACTCGCTAGTAGTAGTATTCGCCAATCGAAATCTCTTGTATTCGAATGCAAGTTCTCAGATACTGTCACTCAGTAGTAGTAGTATTCGCCAATCGAAATCTCTTGCATTCGAATGCAAGTTCTCAGATACTGTCACTCAGTAGTAGTAGTATTCGCCAATCGAAATCTCTTTTATTCGAATGCAAGTTCTCGGATACTGTCAAGCGCTAGTAGTAGTATTCGCCAAACGAAATCTCTTGCATTCGAATGCAAGTTCTCAGATACTGTCACTCGCTAGTAGTAGTATTCGCTAATCGAAATCTCTTGTATTCGGATGCAAGTTCTCGGATACTGTCACTCACTAGTAGTAGTATTCGCCAAACGAAATCTCTTGCATTCGAATGCAAGTTCTCGGATACTGTCACTCACTAGTAGTAGTATTCGCCAAACGAAATCTCTAGTATTCGAATGCAAGTTCTCGGATACTGTCACTCGCTAGTAGTAGTATTCGCTAATCGAAATCTCTTGCATTCAAATGCAAGTTCTCGGATACTGTCACTCGCTAGTAGTAGTATTAGCTAATCGAAATCTCTTGCATTCGAATGCAAGTTCTCGGATACTGTCACTCGCTAGTAGTAGTATTCGCTAATCGAAATCTCTTACATTCGAATGCAAGTTCTCGGATACTGTCACTCCCTAGTAGTAGTATTCGCTAATCGAAATCTCTTGCATTCGAATGCAAGTTCTCGGATACTGTCACTCGCTAGTAGTAGTATTCGCTAATCGAAATCTCTTGCATTCGAATGCAAGTTCTCGGATACTGTTACTCTCTGGTAGTAGTATTCGCTAATCAAAATCTCTTGCATTCGAATGCAAGTTCTCGGATACTGTCACTTGCTAGTAGTAGTATTCGCTAATCGAAATCTCTTGTATTCGAATGCAAGTTCTCAGATACTGTCACTCGCTAGTAGTAGTATTCGCTAATCGATATATCCTGTATTCGGATGCAAGTTCTCGGATACTGTCACTCACTAGTAGTAGTATTCGCCAAACGAAATCTCTTGCATTCGAAAGCAAGTTCTCGGATACTGTCACTCGCTAGTAGTAGTATTCGCTAATCGAAATCTCTTGTATTCGGATGCAAGTTCTCGGATACTGTCACTCACTAGTAGTAGTATTCGCTAATCGAAACCTCTTGTATTCGAATGCAAGTTCTCAGATTCTGTCACTCGCTAGTAGTAGTACTCGCTAATCGGAATCTCTTGTATTCGAATGAAAGTTCTCAGATACTGTCACTCACTAGTAGTAGTATTCGCTAATCGAAATCTCTTGCATTCGAATGCAAGTTCTCGGATACTGTCACTCACTAGTAGTAGTATTCGCCAGTCGAAATCTCTTGTATTCGAATGCAAGTTCTCGGATACTGTCACTCACTAGTAGTAGTATTCGCTAATCGAAATCTCTTGTATTCGAATGCAAGTTCTCGGATACTGTCACTAACTAGTAGTATTCGCTAATCGAAATCTCTTGTATTCGAAGGCAAGTTCTCGGATACTGTCAATCGGTAGTAGTAGTATTCGCCAAACGAAATCTCTTGCATTCGAATGCAAGTTCTCAGATACTGTCCTTCGCTAGTAGTAGTATTCGCTATTCGAAATCTCTTGTATTCGGATGCAAGTTCTCGGATACTGTCACTCACTAGTAGTAGTATTCGCCAAACGAAATCTCTTGTATTCGGATGCAAGTTCTCGGATAGTGTCACTCACAAGTATTAGTATTCGCTAATCGAAATCTCTTGTATTCGAATGCAAGTTCTCAGATACTGTCACTCGCTAGTAGTAGTATTCGCTAATCGAAATCTCTTGCATTCGAATGCAAGTTCTCGGATACTGTCACTCGCTAGTAGTAGTATTCGCTAATCGAAATCTCTTGCATTCGAATGCAAGTTCTCGGATACTGTCACTCGCTAGTAGTAGTATTCGCTAGTCGAAATCTCTTGCATTCGAATGCAAGTTCTCGGATACTGTCACTCGCTAGTAGTAGTATTCGCTAGTCGAAATCTCTTGCATTCGAATGCAAGTTCTCGGATACTGTCACTCGCTAGTAGTAGTATTCGCTAATCGAAATCTCTTGCATTCGAATACAAGTTCTCGGATACTGTCACTCGCTAGTAGTAGTATTCGCTAATCGAAATCTCTTGTATTCGAATGCAAGTTCTCGGATACTGTCACTCGCTAGTAGTAGTATTCGCTAATCGAAATCTCTTGCATTCGAATGCAAGTTCTCGGATACTGTCACTCGCTAGTAGTAGTATTCGCTAGTCGAAATCTCTTGCATTCCAATGCAAGTTCTCGGATACTGTCACTCGCTAGTAGTAGTATTCGCTAATCGAAATCTCTTGCATTCGAATACAAGTTCTCGGATACTGTCACTCGCTAGTAGTAGTAATAGCTAATCGAAATCTCTTGCATTCGAATGCAAGTTCTCGGATACTGTCACTCGCTAGTAGTAGTATTCGCTAATCGAAATCTCTTACATTCGAATGCAAGTTCTCGGATACTGTCACTCCCTAGTAGTAGTATTCGCTAATCGAAATCTCTTGCATTCGAATGCAAGTTCTCGGATACTGTCACTCGCTAGTAGTAGTATTCGCTAATCGAAATCTCTTGCATTCGAATGCAAGTTCTCGGATACTGTTACTCTCTGGTAGTAGTATTCGCTAATCAAAATCTCTTGCATTCGAATGCAAGTTCTCGGGTACTGTCACTTGCTAGTAGTAGTATTCGCTAATCGAAATCTCTTGTATTCGAATGCAAGTTCTCAGATACTGTCACTCGCTAGTAGTAGTATTCGCTAATCGATATATCCTGTATTCGGATGCAAGTTCTCGGATACTGTCACTCACTAGTAGTAGTATTCGCCAAACGAAATCTCTTGCATTCGAATGCAAGTTCTCGGATACTGTCACTCGCTAGTAGTAGTATTCGCTAATCGAAATCTCTTGTATTCGAATGCAAGTTCTCAGATACTGTCACTCGCTAGTAGTAGTATTCGCTAATCGAAATCTCTTGTATTCGAATGCAAGTTCTCAGATACTGTCACTCACTAGTAGTAGTATTCGCCAAACGAAATCTCTTGCATTCGAATGCAAGTTCTCAGATACTGTCACTCGCTAGTAGTAGTATTCGCTAATCGAAATCTCTTGTATTCGAATGCAAGTTCTCAGATACTGTCACTCACTAGTAGTAGTATTCGCTAATCGAAATCTCTTGTATTCGAATGCAAGTTCTCAGATACTGTCACTCACTAGTAGTAGTATTCGCCAAACGAAATCTCTTGTATTCGAATGCAAGTTCTCAGATACTGTCACTCGCTAGTAGTAGTACTCGCTAATCGGAATCTCTTGTATTCGAATGAAAGTTCTCAGATACTGTCACTCACTAGTAGTAGTATTCGCTAATCGAAATCTCTTGCATTCGAATGCAAGTTCTCGGATACTGTAACTCACTAGTAGTAGTATTCGCCAGTCGAAATCTCTTGTATTCGAATGCAAGTTCTCGGATACTGTCACTCACTAGTAGTAGTATTCGCTAATCGAAATCTCTTGTATTCGAAGGCAAGTTCTCGGATACTGTCAATCGGTAGTAGTAGTATTCGCCAAACGAAATCTCTTGCATTCGAATGCAAGTTCTCAGATACTGTCCTTCGCTAGTAGTAGTATTCGCTATTCGAAATCTCTTGTATTCGGATGCAAGTTCTCGGATACTGTCACTCACTAGTAGTAGTATTCGCCAAACGAAATCTCTTGTATTCGGATGCAAGTTCTCGGATAGTGTCACTCACAAGTAGTAGTATTCGCTAATCGAAATCTCTTGTATTCGAATGCAAGTTCTCAGATACTGTCACTCGCTAGTAGTAGTATTCGCTAATCGAAATCTCTTGCATTCGAATGCAAGTTCTCGGATACTGTTACTCTTTGGTAGTAGTATTCGCTAATCGAAATCTCTTGCATTCGAATGCAAGTTCTCGGATACTGTCACTCGCTAGTAGTAGTATTCGCTAGTCGAAATCTCTTGCATTCGAATGCAAGTTCTCGGATACTGTCACTCGCTAGTAGTAGTATTCGCTAGTCGAAATCTCTTGCATTCGAATGCAAGTTCTCGGATACTGTCACTCACTAGTAGTAGTATTCGCTAATCGAAATCTCTTGCATTCGAATACAAGTTCTCGGATACTGTCACTCGCTAGTAGTAGTATTCCCTAATCGAAATCTCTTGTATTCGAATGCAAGTTCTCGAATACTGTCACTCGCTAGTAGTAGTATTCGCTAATCGAAATCTCTTGCATTCGAATGCAAGTTCTCGGATACTGTCACTCGCTAGTAGTAGTATTCGCTAGTCGAAATCTCTTGCATTCGAATGCAAGTTCTCGGATACTGTCACTCGCTAGTAGTAGTATTCGCTAATCGAAATCTCTTGCATTCGAATACAAGTTCTCGGATACTGTCACTCGCTAGTAGTAGTATTCGCTAATCGAAATCTCTTGCATTCGAATGCAAGTTCTCGGATACTGTCACTCGCTAGTAGTAGTATTCGCTAATCGAAATCTCTTACATTCGAATGCAAGTTCTCGGATACTGTCACTCCCTAGTAGTAGTATTCGCTAATCGAAATCTCTTGCATTCGAATGCAAGTTCTCGGATACTGTCACTCGCTAGTAGTAGTATTCGCTAATCGAAATCTCTTGCATTCGAATGCAAGTTCTCGGATACTGTTACTCTCTGGTAGTAGTATTCGCTAATCAAAATCTCTTGCATTCGAATGCAAGTTCTCGGATACTGTCACTTGCTAGTAGTAGTATTCGCTAATCGAAATCTCTTGTATTCGAATGCAAGTTCTCAGATACTGTCACTCGCTAGTAGTAGTATTCGCTAATCGATATATCCTGTATTCGGATGCAAGTTCTCGGATACTGTCACTCACTAGTAGTAGTATTCGCCAAACGAAATCTCTTGCATTCGAATGCAAGTTCTCGGATACTGTCACTCGCTAGTAGTAGTATTCGCTAATCGAAATCTCTTGTATTCGAATGCAAGTTCTCAGATACTGTCACTCGCTAGTAGTAGTATTCGCTAATCGAAATCTCTTGTATTCGAATGCAAGTTCTCAGATACTGTCACTCACTAGTAGTAGTATTCGCCAAACGAAATCTCTTGCATTCGAATGCAAGTTCTCAGATACTGTCACTCGCTAGTAGTAGTATTCGCTAATCGAAATCTCTTGTATTCGAATGCAAGTTCTCAGATACTGTCACTCTCTAGTAGTAGTATTCGCTAATCGAAATCTCTTGTATTCGAATGCAAGTTCTCAGATACTGTCACTCACTAGTAGTAGTATTCGCCAAACGAAATCTCTTGTATTCGAATGCAAGTTCTCAGATACTGTCACTCGCTAGTAGTAGTACTCGCTAATCGGAATCTCTTGTATTCGAATGAAAGTTCTCAGATACTGTCACTCACTAGTGGTAGTATTCGCTAATCGAAATCTCTTGCATTCGAATGCAAGTTCTCGGATACTGTCACTCACTAGTAGTAGTATTCGCCAGTCGAAATCTCTTGTATTCGAATGCAAGTTCTCGGATACTGTCACTCACTAGTAGTAGTATTCGCTAATCGAAATCTCTTGTATTCGAATGCAAGTTCTCGGATACTGTCACTAACTAGTAGTATTCGCTAATCGAAATCTCTTGTATTCGAATGCAAGTTCTCGGATACTGTCAATCGGTAGTAGTAGTATTCGCCAAACGAAATCTCTTGCATTCGAATGCAAGTTCTCAGATACTGTCACTCGCTAGTAGTAGTATTCGCCAAACGAAATCTCTTGTATTCGGATGCAAGTTCTCGGATACTGTCACTCACTAGTAGTAGTATTCGCCAAACGAAATCTCTTGTATTCGGATGCAAGTTCTCGGATAGTGTCACTCACAAGTAGTAGTATTCGCTAATCGAAATCTCTTGTATTCGAATGCAAGTTCTCAGATACTGTCACTCGCTAGTAGTAGTATTCGCTAATCGAAATCTCTTGCATTCGAATGCAAGTTCTCGGATACTGTCACTCGCTAGTAGTAGTATTCGCTAATCGAAATCTCTTGCATTCGAATGCAAGTTCTCGGATACTGTCACTCGCTAGTAGTAGTATTCGCTAATCGAAATCTCTTGTATTCGAATGCAAGTTCTCGGATACTGTCACTCGCTAGTAGTAGTATTCGCTAATCGAAATCTCTTGCATTCGAATGCAAGTTCTCGGATACTGTCACTCGCTAGTAGTAGTATTCGCTAGTCGAAATCTCTTGCATTCGAATGCAAGTTCTCGGATACTGTCACTCGCTAGTAGTAGTATTCGCTAATCGAAATCTCTTGCATTCGAATACAAGTTCTCGGATACTGTCACTCGCTAGTAGTAGTATTCGCTAATCGAAATCTCTTGTATTCGAATGCAAGTTCTCGGATACTGTCACTCGCTAGTAGTAGTATTCGCTAATCGAAATCTCTTGCATTCGAATGCAAGTTCTCGGATACTGTCACTCGCTAGTAGTAGTATTCGCTAGTCGAAATCTCTTGCATTCGAATGCAAGTTCTCGGATACTGTCACTCGCTAGTAGTAGTATTCGCTAATCGAAATCTCTTGCATTCGAATGCAAGTTCTCGGATACTGTCACTCGCTAGTAGTAGTATTCGCTAGTCGAAATCTCTTGCATTCGAATGCAAGTTCTCGGATACTGTCACTCGCTAGTAGTAGTATTCGCTAATCGAAATCTCTTGCATTCGAATGCAAGTTCTCGGATACTGTCACTCGCTAGTAGTAGTATTCGCTAGTCGAAATCTCTTGCATTCGAATGCAAGTTCTCGGATACTGTCACTCGCTAGTAGTAGTATTCGCTAATCGAAATCTCTTGCATTCGAATGCAAGTTCTCGGATACTGTCACTCGCTAGTAGTAGTATTCGCTAGTCGAAATCTCTTGCATTCGAATGCAAGTTCTCGGATACTGTCACTCGCTAGTAGTAGTATTCGCTAGTCCAAATCTCTTGCATTCGAATGCAACTTCTCGGATACTGTCACTCGCTAGTAGTAGTATTCCCTAATCGAAATCTCTTGCATTCGAATGCAAGTTCTCGGATACTGTCACTCGCTAGTAGTAGTATTCGCTAGTCGAAATCTCTTGCATTCGAATGCAAGTTCTCGGATACTGTCACTCGCTAGTAGTAGTATTCGCTAATCGAAATCTCTTGCATTCGAATACAAGTTCTCGGATACTGTCACTCGCTAGTAGTAGTATTCGCTAGTCGAAATCTCTTGCATTCGAATGCAAGTTCTCGGATACTGTCACTCGCTAGTAGTAGTATTCGCTAGTCGAAATCTCTTGCATTCGAATGCAAGTTCTCGGATACTGTCACTCGCTAGTAGTAGTATTCGCTAATCGAAATCTCTTGCATTCGAATGCAAGTTCTCGGAGACTGTCACTCGCTAGTAGTAGTATTCGCTAGTCGAAATCTCTTGCATTCGAATGCAAGTTCTCGGATACTGTCACTCGCTAGTAGTAGTATTCGCTAGTCGAAATCTCTTGCATTCGAATGCAAGTTCTCGGATACTGTCACTCGCTAGTAGTAGTATTCGCTAGTCGAAATCTCCTGCATTCGAATGCAAGTTCTCGGATACTGTCACTCGCTAGTAGTAGTATTCGCTAGTCGAAATCTCTTGCATTCGAATGCAAGTTCTCGGATACTGTCACTCGCTAGTAGTAGTATTCGCTAATCGAAATCTCTTGCATTCGAATACAAGTTCTCGGATACTGTCACTCGCTAGTAGTAGTATTCGCTAATCGAAATCTCTTGTATTCGAATGCAAGTTCTCGGATACTGTCACTCGCAAGTAGTAGTATTCGCTAATCGAAATCTCTTGCATTCGAATGCAAGTTCTCGGATAGTGTCACTCGCTAGTAGTAGTATTCGCTAATCGAAATCTCTTTTATTCGAATGCAAGTTCTCAGATAGTGTCACTCGCTAGTAGTAGTATTCGCTAATCGAAATCTCTTGTATTCGAATGCAAGTTCTCAGATACTGTCACTCGCTAGTAGTAGTATTCGCTAATCGAAATCTCTTGTATTCGAATGCAAGTTCTCAGATACTGTCACTCGCTAGTAGTAGTATTCGCTAATCGAAATCTCTTGCATTCGAATGCAAGTTCTCGGATAGTGTCACTCGCTAGTAGTAGTATTCGCCAATCGAAATCTCTTGCATTCGAATGCAAGTTCTCGGATTCTGTCACTCAGTAGTAGTAGTATTCGCCAATCGAAATCTCTTGTATTCGAATGCAAGTTCTCGGATACTGTCACTCACTAGTAGTAGTATTCGCTAATCGAAATCTCTTGTATTCGAATGCAAGTTCTCGGATACTGTCACTAACTAGTAGTAGTATTCGCTAATCGAAATCTCATGTATTCGAATGCAAGTTCTCGGATACTGTCAAGCGCTAGTAGTAGTATTCGCCAAACGAAATCTCTTGCATTCGAATGCAAGTTCTCAGATACTGTCACTCGCTAGTAGTAGTATTCGCTAATCGAAATCTCTTGTATTCGGATGCAAGTTCTAGGATACTGTCACTCACTAGTAGTAGTATTCGCCAAACGAAATCTCTTGCATTCGAATGCAAGTTCTCGGATACTGTCACTCACTAGTCGTAGTATTCGCCAAACGAAATCTCTTGTATTCGAATGCAAGTTCTCGGATACTGTCACTCGCTAGTAGTAGTATTCGCTAATCGAAATCTCTTGCATTCGAATGCAAGTTCTCGGATACTGTCACTCGCTAGTAGTAGTATTCGCTAATCGAAATCTCTTGCATTCGAATACAAGTTCTCGGATACTGTCACTCGCTAGTAGTAGTATTCCCTAATCGAAATCTCTTGCATTCGAATGCAAGTTCTCGGATACTGTCACTCGCTAGTAGTAGTATTCGCTAGTCGAAATCTCTTGCATTCGAATGCAAGTTCTCGGATACTGTCACTCGCTAGTAGTAGTATTCGCTAATCGAAATCTCTTGCATTCGAATACAAGTTCTCGGATACTGTCACTTGCTAGTAGTAGTATTCGCTAGTCGAAATCTCTTGCATTCGAATGCAAGTTCTCGGATACTGTCACTCGCTAGTAGTAGTATTCGCTAGTCGAAATCTCTTGCATTCGAATGCAAGTTCTCGGATACTGTCACTCGCTAGTAGTAGTATTCGCTAATCGAAATCTCTTGCATTCGAATGCAAGTTCTCGGAGACTGTCACTCGCTAGTAGTAGTATTCGCTAGTCGAAATCTCTTGCATTCGAATGCAAGTTCTCGGATACTGTCACTCGCTAGTAGTAGTATTCGCTAGTCGAAATCTCTTGCATTCGAATGCAAGTTCTCGGATACTGTCACTCGCTAGTAGTAGTATTCGCTAGTCGAAATCTCTTGCATTCGAATGCAAGTTCTCGGATACTGTCACTCGCTAGTAGTAGTATTCGCTAGTCGAAATCTCTTGCATTCGAATGCAAGTTCTCGGATACTGTCACTCGCTAGTAGTAGTATTCGCTAATCGAAATCTCTTGCATTCGAATACAAGTTCTCGGATACTGTCACTCGCTAGTAGTAGTATTCGCTAATCGAAATCTCTTGTATTCGAATGCAAGTTCTCGGATACTGTCACTCGCAAGTAGTAGTATTCGCTAATCGAAATCTCTTGCATTCGAATGCAAGTTCTCGGATAGTGTCACTCGCTAGTAGTAGTATTCGCTAATCGAAATCTCTTTTATTCGAATGCAAGTTCTCAGATAGTGTCACTCGCTAGTAGTAGTATTCGCTAATCGAAATCTCTTGTATTCGAATGCAAGTTCTCAGATACTGTCACTCGCTAGTAGTAGTATTCGCTAATCGAAATCTCTTGTATTCGAATGCAAGTTCTCAGATACTGTCACTCGCTAGTAGTAGTATTCGCTAATCGAAATCTCTTGCATTCGAATGCAAGTTCTCGGATAGTGTCACTCGCTAGTAGTAGTATTCGCCAATCGAAATCTCTTGCATTCGAATGCAAGTTCTCGGATTCTGTCACTCAGTAGTAGTAGTATTCGCCAATCGAAATCTCTTGTTTTCGAATGCAAGTTCTCGGATACTGTCACTCACTAGTAGTAGTATTCGCTAATCGAAATCTCTTGTATTCGAATGCAAGTTCTCGGATACTGTCACTAACTAGTAGTAGTATTCGCTAATCGAAATCTCATGTATTCGAATGCAAGTTCTCGGATACTGTCAAGCGCTAGTAGTAGTATTCGCCAAACGAAATCTCTTGCATTCGAATGCAAGTTCTCAGATACTGTCACTCGCTAGTAGTAGTATTCGCTAATCGAAATCTCTTGTATTCGGATGCAAGTTCTCGGATACTGTCACTCACTAGTAGTAGTATTCGCCAAACGAAATCTCTTGCATTCGAATGCAAGTTCTCGGATACTGTCACTCACTAGTCGTAGTATTCGCCAAACGAAATCTCTTGTATTCGAATGCAAGTTCTCGGATACTGTCACTCGCTAGTAGTAGTATTCGCTAATCGAAATCTCTTGCATTCGAATGCAAGTTCTCGGATACTGTCACTCGCTTGTAGTAGTATTCGCTAATCGAAATCTCTTGCATTCGAATGCAAGATTCTCGGATACTGTCACTCGCTAGTAGTAGTATTCGCTAATCGAAATCTCTTGCATTCGAATGCAAGTTCTCGGATACTGTCACTCGCTAGTAGTAGTATTCGCTAATCGAAATCTCTTGAATTCGAATGCACGTTCTCGGATACTGTCACTCGCTAGTAGTAGTATTCGCTAATCGAAATCTCTTACATTCGAATGCAAGTTCTCGGATACTGTCACTCCCTAGTAGTACTATTCGCTAATCGAAATCTCTTGTATTCGAATGCAAGTTCTCAGATACTGTCACTCGCTAGTAGTAGTATTCGCTAATCGAAATCTCTTACATTCGAATGCAAGTTCTCGGATACTGTCACTCCCTAGTAGTACTATTCGCTAATCGAAATCTCTTGCATTCGAATGCAAGTTCTCGGATACTGTCACTCGCTAGTAGTAGTATTCGCTAATCGAAATCTCTTGCATTCGAATGCAAGTTCTCGGATACTGTCACTCGCTAGTAGTAGTATTCGGTAATCGAAATCTCTTGTATTCGAATGCAAGTTCTCGGATACTGTCACTCGCTAGTAGTAGTATTCGCTAATCGAAATCTCTTGCATTCGAATGCAAGTTCTCGGATACTGTCACTCGCTAGTAGTAGTATTCACTAGTCGAAATCTCTTGCATTCGAATGCAAGTTCTCGGATACTGTCACTCGCTAGTAGTAGTATTCGCTAATCGAAATCTCTTGCATTAGAATACAAGTTCTCGGATACTGTCACTCGCTAGTAGTAGTATTCGCTAATCGAAATCTCTTGCATTCGAATGCAAGTTCTCGGATACTGTCACTCGCTAGTAGTAGTATTCGCTAGTCGAAATCTCTTGCATTCGAATGCAAGTTCTCGGATACTGTCACTCACTAGTAGTAGTATTCGCCAAACGAAATCTCTTGCATTCGAATGCAAGTTCTCGGATACTGTCACTCACTAGTAGTAGTATTCGCCAAACGAAATCTCTTGTATTCGAATGCAAGTTCTCGGATACTGTCACTCGCTAGTAGTAGTATTCGCTAATCGAAATCTCTTGCATTCGGATGCAAGTTCTCGGTTACTGTCACTCACTAGTAGTAGTATTCGCTAATCGAAATCTCTTGTATTCGAATGCAAGTTCTCGGATACTGTCACTCGCTAGTAGTAGTATTCGCTAATCGAAATCTCTTGCATTCGAATGCAAGTTCTCGGATAGTGTCACTCGCTAGTAGTAGTATTCGCTAATCGAAATCTCTTTTATTCGAATGCAAGTTCTCAGATAGTGTCACTCGCTAGTAGTAGTATTCGCTAATCGAAATCTCTTGTATTCGAATGCAAGTTCTCAGATACTGTCACTCGCTAGTAGTAGTATTCGCTAATCGAAATCTCTTGCATTCGAATGCAAGTTCTCGGATAGTGTCACTCGCTAGTAGTAGTATTCGCCAATCGAAATCTCTTGCATGCGAATGCAAGTTCTCGGATACTGTCACTCAGTAGTAGTAGTATTCGCCAATCGAAATCTCTTGTATTCGAATGCACGTTCTCGGATACTGTCACTCACTAGTAGTAGTATTCGCTAATCGAAATCTCTTGTATTCGAATGCAAGTTCTCGGATACTGTCACTAACTAGTAGTAGTATTCGCTAATCGAAATCTCATGTATTCGAATGCAAGTTCTCGGATACTGTCAAGCGCTAGTAGTAGTATTCGCCAAACGAAATCTCTTGCATTCGAATGCAAGTTCTCAGATACTGTCACTCGCTAGTAGTAGTATTCGCTAATCGAAATCTCTTGTATTCGGATGCAAGTTCTCGGATACTGTCACTCACTAGTAGTAGTATTCGCCAAACGAAATCTCTTGCATTCGAATGCAAGTTCTCGGATACTGTCACTCACTAGTAGTAGTATTCGCCAAACGAAATCTCTTGCATTCGAATGCAAGTTCTCGGATACTGTCACTCACTAGTAGTGGTATTCGCCAAACGAAATCTCTTGTATTCGGATGCAAGTTCTCGGATACTGTCACTCACTAGTAGTAGTATTCGCCAAACGAAATCTCTTGCATTCGAATGCAAGTTCTCGGATACTGTCACTCGCTAGTAGTAGTATTCGCTAATCGAAATCTCTTGCATTCGAATACAAGTTCTCGGATACTGTCACTCGCTAGTAGTAGTATTCGCTAATCGAAATCTCTTGTATTCGAATGCAAGTTCTCGGATACTGTCACTCGCTAGTAGTAGTATTCGCTAATCGAAATCTCTTGCATTCGAATGCAAGTTCTCGGATACTGTCACTCGCTAGTAGTAGTATTCGCTAGTCGAAATCTCTTGCATTCGAATGCAAGTTCTCGGATACTGTCACTCGCTAGTAGTAGTATTCGCTAATCGAAATCTCTTGCATTCGAATACAAGTTCTCGGATACTGTCACTCGCTAGTAGTAGTATTCGCTAATCGAAATCTCTTGCATTCGAATGCAAGTTCTCGGATACTGTCACTTGCTAGTAGTAGTATTCGCTAATCGAAATCTCTTACATTCGAATGCAAGTTCTCGGATACTGTCACTCCCTAGTAGTAGTATTCGCTAATCGAAATCTCTTGCATTCGAATGCAAGTTCTCGGATACTGTCACTCGCTAGTAGTAGTATTCGCTAATCGAAATCTCCTGCATTCGAATGCAAGTTCTCGGATACTGTTACTCTCTGGTAGTAGTATTCGCTAATCAAAATCTCTTGCCTTCGAATGCAAGTTCTCGGATACTGTCACTTGCTAGTAGTAGTATTCGCTAATCGAAATCTCTTGTATTCGAATGCAAGTTCTCAGATACTGTCACTCGCTAGTAGTAGTATTCGCTAATCGATATATCCTGTATTCGGATGCAAGTTCTCGGATACTGTCACTCACTAGTAGTAGTATTCGCCAAACGAAATCTCTTGCATTCGAATGCAAGTTCTCGGATACTGTCACTCGCTAGTAGTAGTATTCGCTAATCGAAATCTCTTGTATTCGAATGCAAGTTCTCAGATACTGTCACTCGCTAGTAGTAGTATTCGCTAATCGAAATCTCTTGTATTCGAATGCAAGTTCTCAGATACTGTCACTCACTAGTAGTAGTATTCGCCAAACGAAATCTCTTGCATTCGAATGCAAGTTCTCAGATACTGTCACTCGCTAGTAGTAGTATTCGCTAATCGAAATCTCTTGTATTCGAATGCAAGTTCTCAGATACTGTCACTCACTAGTAGTAGTATTCGCTAATCGAAATCTCTTGTATTCGAATGCAAGTTCTCAGATACTGTCACTCACTAGTAGTAGTATTCGCCAAACGAAATCTCTTGTATTCGAATGCAAGTTCTCAGATACTGTCACTCGCTAGTAGTAGTATTCGCTAATCGAAATCTCTTGTATTCGAATGCAAGTTCTCAGATACTGTCACTCGCTAGTAGTAGTATTCGCTAATCGAAATCTCTTGTATTCGAATGCAAGTTCTCAGATACTGTCACTCACTAGTAGTAGTATTCGCCAAACGAAATCTCTTGCATTCGAATGCAAGTTCTCAGATACTGTCACTCGCTAGTAGTAGTATTCGCTAATCGAAATCTCTTGTATTCGAATGCAAGTTCTCAGATACTGTCACTCTCTAGTAGTAGTATTCGCTAATCGAAATCTCTTGTATTCGAATGCAAGTTCTCAGATACTGTCACTCACTAGTAGTAGTATTCGCCAAACGAAATCTCTTGTATTCGAATGCAAGTTCTCAGATACTGTCACTCGCTAGTAGTAGTACTCGCTAATCGGAATCTCTTGTATTCGAATGAAAGTTCTCAGATACTGTCACTCACTAGTGGTAGTATTCGCTAATCGAAATCTCTTGCATTCGAATGCAAGTTCTCGGATACTGTCACTCACTAGTAGTAGTATTCGCCAGTCGAAATCTCTTGTATTCGAATGCAAGTTCTCGGATACTGTCACTCACTAGTAGTAGTATTCGCTAATCGAAATCTCTTGTATTCGAATACAAGTTCTCGGATACTGTCACTCGCTAGTAGTAGTATTCGCTAATCGAAATCTCTTGTATTCGAATGCAAGTTCTCGGATACTGTCACTCGCTAGTAGTAGTATTCGCTAATCGAAATCTCTTGCATTCGAATGCAAGTTCTCGGATACTGTCACTCGCTAGTAGTAGTATTCGCTAGTCGAAATCTCTTGCATTCGAATGCAAGTTCTCGGATACTGTCACTCGCTAGTAGTAGTATTCGCTAATCGAAATCTCTTGCATTCGAATACAAGTTCTCGGATACTGTCACTCGCTAGTAGTAGTAATAGCTAATCGAAATCTCTTGCATTCGAATGCAAGTTCTCGGATACTGTCACTCGCTAGTAGTAGTATTCGCTAATCGAAATCTCTTACATTCGAATGCAAGTTCTCGGATATTGTCACTCCCTAGTAGTAGTATTCGCTAATCGAAATCTCTTGCATTCGAATGCAAGTTCTCGGATACTGTCACTCGCTAGTAGTAGTATTCGCTAATCGAAATCTCTTGCATTCGAATGCAAGTTCTCGGATACTGTTACTCTCTGGTAGTAGTATTCGCTAATCAAAATCTCTTGCATTCGAATGCAAGTTCTCGGATACTGTCACTTGCTAGTAGTAGTATTCGCTAATCGAAATCTCTTGTATTCGAATGCAAGTTCTCAGATACTGTCACTCGCTAGTAGTAGTATTCGCTAATCGATATATCCTGTATTCGGATGCAAGTTCTCGGATACTGTCACTCACTAGTAGTAGTATTCGCCAAACGAAATCTCTTGCATTCGAATGCAAGTTCTCGGATACTGTCACTCGCTAGTAGTAGTATTCGCTAATCGAAATCTCTTGTATTCGAATGCAAGTTCTCAGATACTGTCACTCGCTAGTAGTAGTATTCGCTAATCGAAATCTCTTGTATTCGAATGCAAGTTCTCAGATACTGTCACTCACTAGTAGTAGTATTCGCCAAACGAAATCTCTTGCATTCGAATGCAAGTTCTCAGATACTGTCACTCGCTAGTAGTAGTATTCGCTAATCGAAATCTCTTGTATTCGAATGCAAGTTCTCAGATACTGTCACTCACTAGTAGTAGTATTCGCTAATCGAAATCTCTTGTATTCGAATGCAAGTTCTCAGATACTGTCACTCACTAGTAGTAGTATTCGCCAAACGAAATCTCTTGTATTCGAATGCAAGTTCTCAGATACTGTCACTCGCTAGTAGTAGTACTCGCTAATCGGAATCTCTTGTATTCGAATGAAAGTTCTCAGATACTGTCACTCACTAGTAGTAGTATTCGCTAATCGAAATCTCTTGCATTCGAATGCAAGTTCTCGGATACTGTAACTCACTAGTAGTAGTATTCGCCAGTCGAAATCTCTTGTATTCGAATGCAAGTTCTCGGATACTGTCACTCACTAGTAGTAGTATTCGCTAATCGAAATCTCTTGTATTCGAAGGCAAGTTCTCGGATACTGTCAATCGGTAGTAGTAGTATTCGCCAAACGAAATCTCTTGCATTCGAATGCAAGTTCTCAGATACTGTCCTTCGCTAGTAGTAGTATTCGCTATTCGAAATCTCTTGTATTCGGATGCAAGTTCTCGGATACTGTCACTCACTAGTAGTAGTATTCGCCAAACGAAATCTCTTGTATTCGGATGCAAGTTCTCGGATAGTGTCACTCACAAGTAGTAGTATTCGCTAATCGAAATCTCTTGTATTCGAATGCAAGTTCTCAGATACTGTCACTCGCTAGTAGTAGTATTCGCTAATCGAAATCTCTTGCATTCGAATGCAAGTTCTCGGATACTGTTACTCTTTGGTAGTAGTATTCGCTAATCGAAATCTCTTGCATTCGAATGCAAGTTCTCGGATACTGTCACTCGCTAGTAGTAGTATTCGCTAGTCGAAATCTCTTGCATTCGAATGCAAGTTCTCGGATACTGTCACTCGCTAGTAGTAGTATTCGCTAGTCGAAATCTCTTGCATTCGAATGCAAGTTCTCGGATACTGTCACTCACTAGTAGTAGTATTCGCTAATCGATTTCTCTTGCATTCGAATACAAGTTCTCGGATACTGTCACTCGCTAGTAGTAGTATTCGCTAATCGAAATCTCTTGTATTCGAATGCAAGTTCTCGAATACTGTCACTCGCTAGTAGTAGTATTCGCTAATCGAAATCTCTTGCATTCGAATGCAAGTTCTCGGATACTGTCACTCGCTAGTAGTAGTATTCGCTAGTCGAAATCTCTTGCATTCGAATGCAAGTTCTCGGATACTGTCACTCGCTAGTAGTAGTATTCGCTAATCGAAATCTCTTGCATTCGAATACAAGTTCTCGGATACTGTCACTCGCTAGTAGTAGTATTCGCTAATCGAAATCTCTTGCATTCGAATGCAAGTTCTCGGATACTGTCACTCGCTAGTAGTAGTATTCGCTAATCGAAATCTCTTACATTCGAATGCAAGTTCTCGGATACTGTCACTCCCTAGTAGTAGTATTCGCTAATCGAAATCTCTTGCATTCGAATGCAAGTTCTCGGATACTGTCACTCGCTAGTAGTAGTATTCGCTAATCGAAATCTCTTGCATTCGAATGCAAGTTCTCGGATACTGTTACTCTCTGGTAGTAGTATTCGCTAATCAAAATCTCTTGCATTCGAATGCAAGTTCTCGGATACTGTCACTTGCTAGTAGTAGTATTCGCTAATCGAAATCTCTTGTATTCGAATGCAAGTTCTCAGATACTGTCACTCGCTAGTAGTAGTATTCGCTAATCGATATATCCTGTATTCGGATGCAAGTTCTCGGATACTGTCACTCACTAGTAGTAGTATTCGCCAAACGAAATCTCTTGCATTCGAATGCAAGTTCTCGGATACTGTCACTCGCTAGTAGTAGTATTCGCTAATCGAAATCTCTTGTATTCGAATGCAAGTTCTCAGATACTGTCACTCGCTAGTAGTAGTATTCGCTAATCGAAATCTCTTGTATTCGAATGCAAGTTCTCAGATACTGTCACTCACTAGTAGTAGTATTCGCCAAACGAAATCTCTTGCATTCGAATGCAAGTTCTCAGATACTGTCACTCGCTAGTAGTAGTATTCGCTAATCGAAATCTCTTGTATTCGAATGCAAGTTCTCAGATACTGTCACTCTCTAGTAGTAGTATTCGCTAATCGAAATCTCTTGTATTCGAATGCAAGTTCTCAGATACTGTCACTCACTAGTAGTAGTATTCGCCAAACGAAATCTCTTGTATTCGAATGCAAGTTCTCAGATACTGTCACTCGCTAGTAGTAGTACTCGCTAATCGGAATCTCTTGTATTCGAATGAAAGTTCTCAGATACTGTCACTCACTAGTGGTAGTATTCGCTAATCGAAATCTCTTGCATTCGAATGCAAGTTCTCGGATACTGTCACTCACTAGTAGTAGTATTCGCCAGTCGAAATCTCTTGTATTCGAATGCAAGTTCTCGGATACTGTCACTCACTAGTAGTAGTATTCGCTAATCGAAATCTCTTGTATTCGAATGCAAGTTCTCGGATACTGTCACTAACTAGTAGTATTCGCTAATCGAAATCTCTTGTATTCGAATGCAAGTTCTCGGATACTGTCAATCGGTAGTAGTAGTATTCGCCAAACGAAATCTCTTGCATTCGAATGCAAGTTCTCAGATACTGTCACTCGCTAGTAGTAGTATTCGCCAAACGAAATCTCTTGTATTCGGATGCAAGTTCTCGGATACTGTCACTCACTAGTAGTAGTATTCGCCAAACGAAATCTCTTGTATTCGGATGCAAGTTCTCGGATAGTGTCACTCACAAGTAGTAGTATTCGCTAATCGAAATCTCTTGTATTCGAATGCAAGTTCTCAGATACTGTCACTCGCTAGTAGTAGTATTCGCTAATCGAAATCTCTTGCATTCGAATGCAAGTTCTCGGATACTGTCACTCGCTAGTAGTAGTATTCGCTAATCGAAATCTCTTGCATTCGAATGCAAGTTCTCGGATACTGTCACTCGCTAGTAGTAGTATTCGCTAATCGAAATCTCTTGTATTCGAATGCAAGTTCTCGGATACTGTCACTCGCTAGTAGTAGTATTCGCTAATCGAAATCTCTTGCATTCGAATGCAAGTTCTCGGATACTGTCACTCGCTAGTAGTAGTATTCGCTAGTCGAAATCTCTTGCATTCGAATGCAAGTTCTCGGATACTGTCACTCGCTAGTAGTAGTATTCGCTAATCGAAATCTCTTGCATTCGAATACAAGTTCTCGGATACTGTCACTCGCTAGTAGTAGTATTCGCTAATCGAAATCTCTTGTATTCGAATGCAAGTTCTCGGATACTGTCACTCGCTAGTAGTAGTATTCGCTAATCGAAATCTCTTGCATTCGAATGCAAGTTCTCGGATACTGTCACTCGCTAGTAGTAGTATTCGCTAGTCGAAATCTCTTGCATTCGAATGCAAGTTCTCGGATACTGTCACTCGCTAGTAGTAGTATTCGCTAATCGAAATCTCTTGCATTCGAATGCAAGTTCTCGGATACTGTCACTCGCTAGTAGTAGTATTCGCTAGTCGAAATCTCTTGCATTCGAATGCAAGTTCTCGGATACTGTCACTCGCTAGTAGTAGTATTCGCTAATCGAAATCTCTTGCATTCGAATGCAAGTTCTCGGATACTGTCACTCGCTAGTAGTAGTATTCGCTAGTCGAAATCTCTTGCATTCGAATGCAAGTTCTCGGATACTGTCACTCGCTAGTAGTAGTATTCGCTAATCGAAATCTCTTGCATTCGAATGCAAGTTCTCGGATACTGTCACTCGCTAGTAGTAGTATTCGCTAGTCGAAATCTCTTGCATTCGAATGCAAGTTCTCGGATACTGTCACTCGCTAGTAGTAGTATTCGCTAGTCCAAATCTCTTGCATTCGAATGCAAGTTCTCGGATACTGTCACTCGCTAGTAGTAGTATTCCCTAATCGAAATCTCTTGCATTCGAATGCAAGTTCTCGGATACTGTCACTCGCTAGTAGTAGTATTCGCTAGTCGAAATCTCTTGCATTCGAATGCAAGTTCTCGGATACTGTCACTCGCTAGTAGTAGTATTCGCTAATCGAAATCTCTTGCATTCGAATACAAGTTCTCGGATACTGTCACTCGCTAGTAGTAGTATTCGCTAGTCGAAATCTCTTGCATTCGAATGCAAGTTCTCGGATACTGTCACTCGCTAATAGTAGTATTCGCTAGTCGAAATCTCTTGCATTCGAATGCAAGTTCTCGGATACTGTCACTCGCTAGTAGTAGTATTCGCTAATCGAAATCTCTTGCATTCGAATGCAAGTTCTCGGAGACTGTCACTCGCTAGTAGTAGTATTCGCTAGTCGAAATCTCTTGCATTCGAATGCAAGTTCTCGGATACTGTCACTCGCTAGTAGTAGTATTCGCTAGTCGAAATCTCTTGCATTCGAATGCAAGTTCTCGGATACTGTCACTCGCTAGTAGTAGTATTCGCTAGTCGAAATCTCTTGCATTCGAATGCAAGTTCTCGGATACTGTCACTCGCTAGTAGTAGTATTCGCTAGTCGAAATCTCTTGCATTCGAATGCAAGTTCTCGGATACTGTCACTCGCTAGTAGTAGTATTCGCTAATCGAAATCTCTTGCATTCGAATACAAGTTCTCGGATACTGTCACTCGCTAGTAGTAGTATTCGCTAATCGAAATCTCTTGTATTCGAATGCAAGTTCTCGGATACTGTCACTCGCAAGTAGTAGTATTCGCTAATCGAAATCTCTTGCATTCGAATGCAAGTTCTCGGATAGTGTCACTCGCTAGTAGTAGTATTCGCTAATCGAAATCTCTTTTATTCGAATGCAAGTTCTCAGATAGTGTCACTCGCTAGTAGTAGTATTCGCTAATCGAAATCTCTTGTATTCGAATGCAAGTTCTCAGATTCTGTCACTCGCTAGTAGTAGTATTCGCTAATCGAAATCTCTTGTATTCGAATGCAAGTTCTCAGATACTGTCACTCGCTAGTAGTAGTATTCGCTAATCGAAATCTCTTGCATTCGAATGCAAGTTCTCGGATAGTGTCACTCGCTAGTAGTAGTATTCGCCAATCGAAATCTCTTGCATTCGAATGCAAGTTCTCGGATTCTGTCACTCAGTAGTAGTAGTATTCGCCAATCGAAATCTCTTGTATTCGAATGCAAGTTCTCGGATACTGTCACTCACTAGTAGTAGTATTCGCTAATCGAAATCTCTTGTATTCGAATGCAAGTTCTCGGATACTGTCACTAACTAGTAGTAGTATTCGCTAATCGAAATCTCATGTATTCGAATGCAAGTTCTCGGATACTGTCAAGCGCTAGTAGTAGTATTCGCCAAACGAAATCTCTTGCATTCGAATGCAAGTTCTCAGATACTGTCACTCGCTAGTAGTAGTATTCGCTAATCGAAATCTCTTGTATTCGAATGCAAGTTCTCGGATACTGTCACTCACTAGTCGTAGTATTCGCCAAACGAAATCTCTTGTATTCGAATGCAAGTTCTCGGATACTGTCACTCGCTAGTAGTAGTATTCGCTAATCGAAATCTCTTGCATTCGAATGCAAGTTCTCGGATACTGTCACTCGCTAGTAGTAGTATTCGCTAATCGAAATCTCTTGCATTCGAATACAAGTTCTCGGATACTGTCACTCGCTAGTAGTAGTATTCGCTAATCGAAATCTCTTGCATTCGAATGCAAGTTCTCGGATACTGTCACTCGCTAGTAGTAGTATTCGCTAGTCGAAATCTCTTGCATTCGAATGCAAGTTCTCGGATACTGTCACTCGCTAGTAGTAGTATTCGCTAATCGAAATCTCTTGCATTCGAATGCAAGTTCTCGGATACTGTCACTCGCTAGTAGTAGTATTCGCTAGTCGAAATCTCTTGCATTCGAATGCAAGTTCTCGGATACTGTCACTCGCTAGTAGTAGTATTCGCTAATCGAAATCTCTTGCATTCGAATGCAAGTTCTCGGATACTGTCACTCGCTAGTAGTAGTATTCGCTAGTCGAAATCTCTTGCATTCGAATGCAAGTTCTCGGATACTGTCACTCGCTAGTAGTAGTATTCGCTAATCGAAATCTCTTGCATTCGAATGCAAGTTCTCGGATACTGTCACTCGCTAGTAGTAGTATTCGCTAGTCGAAATCTCTTGCATTCGAATGCAAGTTCTCGGATACTGTCACTCGCTAGTAGTAGTATTCGCTAGTCCAAATCTCTTGCATTCGAATGCAAGTTCTCGGATACTGTCACTCGCTAGTAGTAGTATTCCCTAATCGAAATCTCTTGCATTCGAATGCAAGTTCTCGGATACTGTCACTCGCTAGTAGTAGTATTCGCTAGTCGAAATCTCTTGCATTCGAATGCAAGTTCTCGGATACTGTCACTCGCTAGTAGTAGTATTCGCTAATCGAAATCTCTTGCATTCGAATACAAGTTCTCGGATACTGTCACTCGCTAGTAGTAGTATTCGCTAGTCGAAATCTCTTGCATTCGAATGCAAGTTCTCGGATACTGTCACTCGCTAGTAGTAGTATTCGCTAGTCGAAATCTCTTGCATTCGAATGCAAGTTCTCGGATACTGTCACTCGCTAGTAGTAGTATTCGCTAATCGAAATCTCTTGCATTCGAATGCAAGTTCTCGGAGACTGTCACTCGCTAGTAGTAGTATTCGCTAGTCGAAATCTCTTGCATTCGAATGCAAGTTCTCGGATACTGTCACTCGCTAGTAGTAGTATTCGCTAGTCGAAATCTCTTGCATTCGAATGCAAGTTCTCGGATACTGTCACTCGCTAGTAGTAGTATTCGCTAGTCGAAATCTCTTGCATTCGAATGCAAGTTCTCGGATACTGTCACTCGCTAGTAGTAGTATTCGCTAGTCGAAATCTCTTGCATTCGAATGCAAGTTCTCGGATACTGTCACTCGCTAGTAGTAGTATTCGCTAATCGAAATCTCTTGCATTCGAATACAAGTTCTCGGATACTGTCACTCGCTAGTAGTAGTATTCGCTAATCGAAATCTCTTGTATTCGAATGCAAGTTCTCGGATACTGTCACTCGCAAGTAGTAGTATTCGCTAATCGAAATCTCTTGCATTCGAATGCAAGTTCTCGGATAGTGTCACTCGCTAGTAGTAGTATTCGCTAATCGAAATCTCTTTTATTCGAATGCAAGTTCTCAGATAGTGTCACTCGCTAGTAGTAGTATTCGCTAATCGAAATCTCTTGTATTCGAATGCAAGTTCTCAGATACTGTCACTCGCTAGTAGTAGTATTCGCTAATCGAAATCTCTTGTATTCGAATGCAAGTTCTCAGATACTGTCACTCGCTAGTAGTAGTATTCGCTAATCGAAATCTCTTGCATTCGAATGCAAGTTCTCGGATAGTGTCACTCGCTAGTAGTAGTATTCGCCAATCGAAATCTCTTGCATTCGAATGCAAGTTCTCGGATTCTGTCACTCAGTAGTAGTAGTATTCGCCAATAGAAATCTCTTGTATTCGAATGCAAGTTCTCGGATACTGTCACTCACTAGTAGTAGTATTCGCTAATCGAAATCTCTTGTATTCGAATGCAAGTTCTCGGATACTGTCACTAACTAGTAGTGTATTCGCTAATCGAAATCTCATGTATTCGAATGCAAGTTCTCGGATACTGTCAAGCGCTAGTAGTAGTATTCGCCAAACGAAATCTCTTGCATTCGAATGCAAGTTCTCAGATACTGTCACTCGCTAGTAGTAGTATTCGCTAATCGAAATCTCTTGTATTCGGATGCAAGTTCTCGGATACTGTCACTCACTAGTAGTAGTATTCGCCAAACGAAATCTCTTGCATTCGAATGCAAGTTCTCGGATACTGTCACTCACTAGTCGTAGTATTCGCCAAACGAAATCTCTTGTATTCGAATGCAAGTTCTCGGATACTGTCACTCGCTAGTAGTAGTATTCGCTAATCGAAATCTCTTGCATTCGAATGCAAGTTCTCGGATACTGTCACTCGCTTGTAGTAGTATTCGCTAATCGAAATCTCTTGCATTCGAATGCAAGATTCTCGGATACTGTCACTCGCTAGTAGTAGTATTCGCTAATCGAAATCTCTTGCATTCGAATGCAAGTTCTCGGATACTGTCACTCGCTAGTAGTAGTATTCGCTAATCGAAATCTCTTGAATTCGAATGCACGTTCTCGGATACTGTCACTCGCTAGTAGTAGTATTCGCTAATCGAAATCTCTTACATTCGAATGCAAGTTCTCGGATACTGTCACTCCCTAGTAGTACTATTCGCTAATCGAAATCTCTTGTATTCGAATGCAAGTTCTCAGATACTGTCACTCGCTAGTAGTAGTATTCGCTAATCGAAATCTCTTACATTCGAATGCAAGTTCTCGGATACTGTCACTCCCTAGTAGTACTATTCGCTAATCGAAATCTCTTGCATTCGAATGCAAGTTCTCGGATACTGTCACTCGCTAGTAGTAGTATTCGCTAATCGAAATCTCTTGCATTCGAATGCAAGTTCTCGGATACTGTCACTCGCTAGTAGTAGTATTCGGTAATCGAAATCTCTTGTATTCGAATGCAAGTTCTCGGATACTGTCACTCGCTAGTAGTAGTATTCGCTAATCGAAATCTCTTGCATTCGAATGCAAGTTCTCGGATACTGTCACTCGCTAGTAGTAGTATTCACTAGTCGAAATCTCTTGCATTCGAATGCAAGTTCTCGGATACTGTAACTCGCTAGTAGTAGTATTCGCTAATCGAAATCTCTTGCATTAGAATACAAGTTCTCGGATACTGTCACTCGCTAGTAGTAGTATTCGCTAATCGAAATCTCTTGCATTCGAATGCAAGTTCTCGGATACTGTCACTCGCTAGTAGTAGTATTCGCTAGTCGAAATCTCTTGCATTCGAATGCAAGTTCTCGGATACTGTCACTCACTAGTAGTAGTATTCGCCAAACGAAATCTCTTGCATTCGAATGCAAGTTCTCGGATACTGTCACTCACTAGTAGTAGTATTCGCCAAACGAAATCTCTTGTATTCGAATGCAAGTTCTCGGATACTGTCACTCGCTAGTAGTAGTATTCGCTAATCGAAATCTCTTGCATTCGGATGCAAGTTCTCGGTTACTGTCACTCACTAGTAGTAGTATTCGCTAATCGAAATCTCTTGTATTCGAATGCAAGTTCTCGGATACTGTCACTCGCTAGTAGTAGTATTCGCTAATCGAAATCTCTTGCATTCGAATGCAAGTTCTCGGATAGTGTCACTCGCTAGTAGTAGTATTCGCTAATCGAAATCTCTTTTATTCGAATGCAAGTTCTCAGATAGTGTCACTCGCTAGTAGTAGTATTCGCTAATCGAAATCTCTTGTATTCGAATGCAAGTTCTCAGATACTGTCACTCGCTAGTAGTAGTATTCGCTAATCGAAATCTCTTGCATTCGAATGCAAGTTCTCGGATAGTGTCACTCGCTAGTAGTAGTATTCGCCAATCGAAATCTCTTGCATGCGAATGCAAGTTCTCGGATACTGTCACTCAGTAGTAGTAGTATTCGCCAATCGAAATCTCTTGTATTCGAATGCAAGTTCTCGGATACTGTCACTCACTAGTAGTAGTATTCGCTAATCGAAATCTCTTGTATTCGAATGCAATTTCTCGGATACTGTCACTAACTAGTAGTAGTATTCGCTAATCGAAATCTCATGTATTCGAATGCAAGTTCTCGGATACTGTCAAGCGCTAGTAGTAGTATTCGTCAAACGAAATCTCTTGCATTCGAATGCAAGTTCTCAGATACTGTCACTCGCTAGTAGTAGTATTCGCTAATCGAAATCTCTTGTATTCGGATGCAAGTTCTCGGATACTGTCACTCACTAGTAGTAGTATTCGCCAAACGAAATCTCTTGCATTCGAATGCAAGTTCTCGGATACTGTCACTCACTAGTAGTAGTATTCGCCAAACGAAATCTCTTGCATTCGAATGCAAGTTCTCGGATACTGTCACTCACTAGTAGTGGTATTCGCCAAACGAAATCTCTTGTATTCGGATGCAAGTTCTCGGATACTGTCACTCACTAGTAGTAGTATTCGCCAAACGAAATCTCTTGCATTCGAATGCAAGTTCTCGGATACTGTCACTCGCTAGTAGTAGTATTCGCTAATCGAAATCTCTTGCATTCGAATACAAGTTCTCGGATACTGTCACTCGCTAGTAGTAGTATTCGCTAATCGAAATCTCTTGTATTCGAATGCAAGTTCTCGGATACTGTCACTCGCTAGTAGTAGTATTCGCTAATCGAAATCTCTTGCATTCGAATGCAAGTTCTCGGATACTGTCACTCGCTAGTAGTAGTATTCGCTAGTCGAAATCTCTTGCATTCGAATGCAAGTTCTCGGATACTGTCACTCGCTAGTAGTAGTATTCGCTAATCGAAATCTCTTGCATTCGAATACAAGTTCTCGGATACTGTCACTCGCTAGTAGTAGTATTCGCTAATCGAAATCTCTTGCATTCGAATGCAAGTTCTCGGATACTGTCACTCGCTAGTAGTAGTATTCGCTAATCGAAATCTCTTGCATTCGAATGCAAGTTCTCGGATACTGTTACTCTCTGGTAGTAGTATTCGCTAATCAAAATCTCTTGCCTTCGAATGCAAGTTTTCGGATACTGTCACTTGCTAGTAGTAGTATTCGCTAATCGAAATCTCTTGTATTCGAATGCAAGTTCTCAGATACTGTCACTCGCTAGTAGTAGTATTCGCTAATCGATATATCCTGTATTCGGATGCAAGTTCTCATATACTGTCACTCACTAGTAGTAGTATTCGCCAAACGAAATCTCTTGCATTCGAATGCAAGTTCTCGGATACTGTCACTCGCTAGTAGTAGTATTCGCTAATCGAAATCTCTTGTATTCGAATGCAAGTTCTCAGATACTGTCACTCGCTAGTAGTAGTATTCGCTAATCGAAATCTCTTGTATTCGAATGCAAGTTCTCAGATACTGTCACTCACTAGTAGTAGTATTCGCCAAACGAAATCTCTTGCATTCGAATGCAAGTTCTCAGATACTGTCACTCGCTAGTAGTAGTATTCGCTAATCGAAATCTCTTGTATTCGAATGCAAGTTCTCAGATACTGTCACTCACTAGTAGTAGTATTCGCTAATCGAAATCTCTTGTATTCGAATGCAAGTTCTCAGATAATGTCACTCACTAGTAGTAGTATTCGCCAAACGAAATCTCTTGTATTCGAATGCAAGTTCTCAGATACTGTCACTCGCTAGTAGTAGTACTCGCTAATCGGAATCTCTTGTATTCGAATGAAAGTTCTCAGATACTGTCACTCACTAGTGGTAGTATTCGCTAATCGAAATCTCTTGCATTCGAATGCAAGTTCTCGGATACTGTCACTCACTAGTAGTAGTATTCGCCAGTCGAAATCTCTTGTATTCGAATGCAAGTTCTCGGATACTGTCACTCACTAGTAGTAGTATTCGCTAATCGAAATCTCTTGTATTCGAATGCAAGTTCTCGGATACTGTCAATCGGTAGTAGTAGTATTCGCCAAACGAAATCTCTTGCATTCAAATGCAAGTTCTCAGATACTGTCCTTCGCTAGTAGTAGTATTCGCTATTCGAAATCTCTTGTATTCGGATGCAAGTTCTCGGATACTGTCACTCACTAGTAGTAGTATTCGCCAAACGAAATCTCTTGTATTCGGATGCAAGTTCTCGGATAGTGTCACTCACAAGTAGTAGTATTCGCTAATCGAAATCTCTTGTATTCGAATGCAAGTTCTCAGATACTGTCACTCGCTAGTAGTAGTATTCGCTAATCGAAATCTCTTGCATTCGAATGCAAGTTCTCGGATACTGTCACTCGCTAGTAGTAGTATTCGCTAATCGAAATCTCTTGCATTCGAATGCAAGTTCTCGGATACTGTCACTCGCTAGTAGTAGTATTCGCTAATCGAAATCTCTTGTATTCGGATGCAAGTTCTCGGATACTGTCACTCACTAGTAGTAGTATTCGCCAAACGAAATCTCTTGTATTCGGATGCAAGTTCTCGGATAGTGTCACTCACAAGTAGTAGTATTCGCTAATCGAAATCTCTTGTATTCGAATGCAAGTTCTCAGATACTGTCACTCGCTAGTAGTAGTATTCGCTAATCGAAATCTCTTGCATTCGAATGCAAGTTCTCGGATACTGTCACTCGCTAGTAGTAGTATTCGCTAGTCGAAATCTCTTGCATTCGAATGCAAGTTCTCGGATACTGTCACTCGCTAGTAGTAGTATTCGCTAATCGAAATCTCTTGCATTCGAATACAAGTTCTCGGATACTGTCACTCGCTAGTAGTAGTATTCGCTAATCGAAATCTCTTGTATTCGAATGCAAGTTCTCGGATACTGTCACTCGCTAGTAGTAGTATTCGCTAATCGAAATCTCTTGCATTCGAATGCAAGTTCTCGGATACTGTCACTCGCTAGTAGTAGTATTCGCTAGTCGAAATCTCTTGCATTCGAATGCAAGTTCTCGGATACTGTCACTCGCTAGTAGTAGTATTCGCTAATCGAAATCTCTTGCATTCGAATGCAAGTTCTCGGATACTGTCACTCGCTAGTAGTAGTATTCGCTAGTCGAAATCTCTTGCATTCGAATGCAAGTTCTCGGATACTGTCACTCGCTAGTAGTAGTATTCGCTAGTCGAAATCTCTTGCATTCGAATGCAAGTTCTCGGATACTGTCACTCGCTAGTAGTAGTATTCGCTAATCGAAATCTCTTGCATTCGAATGCAAGTTCTCGGATACTGTCACTCGCTAGTAGTAGTATTCGCTAGTCGAAATCTCTTGCATTCGAATGCAAGTTCTCGGATACTGTCACTCGCTAGTAGTAGTATTCGCTAATCGAAATCTCTTGTATTCGAATGCAAGTTCTCGGATACTGTCACTCGCTAGTAGTAGTATTCGCTAATCGAAATCTCTTGCATTCGAATGCAAGTTCTCGGATACTGTCACTCGCTAGTAGTAGTATTCGCCAAACGAAATCTCTTGTATTCGGATGCAAGTTCTCGGATAGTGTCACTCACAAGTAGTAGTATTCGCTAATCGAAATCTCTTGTATTCGAATGCAAGTTCTCAGATACTGTCACTCGCTAGTAGTAGTATTCGCTAATCGAAATCTCTTGCATTCGAATGCAAGTTCTCGGATACTGTCACTCGCTAGTAGTAGTATTCGCTAATCGAAATCTCTTGCATTCGAATGCAAGTTCTCGGATACTGTCACTCGCTAGTAGTAGTATTCGCTAATCGAAATCTCTTGTATTCGAATGCAAGTTCTCGGATACTGTCACTCGCTAGTAGTAGTATTCGCTAATCGAAATCTCTTGCATTCGAATGCAAGTTCTCGGATACTGTCACTCGCTAGTAGTAGTATTCGCTAGTCGAAATCTCTTGCATTCGAATGCAAGTTCTCGGATACTGTCACTCGCTAGTAGTAGTATTCGCTAATCGAAATCTCTTGCATTCGAATACAAGTTCTCGGATACTGTCACTCGCTAGTAGTAGTATTCGCTAATCGAAATCTCTTGTATTCGAATGCAAGTTCTCGGATACTGTCACTCGCTAGTAGTAGTATTCGCTAATCGAAATCTCTTGCATTCGAATGCAAGTTCTCGGATACTGTCACTCGCTAGTAGTAGTATTCGCTAGTCGAAATCTCTTGCATTCGAATGCAAGTTCTCGGATACTGTCACTCGCTAGTAGTAGTATTCGCTAATCGAAATCTCTTGCATTCGAATGCAAGTTCTCGGATACTGTCACTCGCTAGTAGTAGTATTCGCTAGTCGAAATCTCTTGCATTCGAATGCAAGTTCTCGGATACTGTCACTCGCTAGTAGTAGTATTCGCTAGTCGAAATCTCTTGCATTCGAATGCAAGTTCTCGGATACTGTCACTCGCTAGTAGTAGTATTCGCTAATCGAAATCTCTTGCATTCGAATACAAGTTCTCGGATACTGTCACTCGCTAGTAGTAGTATTCGCTAGTCGAAATCTCTTGCATTCGAATGCAAGTTCTCGGATACTGTCACTCGCTAGTAGTAGTATTCGCTAATCGAAATCTCTTGCATTCGAATGCAAGTTCTCGGATACTGTCACTCGCTAGTAGTAGTATTCGCTAGTCGAAATCTCTTGCATTCGAATGCAAGTTCTCGGATACTGTCACTCGCTAGTAGTAGTATTCGCTAGTCGAAATCTCTTGCATTCGAATGCAAGTTCTCGGATACTGTCACTCGCTAGTAGTAGTATTCGCTAATCGAAATCTCTTGCATTCGAATGCAAGTTCTCGGATACTGTCAGTCGCTAGTAGTAGTATTCGCTAGTCGAAATCTCTTGCATTCGAATGCAAGTTCTCGGATACTGTCACTCGCTTGTAGTAGTATTCGCTAATCGAAATCTCTTGCATTCGAATGCAAGTTCTCGGATACTGTCACTCGCTAGTAGTAGTATTCGCTAGTCGAAATCTCTTGCATTCGAATGCAAGTTCTCGGATACTGTCACTCGCTAGTAGTAGTATTCGCTAATCGAAATCTCTTGCATTCGAATGCAAGTTCTCGGATACTGTCACTCGCTAGTAGTAGTATTCGCTAGTCGAAATCTCTTGCATTCGAATGCAAGTTCTCGGATACTGTCACTCGCTAGTAGTAGTATTCGCTAATCGAAATCTCTTGCATTCGAATGCAAGTTCTCGGATACTGTCACTCGCTAGTAGTAGTATTCGCTAGTCGAAATCTCTTGCATTCGAATGCAAGTTCTCGGATACTGTCACTCGCTAGTAGTAGTATTCGCTAGTCGAAATCTCTTGCATTCGAATGCAAGTTCTCGGATACTGTCACTCGCTGGTAGTAGTATTCGCTAATCGAAATCTCTTGCATTCGAATGCAAGTTCTCGGATACTGTCACTCGCTAGTAGTAGTATTCGCTAGTCGAAATCTCTTGCATTCGAATGCAAGTTCTCGGATACTGTCACTCGCTAGTAGTAGTATTCGCTAATCGAAATCTCTTGCATTCGAATGCAAGTTCTCGGATACTGTCACTCGCTAGTAGTAGTATTCGCTAGTCGAAATCTCTTGCATTCGAATGCAAGTTCTCGGATACTGTCACTCGCTAGTAGTAGTATTCGCTAGTCGAAATCTCTTGCATTCGAATGCAAGTTCTCGGATACTGTCACTCGCTAGTAGTAGTATTCGCTAATCGAAATCTCTTGCATTCGAATGCAAGTTCTCGGATACTGTCACTCGCTAGTAGTAGTATTCGCTAGTCGAAATCTCTTGCATTCGAATGCAAGTTCTCGGATACTGTCACTCGCTAGTAGTAGTATTCGCTAGTCGAAATCTCTTGCATTCGAATGCAAGTTCTCGGATACTGTCACTCGCTAGTAGTAGTATTCGCTAGTCGAAATCTCTTGCATTCGAATGCAAGTTCTCGGATACTGTCACTCGCTAGTAGTAGTATTCGCTAGTCGAAATCTCTTGCATTCGAATGCAAGTTCTTGGATACTGTCACTCGCTAGTAGTAGTATTCGCTAATCGAAATCTCTTGCATTCGAATCCAAGTTCTCGGATACTGTCACTTGCTAGTAGTAGTATTCGCTAATCGAAATCTCTTGTATTCGAATGCAAGTTCTCGGATACTGTCACTCGCAAGTAGTAGTATTCGCTAATCGAAATCTCTTGCATTCGAATGCAATTTCTCGGATACTGTCACTCGCTAGTAGTAGTATTCGCTAATCGAAATCTCTTGCATTCGAATGCAAGTTCTCGGATACTGTCACTCGCTAGTAGTAGTATTCGCTAATCGAAATCTCTTGCATTCGAATGCAAGTTCTCGGATAGTGTCACTCGCTAGTAGTAGTATTCGCTAATCGAAATCTCTTTTATTCGAATGCAAGTTCTCAGATAGTGTCACTCGCTAGTAGTAGTATTCGCTAATCGAAATCTCTTGTATTCGAATGCAAGTTCTCAGATACTGTCACTCGCTAGTAGTAGTATTCGCTAATCGAAATCTCTTGTATTCGAATGCAAGTTCTCAGATACTGTCACTCGCTAGTAGTAGTATTCGCTAATCGAAATCTCTTGCATTCGAATGCAAGTTCTCGGATAGTGTCACTCGCTAGTAGTAGTATTCGCCAATCGAAATCTCTTGCATTCGAATGCAAGTTCTCGGATACTGTCACTCAGTAGTAGTAGTATTCGCCAATCGAAATCTCTTGTATTCGAATGCAAGTTCTCGGATACTGTCACTCAGTAGTAGTAGTATTCGCCAATCGAAATCTCTTGTATTCGAATGCAAGTTCTCGGATACTGTCACTCACTAGTAGTAGTATTCGCTAATCGAAATCTCATGTATTCGAATGCAAGTTCTCGGATACTGTCAAGCGCTAGTAGTAGTATTCGCCAAACGAAATCTCTTGCATTCGAATGCAAGTTCTCAGATACTGTCACTCGCTAGTAGTAGTATTCGCTAATCGAAATCTCTTGTATTCGGATGCAAGTTCTCGGATACTGTCACTCACTAGTAGTAGTATTCGCCAAACGAAATCTCTTGCATTCGAATGCAAGTTCTCGGATACTGTCACTCACTAGTCGTAGTATTCGCCAAACGAAATCTCTTGTATTCGAATGCAAGTTCTCGGATACTGTCACTCGCTAGTAGTAGTATTCGCTAATCGAAATCTCTTGCATTCGAATGCAAGTTCTCGGATACTGTCACTCGCTTGTAGTAGTATTCGCTAATCGAAATCTCTTGCATTCGAATGCAAGATTCTCGGATACTGTCACTCGCTAGTAGTAGTATTCGCTAATCGAAATCTCTTGCATTCGAATGCAAGTTCTCGGATACTGTCACTCGCTAGTAGTAGTATTCGCTAATCGAAATCTCTTGAATTCGAATGCACGTTCTCGGATACTGTCACTCGCTAGTAGTAGTATTCGCTAATCGAAATCTCTTACATTCGAATGCAAGTTCTCGGATACTGTCACTCCCTAGTAGTACTATTCGCTAATCGAAATCTCTTGTATTCGAATGCAAGTTCTCAGATACTGTCACTTGCTAGTAGTAGTATTCGCTAATCGAAATCTCTTACATTCGAATGCAAGTTCTCGGATACTGTCACTCCCTAGTAGTACTATTCGCTAATCGAAATCTCTTGCATTCGAATGCAAGTTCTCGGATACTGTCACTCGCTAGTAGTAGTATTCGCTAATCGAAATCTCTTGCATTCGAATGCAAGTTCTCGGATACTGTCACTCGCTAGTAGTAGTATTCGCTAATCGAAATCTCTTGTATTCGAATGCAAGTTCTCGGATACTGTCACTCGCTAGTAGTAGTATTCGCTAATCGAAATCTCTTGCATTCGAATGCAAGTTCTCGGATACTGTCACTCGCTAGTAGTAGTATTCACTAGTCGAAATCTCTTGCATTCGAATGCAAGTTCTCGGATACTGTCACTCGCTAGTAGTAGTATTCGCTAATCGAAATCTCTTGCATTCGAATACAAGTTCTCGGATACTGTCACTCGCTAGTAGTAGTATTCGCTAATCGAAATCTCTTGCATTCGAATGCAAGTTCTCGGATACTGTCACTCGCTAGTAGTAGTATTCGCTAGTCGAAATCTCTTGCATTCGAATGCAAGTTCTCGGATACTGTCACTCACTAGTAGTAGTATTCGCCAAACGAAATCTCTTGCATTCGAATGCAAGTTCTCGGATACTGTCACTCACTAGTAGTAGTATTCGCCAAACGAAATCTCTTGTATTCGAATGCAAGTTCTCGGATACTGTCACTCGCTAGTAGTAGTATTCGCTAATCGAAATCTCTTGCATTCGGATGCAAGTTCTCGGTTACTGTCACTCACTAGTAGTAGTATTCGCTAATCGAAATCTCTTGCATTCGAATGCAAGTTCTCGGATACTGTCACTCGCTAGTAGTAGTATTCGCTAGTCGAAATCTCTTGCATTCGAATGCAAGTTCTCGGATACTGTCACTCGCTAGTAGTAGTATTCGCTAGTCGAAATCTCTTGCATTCGAATGCAAGTTCTCGGATACTGTCACTCGCTAGTAGTAGTATTCGCTAGTCGAAATCTCTTGCATTCGAATGCAAGTTCTCGGATACTGTCACTCGCTAGTAGTAGTATTCGCTAGTCGAAATCTCTTGCATTCGAATGCAAGTTCTCGGATACTGTCACTCGCTAGTAGTAGTATTCGCTAGTCGAAATCTCTTGCATTCGAATGCAAGTTCTCGGATACTGTCACTCGCTAGTAGTAGTATTCGCTAATCGAAATCTCTTGCATTCGAATGCAAGTTCTCGGATACTGTCACTCGCTAGTAGTAGTATTCGCTAGTCGAAATCTCTTGCATTCGAATGCAAGTTCTCGGATACTGTCACTCGCTAGTAGTAGTATTCGCTAGTCGAAATCTCTTGCATTCGAATGCAAGTTCTCGGATACTGTCACTCGCTGGTAGTAGTATTCGCTAATCGAAATCTCTTGCATTCGAATGCAAGTTCTCGGATACTGTCACTCGCTAGTAGTAGTATTCGCTAGTCGAAATCTCTTGCATTCGAATGCAAGTTCTCGGATACTGTCACTCGCTAGTAGTAGTATTCGCTAATCGAAATCTCTTGCATTCGAATGCAAGTTCTCGGATACTGTCACTCGCTAGTAGTAGTATTCGCTAGTCGAAATCTCTTGCATTCGAATGCAAGTTCTCGGATACTGTCACTCGCTAGTAGTAGTATTCGCTAGTCGAAATCTCTTGCATTCGAATGCAAGTTCTCGGATACTGTCACTCGCTAGTAGTAGTATTCGCTAATCGAAATCTCTTGCATTCGAATGCAAGTTCTCGGATACTGTCACTCGCTAGTAGTAGTATTCGCTAGTCGAAATCTCTTGCATTCGAATGCAAGTTCTCGGATACTGTCACTCGCTAGTAGTAGTATTCGCTAGTCGAAATCTCTTGCATTCGAATGCAAGTTCTCGGATACTGTCACTCGCTAGTAGTAGTATTCGCTAGTCGAAATCTCTTGCATTCGAATGCAAGTTCTCGGATACTGTCACTCGCTAGTAGTAGTATTCGCTAGTCGAAATCTCTTGCATTCGAATGCAAGTTCTTGGATACTGTCACTCGCTAGTAGTAGTATTCGCTAATCGAAATCTCTTGCATTCGAATCCAAGTTCTCGGATACTGTCACTTGCTAGTAGTAGTATTCGCTAATCGAAATCTCTTGTATTCGAATGCAAGTTCTCGGATACTGTCACTCGCAAGTAGTAGTATTCGCTAATCGAAATCTCTTGCATTCGAATGCAATTTCTCGGATACTGTCACTCGCTAGTAGTAGTATTCGCTAATCGAAATCTCTTGCATTCGAATGCAAGTTCTCGGATACTGTCACTCGCTAGTAGTAGTATTCGCTAATCGAAATCTCTTGCATTCGAATGCAAGTTCTCGGATAGTGTCACTCGCTAGTAGTAGTATTCGCTAATCGAAATCTCTTTTATTCGAATGCAAGTTCTCAGATAGTGTCACTCGCTAGTAGTAGTATTCGCTAATCGAAATCTCTTGTATTCGAATGCAAGTTCTCAGATACTGTCACTCGCTAGTAGTAGTATTCGCTAATCGAAATCTCTTGTATTCGAATGCAAGTTCTCAGATACTGTCACTCGCTAGTAGTAGTATTCGCTAATCGAAATCTCTTGCATTCGAATGCAAGTTCTCGGATAGTGTCACTCGCTAGTAGTAGTATTCGCCAATCGAAATCTCTTGCATTCGAATGCAAGTTCTCGGATACTGTCACTCAGTAGTAGTAGTATTCGCCAATCGAAATCTCTTGTATTCGAATGCAAGTTCTCGGATACTGTCACTCACTAGTAGTAGTATTCGCTAATCGAAATCTCTTGTATTCGAATGCAAGTTCTCGGGTACTGTCACTAACTAGTAGTAGTATTCGCTAATCGAAATCTCATGTATTCGAATGCAAGTTCTCGGATACTGTCAAGCGCTAGTAGTAGTATTCGCCAAACGAAATCTCTTGCATTCGAATGCAAGTTCTCAGATACTGTCACTCGCTAGTAGTAGTATTCGCTAATCGAAATCTCTTGTATTCGGATGCAAGTTCTCGGATACTGTCACTCACTAGTAGTAGTATTCGCCAAACGAAATCTCTTGCATTCGAATGCAAGTTCTCGGATACTGTCACTCACTAGTCGTAGTATTCGCCAAACGAAATCTCTTGTATTCGAATGCAAGTTCTCGGATACTGTCACTCGCTAGTAGTAGTATTCGCTAATCGAAATCTCTTGCATTCGAATGCAAGTTCTCGGATACTGTCACTCGCTTGTAGTAGTATTCGCTAATCGAAATCTCTTGCATTCGAATGCAAGATTCTCGGATACTGTCACTCGCTAGTAGTAGTATTCGCTAATCGAAATCTCTTGCATTCGAATGCAAGTTCTCGGATACTGTCACTCGCTAGTAGTAGTATTCGCTAATCGAAATCTCTTGAATTCGAATGCACGTTCTCGGATACTGTCACTCGCTAGTAGTAGTATTCGCTAATCGAAATCTCTTACATTCGAATGCAAGTTCTCGGATACTGTCACTCCCTAGTAGTACTATTCGCTAATCGAAATCTCTTGTATTCGAATGCAAGTTCTCAGATACTGTCACTCGCTAGTAGTAGTATTCGCTAATCGAAATCTCTTACATTCGAATGCAAGTTCTCGGATACTGTCACTCCCTAGTAGTACTATTCGCTAATCGAAATCTCTTGCATTCGAATGCAAGTTCTCGGATACTGTCACTCGCTAGTAGTAGTATTCGCTAATCGAAATCTCTTGCATTCGAATGCAAGTTCTCGGATACTGTCACTCGCTAGTAGTAGTATTCGCTAATCGAAATCTCTTGTATTCGAATGCAAGTTCTCGGATACTGTCACTCGCTAGTAGTAGTATTCGCTAATCGAAATCTCTTGCATTCGAATGCAAGTTCTCGGATACTGTCACTCGCTAGTAGTAGTATTCACTAGTCGAAATCTCTTGCATTCGAATGCAAGTTCTCGGATACTGTCACTCGCTAGTAGTAGTATTCGCTAATCGAAATCTCTTGCATTCGAATACAAGTTCTCGGATACTGTCACTCGCTAGTAGTAGTATTCGCTAATCGAAATCTCTTGCATTCGAATGCAAGTTCTCGGATACTGTCACTCGCTAGTAGTAGTATTCGCTAGTCGAAATCTCTTGCATTCGAATGCAAGTTCTCGGATACTGTCACTCACTAGTAGTAGTATTCGCCAAACGAAATCTCTTGCATTCGAATGCAAGTTCTCGGATACTGTCACTCACTAGTAGTAGTATTCGCCAAACGAAATCTCTTGTATTCGAATGCAAGTTCTCGGATACTGTCACTCGCTAGTAGTAGTATTCGCTAATCGAAATCTCTTGCATTCGGATGCAAGTTCTCGGTTACTGTCACTCACTAGTAGTAGTATTCGCTAATCGAAATCTCTTGTATTCGAATGCAAGTTCTCGGATACTGTCACTCGCTAGTAGTAGTATTCGCTAATCGAAATCTCTTGCATTCGAATGCAAGTTCTCGGATAGTGTCACTCGCTAGTAGTAGTATTCGCCAATCGAAATCTCTTGCATTCGAATGCAAGTTCTCGGATACTGTCACTCAGTAGTAGTAGTATTCGCCAATCGAAATCTCTTGTATTCGAATGCAAGTTCTCGGATACTGTCACTCACTAGTAGTAGTATTCGCTAATCGAAATCTCTTGTATTCGAATGCAAGTTCTCGGGTACTGTCACTAACTAGTAGTAGTATTCGCTAATCGAAATCTCATGTATTCGAATGCAAGTTCTCGGATACTGTCAAGCGCTAGTAGTAGTATTCGCCAAACGAAATCTCTTGCATTCGAATGCAAGTTCTCAGATACTGTCACTCGCTAGTAGTAGTATTCGCTAATCCAAATCTCTTGTATTCGGATGCAAGTTCTCGGATACTGTCACTCACTAGTAGTAGTATTCGCCAAACGAAATCTCTTGCATTCGAATGCAAGTTCTCGGATACTGTCACTCACTAGTCGTAGTATTGGCCAAACGAAATCTCTTGTATTCGAATGCAAGTTCTCGGATACTGTCACTCGCTAGTAGTAGTATTCGCTAATCGAAATCTCTTGCATTCGAATGCAAGTTCTCGGATACTGTCACTCGCTTGTAGTAGTATTCGCTAATCGAAATCTCTTGCATTCGAATGCAAGATTCTCGGATACTGTCACTCGCTAGTAGTAGTATTCGCTAATCGAAATCTCTTGCATTCGAATGCAAGTTCTCGGATACTGTCACTCGCTAGTAGTAGTATTCGCTAATCGAAATCTCTTGAATTCGAATGCACGTTCTCGGATACTGTCACTCGCTAGTAGTAGTATTCGCTAATCGAAATCTCTTACATTCGAATGCAAGTTCTCGGATACTGTCACTCCCTAGTAGTACTATTCGCTAATCGAAATCTCTTGTATTCGAATGCAAGTTCTCAGATACTGTCACTCGCTAGTAGTAGTATTCGCTAATCGAAATCTCTTACATTCGAATGCAAGTTCTCGGATACTGTCACTCCCTAGTAGTACTATTCGCTAATCGAAATCTCTTGCATTCGAATGCAAGTTCTCGGATACTGTCACTCGCTAGTAGTAGTATTCGCTAATCGAAATCTCTTGCATTCGAATGCAAGTTCTCGGATACTGTCACTCGCTAGTAGTAGTATTCGCTAATCGAAATCTCTTGTATTCGAATGCAAGTTCTCGGATACTGTCACTCGCTAGTAGTAGTATTCGCTAATCGAAATCTCTTGCATTCGAATGCAAGTTCTCGGATACTGTCACTCGCTAGTAGTAGTATTCACTAGTCGAAATCTCTTGCATTCGAATGCAAGTTCTCGGATACTGTCACTCGCTAGTAGTAGTATTCGCTAATCGAAATCTCTTGCATTCGAATACAAGTTCTCGGATACTGTCACTCGCTAGTAGTAGTATTCGCTAATCGAAATCTGTTGCATTCGAATGCAAGTTCTCGGATACTGTCACTCGCTAGTAGTAGTATTCGCTAGTCGAAATCTCTTGCATTCGAATGCAAGTTCTCGGATACTGTCACTCACTAGTAGTAGTATTCGCCAAACGAAATCTCTTGCATTCGAATGCAAGTTCTCGGATACTGTCACTCACTAGTAGTAGTATTCGCCAAACGAAATCTCTTGTATTCGAATGCAAGTTCTCGGATACTGTCACTCGCTAGTAGTAGTATTCGCTAATCGAAATCTCTTGCATTCGGATGCAAGTTCTCGGTTACTGTCACTCACTAGTAGTAGTATTCGCTAATCGAAATCTCTTGTATTCGAATGCAAGTTCTCGGATACTGTCACTCGCTAGTAGTAGTATTCGCTAATCGAAATCTCTTGCATTCGAATGCAAGTTCTCGGATAGTGTCACTCGCTAGTAGTAGTATTCGCTAATCGAAATCTCTTTTATTCGAATGCAAGTTCTCAGATAGTGTCACTCGCTAGTAGTAGTATTCGCTAATCGAAATCTCTTGTATTCGAATGCAAGTTCTCAGACACTGTCACTCGCTAGTAGTAGTATTCGCTAATCGAAATCTCTTGCATTCGAATGCAAGTTCTCGGATAGTGTCACTCGCTAGTAGTAGTATTCGCCAATCGAAATCTCTTGCATGCGAATGCAAGTTCTCGGATACTGTCACTCAGTAGTAGTAGTATTCGCCAATCGAAATCTCTTGTATTCGAATGCAAGTTCTCGGATACTGTCACTCACTAGTAGTAGTACTCGCTAATCGAAATCTCTTGTATTCGAATGCAAGTTCTCGGATACTGTCACTAACTAGTAGTAGTATTCGCTAATCGAAATCTCATGTATTCGAATGCAAGTTCTCGGATACTGTCAAGCGCTAGTAGTAGTATTCGCCAAACGAAATCTCTTGCATTCGAATGCAAGTTCTCAGATACTGTCACTCGCTAGTAGTAGTATTCGCTAATCGAAATCTCTTGTATTCGGATGCAAGTTCTCGGATACTGTCACTCACTAGTAGTAGTATTCGCCAAACGAAATCTCTTGCATTCGAATGCAAGTTCTCGGATACTGTCACTCACTAGTAGTAGTATTCGCCAAACGAAATCTCTTGCATTCGAATGCACGTTCTCGGATACTGTCACTCACTAGTAGTAGTATTCGCCAAACGAAATCTCTTGTATTCGGATGCAAGTTCTCGGATACTGTCACTCACTAGTAGTAGTATTCGCCAAACGAAATCTCTTACATTCGAATGCAAGTTCTCGGATACTGTCACTCTTTGGTAGTAGTATTCGCTAATCGAAATCTCTTGCATTCGAATGCAAGTTCTCGGATACTGTCACTCGCTAGTAGTAGTATTCGCTAATCGAAATCTCTTGCATTCGAATGCAAGTTCTCGGATACTGTCACTCGCTTGTAGTAGTATTCGCTAATCGAAATCTCTTGCATTCGAATGCAAGATTCTCGGATACTGTCACTCGCTAGTAGTAGTATTCGCTAATCGAAATCTCTTGCATTCGAATGCAAGTTCTCGGATACTGTCACTCGCTAGTAGTAGTATTCGCTAATCGAAATCTCTTGAATTCGAATGCACGTTCTCGGATACTGTCACTCGCTAGTAGTAGTATTCGCTAATCGAAATCTCTTACATTCGAATGCAAGTTCTCGGATACTGTCACTCCCTAGTAGTACTATTCGCTAATCGAAATCTCTTGTATTCGAATGCAAGTTCTCAGATACTGTCACTCGCTAGTAGTAGTATTCGCTAATCGAAATCTCTTACATTCGAATGCAAGTTCTCGGATACTGTCACTCCCTAGTAGTACTATTCGCTAATCGAAATCTCTTGCATTCGAATGCAAGTTCTCGGATACTGTCACTCGCTAGTAGTAGTATTCGCTAATCGAAATCTCTTGTATTCGGATGCAAGTTCTCAGATACTGTCACTCGCTAGTAGTAGTATTCGCTAATCGAAATCTCTTGCATTCGAATGCAAGTTCTCGGATAGTGTCACTCGCTAGTAGTAGTATTCGCCAATCGAAATCTCTTGCATGCGAATGCAAGTTCTCGGATACTGTCACTCAGTAGTAGTAGTATTCGCCAATCGAAATCTCTTGTATTCGAATGCAAGTTCTCGGATACTGTCACTCACTAGTAGTAGTACTCGCTAATCGAAATCTCTTGTATTCGAATGCAAGTTCTCGGATACTGTCACTAACTAGTAGCAGTATTCGCTAATCGAAATCTCATGTATTCGAATGCAAGTTCTCGGATACTGTCAAGCGCTAGTAGTAGTATTCGCCAAACGAAATCTCTTGCATTCGAATGCAAGTTCTCAGATACTGTCACTCGCTAGTAGTAGTATTCGCTAATCGAAATCTCTTGTATTCGGATGCAAGTTCTCGGATACTGTCACTCACTAGTAGTAGTATTCGCCAAACGAAATCTCTTGCATTCGAATGCAAGTTCTCGGATACTGTCACTCACTAGTAGTAGTATTCGCCAAACGAAATCTCTTGCATTCGAATGCACGTTCTCGGATACTGTCACTCACTAGTAGTAGTATTCGCCAAACGAAATCTCTTGTATTCGGATGCAAGTTCTCGGATACTGTCACTCAATAGTAGTAGTATTCGCCAAACGAAATCTCTTACATTCGAATGCAAGTTCTCGGATACTGTCACTCTTTGGTAGTAGTATTCGCTAATCGAAATCTCTTGCATTCGAATGCAAGTTCTCGGATACTGTCACTCGCTAGTAGTAGTATTCGCTAATCGAAATCTCTTGCATTCGAATGCAAGTTCTCGGATACTGTCACTCGCTTGTAGTAGTATTCGCTAATCGAAATCTCTTGCATTCGAATGCAAGATTCTCGGATACTGTCACTCGCTAGTAGTAGTATTCGCTAATCGAAATCTCTTGTATTCGAATGCAAGTTCTCAGATACTGTCACTCGCTAGTAGTAGTATTCGCTAATCGAAATCTCTTACATTCGAATGCAAGTTCTCGGATACTGTCACTCCCTAGTAGTACTATTCGCTAATCGAAATCTCTTGCATTCGAATGCAAGTTCTCGGATACTGTCACTCGCTAGTAGTAGTATTCGCTAATCGAAATCTCTTGCATTCGAATGCAAGTTCTCGGATACTGTCACTCGCTAGTAGTAGTATTCGCTAATCGAAATCTCTTGTATTCGAATGCAAGTTCTCGGATACTGTCACTCGCTAGTAGTAGTATTCGCTAATCGAAATCTCTTGCATTCGAATGCAAGTTCTCGGATACTGTCACTCGCTAGTAGTAGTATTCACTAGTCGAAATCTCTTGCATTCGAATGCAAGTTCTCGGATACTGTCACTCGCTAGTAGTAGTATTCGCTAATCGAAATCTCTTGCATTCGAATACAAGTTCTCGGATACTGTCACTCGCTAGTAGTAGTATTCGCTAATCGAAATCTCTTGCATTCGAATGCAAGTTCTCGGATACTGTCACTCGCTAGTAGTAGTATTCGCTAGTCGAAATCTCTTGCATTCGAATGCAAGTTCTCGGATACTGTCACTCACTAGTAGTAGTATTCGCCAAACGAAATCTCTTGCATTCGAATGCAAGTTCTCGGATACTGTCACTCACTAGTAGTAGTATTCGCCAAACGAAATCTCTTGTATTCGAATGCAAGTTCTCGGATACTGTCACTCGCTAGTAGTAGTATTCGCTAATCGAAATCTCTTGCATTCGGATGCAAGTTCTCGGTTACTGTCACTCACTAGTAGTAGTATTCGCTAATCGAAATCTCTTGTATTCGAATGCAAGTTCTCGGATACTGTCACTCGCTAGTAGTAGTATTCGCTAATCGAAATCTCTTGCATTCGAATGCAAGTTCTCGGATAGTGTCACTCGCTAGTAGTAGTATTCGCCAATCGAAATCTCTTGCATTCGAATGCAAGTTCTCGGATACTGTCACTCAGTAGTAGTAGTATTCGCCAATCGAAATCTCTTGTATTCGAATGCAAGTTCTCGGATACTGTCACTCACTAGTAGTAGTATTCGCTAATCGAAATCTCTTGTATTCGAATGCAAGTTCTCGGGTACTGTCACTAACTAGTAGTAGTATTCGCTAATCGAAATCTCATGTATTCGAATGCAAGTTCTCGGATACTGTCAAGCGCTAGTAGTAGTATTCGCCAAACGAAATCTCTTGCATTCGAATGCAAGTTCTCAGATACTGTCACTCGCTAGTAGTAGTATTCGCTAATCCAAATCTCTTGTATTCGGATGCAAGTTCTCGGATACTGTCACTCACTAGTAGTAGTATTCGCCAAACGAAATCTCTTGCATTCGAATGCAAGTTCTCGGATACTGTCACTCACTAGTCGTAGTATTCGCCAAACGAAATCTCTTGTATTCGAATGCAAGTTCTCGGATACTGTCACTCGCTAGTAGTAGTATTCGCTAATCGAAATCTCTTGCATTCGAATGCAAGTTCTCGGATACTGTCACTCGCTTGTAGTAGTATTCGCTAATCGAAATCTCTTGCATTCGAATGCAAGATTCTCGGATACTGTCACTCGCTAGTAGTAGTATTCGCTAATCGAAATCTCTTGCATTCGAATGCAAGTTCTCGGATACTGTCACTCGCTAGTAGTAGTATTCGCTAATCGAAATCTCTTGAATTCGAATGCAGGTTCTCGGATACTGTCACTCGCTAGTAGTAGTATTCGCTAATCGAAATCTCTTACATTCGAATGCAAGTTCTCGGATACTGTCACTCCCTAGTAGTACTATTCACTAATCGAAATCTCTTGTATTCGAATGCAAGTTCTCAGATACTGTCACTCGCTAGTAGTAGTATTCGCTAATCGAAATCTCTTACATTCGAATGCAAGTTCTCGGATACTGTCACTCCCTAGTAGTACTATTCGCTAATCGAAATCTCTTGCATTCGAATGCAAGTTCTCGGATACTGTCACTCGCTAGTAGTAGTATTCGCTAATCGAAATCTCTTGCATTCGAATGCAAGTTCTCGGATACTGTCACTCGCTAGTAGTAGTATTCGCTAATCGAAATCTCTTGTATTCGAATGCAAGTTCTCGGATACTGTCACTCGCTAGTAGTAGTATTCGCTAATCGAAATCTCTTGCATTCGAATGCAAGTTCTCGGATACTGTCACTCGCTAGTAGTAGTATTCACTAGTCGAAATCTCTTGCATTCGAATGCAAGTTCTCGGATACTGTCACTCGCTAGTAGTAGTATTCGCCAAACGAAATCTCTTGTATTCGAATGCAAGTTCTCGGATACTGTCACTCGCTAGTAGTAGTATTCGCTAATCGAAATCTCTTGCATTCGGATGCAAGTTCTCGGTTACTGTCACTCACTAGTAGTAGTATTCGCTAATCGAAATCTCTTGCATTCGAATGCAAGTTCTCGGATAGTGTCACTCGCTAGTAGTAGTATTCGCCAATCGAAATCTCTTGCATGCGAATGCAAGTTCTCGGATACTGTCACTCAGTAGTAGTAGTATTCGCCAATCGAAATCTCTTGTATTCGAATGCAAGTTCTCGGATACTGTCACTCACTAGTAGTAGTACTCGCTAATCGAAATCTCTTGTATTCGAATGCAAGTTCTCGGATACTGTCACTAACTAGTAGTAGTATTCGCTAATCGAAATCTCATGTATTCGAATGCAAGTTCTCGGATACTGTCAAGCGCTAGTAGTAGTATTCGCCAAACGAAATCTCTTGCATTCGAATGCAAGTTCTCAGATACTGTCACTCGCTAGTAGTAGTATTCGCTAATCGAAATCTCTTGTATTCGGATGCAAGTTCTCGGATACTGTCACTCACTAGTAGTAGTATTCGCCAAACGAAATCTCTTGCATTCGAATGCAAGTTCTCGGATACTGTCACTCACTAGTAGTAGTATTCGCCAAACGAAATCTCTTGCATTCGAATGCACGTTCTCGGATACTGTCACTCACTAGTAGTAGTATTCGCCAAACGAAATCTCTTGTATTCGGATGCAAGTTCTCGGATACTGTCACTCACTAGTAGTAGTATTCGCCAAACGAAATCTCTTACATTCGAATGCAAGTTCTCGGATACTGTCACTCTTTGGTAGTAGTATTCGCTAATCGAAATCTCTTGCATTCGAATGCAAGTTCTCGGATACTGTCACTCGCTAGTAGTAGTATTCGCTAATCGAAATCTCTTGCATTCGAATGCAAGTTCTCGGATACTGTTACTCTTTGGTAGTAGTATTCGCTAATCAAAATCTCTTGCATTCGAATGCAAGTTCTCGGATACTGTTACTCTTTGGTAGTAGTATTCGCTAATCGATATATCCTGTATTCGGATGCAAGTTCTCGGATACTGTCACTCTTTGGTAGTAGTATTCGCTAATCGAAATCTCTTGCATTCGAATGCAAGTTCTCGGATACTGTCACTCGCTAGTAGTAGTATTCGCTAATCGAAATCTCTTGCATTCGAATGCAAGTTCTCGGATACTGTTACTCTTTGGTAGTAGTATTCGCTAATCAAAATCTCTTGCATTCGAATGCAAGTTCTCAGATACTGTCACTCGCTAGTAGTAGTATTCGCTAATCGATATATCCTGTATTCGGATGCAAGTTCTCGGATACTGTCACTCACTAGTAGTAGTATTCGCCAAACGAAATCTCTTGCATTCGAATGCAAGTTCTCGGATACTGTCACTCGCTAGTAGTAGTATTCGCTAATCGAAATCTCTTGTTTTCGAACGCAAGTTCTCAGATACTGTCACTCGCTAGTAGTAGTATTCGCTAATCGAAATCTCTTGTATTCGAATGCAAGTTCTCAGATACTGTCACTCACTAGTAGTAGTATTCGCCAAACGAAATCTCTTGCATTCGAATGCAAGTTCTCGGATACTGTCACTCGCTAGTAGTAGTATTCGCTAATCGAAATCTCTTGTATTCGGATGCAAGTTCTCGGATACTGTCACTCGCTAGTAGTAGTATTCGCTAATCGAAATCTCTTGTATTCGAATGCAAGTTCTCAGATACTGTCACTCGCTAGTAGTAGTACTCGCTAATCGAAATCTCTTGTATTCGAATGAAAGTTCTCAGATACTGTCCCTCACTAGTAGTAGTATTCGCTAATCGAAATCTCTTGCATTCGAATGCAAGTTCTCGGATACTGTCACTCACTAGTAGTAGTATTCGCCAGTCGAAATCTCTTGTATTCGAATGCAAGTTCTCGGATACTGTCACTCACTAGTAGTAGTATTCGCTAATCGAAATCTCTTGTATTCGAATGCAAGTTCTCGGATACTGTCACTAACTAGTAGCAGTATTCGCTAATCGAAATCTCTTGTATTCGAATGCAAGTTCTCGGATACTGTCAATCGGTAGTAGTAGATTTCGCCAAACGAAATCTCTTGCATTCGAATGCAAGTTCTCAGATACTGTCCTTCGTTAGTAGTAGTATTCGCTATTCGAAATCTCTTGTATTCGGATGCAAGTTCTCGGATACTGTCACTCACTAGTAGTACTATTCGCCAAACGAAATCTCTTGTATTCGGATGCAAGTTCTCGGATAGTGTCACTCACAAGTAGTAGTATTCGCTAATCGAAATCTCTTGTATTCGAATGCAAGTTCTCAGATACTGTCACTCGCTAGTAGTAGTATGCGCTAATCGAAATCTCTTGCATTCGAATGCAAGTTCTCGGATACTGTCACTCGCTAGTAGTAGTATTCGCTAATCGAAATCTCTTGTATTCGAATGCAAGTTCTCGGATACTGTCACTCGCTAGTAGTAGTATTCGCTAATCGAAATCTCTTGCATTCGAATGCAAGTTCTCGGATACTGTCACTTGCTAGTAGTAGTATTCGCTAGTCGAAATCTCTTGCATTCGAATACAAGTTCTCGGATACTGTCACTCGCTAGTAGTAGTATTCGCTAATCGAAATCTCTTGCATTCGAATGCAAGTTCTCGGATACTGTCACTCGCTAGTAGTAGTATTCGCTAATCGAAATCTCTTGTATTCGAATGCAAGTTCTCAGATACTGTCACTCGCTAGTAGTAGTATTCGCTAATCGAAATCTCTTGTATTCGAATGCAAGTTCTCAGATACTGTCACTCGCTAGTAGTAGTATTCGCTAATCGAAACCTCTTGCATTCGAATGCAAGTTCTCGGATACTGTCACTCGCTAGTAGTAGTATTCGCTAATCGAAATCTCTTGTATTCGAATGCAAGTTCTCAGATACTGTCACTCGCTAGTAGTAGTATTCGCTAATCGAAACCTCTTGCATTCGAATGCAAGTTCTCAGATACTGTCACTCGCTAGTAGTAGTATTCGCTAATCGAAACCTCTTGTATTCGAATGCAAGTTCTCAGATACTGTCACTCACTAGTAGTAGTATTCGCCAAACGAAATCTCTTGCATTCGAATGCAAGTTCTCGGATACTGTCACTCGCTAGTAGTAGTATTCGCTAATCGAAATCTCTTGTTTTCGAATGCAAGTTCTCAGATACTGTCACTCGCTAGTAGTAGTATTCGCTAATCGAAATCTCTTGTATTCGAATGCAAGTTCTCAGATACTGTCACTCACTAGTAGTAGTATTCGCCAAACGAAATCTCTTGCATTCGAATGCAAGTTCTCGGATACTGTCACTCGCTAGTAGTAGTATTCGCTAATCGAAATCTCTTGTATTCGGATGCAAGTTCTCGGATACTGTCACTCGCTAGTAGTAGTATTCGCTAATCGAAATCTCTTGTATTCGAATGCAAGTTCTCAGATACTGTCACTCGCTAGTAGTAGTACTCGCTAATCGAAATCTCTTGTATTCGAATGAAAGTTCTCAGATACTGTCCCTCACTAGTAGTAGTATTCGCTAATCGAAATCTCTTGCATTCGAATGCAAGTTCTCGGATACTGTCACTCACTAGTAGTAGTATTCGCCAGTCGAAATCTCTTGTATTCGAATGCAAGTTCTCGGATACTGTCACTCACTAGTAGTAGTATTCGCTAATCGAAATCTCTTGTATTCGAATGCAAGTTCTCGGATACTGTCACTAACTAGTAGCAGTATTCGCTAATCGAAATCTCTTGTATTCGAATGCAAGTTCTCGGATACTGTCAATCGGTAGTAGTAGTATTCGCCAAACGAAATCTCTTGCATTCGAATGCAAGTTCTCAGATACTGTCCTTCGTTAGTAGTAGTATTCGCTATTCGAAATCTCTTGTATTCGGATGCAAGTTCTCGGATACTGTCACTCACTAGTAGTACTATTCGCCAAACGAAATCTCTTGTATTCGGATGCAAGTTCTCGGATAGTGTCACTCACAAGTAGTAGTATTCGCTAATCGAAATCTCTTGTATTCGAATGCAAGTTCTCAGATACTGTCACTCGCTAGTAGTAGTATGCGCTAATCGAAATCTCTTGCATTCGAATGCAAGTTCTCGGATACTGTCACTCGCTAGTAGTAGTATTCGCTAATCGAAATCTCTTGTATTCGAATGCAAGTTCTCGGATACTGTCACTTGCTAGTAGTAGTATTCGCTAGTCGAAATCTCTTGCATTCGAATGCAAGTTCTCGGATACTGTCACTCGCTAGTAGTAGTATTCGCTAATCGAAATCTCTTGCATTCGAATACAAGTTCTCGGATACTGTCACTCGCTAGTAGTAGTATTCGCTAATCGAAATCTCTTGCATTCGAATGCAAGTTCTCGGATACTGTCACTCGCTAGTAGTAGTATTCGCTAATCGAAATCTCTTGTATTCGAATGCAAGTTCTCAGATACTGTCACTCGCTAGTAGTAGTATTCGCTAATCGAAATCTCTTGTATTCGAATGCAAGTTCTCAGATACTGTCACTCGCTAGTAGTAGTATTCGCTAATCGAAATCTCTTGTTTTCGAATGCAAGTTCTCAGATACTGTCACTCGCTAGTAGTAGTATTCGCTAATCGAAATCTCTTGTATTCGAATGCAAGTTCTCAGATACTGTCACTCACTAGTAGTAGTATTCGCCAAACGAAATCTCTTGCATTCGAATGCAAGTTCTCGGATACTGTCACTCGCTAGTAGTAGTATTCGCTAATCGAAATCTCTTGTATTCGGATGCAAGTTCTCGGATACTGTCACTCGCTAGTAGTAGTATTCGCTAATCGAAATCTCTTGTATTCGAATGCAAGTTCTCAGATACTGTCACTCGCTAGTAGTAGTACTCGCTAATCGAAATCTCTTGTATTCGAATGAAAGTTCTCAGATACTGTCCCTCACTAGTAGTAGTATTCGCTAATCGAAATCTCTTGCATTCGAATGCAAGTTCTCGGATACTGTCACTCACTAGTAGTAGTATTCGCCAGTCGAAATCTCTTGTATTCGAATGCAAGTTCTCGGATACTGTCACTCACTAGTAGTAGTATTCGCTAATCGAAATCTCTTGTATTCGAATGCAAGTTCTCGGATACTGTCACTAACTAGTAGCAGTATTCGCTAATCGAAATCTCTTGTATTCGAATGCAAGTTCTCGGATACTGTCAATCGGTAGTAGTAGTATTCGCCAAACGAAATCTCTTGCATTCGAATGCAAGTTCTCAGATACTGTCCTTCGTTAGTAGTAGTATTCGCTATTCGAAATCTCTTGTATTCGGATGCAAGTTCTCGGATACTGTCACTCACTAGTAGTACTATTCGCCAAACGAAATCTCTTGTATTCGGATGCAAGTTCTCGGATAGTGTCACTCACAAGTAGTAGTATTCGCTAATCGAAATCTCTTGTATTCGAATGCAAGTTCTCAGATACTGTCACTCGCTAGTAGTAGTATGCGCTAATCGAAATCTCTTGCATTCGAATGCAAGTTCTCGGATACTGTCACTCGCTAGTAGTAGTATTCGCTAATCGAAATCTCTTGTATTCGAATGCAAGTTCTCGGATACTGTCACTTGCTAGTAGTAGTATTCGCTAGTCGAAATCTCTTGCATTCGAATGCAAGTTCTCGGATACTGTCACTCGCTAGTAGTAGTATTCGCTAATCGAAATCTCTTGCATTCGAATACAAGTTCTCGGATACTGTCACTCGCTAGTAGTAGTATTCGCTAATCGAAATCTCTTGCATTCGAATGCAAGTTCTCGGATACTGTCACTCGCTAGTAGTAGTATTCGCTAATCGAAATCTCTTGTATTCGAATGCAAGTTCTCAGATACTGTCACTCGCTAGTAGTAGTATTCGCTAATCGAAATCTCTTGTATTCGAATGCAAGTTCTCAGATACTGTCACTCGCTAGTAGTAGTATTCGCTAATCGAAACCTCTTGCATTCGAATGCAAGTTCTCGGATACTGTCACTCGCTAGTAGTAGTATTCGCTAATCGAAATCTCTTGTATTCGAATGCAAGTTCTCAGATACTGTCACTCGCTAGTAGTAGTATTCGCTAATCGAAACCTCTTGCATTCGAATGCAAGTTCTCAGATACTGTCACTCGCTAGTAGTAGTATTCGCTAATCGAAACCTCTTGTATTCGAATGCAAGTTCTCAGATACTGTCACTCGCTAGTAGTAGTATTCGCTAATCGAAATCTCCTGTATTCGGATGCAAGTTCTCGGATACTGTCACTCACTAGTAGTAGTATTCGCTAATCGAAATCTCTTGTATTCGGATGCAAGTTCTCAGATACTGTCACTCGCTAGTAGTAGTATTCGCTAATCGATATATCCTGTATTCGGATGCAAGTTCTCCGATACTGTCACTCACTAGTAGTAGTATTCGCCAAACGAAATCTCTTGCATTCGAATGCAAGTTCTCGGATACTGTCACTCGCTAGTAGTAGTATTCGCTAATCGAAATCTCTTGTATTCGAATGCAAGTTCTCAGATACTGTCACTCGCTAGTAGTAGTATTCGCTAATCGAAATCTCTTGTATTCGGATGCAAGTTCTCGGATACTGTCACTCGCTAGTAGTAGTATTCGCTAATCGAAATCTCTTGTATTCGAATGCAAGTTCTCAGATACTGTCACTCGCTAGTGGTAGTACTCGCTAATCGAAATCTCTTGTATTCGAATGAAAGTTCTCAGATACTGTCACTCACTAGTAGTAGTATTCGCTAATCGAAATCTCTTGCATTCGAATGCAAGTTCTCGGATACTGTCACTCACTAGTAGTAGTATTCGCCAGTCGAAATCTCTTGTATTCGAATGCAAGTTCTCAGATACTGTCACTCGCTAGTAGTAGTATTCGCTAATCGATATATCCTGTATTCGGATGCAAGTTCTCGGATACTGTCACTCACTAGTAGTAGTATTCGCCAAACGAAATCTCTTGCATTCGAATGCATGTTCTCGGATACTGTCACTCGCTAGTAGTAGTATTCGCTGATCGAAATCTCTTGTATTCGAATGCAAGTTCTCAGATACTGTCACTCACTAGTAGTAGTATTCGCCAAACGAAATCTCTTGCATTCGAATGCAAGTTCTCGGATACTGTCACTCGCTAGTAGTAGTATTCGCTAATCGAAATCTCTTGTATTCGGATGCAAGTTCTCGGATACTGTCACTCACTAGTAGTAGTATTCGCTAATCGAAATCTCTGGTATTCGAATGCAAGTTCTCAGATACTGTCACTCGCTAGTAGTAGTACTCGCTAATCGAAATCTCTTGTATTCGAATGAAAGTTCTCAGATACTGTCACTCACTAGTAGTAGTATTCGCTAATCGAAATCTCTTGCATTCGAATGCAAGTTCTCGGATACTGTCACTCACTAGTAGTAGTATTCGCCAGTCGAAATCTCTTGTATTCGAATGCAAGTTCTCGGATACTGTCACTCACTAGTAGTAGTATTCGCTAATCGAAATCGCTTGTATTCGAATGCAAGTTCTCGGATACTGTCACTAACTAGTAGTAGTATTCGCTAATCGAAATCTCTTGTATTCGAATGCAAGTTCTCGGATACTGTCAATCGGTAGTAGTAGTATTCGCCAAACGAAATCTCTTGCATTCGAATGCAAGTTCTCAGATACTGTCCTTCGCTAGTAGTAGTATTCGCTATTCGAAATCTCTTGTATTCGGATGCAAGTTCTCGGATACTGTCACTCACTAGTAGTAGTATTCGCCAAACGAAATCTCTTGTATTCGGATGCAAGTTCACGGATAGTGTCACTCACAAGTAGTAGTATTCGCTAATCGAAATCTCTTGTATTCGAATGCAAGTTCTCAGATACTGTCACTCGCTAGTAGTAGTGTTCGCTAATCGAAATCTCTTGCATTCGAATGCAAGTTCTCGGATACTGTCACTCACTAGTAGTAGTATTCGCTAATCGAAATCTCTTGTATTCGAATGCAAGTTCTCGGATACTGTCACTCGCTAGTAGTAGTATTCGCTAATCGAAATCTCTTGCATTCGAATGCAAGTTCTCGGATACTGTCACTCGCTAGTAGTAGTATTCGCTAGTCGAAATCTCTTGCATTCGAATGCAAGTTCTCGGATACTGTCACTCGCTAGTAGTAGTATTCGCTAATCGAAATCTCTTGCATTCGAATACAAGTTCTCGGATACTGTCACTCGCTAGTAGTAGTATTCGCTAATCGAAATCTCTTGCATTCGAATGCAAGTTCTCGGATACTGTCACTCGCTAGTAGTAGTATTCGCTAATCGAAATCTCTTGTATTCGGATGCAAGTTCTCAGATACTGTCACTCGCTAGTAGTAGTATTCGCTAATCGAAATCTCTTGTATTCGAATGCAAGTTCTCAGATACTGTCACTCGCTAGTAGTAGTATTCGCTAATCGAAATCTCTTGTATTCGAATGCAAGTTCTCGGATACTGTCACTCACTAGTAGTGGTATTCGCTAATCGAAATCTCTTGCATTCGAATGCAAGTTCTCGGATACTGTCACTCACTAGTAGTAGTATTCGCTAATCGAAATCTCTTGCATTCGAATGCAAGTTCTCGGATACTGTCACTCACTAGTAGTAGTATTCGCCAAACGAAATCTCTTGCATTCGAATGCAAGTTCTCGGATACTGTCACTCACTAGTAGTAGTATTCGCCAAACGAAATCTCTTGTATTCGGATGCAAGTTCTCGGTTACTGTCACTCACTAGTAGTAGTATTCGCTAATCGAAATCTCTTGTATTCGAATGCAAGTTCTCGGATACTGTCACTCGCTAGTAGTAGTATTCGCTAATCGAAATCTCTTGCATTCGAATGCAAGTTCTCGGATAGTGTCACTCGCTAGTAGTAGTATTCGCTAATCGAAATCTCTTTTATTCGAATGCAAGTTCTCAGATAGTGTCACTCGCTAGTAGTAGTATTCGCTAATCGAAATCTCTTGTATTCGAATGCAAGTTCTCAGATACTGTCACTCGCTAGTAGTAGTATTCGCTAAACGAAATCTCTTGCATTCGAATGCAAGTTCTCGGATACTGCCACTCAGTAGTAGTAGTATTCGCCAATCGAAATCTCTTGCATTCGAATGCAAGTTCTCGGATACTGTCACTCGCTAGTAGTAGTATTCGCCAATCGAAATCTCTTGCATTCGAATGCAAGTTCTCGGATACTGTCACTCAGTAGTAGTAGTATTCGCCAATCGAAATCTCTTGCATTCGAATGCAAGTTCTCGGATACTGTCACTCGCTAGTAGTAGTATTCGCCAATCGAAATCTCTTGCATTCGAATGCAAGTTCTCGGATACTGTCAAGCGCTAGTAGTAGTATTCGCCAAACGAAATCTCTTGCATTCGAATGCAAGTTCTCAGATACTGTCACTCGCTAGTAGTAGTATTCGCTAATCGAATTCTCTTGTATTCGGATGCAAGTTCTCGGATACTGTCACTCACTAGTAGTAGTATTCGCTAGTCGAAATCTCTTGCATTCGAATGCAAGTTCTCGGATACTGTCACTCGCTAGTAGTAGTATTCGCTAATCGAAATCTCTTGCATTCGAATGCAAGTTCTCGGATACTGTCACTCGCTAGTAGTAGTATTCGCTAGTCGAAATCTCTTGCATTCGAATGCAAGTTCTCGGATACTGTCACTCGCTAGTAGTAGTATTCGCTAATCGAAATCTCTTGCATTCGAATGCAAGTTCTCGGATACTGTCACTCGCTAGTAGTAGTATTCGCTAGTCGAAATCTCTTGCATTCGAATGCAAGTTCTCGGATACTGTCACTCGCTAGTAGTAGTATTCGCTAATCGAAATCTCTTGCATTCGAATGCAAGTTCTCGGATACTGTCACTCGCTAGTAGTAGTATTCGCTAGTCGAAATCTCTTGCATTCGAATGCAAGTTCTCGGATACTGTCACTCGCTAGTAGTAGTATTCGCTAGTCGAAATCTCTTGCATTCGAATGCAAGTTCTCGGATACTGTCACTCGCTGGTAGTAGTATTCGCTAATCGAAATCTCTTGCATTCGAATGCAAGTTCTCGGATACTGTCACTCGCTAGTAGTAGTATTCGCTAGTCGAAATCTCTTGCATTCGAATGCAAGTTCTCGGATACTGTCACTCGCTAGTAGTAGTATTCGCTAATCGAAATCTCTTGCATTCGAATGCAAGTTCTCGGATACTGTCACTCGCTAGTAGTAGTATTCGCTAGTCGAAATCTCTTGCATTCGAATGCAAGTTCTCGGATACTGTCACTCGCTAGTAGTAGTATTCGCTAGTCGAAATCTCTTGCATTCGAATGCAAGTTCTCGGATACTGTCACTCGCTAGTAGTAGTATTCGCTAATCGAAATCTCTTGCATTCGAATGCAAGTTCTCGGATACTGTCACTCGCTAGTAGTAGTATTCGCTAGTCGAAATCTCTTGCATTCGAATGCAAGTTCTCGGATACTGTCACTCGCTAGTAGTAGTATTCGCTAGTCGAAATCTCTTGCATTCGAATGCAAGTTCTCGGATACTGTCACTCGCTAGTAGTAGTATTCGCTAGTCGAAATCTCTTGCATTCGAATGCAAGTTCTCGGATACTGTCACTCGCTAGTAGTAGTATTCGCTAGTCGAAATCTCTTGCATTCGAATGCAAGTTCTCGGATACTGTCACTCGCTAGTAGTAGTATTCGCTAATCGAAATCTCTTGCATTCGAATCCAAGTTCTCGGATACTGTCACTTGCTAGTAGTAGTATTCGCTAATCGAAATCTCTTGTATTCGAATGCAAGTTCTCGGATACTGTCACTCGCAAGTAGTAGTATTCGCTAATCGAAATCTCTTGCATTCGAATGCAATTTCTCGGATACTGTCACTCGCTAGTAGTAGTATTCGCTAATCGAAATCTCTTGCATTCGAATGCAAGTTCTCGGATACTGTCACTCGCTAGTAGTAGTATTCGCTAATCGAAATCTCTTGCATTCGAATGCAAGTTCTCGGATAGTGTCACTCGCTAGTAGTAGTATTCGCTAATCGAAATCTCTTTTATTCGAATGCAAGTTCTCAGATAGTGTCACTCGCTAGTAGTAGTATTCGCTAATCGAAATCTCTTGTATTCGAATGCAAGTTCTCAGATACTGTCACTCGCTAGTAGTAGTATTCGCTAATCGAAATCTCTTGTATTCGAATGCAAGTTCTCAGATACTGTCACTCGCTAGTAGTAGTATTCGCTAATCGAAATCTCTTGCATTCGAATGCAAGTTCTCGGATAGTGTCACTCGCTAGTAGTAGTATTCGCCAATCGAAATCTCTTGCATTCGAATGCAAGTTCTCGGATACTGTCACTCAGTAGTAGTAGTATTCGCCAATCGAAATCTCTTGTATTCGAATGCAAGTTCTCGGATACTGTCACTCACTAGTAGTAGTATTCGCTAATCGAAATCTCTTGTATTCGAATGCAAGTTCTCGGGTACTGTCACTAACTAGTAGTAGTATTCGCTAATCGAAATCTCATGTATTCGAATGCAAGTTCTCGGATACTGTCAAGCGCTAGTAGTAGTATTCGCCAAACGAAATCTCTTGCATTCGAATGCAAGTTCTCAGATACTGTCACTCGCTAGTAGTAGTATTCGCTAATCGAAATCTCTTGTATTCGGATGCAAGTTCTCGGATACTGTCACTCACTAGTAGTAGTATTCGCCAAACGAAATCTCTTGCATTCGAATGCAAGTTCTCGGATACTGTCACTCACTAGTCGTAGTATTCGCCAAACGAAATCTCTTGTATTCGAATGCAAGTTCTCGGATACTGTCACTCGCTAGTAGTAGTATTCGCTAATCGAAATCTCTTGCATTCGAATGCAAGTTCTCGGATACTGTCACTCGCTTGTAGTAGTATTCGCTAATCGAAATCTCTTGCATTCGAATGCAAGATTCTCGGATACTGTCACTCGCTAGTAGTAGTATTCGCTAATCGAAATCTCTTGCATTCGAATGCAAGTTCTCGGATACTGTCACTCGCTAGTAGTAGTATTCGCTAATCGAAATCTCTTGAATTCGAATGCACGTTCTGGGATACTTTCACTCGCTAGTAGTAGTATTCGCTAATCGAAATCTCTTACATTCGAATGCAAGTTCTCGGATACTGTCACTCCCTAGTAGTACTATTCGCTAATCGAAATCTCTTGTATTCGAATGCAAGTTCTCAGATACTGTCACTCGCTAGTAGTAGTATTCGCTAATCGAAATCTCTTACATTCGAATGCAAGTTCTCGGATACTGTCACTCCCTAGTAGTACTATTCGCTAATCGAAATCTCTTGCATTCGAATGCAAGTTCTCGGATACTGTCACTCGCTAGTAGTAGTATTCGCTAATCGAAATCTCTTGCATTCGAATGCAAGTTCTCGGATACTGTCACTCGCTAGTAGTAGTATTCGCTAATCGAAATCTCTTGTATTCGAATGCAAGTTCTCGGATACTGTCACTCGCTAGTAGTAGTATTCGCTAATCGAAATCTCTTGCATTCGAATGCAAGTTCTCGGATACTGTCACTCGCTAGTAGTAGTATTCACTAGTCGAAATCTCTTGCATTCGAATGCAAGTTCTCGGATACTGTCACTCGCTAGTAGTAGTATTCGCTAATCGAAATCTCTTGCATTCGAATACAAGTTCTCGGATACTGTCACTCGCTAGTAGTAGTATTCGCTAATCGAAATCTCTTGCATTCGAATGCAAGTTCTCGGATACTGTCACTCGCTAGTAGTAGTATTCGCTAGTCGAAATCTCTTGCATTCGAATGCAAGTTCTCGGATACTGTCACTCACTAGTAGTAGTATTCGCCAAACGAAATCTCTTGCATTCGAATGCAAGTTCTCGGATACTGTCACTCACTAGTAGTAGTATTCGCCAAACGAAATCTCTTGTATTCGAATGCAAGTTCTCGGATACTGTCACTCGCTAGTAGTAGTATTCGCTAATCGAAATCTCTTGCATTCGGATGCAAGTTCTCGGTTACTGTCACTCACTAGTAGTAGTATTCGCTAATCGAAATCTCTTGTATTCGAATGCAAGTTCTCGGATACTGTCACTCGCTAGTAGTAGTATTCGCTAATCGAAATCTCTTGCATTCGAATGCAAGTTCTCGGATAGTGTCACTCGCTAGTAGTAGTATTCGCCAATCGAAATCTCTTGCATTCGAATGCAAGTTCTCGGATACTGTCACTCAGTAGTAGTAGTATTCGCCAATCGAAATCTCTTGTATTCGAATGCAAGTTCTCGGATACTGTCACTCACTAGTAGTAGTATTCGCTAATCGAAATCTCTTGTATTCGAATGCAAGTTCTCGGGTACTGTCACTAACTAGTAGTAGTATTCGCTAATCGAAATCTCATGTATTCGAATGCAAGTTCTCGGATACTGTCAAGCGCTAGTAGTAGTATTCGCCAAACGAAATCTCTTGCATTCGAATGCAAGTTCTCAGATACTGTCACTCGCTAGTAGTAGTATTCGCTAATCCAAATCTCTTGTATTCGGATGCAAGTTCTCGGATACTGTCACTCACTAGTAGTAGTATTCGCCAAACGAAATCTCTTGCATTCGAATGCAAGTTCTCGGATACTGTCACTCACTAGTCGTAGTATTCGCCAAACGAAATCTCTTGTATTCGAATGCAAGTTCTCGGATACTGTCACTCGCTAGTAGTAGTATTCGCTAATCGAAATCTCTTGCATTCGAATGCAAGTTCTCGGATACTGTCACTCGCTTGTAGTAGTATTCGCTAATCGAAATCTCTTGCATTCGAATGCAAGATTCTCGGATACTGTCACTCGCTAGTAGTAGTATTCGCTAATCGAAATCTCTTGCATTCGAATGCAAGTTCTCGGATACTGTCACTCGCTAGTAGTAGTATTCGCTAATCGAAATCTCTTGAATTCGAATGCACGTTCTCGGATACTGTCACTCGCTAGTAGTAGTATTCGCTAATCGAAATCTCTTACATTCGAATGCAAGTTCTCGGATACTGTCACTCCCTAGTAGTACTATTCGCTAATCGAAATCTCTTGTATTCGAATGCAAGTTCTCAGATACTGTCACTCGCTAGTAGTAGTATTCGCTAATCGAAATCTCTTACATTCGAATGCAAGTTCTCGGATACTGTCACTCCCTAGTAGTACTATTCGCTAATCGAAATCTCTTGCATTCGAATGCAAGTTCTCGGATACTGTCACTCGCTAGTAGTAGTATTCGCTAATCGAAATCTCTTGCATTCGAATGCAAGTTCTCGGATACTGTCACTCGCTAGTAGTAGTATTCGCTAATCGAAATCTCTTGTATTCGAATGCAAGTTCTCGGATACTGTCACTCGCTAGTAGTAGTATTCGCTAATCGAAATCTCTTGCATTCGAATGCAAGTTCTCGGATACTGTCACTCGCTAGTAGTAGTATTCACTAGTCGAAATCTCTTGCATTCGAATGCAAGTTCTCGGATACTGTCACTCGCTAGTAGTAGTATTCGCTAATCGAAATCTCTTGCATTCGAATACAAGTTCTCGGATACTGTCACTCGCTAGTAGTAGTATTCGCTAATCGAAATCTGTTGCATTCGAATGCAAGTTCTCGGATACTGTCACTCGCTAGTAGTAGTATTCGCTAGTCGAAATCTCTTGCATTCGAATGCAAGTTCTCGGATACTGTCACTCACTAGTAGTAGTATTCGCCAAACGAAATCTCTTGCATTCGAATGCAAGTTCTCGGATACTGTCACTCACTAGTAGTAGTATTCGCCAAACGAAATCTCTTGTATTCGAATGCAAGTTCTCGGATACTGTCACTCGCTAGTAGTAGTATTCGCTAATCGAAATCTCTTGCATTCGGATGCAAGTTCTCGGTTACTGTCACTCACTAGTAGTAGTATTCGCTAATCGAAATCTCTTGTATTCGAATGCAAGTTCTCGGATACTGTCACTCGCTAGTAGTAGTATTCGCTAATCGAAATCTCTTGCATTCGAATGCAAGTTCTCGGATAGTGTCACTCGCTAGTAGTAGTATTCGCTAATCGAAATCTCTTTTATTCGAATGCAAGTTCTCAGATAGTGTCACTCGCTAGTAGTAGTATTCGCTAATCGAAATCTCTTGTATTCGAATGCAAGTTCTCAGATACTGTCACTCGCTAGTAGTAGTATTCGCTAATCGAAATCTCTTGCATTCGAATGCAAGTTCTCGGATAGTGTCACTCGCTAGTAGTAGTATTCGCCAATCGAAATCTCTTGCATGCGAATGCAAGTTCTCGGATACTGTCACTCAGTAGTAGTAGTATTCGCCAATCGAAATCTCTTGTATTCGAATGCAAGTTCTCGGATACTGTCACTCACTAGTAGTAGTACTCGCTAATCGAAATCTCTTGTATTCGAATGCAAGTTCTCGGATACTGTCACTAACTAGTAGTAGTATTCGCTAATCGAAATCTCATGTATTCGAATGCAAGTTCTCGGATACTGTCAAGCGCTAGTAGTAGTATTCGCCAAACGAAATCTCTTGCATTCGAATGCAAGTTCTCAGATACTGTCACTCGCTAGTAGTAGTATTCGCTAATCGAAATCTCTTGTATTCGGATGCAAGTTCTCGGATACTGTCACTCACTAGTAGTAGTATTCGCCAAACGAAATCTCTTGCATTCGAATGCAAGTTCTCGGATACTGTCACTCACTAGTAGTAGTATTCGCCAAACGAAATCTCTTGCATTCGAATGCACGTTCTCGGATACTGTCACTCACTAGTAGTAGTATTCGCCAAACGAAATCTCTTGTATTCGGATGCAAGTTCTCGGATACTGTCACTCACTAGTAGTAGTATTCGCCAAACGAAATCTCTTACATTCGAATGCAAGTTCTCGGATACTGTCACTCTTTGGTAGTAGTATTCGCTAATCGAAATCTCTTGCATTCGAATGCAAGTTCTCGGATACTGTCACTCGCTAGTAGTAGTATTCGCTAATCGAAATCTCTTGCATTCGAATGCAAGTTCTCGGATACTGTTACTCTTTGGTAGTAGTATTCGCTAATCAAAATCTCTTGCATTCGAATGCAAGTTCTCGGATACTGTTACTCTTTGGTAGTAGTATTCGCTAATCAAAATCTCTTGTATTCGAATGCAAGTTCTCAGATACTGTCACTCGCTAGTAGTAGTATTCGCTAATCGAAATCTCTTGTATTCGAATGCAAGTTCTCAGATACTGTCACTCGCTAGTAGTAGTATTCGCTAATCGATATATCCTGTATTCGGATGCAAGTTCTCGGATACTGTCACTCACTAGTAGTAGTATTCGCCAAACGAAATCTCTTGCATTCGAATGCAAGTTCTCGGATACTGTCACTCGCTAGTAGTAGTATTCGCTAATCGAAATCTCTTGTTTTCGAATGCAAGTTCTCAGATACTGTCACTCGCTAGTAGTAGTATTCGCTAATCGAAATCTCTTGTATTCGAATGCAAGTTCTCAGATACCGTCACTCACTAGTAGTAGTATTCGCCAAACGAAATCTCTTGCATTCGAATGCAAGTTCTCGGATACTGTCACTCGCTAGTAGTAGTATTCGCTAATCGAAATCTCTTGTATTCGGATGCAAGTTCTCGGATACTGTCACTCGCTAGTAGTAGTATTCGCTAATCGAAATCTCTTGTATTCGAATGCAAGTTCTCAGATACTGTCACTCGCTAGTAGTAGTACTCGCTAATTGAAATCTCTTGTATTCGAATGAAAGTTCTCAGATACTGTCCCTCACTAGTAGTAGTATTCGCTAATCGAAATCTCTTGCATTCGAATGCAAGTTCTCGGATACTGTCACTCACTAGTAGTAGTATTCGCCAGTCGAAATCTCTTGTATTCGAATGCAAGTTCTCGGATACTGTCACTCACTAGTAGTAGTATTCGCTAATCGAAATCTCTTGTATTCGAATGCAAGTTCTCGGATACTGTCACTAACTAGTAGCAGTATTCGCTAATCGAAATCTCTTGTATTCGAATGCAAGTTCTCGGATACTGTCAATCGGTAGTAGTAGTATTCGCCAAACGAAATCTCTTGCATTCGAATGCAAGTTCTCAGATACTGTCCTTCGTTAGTGGTAGTATTCGCTATTCGAAATCTCTTGTATTCGGATGCAAGTTCTCGGATACTGTCACTCACTAGTAGTACTATTCGCCAAACGAAATCTCTTGTATTCGGATGCAAGTTCTCGGATAGTGTCACTCACAAGTAGTAGTATTCGCTAATCGAAATCTCTTGTATTCGAATGCAAGTTCTCAGATACTGTCACTCGCTAGTAGTAGTATGCGCTAATCGAAATCTCTTGCATTCGAATGCAAGTTCTCGGATACTGTCACTCGCTAGTAGTAGTATTCGCTAATCGAAATCTCTTGTATTCGAATGCAAGTTCTCGGATACTGTCACTCGCTAGTAGTAGTATTCGCTAATCGAAATCTCTTGCATTCGAATGCAAGTTCTCCGATACTGTCACTTGCTAGTAGTAGTATTCGCTAGTCGAAATCTCTTGCATTCGAATGCAAGTTCTCGGATACTGTCACTCGCTAGTAGTAGTATTCGCTAATCGAAATCTCTTGCATTCGAATACAAGTTCTCGGATACTGTCACTCGCTAGTAGTAGTATTCGCTAATCGAAATCTCTTGCATTCGAATGCAAGTTCTCGGATACTGTCACTCGCTAGTAGTAGTATTCGCTAATCGAAATCTCTTGTATTCGAATGCAAGTTCTCAGATACTGTCACTCGCTAGTAGTAGTATTCGCTAATCGAAATCTCTTGTATTCGAATGCAAGTTCTCAGATACTGTCACTCGCTAGTAGTAGTATTCGCTAATCGAAACCTCTTGCATTCGAATGCAAGTTCTCGGATACTGTCACTCGCTAGTAGTAGTATTCGCTAATCGAAATCTCTTGTATTCGAATGCAAGTTCTCAGCTACTGTCACTCGCTAGTAGTAGTATTCGCTAATCGAAACCTCTTGCATTCGAATGCAAGTTCTCAGATACTGTCACTCGCTAGTAGTAGTATTCGCTAATCGAAACCTCTTGTATTCGAATGCAAGTTCTCAGATACTGTCACTCGCTAGTAGTAGTATTCGCTAATCGAAATCTCCTGTATTCGGATGCAAGTTCTCGGATACTGTCACTCACTAGTAGTAGTATTCGCTAATCGAAATCTCTTGTATTCGGATGCAAGTTCTCAGATACTGTCACTCGCTAGTAGTAGTATTCGCTAATCGATATATCCTGTATTCGGATGCAAGTTCTCCGATACTGTCACTCACTAGTAGTAGTATTCGCCAAACGAAATCTCTTGCATTCGAATGCAAGTTCTCGGATACTGTCACTCGCTAGTAGTAGTATTCGCTAATCGAAATCTCTTGTATTCGAATGCAAGTTCTCAGATACTGTCACTCGCTAGTAGTAGTATTCGCTAATCGAAATCTCTTGTATTCGGATGCAAGTTCTCGGATACTGTCACTCGCTAGTAGTAGTATTCGCTAATCGAAATCTCTTGTATTCGAATGCAAGTTCTCAGATACTGTCACTCGCTAGTGGTAGTACTCGCTAATCGAAATCTCTTGTATTCGAATGAAAGTTCTCAGATACTGTCACTCACTAGTAGTAGTATTCGCTAATCGAAATCTCTTGCATTCAAATGCAAGTTCTCGGATACTGTCACTCACTAGTAGTAGTATTCGCCAGTCGAAATCTCTTGTATTCGAATGCAAGTTCTCAGATACTGTCACTCGCTAGTAGTAGTATTCGCTAATCGATATATCCTGTATTCGGATGCAAGTTCTCGGATACTGTCACTCACTAGTAGTAGTATTCGCCAAACGAAATCTCTTGCATTCGAATGCATGTTCTCGGATACTGTCACTCGCTAGTAGTAGTATTCGCTAATCGAAATCTCTTGTTTTCGAATGCAAGTTCTCAGATACTGTCACTCGCTAGTAGTAGTATTCGCTGATCGAAATCTCTTGTATTCGAATGCAAGTTCTCAGATACTGTCACTCACTAGTAGTAGTATTCGCCAAACGAAATCTCTTGCATTCGAATGCAAGTTCTCGGATACTGTCACTCGCTAGTAGTAGTATTCGCTAATCGAAATCTCTTGTATTCGGATGCAAGTTCTCGGATACTGTCACTCACTAGTAGTAGTATTCGCTAATCGAAATCTCGTGTATTCGAATGCAAGTTCTCAGATACTGTCACTCGCTAGTAGTAGTACTCGCTAATCGAAATCTCTTGTATTCGAATGAAAGTTCTCAGATACTGTCACTCACTAGTAGTAGTATTCGCTAATCGAAATCTCTTGCATTCGAATGCAAGTTCTCGGATACTGTCACTCACTAGTAGTAGTATTCGCCAGTCGAAATCTCTTGTATTCGAATGCAAGTTCTCGGATACTGTCACTCACTAGTAGTAGTATTCGCTAATCGAAATCGCTTGTATTCGAATGCAAGTTCTCGGATACTGTCACTAACTAGTAGTAGTATTCGCTAATCGAAATCTCTTGTATTCGAATGCAAGTTCTCGGATACTGTCAATCGGTAGTAGTAGTATTCGCCAAACGAAATCTCTTGCATTCGAATGCAAGTTCTCAGATACTGTCCTTCGCTAGTAGTAGTATTCGCTATTCGAAATCTCTTGTATTCGGATGCAAGTTCTCGGATACTGTCACTCACTAGTAGTAGTATTCGCCAAACGAAATCTCTTGTATTCGGATGCAAGTTCACGGATAGTGTCACTCACAAGTAGTAGTATTCGCTAATCGAAATCTCTTGTATTCGAATGCAAGTTCTCAGATACTGTCACTCGCTAGTAGTAGTGTTCGCTAATCGAAATCTCTTGCATTCGAATGCAAGTTCTCGGATACTGTCACTCACTAGTAGTAGTATTCGCTAATCGAAATCTCTTGTATTCGAATGCAAGTTCTCGGATACTGTCACTCGCTAGTAGTAGTATTCGCTAATCGAAATCTCTTGCATTCAAATGCAAGTTCTCGGATACTGTCACTCGCTAGTAGTAGTATTCGCTAGTCGAAATCTCTTGCATTCGAATGCAAGTTCTCGGATACTGTCACTCGCTAGTAGTAGTATTCGCTAATCGAAATCTCTTGCATTCGAATACAAGTTCTCGGATACTGTCACTCGCTAGTAGTAGTATTCGCTAATCGAAATCTCTTGCATTCGAATGCAAGTTCTCGGATACTGTCACTCGCTAGTAGTAGTATTCGCTAATCGAAATCTCTTGTATTCGGATGCAAGTTCTCAGATACTGTCACTCGCTAGTAGTAGTATTCGCTAATCGAAATCTCTTGTATTCGAATGCAAGTTCTCAGATACTGTCACTCGCTAGTAGTAGTATTCGCTAATCGAAATCTCTTGTATTCGAATGCAAGTTCTCGGATACTGTCACTCACTAGTAGTGGTATTCGCTAATCGAAATCTCTTGCATTCGAATGCAAGTTCTCGGATACTGTCACTCACTAGTAGTAGTATTCGCTAATCGAAATCTCTTGCATTCGAATGCAAGTTCTCGGATACTGTCACTCACTAGTAGTAGTATTCGCCAAACGAAATCTCTTGCATTCGAATGCAAGTTCTCGGATACTGTCACTCACTAGTAGTAGTATTCGCCAAACGAAATCTCTTGTATTCGGATGCAAGTTCTCGGTTACTGTCACTCACTAGTAGTAGTATTCGCTAATCGAAATCTCTTTTATTCGAATACAAGTTCTCGGATACTGTCACTCGCTAGTAGTAGTATTCGCTAATCGAAATCTCTTGCATTCGAATGCAAGTTCTCGGATAGTGTCACTCGCTAGTAGTAGTATTCGCTAATCGAAATCTCTTTTATTCGAATGCAAGTTCTCAGATAGTGTCACTCGCTAGTAGTAGTATTCGCTAATCGAAATCTCTTGTATTCGAATGCAAGTTCTCAGATACTGTCACTCGCTAGTAGTAGTATTCGCTAAACGAAATCTCTTGCATTCGAATGCAAGTTCTCGGATACTGCCACTCAGTAGTAGTAGTATTCGCCAATCGAAATCTCTTGCATTCGAATGCAAGTTCTCGGATACTGTCACTCGCTAGTAGTAGTATTCGCCAATCGAAATCTCTTGCATTCGAATGCAAGTTCTCGGATACTGTCACTCAGTAGTAGTAGTATTCGCCAATCGAAATCTCTTGCATTCGAATGCAAGTTCTCGGATACTGTCACTCGCTAGTAGTAGTATTCGCCAATCGAAATCTCTTGCATTCGAATGCAAGTTCTCGGATACTGTCAAGCGCTAGTAGTAGTATTCGCCAAACGAAATCTCTTGCATTCGAATGCAACTTCTCAGATACTGTCACTCGCTAGTAGTAGTATTCGCTAATCGAAATCTCTTGTATTCGGATGCAAGTTCTCGGATACTGTCACTCACTAGTAGTAGTATTCGCCAAACGAAATCTCTTGTATTCGAATGCAAGTTCTCGGATACTGTCACTCGCTAGTAGTAGTATTCGCTAATCGAAATCTCTTGCATTCGAATGCAAGTTCTCGGATACTGTCACTCGCTAGTAGTAGTATTCGCTAATCCAAATCTCTTGCATTCGAATGCAAGATTCTCGGATACTGTCACTCGCTAGTAGTAGTACTAGCTAATCGAAATCTCTTGCATTCGAATGCAAGTTCTCGGATACTGTTACTCGCTAGTAGTAGTATTCGCTAATCGAAATCTCTTGAATTCGAATGCACGTTCTCGGATACTGTCACTCGCTAGTAGTAGTATTCGCTAATCGAAATCTCTTACATTCGAATGCAAGTTCTCGGATACTGTCACTCCCTAGTAGTAGTATTCGCTAATCGAAATCTCTTGCATTCGAATGCAAGTTCTCGGATACTGTCATTCGCTAGTAGTAGTATTCGCTAATCGAAATCTCTTGCATTCGAATGCAAGTTCTCGGATACTGTTACTCTCTGGTATTAGTATTCGCTAATCAAAATCTCTTGCATTCGATAGCAAGTTCTCGGATACTGTCACTCGCTAGTAGTAGTATTCGCTAATCGAAATCTCTTGTATTCGAATGCAAGTTCTCAGATACTGTCACTCGCTAGTAGTAGTATTCGCTAATCGATATATCCTGTATTCGGATGCAAGTTCTCGGATACTGTCACTCACTAGTAGTAGTATTCGCCAAACGAAATCTCTTGCATTCGAATGCAAGTTCTCGGATACTGTCACTCGCTAGTAGTAGTAATCGCTAATCGAAATCTCTTGTATTCGAATGCAAGTTCTAAGATACTGTCACTCGCTAGTAGTAGTATTCGCTAATCGAAATCTCTTGTATTCGAATGCAAGTTCTCAGATACTGTCACTCACTAGTAGTAGTATTCGCCAAACGAAATCTCTTGCATTCGAATGCAAGTTCTCGGATACTATCACTCGCTAGTAGTACTATTCGCTAATCGAAATCTCTTGTATTCGGATGCAAGTTCTCGGATACTGTCACTCACTAGTAGTAGTATTCGCTAATCGAAATCTCTTGTATTCGAATGCAAGTTCTCAGATACTGTCACTCGCTAGTAGTAGTACTCGCTAATCGAAATCTCTTGTATTCGAATGAAAGTTCTCAGATACTGTCACTCACTAGTAGTAGTATTCGCCAAACGAAATCTCTTGTATTCGAATGCAAGTTCTCGGATACTGTCACTCACTAGTAGTAGTATTCGCCAGTCGAAATCTCTTGTATTCGAATGCAAGTTCTCGGATACTGTCACTCACTAGTAGTAGTATTCGCTAATCGAAATCTCTGGTATTCGAATGCAAGTTCTCGGATACTGTCACTAACTAGTAGTAGTATTCGCTAATCGAAATCTCTTGTATTCGAATGCAAGTTCTCGGATACTGTCAATCGGTAGTAGTAGTATTCGCCAAACAAAATCTCTTGCATTCGAATGCAAGTTCTCAGATACTGTCCTTCGCTAGTAGTAGTATTCGCTATTCGAAATCTCTTGTATTCGGATGCAAGTTCTCGGATACTGTCACTCACTAGTAGTAGTATTCGCCAAACGAAATCTATTGTATTCGGATGCAAGTTCTCGGATAGTGTCACTCACAAGTAGAAGTATTCGCTAATCGAAATCTCTTGTATTCGAATGCAAGTTCTCAGATACTGTCACTCGCTAGTAGTAGTATTCGCTAATCGAAATCTCTTGCATTCGAATGCAAGTTCTCGGATACTGTCACTCGCTAGTAGTAGTATTCGCTAATCGAAATCTCTTGCATTCGAATGCAAGTTCTCGGATACTGTCACTCGCTAGTAGTAGTATTCGCTAATCGAAATCTCTTGTATTCGAATGCAAGTTCTCGGATACTGTCACTAACTAGTAGCAGTATTCGCTAATCGAAATCTCTTGTATTCGAATGCAAGTTCTCGGATACTGTCAATCGGTAGTAGTAGTATTCGCCAAACGAAATCTCTTGCATTCGAATGCAAGTTCTCAGATACTGTCCTTCGTTAGTGGTAGTATTCGCTATTCGAAATCTCTTGTATTCGGATGCAAGTTCTCGGATACTGTCACTCACTAGTAGTACTATTCGCCAAACGAAATCTCTTGTATTCGGATGCAAGTTCTCGGATAGTGTCACTCACAAGTAGTAGTATTCACTAATCGAAATCTCTTGTATTCGAATGCAAGTTCTCAGATACTGTCACTCGCTAGTAGTAGTATGCGCTAATCGAAATCTCTTGCATTCGAATGCAAGTTCTCGGATACTGTCACTCGCTAGTAGTAGTATTCGCTAATCGAAATCTCTTGTATTCGAATGCAAGTTCTCGGATACTGTCACTCGCTAGTAGTAGTATTCGCTAATCGAAATCTCTTGCATTCGAATGCAAGTTCTCCGATACTGTCACTTGCTAGTAGTAGTATTCGCTAGTCGAAATCTCTTGCATTCGAATGCAAGTTCTCGGATACTGTCACTCGCTAGTAGTAGTATTCGCTAATCGAAATCTCTTGCATTCGAATACAAGTTCTCGGATACTGTCACTCGCTAGTAGTAGTATTCGCTAATCGAAATCTCTTGCATTCGAATGCAAGTTCTCGGATACTGTCACTCGCTAGTAGTAGTATTCGCTAATCGAAATCTCTTGTATTCGAATGCAAGTTCTCAGATACTGTCACTCGCTAGTAGTAGTATTCGCTAATCGAAATCTCTTGTATTCGAATGCAAGTTCTCAGATACTGTCACTCGCTAGTAGTAGTATTCGCTAATCGAAACCTCTTGCATTCGAATGCAAGTTCTCGGATACTGTCACTCGCTAGTAGTAGTATTCGCTAATCGAAATCTCTTGTATTCGAATGCAAGTTCTCAGATACTGTCACTCGCTAGTAGTAGTATTCGCTAATCGAAACCTCTTGCATTCGAATGCAAGTTCTCAGATACTGTCACTCGCTAGTAGTAGTATTCGCTAATCGAAACCTCTTGTATTCGAATGCAAGTTCTCAGATACTGTCACTCGCTAGTAGTAGTATTCGCTAATCGAAATCTCCTGTATTCGGATGCAAGTTCTCGGATACTGTCACTCACTAGTAGTAGTATTCGCTAATCGAAATCTCTTGTATTCGGATGCAAGTTCTCAGATACTGTCACTCGCTAGTAGTAGTATTCGCTAATCGATATATCCTGTATTCGGATGCAAGTTCTCCGATACTGTCACTCACTAGTAGTAGTATTCGCCAAACGAAATCTCTTGCATTCGAATGCAAGTTCTCGGATACTGTCACTCGCTAGTAGTAGTATTCGCTAATCGAAATCTCTTGTATTCGAATGCAAGTTCTCAGATACTGTCACTCGCTAGTAGTAGTATTCGCTAATCGAAATCTCTTGTATTCGGATGCAAGTTCTCGGATACTGTCACTCGCTAGTAGTAGTATTCGCTAATCGAAATCTCTTGTATTCGAATGCAAGTTCTCAGATACTGTCACTCGCTAGTGGTAGTACTCGCTAATCGAAATCTCTTGTATTCGAATGAAAGTTCTCAGATACTGTCACTCACTAGTAGTAGTATTCGCTAATCGAAATCTCTTGCATTCGAATGCAAGTTCTCGGATACTGTCACTCACTAGTAGTAGTATTCGCCAGTCGAAATCTCTTGTATTCGAATGCAAGTTCTCAGATACTGTCACTCGCTAGTAGTAGTATTCGCTAATCGATATATCCTGTATTCGGATGCAAGTTCTCGGATACTGTCACTCACTAGTAGTAGTATTCGCCAAACGAAATCTCTTGCATTCGAATGCATGTTCTCGGATACTGTCACTCGCTAGTAGTAGTATTCGCTAATCGAAATCTCTTGTTTTCGAATGCAAGTTCTCAGATACTGTCACTCGGTAGTAGTAGTATTCGCTGATCGAAATCTCTTGTATTCGAATGCAAGTTCTCAGATACTGTCACTCACTAGTAGTAGTATTCGCCAAACGAAATCTCTTGCATTCGAATGCAAGTTCTCGGATACTGTCACTCGCTAGTAGTAGTATTCGCTAATCGAAATCTCTTGTATTCGGATGCAAGTTCTCGGATACTGTCACTCACTAGTAGTAGTATTCGCTAATCGAAATCTCTTGTATTCGAATGCAAGTTCTCAGATACTGTCACTCGCTAGTAGTAGTACTCGCTAATCGAAATCTCTTGTATTCGAATGAAAGTTCTCAGATACTGTCACTCACTAGTAGTAGTATTCGCTAATCGAAATCTCTTGCATTCGAATGCAAGTTCTCGGATACTGTCACTTACTAGTAGTAGTATTCGCCAGTCGAAATCTCTTGTATTCGAATGCAAGTTCTCGGATACTGTCACTCACTAGTAGTAGTATTCGCTAATCGAAATCGCTTGTATTCGAATGCAAGTTCTCGGATACTGTCACTAACTAGTAGTAGTATTCGCTAATCGAAATCTCTTGTATTCGAATGCAAGTTCTCGGATACTGTCAATCGGTAGTAGTAGTATTCGCCAAACGAAATCTCTTGCATTCGAATGCAAGTTCTCAGATACTGTCCTTCGCTAGTAGTAGTATTCGCTATTCGAAATCTCTTGTATTCGGATGCAAGTTCTCGGATACTGTCACTCACTAGTAGTAGTATTCGCCAAACGAAATCTCTTGTATTCGGATGCAAGTTCACGGATAGTGTCACTCACAAGTAGTAGTATTCGCTAATCGAAATCTCTTGTATTCGAATGCAAGTTCTCAGATACTGTCACTCGCTAGTAGTAGTGTTCGCTAATCGAAATCTCTTGCATTCGAATGCAAGTTCTCGGATACTGTCACTCACTAGTAGTAGTATTCGCTAATCGAAATCTCTTGTATTCGAATGCAAGTTCTCGGATACTGTCACTCGCTAGTAGTAGTATTCGCTAATCGAAATCTCTTGCATTCGAATGCAAGTTCTCGGATACTGTCACTCGCTAGTAGTAGTATTCGCTAGTCGAAATCTCTTGCATTCGAATGCAAGTTCTCGGATACTGTCACTCGCTAGTAGTAGTATTCGCTAATCGAAATCTCTTGCATTCGAATACAAGTTCTCGGATACTGTCACTCGCTAGTAGTAGTATTCGCTAATCGAAATCTCTTGCATTCGAATGCAAGTTCTCGGATACTGTCACTCGCTAGTAGTAGTATTCGCTAATCGAAATCTCTTGTATTCGGATGCAAGTTCTCAGATACTGTCACTCGCTAGTAGTAGTATTCGCTAATCGAAATCTCTTGTATTCGAATGCAAGTTCTCAGATACTGTCACTCGCTAGTAGTAGTATTCGCTAATCGAAATCTCTTGTATTCGAATGCAAGTTCTCGGATACTGTCACTCACTAGTAGTGGTATTCGCTAATCGAAATCTCTTGCATTCGAATGCAAGTTCTCGGATACTGTCACTCACTAGTAGTAGTATTCGCTAATCGAAATCTCTTGCATTCGAATGCAAGTTCTCGGATACTGTCACTCACTAGTAGTAGTATTCGCCAAACGAAATCTCTTGCATTCGAATGCAAGTTCTCGGATACTGTCACTCACTAGTAGTAGTATTCGCCAAACGAAATCTCTTGTATTCGGATGCAAGTTCTCGGTTACTGTCACTCACTAGTAGTAGTATTCGCTAATCGAAATCTCTTGTATTCGAATGCAAGTTCTCGGATACTGTCACTCGCTAGTAGTAGTATTCGCTAATCGAAATCTCTTGCATTCGAATGCAAGTTCTCGGATAGTGTCACTCGCTAGTAGTAGTATTCGCTAATCGAAATCTCTTTTATTCGAATGCAAGTTCTCAGATAGTGTCACTCGCTAGTAGTAGTATTCGCTAATCGAAATCTCTTGTATTCGAATGCAAGTTCTCAGATACTGTCACTCGCTAGTAGTAGTATTCGCTAAACGAAATCTCTTGCATTCGAATGCAAGTTCTCGGATACTGCCACTCAGTAGTAGTAGTATTCGCCAATCGAAATCTCTTGCATTCGAATGCAAGTTCTCGGATACTGTCACTCGCTAGTAGTAGTATTCGCCAATCGAAATCTCTTGCATTCGAATGCAAGTTCTCGGATACTGTCACTCAGTAGTAGTAGTATTCGCCAATCGAAATCTCTTGCATTCGAATGCAAGTTCTCGGATACTGTCACTCGCTAGTAGTAGTATTCGCCAATCGAAATCTCTTGCATTCGAATGCAAGTTCTCGGATACTGTCAAGCGCTAGTAGTAGTATTCGCCAAACGAAATCTCTTGCATTCGAATGCAACTTCTCAGATACTGTCACTCGCTAGTAGTAGTATTCGCTAATCGAAATCTCTTGTATTCGGATGCAAGTTCTCGGATACTGTCACTCACTAGTAGTAGTATTCGCCAAACGAAATCTCTTGTATTCGAATGCAAGTTCTCGGATACTGTCACTCGCTAGTAGTAGTATTCGCTAATCGAAATCTCTTGCATTCGAATGCAAGTTCTCGGATACTGTCACTCGCTAGTAGTAGTATTCGCTAATCCAAATCTCTTGCATTCGAATGCAAGATTCTCGGATACTGTCACTCGCTAGTAGTAGTACTAGCTAATCGAAATCTCTTGCATTCGAATGCAAGTTCTCGGATACTGTTACTCGCTAGTAGTAGTATTCGCTAATCGAAATCTCTTGAATTCGAATGCACGTTCTCGGATACTGTCACTCGCTAGTAGTAGTATTCGCTAATCGAAATCTCTTACATTCGAATGCAAGTTCTCGGATACTGTCACTCCCTAGTAGTAGTATTCGCTAATCGAAATCTCTTGCATTCGAATGCAAGTTCTCGGATACTGTCATTCGCTAGTAGTAGTATTCGCTAATCGAAATCTCTTGCATTCGAATGCAAGTTCTCGGATACTGTTACTCTCTGGTATTAGTATTCGCTAATCAAAATCTCTTGCATTCGATAGCAAGTTCTCGGATACTGTCACTCGCTAGTAGTAGTATTCGCTAATCGAAATCTCTTGTATTCGAATGCAAGTTCTCAGATACTGTCACTCGCTAGTAGTAGTATTCGCTAATCGATATATCCTGTATTCGGATGCAAGTTCTCGGATACTGTCACTCACTAGTAGTAGTATTCGCCAAACGAAATCTCTTGCATTCGAATGCAAGTTCTCGGATACTGTCACTCGCTAGTAGTAGTAATCGCTAATCGAAATCTCTTGTATTCGAATGCAAGTTCTAAGATACTGTCACTCGCTAGTAGTAGTATTCGCTAATCGAAATCTCTTGTATTCGAATGCAAGTTCTCAGATACTGTCACTCACTAGTAGTAGTATTCGCCAAACGAAATCTCTTGCATTCGAATGCAAGTTCTCGGATACTATCACTCGCTAGTAGTACTATTCGCTAATCGAAATCTCTTGTATTCGGATGCAAGTTCTCGGATACTGTCACTCACTAGTAGTAGTATTCGCTAATCGAAATCTCTTGTATTCGAATGCAAGTTCTCAGATACTGTCACTCGCTAGTAGTAGTACTCGCTAATCGAAATCTCTTGTATTCGAATGAAAGTTCTCAGATACTGTCACTCACTAGTAGTAGTATTCGCCAAACGAAATCTCTTGTATTCGAATGCAAGTTCTCGGATACTGTCACTCACTAGTAGTAGTATTCGCCAGTCGAAATCTCTTGTATTCGAATGCAAGTTCTCGGATACTGTCACTCACTAGTAGTAGTATTCGCTAATCGAAATCTCTGGTATTCGAATGCAAGTTCTCGGATACTGTCACTAACTAGTAGTAGTATTCGCTAATCGAAATCTCTTGTATTCGAATGCAAGTTCTCGGATACTGTCAATCGGTAGTAGTAGTATTCGCCAAACAAAATCTCTTGCATTCGAATGCAAGTTCTCAGATACTGTCCTTCGCTAGTAGTAGTATTCGCTATTCGAAATCTCTTGTATTCGGATGCAAGTTCTCGGATACTGTCACTCACTAGTAGTAGTATTCGCCAAACGAAATCTATTGTATTCGGATGCAAGTTCTCGGATAGTGTCACTCACAAGTAGTAGTATTCGCTAATCGAAATCTCTTGTATTCGAATGCAAGTTCTCAGATACTGTCACTCGTTAGTAGTAGTATTCGCTAATCGAAATCTCTTGCATTCGAATGCAAGTTCTCGGATACTGTCACTCGCTAGTAGTAGTATTCGCTAATCGAAATCTCTTGCATTCGAATGCAAGTTCTCGGATACTGTCACTCGCTAGTAGTAGTATTCGCTAATCGAAATCTCTTGTATTCGAATGCAAGTTCTCGGATACTGTCACTCGCTAGTAGTAGTATTCGCTAATCGAAATCTCTTGCATTCGAATGCAGGTTCTCGGATACTGTCACTCGCTAGTAGTAGTATTCGCAAATCGAAATCTCTTGTATTCGAATGCAAGTTCTCGGATACTGTCACTCGCTAGTAGTAGTATTCGCTAATCGAAATCTCTTGCATTCGAATGCAAGTTCTCGGATACTGTCACTCGCTAGTAGTAGTATTCGCTAATCGAAATCTCTTGTATTCGAATGCAAGTTCTCAGATACTGTCACTCGCTAGTAGTAGTATTCGCTAATCGAAATCTCTTGTATTCGAATGCAAGTTCTCAGATACTGTCACTCGCTAGTAGTAGTATTCGCTAATCGAAACCTCTTGCATTCGAATGCAAGTTCTCGGATACTGTCACTCGCTAGTAGTAGTATTCGCTAATCGAAATCTCTTGAATTCGAATGCAAGTTCTCAGATAGTGTCACTCACTAGTAGTAGTATTCGCTAATCGAAATCTCTTGTATTCGAATGCAAGTTCTCAGATACTGTCACTCGCTAGTAGTAGTATTCGCTAATCGAAATCTCTTGTATTCGAATGCAAGTTCTCAGATACTGTCACTCGCTAGTAGTAGTATTCGCTAATCGAAACCTCTTGTATTCGAATGCAAGTTCTCAGATACTGTCACTCGCTAGTAGTAGTATTCGCTAATCGAAATCTCCTGTATTCGGATGCAAGTTCTCGGATACTGTCACTCACTAGTAGTAGTATTCGCTAATCGAAATCTCTGGTATTCGGATGCAAGTTCTCAGATACTGTCACCCAATAGTAGTAGTATTCGCCAAAAGAAATCTCCTGCATTCGAATGCAAGTTCTCGGATACTGTCACTCGCTAGTAGTAGTATTCGCTAATCGAAATCTCTTACATTCGAATGCAAGTTCTCGGATACTGTCACTCCCTAGTAGTAGTATTCGCTAATCGAAATCTCTTGCATTCGAATGCAAGTTCTCGGATACTGTCACTCGCTAGTAGTAGTATTCGCTAATCGAAATCTCTTGCATTCGAATGCAAGTTCTCGGATACTGTTACTCTCTGGTAGTAGTACTCGCTAATCAAAATCTCTTGCATTCGAATGCAAGTTCTCGGATACTGTCACTCGCTAGTAGTAATATTCGCTAATCGAAATCTCTTGTATTCGAATGCAAGTTCTCAGATACTGTCACTCGCTAGTAGTAGTATTCGCTAATCGATATATCCTGTATTCGGATGCAAGTTCTCCGATACTGTCACTCACTAGTAGTAGTATTCGCCAGTCGAAATCTCTTGTATTCGAATGCAAGTTCTCGGATACTGTCACTCACTAGTAGTAGTATTCGGTAATCGAAATCTCTTGTATTCGGATGCAAGTTCTCGGATTGTGTCACTCACAAGTAGTAGTATTCGCTAATCGAAATCTCTTGTATTCGAATGCAAGTTCTCAGATACTGTCACTCGCTAGTAGTAGTATTCGCTAATCGAAATCTCTTGTATTCGAATGCAAGTTCTCAGATAGTGTCACTCACTAGTAGTAGTATTCGCCAAACGAAATCTCTTGCATTCGAATGCAAGTTCTCGGATACTGTCACTCGCTAGTAGTAGTATTCGCTAATCGAAATCTCTTGTATTCGGATGCAAGTTCTCGGATACTGTCACTCGCTAGTAGTAGTATTCGCTAATCGAAATCTCTTGTATTCGAATGCAAGTTCTCAGATACTGTCACTCGCTAGTAGTAGTATTCGCTAATCGAAATCTCTTGTATTCGAATGCAAGTTCTCAGATAGTGTCACTCACTAGTAGTAGTATTCGCCAAACGAAATCTCTTGCATTCGAATGCAAGTTCTCGGATACTGTCACTCGCTAGTAGTAGTATTCGCTAATCGAAATCTCTTGTATTCGGATGCAAGTTCTCGGATACTGTCACTCGCTAGTAGTAGTATTCGCTAATCGAAATCTCTTGTATTCGAATGCAAGTTCTCAGATACTGTCACTCGCTAGTAGTAGTACTCGCTAATCGAAATCTCTTGTATTCGAATGAAAGTTCTCAGATACTGTCACTTACTAGTAGTAGTATTCGCTAATCGAAATCTCTTGCATTCGAATGCAAGTTCTCGGATACTGTCACTCACTAGTAGTAGTATTCGCCAGTCGAAATCTCTTGTATTCGAATGCAAGTTCTCGGATACTGTCACTCACTAGTAGTAGTATTCGCTAATCGAAATCTCTTGTATTCGAATGCAAGTTCTCGGATACTGTCACTAACTAGTAGTAGTATTCGCTAATCGAAATCTCTTGTATTCGAATGCAAGTTCTCGGATACTGTCAATTGGTAGTAGTAGTATTCGCCAAACGAAATCTCTTGCATTCGAATGCAAGTTCTCAGATACTGTCCTTCGCTAGTAGTAGTATTCGCTATTCGAAATCTCTTGTATTCGGATGCAAGTTCTCGGATACTGTCACTCACTAGTAGTAGTATTCGCCAAACGAAATCTCTTGTATTCGGATGCAAGTTCTCGGATTGTGTCACTCACAAGTAGTAGTATTCGCTAATCGAAATCTCTTGTATTCGAATGCAAGTTCTCAGATACTGTCACTCGCTAGTAGTAGTATTCGTTAATCGAAATCTCTTGCATTCGAATGCAAGTTCTCGGATACTGTCACTCGCTAGTAGTAGTATTCGCTAATCGAAATCTCTTGCATTCGAATGCAAGTTCTCGGATACTGTCACTCGCTAGTAGTAGTATTCGCTAATCGAAATCTCTTGTATTCGAATGCAAGTTCTCGGATACTGTCACTCGCTAGTAGTAGTATTCGCTAATCGAAATCTCTTGGATTCGAATGCAAGTTCTCGGATACTGTCACTCGCTAGTAGTAGTATTCGCTAGTCGAAATCTCTTGCATTCGAATGCAAGTTCTCGGATACTGTCACTCGCTAGTAGTAGTATTCGCTAATCGAAATCTCTTGCATTCGAATACAAGTTCTCGGATACTGTCACTCGCTAGTAGTAGTATTCGCTAATCGAAATCTCTTGCATTCGAATGCAAGTTCTCGGATACTGTCACTCGCTAGTAGTAGTATTCGCTAATCGAAATCTCTTGTATTCGAATGCAAGTTCTCAGATACTGTCACTCGCTAGTAGTAGTATTCGCTAATCGAAATCTCTTGTATTCGAATGGAAGTTCTCAGATACTGTCACTCGCTAGTAGTAGTATTCGCTAATCGAAATCTCTTGCAATCGAATGCAAGTTCTCGGATACTGTCACTCGCTAGTAGTAGTATTCGCTAGTCGAAATCTCTTGCATTCGAATGCAAGTTCTCGGATACTGTCACTCACTAGTAGTAGTATTCGCCAAACGAAATCTCTTGCATTCGAATGCAAGTTCTCGGATACTGTCACTCACTAGTAGTAGTATTCGCCAAACGAAATCTCTTGTATTCGAATGCAAGTTCTCGGATACTGTCACTCGCTAGTAGTAGTATTCGCTAATCGAAATCTCTTGCATTCGAATGCAAGTTCTCGGATAGTGTCACTCGCTAGTAGTAGTATTCGCTAATCGAAATCTCTTTTATTCGAATGCAAGTTCTCAGATAGTGTCACTCGCTAGTAGTAGTATTCGCTAATCGAAATCTCTTGTATTCGAATGCAAGTTCTCAGATACTGTCACTCGCTAGTAGTAGTATTCGCTAATCGAAATCTCTTGTATTCGAATGGAAGTTCTCAGATACTGTCACTCGCTAGTAGTAGTATTCGCTAATCGAAATCTCTTGCAATCGAATGCAAGTTCTCGGATACTGTCACTCGCTAGTAGTAGTATTCGCTAGTCGAAATCTCTTGCATTCGAATGCAAGTTCTCGGATACTGTCACTCACTAGTAGTAGTATTCGCCAAACGAAATCTCTTGCATTCGAATGCAAGTTCTCGGATACTGTGACTCAGTAGTGGTAGTATTCGCCAATCGAAATCTCTTGTATTCGAATGCAAGTTCTCGGATACTGTCACTCACTAGTAGTAGTATTGAGTAATCGAGATCTCTTGTATTCGAATGCAAGTTCTCGGATACTGTCACTCACTAGTAGTAGTATTCGCTAATTGAAATCTCTTGTATTCGAATGCAAGTTCTCGGATACTGTCACTAACTAGTAGTAGTATTCGCTAATCGAAATCTCTTGTATTCGGATGCAAGTTCTCGGATACTGTCACTCACTAGTAGTAGTATTCGCCAAACGAAATCTCTTGCATTCGAATGCAAGTTCTCGGATACTGTCACTCACTAGTAGTAGTATTCGCCAAACGAAATCTCTTGCATTCGAATGCAAGTTCTCGGATACTGTCACTCGCTAGTAGTAGTATTCGCTAATCGAAATCTCTTGCATTCGAATGCAAGTTCTCGGATACTGTCACTCGCTAGTAGTAGTATTCGCTAATCGAAATCTCTTGCATTCGAATGCAAGTTCTCGGATACTGTTACTCTCTGGTAGTAGTATTCGCTAATCAAAATCTCTTGCATTCGAATGCAAGTTCTCGGATACTGTCACTTGCTAGTAGTAGTATTCGCTAATCGAAATCTCTTGTATTCGAATGCAAGTTCTCAGATACTGTCACTCGCTAGTAGTAGTATTCGCTAATCGATATATCCTGTATTCGGATGCAAGTTCTCGGATACTGTCACTCACTAGTAGTAGTATTCGCCAAACGAAATCTCTTGCATTCGAATGCAAGTTCTCGGATACTGTCACTCGCTAGTAGTAATATTCGCTAATCGAAATCTCTTGTATTCGAATGCAAGTTCTCAGATACTGTCACTCGCTAGTAGTAGTATTCGCTAATCGAAATCTCTTGTATTCGAATGCAAGTTCTCAGATACTGTCACTCACTAGTAGTAGTATTCGCCAAACGAAATCTCTTGCATTCGAAAGCAAGTTCTCGGATACTGTCACTCGCTAGTAGTAGTATTCGCTAATCGAAATCTCTTGTATTCGGATGCAAGTTCTCGGATACTGTCACTCACTAGTAGTAGTATTCGCTAATCGAAACCTCTTGTATTCGAATGCAAGTTCTCAGATACTGTCACTCGCTAGTAGTAGTACTCGCTAATCGGAATCTCTTGTATTCGAATGAAAGTTCTCAGATACTGTCACTCACTAGTAGTAGTATTCGCTAATCGAAATCTCTTGCATTCGAATGCAAGTTCTCGGATACTGTCACTCACTAGTAGTAGTATTCGCCAGTCGAAATCTCTTGTATTCGAATGCAAGTTCTCGGATACTGTCACTCACTAGTAGTAGTATTCGCTAATCGAAATCTCTTGTATTCGAATGCAAGTTCTCGGATACTGTCAATCGGTAGTAGTAGTATTCGCCAAACGAAATCTCTTGCATTCGTATGCAAGTTCTCAGATACTGTCCTTCGCTAGTAGTAGTATTCGCTATTCGAAATCTCTTGTATTCGGATGCAAGTTCTCGGATACTGTCACTCACTAGTAGTAGTATTCGCCAAACGAAATCTCTTGTATTCGGATGCAAGTTCTCGGATAGTGTCACTCACAAGTAGTAGTATTCGCTAATCGAAATCTCTTGTATTCGAATGCAAGTTCTCAGATACTGTCAGTCGCTAGTAGTAGTATTCGCTAATCGAAATCTCTTGCATTCGAATGCAAGTTCTCCGATACTGTCACTCGCTAGTAGTAGTATTCGCTAATCGAAATCTCTTGCATTCGAATGCAAGTTCTCGGATACTGTCACTCGCTAGTAGTAGTATTCGCTAGTCGAAATCTCTTGCATTCGAATGCAAGTTCTCGGATACTGTCACTCGCTAGTAGTAGTATTCGCTAGTCGAAATCTCTTGCATTCGAATGCAAGTTCTCGGATACTGTCACTCGCTAGTAGTAGTATTCGCTAATCGAAATCTCTTGCATTCGAATACAAGTTCTCGGATACGGTCACTCGCTAGTAGTAGTATTCGCTAATCGAAATCTCTTGTATTCGAATGCAAGTTCTCGGATACTGTCACTCGCTAGTAGTAGTATTCGCTAATCGAAATCTCTTGCATTCGAATGCAAGTTCTCGGATACTGTCACTCGCTAGTAGTAGTATTCGCTAGTCGAAATCTCTTGCATTCGAATGCAAGTTCTCGGATACTGTCACTCGCTAGTAGTAGTATTCGCTAATCGAAATCTCTTGCATTCGAATACAAGTTCTCGGATACTGTCACTCGCTAGTAGTAGTATTCGCTAATCGAAATCTCTTGTATTCGAATGCAAGTTCTCAGATACTGTCAGTCGCTAGTAGTAGTATTCGCTAATCGAAACCTCTTGCATTCGAATGCAAGTTCTCAGATACTGTCACTCGCTAGTAGTAGTATTCGCTAATCGAAATCTCTTACATTCGAATGCAGGTTCTCGGATACTGTCACTCCCTAGTAGTAGTATTCGCTAATCGAAATCTCTTGCATTCGAATGCAAGTTCTCGGATACTGTCACTCGCTAGTAGTAGTATTCGCTAATCGAAATCTCTTGCATTCGAATGCAAGTTCTCGGATACTGTTACTCTCTGGTAGTAGTATTCGCTAATCAAAATCTCTTGCATTCGAATGCAAGTTCTCGGATACTGTCACTTGCTAGTAGTAGTATTCGCTAATCGAAATCTCTTGTATTCGAATGCAAGTTCTCAGATACTGTCACTCGGTAGTAGTAGTATTCGCTAATCGATATATCCTGTATTCGGATGCAAGTTCTCGGATACTGTCACTCACTAGTAGTAGTATTCGCCAAACGAAATCTCTTGCATTCGAATGCAAGTTCTCGGATACTGTCACTCGCTAGTAGTAGTATTCGCTAATCGAAATCTCTTGTATTCGAATGCAAGTTCTCAGATACTGTCACTCGCTAGTAGTAGTATTCGCTAATCGAAATCTCTTGTATTCGAATGCAAGTTCTCAGATACTGTCACTCACTAGTAGTAGTATTCGCCAAACGAAATCCCTTGCATTCGAATGCAAGTTCTCAGATACTGTCACTCGCTAGTAGTAGTATTCGCTAATCGAAATCTCTTGTATTCGAATGCAAGTTCTCAGATACTGTCACTCACTAGTAGTAGTATTCGCTAATCGAAATCTCTTGTATTCGAATGCAAGTTCTCAGATACTGTCACTCACTAGTAGTAGTATTCGCCAAACGAAATCTCTTGTATTCGAATGCAAGTTCTCAGATACTGTCACTCGCTAGTAGTAGTACTCGCTAATCGGAATCTCTTGTATTCGAATGAAAGTTCTCAGATACTGTCACTCACTAGTAGTAGTATTCGCTAATCGAAATCTCTTGCATTCGAATGCAAGTTCTCGGATACTGTCACTCACTAGTAGTAGTATTCGCCAGTCGAAATCTCTTGTATTCGAATGCAAGTTCTCGGATACTGTCACTCACTAGTAGTAGTATTCGCTAATCGAAATCTCTTGTATTCGAATGCAAGTTCTCGGATACTGTCACTAACTAGTAGTATTCGCTAATCGAAATCTCTTGTATTCGAATGCAAGTTGTTGCAGTGTTTAACGCCCGCTTTTACTACTACGGCACCGCAGGCGGTGACACTGATGATACATGAAGATGGAGCACCGGAGGAATGAGATGGCGGGGGAAACCGGAGTACCCGGAGAAAACCCGCCCTGACGCCGCTTCGTCCACCACGAATACCACATGCGGGTCCCTGGGATCGAACCCGGGCCGCCTAGGTGGTAGGCGAGCGCGCTAACCGCTCGGCCACGGCGCCGCCTCGAATGCAAGTTCTCGGATACTGTCAATCGGTAGTAGTAGTATTCGCCAAACGAAATCTCTTGCATTCGAATGCAAGTTCTCAGATACTGTCCTTCACTAGTAGTAGTATTCGCTATTCGAAATCTCTTGTATTCGGATGCAAGTTCTCGGATACTGTCACTCACTAGTAGTAGTATTCGCCAAACGAAATCTCTTGTATTCGGATGCAAGTTCTCGGATAGTGTCACTCACAAGTAGTAGTATTCGCTAATCGAAATCTCTTGTATTCGAATGCAAGTTCTCAGATACTGTCACTCGCTAGTAGTAGTATTCGCTAATCGAAATCTCTTGCATTCGAATGCAAGTTCTCGGATACTGTCACTCGCTAGTAGTAGTATTCGCTAATCGAAATCTCTTGCATTCGAATGCAAGTTCTCGGATACTGTCACTCGCTAGTAGTAGTATTCGCTAATCGAAATCTCTTGTATTCGAATGCAAGTTCTCGGATACTGTCACTCGCTAGTAGTAGTATTCGCTAATCGAATTCTCTTGCATTCGAATGCAAGTTCTCGGATACTGTCACTCGCTAGTAGTAGTATTCGCTAGTCGAAATCTCTTGCATTCGAATGCAAGTTCTCGGATACTGTCACTCGCTAGTAGTAGTATTCGCTAATCGAAATCTCTTGCATTCGAATACAAGTTCTCGGATACTGTCACTCGCTAGTAGTAGTATTCGCTAATCGAAATCTCTTGTATTCGACTGCAAGTTCTCGGATACTGTCACTCGCTAGTAGTAGTATTCGCTAATCGAAATCTCTTGCATTCGAATGCAAGTTCTCGGATACTGTCACTCGCTAGTAGTAGTATTCGCTAGTCGAAATCTCTTGCATTCGAATGCAAGTTCTCGGATACTGTCACTCGCTAGTAGCAGTATTCGCTAATCGAAATCTCTTGCGTTCGAATACAAGTTCTCGGATACTGTCACTCGCTAGTAGTAGTATTCGCTAATCGAAATCTCTTGCATTCGAATGCAAGTTCTCGGATACTGTCACTCGCTAGTAGTAGTATTCGCTAGTCGAAATCTCTTGCATTCAAATGCAAGTTCTCGGATACTGTCACTCGCTAGTAGTAGTATTCGCTAATCGAAATCTCTTGCATTCGAATACAAGTTCTCGGATACTGTCACTCGCTAGTAGTAGTATTCGCTAATCGAAATCTCTTGCATTCGAATGCAAGTTCTCGGATACTGTCACTCGCTAGTAGTAGTATTCGCTAGTCGAAATCTCTTGCATTCGAATGCAAGTTCTCGGATACTGTCACTCGCTAGTAGTAGTATTCGCTAGTCGAAATCTCTTGCATTCGAATGCAAGTTCTCGGATACTGTCACTCGCTAGTAGTAGTATTCGCTAGTCGAAATCTCTTGCATTCGAATGCAAGTTCTCGGATACTGTCACTCGCTAGTAGTAGTATTCGCTAGTCGAAATCTCTTGCATTCGAATGCAAGTTCTCGGATACTGTCACTCGCTAGTAGTAGTATTCGCTAATCGAAATCTCTTGCATTCGAATACAAGTTCTCGGATACGGTCACTCGCTAGTAGTAGTATTCGCTAATCGAAATCTCTTGTATTCGAATGCAAGTTCTCGGATACTGTCACTCGCTAGTAGTAGTATTCGCTAATCGAAATCTCTTGCATTCGAATGCAAGTTCTCGGATACTGTCACTCGCTAGTAGTAGTATTCGCTAGTCGAAATCTCTTGCATTCGAATGCAAGTTCTCGGATACTGTCACTCGCTAGTAGTAGTATTCGCTAATCGAAATCTCTTGCATTCGAATACAAGTTCTCGGATACTGTCACTCGCTAGTAGTAGTATTCGCTAATCGAAATCTCTTGTATTCGAATGCAAGTTCTCAGATACTGTCACTCGCTAGTAGTAGTATTCGCTAATCGAAACCTCTTGCATTCGAATGCAAGTTCTCAGATACTGTCACTCGCTAGTAGTAGTATTCGCTAATCGAAATCTCTTACATTCGAATACAGGTTCTCGGATACTGTCACTCCCTAGTAGTAGTATTCGCTAATCGAAATCTCTTGCATTCGAATGCAAGTTCTCGGATACTGTCCCTCGCTAGTAGTAGTATTCGCTAATCGAAATCTCTTGCATTCGAATGCAAGTTCTCGGATACTGTTACTCTCTGGTAGTAGTATTCGCTAATCAAAATCTCTTGCATTCGAATGCAAGTTCTCGGATACTGTCACTTGCTAGTAGTAGTATTCGCTAATCGAAATCTCTTGTATTCGAATGCAAGTTCTCAGATACTGTCACTCGCTAGTAGTAGTATTCGCTAATCGATATATCCTGTATTCGGATGCAAGTTCTCGGATACTGTCACTCACTAGTAGTAGTATTCGCCAAACGAAATCTCTTGCATTCGAATGCAAGTTCTCGGATACTGTCACTCGCTAGTAGTAGTATTCGCTAATCGAAATCTCTTGTATTCGAATGCAAGTTCTCAGATACTGTCACTCGCTAGTAGTAGTATTCGCTAATCGAAATCTCTTGTATTCGAATGCAAGTTCTCAGATACTGTCACTCACTAGTAGTAGTATTCGCCAAACGAAATCTCTTGCATTCGAATGCAAGTTCACAGATACTGTCACTCGCTAGTAGTAGTATTCGCTAATCGAAATCTCTTGTATTCGAATGCAAGTTCTCAGATACTGTCACTCACTAGTAGTAGTATTCGCTAATCGAAATCTCTTGTATTCGAATGCAAGTTCTCAGATACTGTCACTCACTAGTAGTAGTATTCGCCAAACGAAATCTCTTGTATTCGAATGCAAGTTCTCAGATACTGTCACTCGCTAGTAGTAGTACTCGCTAATCGGAATCTCTTGTATTCGAATGAAAGTTCTCAGATACTGTCACTCACTAGTAGTAGTATTCGCTAATCGAAATCTCTTGCATTCGAATGCAAGTTCTCGGATACTGTCACTCACTAGTAGTAGTATTCGCCAGTCGAAATCTCTTGTATTCGAATGCAAGTTCTCGGATACTGTCACTCACTAGTAGTAGTATTCGCTAATCCAAATCTCTTGTATTCGAATGCAAGTTCTCGGATACTGTCACTAACTAGTAGTATTCGCTAATCGAAATCTCTTGTATTCGAATGCAAGTTCTCGGATACTGTCAATCGGTAGTAGTAGTATTCGCCAAACGAAATCTCTTGCATTCGAATGCAAGTTCTCAGATACTGTCCTTCGCTAGTAGTAGTATTCGCTATTCGAAATCTCTTGTATTCGGATGCAAGTTCTCGGATACTGTCACTCACTAGTAGTAGTATTCGCCAAACGAAATCTCTTGTATTCGGATGCAAGTTCTCGGATAGTGTCACTCACAAGTAGTAGTATTCGCTAATCGAAATCTCTTGTATTCGAATGCAAGTTCTCAGATACTGTCACTCGCTAGTAGTAGTATTCGCTAATCGAAATCTCTTGCATTCGAATGCAAGTTCTCGGATACTGTCACTCGCTAGTAGTAGTATTCGCTAATCGAAATCTCTTGCATTCGAATGCAAGTTCTCGGATACTGTCACTCGCTAGTAGTAGTATTCGCTAATCGAAATCTCTTGTATTCGAATGCAAGTTCTCGGATACTGTCACTCGCTAGTAGTAGTATTCGCTAATCGAATTCTCTTGCATTCGAATGCAAGTTCTCGGATACTGTCACTCGCTAGTAGTAGTATTCGCTAGTCGAAATCTCTTGCATTCGAATGCAAGTTCTCGGATACTGTCACTCGCTAGTAGTAGTATTCGCTAATCGAAATCTCTTGCATTCGAATACAAGTTCTCGGATACTGTCACTCGCTAGTAGTAGTATTCGCTAATCGAAATCTCTTGTATTCGAATGCAAGTTCTCGGATACTGTCACTCGCTAGTAGTAGTATTCGCTAATCGAAATCTCTTGCATTCGAATGCAAGTTCTCGGATACTGTCACTCGCTAGTAGTAGTATTCGCTAGTCGAAATCTCTTGCATTCGAATGCAAGTTCTCGGATACTGTCACTCGCTAGTAGTAGTATTCGCTAATCGAAATCTCTTGCGTTCGAATACAAGTTCTCGGATACTGTCACTCGCTAGTAGTAGTATTCGCTAATCGAAATCTCTTGCATTCGAATGCAAGTTCTCGGATACTGTCACTCGCTAGTAGTAGTATTCGCTAGTCGAAATCTCTTGCATTCGAATGCAAGTTCTCGGATACTGTCACTCGCTAGTAGTAGTATTCGCTAATCGAAATCTCTTGCATTCGAATACAAGTTCTCGGATACTGTCACTCGCTAGTAGTAGTATTCGCTAATCGAAATCTCTTGCATTCGAATGCAAGTTCTCGGATACTGTCACTCGCTAGTAGTAGTATTCGCTAGTCGAAATCTCTTGCATTCGAATGCAAGTTCTCGGATACTGTCACTCGCTAGTAGTAGTATTCGCTAGTCGAAATCTCTTGCATTCGAATGCAAGTTCTCGGATACTGTCACTCGCTAGTAGTAGTATTCGCTAGTCGAAATCTCTTGCATTCGAATGCAAGTTCTCGGATACTGTCACTCGCTAGTAGTAGTATTCGCTAGTCGAAATCTCTTGCATTCGAATGCAAGTTCTCGGATACTGTCACTCGCTAGTAGTAGTATTCGCTAATCGAAATCTCTTGCATTCGAATACAAGTTCTCGGATACTGTCACTCGCTAGTAGTAGTATTCGCTAATCGAAATCTCTTGTATTCGAATGCAAGTTCTCGGATACTGTCACTCGCTAGTAGTAGTATTCGCTAATCGAAATCTCTTGCATTCGAATGCAATTTCTCGGATACTGTCACTCGCTAGTAGTAGTATTCGCTAATCGAAATCTCTTGCATTCGAATGCAAGTTCTCGGATACTGTCACTCGCTAGTAGTAGTATTCGCTAATCGAAATCTCTTGCATTCGAATGCAAGTTCTCGGATAGTGTCACTCGCTAGTAGTAGTATTCGCTAATCGAAATCTCTTTTATTCGAATGCAAGTTCTCAGATAGTGTCACTCGCTAGTAGTAGTATTCGCTAATCGAAATCTCTTGTATTCGAATGCAAGTTCTCAGATACTGTCACTCGCTAGTAGTAGTATTCGCTAATCGAAATCTCTTGTATTCGAATGCAAGTTCTCAGATACTGTCACTCGCTAGTAGTAGTATTCGCTAATCGAAATCTCTTGCATTCGAATGCAAGTTCTCGGATAGTGTCACTCGCTAGTAGTAGTATTCGCCAATCGAAATCTCTTGCATTCGAATGCAAGTTCTCGGATACTGTCACTCAGTAGTAGTTGTATTCGCCAATCGAAATCTCTTGTATTCGAATGCAAGTTTTCGGATACTGTCACTCATTAGTAGTAGTATTCGCTAATCGAAATCTCTTGTATTCGAATGCAAGTTCTCGGATACTGTCACTAACTAGTAGTAGTATTCGCTAATCGAAATCTCATGTATTCGAATGCAAGTTCTCGGATACTGTCAAGCGCTAGTAGTAGTATTCGCCAAACGAAATCTCTTGCATTCGAATGCAAGTTCTCAGATACTGTCACTCGCTAGTAGTAGTATTCGCTAATCGAAATCTGTTGTATTCGGATGCAAGTTCTCGGATACTGTCACTCACTAGTAGTAGTATTCGCCAAACGAAATCTCTTGCATTCGAATGCAAGTTCTCGGATACTGTCACTCACTAGTAGTAGTATTCGCCAAACGAAATCTCTTGTATTCGAATGCAAGTTCTCGGATACTGTCACTCGCTAGTAGTAGTATTCGCTAATCGAAATCTCTTGCATTCGAATGCAAGTTCTCGGATACTGTCACTCGCTAGTAGTAGTATTCGCTAGTCGAAATCTCTTGTATTCGAATGCAAGTTCTCGGATACTGTCACTCGCTAGTAGTAGTATTCGCTAATCGAAATCTCTTGCATTCGAATGCAAGTTCTCGGATACTGTCACTCGCTTGTAGTAGTATTCGCTAATCGAAATCTCTTGCATTCGAATGCAAGATTCTCGGATACTGTCACTCGCTAGTAGTAGTATTCGCTAATCGAAATCTCTTGCATTCGAATGCAAGTTCTCGGATACTGTCACTCGCTGGTAGTAGTATTCGCTAATCGAAATCTCTTGAATTCGAATGCACGTTCTCGGATACTGTCACTCGCTAGTAGTAGTATTCGCTAATCGAAATCTCTTACATTCGAATGCAAGTTCTCGGATACTGTCACTCCCTAGTAGTACTATTCGCTAATCGAAATCTCTTGTATTCGAATGCAAGTTCTCAGATACTGTCACTCGCTAGTAGTAGTATTCGCTAGTCGAAATCTCTTGTATTCGAATACAAGTTCTCGGATACTGTCACTCGCTAGTAGTAGTATTCGCTAATCGAAATCTCTTGTATTCGAATGCAAGTTCTCGGATACTGTCACTCGCTAGTAGTAGTATTCGCTAATCGAAATCTCTTGTATTCGAATGCAAGTTCTCGGATACTGTCACTCGCTAGTAGTAGTATTCGCTAATCGAAATCTCTTGCATTCGAATACAAGTTCTCGGATACTGTCACTCGCTAGTAGTAGTATTCGCTAATCGAAATCTCTAGCATTCGAATGCAAGTTCTCGGATACTGTCACTCGCTAGTAGTAGTATTCGCTAATCGAAATCTCTTGTATTCGAATGCAAGTTCTCAGATACTGTCACTCGCTAGTAGTAGTATTCGCTAATCGAAATCTCTTGTATTCGAATGCAAGTTCTCAGATACTGTCACTCGCTAGTAGTAGTATTCGCTAATCGAAATCTCTTGTATTCGAATGCAAGTTCTCGGATACTGTCACTCGCTAGTAGTAGTATTCGCTAATCGAAATCTCTTGCATTCGAATGCAAGTTCTCGGATACTGTCACTCGCTAGTAGTAGTATTCGCTAGTCGAAATCTCTTGCATTCGAATGCAAGTTCTCAGATACTGTCACTCACTAGTAGTAGTATTCGCTAGTCGAAATCTCTTGCATTCAAATGCAAGTTCTCAGATACTGTCACTCGCTAGTAGTAGTATTCGCTAGTCGAAATCTCTTGCATTCGAATGCAAGTTCTCAGATACTGTCACTCGCTAGTAGTAGTATTCGCTAGTCGAAATCTCTTGCATTCGAATGCAAGTTCTCGGATACTGTCACTCACTAGTAGTAGTATTCGCCAAACGAAATCTCTTGCATTCGAATGCAAGTTCTCGGATACTGTCACTCACTAGTAGTAGTATTCGCCAAACGAAATCTCTTGTATTCGAATGCAAGTTCTCGGATACTGTCACTCGCTAGTAGTAGTATTCGCTAATCGAAATCTCTTGCATTCGGATGCAAGTTCTCGGTTACTGTCACTCACTAGTAGTAGTTGTCGCTAATCGAAATCTCTTGTATTCGAATGCAAGTTCTCGGATACTGTCACTCGCTAGTAGTAGTATTCGCTAATCGAAATCTCTTGCATTCGAATGCAAGTTCTCGGATAGTGTCACTCGCTAGTAGTAGTATTCGCTAATCGAAATCTCTTTTATTCGAATGCAAGTTCTCAGATAGTGTCACTCGCTAGTAGTAGTATTCGCTAATCGAAATCTCTTGTATTCGAATGCAAGTTCTCAGATACTGTCACTCGCTAGTAGTAGTATTCGCTAATCGAAATCTCTTGCATTCGAATGCAAGTTCTCGGATAGTGTCACTCGCTAGTAGTAGTATTCGCCAATCGAAATCTCTTGCATGCGAATGCAAGTTCTCGGATACTGTCACTCAGTAGTAGTAGTATTCGCCAATCGAAATCTCTTGTATTCGAATGCAAGTTCTCGGATACTGTCACTCACTAGTAGTAGTATTCGCTAATCGAAATCTCTTGTATTCGAATGCAAGTTCTCGGATACTGTCACTAACTCGTAGTAGTATTCGCTAATCGAAATCTCATGTATTCGAATGCAAGTTCTCGGATACTGTCAAGCGCTAGTAGTAGTATTCGCCAAACGAAATCTCTTGCATTCGAATGCAAGTTCTCAGATACTGTCACTCGCTAGTAGTAGTATTCGCTAATCGAAATCTCTTGTATTCGGATGCAAGTTCTCGGATACTGTCACTCACTAGTAGTAGTATTCGCCAAACGAAATCTCTTGCATTCGAATGCAAGTTCTCGGATACTGTCACTCACTAGTAGTAGTATTCGCCAAACGAAATCTCTTGCATTCGAATGCAAGTTCTCGGATACTGTCACTCACTAGTAGTAGTATTCGCCAAACGAAATCTCTTGTATTCGGATGCAAATTCTCGGATACTGTCACTCACTAGTAGTAGTATTCGCCAAACGAAATCTCTTGCATTCGAATGCAAGTTCTCGGATACTGTCACTCACTAGTAGTAGTATTCGCTAATCGAAATCTCTTGCATTCGAATGCAAGTTCTCGGATACTGTCACTCGCTAGTAGTAGTATTCGCTAATCGAAATCTCTTGAATTCGAATGCACGTTCTCGGATACTGTCACTCGCTAGTCGTAGTATTCGCTAATCGAAATCTCTTACATTCGAATGCAAGTTCTCGGATACTGTCACTCCCTAGTAGTAGTATTCGCTAATCGAAATCTCTTGCATTCGAATGCAAGTTCTCGGATACTGTCACTCGCTAGTAGTAGTATTCGCTAATCGAAATCTCTTGCATTCGAATGCAAATTCTCGGATACTGTTACTCTTTGGTAGTAGTATTCGCTAATCAAAATCTCTTGCATTCGAATGCAAGTTCTCGGATACTGTCACTCGCTAGTAGTAGTATTCGCTAATCGAAATCTCTTGTATTCGAATGCAAGTTCTCAGATACTGTCACTCGCTAGTAGTAGTATTCGCTAATCGATATATCCTGTATTCGGATGCAAGTTCTCGGATACTGTCACTCACTAGTAGTAGTATTCGCCAAACGAAATCTCTTGCATTCGAATGCAAGTTCTCGGATACTGTCACTCGCTAGTAGTAGTATTCGCTAATCGAAATCTCTTGTTTTCGAATGCAAGTTCTCAGATACTGTCACTCGCTAGTAGTAGTATTCGCTAATCGAAATCTCTTGTATTCGAATGCAAGTTCTCAGATACTGTCACTCACTAGTAGTAGTATTCGCCAAACGAAATCTCTTGCATTCGAATGCAAGTTCTCGGATACTGTCACTCGCTAGTAGTAGTATTCGCTAATCAAAATCTCTTGTATTCGGATGCAAGTTCTCGGATACTGTCACTCGCTAGTAGTAGTATTCGCTAATCGAAATCTCTTGCATTCGAATGCAAGTTCTCGGATACTGTCACTCACTAGTAGTAGTATTCGCTAATCGAAATCTCTTGCATTCGAATGCAAGATTCTCGGATACTGTCACTCGCTAGTAGTAGTATTAGCTAATCGAAATCTCTTGCATTCGAATGCAAGTTCTCGGATACTGTCACTCGCTAGTAGTAGTATTCGCTAATCGAAATCTCTTGAATTCGAATGCACGTTCTCGGATACTGTCACTCGCTAGTCGTAGTATTCGCTAATCGAAATCTCTTACATTCGAATGCAAGTTCTCGGATACTGTCACTCCCTAGTAGTAGTATTCGCTAATCGAAATCTCTTGCATTCGAATGCAAGTTCTCGGATACTGTCACTCGCTAGTAGTAGTATTCGCTAATCGAAATCTCTTGCATTCGAATGCAAATTCTCGGATACTGTTACTCTTTGGTAGTAGTATTCGCTAATCAAAATCTCTTGCATTCGAATGCAAGTTCTCGGATACTGTCACTCGCTAGTAGTAGTATTCGCTAATCGAAATCTCTTGTATTCGAATGCAAGTTCTCAGATACTGTCACTCGCTAGTAGTAGTATTCGCTAATCGATATATCCTGTATTCGGATGCAAGTTCTCGGATACTGTCACTCACTAGTAGTAGTATTCGCCAAACGAAATCTCTTGCATTCGAATGCAAGTTCTCGGATACTGTCACTCGCTAGTAGTAGTATTCGCTAATCGAAATCTCTTGTTTTCGAATGCAAGTTCTCAGATACTGTCACTCGCTAGTAGTAGTATTCGCTAATCGAAATCTCTTGTATTCGAATGCAAGTTCTCAGATACTGTCACTCACTAGTAGTAGTATTCGCCAAACGAAATCTCTTGCATTCGAATGCAAGTTCTCGGATACTGTCACTCGCTAGTAGTAGTATTCGCTAATCGAAATCTCTTGTATTCGGATGCAAGTTCTCGGATACTGTCACTCGCTAGTAGTAGTATTCGCTAATCGAAATCTCTTGTATTCGAATGCAAGTTCTCAGATACTGTCACTCACTAGTAGTAGTATTCGGTAATCGAAATCTCTTGTATTCGAATGCAAGTTCTCGGATACTGTCACTAACTAGTAGCAGTATTCGCTAATCGAAATCTCCTGTATTCGAATGCAAGTTCTCGGATACTGTCAATCGGTAGTAGTAGTATTCGCCAAACGAAATCTCTTGCATTCGAATGCAAGTTCTCAGATACTGTCCTTCGTTAGTAGTAGTATTCGCTATTCGAAATCTCTTGTATTCGCATGCAAGTTCTCGGATACTGTCACTCACTAGTAGTACTATTCGCCAAACGAAATCTCTTGTATTCGGATGCAAGTTCTCGGATAGTGTCACTCACAAGTAGTAGTATTCGCTAATCGAAATCTCTTGTATTCGAATGCAAGTTCTCAGATACTGTCACTCGCTAGTAGTAGTATTCGCTAATCGAAATCTCTTGCATTCGAATGCAAGTTCTCGGATACTGTCACTCGCTAGTAGTAGTATTCGCTAATCGAAATCTCTTGTATTCGAATGCAAGTTCTCGGATACTGTCACTCGCTAGTAGTAGTATTCGCTAATCGAAATCTCTTGCATTCGAATGCAAGTTCTCGGATACTGTCACTTGCTAGTAGTAGTATTCGCTAGTCGAAATCTCTTGCATTCGAATGCAAGTTCTCGGATACTGTCACTCGCTAGTAGTAGTATTCGCTAATCGAAATCTCTTGCATTCGAATGCAAGTTCTCGGATACTGTCACTCGCTAGTAGTAGTATTCGCTAATCGAAATCTCTTGTATTCGAATGCAAGTTCTCAGATACTGTCACTCGCTAGTAGTAGTATTCGCTAATCGAAATCTCTTGTATTCGAATGCAAGTTCTCAGATACTGTCACTCGCTAGTAGTAGTATTCGCTAATCGAAACCTCTTGCATTCGAATGCAAGTTCTCGGATACTGTCACTCGCTAGTAGTAGTATTCGCTAATCGAAATCTCTTGTATTCGAATGCAAGTTCTCAGATACTGTCACTCGCTAGTAGTAGTATTCGCTAATCGAAACCTCTTGCATTCGAATGCAAGTTCTCAGATACTGTCACTCGCTCGTAGTAGTATTCGCTAATCGAAACCTCTTGTATTCGAATGCAAGTTCTCAGATACTGTCACTCGCTAGTAGTAGTATTCGCTAATCGAAATCTCCTGTATTCGGATGCAAGTTCTCGGATACTGTCACTCACTAGTAGTAGTATTCGCTAATCGAAATCTCTTGTATTCGGATGCAAGTTCTCAGATACTGTCACTCGCTAGTAGTAGTATTCGCTAATCGATATATCCTGTATTGGGATGCAAGTTCTCCGATACTGTCACTCACTAGTAGTAGTATTCGCCAAACGAAATCTCTTGCATTCGAATGCAAGTTCTCGGATACTGTCACTCGCTAGTAGTAGTATTCGCTAATCGAAATCTCTTGTATTCGAATGCAAGTTCTCAGATACTGTCACTCGCTAGTAGTACTATTCGCTAATCGAAATCTCTTGTATTCGGATGCAAGTTCTCGGATACTGTCACTCGCTAGTAGTAGTATTCGCTAATCGAAATCTCTTGTATTCGAATGCAAGTTCTCAGATACTGTCACTCGCTAGTAGTAGTACTCGCTAATCGAAATCTCTTGTATTCGAATGAAAGTTCTCAGATACTGTCACTCACTAGTAGTAGTATTCGCTAATCGAAATCTCTTGCATTCGAATGCAAGTTCTCGGATACTGTCACTCACTAGTAGTAGTATTCGCCAGTCGAAATCTCTTGTATTCGAATGCAAGTTCTCAGATACTGTCACTCGCTAGTAGTAGTATTCGCTAATCGATATATCCTGTATTCGGATGCAAGTTCTCGGATACTGTCACTCACTAGTAGTAGTATTCGCCAAACGAAATCTCTTGCATTCGAATGCATGTTCTCGGATACTGTCACTCGCTAGTAGTAGTATTCGCTAATCGAAATCTCTTGTTTTCGAATGCAAGTTCTCAGATACTGTCACTCGCTAGTAGTAGTATTCGCTGATCGAAATCTCTTGTATTCGAATGCAAGTTCTCAGATACTGTCACTCACTAGTAGTAGTATTCGCCAAACGAAATCTCTTGCATTCGAATGCAAGTTCTCGGATACTGTCACTCGCTAGTAGTAGTATTCGCTAATCGAAATCTCTTGTATTCGGATGCATGTTCTCGGATACTGTCACTCACTAGTAGTAGTATTCGCTAATCGAAATCTCTTGTATTCGAATGCAAGTTCTCAGATACTGTCACTCGCTAGTAGTAGTACTCGCTAATCGAAATCTCTTGTATTCGAATGAAAGTTCTCAGATACTGTCACTCACTAGTAGTAGTATTCGCTAATCGAAATCTCTTGCATTCGAATGCAAGTTCTCGGATACTGTCACTCACTAGTAGTAGTATTCGCCAGTCGAAATCTCTTGTATTCGAATGCAAGTTCTCGGATACTGTCACTCACTAGTAGTAGTATTCGCTAATCGAAATCGCTTGTATTCGAATGCAAGTTCTCGGATACTGTCACTAACTAGTAGTAGTATTCGCTAATCGAAATCTCTTGTATTCGAATGCAAGTTCTCGGATACTGTCAATCGGTAGTAGTAGTATTCGCCAAACGAAATCTCTTGCATTCGAATGCAAGTTCTCAGATACTGTCCTTCGCTAGTAGTAGTATTCGCTATTCGAAATCTCTTGTATTCGGATGCAAGTTCTCGGATACTGTCACTCACAAGTAGTAGTATTCGCCAAACGAAATCTCTTGTATTCGGATGCAAGTTCACGGATAGTGTCACTCACAAGTAGTAGTATTCGCTAATCGAAATCTCTTGTATTCGAATGCAAGTTCTCAGATACTGTCACTGGCTAGTAGTAGTGTTCGCTAATCGAAATCTCTTGCATTCGAATGCAAGTTCTCGGATACTGTCACTCACTAGTAGTAGTATTCGCTAATCGAAATCTCTTGTATTCGAATGCAAGTTCTCGGATACTGTCACTCGCTAGTAGTAGTATTCGCTAATCGAAATCTCTTGCATTCGAATGCAAGTTCTCGGATACTGTCACTCGCTAGTAGTAGTATTCGCTAGTCGAAATCTCTTGCATTCGAATGCAAGTTCTCGGATACTGTCACTCGCTAGTAGTAGTATTCGCTAATCGAAATCTCTTGCATTCGAATACAAGTTCTCGGATACTGTCACTCGCTAGTAGTAGTATTCGCTAATCGAAATCTCTTCCATTCGAATGCAAGTTCTCGGATACTGTCACTCGCTAGTAGTAGTATTCGCTAATCGAAATCTCTTGTATTCGAATGCAAGTTCTCAGATACTGTCACTCGCTAGTAGTAGTATTCGCTAATCGAAATCTCTTGTATTCGAATGCAAGTTCTCGGATACTGTCACTCAATAGTAGTGGTATTCGCTAATCGAAATCTCTTGCATTCGAATGCAAGTTCTCGGATACTGTCACTCACTAGTAGTAGTATTCGCTAATCGAAATCTCTTGCATTCGAATGCAAGTTCTCGGATACTGTCACTCACTAGTAGTAGTATTCGCCAAACGAAATCTCTTGCATTCGAATGCAAGTTCTCGGATACTGTCACTCACTAGTAGTAGTATTCGCCAAACGAAATCTCTTGTATTCGGATGCAAGTTCTCGGTTACTGTCACTCACTAGTAGTAGTATTCGCTAATCGAAATCTCTTGTATTCGAATGCAAGTTCTCGGATACTGTCACTCGCTAGTAGTAGTATTCGCTAATCGAAATCTCTTTTATTCGAATGCAAGTTCTCAGATAGTGTCACTCGCTAGTAGTAGTATTCGCTAATCGAAATCTCTTGTATTCGAATGCAAGTTCTCAGATACTGTCACTCGCTAGTAGTAGTATTCGCTAATCGAAATCTCTTGCATTCGAATGCAAGTTCTCGGATAGTGTCACTCGCTAGTAGTAGTATTCGCTAATCGAAATCTCTTTTATTCGAATGCAAGATCTCAGATAGTGTCACTCGCTAGTAGTAGTATTCGCTAATCGAAATCTCTTGCATTCGAATGCAAGTTCTCGGATACTGTCACTCGCTAGTAGTAGTATTCGCCAATCGAAATCTCTTGCATTCGAATGCAAGTTCTCGGATACTGTCACTCAGTAGTAGTAGTATTCGCCAATCGAAATCTCTTGCATTCGAATGCAAGTTCTCGGATACTGTCACTCGCTAGTAGTAGTATTCGCCAATCGAAATCTCTTGCATTCGAATGCAAGTTCTCGGATACTGTCAAGCGCTAGTAGTAGTATTCGCCAAACGAAATCTCTTGCATTCGAATGCAAGTTCTCAGATACTGTCACTCGCTAGTAGTAGTATTCGCTAATCGAAATCTCTTGTATTCGGATGCAAGTTCTCGGATACTGTCACTCACTAGTAGTAGTATTCGCCAAACGAAATCTCTTGTATTCGAATGCAAGTTCTCGGATACTGTCACTCGCTAGTAGTAGTATTCGCTAATCGAAATCTCTTGCATTCGAATGCAAGTTCTCGGATACTGTCACTCGCTAGTAGTAGTATTCGCTAATCGAAATCTCTTGCATTCGAATGCAAGATTCTCGGATACTGTCACTCGCTAGTAGTAGTACTAGCTAATCGAAATCTCTTGCATTCGAATGCAAGTTCTCGGATACTGTCACTCGCTAGTAGTAGTATTCGCTAATCGAAATCTCTTGAATTCGAATGCACGTTCTCGGATACTGTCACTCGCTAGTAGTAGTATTCGCTAATCGAAATCTCTTACATTCGAATGCAAGTTCTCGGATACTGTCACTCCCTAGTAGTAGTATTCGCTAATCGAAATCTCTTGCATTCGAATGCAAGTTCTCGGATACTGTCATTCGCTAGTAGTAGTATTCGCTAATCGAAATCTCTTGCATTCGAATGCAAGTTCTCGGATACTGTTACTCTCTGGTATTAGTATTCGCTAATCAAAATCTCTTGCATTCGATAGCAAGTTCTCGGATACTGTCACTCGCTAGTAGTAGTATTCGCTAATCGAAATCTCTTGTATTCGAATGCAAGTTCTCAGATACTTTCACTCGCTAGTAGTAGTATTCGCTAATCGATATATCCTGTATTCGGATGCAAGTTCTCGGATACTGTCACTCACTAGTAGTAGTATTCGCCAAACGAAATCTCTTGCATTCGAATGCAAGTTCTCGGATACTGTCACTCGCTAGTAGTAGTAATCGCTAATCGAAATCTCTTGTATTCGAATGCAAGTTCTAAGATACTGTCACTCGCTAGTAGTAGTATTCGCTAATCGAAATCTCTTGTATTCGAATGCAAGTTCTCAGATACTGTCACTCACTAGTAGTAGTATTCGCCAAACGAAATCTCTTGCATTCGAATGGAAGTTCTCGGATACTATCACTCGCTAGTAGTAGTATTCGCTAATCGAAATCTCTTGTATTCGGATGCAAGTTCTCGGATACTGTCACTCACTAGTAGTAGTATTCGCTAATCGAAATCTCTTGTATTCGAATGCAAGTTCTCAGATACTGTCACTCGCTAGTAGTAGTACTCGCTAATCGAAATCTCTTGTATTCGAATGAAAGTTCTCAGATACTGTCACTCACTAGTAGTAGTATTCGCTAATCGAAATCTCTTGCATTCGAATGCAAGTTCTCGGATACTGTCACTCACTAGTAGTAGTATTCGCCAGTCGAAATCTCTTGTATTCGAATGCAAGTTCTCGGATACTGTCACTCACTAGTAGTAGTATTCGCTAATCGAAATCGCTTGTATTCGAATGCAAGTTCTCGGATACTGTCACTAACTAGTAGTAGTATTCGCTAATCGAAATCTCTTGTATTCGAATGCAAGTTCTCGGATACTGTCAATCGGTAGTAGTAGTATTCGCCAAACGAAATCTCTTGCATTCGAATGCAAGTTCTCAGATACTGTCCTTCGCTAGTAGTAGTATTCGCTATTCGAAATCTCTTGTATTCGGATGCAAGTTCTCGGATACTGTCACTCACTAGTAGTAGTATTCGCCAAACGAAATCTCTTGTATTCGGATGCAAGTTCACGGATAGTGTCACTCACAAGTAGTAGTATTCGCTAATCGAAATCTCTTGTATTCGAATGCAAGTTCTCAGATACTGTCACTCGCTAGTAGTAGTGTTCGCTAATCGAAATCTCTTGCATTCGAATGCAAGTTCTCGGATACTGTCACTCACTAGTAGTAGTATTCGCTAATCGAAATCTCTTGTATTCGAATGCAAGTTCTCGGATACTGTCACTCGCTAGTAGTAGTATTCGCTAATCGAAATCTCTTGCATTCGAATGCAAGTTCTCGGATACTGTCACTCGCTAGTAGTAGTATTCGCTAGTCGAAATCTCTTGCATTCGAATGCAAGTTCTCGGATACTGTCACTCGCTAGTAGTAGTATTCGCTAATCGAAATCTCTTGCATTCGAATACAAGTTCTCGGATACTGTCACTCGCTAGTAGTAGTATTCGCTAATCGAAATCTCTTGCATTCGAATGCAAGTTCTCGGATACTGTCACTCGCTAGTAGTAGTATTCGCTAATCGAAATCTCTTGTATTCGAATGCAAGTTCTCAGATACTGTCACTCGCTAGTAGTAGTATTCGCTAATCGAAATCTCTTGTATTCGAATGCAAGTTCTCGGATACTGTCACTCAATAGTAGTGGTATTCGCTAATCGAAATCTCTTGCATTCGAATGCAAGTTCTCGGATACTGTCACTCACTAGTAGTAGTATTCGCTAATCGAAATCTCTTGCATTCGAATGCAAGTTCTCGGATACTGTCACTCACTAGTAGTAGTATTCGCCAAACGAAATCTCTTGCATTCGAATGCAAGTTCTCGGATACTGTCACTCACTAGTAGTAGTATTCGCCAAACGAAATCTCTTGTATTCGGATGCAAGTTCTCGGTTACTGTCACTCACTAGTAGTAGTATTCGCTAATCGAAATCTCTTGTATTCGAATGCAAGTTCTCGGATACTGTCACTCGCTAGTAGTAGTATTCGCTAATCGAAATCTCTTTTATTCGAATGCAAGTTCTCAGATTGTGTCACTCGCTAGTAGTAGTATTCGCTAATCGAAATCTCTTGTATTCGAATGCAAGTTCTCAGATAGTGTCACTCGCTAGTAGTAGTATTCGCTAATCGAAATCTCTTGCATTCGAATGCAAGTTCTCGGATAGTGTCATTCGCTAGTAGTAGTATTCGCTAATCGAAATCTCTTTTATTCGAATGCAAGTTCTCAGATAGTGTCACTCGCTAGTAGTAGTATTCGCTAATCGAAATCTCTTGCATTCGAATGCAAGTTCTCGGATACTGTCACTCGCTAGTAGTAGTATTCGCCAATCGAAATCTCTTGCATTCGAATGCAAGTTCTCGGATACTGTCACTCAGTAGTAGTAGTATTCGCCAATCGAAATCTCTTGCATTCGAATGCAAGTTCTCGGATACTGTCACTCGCTAGTAGTAGTATTCGCTAATCGAAATCTCTTGTATTCGGATGCAAGTTCTCGGATACTGTCACTCACTAGTAGTAGTATTCGCCAAACGAAATCTCTTGTATTCGAATGCAAGTTCTCGGATACTGTCACTCGCTAGTAGTAGTATTCGCTAATCGAAATCTCTTGCATTCGAATGCAAGTTCTCGGATACTGTCACTCGCTAGTAGTAGTATTCGCTAATCGAAATCTCTTGCATTCGAATGCAAGATTCTCGGATACTGTCACTCGCTAGTAGTAGTACTAGCTAATCGAAATCTCTTGCATTCGAATGCAAGTTCTCGGATACTGTCACTCGCTAGTAGTAGTATTCGCTAATCGAAATCTCTTGAATTCGAATGCACGTTCTCGGATACTGTCACTCGCTAGTAGTAGTATTCGCTAATCGAAATCTCTTACATTCGAATGCAAGTTCTCGGATACTGTCACTCCCTAGTAGTAGTATTCGCTAATCGAAATCTCTTGCATTCCAATGCAAGTTCTCGGATACTGCCATTCGCTAGTAGTAGTATTCGCTAATCGAAATCTCTTGCATTCGAATGCAAGTTCTCGGATACTGTTACTCTCTGGTATTAGTATTCGCTAATCAAAATCTCTTGCATTCGATAGCAAGTTCTCGGATACTGTCACTCGCTAGTAGTAGTATTCGCTAATCGAAATCTCTTGTATTCGAATGCAAGTTCTCAGATACTTTCACTCGCTAGTAGTAGTATTCGCTAATCGATATATCCTGTATTCGGATGCAAGTTCTCGGATACTGTCACTCACTAGTAGTAGTATTCGCCAAACGAAATCTCTTGCATTCGAATGCAAGTTCTCGGATACTGTCACTCGCTAGTAGTAGTAATCGCTAATCGAAATCTCTTGTATTCGAATGCAAGTTCTCAGATACTGTCACTCACTAGTAGTAGTATTCGCCAAACGAAATCTCTTGCATTCGAATGCAAGTTCTCGGATACTATCACTCGCTAGTAGTAGTATTCGCTAATCGAAATCTCTTGTATTCGGATGCAAGTTCTCGGATACTGTCACTCACTAGTAGTAGTATTCGCTAATCGAAATCTCTTGTATTCGAATGCAAGTTCTCAGATACTGTCACTCGCTAGTAGTAGTACTCGCTAATCGAAATCTCTTGTATTCGAATGAAAGTTCTCAGATACTGTCACTCACTAGTAGTAGTATTCGCTAATTGAAATCTCTTGCATTCGAATGCAAGTTCTCGGATACTGTCACTCACTAGTAGTAGTATTCGCCAGTCGAAATCTCTTGTATTCGAATGCAAGTTCTCGGATACTGTCACTCGCTAGTAGTAGTATTCGCTAATCGAAACCTCTTGTATTCGAATGCAAGTTCTCAGATACTGTCACTCGCTAGTAGTAGTATTTGCTAATCGAAATCTCCTGTATTCGGATGCAAGTTCTCGGATACTGTCACTCACTAGTAGTAGTATTCGCTAATCGAAATCTCTTGTATTCGGATGCAAGTTCTCAGATACTGTCACCCAATAGTAGTAGTATTCGCCAAAAGAAATCTCCTGCATTCGAATGCAAGTTCTCGGATACTGTCACTCGCTAGTAGTAGTATTCGCTAATCGAAATCTCTTACATTCGAATGCAAGTTCTCGGATACTGTCACTCCCTAGTAGTAGTATTCGCTAATCGAAATCTCTTGCATTCGAATGCAAGTTCTCGGATACTGTCACTCGCTAGTAGTAGTATTCGCTAATCGAAATCTCTTGCATTCGAATGCAAGTTCTCGGATACTGTTACTCTCTGGTAGTAGTATTCGCTAATCGAAATCTCTTGAATTCCAATGCAAGTTCTCGGATACTGTCATTCGCTAGTAGTAGTATTCGCTAATCGAAATCTCTTGCATTCGAATGCAAGTTCTCGGATACTGTTACTCTCTGGTATTAGTATTCGCTAATCAAAATCTCTTGCATTCGATAGCAAGTTCTCGGATACTGTCACTCGCTAGTAGTAGTATTCGCTAATCGAAATCTCTTGTATTCGAATGCAAGTTCTCAGATACTTTCACTCGCTAGTAGTAGTATTCGCTAATCGATATATCCTGTATTCGGATGCAAGTTCTCGGATACTGTCACTCACTAGTAGTAGTATTCGCCAAACGAAATCTCTTGCATTCGAATGCAAGTTCTCGGATACTGTCGCTCGCTAGTAGTAGTAATCGCTAATCGAAATCTCTTGTATTCGAATGCAAGTTCTCAGATACTGTCACTCACTAGTAGTAGTATTCGCCAAACGAAATCTCTTGCATTCGAATGCAAGTTCTCGGATACTATCACTCGCTAGTAGTAGTATTCGCTAATCGAAATCTCTTGTATTCGGATGCAAGTTCTCGGATACTGTCACTCACTAGTAGTAGTATTCGCTAATCGAAATCTCTTGTATTCGAATGCAAGTTCTCAGATACTGTCACTCGCTAGTAGTAGTACTCGCTAATCGAAATCTCTTGTATTCGAATGAAAGTTCTCAGATACTGTCACTCACTAGTAGTAGTATTCGCTAATCGAAATCTCTTGCATTCGAATGCAAGTTCTCGGATACTGTCACTCACTAGTAGTAGTATTCGCCAGTCGAAATCTCTTGTATTCGAATGCAAGTTCTCGGATACTGTCACTCGCTAGTAGTAGTATTCGCTAATCGAAACCTCTTGTATTCGAATGCAAGTTCTCAGATACTGTCACTCGCTAGTAGTAGTATTCGCTAATCGAAATCTCCTGTATTCGGATGCAAGTTCTCGGATACTGTCACTCACTAGTAGTAGTATTCGCTAATCGAAATCTCTTGTATTCGGATGCAAGTTCTCAGATACTGTCACCCAATAGTAGTAGTATTCGCCAAAAGAAATCTCCTGCATTCGAATGCAAGTTCTCGGATACTGTCACTCGCTAGTAGTAGTATTCGCTAATCGAAATCTCTTACATTCGAATGCAAGTTCTTGGATACTGTCACTCCCTAGTAGTAGTATTCGCTAATCGAAATCTCTTGCATTCGAATGCAAGTTCTCGGATACTGTCACTCGCTAGTAGTAGTATTCGCTAATCGAAATCTCTTGCATTCGAATGCAAGTTCTCGGATACTGTTACTCTCTGGTAGTAGTATTCGCTAATCGAAATCTCTTGAATTCCAATGCAAGTTCTCGGATACTGTCACTCGCTAGTAGTAGTATTCGCTAATCGAAATCTCTTGTATTCGAATGCAAGTTCTCAGATACTGTCACTCGCTAGTAGTAGTATTCGCTAATCGAAACCTCTTGTATTCGAATGCAAGTTCTCAGATACTGTCACTCGCTAGTAGTAGTATTCGCTAATCGAAATCTCCTGTATTCGGATGCAAGTTCTCGGATACTGTCACTCACTAGTAGTAGTATTCGCTAATCGAAATCTCTTGTATTCGGATGCAAGTTCTCAGATACTGTCACCCAATAGTAGTAGTATTCGCCAAAAGAAATCTCCTGCATTCGAATGCAAGTTCTCGGATACGGTCACTCGCTAGTAGTAGTATTCGCTAATCGAAATCTCTTACATTCGAATGCAAGTTCTCGGATACTGTCACTCCCTAGTAGTAGTATTCGCTAATCGAAATCTCTTGCATTCGAATGCAAGTTCTCGGATACTGTTACTCTCTGGTATTAGTATTCGCTAATCAAAATCTCTTGCATTCGATAGCAAGTTCTCGGATACTGTCACTCGCTAGTAGTAGTATTCGCTAATCGAAATCTCTTGTATTCGAATGCAAGTTCTCAGATACTTTCACTCGCTAGTAGTAGTATTCGCTAATCGATATATCCTGTATTCGGATGCAAGTTCTCGGATACTGTCACTCACTAGTAGTAGTATTCGCCAAACGAAATCTCTTGCATTCGAATGCAAGTTCTCGGATACTGTCACTCGCTAGTAGTAGTAATCGCTAATCGAAATCTCTTGTATTCGAATGCAAGTTCTAAGATACTGTCACTCGCTAGTAGTAGTATTCGCTAATCGAAATCTCTTGTATTCGAATGCAAGTTCTCAGATACTGTCACTCACTAGTAGTAGTATTCGCCAAACGAAATCTCTTGCATTCGAATGCAAGTTCTCGGATACTATCACTCGCTAGTAGTAGTATTCGCTAATCGAAATCTCTTGTATTCGGATGCAAGTTCTCGGATACTGTCACTCACTAGTAGTAGTATTCGCTAATCGAAATCTCTTGTATTCGAATGCAAGTTCTCAGATACTGTCACTCGCTAGTAGTAGTACTCGCTAATCGAAATCTCTTGTATTCGAATGAAAGTTCTCAGATACTGTCACTCACTAGTAGTAGTATTCGCTAATCGAAATCTCTTGCATTCGAATGCAAGTTCTCGGATACTGTCACTCACTAGTAGTAGTATTCGCCAGTCGAAATCTCTTGTATTCGAATGCAAGTTCTCGGATACTGTCACTCACTAGTAGTAGTATTCGCTAATCGAAATCGCTTGTATTCGAATGCAAGTTCTCGGATACTGTCACTAACTAGTAGTAGTATTCGCTAATCGAAATCTCTTGTATTCGAATGCAAGTTCTCGGATACTGTCAATCGGTAGTAGTAGTATTCGCCAAACGAAATCTCTTGCATTCGAATGCAAGTTCTCAGATACTGTCCTTCGCTAGTAGTAGTATTCGCTATTCGAAATCTCTTGTATTCCGATGCAAGTTCTCGGATACTGTCACTCACTAGTAGTAGTATTCGCCAAACGAAATCTCTTGTATTCGGATGCAAGTTCACGGATAGTGTCACTCACAAGTAGTAGTATTCGCTAATCGAAATCTCTTGTATTCGAATGCAAGTTCTCAGATACTGTCACTCGCTAGTAGTAGTGTTCGCTAATCGAAATCTCTTGCATTCGAATGCAAGTTCTCGGATACTGTCACTCACTAGTAGTAGTATTCGCTAATCGAAATCTCTTGTATTCGAATGCAAGTTCTCGGATACTGTCACTCGCTAGTAGTAGTATTCGCTAATCGAAATCTCTTGCATTCGAATGCAAGTTCTCGGATACTGTCACTCGCTAGTAGTAGTATTCGCTAGTCGAAATCTCTTGCATTCGAATGCAAGTTCTCGGATACTGTCACTCGCTAGTAGTAGTATTCGCTAATCGAAATCTCTTGCATTCGAATACAAGTTCTCGGATACTGTCACTCGCTAGTAGTAGTATTCGCTAATCGAAATCTCTTGCATTCGAATGCAAGTTCTCGGATACTGTCACTCGCTAGTAGTAGTATTCGCTAATCGAAATCTCTTGTATTCGAATGCAAGTTCTCAGATACTGTCACTCGCTAGTAGTAGTATTCGCTAATCGAAATCTCTTGAATTCGAATGCAAGTTCTCGGATACTGTCACTCAATAGTAGTGGTATTCGCTAATCGAAATCTCTTGCATTCGAATGCAAGTTCTCGGATACTGTCACTCACTAGTAGTAGTATTCGCTAATCGAAATCTCTTGCATTCGAATGCAAGTTCTCGGATACTGTCACTCACTAGTAGTAGTATTCGCCAAACGAAATCTCTTGCATTCGGATGCAAGTTCTCGGTTACTGTCACTCACTAGTAGTAGTATTCGCTAATCGAAATCTCTTGTATTCGAATGCAAGTTCTCGGATACTGTTACTCGCTAGTAGTAGTATTCGCTAATCGAAATCTCTTTTATTCGAATGCAAGTTCTCAGATAGTGTCACTCGCTAGTAGTAGTATTCGCTAATCGAAATCTCTTGTATTCGAATGCAAGTTCTCAGATACTGTCACTCGCTAGTAGTAGTATTCGCTAATCGAAATCTCTTGCATTCGAATGCAAGTTCTCGGATAGTGTCACTCGCTAGTAGTAGTATTCGCTAATCGAAATCTCTTTTATTCGAATGCAAGTTCTCAGATAGTGTCACTCGCTAGTAGTAGTATTCGCTAATCGAAATCTCTTGCATTCGAATGCAAGTTCTCGGATACTGTCACTCGCTAGTAGTAGTATTCGCCAATCGAAATCTCTTGCATTCGAATGCAAGTTCTCGGATACTGTCACTCAGTAGTAGTAGTATTCGCCAATCGAAATCTCTTGCATTCGAATGCAAGTTCTCGGATACTGTCACTCGCTAGTAGTAGTATTCGCCAATCGAAATCTCTTGCATTCGAATGCAAGTTCTCGGATACTGTCAAGCGCTAGTAGTAGTATTCGCCAAACGAAATCTCTTGCATTCAAATGCAAGTTCTCAGATACTGTCACTCGCTAGTAGTAGTATTCGCTAATCGAAATCTCTTGTATTCGGATGCAAGTTCTCGGATACTGTCACTCACTAGTAGTAGTATTCGCCAAACGAAATCTCTTGTATTCGAATGCAAGTTCTCGGATACTGTCACTCGCTAGTAGTAGTATTCGCTAATCGAAATCTCTTGCATTCGAATGCAAGTTCTCGGATACTGTCACTCGCTAGTAGTAGTATTCGCTAATCGAAATCTCTTGCATTCGAATGCAAGATTCTCGGATACTGTCACTCGCTAGTAGTAGTACTAGCTAATCGAAATCTCTTGCATTCGAATGCAAGTTCTCGGATACTGTCACTCGCTAGTAGTAGTATTCGCTAATCGAAATCTCTTGAATTCGAATGCACGTTCTCGGATACTGTCACTCGCTAGTAGTAGTATTCGCTAATCGAAATCTCTTACATTCGAATGCAAGTTCTCGGATACTGTCACTCCGTAGTAGTAGTATTCGCTAATCGAAATCTCTTGCATTCCAATGCAAGTTCTCGGATACTGTCATTCGCTAGTAGTAGTATTCGCTAATCGAAATCTCTTGCATTCGAATGCAAGTTCTCGGATACTGTTACTCTCTGGTATTAGTATTCGCTAATCAAAATCTCTTGCATTCGATAGCAAGTTCTCGGATACTGTCACTCGCTAGTAGTAGTATTCGCTAATCGAAATCTCTTGTATTCGAATGCAAGTTCTCAGATACTTTCACTCGCTAGTAGTAGTATTCGCTAATCGATATATCCTGTATTCGGATGCAAGTTCTCGGATACTGTCACTCACTAGTAGTAGTATTCGCCAAACGAAATCTCTTGCATTCGAATGCAAGTTCTCGGATACTGTCACTCGCTAGTAGTAGTAATCGCCAATCGAAATCTCTTGTATTCGAATGCAAGTTCTCAGATACTGTCACTCACTAGTAGTAGTATTCGCCAAACGAAATCTCTTGCATTCGAATGCAAGTTCTCGGATACTATCACTCGCTAGTAGTAGTATTCGCTAATCGAAATCTCTTGTATTCGGATGCAAGTTCTCGGATACTGTCACTCACTAGTAGTAGTATTCGCTAATCGAAATCTCTTGTATTCGAATGCAAGTTCTCAGATACTGTCACTCGCTAGTAGTAGTACTCGCTAATCGAAATCTCTTGTATTCGAATGAAAGTTCTCAGATACTGTCACTCACTAGTAGTAGTATTCGCTAATCGAAATCTCTTGCATTCGAATGCAAGTTCTCGGATACTGTCACTCACTAGTAGTAGTATTCGCCAGTCGAAATCTCTTGTATTCGAATGCAAGTTCTCGGATACTGTCACTCGCTAGTAGTAGTATTCGCTAATCAAAACCTCTTGTATTCGAATGCAAGTTCTCAGATACTGTCACTCGCTAGTAGTAGTATTCGCTAATCGAAATCTCCTGTATTCGGATGCAAGTTCTCGGATACTGTCACTCACTAGTAGTAGTATTCGCTAATCGAAATCTCTTGTATTCGGATGCAAGTTCTCAGATACTGTCACCCAATAGTAGTAGTATTCGCCAAAAGAAATCTCCTGCATTCGAATGCAAGTTCTCGGATACTGTCACTCGCTAGTAGTAGTATTCGCTAATCGAAATCTCTTACATTCGAATGCAAGTTCTCGGATACTGTCACTCCCTAGTAGTAGTATTCGCTAATCGAAATCTCTTGCATTCGAATGCAAGTTCTCGGATACTGTCACTCGCTAGTAGTAGTATTCGCTAATCGAAATCTCTTGCATTCGAATGCAAGTTCTCGGATACTGTTACTCTCTGGTAGTAGTATTCGCTAATCGAAATCTCTTGAATTCCAATGCAAGTTCTCGGATACTGTCATTCGCTAGTAGTAGTATTCGCTAATCGAAATCTCTTGCATTCGAATGCAAGTTCTCGGATACTGTTACTCTCTGGTATTAGTATTCGCTAATCAAAATCTCTTGCATTCGATAGCAAGTTCTCGGATACTGTCACTCGCTAGTAGTAGTATTCGCTAATCGAAATCTCCTGTATTCGAATGCAAGTTCTCAGATACTTTCACTCGCTAGTAGTAGTATTCGCTAATCGATATATCCTGTATTCGGATGCAAGTTCTCGGATACTGTCACTCACTAGTAGTAGTATTCGCCAAACGAAATCTCTTGCATTCGAATGCAAGTTCTCGGATACTGTCACTCGCTAGTAGTAGTAATCGCTAATCGAAATCTCTTGTATTCGAATGCAAGTTCTCAGATACTGTCACTCACTAGTAGTAGTATTCGCCAAACGAAATCTCTTGCATTCGAATGCAAGTTCTCGGATACTATCACTCGCTAGTAGTAGTATTCGCTAATCGAAATCTCTTGTATTCGGATGCAAGTTCTCGGATACTGTCACTCACTAGTAGTAGTATTCGCTAATCGAAATCTCTTGTATTCGAATGCAAGTTCTCAGATACTGTCACTCGCTAGTAGTAGTACTCGCTAATCGAAATCTCTTGTATTCGAATGAAAGTTCTCAGATACTGTCACTCACTAGTAGTAGTATTCGCTAATCAAAATCTCTTGCATTCGAATGCAAGTTCTCGGATACTGTCACTCACTAGTAGTAGTATTCGCCAGTCGAAATCTCTTGTATTCGAATGCAAGTTCTCGGATACTGTCACTCGCTAGTAGTAGTATTCGCTAATCGAAACCTCTTGTATTCGAATGCAAGTTCTCAGATACTGTCACTCGCTAGTAGTAGTATTCGCTAATCGAAATCTCCTGTATTCGGATGCAAGTTCTCGGATACTGTCACTCACTAGTAGTAGTATTCGCTAATCGAAATCTCTTGTATTCGGATGCAAGTTCTCAGATACTGTCACCCAATAGTAGTAGTATTCGCCAAAAGAAATCTCCTGCATTCGAATGCAAGTTCTCGGATACTGTCACTCGCTAGTAGTAGTATTCGCTAATCGAAATCTCTTACATTCGAATGCAAGTTCTCGGATACTGTCACTCCCTAGTAGTAGTATTCGCTAATCGAAATCTCTTGCATTCGAATGCAAGTTCTCGGATACTGTCACTCGCTAGTAGTAGTATTCGCTAATCGAAATCTCTTGCATTCGAATGCAAGTTCTCGGATACTGTTACTCTCTGGTAGTAGTATTCGCTAATCGAAATCTCTTGAATTCCAATGCAAGTTCTCGGATACTGTCACTCGCTAGTAGTAGTATTCGCTAATCGAAATCTCTTGTATTCGAATGCAAGTTCTCAGATACTGTCACTCGCTAGTAGTAGTATTCGCTAATCGAAACCTCTTGTATTCGAATGCAAGTTCTCAGATACTGTCACTCGCTAGTAGTAGTATTCGCTAATCGAAATCTCCTGTATTCGGATGCAAGTTCTCGGATACTGTCACTCACTAGTAGTAGTATTCGCTAATCGAAATCTCTTGTATTCGGATGCAAGTTCTCAGATACTGTCACCCAATAGTAGTAGTATTCGCCAAAAGAAATCTCCTGCATTCGAATGCAAGTTCTCGGATACTGTCACTCGCTAGTAGTAGTATTCGCTAATCGAAATCTCTTACATTCGAATGCAAGTTCTCGGATACTGTCACTCCCTAGTAGTAGTATTCGCTAATCGAAATCTCTTGCATTCGAATGCAAGTTCTCGGATACTGTCACTCGCTAGTAGTAGTATTCGCTAATCGAAATCTCTTGCATTCGAATGCAAGTTCTCGGATACTGTTACTCTCTGGTAGTAGTATTCGCTAATCAAAATCTCTTGCATTCGAATGCAAGTTCTCGGATACTGTCACTCGCTAGTAGTAGTATTCGCTAATCGAAATCTCTTGTATTCGAATGCAAGTTCTCAGATACTGTCACTCGCTAGTAGTAGTATTCGCTAATCGATATATCCTGTATTCGGATGCAAGTTCTCCGATACTGTCACTCACTAGTAGCAGTATTCGCCAGTCGAAATCTCTTGTATTCGAATGCAAGTTCTCGGATACTGTCACTCACTAGTAGTAGTATTCGCTAATCGAAATCTCTTGTATTCGGATGCAAGTTCTCGGATTGTGTCACTCACAAGTAGTAGTATTCGCTAATCGAAATCTCTTGTATTCGAATGCAAGTTCTCAGATACTGTCACTCGCTAGTAGTAGTATTCGCTAATCGAAATCTCTTGTATTCGAATGCAAGTTCTCAGATAGTGTCACTCACTAGTAGTAGTATTCGCCAAACGAAATCTCTTGCATTCGAATGCAAGTTCTCGGATACTGTCACTCGCTAGTAGTAGTATTCGCTAATCGAAATCTCTTGTATTCGGATGCAAGTTCTCGGATACTGTCACTCGCTAGTAGTAGTATTCGCTAATCGAAATCTCTTGTATTCGAATGCAAGCTCTCAGATACTGTCACTCGCTAGTAGAAGTATTCGCTAATCGAAATCTCTTGTATTCGAATGCAAGTTCTCAGATAGTGTTACTCACTAGTAGTAGTATTCGCCAAACGAAATCTCTTGCATTCGAATGCAAGTTCTCGGATACTGTCACTCGCTAGTAGTAGTATTCGCTAATCGAAATCTCTTGTATTCGGATGCAAGTTCTCGGATACTGTCACTCGCTAGTAGTAGTATTCGCTAATCGAAATCTCTTGTATTCGAATGCAAGTTCTCAGATACTGTCACTCGCTAGTAGTAGTACTCGCTAATCGAAATCTCTTGTATTCGAATGAAAGTTCTGAGATACTGTCACTCACTAGTAGTAGTATTCGCTAATCGAAATCTCTTGCATTCGAATGCAAGTTCTCGGATACTGTCACTCACTAGTAGTAGTATTCGCCAGTCGAAATCTCTTGTATTCGAATGCAAGTTCTCGGATACTGTCACTCACTAGTAGTAGTATTCGCTAATCGAAATCTCTTGTATTCGAATGCAAGTTCTCGGATACTGTCACTAACTAGTAGTAGTATTCGCTAATCGAAATCTCTTGTATTCGAATGCAAGTTCTCGGATACTGTCAATCGGTAGTAGTAGTATTCGCCAAACGAAATCTCTTGCATTCGAATGCAAGTTCTCAGATACTGTCCTTCGCTAGTAGTAGTATTCGCTATTCGAAATCTCTTGTATTCGGATGCAAGTTCTCGGATACTGTCACTCACTAGTAGTAGTATTCGCCAAACGAAATCTCTTGTATTCGGATGCAAGTTCTCGGATTGTGTCACTCACAAGTAGTAGTATTCGCTAATCGAAATCTCTTGTATTCGAATGCAAGTTCTCAGATACTGTCACTCGCTAGTAGTAGTATTCGCTAATCGAAATCTCTTGCATTCGAATGCAAGTTCTCGGATACTGTCACTCGCTAGTAGTAGTATTCGCTAATCGAAATCTCTTGCATTCGAATGCAAGTTCTCGGATACTGTCACTCGCTAGTAGTAGTATTCGCTAATCGAAATCTCTTGTATTCGAATGCAAGTTCTCGGATACTGTCACTCGCTAGTAGTAGTATTCGCTAATCGAAATCTCTTGGATTCGAATGCAAGTTCTCGGATACTGTCACTCGCTAGTAGTAGTATTGGCTAGTCGAAATCTCTTGCATTCGAATGCAAGTTCTCGGATACTGTCACTCGCTAGTAGTAGTATTCGCTAATCGAAATCTCTTGCATTCGAATACAAGTTCTCGGATACTGTCACTCGCTAGTAGTAGTATTCGCTAATCGAAATCTCTTGCATTCGAATGCAAGTTCTCGGATACTGTCACTCGCTAGTAGTAGTATTCGCTAATCGAAATCTCTTGTATTCGAATGCAAGTTCTCAGATACTGTCACTCGCTAGTAGTAGTATTCGCTAATCGAAATCTCTTGTATTCGAATGGAAGTTCTCAGATACTGTCATTCGCTAGTAGTAGTATTCGCTAATCGAAATCTCTTGCAATCGAATGCAAGTTCTCGGATACTGTCACTCGCTAGTAGTAGTATTCGCTAGTCGAAATCTCTTGCATTCGAATGCAAGTTCTCGGATACTGTCACTCACTAGTAGTAGTATTCGCCAAACGAAATCTCTTGCATTCGAATGCAAGTTCTCGGATACTGTCACTCACTAGTAGTAGTATTCGCCAAACGAAATCTCTTGTATTCGAATGCAAGTTCTCGGATACTGTCACTCGCTAGTAGTAGTATTCGCTAATCGAAATCTCTTGCATTCGGATGCAAGTTCTCGGTTACTGTCACTCACTAGTAGTAGTATTCGCTAATCGAAATCTCTTGTATTCGAATGCAAGTTCTCGGATACTGTCACTCGCTAGTAGTAGTATTCGCTAATCGAAATCTCTTGCATTCGAATGCAAGTTCTCGGATAGTGTCACTCGCTAGTAGTAGTATTCGCTAATCGAAATCTCTTTTATTCGAATGCAAGTTCTCAGATAGTGTCACTCGCTAGTAGTAGTATTCGCTAATCGAAATCTCTTGTATTCGAATGCAAGTTCTCAGATACTGTCACTCGCTAGTAGTAGTATTCGCTAATCGAAATCTCTTGCATTCGAATGCAAGTTCTCGGATAGTGTCACTCGCTAGTAGTAGTATTCGCCAATCGAAATCTCTTGCATTCGAATGCAAGTTCTCGGATACTGTGACTCAGTAGTGGTAGTATTCGCCAATCGAAATCTCTTGTATTCGAATGCAAGTTCTCGGATACTGTCACTCACTAGTAGTAGTATTGAGTAATCGAGATCTCTTGTATTCGAATGCAAGTTCTCGGATACTGTCACTCACTAGTAGTAGTATTCGCTAATCGAAATCTCTTGTATTCGAATGCAAGTTCTCGGATACTGTCACTAACTAGTAGTAGTATTCGCTAATCGAAATCTCTTGTATTCGGATGCAAGTTCTCGGATACTGTCACTCACTAGTAGTAGTATTCGCCAAACGAAATCTCTTGCATTCGAATGCAAGTTCTCGGATACTGTCACTCACTAGTAGTAGTATTCGCCAAACGAAATCTCTTGCATTCGAATGCAAGTTCTCGGATACTGTCACTCGCTAGTAGTAGTATTCGCTAATCGAAATCTCTTGCATTCGAATGCAAGTTCTCGGATACTGTCACTCGCTAGTAGTAGTATTCGCTAATCGAAATCTCTTGCATTCGAATGCAAGATTCTCGGATACTGTCACTCGCTAGTAGTAGTATTAGCTAATCGAAATCTCTTGCATTCGAATGCAAGTTCTCGGATACTGTCACTCGCTAGTAGTAGTATTCGCTAATCGAAATCTCTTACATTCGAATGCAAGTTCTCGGATACTGTCACTCCCTAGTAGTAGTATTCGCTAATCGAAATCTCTTGCATTCGAATGCAAGTTCTCGGATACTGTCACTCACTAGTAGTAGTATTCGCTAATCGAAGTCTCTTGCATTCGAATGCAAGTTCTCGGATACTGTCACTCCCTAGTAGTAGTATTCGCTAATCGAAATCTCTTACATTCGAATGCAAGTTCTCGGATACTGTCACTCCCTAGTAGTAGTATTCGCTAATCGAAATCTCTTGCATTCGAATGCAAGTTCTCGGATACTGTCACACACTAGTAGTAGTATTCGCTAATCGAAATCTCTTGTATTCGAATGCAAGTTCTCGGATACTGTTACTCTCTGGTAGTAGTATTCGCTAATCGAAATCTCTTGCATTCGAATGCAAGTTCTCGGATACTGTTACTCTCTGGTAGTAGTATTCGCTAATCAAAATCTCTTGCATTCGAATGCAAGTTCTCGGATACTGTCACTCGCTAGTAGTAGTATTCGCTAATCGAAATCTCTTGTATTCGAATGCAAGTTCTCGGATACTGTCACTCACTAGTAGTAGTATTCGCTAATCGATATATCCTGTATTCGGATGCAAGTTATCGGATACTGTCACTCACTAGTAGCAGTATTCGCTAATCGATATATCCTGTATTCGGATGCAAGTTATCGGATACTGTCACTCACCAGTAGTAGTATTCGCTAATCGATATATCCTGTATTCGAATGCAAGTTCTCGGATACTGTCACTCGCTAGTAGTAGTATTCGCTAATCGATATATCCTGTATTCGGATGCAAGTTATCGGATACTGTCACTCACTAGTAGTAGTATTCGCTAATCGATATATCCTGTATTCGAATGCAAGTTCTCGGATACTGTCACTCGCTAGTAGTAGTATTCGCTAATCGATATATCCTGTATTCGAATGCAAGTTCTCGGATACTGTCACTCGCTAGTAGTAGTATTCGCTAATCGATATATCCTGTATTCGGATGCAAGTTATCGGATACTGTCACTCGCTAGTAGTAGTATTCGCCAAACGAAATCTCTTGTATTCGAATGCAAGTTCTCGGATACTGTCACTCACTAGTAGTAGTATTCGCTAATCGATATATCCTGTATTCGGATGCAAGTTATCGGATACTGTCACTCACTAGTAGTAGTATTCGCTAATCGATATATCCTGTATTCGAATGCAAGTTCTCGGATACTGTCAGTCGCTAGTAGTAGTATTCGCTAATCGATATATCCTGTATTCGGATGCAAGTTATCGGATACTGTCACTCGCTAGTAGTAGTATTCGCTAATCGATATATACTGTATTCGGATGCAAGTTCTCGGATACTGTCACTCACTAGTAGTAGTATTCGCCAAACGAAATCTCTTGCATTCGAATGCAAGTTCTCGGATACTGTCACTCGCTAGTAGTAGTATTCGCTAATCGAAATCTCTTGTATTCGGATGCAAGTTCTCGGATACTGTCACTCGCTAGTAGTAGTATTCGCTAATCGAAATCTCTTGTATTCGAATGCAAGTTCTCAGATACTGTCACTCGCTAGTAGTAGTACTCGCTAATCGAAATCTCTTGTATTCGAATGAAAGTTCTCAGATACTGTCACTCACTAGTAGTAGTATTCGCTAATCGAAATCTCTTGCATTCGAATGCAAGTTCTCGGATACTGTCACTCACTAGTAGTAGTATTCGCCAGTCGAAATCTCTTGTATTCGAATGCAAGTTCTCGGATACTGTCACTCACTAGTAGTAGTATTCGCTAATCGAAATCTCTTGTATTCGAATGCAAGTTCTCGGATACTGTCACTAACTAGTAGCAGTATTCGCTAATCGAAATCTCTTGTATTCGAATGCAAGTTCTCGGATACTGTCACTCACTAGTAGTACTATTCGCCAAACGAAATCTCTTGTATTCGGATGCAAGTTCTCGGATAGTGTCACTCACAAGTAGTAGTATTCGCTAATCGAAATCTCTTGTATTGGAATGCAAGTTCTCGGATACTGTCACTCGCTAGTAGTAGTATTCGCTAATCGAAATCTCTTGCATTCGAATGCAAGTTCTCGGATACTGTCACTTGCTAGTAGTAGTATTCGCTAGTCGAAATCTCTTGTATTCGGATGCAAGTTCTCGGATACTGTCACTCGCTAGTAGTAGTATTCGCTAATCGAAATCTCTTGTATTCGAATGCAAGTTCTCGGATACTGTCACTCGCTAGTAGTAGTATTCGCTAATCGAAATCTCTTGCATTCGAATGCAAGTTCTCGGATACTGTCACTTGCTAGTAGTAGTATTCGCTAGTCGAAATCTCTTGCATTCGAATGCAAGTTCTCGGATACTGTCACTCGCTAGTAGTAGTATTCGCTAATCGAAATCTCTTGCATTCGAATACAAGTTCTCGGATACTGTCACTCGCTAGTAGTAGTATTCGCTAATCGAAATCTCTTGCATTCGAATGCAAGTTCTCGGATACTGTCACTCGCTAGTAGTAGTATTCGCTAATCGAAATCTCTTGTATTCGAATGCAAGTTCTCGGATACTGTCACTCGCTAGTAGTAGTATTCGCTAATCGAAATCTCTTGTATTCGAATGCAAGTTCTCAGATACTGTCACTCGCTAGTAGTAGTATTCGCTAATCGAAACCTCTTGCATTCGAATGCAAGTTCTCGGATACTGTCACTCGCTAGTAGTAGTATTCGCTAATCGAAATCTCTTGTATTCGAATGCAAGTTCTCAGATACTGTCACTCGCTAGTAGTAGTATTCGCTAATCGAAACCTCTTGCATTCGAATGCAAGTTCTCAGATACTGTCACTCGCTAGTAGTAGTATTCGCTAATCGAAATCTCTTGTATTCGAATGCAAGTTCTCGGATACTGTTACTCTCTGGTAGTAGTATTCGCTAATCGAAATCTCTTGCATTCGAATGCAAGTTCTCGGATACTGTTACTCTCTGGTAGTAGTATTCGCTAATCAAAATCTCTTGCATTCGAATGCAAGTTCTCGGATACTGTCACTCGCTAGTAGTAGTATTCGCTAATCGAAATCTCTTGTATTCGAATGCAAGTTCTCGGTTACTGTCACTCACTAGTAGTAGTATTCGCTAATCGATATATCCTGTATTCGGATGCAAGTTATCGGATACTGTCACTCACTAGTAGCAGTATTCGCTAATCGATATATCCTGTATTCGGATGCAAGTTATCGGATACTGTCACTCACTAGTAGTAGTATTCGCTAATCGATATATCCTGTATTCGAATGCAAGTTCTCGGATACTGTCACTCGCTAGTAGTAGTATTCGCTAATCGATATATCCTGTATTCGGATGCAAGTTATCGGATACTGTCACTCACTAGTAGTAGTATTCGCTAATCGATATATCCTGTATTCGAATGCAAGTTCTCGGATACTGTCACTCGCTAGTAGTAGTATTCGCTAATCGATATATCCTGTATTCGAATGCAAGTTCTCGGATACTGTCACTCGCTAGTAGTAGTATTCGCTAATCGATATATCCTGTATTCGGATGCAAGTTATCGGATACTGTCACTCGCTAGTAGTAGTATTCGCCAAACGAAATCTCTTGTATTCGAATGCAAGTTCTCGGATACTGTCACTCACTAGTAGTAGTATTCGCTAATCGATATATCCTGTATTCGGATGCAAGTTATCGGATACTGTCACTCACTAGTAGTAGTATTCGCTAATAGATATATCCTGTATTCGAATGCAAGTTCTCGGATACTGTCACTCGCTAGTAGTAGTATTCGCTAATCGATATATCCTGTATTCGGATGCAAGTTATCGGATACTGTCACTCGCTAGTAGTAGTATTCGCTAATCGATATATCCTGTATTCGGATGCAAGTTCTCGGATACTGTCACTCACTAGTAGTAGTATTCGCCAAACGAAATCTCTTGCATTCGAATGCAAGTTCTCGGATACTGTCACTCGCTAGTAGTAGTATTCGCTAATCGAAATCTCTTGTATTCGGATGCAAGTTCTCGGATACTGTCACTCGCTAGTAGTAGTATTCGCCAATCGAAATCTCTTGTATTCGAATGCAAGTTCTCAGATACTGTCACTCGCTAGTAGTAGTACTCGCTAATCGAAATCTCTTGTATTCGAATGAAAGTTCTCAGATACTGTCACTCACTAGTAGTAGTATTCGCTAATCGAAATCTCTTGCATTCGAATGCAAGTTCTCGGATACTGTCACTCACTAGTAGTAGTATTCGCCAGTCGAAATCTCTTGTATTCGAATGCAAGTTCTCGGATACTGTCACTCACTAGTAGTAGTATTCGCTAATCGAAATCTCTTGTATTCGAATGCAAGTTCTCGGATACTGTCACTAACTAGTAGCAGTATTCGCTAATCGAAATCTCTTGTATTCGAATGCAAGTTCTCGGATACTGTCACTCACTAGTAGTACTATTCGCCAAACGAAATCTCTTGTATTCGGATGCAAGTTCTCGGATAGTGTCACTCACAAGTAGTAGTATTCGCTAATCGAAATCTCTTGTATTCGAATGCAAGTTCTCGGATACTGTCACTCGCTAGTAGTAGTATTCGCTAATCGAAATCTCTTGCATTCGAATGCAAGTTCTCGGATACTGTCACTTGCTAGTAGTAGTATTCGCTAGTCGAAATCTCTTGTATTCGGATGCAAGTTCTCGGATACTGTCACTCACTAGTAGTACTATTCGCCAAACGAAATCTCTTGTATTCGGATGCAAGTTCTCGGATAGTGTCACTCACAAGTAGTAGTATTCGCTAATCGAAATCTCTTGTATTCGAATGCAAGTTCTCAGATACTGTCACTCGCTAGTAGTAGTATTCGCTAATCGAAATCTCTTGCATTCGAATGCAAGTTCTCGGATACTGTCACTCGCTAGTAGTAGTATTCGCTAATCGAAATCTCTTGTATTCGAATGCAAGTTCTCGGATACTGTCACTCGCTAGTAGTAGTATTCGCTAATCGAAATCTCTTGCATTCGAATGCAAGTTCTCGGATACTGTCACTTGCTAGTAGTAGTATTCGCTAGTCGAAATCTCTTGCATTCGAATGCAAGTTCTCGGATACTGTCACTCGCTAGTAGTAGTATTCGCTAATCGAAATCTCTTGCATTCGAATACAAGTTCTCGGATACTGTCACTCGCTAGTAGTAGTATTCGCTAATCGAAATCTCTTGCATTCGAATGCAAGTTCTCGGATACTGTCACTCGCTAGTAGTAGTATTCGCTAATCGAAATCTCTTGTATTCGAATGCAAGTTCTCAGATACTGTCACTCGCTAGTAGTAGTATTCGCTAATCGAAATCTCTTGTATTCGAATGCAAGTTCTCAGATACTGTCACTCGCTATTAGTAGTATTCGCTAATCGAAACCTCTTGCATTCGAATGCAAGTTCTCGGATACTGTCACTCGCTAGTAGTAGTATTCGCTAATCGAAATCTCTTGTATTCGAATGCAAGTTCTCAGATACTGTCACTCGCTAGTAGTAGTATTCGCTAATCGAAACCTCTTGCATTCGAATGCAAGTTCTCAGATACTGTCACTCGCTAGTAGTAGTATTCGCTAATCGAAACCTCTTGTATTCGAATGCAAGTTCTCAGATACTGTCACTCGCTAGTAGTAGTATTCGCTAATCGAAATCTCCTGTATTCGGATGCAAGTTCTCGGATACTGTCACTCACTAGTAGTAGTATTCGCTAATCGAAATCTCTTGTATTCGGATGCAAGTTCTCAGATACTGTCACTCGCTAGTAGTAGTATTCGCTAATCGATATATCCTGTATTCGGATGCAAGTTCTCCGATACTGTCACTCACTAGTAGTAGTATTCGCCAAACGAAATCTCTTGCATTCGAATGCAAGTTCTCGGATACTGTCACTCGCTAGTAGTAGTATTCGCTAATCGAAATCTCTTGTATTCGAATGCAAGTTCTCAGATACTGTCACTCGCTAGTAGTAGTATTCGCTAATCGAAATCTCTTGTATTCGGATGCAAGTTCTCGGATACTGTCACTCGCTAGTAGTAGTATTCGCTAATCGAAATCTCTTGTATTCGAATGCAAGTTCTCAGATACTGTCACTCGCTAGTAGTAGTACTCGCTAATCGAAATCTCTTGTATTCGAATGAAAGTTCTCAGATACTGTCACTCACTAGTAGTAGTATTCGCTAATCGAAATCTCTTGCATTCGAATGCAAGTTCTCGGATACTGTCACTCACTAGTAGTAGTATTCGCCAGTCGAAATCTCTTGTATTCGAATGCAAGTTCTCAGATACTGTCACTCGCTAGTAGTAGTATTCGCTAATCGATATATCCTGTATTCGGATGCAAGTTCTCGGATACTGTCACTCACTAGTAGTAGTATTCGCCAAACGAAATCTCTTGCATTCGAATGCATGTTCTCGGATACTGTCACTCGCTAGTAGTAGTATTCGCTAATCGAAATCTCTTGTTTTCGAATGCAAGTTCTCAGATACTGTCACTCGCTAGTAGTAGTATTCGCTGATCGAAATCTCTTGTATTCGAATGCAAGTTCTCAGATACTGTCACTCACTAGTAGTAGTATTCGCCAAACGAAATCTCTTGCATTCGAATGCAAGTTCTCGGATACTGTCACTCGCTAGTAGTAGTATTCGCTAATCGAAATCTCTTGTATTCGGATGCAAGTTCTCGGATACTGTCACTCACTAGTAGTAGTATTCGCTAATCGAAATCTCTTGTATTCGAATGCAAGTTCTCAGATACTGTCACTCGCTAGTAGTAGTACTCGCTAATCGAAATCTCTTGTATTCGAATGAAAGTTCTCAGATACTGTCACTCACTAGTAGTAGTATTCGCTAATCGAAATCTCTTGCATTCGAATGCAAGTTCTCGGATACTGTCACTCACTAGTAGTAGTATTCGCCAGTCGAAATCTCTTGTATTCGAATGCAAGTTCTCGGATACTGTCACTCACTAGTAGTAGTATTCGCTAATCGAAATCGCTTGTATTCGAATGCAAGTTCTCGGATACTGTCACTAACTAGTAGTAGTATTCGCTAATCGAAATCTCTTGTATTCGAATGCAAGTTCTCGGATACTGTCAATCGGTAGTAGTAGTATTCGCCAAACGAAATCTCTTGCATTCGAATGCAAGTTCTCAGATACTGTCCTTCGCTAGTAGTAGTATTCGCTATTCGAAATCTCTTGTATTCGAATGCAAGTTCTCGGATACTGTCACTCACTAGTAGTAGTATTCGCCAAACGAAATCTCTTGTATTCGGATGCAAGTTCACGGATAGTGTCACTCACAAGTAGTAGTATTCGCTAATCGAAATCTCTTGTATTCGAATGCAAGTTCTCAGATACTGTCACTCGCTAGTAGTAGTGTTCGCTAATCGAAATCTCTTGCATTCGAATGCAAGTTCTCGGATACTGTCACTCACTAGTAGTAGTATTCGCTAATCGAAATCTCTTGTATTCGAATGCAAGTTCTCGGATACTGTCACTCGCTAGTAGTAGTATTCGCTAATCGAAATCTCTTGCATTCGAATGCAAGTTCTCGGATACTGTCACTCGCTAGTAGTAGTATTCGCTAGTCGAAATCTCTTGCATTCGAATGCAAGTTCTCGGATACTGTCACCCGGTAGTAGTAGTATTCGCTAATCGAAATCTCTTGCATTCGAATACAAGTTCTCGGATACTGTCACTCGCTAGTAGTAGTATTCGCTAATCGAAATCTCTTGCATTCGAATGCAAGTTCTCGGATACTGTCACTCGCTAGTAGTAGTATTCGCTAATCGAAATCTCTTGTATTCGAATGCAAGTTCTCAGATACTGTCACTCACTAGTAGTAGTATTCGCTAATCGAAATCGCTTGTATTCGAATGCAAGTTCTCGGATACTGTCACTAACTAGTAGTAGTATTCGCTAATCGAAATCTCTTGTATTCGAATGCAAGTTCTCGGATACTGTCACTCGCTAGTAGTAGTATTCGCTAATCGAAATCTCTTGCATTCGAATGCAAGTTCTCGGATAGTGTCACTCGCTAGTAGTAGTATTCGCTAATCGAAATCTCTTTTATTCGAATGCAAGTTCTCAGATAGTGTCACTCGCTAGTAGTAGTATTCGCTAATCGAAATCTCTTGTATTCGAATGCAAGTTCTCAGATACTGTCACTCGCTAGTAGTAGTATTCGCTAATCGAAATCTCTTGCATTCGAATGCAAGTTCTCGGATAGTGTCACTCGCTAGTAGTAGTATTCGCTAATCGAAATCTCTTTTATTCGAATGCAAGTTCTCAGATAGTGTCACTCGCTAGTAGTAGTATTCGCTAATCGAAATCTCTTGCATTCGAATGCAAGTTCTCGGATACTGTCACTCGCTAGTATTAGTATTCGCCAATCGAAATCTCTTGCATTCGAATGCAAGTTCTCGGATACTGTCACTCAGTAGTAGTAGTATTCGCCAATCGAAATCTCTTGCATTCGAATGCAAGTTCTCGGATACTGTCACTCGCTAGTAGTAGTATTCGCCAATCGAAATCTCTTGCATTCGAATGCAAGTTCTCGGATACTGTCAAGCGCTAGTAGTAGTATTCGCCAAACGAAATCTCTTGCATTCGAATGCAAGTTTTCAGATACTGTCACTCGCTAGTAGTAGTATTCGCTAATCGAAATCTCTTGTATTCGGATGCAAGTTCTCGGATACTGTCACTCACTAGTAGTAGTATTCGCCAAACGAAATCTCTTGTATTCCAATGCAAGTTCTCGGATACTGTCACTCGCTAGTAGTAGTATTCGCTAATCGAAATCTCTTGCATTCGAATGCAAGTTCTCGGATACTGTCACTCGCTAGTAGTAGTATTCGCTAATCGAAATCTCTTGCATTCGAATGCAAGATTCTCGGATACTGTCACTCGCTAGTAGTAGTACTAGCTAATCGAAATCTCTTGCATTCGAACGCAAGTTCTCGGATACTGTCACTCGCTAGTAGTAGTATTCGCTAATCGAAATCTCTTGAATTCGAGTGCACGTTCTCGGATACTGTCACTCGCTAGTAGTAGTATTCGCTAATCGAAATCTCTTACATTCGAATGCAAGTTCTCGGATACTGTCACTCACTAGTAGTAGTATTCGCTAATCGAAATCGCTTGTATTCGAATGCAAGTTCTCGGATACTGTCACTAACTAGTAGTAGTATTCGCTAATCGAAATCTCTTGTATTCGAATGCAAGTTCTCGGATACTGTCAATCGGTAGTAGTAGTATTCGCCAAACGAAATCTCTTGCATTCGAATGCAAGTTCTCAGATACTGTCCTTCGCTAGTAGTAGTATTCGCTATTCGAAATCTCTTGTATTCGGATGCAAGTTCTCGGATACTGTCACTCACTAGTAGTAGTATTCGCCAAACGAAATCTCTTGTATTCGGATGCAAGTTCACGGATAGTGTCACTCACAAGTAGTAGTATTCGCTAATCGAAATCTCTTGTATTCGAATGCAAGTTCTCAGATACTGTCACTCGCTAGTAGTAGTGTTCGCTAATCGAAATCTCTTGCATTCGAATGCAAGTTCTCGGATACTGTCACTCACTAGTAGTAGTATTCGCTAATCGAAATCTCTTGTATTCGAATGCAAGTTCTCGGATACTGTCACTCGCTAGTAGTAGTATTCGCTAATCGAAATCTCTTGCATTCGAATGCAAGTTCTCGGATACTGTCACTCGCTAGTAGTAGTATTCGCTAGTCGAAATCTCTTGCATTCGAATGCAAGTTCTCGGATACTGTCACTCGGTAGTAGTAGTATTCGCTAATCGAAATCTCTTGCATTCGAATACAAGTTCTCGGATACTGTCACTCGCTAGTAGTAGTATTCGCTAATCGAAATCTCTTGCATTCGAATGCAAGTTCTCGGATACTGTCACTCGCTAGTAGTAGTATTCGCTAATCGAAATCTCTTGTATTCGAATGCAAGTTCTCAGATACTGTCACTCACTAGTAGTAGTATTCGCTAATCGAAATCGCTTGTATTCGAATGCAAGTTCTCGGATACTGTCACTAACTAGTAGTAGTATTCGCTAATCGAAATCTCTTGTATTCGAATGCAAGTTCTCGGATACTGTCACTCGCTAGTAGTAGTATTCGCTAATCGAAATCTCTTGCATTCGAATGCAAGTTCTCGGATAGTGTCACTCGCTAGTAGTAGTATTCGCTAATCGAAATCTCTTTTATTCGAATGCAAGTTCTCAGATAGTGTCACTCGCTAGTAGTAGTATTCGCTAATCGAAATCTCTTGTATTCGAATGCAAGTTCTCAGATACTGTCACTCGCTAGTAGTAGTATTCGCTAATCGAAATCTCTTGCATTCGAATGCAAGTTCTCGGATAGTGTCACTCGCTAGTAGTAGTATTCGCTAATCGAAATCTCTTTTATTCGAATGCAAGTTCTCAGATAGTGTCACTCGCTAGTAGTAGTATTCGCTAATCGAAATCTCTTGCATTCGAATGCAAGTTCTCGGATACTGTCACTCGCTAGTAGTAGTATTCGCCAATCGAAATCTCTTGCATTCGAATGCAAGTTCTCGGATACTGTCACTCAGTAGTAGTAGTATTCGCCAATCGAAATCTCTTGCATTCGAATGCAAGTTCTCGGATACTGTCACTCGCTAGTAGTAGTATTCGCCAATCGAAATCTCTTGCATTCGAATGCAAGTTCTCGGATACTGTCAAGCGCTAGTAGTAGTATTCGCCAAACGAAATCTCTTGCATTCGAATGCAAGTTTTCAGATACTGTCACTCGCTAGTAGTAGTATTCGCTAATCGAAATCTCTTGTATTCGGATGCAAGTTCTCGGATACTGTCACTCACTAGTAGTAGTATTCGCCAAACGAAATCTCTTGTATTCCAATGCAAGTTCTCGGATACTGTCACTCGCTAGTAGTAGTATTCGCTAATCGAAATCTCTTGCATTCGAATGCAAGTTCTCGGATACTGTCACTCGCTAGTAGTAGTATTCGCTAATCGAAATCTCTTGCATTCGAATGCAAGATTCTCGGATACTGTCACTCGCTAGTAGTAGTACTAGCTAATCGAAATCTCTTGCATTCGAACGCAAGTTCTCGGATACTGTCACTCGCTAGTAGTAGTATTCGCTAATCGAAATCTCTTGAATTCGAATGCACGTTCTCGGATACTGTCACTCGCTAGTAGTAGTATTCGCTAATCGAAATCTCTTACATTCGAATGCAAGTTCTCGGATACTGTCACTCACTAGTAGTAGTATTCGCTAATCGAAATCGCTTGTATTCGAATGCAAGTTCTCGGATACTGTCACTAACTAGTAGTAGTATTCGCTAATCGAAATCTCTTGTATTCGAATGCAAGTTCTCGGATACTGTCACTAACTAGTAGTAGTATTCGCTAATCGAAATCTCTTGTATTCGAATGCAAGTTCTCGGATACTGTCACTCACTAGTAGTAGTATTCGCCAAACGAAATCTCTTGCATTCGAATGCAAGTTCTCAGATACTGTCCTTCGCTAGTAGTAGTATTCGCTATTCGAAATCTCTTGTATTCGGATGCAAGTTCTCGGATACTGTCACTCACTAGTAGTAGTATTCGCCAAACGAAATCTCTTGTATTCGGATGCAAGTTCACGGATAGTGTCACTCACAAGTAGTAGTATTCGCTAATCGAAATCTCTTGTATTCGAATGCAAGTTCTCAGATACTGTCACTCGCTAGTAGTAGTGTTCGCTAATCGAAATCTCTTGCATTCGAATGCAAGTTCTCGGATACTGTCACTCACTAGTAGTAGTATTCGCTAATCGAAATCTCTTGTATTCGAATGCAAGTTCTCGGATACTGTCACTCGCTAGTAGTAGTATTCGCTAATCGAAATCTCTTGCATTCGAATGCAAGTTCTCGGATACTGTCACTCGCTAGTAGTAGTATTCGCTAGTCGAAATCTCTTGCATTCGAATGCAAGTTCTCGGATACTGTCACTCGGTAGTAGTAGTATTCGCTAATCGAAATCTCTTGCATTCGAATACAAGCTCTCGGATACTGTCACTCGCTAGTAGTAGTATTCGCTAATCGAAATCTCTTGCATTCGAATGCAAGTTCTCGGATACTGTCACTCGCTAGTAGTAGTATTCGCTAATCGAAATCTCTTGTATTCGAATGCAAGTTCTCAGATATTGTCACTCACTAGTAGTAGTATTCGCTAATCGAAATCGCTTGTATTCGAATGCAAGTTCTCGGATACTGTCACTAACTAGTAGTAGAATTCGCTAATCGAAATCTCTTGTATTCGAATGCAAGTTCTCGGATACTGTCACTCGCTAGTAGTAGTATTCGCTAATCGAAATCTCTTGCATTCGAATGCAAGTTCTCGGATAGTGTCACTCGCTAGTAGTAGTATTCGCTAATCGAAATCTCTTTTATTCGAATGCAAGTTCTCAGATAGTGTCACTCGCTAGTAGTAGTATTCGCTAATCGAAATCTCTTGTATTCGAATGCAAGTTCTCAGATACTGTCACTCGCTAGTAGTAGTATTCGCTAATCGAAATCTCTTGCATTCGAATGCAAGTTCTCGGATAGTGTCACTCGCTAGTAGTAGTATTCGCTAATCGAAATCTCTTTTATTCGAATGCAAGTTCTCAGATAGTGTCACTCGCTAGTAGTAGTATTCGCTAATCGAAATCTCTTGCATTCGAATGCAAGTTCTCGGATACTGTCACTCGCTAGTAGTAGTATTCGCCAATCGAAATCTCTTGCATTCGAATGCAAGTTCTCGGATACTGTCACTCAGTAGTAGTAGTATTCGCCAATCGAAATCTCTTGCATTCGAATGCAAGTTCTCGGATACTGTCACTCGCTAGTAGTAGTATTCGCCAATCGAAATCTCTTGCATTCGAATGCAAGTTCTCGGATACTGTCAAGCGCTAGTAGTAGTATTCGCCAAACGAAATCTCTTGCATTCGAATGCAAGTTCTCAGATACTGTCACTCGCTAGTAGTAGTATTCGCTAATCGAAATCTCTTGTATTCGGATGCAAGTTCTCGGATACTGTCACTCACTAGTAGTAGTATTCGCCAAACGAAATCTCTTGTATTCGAATGCAAGTTCTCGGATACTGTCACTCGCTAGTAGTAGTATTCGCTAATCGAAATCTCTTGCATTCGAATGCAAGTTCTCGGATACTGTCACTCGCTAGTAGTAGTATTCGCTAATCGAAATCTCTTGCATTCGAATGCAAGATTCTCGGATACTGTCACTCGCTAGTAGTAGTACTAGCTAATCGAAATCTCTTGCATTCGAATGCAAGTTCTCGGATACTGTCACTCGCTAGTAGTAGTATTCGCTAATCGAAATCTCTTGAATTCGAATGCACGTTCTCGGATACTGTCACTCGCTAGTAGTAGTATTCGCTAATCCAAATCTCTTACATTCGAATGCAAGTTCTCGGATACTGTCACTCCCTAGTAGTAGTATTCGCTAATCGAAATCTCTTGCATTCGAATGCAAGTTCTCGGATACTGTCATTCGCTAGTAGGCGTATTCGCTAATCGAAATCTCTTGCATTCGAATGCAAGTTCTCGGATACTGTTACTCTCTGGTATTAGTATTCGCTAATCAAAATCTCTTGCATTCGATAGCAAGTTCTCGGATACTGTCACTCGCTAGTAGTAGTATTCGCTAATCGAAATCTCTTGTATTCGAATGCAAGTTCTCAGATACTGTCACTCGCTAGTAGTAGTGTTCGCTAATCGATATATCCTGTATTCGGATGCAAGTTCTCGGATACTGTCATTCACTAGTAGTAGTATTCGCCAAACGAAATCTCTTGCATTCGAATGCAAGTTCTCGGATACTGTCACTCGCTAGTAGTAGTAATCGCTAATCGAAATCTCTTGTATTCGAATGCAAGTTCTAAGATACTGTCACTCGCTAGTAGTAGTATTCGCTAATCGAAATCTCTTGTATTCGAATGCAAGTTCTCAGATACTGTCACTCACTAGTAGTAGTATTCGCCAAACGAAATCTCTTGCATTCGAATGCAAGTTCTCGGATACTATCACTCGCTAGTAGTAGTATTCGCTAATCGAAATCTCTTGTATTCGGATGCAAGTTCTCGGATACTGTCACTCACTAGTAGTAGTATTCGCTAATCGAAATCTCTTGTATTCGAATGCAAGTTCTCAGATACTGTCACTCGCTAGTAGTAGTACTCGCTAATCGAAATCTCTTGTATTCGAATGAAAGTTCTCAGATACTGTCACTCACTAGTAGTAGTATTCGCTAATCGAAATCTCTTGCATTCGAATGCAAGTTCTCGGATACTGTCACTCACTAGTAGTAGTATTCGCCAGTCGAAATCTCTTGTATTCGAATGCAAGTTCTCGGATACTGTCACTCACTAGTAGTAGTATTCGCTAATCGAAATCTCTTGTATTCGAATGCAAGTTCTCGGATACTGTCACTAACTAGTAGTAGTATTCGCTAATCGAAATCTCTTGTATTCGAATGCAAGTTCTCGGATACTGTCAATCGGTAGTAGTAGTATTCGCCAAACAAAATCTCTTGCATTCGAATGCAAGTTCTCAGATACTGTCCTTCGCTAGTAGTAGTATTCGCTATTCGAAATCTCTTGTATTCGGATGCAAGTTCTCGGATACTGTCACTCACTAGTAGTAGTATTCGCCAAACGAAATCTCTTGTATTCGGATGCAAGTTCTCGGATAGTGTCACTCACAAGTAGTAGTATTCGCTAATCGAAATCTCTTGTATTCGAATGCAAGTTCTCAGATACTGTCACTCGCTAGTAGTAGTATTCGCTAATCGAAATCTCTTGCATTCGAATGCAAGTTCTCGGATACTGTCACTCGCTAGTAGTAGTATTCGCTAATCGAAATCTCTTGCATTCGAATGCAAGTTCTCGGATACTGTCACTCGCTAGTAGTAGTATTCGCTAATCGAAATCTCTTGTATTCGAATGCAAGTTCTCGGATACTGTCACTCGCTAGTAGTAGTATTCGCTAATCGAAATCTCTTGCATTCGAATGCAAGTTCTCGGATACTGTCACTCGCTAGTAGTAGTATTCGCTAATCGAAATCTCTTTTATTCGAATGCAAGTTCTCGGATACTGTCACTCGCTAGTAGTAGTATTCGCTAATCGAAATCTCTTGCATTCGAATGCAAGTTCTCGGATACTGTCACTCGCTAGTAGTAGTATTCGCTAATCGAAATCTCTTGTATTCGAATGCAAGTTCTCAGATACTGTCACTCGCTAGTAGTAGTATTCGCTAATCGAAATCTCTTGTATTCGAATGCAAGTTCTCAGATACTGTCACTCGCTAGTAGTAGTATTCGCTAATCGAAACCTCTTGCATTCGAATGCAAGTTCTCGGATACTGTCACTCGCTAGTAGTAGTATTCGCTAATCGAAATCTCTTGAATTCCAATGCAAGTTCTCGGATACTGTCACTCGCTAGTAGTAGTATTCGCTAATCGAAATCTCTTGTATTCGAATGCAAGTTCTCAGATACTGTCACTCGCTAGTAGTAGTATTCGCTAATCGAAACCTCTTGTATTCGAATGCAAGTTCTCAGATACTGTCACTCGCTAGTAGTAGTATTCGCTAATCGAAACCTCTTGTATTCGAATGCAAGTTCTCAGATACTGTCACTCGCTAGTAGTAGTATTCGCTAATCGAAATCTCCTGTATTCGGATGCAAGTTCTCGGATACTGTCACTCACTAGTAGTAGTATTCGCTAATCGAAATCTCTTGTATTCGGATGCAAGTTCTCAGATACTGTCACTCGCTAGTAGTAGTATTCGCTAATCGAAATCTCCTGTATTCGGATGCAAGTTCTCGGATACTGTCACTCACTAGTAGTAGTATTCGCTAATCGAAATCTCTTGTATTCGGATGCAAGTTCTCAGATACTGTCACCCAATAGTAGTAGTATTCGCCAAAAGAAATCTCCTGCATTCGAATGCAAGTTCTCGGATACTGTCACTCGCTAGTAGTAGTATTCGCTAATCGAAATCTCTTACATTCGAATGCAAGTTCTCGGATACTGTCACTCCCTAGTAGTAGTATTCGCTAATCGAAATCTCTTGCATTCGAATGCAAGTTCTCGGATACTGTCACTCGCTAGTAGTAGTATTCGCTAATCGAAATCTCTTGCATTCGAATGCAAGTTCTCGGATACTGTTACTCTCTGGTAGTAGTATTCGCTAATCAAAATCTCTTGCATTCGAATGCAAGTTCTCGGATACTGTCACTCGCTAGTAGTAGTATTCGCTAATCGAAATCTCTTGTATTCGAATGCAAGTTCTCAGATACTGTCACTCGCTAGTAGTAGTATTCGCTAATCGATATATCCTGTATTCGGATGCAAGTTCTCCGATACTGACACTCACTAGTAGTAGTATTCGCCAGTCGAAATCTCTTGTATTCGAATGCAAGTTCTCCGATACTGTCACTCACTAGTAGTAGTATTCGCTAATCGAAATCTCTTGTATTCGGATGCAAGTTCTCGGATTGTGTCACTCACAAGTAGTAGTATTCGCTAATCGAAATCTCTTGCATTCGAATGCAAGTTCTCAGATACTGTCACTCGCTAGTAGTAGTATTCGCTAATCGAAATCTCTTGTATTCGAATGCAAGTTCTCAGATAGTGTCACTCACTAGTAGTAGTATTCGCCAAACGAAATCTCTTGCATTCGAATGCAAGTTCTCGGATACTGTCACTCGCTAGTAGTAGTATTCGCTAATCGAAATCTCTTGTATTCGGATGCAAGTTCTCGGATACTGTCACTCGCTAGTAGTAGTATTCGCTAATCGAAATCTCTTGTATTCGAATGCAAGTTCTCAGATACTGTCACTCGCTAGTAGTAGTACTCGCTAATCGAAATCTCTTGTATTCGAATGAAAGTTCTCAGATACTGTCACTCACTAGTAGTAGTATTCGCTAATCGAAATCTCTTGCATTCGAATGCAAGTTCTCGGATACTGTCACTCACTAGTAGTAGTATTCGCCAGTCGAAATCCCTTGTATTCGAATGCAAGTTCTCGGATACTGTCACTCACTAGTAGTAGTATTCGCTAATCGAAATCTCTTGTATTCGAATGCAAGTTCTCGGATACTGTCACTAACTAGTAGTAGTATTCGCTAATCGAAATCTCTTGTATTCGAATGCAAGTTCTCGGATACTGTCAATCGGTAGTAGTAGTATTCGCCAAACGAAATCTCTTGCATTCGAATGCAAGTTCTCAGATACTGTCCTTCGCTAGTAGTAGTATTCGCTATTCGAAATCTCTTGTATTCGGATGCAAGTTCTCGGATACTGTCACTCACAAGTAGTAGTATTCGCTAATCGAAATCTCTTGTATTCGAATGCAAGTTCTCAGATACTGTCACTCGCTAGTAGTAGTATTCGCTAATCGAAATCTCTTGCATTCGAATGCAAGTTCTCGGATACTGTCACTCGCTAGTAGTAGTATTCGCTAATCGAAATCTCTTGCATTCGAATGCAAGTTCTCGGATACTGTCACTCGCTAGTAGTAGTATTCGCTAATCGAAATCTCTTGTATTCGAATGCAAGTTCTCGGATACTGTCACTCGCTAGTAGTAGTATTCGCTAATCGAAATCTCTTGGATTCGAATGCAAGTTCTCGGATACTGTCACTCGCTAGTAGTAGTATTCGCTAGTCGAAATCTCTTGCATTCGAATGCAAGTTCTCGGATACTGTCACTCGCTAGTAGTAGTATTCGCTAATCGAAATCTCTTGCATTCGAATATAAGTTCTCGGATACTGTCACTCGCTAGTAGTAGTATTCGCTAATCGAAATCTCTTGCATTCGAATGCAAGTTCTCGGATACTGTCACTCGCTAGTAGTAGTATTCGCTAATCGAAATCTCTTGTATTCGAATGCAAGTTCTCAGATACTGTCACTCGCTAGTAGTAGTATTCGCTAATCGAAATCTCTTGTATTCGAATGGAAGTTCTCAGATACTGTCACTCGCTAGTAGTAGTATTCGCTAATCGAAATCTCTTGCAATCGAATGCAAGTTCTCGGATACTGTCACTCGCTAGTAGTAGTATTCGCTAGTCGAAATCTCTTGCATTCGAATGCAAGTTCTCGGATACTGTCACTCACTAGTAGTAGTATTCGCCAAACGAAATCTCTTGCATTCGAATGCAAGTTCTCGGATACTGTCACTCACTAGTAGTAGTATTCGCCAAACGAAATCTCTTGTATTCGAATGCAAGTTCTCGGATACTGTCACTCGCTAGTAGTAGTATTCGCTAATCGAAATCTCTTGCATTCGGATGCAAGTTCTCGGTTACTGTCACTCACTAGTAGTAGTATTCGCTAATCGAAATCTCTTGTATTCGAATGCAAGTTCTCGGATACTGTCACTCGCTAGTAGTAGTATTCGCTAATCGAAATCTCTTGCATTCGAATGCAAGTTCTCGGATAGTGTCACTCGCTAGTAGTAGTATTCGCTAATCGAAATCTCTTTTATTCGAATGCAAGTTCTCAGATAGTGTCACTCGCTAGTAGTAGTATTCGCTAATCGAAATCTCTTGTATTCGAATGCAAGTTCTCAGATACTGTCACTCGCTAGTAGTAGTATTCGCTAATCGAAATCTCTTGCATTCGAATGCAAGTTCTCGGATAGTGTCACTCGCTAGTAGTAGTATTCGCCAATCGAAATCTCTTGCATTCGAATGCAAGTTCTCGGATACTGTGACTCAGTAGTGGTAGTATTCGCCAATCGAAATCTCTTGTATTCGAATGCAAGTTCTCGGATACTGTCACTCACTAGTAGTAGTATTGAGTAATCGAGATCTCTTGTATTCGAATGCAAGTTCTCGGATACTGTCACTCACTAGTAGTAGTATTCGCTAATCGAAATCTCTTGTATTCGAATGCAAGTTCTCGGATACTGTCACTAACTAGTAGTAGTATTCGCTAATCGAAATCTCTTGTATTCGGATGCAAGTTCTCGGATACTGTCACTCACTAGTAGTAGTATTCGCCAAACGAAATCTCTTGCATTCGAATGCAAGTTCTCGGATACTGTCACTCACTAGTAGTAGTATTCGCCAAACGAAATCTCTTGCATTCGAATGCAAGTTCTCGGATACTGTCACTCGCTAGTAGTAGTATTCGCTAATCGAAATCTCTTGCATTCGAATGCAAGTTCTCGGATACTGTCACTCGCTAGTAGTAGTATTCGCTAATCGAAATCTCTTGCATTCGAATGCAAGATTCTCGGATACTGTCACTCGCTAGTAGTAGTATTAGCTAATCGAAATCTCTTGCATTCGAATGCAAGTTCTCGGATACTGTCACTCGCTAGTAGTAGTATTCGCTAATCGAAATCTCTTACATTCGAATGCAAGTTCTCGGATACTGTCACTCCCTAGTAGTAGTATTCGCTAATCGAAATCTCTTGCATTCGAATGCAAGTTCTCGGATACTGTCACTCACTAGTAGTAGTATTCGCTAATCGAAGTCTCTTGCATTCGAATGCAAGTTCTCGGATACTGTCACTCCCTAGTAGTAGTATTCGCTAATCGAAATCTCTTACATTCGAATGAAGTTCTCGGATACTGTCACTCCCTAGTAGTAGTATTCGCTAATCGAAATCTCTTGCATTCGAATGCAAGTTCTCGGATACTGTCACTCACTAGTAGTAGTATTCGCTAATCGAAATCTCTTGTATTCGAATGCAAGTTCTCGGATACTGTTACTCTCTGGTAGTAGTATTCGCTAATCGAAATCTCTTGCATTCGAATGCAAGTTCTCGGATACTGTTACTCTCTGGTAGTAGTATTCGCTAATCAAAATCTCTTGCATTCGAATGCAAGTTCTCGGATACTGTCACTCGCTAGTAGTAGTATTCGCTAATCGAAATCTCTTGTATTCGAATGCAAGTTCTCGGATACTGTCACTCACTAGTAGTAGTATTCGCTAATCGATATATCCTGTATTCGGATGCAAGTTATCGGATACTGTCACTCACTAGTAGCAGTATTCGCTAATCGATATATCCTGTATTCGGATGCAAGTTATCGGATACTGTCACTCACTAGTAGTAGTATTCGCTAATCGATATATCCTGTATTCGAATGCAAGTTCTCGGATACTGTCACTCGCTAGTAGTAGTATTCGCTAATCGATATATCCTGTATTCGGATACAAGTTATCGGATACTGTCACTCACTAGTAGTAGTATTCGCTAATCGATATATCCTGTATTCGAATGCAAGTTCTCGGATACTGTCACTCGCTAGTAGTAGTATTCGCTAATCGATATATCCTGTATTCGAATGCAAGTTCTCGGATACTGTCACTCGCTAGTAGTAGTATTCGCTAATCGATATATCCTGTATTCGGATGCAAGTTATCGGATACTGTCACTCGCTAGTAGTAGTATTCGCCAAACGAAATCTCTTGTATTCGAATGCAAGTTCTCGGATACTGTCACTCACTAGTAGTAGTATTCGCTAATCGATATATACTGTATTCGGATGCAAGTTATCGGATACTGTCACTCACTAGTAGTAGTATTCGCTAATCGATATATCCTGTATTCGAATGCAAGTTCTCGGATACTGTCACTCGCTAGTAGTAGTATTCGCTAATCGATATATCCTGTATTCGGATGCAAGTTATCGGATACTGTCACTCACTAGTAGTAGTATTCGCCAAACGAAATCTCTTGCATTCGAATGCAAGTTCTCGGATACTGTCACTCGCTAGTAGTAGTATTCGCTAATCGAAATCTCTTGTATTCGAATGCAAGTTCTCAGATACTGTCACTCGTTAGTAGTAGTATTCGCCAAACGAAATCTCTTGCATTCGAATGCAAGTTCTCGGATACTGTCACTCACTAGTAGTAGTATTCGCCAGTCGAAATCTCTTGTATTCGAATGCAAGTTCTCGGATACTGTCAATCGGTAGTAGTAGTATTCGCCAAACGAAATCTCTTGCATTCGAATGCAAGTTCTCAGATACTGTCCTTCGCTAGTAGTAGTATTCGCTATTCGAAATCTCTTGTATTCGGATGCAAGTTCTCGGATACTGTCACACACTAGTAGTAGTATTCGCCAAACGAAATCTCTTGTATTCGGATGCAAGTTCTCGGATTGTGTCACTCACAAGTAGTAGTATTCGCTAATCGAAATCTCTTGTATTCGAATGCAAGTTCTCAGATACTGTCACTCGCTAGTAGTAGTATTCGCTAATCGAAATCTCTTGCATTCGAATGCAAGTTCTCGGATACTGTCACTCGCTAGTAGTAGTATTCGCTAATCGAAATCTCTTGTATTCGAATGCAAGTTCTCGGATACTGTCACTCGCTAGTAGTAGTATTCGCTAATCGAAATCTCTTGGATTCGAATGCAAGTTCTCGGATACTGTCACTCGCTAGTAGTAGTATTCGCTAGTCGAAATCTCTTGCATTCGAATGCAAGTTCTCGGATACTGTCACTCGCTAGTAGTAGTATTCGCTAATCGAAATCTCTTGCATTCGAATACAAGTTCTCGGATACTGTCACTCGCTAGTAGTAGTATTATTCGCTAATCGAAATCTCTTGCATTCGAATGCAAGTTCTCGGATACTGTCACTCGCTAGTAGTAGTATTCGCTAATCGAAATCTCTTGTATTCGAATGCAAGTTCTCAGATACTGTCACTCGCTAGTAGTAGTATTCGCTAATCGAAATCTCTTGCATTCGAATGGAAGTTCTCAGATACTGTCACTCGCTAGTAGTAGTATTCGCTAATCGAAATCTCTTGCAATCGAATGCAAGTTCTCGGATACTGTCACTCGCTAGTAGTAGTATTCGCTAGTCGAAATCTCTTGCATTCGAATGCAAGTTCTCGGATACTGTCACTCACTAGTAGTAGTATTCGCCAAACGAAATCTCTTGCATTCGAATGCAAGTTCTCGGATACTGTCACTCACTAGTAGTAGTATTCGCCAAACGAAATCTCTTGTATTCGAATGCAAGTTCTCGGATACTGTCACTCGCTAGTAGTAGTATTCGCTAATCGAAATCTCTTGCATTCGGATGAAGTTCTCGGTTACTGTCACTCACTAGTAGTAGTATTCGCTAATCGAAATCTCTTGTATTCGAATGCAAGTTCTCAGATAGTGTCACTCGCTAGTAGTAGTATTCGCTAATCGAAATCTCTTGTATTCGAATGCAAGTTCTCAGATACTGTCACTCGCTAGTAGTAGTATTCGCTAATCGAAATCTCTTGCATTCGAATGCAAGTTCTCGGATAGTGTCACTCGCTAGTAGTAGTATTCGCCAATCGAAATCTCTTGCATTCGAATGCAAGTTCTCGGATACTGTGACTCAGTAGTGGTAGTATTCGCCAATCGAAATCTCTTGTATTCGAATGCAAGTTCTCGGATACTGTCACTCACTAGTAGTAGTATTGAGTAATCGAGATCTCTTGTATTCGAATGCAAGTTCTCCGATACTGTCACTCACTAGTAGTAGTATTCGCTAATCGAAATCTCTTGTATTCGAATGCAAGTTCTCGGATACTGTCACTAACTAGTAGTAGTATTTGCTAATCGAAATCTCTTGTATTCGGATGCAAGTTCTCGGATACTGTCACTCACTAGTAGTAGTATTCGCCAAACGAAATCTCTTGCATTCGAATGCAAGTTCTCGGATACTGTCACTCACTAGTAGTAGTATTCGCCAAACGAAATCTCTTGCATTCGAATGCAAGTTCTCGGATACTGTCACTCGCTAGTAGTAGTATTCGCTAATCGAAATCTCTTGCATTCGAATGCAAGTTCTCGGATACTGTCACTCGCTAGTAGTAGTATTCGCTAATCGAAATCTCTTGCATTCGAATGCAAGATTCTCGGATACTGTCACTCGCTAGTAGTAGTATTAGCTAATCGAAATCTCTTGCATTCGAATGCAAGTTCTCGGATACTGTCACTCGCTAGTAGTAGTATTCGCTAATCGAAATCTCTTACATTCGAATGCAAGTTCTCGGATACTGTCACTCCCTAGTAGTAGTATTCGCTAATCGAAATCTCTTGCATTCGAATGCAAGTTCTCGGATACTGTCACTCACTAGTAGTAGTATTCGCTAATCGAAGTCTCTTGCATTCGAATGCAAGCTCTCGGATACTGTCACTCCCTAGTAGTAGTATTCGCTAATCGAAATCTCTTACATTCGAATGCAAGTTCTCGGATACTGTCACTCCCTAGTAGTAGTATTCGCTAATCGAAATCTCTTGCATTCGAATGCAAGTTCTCGGATACTGTCACTCACTAGTAGTAGTATTCGCTAATCGAAATCTCTTGTATTCGAATGCAAGTTCTCGGATACTGTTACTCTCTGGTATAGGTATTCGCTAATCGAAATCTCTTGCATTCGAATGCAAGTTCTCGGATACTGTTACTCTCTGGTAGTAGTATTCGCTAATCAAAATCTCTTGCATTCGAATGCAAGTTCTCGGATACTGTCACTCGCTAGTAGTAGTATTCGCTAATCGAAATCTCTTGTATTCGAATGCAAGTTCTCGGATACTGTCACTCACTAGTAGTAGTATTCGCTAATCGATATATCCTGTATTCGGATGCAAGTTATCGGATACTGTCACTCACTAGTAGCAGTATTCGCTAATCGATATATCCTGTATTCGGATGCAAGTTATCGGATACTGTCACTCACTAGTAGTAGTATTCGCTAATCGATATATCCTGTATTCGAATGCAAGTTCTCGGATACTGTCACTCGCTAGTGGTAGTATTCGCTAATCGATATATCCTGTATTCGGATGCAAGTTATCGGATACTGTCACTCACTAGTAGTAGTATTCGCTAATCGATATATCCTGTATTCGAATGCAAGTTCTCGGATACTGTCACTCGCTAGTAGTAGTATTCGCTAATCGATATATCCTGTATTCGAATGCAAGTTCTCGGATACTGTCACTCGCTAGTAGTAGTATTCGCTAATCGATATATCCTGTATTCGGATGCAAGTTATCGGATACTGTCACTCGCTAGTAGTAGTATTCGCCAAACGAAATCTCTTGTATTCGAATGCAAGTTCTCGGATACTGTCACTCACTAGTAGTAGTATTCGCTAATCGATATATCCTGCATTCGGATGCAAGTTATCGGATACTGTCACTCACTAGTAGTAGTATTCGCTAATCGATATATCCTGTATTCGAATGCAAGTTCTCGGATACTGTCACTCGCTAGTAGTAGTATTCGCTAATCGATATATCCTGTATTCGGATGCAAGTTATCGGATACTGTCACTCACTAGTAGTAGTATTCGCCAAACGAAATCTCTTGCATTCGAATGCAAGTTCTCGGATACTGTCACTCGCTAGTAGTAGTATTCGCTAATCGAAATCTCTTGTATTCGAATGCAAGTTCTCAGATACTGTCACTCGCTAGTAGTAGTATTCGCCAAACGAAATCTCTTGCATTCGAATGCAAGTTCTCGGATACTGTCACTCACTAGTAGTAGTATTCGCCAGTCGAAATCTCTTGTATTCGAATGCAAGTTCTCGGATACTGTCAATCGGTAGTAGTAGTATTCGCCAAACGAAATCTCTTGCATTCGAATGCAAGTTCTCAGATACTGTCCTTCGCTAGTAGTAGTATTCGCTATTCGAAATCTCTTGTATTCGGATGCAAGTTCTCGGATACTGTCACACACTAGTAGTAGTATTCGCCAAACGAAATCTCTTGTATTCGGATGCAAGTTCTCGGATTGTGTCACTCACAAGTAGTAGTATTCGCTAATCGAAATCTCTTGTATTCGAATGCAAGTTCTCAGATACTGTCACTCGCTAGTAGTAGTATTCGCTAATCGAAATCTCTTGCATTCGAATGCAAGTTCTCGGATACTGTCACTCGCTAGTAGTAGTATTCGCTAGTCGAAATCTCTTGCATTCGAATGCAAGTTCTCGCATACTGTCACTCGCTAGTAGTAGTATTCGCTAATCGAAATCTCTTGCATTCGAATACAAGTTCTCGGATACTGTCACTCGCTAGTAGTAGTATTCGCTAATGGAAATCTCTTGCATTCGAATGCAAGTTCTCGGATACTGTCACTCGCTAGTAGTAGTATTCGCTAATCGAAATCTCTTGTATTCGAATGCAAGTTCTCAGATACTGTCACTCGCTAGTAGTAGTATTCGCTAATCGAAACCTCTTGCATTCGAATGCAAGTTCTCGGATACTGTCACTCGCTAGTAGTAGTATTCGCTAATCGAAATGTCTTGCATTCGAATGCAAGTTCTCGGATACTGTCACTCGCTAGTAGTAGTATTCGCTAATCGAAATCTCTTGTATTCGAATGCAAGTTCTCAGATACTGTCACTCGCTAGTAGTAGTATTCGCTAATCGAAATGTCTTGCATTCGAATGCAAGTTCTCGGATACTGTCACTCGCTAGTAGTAGTATTCGCTAATCGAAATCTCTTGTATTCGAATGCAAGTTCTCAGATACTGTCACTCGCTAGTAGTAGTATTCGCTAATCGAAATCTCTTGCATTCGAATGCAAGTTCTCGGATACTGTCACTCACTAGTAGTAGTATTCGCCAAACGAAATCTCTTGCATTCGAATGCAAGTTCTCGGATACTGTCACTCACTAGTAGTAGTATTCGCCAAACGAAATCTCTTGTATTCGAATGCAAGTTCTCGGATACTGTCACTCGCTAGTAGTAGTATTCGCTAATCGAAATCTCTTGCATTCGGATGAAGTTCTCGGTTACTGTCACTCACTAGTAGTAGTATTCGCTAATCGAAATCTCTTGTATTCGAATGCAAGTTCTCAGATAGTGTCACTCGCTAGTAGTAGTATTCGCTAATCGAAATCTCTTGTATTCGAATGCAAGTTCTCAGATACTGTCACTCGCTAGTAGTAGTATTCGCTAATCGAAATCTCTTGCATTCGAATGCAAGTTCTCGGATAGTGTCACTCGCTAGTAGTAGTATTCGCCAATCGAAATCTCTTGCATTCGAATGCAAGTTCTCGGATACTGTGACTCAGTAGTGGTAGTATTCGCCAATCGAAATCTCTTGTATTCGAATGCAAGTTCTCGGATACTGTCACTCACTAGTAGTAGTATTGAGTAATCGAGATCTCTTGTATTCGAATGCAAGTTCTCCGATACTGTCACTCACTAGTAGTAGTATTCGCTAATCGAAATCTCTTGTATTCGAATGCAAGTTCTCGGATACTGTCACTAACTAGTAGTAGTATTTGCTAATCGAAATCTCTTGTATTCGCATGCAAGTTCTCGGATACTGTCACTCACTAGTAGTAGTATTCGCCAAACGAAATCTCTTGCATTCGAATGCAAGTTCTCGGATACTGTCACTCACTAGTAGTAGTATTCGCCAAACGAAATCTCTTGCATTCGAATGCAAGTTCTCGGATACTGTCACTCGCTAGTAGTAGTATTCGCTAATCGAAATCTCTTGCATTCGAATGCAAGTTCTCGGATACTGTCACTCGCTAGTAGTAGTATTCGCTAATCGAAATCTCTTGCATTCGAATGCAAGATTCTCGGATACTGTCACTCGCTAGTAGTAGTATTAGCTAATCGAAATCTCTTGCATTCGAATGCAAGTTCTCGGATACTGTCACTCGCTAGTAGTAGTATTCGCTAATCGAAATCTCTTACATTCGAATGCAAGTTCTCGGATACTGTCACTCCCTAGTAGTAGTATTCGCTAATCGAAATCTCTTGCATTCGAATGCAAGTTCTCGGATACTGTCACTCACTAGTAGTAGTATTCGCTAATCGAAGTCTCTTGCATTCGAATGCAAGCTCTCGGATACTGTCACTCCCTAGTAGTAGTATTCGCTAATCGAAATCTCTTACATTCGAATGCAAGTTCTCGGATACTGTCACTCCCTAGTAGTAGTATTCGCTAATCGAAATCTCTTGCATTCGAATGCAAGTTCTCGGATACTGTCACTCACTAGTAGTAGTATTCGCTAATCGAAATCTCTTGTATTCGAATGCAAGTTCTGGGATACTGTTACTCTCTGGTATAGGTATTCGCTAATCGAAATCTCTTGCATTCGAATGCAAGTTCTCGGATACTGTTACTCTCTGGTAGTAGTATTCGCTAATCAAAATCTCTTGCATTCGAATGCAAGTTCTCGGATACTGTCACTCGCTAGTAGTAGTATTCGCTAATCGAAATCTCTTGTATTCGAATGCAAGTTCTCGGATACTGTCACTCACTAGTAGTAGTATTCGCTAATCGATATATCCTGTATTCGGATGCAAGTTATCGGATACTGTCACTCACTAGTAGCAGTATTCGCTAATCGATATATCCTGTATTCGGATGCAAGTTATCGGATACTGTCACTCACTAGTAGTAGTATTCGCTAATCGATATATCCTGTATTCGAATGCAAGTTCTCGGATACTGTCACTCGCTAGTGGTAGTATTCGCTAATCGATATATCCTGTATTCGGATGCAAGTTATCGGATACTGTCACTCACTAGTAGTAGTATTCGCTAATCGATATATCCTGTATTCGAATGCAAGTTCTCGGATACTGTCACTCGCTAGTAGTAGTATTCGCTAATCGATATATCCTGTATTCGAATGCAAGTTCTCGGATACTGTCACTCGCTAGTAGTAGTATTCGCTAATCGATATATCCTGTATTCGGATGCAAGTTATCGGATACTGTCACTCGCTAGTAGTAGTATTCGCCAAACGAAATCTCTTGTATTCGAATGCAAGTTCTCGGATACTGTCACTCACTAGTAGTAGTATTCGCTAATCGATATATCCTGCATTCGGATGCAAGTTATCGGATACTGTCACTCACTAGTAGTAGTATTCGCTAATCGATATATCCTGTATTCGAATGCAAGTTCTCGGATACTGTCACTCGCTAGTAGTAGTATTCGCTAATCGATATATCCTGTATTCGGATGCAAGTTATCGGATACTGTCACTCACTAGTAGTAGTATTCGCCAAACGAAATCTCTTGCATTCGAATGCAAGTTCTCGGATACTGTCACTCGCTAGTAGTAGTATTCGCTAATCGAAATCTCTTGTATTCGAATGCAAGTTCTCAGATACTGTCACTCGCTAGTAGTAGTATTCGCCAAACGAAATCTCTTGCATTCGAATGCAAGTTCTCGGATACTGTCACTCACTAGTAGTAGTATTCGCCAGTCGAAATCTCTTGTATTCGAATGCAAGTTCTCGGATACTGTCAATCGGTAGTAGTAGTATTCGCCAAACGAAATCTCTTGCATTCGAATGCAAGTTCTCAGATACTGTCCTTCGCTAGTAGTAGTATTCGCTATTCGAAATCTCTTGTATTCGGATGCAAGTTCTCGGATACTGTCACACACTAGTAGTAGTATTCGCCAAACGAAATCTCTTGTATTCGGATGCAAGTTCTCGGATTGTGTCACTCACAAGTAGTAGTATTCGCTAATCGAAATCTCTTGTATTCGAATGCAAGTTCTCAGATACTGTCACTCGCTAGTAGTAGTATTCGCTAATCGAAATCTCTTGCATTCGAATGCAAGTTCTCGGATACTGTCACTCGCTAGTAGTAGTATTCGCTAGTCGAAATCTCTTGCATTCGAATGCAAGTTCTCGCATACTGTCACTCGCTAGTAGTAGTATTCGCTAATCGAAATCTCTTGCATTCGAATACAAGTTCTCGGATACTGTCACTCGCTAGTAGTAGTATTCGCTAATGGAAATCTCTTGCATTCGAATGCAAGTTCTCGGATACTGTCACTCGCTAGTAGTAGTATTCGCTAATCGAAATCTCTTGTATTCGAATGCAAGTTCTCAGATACTGTCACTCGCTAGTAGTAGTATTCGCTAATCGAAACCTCTTGCATTCGAATGCAAGTTCTCGGATACTGTCACTCGCTAGTAGTAGTATTCGCTAATCGAAATGTCTTGCATTCGAATGCAAGTTCTCGGATACTGTCACTCGCTAGTAGTAGTATTCGCTAATCGAAATCTCTTGTATTCGAATGCAAGTTCTCAGATACTGTCACTCGCTAGTAGTAGTATTCGCTAATCGAAATCTCTTGCATTCGAATGCAAGTTCTCGGATACTGTCACTCGCTAGTAGTAGTATTCGCTAATCGAAATCTCTTGTATTCGAATGCAAGTTCTCAGATACTGTCACTCGCTAGTAGTAGTATTCGCTAATGGAAACCTCTTGTATTCGAATGCAAGTTCTCAGATACTGTCACTCGCTAGTAGTAGTATTCGCTAATCGAAATCTCCTGTATTCGGATGCAAGTTCTCGGATACTGTCACTCACTAGTAGTAGTATTCGCTAATCGAAATCTCTTGTATTCGGATGCAAGTTCTCAGATACTGTCACTCACTAGTAGTAGTATTCGCCAAAAGAAATCTTCTGCATTCGAATGCAAGTTCTCGGATACTGTCACTCACTAGTAGTAGTATTCGCCAAACGAAATCTCTTGCATTCGAATGCAAGTTCTCGGATACTGTCACTCGCTAGTAGTAGTATTCGCTAATCGAAATCTCTTGTATTCGGATGCAAGTTCTCGGATAGTGTCACTCACTAGTAGTAGTATTCGCTAATCGAAATCTCTTGTATTCGAATGCAAGTTCTCGGATACTGTCACTCGCTAGTAGTAGTATTCGCTAATCGAAATCTCTTGCATTCGAATGCAAGTTCTCGGATAGTGTCACTCGCTAGTAGTAGTATTCGCTAATCGAAATCTCTTGTATTCGAATGCAAGTTCTCAGATACTGTCACTCGCTAGTAGTAGTATTCGCTAATCGAAACCTCTTGTATTCGAATGCAAGTTCTCAGATACTGTCACTCGCTAGTAGTAGTACTCGCTAATCGAAATCTCTTGTATTCGAATGCAAGTTCTCAGATACTGTCACTCACTAGTAGTAGTATTCGCTAATCGAAATCTCTTGTATTCGAATGCAAGTTCTCAGATACTGTCACTCGCTAGTAGTAGTATTCGCCAATCGAAACCTCTTGTATTCGAATGCAAGTTCTCAGATACTGTCACTCGCTAGTAGTAGTATTCGCTAATCGAAATCTCTTGTATTCGAATGCAAGTTCTCGGATACTGTCACTCGCTAGTAGTAGTATTCGCTAATCGAAATCTCTTGCATTCGGATGCAAGTTCTCGGATACTGTCACTCACTAGTAGTAGTATTCGCTAATCGAAATATCTTGTATTCGAATGCAAGTTCTCGGATACTGTCACTCGCTAGTAGTAGTATTCGCTAGTCGAAATCTCTTGCATTCGAATGCAAGTTCTCGGATAGTGTCACTCGCTAGTAGTAGTATTCGCTAATCGAAATCTCTTGTATTCGAATGCAAGTTCTCAGATACTGTCACTCGCTAGTAGTAGTATTCGCTAATCGAAATCTCTTGTATTCGGATGCAAGTTCTCAGATACTGTCACTCACTAGTAGTAGTATTCGCTAATCGAAATCTCTTGTATTCGAATGCAAGTTCTCGGATACTGTCACTAACTAGTAGTAGTATTCGCTAATCGAAATCTCTTGTATTCGAATGCAAGTTCTCGGATACTGTCACTCGCTAGTAGTAGTATTCGCTAATCGAAATCTCTTGCATTCGAATGCAAGTTCTCGGATACTGTCACTCGCTAATAGTAGTATTCGCTAATCGAAATCTCTTGTATTCGAATGCAAGTTCTCAGATAATGTCACTCGCTAGTAGTAGTATTCGCTAATCGAAACCTCTTGTATTCGAATGCAAGTTCTCAGATACTGTCACTCGCTAGTAGTAGTATTCGCTAATCGAAACCTCTTGTATTGGAATGCAAGTTCTCAGATACTGTCACTCGCTAGTAGTAGTATTCGCTAATCGAAATCTCTTGTATTCGAATGCAAGTTCTGAGATACTTTCACTCGCTAGTAGTAGTATTCGCCAATCGAAATCTCTTGTATTCGAATGCAAGTTCTCGAATACTGTCACTCACTAGTAGTAGTATTCGCTAATCGAAATCTCTTGTATTCGAATGCAAGTTCTCGGATACTGTCACTCGCTAGTAGTAGTATTCGCTAATCGAAATCTCTTGCATTCGGATGCAAGTTCTCGGATACTGTCACTCACTAGTAGTAGTATTCGCTAATCGAAATATCTTGTATTCGAATGCAAGTTCTCGGATACTGTCACTCGCTAGTAGTAGTATTCGCTAGTCGAAATCTCTTGCATTCGAATGCAAGTTCTCGGATAGTGTCACTCGCTAGTAGTAGTATTCGCTAATCGAAATCTCTTGTATTCGAATGCAAGTTCTCAGATACTGTCACTCGCTAGTAGTAGTATTCGCTAATCGAAATCTCTTGTATTCGGATGCAAGTTCTCAGATACTGTCACTCACTAGTAGTAGTATTCGCTAATCGAAATCTCTTGTATTCGAATGCAAGTTCTCAGATACTGTCACTCACTAGTAGTAGTATTCGCTAATCGAAATCTCTTGTATTCGAATGCAAGTTCTCAGATACTGTCACTCACTAGTAGTAGTATTCGCTAATCGAAATCTCTTGTATTCGAATGCAAGTTCTCAGATACTGTCACTCACTAGTAGTAGTATTCGCTAATCGAAATCTCTTGTATTCGAATGCAAGTTCTCGGATACTGTCACTCACTAGTAGTAGTATTCGCCAATCGAAATCTCTTGCATTCGAATGCAAGTTCTCGGATACTGTCACTCACTAGTAGTAGTATTCGCCAATCGAAATCTCTTGTATTCGAATGCAAGTTCTCGGATACGGTCACTCACTAGTAGTAGTATTCGCTAATCGAAATCTCTTGTATTCGAATGCAAGTTCTCGGATACTGTCACTCACTAGTAGTAGTATTCGCTAATCGAAATCTCTTGTATTCGAATGCAAGTTCTCGGATACTGTCACTAACTAGTAGTAGTATTCACTAATCGAAATCTCTTGTACTAGATGCAATAATATTAACCGGGCTTGTGGGCCGTGGTCTATTGGGTTCCTTCTTCTTCCCAAACGTTTCGTCTGCGACTACGGCAGACATCATCAGTGGCGGCGAGGTCGAAGTTTCCTGGTGGAGGTCTCAGCACCAACTGTGCTGGTCACCACCAGAGGGGCGGTATTTATGTCGGCGGCTGGAGGGGAAGTACGTTGTGATAGGTCCGGGTGGCCAGTGGGCTGGACTTGTACCAGTGGAGTACTACAAGGAGCTGGCGTCTGATTGGCTGGAGAGGGGTTCTGGATTTTTGCTTTTGTTAACGCTGTTTGCCATATTCTGTTGAGTTTAAGTCCTTCTTTGCTATTGATATTATCTTTGTGCTTGTGTATTTCAATGGCTTCACGGAATAAGCGAGAATAGTAGTGGGATGTAGATGCCAGAATATCTGTGTTACCATATTGGATGATGTGTTCCCCTTCTTCGAGTATGGCATGTTCAGCAATTGCTGATTTTTCAGTTTGACCCAAGCGACAATTTCTTCTGTGTTCTTCAATGCGGGTTTTTATACTACGTTGTGTGGTTCCGATGTACACTTTGCCACACGAACAAGGTATTCTATATACTCCTGCGGTGGATAGAGGATCCCTGGGGTCCTTGGCGGAACGGAGTATGTTACAAATCTGTTTAGTGGGCTTGTAGACGGTGTCAATGTTGTGGCGTTTAAGTAGTTTGCCTATGCGGTCTGTGACTGATCTGATGTACGGTAAAAAGGCCTTGCCCTTCCTATTGTTTGCGGCTGTTTCTGTGATGTTGGGACCTTTACTAGGATGTAATGCTCTCTTAATTTCTCGTTTTGCGTAGCCATTAGAGTGGAGCGCTGACTCTAAGTGTTGAAATTCCTGGTGTAGAACTTGTGGTTCGCAAATGCGTGTAGCTCGGTCTGCCAGAGTTTTAATCATAGCACGCTTTTGTTTCGGATGGTGGTTGGAGTTCTTGTGAAGGTAGCGGTCTGTATGGGTCGGTTTACGGTACACCTTGTGGCCTAGTGTGCCATTCTGTTTTCTGTTTACCATGACATCCAAAAAGGGCAATTTGCCGTCTTGTTCCTTCTCCATGGTGAATTGAATTTGTTTATTGATGCTGTTGAGGTGATCCAGAAATTCTGTCAGGGCTGATTCTCCGTGACTCCAAATGACGAACGTGTCGTCCACGTATCGCCACCAGCACGAAGGTTTAAGCGGTGCTGAATCCAAGGCAGTAGCTTCGAAAAATTCCATGTAAAAGTTCGCAATAACCGGACTGAGAGGACTTCCCATTGCTACACCGTCTGTCTGTTCATAGTATTCGTGGTTCCACTGGAAATACGTAGTCGTGAGGACGTGGTGGAAAAGCGTCGTAATGTCTTCTGGAAAAATCTCCTTAAGCTGTGTTATGGCTTCATTGACTGGAACCATGGTGAACAGAGATGTTATGTCAAAACTGACAAGTAAGTCGTTGGGTTGTAAGCTGATGGTCTTGAGTTTCTGAATGAAATGGGCGGAGTCTTTTATGTATGTGTCAGTGTTGCCGATGTGAGGTTGCAGCATCTTTTCGAGGTATTTCGCAACTGCGTACGTAGGTGAGCCAATGGCGCTTACAATCGGCCTAAGGGGTGTGCCAGGCTTGTGAATCTTCGGAAGTCCATAAAGTCTGGGAGGTAAAGCTTCACTCCTCTTTAGTTTCAGCTGATCACTGGGTGGAATGGACGAAGACTTAATCAGTTGATTGGTTTTCCGAAGAACGCGACCTGTTGGATCCCTGGAGAGGTTCTTGTAGGTGGTCGGATCTAGAAGCTCAGTCACCTTGTGTTCGTAGTCACGTTGGTTCATCACCACCGTGGCGTTTCCTTTGTCCGCCTGCAGTACTATAATCTCCTTGTTTGAGTTAAGATTTTTAAGAGCTTTTCGTTCTTGAAGAGAAAGATTGCTCTTAGGTGGCTTAGCTCGTTGAAGAATTCTAGAAGATTCGAGGCGTATTTGGTCTGCTGTAGTTGACGGCAATTCACGAATACCGGCTTCAATGCAGGAGATGATTTCCTCTATAGGTAGTACATGGGGTGTGATGGCGTAGTTCCCACCTTTTGAGAGGACGGAAGCTTCTGCGGGTGACAGTTGATGGTCTGACAAATTGACGACCGTTCGGCTTGTCTGTGCGAAGGCTGAAACTTCATTGTTGTTGTTCGAAGTGTGCCGATACTGCTTTTCTGCGCTAGAGTTCAGGCAGTCTTCATATTTCTTTTTATGTCTTTCCGTAGTCCTGTAGTAGTGAGTGACCATTGAAGCAAACGTGATTCTGTCCACGTGATCCCAATGTTCCTTTTCCAACTTATGGCTGAGGTGAAGATGTAACGACAGAAGTTCCTTATTGTTGTGGGCTAGTTCTCGGCGGGTTTGGTGGATGCGTTCCCGAAGAAGGGCTCGTTCCGTGCGGTTGTAAATACGGTGAGATGCAGCTGTAGTTAAGACGCGTTTTTGTCGTATGCACCGAGGAATTATGCCAGTATCACGGCAACGTAAAAGAAAACAAAGTGAACAAAGTAGTTGTGATTTTCTTACTCGTAGCACTTCTAGGCGCCGAATCCGTGGATGTGTTTCCTCCCCGTAGAGGCGATTCATCAAAATTCTAAGGCTTTCACGGCCGGTGTCAATACTAGATGCAATAATATTAACCGGGCTTGTGGGCCGTGGTCTATTGGGTTCCTTCTTCTTCCCAAACGTTTCGTCTGCGACTACGGCAGACATCATCAGTGGCGGCGAGGTCGAAGTTTCCTGGTGGAGGTCTCAGCACCAACTGTGCTGGTCACCACCAGAGGGGCGGTATTTATGTCGGCGGCTGGAGGGGAAGTACGTTGTGATAGGTCCGGGTGGCCAGTGGGCTGGACTTGTACCAGTGGAGTACTACAAGGAGCTGGCGTCTGATTGGCTGGAGAGGGGTTCTGGATTTTTGCTTTTGTTAACGCTGTTTGCCATATTCTGTTGAGTTTAAGTCCTTCTTTGCTATTGATATTATCTTTGTGCTTGTGTATTTCAATTGCTTCACGGAATAAGCGAGAATAGTAGTGGGATGTAGATGCCAGAATATCTGTGTTACCATATTGGATGATGTGTTCCCCTTCTTCGAGTATGGCATGTTCAGCAATTGCTGATTTTTCAGTTTGACCCAAGCGACAATTTCTTCTGTGTTCTTCAATGCGGGTTTTTATACTACGTTGTGTGGTTCCGATGTACACTTTGCCACACGAACAAGGTATTCTATATACTCCTGCGGTGGATAGAGGATCCCTGGGGTCCTTGGCGGAACGGAGTATGTTACAAATCTGTTTAGTGGGCTTGTAGACGGTGTCAATGTTGTGGCGTTTAAGTAGTTTGCCTATGCGGTCTGTGACTGATCTGATGTACGGTAAAAAGGCCTTGCCCTTCCTATTGTTTGCGGCTGTTTCTGTGATGTTGGGACCTTTACTAGGATGTAATGCTCTCTTAATTTCTCGTTTTGCGTAGCCATTAGAGTGGAGCGCTGACTCTAAGTGTTGAAATTCCTGGTGTAGAACTTGTGGTTCGCAAATGCGTGTAGCTCGGTCTGCCAGAGTTTTAATCATAGCACGCTTTTGTTTCGGATGGTGGTTGGAGTTCTTGTGAAGGTAGCGGTCTGTATGGGTCGGTTTACGGTACACCTTGTGGCCTAGTGTGCCATTCTGTTTTCTGTTTACCATGACATCCAAAAAGGGCAATTTGCCGTCTTGTTCCTTCTCCATGGTGAATTGAATTTGTTTATTGATGCTGTTGAGGTGATCCAGAAATTCTGTCAGGGCTGATTCTCCGTGACTCCAAATGACGAACGTGTCGTCCACGTATCGCCACCAGCACGAAGGTTTAAGCGGTGCTGAATCCAAGGCAGTAGTTTCGAAAAATTCCATGTAAAAGTTCGCAATAACCGGACTGAGAGGACTTCCCATTGCTACACCGTCTGTCTGTTCATAGTATTCGTGGTTCCACTGGAAATACGTAGTCGTGAGGACGTGGTGGAAAAGCGTCGTAATGTCTTCTGGAAAAATCTCCTTAAGCTGTGTTATGGCTTCATTGACTGGAACCATGGTGAACAGAGATGTTATGTCAAAACTGACAAGTAAGTCGTTGGGTTGTAAGCTGATGGTCTTGAGTTTCTGAATGAAATGGGCGGAGTCTTTTATGTATGTGTCAGTGTTGCCGATGTGAGGTTGCAGCATCTTTTCGAGGTATTTCGCAACTGCGTACGTAGGTGAGCCAATGGCGCTTACAATCGGCCTAAGGGGTGTGCCAGGCTTGTGAATCTTCGGAAGTCCATAAAGTCTGGGAGGTAAAGCTTCACTCCTCTTTAGTTTCAGCTGATCACTGGGTGGAATGGACGAAGACTTAATCAGTTGATTGGTTTTCCGAAGAACGCGACCTGTTGGATCCCTGGAGAGCTTCTTGTAGGTGGTCGGATCTAGAAGCTCAGTCACCTTGTGTTCGTAGTCACGTTGGTTCATCACCACCGTGGCGTTTCCTTTGTCCGCCTGCAGTACTATAATCTCCTTGTTTGAGTTAAGATTTTTAAGAGCTTTTCGTTCTTGAAGAGAAAGATTGCTCTTAGGTGGCTTAGCTCGTTGAAGAATTCTAGAAGATTCGAGGCGTATTTGGTCTGCTGTAGTTGACGGCAATTCACGAATACCGGCTTCAATGCAGGAGATGATTTCCTCTATAGGTAGTACATGGGGTGTGATGGCGTAGTTCCCACCTTTTGAGAGGACGGAAGCTTCTGCGGGTGACAGTTGATGGTCTGACAAATTGACGACCGTTCGGCTTGTCTGTGCGAAGGCTGAAACTTCATTGTTGTTGTTCGAAGTGTGCCGATACTGCTTTTCTGCGCTAGAGTTCAGGCAGTCTTCATATTTCTTTTTATGTCTTTCCGTAGTCCTGTAGTAGTGAGTGACCATTGAAGCAAACGTGATTCTGTCCACGTGATCCCAATGTTCCTTTTCCAACTTATGGCTGAGGTGAAGATGTAACGACAGAAGTTCCTTATTGTTGTGGGCTAGTTCTCGGCGGGTTTGGTGGATGCGTTCCCGAAGAAGGGCTCGTTCCGTGCGGTTGTAAATACGGTGAGATGCAGCTGTAGTTAAGACGCGTTTTTGTCGTATGCACCGAGGAATTATGCCAGTATCACGGCAACGTAAAAGAAAACAAAGTGAACAAAGTAGTTGTGATTTTCTTACTCGTAGCACTTCTAGGCGCCGAATCCGTGGATGTGTTTCCTCCCCGTAGAGGCGATTCATCAAAATTCTAAGGCTTTCACGGCCGGTGTCAATACTAGATGCAATAATATTAACCGGGCTTGTGGGCCGTGGTCTATTGGGTTCCTTCTTCTTCCCAAACGTTTCGTCTGCGACTACGGCAGACATCATCAGTGGCGGCGAGGTCGAAGTTTCCTGGTGGAGGTCTCAGCACCAACTGTGCTGGTCACCACCAGAGGGGCGGTATTTATGTCGGCGGCTGGAGGGGAAGTACGTTGTGATAGGTCCGGGTGGCCAGTGGGCTGGACTTGTACCAGTGGAGTACTACAAGGAGCTGGCGTCTGATTGGCTGGAGAGGGGTTCTGGATTTTTGCTTTTGTTAACGCTGTTTGCCATATTCTGTTGAGTTTAAGTCCTTCTTTGCTATTGATATTATCTTTGTGCTTGTGTATTTCAATGGCTTCACGGAATAAGCGAGAATAGTAGTGGGATGTAGATGCCAGAATATCTGTGTTACCATATTGGATGATGTGTTCCCCTTCTTCGAGTATGGCATGTTCAGCAATTGCTGATTTTTCAGTTTGACCCAAGCGACAATTTCTTCTGTGTTCTTCAATGCGGGTTTTTATACTACGTTGTGTGGTTCCGATGTACACTTTGCCACACGAACAAGGTATTCTATATACTCCTGCGGTGGATAGAGGATCCCTGGGGTCCTTGGCGGAACGGAGTATGTTACAAATCTGTTTAGTGGGCTTGTAGACGGTGTCAATGTTGTGGCGTTTAAGTAGTTTGCCTATGCGGTCTGTGACTGATCTGATGTACGGTAAAAAGGCCTTGCCCTTCCTATTGTTTGCGGCTGTTTCTGTGATGTTGGGACCTTTACTAGGATGTAATGCTCTCTTAATTTCTCGTTTTGCGTAGCCATTAGAGTGGAGCGCTGACTCTAAGTGTTGAAATTCCTGGTGTAGAACTTGTGGTTCGCAAATGCGTGTAGCTCGGTCTGCCAGAGTTTTAATCATAGCACGCTTTTGTTTCGGATGGTGGTTGGAGTTCTTGTGAAGGTAGCGGTCTGTATGGGTCGGTTTACGGTACACCTTGTGGCCTAGTGTGCCATTCTGTTTTCTGTTTACCATGACATCCAAAAAGGGCAATTTGCCGTCTTGTTCCTTCTCCATGGTGAATTGAATTTGTTTATTGATGCTGTTGAGGTGATCCAGAAATTCTGTCAGGGCTGATTCTCCGTGACTCCAAATGACGAACGTGTCGTCCACGTATCGCCACCAGCACGAAGGTTTAAGCGGTGCTGAATCCAAGGCAGTAGCTTCGAAAAATTCCATGTAAAAGTTCGCAATAACCGGACTGAGAGGACTTCCCATTGCTACACCGTCTGTCTGTTCATAGTATTCGTGGTTCCACTGGAAATACGTAGTCGTGAGGACGTGGTGGAAAAGCGTCGTAATGTCTTCTGGAAAAATCTCCTTAAGCTGTGTTATGGCTTCATTGACTGGAACCATGGTGAACAGAGATGTTATGTCAAAACTGACAAGTAAGTCGTTGGGTTGTAAGCTGATGGTCTTGAGTTTCTGAATGAAATGGGCGGAGTCTTTTATGTATGTGTCAGTGTTGCCGATGTGAGGTTGCAGCATCTTTTCGAGGTATTTCGCAACTGCGTACGTAGGTGAGCCAATGGCGCTTACAATCGGCCTAAGGGGTGTGCCAGGCTTGTGAATCTTCGGAAGTCCATAAAGTCTGGGAGGTAAAGCTTCACTCCTCTTTAGTTTCAGCTGATCACTGGGTGGAATGGACGAAGACTTAATCAGTTGATTGGTTTTCCGAAGAACGCGACCTGTTGGATCCCTGGAGAGCTTCTTGTAGGTGGTCGGATCTAGAAGCTCAGTCACCTTGTGTTCGTAGTCACGTTGGTTCATCACCACCGTGGCGTTTCCTTTGTCCGCCTGCAGTACTATAATCTCCTTGTTTGAGTTAAGATTTTTAAGAGCTTTTCGTTCTTGAAGAGAAAGATTGCTCTTAGGTGGCTTAGCTCGTTGAAGAATTCTAGAAGATTCGAGGCGTATTTGGTCTGCTGTAGTTGACGGCAATTCACGAATACCGGCTTCAATGCAGGAGATGATTTCCTCTATAGGTAGTACATGGGGTGTGATGGCGTAGTTCCCACCTTTTGAGAGGACGGAAGCTTCTGCGGGTGACAGTTGATGGTCTGACAAATTGACGACCGTTCGGCTTGTCTGTGCGAAGGCTGAAACTTCATTGTTGTTGTTCGAAGTGTGCCGATACTGCTTTTCTGCGCTAGAGTTCAGGCAGTCTTCATATTTCTTTTTATGTCTTTCCGTAGTCCTGTAGTAGTGAGTGACCATTGAAGCAAACGTGATTCTGTCCACGTGATCCCAATGTTCCTTTTCCAACTTATGGCTGAGGTGAAGATGTAACGACAGAAGTTCCTTATTGTTGTGGGCTAGTTCTCGGCGGGTTTGGTGGATGCGTTCCCGAAGAAGGGCTCGTTCCGTGCGGTTGTAAATACGGTGAGATGCAGCTGTAGTTAAGACGCGTTTTTGTCGTATGCACCGAGGAATTATGCCAGTATCACGGCAACGTAAAAGAAAACAAAGTGAACAAAGTAGTTGTGATTTTCTTACTCGTAGCACTTCTAGGCGCCGAATCCGTGGATGTGTTTCCTCCCCGTAGAGGCGATTCATCAAAATTCTAAGGCTTTCACGGCCGGTGTCAATACTAGATGCAATAATATTAACCGGGCTTGTGGGCCGTGGTCTATTGGGTTCCTTCTTCTTCCCAAACGTTTCGTCTGCGACTACGGCAGACATCATCAGTGGCGGCGAGGTCGAAGTTTCCTGGTGGAGGTCTCAGCACCAACTGTGCTGGTCACCACCAGAGGGGCGGTATTTATGTCGGCGGCTGGAGGGGAAGTACGTTGTGATAGGTCCGGGTGGCCAGTGGGCTGGACTTGTACCAGTGGAGTACTACAAGGAGCTGGCGTCTGATTGGCTGGAGAGGGGTTCTGGATTTTTGCTTTTGTTAACGCTGTTTGCCATATTCTGTTGAGTTTAAGTCCTTCTTTGCTATTGATATTATCTTTGTGCTTGTGTATTTCAATGGCTTCACGGAATAAGCGAGAATAGTAGTGGGATGTAGATGCCAGAATATCTGTGTTACCATATTGGATGATGTGTTCCCCTTCTTCGAGTATGGCATGTTCAGCAATTGCTGATTTTTCAGTTTGACCCAAGCGACAATTTCTTCTGTGTTCTTCAATGCGGGTTTTTATACTACGTTGTGTGGTTCCGATGTACACTTTGCCACACGAACAAGGTATTCTATATACTCCTGCGGTGGATAGAGGATCCCTGGGGTCCTTGGCGGAACGGAGTATGTTACAAATCTGTTTAGTGGGCTTGTAGACGGTGTCAATGTTGTGGCGTTTAAGTAGTTTGCCTATGCGGTCTGTGACTGATCTGATGTACGGTAAAAAGGCCTTGCCCTTCCTATTGTTTGCGGCTGTTTCTGTGATGTTGGGACCTTTACTAGGATGTAATGCTCTCTTAATTTCTCGTTTTGCGTAGCCATTAGAGTGGAGCGCTGACTCTAAGTGTTGAAATTCCTGGTGTAGAACTTGTGGTTCGCAAATGCGTGTAGCTCGGTCTGCCAGAGTTTTAATCATAGCACGCTTTTGTTTCGGATGGTGGTTGGAGTTCTTGTGAAGGTAGCGGTCTGTATGGGTCGGTTTACGGTACACCTTGTGGCCTAGTGTGCCATTCTGTTTTCTGTTTACCATGACATCCAAAAAGGGCAATTTGCCGTCTTGTTCCTTCTCCATGGTGAATTGAATTTGTTTATTGATGCTGTTGAGGTGATCCAGAAATTCTGTCAGGGCTGATTCTCCGTGACTCCAAATGACGAACGTGTCGTCCACGTATCGCCACCAGCACGAAGGTTTAAGCGGTGCTGAATCCAAGGCAGTAGTTTCGAAAAATTCCATGTAAAAGTTCGCAATAACCGGACTGAGAGGACTTCCCATTGCTACACCGTCTGTCTGTTCATAGTATTCGTGGTTCCACTGGAAATACGTAGTCGTGAGGACGTGGTGGAAAAGCGTCGTAATGTCTTCTGGAAAAATCTCCTTAAGCTGTGTTATGGCTTCATTGACTGGAACCATGGTGAACAGAGATGTTATGTCAAAACTGACAAGTAAGTCGTTGGGTTGTAAGCTGATGGTCTTGAGTTTCTGAATGAAATGGGCGGAGTCTTTTATGTATGTGTCAGTGTTGCCGATGTGAGGTTGCGGCATCTTTTCGAGGTATTTCGCAACTGCGTACGTAGGTGAGCCAATGGCGCTTACAATCGGCCTAAGGGGTGTGCCAGGCTTGTGAATCTTCGGAAGTCCATAAAGTCTGGGAGGTAAAGCTTCACTCCTCTTTAGTTTCAGCTGATCACTGGGTGGAATGGACGAAGACTTAATCAGTTGATTGGTTTTCCGAAGAACGCGACCTGTTGGATCCCTGGAGAGCTTCTTGTAGGTGGTCGGATCTAGAAGCTCAGTCACCTTGTGTTCGTAGTCACGTTGGTTCATCACCACCGTGGCGTTTCCTTTGTCCGCCTGCAGTACTATAATCTCCTTGTTTGAGTTAAGATTTTTAAGAGCTTTTCGTTCTTGAAGAGAAAGATTGCTCTTAGGTGGCTTAGCTCGTTGAAGAATTCTAGAAGATTCGAGGCGTATTTGGTCTGCTGTAGTTGACGGCAATTCACGAATACCGGCTTCAATGCAGGAGATGATTTCCTCTATAGGTAGTACATGGGGTGTGATGGCGTAGTTCCCACCTTTTGAGAGGACGGAAGCTTCTGCGGGTGACAGTTGATGGTCTGACAAATTGACGACCGTTCGGCTTGTCTGTGCGAAGGCTGAAACTTCATTGTTGTTGTTCGAAGTGTGCCGATACTGCTTTTCTGCGCTAGAGTTCAGGCAGTCTTCATATTTCTTTTTATGTCTTTCCGTAGTCCTGTAGTAGTGAGTGACCATTGAAGCAAACGTGATTCTGTCCACGTGATCCCAATGTTCCTTTTCCAACTTATGGCTGAGGTGAAGATGTAACGACAGAAGTTCCTTATTGTTGTGGGCTAGTTCTCGGCGGGTTTGGTGGATGCGTTCCCGAAGAAGGGCTCGTTCCGTGCGGTTGTAAATACGGTGAGATGCAGCTGTAGTTAAGACGCGTTTTTGTCGTATGCACCGAGGAATTATGCCAGTATCACGGCAACGTAAAAGAAAACAAAGTGGACAAAGTAGTTGTGATTTTCTTACTCGTAGCACTTCTAGGCGCCGAATCCGTGGATGTGTTTCCTCCCCGTAGAGGCGATTCATCAAAATTCTAAGGCTTTCACGGCCGGTGTCAATACTAGATGCAATAATATTAACCGGGCTTGTGGGCCGTGGTCTATTGGGTTCCTTCTTCTTCCCAAACGTTTCGTCTGCGACTACGGCAGACATCATCAGTGGCGGCGAGGTCGAAGTTTCCTGGTGGAGGTCTCAGCACCAACTGTGCTGGTCACCACCAGAGGGGCGGTATTTATGTCGGCGGCTGGTGGGGAAGTACGTTGTGATAGGTCCGGGTGGCCAGTGGGCTGGACTTGTACCAGTGGAGTACAACAAGGAGCTGGCGTCTGATTGGCTGGAGAGGGGTTCTGGATTTTTGCTTTTGTTAACGCTGTTTGCCATATTCTGTTGAGTTTAAGTCCTTCTTTGCTATAGATATTATCTTTGTGCTTGTGTATTTCAATGGCTTCACGGAATAAGCGAGAATAGTAGTGGGATGTAGATGCCAGAATATCTGTGTTACCATATTGGATGATGTGTTCCCCTTCTTCGAGTATGGCATGTTCAGCAATTGCTGATTTTTCAGTTTGACCCAAGCGATAATTTCTTCTGTGTTCTTCAATGCGGGTTTTTATACTACGTTGTGTGGTTCCGATGTACACTTTGCCACACGAACAAGGTATTCTATATACTCCTGCGGTGGATAGAGGATCCCTGGGGTCCTTGGCGGAACGGAGTATGTTACAAATCTGTTTAGTGGGCTTGTAGACGGTGTCAATGTTGTGGCGTTTAAGTAGTTTGCCTATGCGGTCTGTGACTGATCTGATGTACGGTAAAAAGGCCTTGCCCTTGCTATTGTTTGCGGCTGTTTCTGTGATGTTGGGACCTTTACTAGGATGTAATGCTCTCTTAATTTCTCGTTTTGCGTAGCCATTAGAGTGGAGCGCTGACTCTAAGTGTTGAAATTCCTGGTGTAGAACTTGTGGTTCGCAAATGCGTGTAGCTCGGTCTGCCAGAGTTTTAATCATAGCACGCTTTTGTTTCGGATGGTGGTTGGAGTTCTTGTGAAGGTAGCGGTCTGTATGGGTCGGTTTACGGTACACCTTGTGGCCTAGTGTGCCATTCTGTTTTCTGTTTACCATGACATCCAAAAAGGGCAATTTGCCGTCTTGTTCCTTCTCCATGGTGAATTGAATTTGTTTATTGATGCTGTTGAGGTGATCCAGAAATTCTGTCAGGGCTTATTCTCCGTGACTCCAAATGACGAACGTGTCGTCCACGTATCGCCACCAGCACGAAGGTTTAAGCGGTGCTGAATCCAAGGCAGTAGCTTCGAAAAATTCCATGTAAAAGTTCGCAATAACCGGACTGAGAGGACTTCCCATTGCTACACCGTCTGTCTGTTCATAGTATTCGTGGTTCCACTGGAAATACGTAGTCGTGAGGACGTGGTGGAAAAGCGTCGTAATGTCTTCTGGAAAAATCTCCTTAAGCTGTGTTATGGCTTCATTGACTGGAACCATGGTGAACAGAGATGTTATGTCAAAACTGACAAGTAAGTCGTTGGGTTGTAAGCTGATGGTCTTGAGTTTCTGAATGAAATGGGCGGAGTCTTTTATGTATGTGTCAGTGTTGCCGATGTGAGGTTGCAGCATCTTTTCGAGGTATTTCGCAACTGCGTACGTAGGTGAGCCAATGGCGCTTACAATTGGCCTAAGGGGTGTGCCAGGCTTGTGAATCTTCGGAAAGAAGGACTTAAACTCAACAGAATATGGCAAACAGCGTTAACAAAAGCAAAAATCCAGAACCCCTCTCCAGCCAATCAGACGCCAGCTCCTTGTAGTACTCCACTGGTACAAGTCCAGCCCACTGGCCACCCGGACCTATCACAACGTACTTCCCCTCCAGCCGCCGACATAAATACCGCCCCTCTGGTGGTGACCAGCACAGTTGGTGCTGAGACCTCCACCAGGAAACTTCGACCTCGCCGCCACTGATGATGTCTGCCGTAGTCGCAGACGAAACGTTTGGGAAGAAGAAGGAACCCAATAGACCACGGCCCACAAGCCCGGTTAATATTATTGCATCTAGTATTGACACCGGCCGTGAAAGCCTTAGAATTTTGATGAATCGCCTCTACGGGGAGGAAACACATCCACGGATTCGGCGCCTAGAAGTGCTACGAGTAAGAAAATCACAACTACTTTGTTCACTTTGTTTTCTTTTACGTTGCCGTGATACTGGCATAATTCCTCGGTGCATACGACAAAAACGCGTCTTAACTACAGCTGCATCTCACCGTATTTACAACCGCACGGAACGAGCCCTTCTTCGGGAACGCATCCACCAAACCCGCCGAGAACTAGCCCACAACAATAAGGAACTTCTGTCGTTACATCTTCACCTCAGCCATAAGTTGGAAAAGGAACATTGGGATCACGTGGACAGAATCACGTTTGCTTCAATGGTCACTCACTACTACAGGACTACGGAAAGACATAAAAAGAAATATGAAGACTGCCTGAACTCTAGCGCAGAAAAGCAGTATCGGCACACTTCGAACAACAACAATGAAGTTTCAGCCTTCGCACAGACAAGCCGAACGGTCGTCAATTTGTCAGACCATCAACTGTCACCCGCAGAAGCTTCCGTCCTCTCAAAAGGTGGGAACTACGCCATCACACCCCATGTACTACCTATAGAGGAAATCATCTCCTGCATTGAAGCCGGTATTCGTGAATTGCCGTCAACTACAGCAGACCAAATACGCCTCGAATCTTCTAGAATTCTTCAACGAGCTAAGCCACCTAAGAGCAATCTTTCTCTTCAAGAACGAAAAGCTCTTAAAAATCTTAACTCAAACAAGGAGATTATAGTACTGCAGGCGGACAAAGGAAACGCCACGGTGGTGATGAACCAACGTGACTACGAACACAAGGTGACTGAGCTTCTAGATCCGACCACCTACAAGAAGCTCTCCAGGGATCCAACAGGTCGCGTTCTTCGGAAAACCAATCAACTGATTAAGTCTTCGTCCATTCCACCCAGTGATCAGCTGAAACTAAAGAGGAGTGAAGCTTTACCTCCCAGACTTTATGGACTTCCGAAGATTCACAAGCCTGGCACACCCCTTAGGCCGATTGTAAGCGCCATTGGCTCACCTACGTACGCAGTTGCGAAATACCTCGAAAAGATGCTGCAACCTCACATCGGCAACACTGACACATACATAAAAGACTCCGCCCATTTCATTCAGAAACTCAAGACCATCAGCTTACAACCCAACGACTTACTTGTCAGTTTTGACATAACATCTCTGTTCACCATGGTTCCAGTCAATGAAGCCATAACACAGCTTAAGGAGATTTTTCCAGAAGACATTACGACGCTTTTCCACCACGTCCTCACGACTACGTATTTCCAGTGGAACCACGAATACTATGAACAGACAGACGGTGTAGCAATGGGAAGTCCTCTCAGTCCGGTTATTGCGAACTTTTACATGGAATTTTTCGAAGCTACTGCCTTGGATTCAGCACCGCTTAAACCTTCGTGCTGGTGGCGATACGTGGACGACACGTTCGTCATTTGGAGTCACGGAGAATCAGCCCTGACAGAATTTCTGGATCACCTCAACAGCATCAATAAACAAATTCAATTCACCATGGAGAAGGAACAAGACGGCAAATTGCCCTTTTTGGATGTCATGGTAAACAGAAAACAGAATGGCACACTAGGCCACAAGGTGTACCGTAAACCGACCCATACAGACCGCTACCTTCACAAGAACTCCAACCACCATCCGAAACAAAAGCGTGCTATGATTAAAACTCTGGCAGACCGAGCTACTCGCATTTGCGAACCACAAGTTCTACACCAGGAATTTCAACACTTAGAGTCAGCGCTCCACTCTAATGGCTACGCAAAACGAGAAATTAAGAGAGCATTACATCCTAGTAAAGGTCCCAACATCACAGAAACAGCCGCAAACAATAGGAAGGGCAAGGCCTTTTTACCGTACATCAGATCAGTCACAGACCGCATAGGCAAACTACTTAAACGCCACAACATTGACACCGTCTACAAGCCCACTAAACAGATTTGTAACATACTCCGTTCCGCCAAGGACCCCAGGGATCCTCTATCCACCGCAGGAGTATATAGAATACCTTGTTCGTGTGGCAAAGTGTACATCGGAACCACACAACGTAGTATAAAAACCCGCATTGAAGAACACAGAAGAAATTGTCGCTTGGGTCAAACTGAAAAATCAGCAATTGCTGAACATGCCATACTCGAAGAAGGGGAACACATCATCCAATATGGTAACACAGATATTCTGGCATCTACATCCCACTACTATTCTCGCTTATTCCGTGAAGCCATTGAAATACACAAGCACAAAGATAATATCAATAGCAAAGAAGGACTTAAACTCAACAGAATATGGCAAACAGCGTTAACAAAAGCAAAAATCCAGAACCCCTCTCCAGCCAATCAGACGCCAGCTCCTTGTAGTACTCCACTGGTACAAGTCCAGCCCACTGGCCACCCGGACCTATCACAACGTACTTCCCCTCCAGCCGCCGACATAAATACCGCCCCTCTGGTGGTGACCAGCACAGTTGGTGCTGAGACCTCCACCAGGAAACTTCGACCTCGCCGCCACTGATGATGTCTGCCGTAGTCGCAGACGAAACGTTTGGGAAGAAGAAGGAACCCAATAGACCACGGCCCACAAGCCCGGTTAATATTATTGCATCTAGTATTGACACCGGCCGTGAAAGCCTTAGAATTTTGATGAATCGCCTCTACGGGGAGGAAACACATCCACGGATTCGGCGCCTAGAAGTGCTACGAGTAAGAAAATCACAACTACTTTGTTCACTTTGTTTTCTTTTACGTTGCCGTGATACTGGCATAATTCCTCGGTGCATACGACAAAAACGCGTCTTAACTACAGCTGCATCTCACCGTATTTACAACCGCACGGAACGAGCCCTTCTTCGGGAACGCATCCACCATACCCGCCGAGAACTAGCCCACAACAATAAGGAACTTCTGTCGTTACATCTTCACCTCAGCCATAAGTTGGAAAAGGAACATTGGGATCACGTGGACAGAATCACGTTTGCTTCAATGGTCACTCACTACTACAGGACTACGGAAAGACATAAAAAGAAATATGAAGACTGCCTGAACTCTAGCGCAGAAAAGCAGTATCGGCACACTTCGAACAACAACAATGAAGTTTCAGCCTTCGCACAGACAAGCCGAACGGTCGTCAATTTGTCAGACCATCAACTGTCACCCGCAGAAGCTTCCGTCCTCTCAAAAGGTGGGAACTACGCCATCACACCCCATGTACTACCTATAGAGGAAATCATCTCCTGCATTGAAGCCGGTATTCGTGAATTGCCGTCAACTACAGCAGACCAAATACGCCTCGAATCTTCTAGAATTCTTCAACGAGCTAAGCCACCTAAGAGCAATCTTTCTCTTCAAGAACGAAAAGCTCTTAAAAATCTTAACTCAAACAAGGAGATTATAGTACTGCAGGCGGACAAAGGAAACGCCACGGTGGTGATGAACCAACGTGACTACGAACACAAGGTGACTGAGCTTCTAGATCCGACCACCTACAAGAACCTCTCCAGGGATCCAACAGGTCGCGTTCTTCGGAAAACCAATCAACTGATTAAGTCTTCGTCCATTCCACCCAGTGATCAGCTGAAACTAAAGAGGAGTGAAGCTTTACCTCCCAGACTTTATGGACTTCCGAAGATTCACAAGCCTGGCACACCCCTTAGGCCGATTGTAAGCGCCATTGGCTCACCTACGTACGCAGTTGCGAAATACCTCGAAAAGATGCTGCAACCTCACATCGGCAACACTGACACATACATAAAAGACTCCGCCCATTTCATTCAGAAACTCAAGACCATCAGCTTACAACCCAACGACTTACTTGTCAGTTTTGACATAACATCTCTGTTCACCATGGTTCCAGTCAATGAAGCCATAACACAGCTTAAGGAGATTTTTCCAGAAGACATTACGACGCTTTTCCACCACGTCCTCACGACTACGTATTTCCAGTGGAACCACGAATACTATGAACAGACAGACGGTGTAGCAATGGGAAGTCCTCTCAGTCCGGTTATTGCGAACTTTTACATGGAATTTTTCGAAGCTACTGCCTTGGATTCAGCACCGCTTAAACCTTCGTGCTGGTGGCGATACGTGGACGACACGTTCGTCATTTGGAGTCACGGAGAATCAGCCCTGACAGAATTTCTGGATCACCTCAACAGCATCAATAAACAAATTCAATTCACCATGGAGAAGGAACAAGACGGCAAATTGCCCTTTTTGGATGTCATGGTAAACAGAAAACAGAATGGCACACTAGGCCACAAGGTGTACCGTAAACCGACCCATACAGACCGCTACCTTCACAAGAACTCCAACCACCATCCGAAACAAAAGCGTGCTATGATTAAAACTCTGGCAGACCGAGCTACACGCATTTGCGAACCACAAGTTCTACACCAGGAATTTCAACACTTAGAGTCAGCGCTCCACTCTAATGGCTACGCAAAACGAGAAATTAAGAGAGCATTACATCCTAGTAAAGGTCCCAACATCACAGAAACAGCCGCAAACAATAGGAAGGGCAAGGCCTTTTTACCGTACATCAGATCAGTCACAGACCGCATAGGCAAACTACTTAAACGCCACAACATTGACACCGTCTACAAGCCCACTAAACAGATTTGTAACATACTCCGTTCCGCCAAGGACCCCAGGGATCCTCTATCCACCGCAGGAGTATATAGAATACCTTGTTCGTGTGGCAAAGTGTACATCGGAACCACACAACGTAGTATAAAAACCCGCATTGAAGAACACAGAAGAAATTGTCGCTTGGGTCAAACTGAAAAATCAGCAATTGCTGAACATGCCATACTCGAAGAAGGGGAACACATCATCCAATATGGTAACACAGATATTCTGGCATCTACATCCCACTACTATTCTCGCTTATTCCGTGAAGCCATTGAAATACACAAGCACAAAGATAATATCAATAGCAAAGAAGGACTTAAACTCAACAGAATATGGCAAACAGCGTTAACAAAAGCAAAAATCCAGAACCCCTCTCCAGCCAATCAGACGCCAGCTCCTTGTAGTACTCCACTGGTACAAGTCCAGCCCACTGGCCACCCGGACCTATCACAACGTACTTCCCCTCCAGCCGCCGACATAAATACCGCCCCTCTGGTGGTGACCAGCACAGTTGGTGCTGAGACCTCCACCAGGAAACTTCGACCTCGCCGCCACTGATGATGTCTGCCGTAGTCGCAGACGAAACGTTTGGGAAGAAGAAGGAACCCAATAGACCACGGCCCACAAGCCCGGTTAATATTATTGCATCTAGTATTGACACCGGCCGTGAAAGCCTTAGAATTTTGATGAATCGCCTCTACGGGGAGGAAACACATCCACGGATTCGGCGCCTAGAAGTGCTACGAGTAAGAAAATCACAACTACTTTGTTCACTTTGTTTTCTTTTACGTTGCCGTGATACTGGCATAATTCCTCGGTGCATACGACAAAAACGCGTCTTAACTACAGCTGCATCTCACCGTATTTACAACCGCACGGAACGAGCCCTTCTTCGGGAACGCATCCACCAAACCCGCCGAGAACTAGCCCACAACAATAAGGAACTTCTGTCGTTACATCTTCACCTCAGCCATAAGTTGGAAAAGGAACATTGGGATCACGTGGACAGAATCACGTTTGCTTCAATGGTCACTCACTACTACAGGACTACGGAAAGACATAAAAAGAAATATGAAGACTGCCTGAACTCTAGCGCAGAAAAGCAGTATCGGCACACTTCGAACAACAACAATGAAGTTTCAGCCTTCGCACAGACAAGCCGAACGGTCGTCAATTTGTCAGACCATCAACTGTCACCCGCAGAAGCTTCCGTCCTCTCAAAAGGTGGGAACTACGCCATCACACCCCATGTACTACCTATAGAGGAAATCATCTCCTGCATTGAAGCCGGTATTCGTGAATTGCCGTCAACTACAGCAGACCAAATACGCCTCGAATCTTCTAGAATTCTTCAACGAGCTAAGCCACCTAAGAGCAATCTTTCTCTTCAAGAACGAAAAGCTCTTAAAAATCTTAACTCAAACAAGGAGATTATAGTACTGCAGGCGGACAAAGGAAACGCCACGGTGGTGATGAACCAACGTGACTACGAACACAAGGTGACTGAGCTTCTAGATCCGACCACCTACAAGAAGCTCTCCAGGGATCCAACAGGTCGCGTTCTTCGGAAAACCAATCAACTGATTAAGTCTTCGTCCATTCCACCCAGTGATCAGCTGAAACTAAAGAGGAGTGAAGCTTTACCTCCCAGACTTTATGGACTTCCGAAGATTCACAAGCCTGGCACACCCCTTAGGCCGATTGTAAGCGCCATTGGCTCACCTACGTACGCAGTTGCGAAATACCTCGAAAAGATGCTGCAACCTCACATCGGCAACACTGACACATACATAAAAGACTCCGCCCATTTCATTCAGAAACTCAAGACCATCAGCTTACAACCCAACGACTTACTTGTCAGTTTTGACATAACATCTCTGTTCACCATGGTTCCAGTCAATGAAGCCATAACACAGCTTAAGGAGATTTTTCCAGAAGACATTACGACGCTTTTCCACCACGTCCTCACGACTACGTATTTCCAGTGGAACCACGAATACTATGAACAGACAGACGGTGTAGCAATGGGAAGTCCTCTCAGTCCGGTTATTGCGAACTTTTACATGGAATTTTTCGAAGCTACTGCCTTGGATTCAGCACCGCTTAAACCTTCGTGCTGGTGGCGATACGTGGACGACACGTTCGTCATTTGGAGTCACGGAGAATCAGCCCTGACAGAATTTCTGGATCACCTCAACAGCATCAATAAACAAATTCAATTCACCATGGAGAAGGAACAAGACGGCAAATTGCCCTTTTTGGATGTCATGGTAAACAGAAAACAGAATGGCACACTAGGCCACAAGGTGTACCGTAAACCGACCCATACAGACCGCTACCTTCACAAGAACTCCAACCACCATCCGAAACAAAAGCGTGCTATGATTAAAACTCTGGCAGACCGAGCTACACGCATTTGCGAACCACAAGTTCTACACCAGGAATTTCAACACTTAGAGTCAGCGCTCCACTCTAATGGCTACGCAAAACGAGAAATTAAGAGAGCATTACATCCTAGTAAAGGTCCCAACATCACAGAAACAGCCGCAAACAATAGGAAGGGCAAGGCCTTTTTACCGTACATCAGATCAGTCACAGACCGCATAGGCAAACTACTTAAACGCCACAACATTGACACCGTCTACAAGCCCACTAAACAGATTTGTAACATACTCCGTTCCGCCAAGGACCCCAGGGATCCTCTATCCACCGCAGGAGTATATAGAATACCTTGTTCGTGTGGCAAAGTGTACATCGGAACCACACAACGTAGTATAAAAACCCGCATTGAAGAACACAGAAGAAATTGTCGCTTGGGTCAAACTGAAAAATCAGCAATTGCTGAACATGCCATACTCGAAGAAGGGGAACACATCATCCAATATGGTAACACAGATATTCTGGCATCTACATCCCACTACTATTCTCGCTTATTCCGTGAAGCCATTGAAATACACAAGCACAAAGATAATATCAATAGCAAAGAAGGACTTAAACTCAACAGAATATGGCAAACAGCGTTAACAAAAGCAAAAATCCAGAACCCCTCTCCAGCCAATCAGACGCCAGCTCCTTGTAGTACTCCACTGGTACAAGTCCAGCCCACTGGCCACCCGGACCTATCACAACGTACTTCCCCTCCAGCCGCCGACATAAATACCGCCCCTCTGGTGGTGACCAGCACAGTTGGTGCTGAGACCTCCACCAGGAAACTTCGACCTCGCCGCCACTGATGATGTCTGCCGTAGTCGCAGACGAAACGTTTGGGAAGAAGAAGGAACCCAATAGACCACGGCCCACAAGCCCGGTTAATATTATTGCATCTAGTATTGACACCGGCCGTGAAAGCCTTAGAATTTTGAGAAATCTCTTGTATTCGAATGCAAGTTCTCGGATACTGTCACTCGCTAGTAGTAGTATTCGCTAATCGAAATCTCTTGCATTCGAATGCAAGTTCTCGGATACTGTCACTCGCTAGTAGTAGTATTCGCTAATCGAAATCTCTTGTATTCGAATGCAAGTTCTCGGATACTGTCACTCGCTAGTAGTAGTATTCGCTAATCGAAATCTCTTGTATTCGAATGCAAGTTCTCGGATACTGTCACTAACTAGTAGTAGTATTCGCTAATCGAAATCTCTTGTATTCGAATGCAAGTTCTCGGATACTGTCACTCGCTAGTAGTAGTATTCGCTAATCGAAATCTCTTGCATTCGAATGCAAGTTCTCAGATACTGTCACTCGCTAGTAGTAGTATTCGCTAATCGAAACCTCTTGTATTGGAATGCAAGTTCTCAGATACTGTCACTCGCTAGTAGTAGTATTCGCTAATCGAAATCTCTTGTATTCGAATACAAGTTCTCGGATACTGTCACTCGCTAGTAGCAGTATTCGCTAATCGAAATCTCTTGTATTCGAATGCAAGTTCTCAGATACTGTCACTCGCTAGTAGTAGTATTCGCTAATCGAAATCTCTTGTATTCGGATGCAAGTTCTCAGATACCGTCACTCACTAGTAGTAGTATTCGCTAATCGAAATCTCTTGTATTCGAAAGCAAGTTCTCAGATACCGTCACTCACTAGTAGTAGTATTCGCTAATCGAAATCTCTTGTATTCGGATGCAAGTTCTCGGATACTGTCACTCGCTAGTAGGAGTATTCGCTAATCGAAATCTCTTGTATTCGAATGCAAGTTCTCAGATACTGTCACTCGCTAGTAGTAGTATTCGCTAATCGAAATCTCTTGCATTCGAATGCAAGTTCTCAGATACTGTCACTCGCTAGTAGTAGTATTCGCTAATCGAAATCTCTTGTATTCGGATGCAAGTTCTCAGATACCGTCACTCACTAGTAGTAGTATTCGCTAATCGAAATCTCTTGTATTCGAAAGCAAGTTCTCAGATACCGTCACTCACTAGTAGTAGTATTCGCTAATCGAAATCTCTTGTATTCGGATGCAAGTTCTCGGATACTGTCACTCGCTAGTAGCAGTATTCGCTAATTGAAATCTCTTGTATTCGAATGCAAGTTCTCAGATACTGTCACTCGCTAGTAGTAGTATTCGCTAATCGAAATCTCTTGCATTCGAATGCAAGTTCTCGGATACTGTCACTCGCTAGTAGCAGTATTCGCTAATCGAAATCACTTGTATTCGAATGGAAGTTCTCAGATACTGTCACTCGCTAGTAGTAGTATTCGCTAATCGAAACCTCTTGTATTCGAAAGCAAGTTCTCAGATACCGTCACTCACTAGTAGTAGTATTCGCTAATCGAAATCTCTTGTATTCGGATGCAAGTTCTCGGATACTGTCACTCACTAGTAGTAGTATTCGCCAAACGAAATCTCTTGCATTCGAATGCAAGTTCTCGGATACTGTCACTCACTAGTAGTAGTATTCGCCAAACGAAATCTCTTGTATTCGGATGCAAGTTCTCGGATACTGTCACTCACTAGTAGTAGTATTCGCCAAACGAAATCTCTTGCATTCGAATGCAAGTTCTCGGATACTGTCACTCACTAGTAGTAGTATTCGCCAAACGAAATCTCTTGCATTCGAATGCAAGTTCTCGGATACTGTCACTCGCTAGTAGTAGTATTCGCTAATCGAAAACTCTTGTATTCGGATGCAAGTTCTCAGATACTGTCACTCACTAGTAGTAGTATTCGCTAATCGAAATCTCTTGTATTCGGATGCAAGTTCTCGGATACTGTCACTCACTAGTAGTAGTATTTGCTAATCGAAATCTCTTGTATTCGGATGCAAGTTCTCGGATACTGTCACTCACTAGTAGTAGTATTCGCTAATCAAAATCTCTTGTATTGGAATGCAAGTTCTCGGATACTGTCACTCACTAGTAGTAGTATTCGCCAATGGAAATCTCTTGCATTCGAATGCAAGTTCTCGGATACTGTCACTCACTAGTAGTAGTATTCGCCAATCGAAATCTCTTGTATTCGAATGCAAGTTCTCGGATACTGTCACTCACTAGTAGTAGTATTCGCTAATCGAAATCTCTTGTATTCGAATGCAAGTTCTCGGATACTGTCACTAACTAGTAGTAGTATTCGCTAATCGAAATCTCTTGTATTCGAATGCAAGTTCTCGGATACTGTCACTCGCTAGTAGTAGTATTCGCTAATCGAAATCTCTTGCATTCGAATGCAAGTTCTCAGATAATGTCACTCGCTAGTAGTAGTATTCGCTAATCGAAACCTCTTGTATTCGAATGCAAGTTCTCGGATACTGTCACTAACTAGTAGTAGTATTCGCTAAACGAAATCTCCTGCATTCGAATGCAAGTTCTCGGATACTGTCACTCGCTAGTAGTAGTATTCGCTAATCGAAATCTCTTGCATTCGAATGCAAGTTCTCGGATACTGTCACTCGCTAGTAGTAGTATTCGCTAATCGAAATCTCTTGTATTCGAATGCAAGTTCTCAGATAATGTCACTCGCTAGTAGTAGTATTCGCTAATCGAAACCTCTTGTATTCGAATGCAAGTTCTCAGATACTGTCACTCGCTAGTAGTAGTATTCGCTAATCGAAATCTCTTGTATTCGATTGCAAGTTCTCGGATACTGTCACTCGCTAGTAGTAGTATTCGCTAATCGAAATCTCTTGCATGCGAATGCAAGTTCTCGGATACTATGATATTGTTACTACAACAATGCTATTCAATTCTCGCCATGGTTGTTCTCGAATAAAACATTAAAATGACCCACGAAAATACAACGGTTACTCCCAATGCTAAATGCACTAAGAGGTGTAAATTAACAATTTTTATCGTGACTTATGTCCAATACACTTTCAATCACTAAAATAATTCAATTACCATTTTTGGTGACAACTAATTTATTCTCACATTTTTGCAAACCACCCAGATGATGGTAAAAAAAGAAAAAACGAAAGAAAGAAAGAGAGAGAGGGAGGGAGAGAGAGCAACATAACTCAAAGCCAAAAGTTCGGTTAAAAACCAAAGTTGGTATTTAAGTTTAATATCCTTCAAGGATGCGACACGAAGATTTTAAAAAAGAAAATCCTCCGCCCTAAGCTACCTTTTAGATAGAGAATTTTTCGAAATTTTGATTTGCTCTTGCGATTTTGAGTAAAATGCCATACGTTAAAAGATATTTTTATAGCAATTGGAACGTATATTTTGAATATTCTAGCTTATGTAGTCCTGTTTACTCTTGATGACTTGCATAACTGGTAAAGCGTAAGAGATAGACGAATTATCACTATCACTATCACTATATCACTATCACTATTATTTTAATTATCATTATTATTATCATTATTATCATCATTATCATCATCATTTCGTCGTCATCGTCATCGTCATTGTCGTCATCGCCATCATCGTCATCATTATCATCATCATCATCATCATCATCATCATCATCATTATTATTATTATTATTATTATTATTATTATTATTATTATTATTATTATTATTATTATTATTATTATTATTATTATTATTATTATTATTATTATTATTATTATTATTATTATTATTATTATTATTATTATTATTAATATTATTAATAATATTAATATTATTATTATTATTATTATTATTATTATTATTATTATTATTATTATTATTATTATTATTATTATTAATATTATTAATAATATTAATATTATTATTATTATTATTATTATTATTATTATTATTATTATTATTATTATTATTATTATTATTATTATTATTATTATTATTATTATTATTATTATTATTATTATCATTATCATTATCATCATCATCATCATTATTATTATTATTATTATTATTATTATTATTATTATTATTATTATTATTATTATTATTATTATTATTATTATTATTATTATTATCATCATCATTAATATTGTGAAGTAAGATATGACAATAATACATTATTTTCATTGTTAAACAGTAGTGTACATGCAGATACACCATTTTATGATATGCTGACTTGGAAATCAATAATATGTCAGCGTTATAAGTATGAATTTTGTGTCAAATTTATTACATTGACGTCCATACGTTCTAGTTAACTGATCCCGTAATGTGCGTTCGGTTATTTCATAAACCGAGAACAAGCCGAGTGAAACATTCGAATTCAGCATTCATGACATATGCAAACGAGAACCGAGTGAAGTATTCGATAACAGCAGAGTAGTAATTAACAAACGAGAACCGAGTGAAACATTCGAATTCAGCATTCATAACATACGCAAACGAGAACCGAGTGAAGTATTCGATAACAGCAAAGTAGTAATTAACAAACGAGAACCGAGTGAAACATTCGAATTCAGCATTCATAACATACGCAAACGAGAACCGAGTGAAGTATTTGATAACAGCAGAGTAGTAATTTACAAACGAGAACCGAGTGAAACATTCGATAACAGCAGAGTAGTAATTAACAAACGAGAACCGAGTGAAGTATTCGAATACAATCTCAGGATTCGAGAACATCTCGAGAATTTTCAAGAATCGAATACATCGACATTTTGCATTCGAATACTCCCATCACTACTTTATATCAAACCGACGGTGAAGTGTACTGAGAAACTGTGTGAGAACTTATTTCATCATTATTGTAAGTAAAATGCAGTGTTATACTGTCATTTTATTTATTCACAAGTTTCCTTTATAATTTAGCTTGGGATGAGTGTAAACTAAGGTCAAACAAAATTTGCATGTACTTTACAGGACAAAGCATTCTGGTGCTTAGCAAACTTGATACACAAATCTTGCGCCGCATTACGTTCCCATAATTTAAACTTAAAACTGACAAGGCTGTACGTTTATAGAAGATATGGTGACGATTTAATAGTGGGCTGATGATAATCAAGTGCTTGTTCCACCCGCTATCTGCTTTGTTCATGTTACTCGCTATCTGACTCACAAAGGCACTGCCAATGTTTCCAAACTCCAAACACAAACTGGGATGGTGAAGATTGTGTATGGGCTAAAACACTTCACATCGCTTATCGCGCACGTCTAGCATTATATTGCACAAGTTGTAGTAATACACGTAATTAACAATAATTGATTCCAAGGATATGGTAGTTATACTGGAATTCTGTAGTATGCTGGCCCAGTTTCACTTTGTGCAGTATCACTAAAAACACGCTAGTTTCCTTAAAACTGCTTATATCATATAAGCTAACCTCGGATACAACTCGTTTTATGATTGCAGTAGTGAAAAAAATCATATTCTTTTCTAAAACTGCTTATATAGGCTTAACCTGAGCAGACATAATCTTGGTAACCTCCGTGGAAGAACATATACATATTTACTGTGCTAGTAGAGCACACCACTTTTTTTTTCCTTTACCCGAGTGGAGGAAAGACCCATTAATGGAGACCCGCTGTTTTGGGAGGTGCAGTGGGGACTATAAACTTCACCTGAAGATACTACCCAGTAAAAAAAGCCACCACTGGACAGAATTTAGGAAAGGAAGTCCGGCAGTACTGCTATTGCACTTGCAGATTGGGGGTGCGGATATAGTGGCCACCATAGGGGTCTAAACCAGGTGAAAGTTGGGTGCCAGGAAGCAAACACAACTGAGGCCCTGATTGCGCCCTTGGGAATTCAAGTGTGGATATGTAGGTATGAACCATCCAGCTTTATCTGATGAACCTATAAAAGTGGAGCTTCCGAAAAAAGACTTCCGCTTATGATTTTATATGATATCTTTAGTGGACAATCTAACGAAGAAATAACTGAAAACATATATCAGCAAAAGTTTTCTCATTTAATGACCTTTGAAGAATTTAACAAACATTTCCGTCTACATTTTAAAACTGGTCCACGGGAAAAGGCGACGGTACATCATGTGGCTGAAGTATCGGCAAGAATGAGACAGCAGATTTTACAAATTGGGAAATTATATGTTGGTTTCCAGGCAATTACCATAAAAGACTACATAGTAGTTGCCAGATGTATGAAGTGTCACGACTTAGGGTACATAGCAAGAAATTGCAGAGCACAAGAAGCCAGTTGTGGGCATTGCGGTGAGTTGGGTCATACCAAACCTAATTGCAAAAAGATAGGACGACCGGCCACTTGTATTCCTTGCCTCAGAAGAGGAAAGATCTGTAAAAGACGACGAGACTGCCTCACTTACAAGATCTACTGGGAACGTCTGATAGCAAAAACTGATTATGGCGTTTAAGCTCCAAACATGGAATCAAAACATTCTTAAAGTAGGACAAATTAATGCTCAGAATAGCCGTTTAGTGATGGCAGAGATTAGAAAAGTCACCGAAGAAATGCAATTTGATGTTTTGTGTATACAAGAGCCATATTGCATTAAAGGTAAACCTGCACACCTTCCCATCTTCACCAGACATATTACGACAGGATTTAGTCCCAAAGCATCAATTTTAATAACGAATGCTAATCTACAAGTGACTAGGATCCATCAAGTCTGTGATGAACATACTTCATGTGTTGAAGTATGTTATAAAAGAGGAACGCTCATCTTAGTAAGCATGTATTTTCAATAGTCATCCGATAGAACCATTCATCAATAAGATGCGTATAATAAACAACATGTATCCCCATACTCCAGTCGTATATGCTGCGGATTGTAACAGCAAATCCCCCTGGTGGTATAGTACCACTAGAGATGCAAGAGGTGAACTAATGGAAGAAGCCATAGCAGAATTACAGCTCCACATTCTAAATGAGCCGCTTAACCCTCCAACATTCCAAAATGGTGCTGGTTCAACCAGTAATATTGATATTACGTTAGCAAACCACAAAGCTGCTGAGAATGTTTCGAATTGGATAGTAGGTCAGGATCTTACTACCAGTGACCATAATCTCATCTATTTCCAATACAGGCAACAACAAAACACTATAGCAACTGTTATATCTAAAAGACAAACTTTTAACATCAAAAAGGCAAATTGGGAAGCCCTGAAAGAAAATCTACTAATGCCACCCTCAATTAATGTGGGTGACGATATTGACTACAAAGCTTCTGAGCTTACTAAGGCCATTCAGAAAGCTATGATTGAGGCAATTCCAAGAAGTAAGCCACGTCCTTTTAGTAATAATATCTGGAACGAAAAATTGCAGAAACTTCGGATTAAAATGAGGGAAGCACGCCGAGCATATCAGACTTCTATCTTAAACACGGAGAGGCAAACACACCTTAGAAAATACCAACTATTGAAAGAGGAATTTAGAACTTCTTTAAAAGATCTGAGGGAAAGATCATGGGATAATTTTGTTGAGAATGCTTTAACCACCAATATATGGGGCATCCCATACAAGATAGCCACTGAAAAAATAAAGTCTCCAGAAGTCCTTTCTACATTACTTAAACCAAACGGTGAACTAACTAAAGGATGGATTGAATCTATACAAACCCTGCTAACTACTGTCCTTCCCTCAGATAACCATGAGTCAGATACTATCCAGCACAAACAACTTAGAAAGGATTTCACCTCTGATGAACCAACAGCTGGAGTCGTCTATCCCTTTGACAGATCTGAAGTTCTTCATGCATTACAAATCCTCAAAAAGAAGAAGGCTCCAGGACCTGATCAAATACATGCAGAAATACTCATACATATTGCACCAGAAATAACTCCATATCTAACAGATCTCTTTAATGAATGTCTCTGGTAAGGCTGTATTCCCTATTGCTGGAAAGAAGCCAGTATCACGATCTTACATAAAGGTGGCGATAAGGATCCTGCATTGCCAAAATCTTATAGACCGATTTGTCTACTTAACCTTTTGGGTAAAGTACAAGAAAAACTCCTATGCAAACGCATACAAGAGTTTAGGATCCTGAAAGGCCTTAATCCTACTCAATATGGTTTTAGATCTGGAAAGTCAACCACGGATGCAATAACTAAAGCCATAATTGCAGCTAAGAACTCTAAAAAGAACTATGTGATGGGTCTCTTCTTTGATATAGCTGGAGCTTTCGATAACCTCTGGTGGCCTGCACTTTTTGAACGCATGCGCCAACAAGAATACCCAAAAAGCCTTTATAGAATTCTGAAGAACTATTGTGTAGACCGCCGAGTCAACATCACAGGGACAAATAGTACCGTTACACGTGATATTACGAAAGGATGCCCGCAAGGTTCTATATTGGGTCCAATATTCTGGGATATAAGTTTGGAGCCTCTGCTTAATGAGTTAGTAGTTGACACACAAATATATCCCACTATAGCATATGCTGATGATCTGCTTTTATTAATAGAAGGAAACACCCGCCGGGAACTGGAAACAAAATCTTCTGATGTGACCCAGAAGGTATATAAATGGTGCAACTCTGTTAAACTACAAATTGCAGCTAACAAATCTGCGTATTTGCTACTTAAAGGTAAATTATTAAGAAACCCAGTTATACGAATACACGAAGAACGTATTCAACGCCACAAGTATATTAAATACCTTGGAATAACGCTTGATGAGAAAGGCAACTTCAAGACACATGTCACTCAGGTCTGCAACAAAGCCAGGAAAATTATGATGAATATTGCCAGTATTCCCCAACGTCAATATAAACTACCTCTCACTACCATTAGAACATATCATAATTGTATCTTTACTGCCATCATTACATATGGTGCAGGAGCGTGGGCACAGTGTATGCAAAAATTAAACCTCGTCGCAGATCTCAGAAAATGCCAGAGGAAAATTCTTCTCCGTTTTACTGAAGCAGCAAGAACGACCTCTACTATGGCTCTTCTTGTGGCCACTGGTACCTGGCCAATAGATCTACAGGTTCGCCTATATGGTGCTTACTACTGGCTAAAGAAAAGCAATCAACAAAAGATAGAAGATATAATAGGAAAACGATGCTATATGAAAAGACAAATAAGGGCTGAGGTAATATCCTTATGGAAGTCAGAATGGGATAACCTGCAAACTGGGAGACGCACCTATATGTTTTACCCTAATATACGAGAAAGGTTACGACTAAAGCACCTAAATCCCTTACAAGCTGCATTACACTATATTACGGGCCATGGGCCATATGGCACTTACTTAAAACGTTTTAGTATCATAAACTCTGAAATGTGCACCAGATGCAATACAGAAGATACTCCTGAGCATGTAATGTTTAACTGTGAGAAATACAGTGAAATAGGACAATCTAACAGGGAAAAGCTCATGTAGCTCACTTTATCGGAAATGGTCAGGAATAAGGAAAATCTAAATACTTTAAATGAGTTAGCGACTCAAATCAGTATAGCAGAAAGATCTTTAAGACAAACTGAACAAGAAAGAAATCTAAGAAATTTTTATACACCTCCAGCGACTGTTGTAGCACCATCCCGTCGATCGCTAAGATTGTCAAACCAACTGTAAGCAGAAAGAAGAACGAGGCCAAAACGACAGCCTGATGAGACTTGGACAGCCTACCAGAGACGAATAGCAGCGACTAGGGAACAATAAACTGCATGAATACTATGAGATCACATATAACTTTACAATATCACCAATTTTCCTTATTGTTGTTGTTAGCTAATGCTGGATTTTTGATAATGAAGTCATTAATCCTCTTGCTCTCCAATAGTTTTCACTAATGATATTGAAGAGAGTAATAGCAGTAATAGTAACCGCTTTTTAGAAAGCACCATATCTTTATGTTTTGGCGGTCACATCGCTCTCTCACAACCCCCAGAATGTCTGGAGGACCACACCTGTCGTTGGTTTACGGGTCTCACCGACCTGACCGGGAGAATTATGAAAATAAATTCACCGACCATATCCTCTGATTACCAATCAGAGGACGTATTACATGCCATGACAGGTCAGCATGTTAGGGGTTAAGATTTTATAGAGAAATTAGAGAAATGGAGAGGTTGGAAAAATAAAGACTCCCTAGCCCTCGGGAACCCTAATAACATTGGGGTCAGAAGAGAACAAGAGATGACCAAGGTAAGGTCAGATAGAAAAGTTACAGTGAGGAGCAAAACACCAGTAAGTGGAAGTAATGTTCTGCTCAGCTTGGGTACCTTGTGGTCGCTATTCACATATCCCCTAGACGGAGACCCCTGAGTCTAAAATTGAAATGTAAAGAATTAATTTCATGCACAAAAATGTAAAACTCAGAAAAAAATATGTATAGAAAGAAGTGGATGTATCCAGTGGAGTTTAAAGGGAGTGCAAAGATTATTTGAACATTTACTGAGTTTTTAAAACAGTGGCTCATGAAAAATGACTCACAGAATGTCTATTGAATATTAAATGAAATATTTTGTGGTTTTTACCTAAAAACTTAGTTCCATTGTCTTAAGGATTATTCTCAGCAAATAATCACCATTTTTTCCCTGAACCTATTTCATTCCTTAAGAAATACCTTTGATGATAATATAGACTTTTCAGTGTGAGAAAATATGCTGAAAAGGATTGTTACATTCTTAAAATGCTGTCTTAAAAATAACACATGGTTGTCTTATTTCTCAGTGATATTGAAATATGAAAGTTTTATGAAAAATGTTAAAAACTACCATAGGGCATCTGAGAAACTCTTATTGATGGAAAATACAATATCTTTGCTTAAGGAGGAAAAAGATTTCAACATAATGCAAAATGATATTTACCAATATAATGAACAACCCGCATTCTTTAATAAGTGCTAAAATATAAAACTGAAAATACAAGAAAGACAGGAGAGAAAAAGTTAATGAATTCCATTGAAGTAAAACACCTTAAAATTCTAAAGCCCCACAACAAGCTACACCTTACACTTGCTTACAAAAATCAATATTGGAAACAAACCCCAGTATGGTATTCACAGCTAGGTCCTTGCCTAAAACTGAGCACAGTGTAAGAATTACCACCTCTCAACTACCTCTGGAACTCCTTTACATCATCACACACCACTGTTTTAAAAGTATCCTCCAAACAGGAAATAAAACAATCAGTCATATGCTGAAGATAAGAACAAGGGCTGCTCATAACATGCCTACAAGTACAGAAGTAGGGATGTTAGTATCTAAAAACTGATTCTTAAGTTTCATTTGATCAACACATCACTATTACTTGTTTCTTTACCGTTTAAATTAAAGATTTAGTTTATTCCATCTACCAGCAGAACTAAAAAAAATCTATATGAAGTAAACATTTCCTTATTGTTATTTAGTTTAATTTAGGTTAGTAACTTCTGCACATTCTATTGTGAACAAATTGTAATAAATAAGTTTAAATAAATCAAAATATCCGCACACTACGTCCAGATATAAGAAATTAGGTATCTGGACATAGCTGGCAGATATTATTTTATGTTATATATTTTTTTATTTTATTTTTTTTTATTTTATATTTTATTTTTTTTATTTTATTTTATTTTATATTTTATATTTTATTTTTTATTTTTTTGTGGATATGTAGGTTAAGTTGTCTCTCCAGACAGACACAACATCGTTGCGCCATTTGGTGTGTGAGTGCAGTTCTGGGATAAACTTTAGAAAGTGTCCTGTGAGAATTTTGTCTAGATCCCACTGGCAGAGTGCACAAATTCTTACTAAAGTTGCTGAAGTTGCCATGTCATTTCAGTGTTAATTCATTGCTGCCCGCAGTATTATCTGCATTAATTTGCTGCCAATCCACACCGAGTGTTGGGGAGGATATGATGGGCTAATGGCTGGGGGTTTTGCTGCGCATCTAACAGTGAAAGCCCTAGGGCAAAGCCTACAGTGCCCCCTCTGTGCCATCCCAGCTCATGGGGCTCTGTAAATAGATTTTATCTCCACTCCAAAATAAAAAATGAGCCAGCATTTCATGGACCCAGTAACAAATGCACACAAAATAGTATGGAGTCGCACTGGCAATATATCTGTGGCAGCAAGATGTAAAAAAATCTGATGTGTTGCAGTCACATGACTTTCTCTACTCTTGTACTAACCATTCCTATAAGCTCTTATTACTATATCTTCTTTGTAAAAAATTTATTTAGACATACATTGTGTTTTAGTGAGACCTACATTTTTTGTACAGTAAGATTTTGTCTATCTCTTACGGTTTAGGAGTTATTCAAGTCATCCAGAATAAACAGGACTACATAGGCTATAGTCAGAAAATTCAAGATACACATTTCATTTATCACAAAAACATCTCAAACATATGACATTTTAATCAAAATAGTTATTGCCATTTTCAAGAAAATCAAAATGTTCCATGTAAAGGGTAGTTTAGGGGGGAGCAGTTTTCTTCAAAATCTTCATGTAGCATCCTTGAAAGACATTAAACTTAAATACCAACTTAGGTTTTTAACCGACTGTGCACACACACACAAACCTTTGTTTAAAAATGCTATTTTTTTATTCAGGGGACTCAAAACACATATTTCCAGTGAAATCTTGAATTTTTTTTTTTTTTTTGATTCAGGGGTCCTCAGAACATATATTTCCGGAGAAATCTCGACATCAAATTTTTGGGTGGAATACAATAGTTCCCTCTACTTACAGTGGAGAAAGTAATAGATTAGCTGACACCCGAGTGCATTTGTATTTAGTGTGTTGGTAAGAAAAACTAGTGTGGTTGAAAAAGCAATGTTGGTAGGTGTGAAAATCGTCTGCTAATGACCGCTAGCGCATTCAGCACAATCTAGTGTTAATTCTGCTAATGACTGTCAGCACATGTGCAGTAAGTACCTTTGGACATAGATTTTGTACGGAAAGTGCTAAAGGACACTTTCTAAAGATGAGTCTAGTTCTGGAAAAAATGGTCAGTCATTAGTTATATTTATACATTGAGTGTGTAGAATTTGGTTTATTCAGACCTTGTGAGCTCTGACGTCATCATGCAGTTGTTGCGTTTATGTAGTCCTGGAATGACGAAAAAAGTAGTTATTGCTTTGATAATGTACATATTGGGGATTGTTTAGGAACGTTTACGCGATGAGTTGGTCAGAATTCCGGCAGTCCCACTCGGCAGTGTGTACGAATGGTCACGAAAGTTGCCGAAAAACTAGTGTAGTGTAAAAAGCAATGTTGGCAGATGTGAAATAGCGTCTGCTTGTTAAGCAGTGAAATCTAGTGGGCGATTGTGAAACTACTGCCGGCGCATGCGCAGAAGGTAAGTTCGGACTTGGAATCTGGCTGGCAAGGCTGGCAAGTGGAAAGTGAACGTTTCTAAACATGAGCCAAATCTCCTACGTAAAGGGTAGTTTAAGATGGAGCCGTTTTCTTCAAAACCTTCATGTTGTATACTTGAAAGACATTAAATTTAAATGCCATCTTTGGTCTCTAACCGACGTTTCATTTTGGAGTTACGCTGTCTACAGGCTGACCCACAGACACACACAGACCTTATTGTAAAAATGCTTTTTTTGGGGTTTAGGAGGCCTCAAAATATATATTTGCTTTGAAATTTTCACATCGAATTTTTGGGTGGAATAGAATTGTTCCACTACTTAGTAGTAGAGAAAGTAATAAGGAAATGATGGTCTAAAAGACAAAATGCTTTTGAAAAAGTAATATATTCAAAGAAGTGGCTGAAGTATTATATAAACCTGTTTGTACACTTCAGAGCATCATATAGACATAACAAGCAAAAAGAAACAAAAATAAACCAACAACACGTTGACCTTCAATCCTGACACAGGTGGGAAAAAGAAAGGTAGTTAGAAACAAAAGACAAGTAGTTATATGAATGAGAGGTAGAAGTGGAGCTGAAAAGTTCAGTGCCGCAGCTGAGATCTGAATCACAGACCCTCCGCATTGTGGTCATTGCCCACACACGGCTTGTGTGTTCAAAACCACCAACAGTAAGTATGTCGGCATAAAAATAATAGGTATATGAATTTAAACCAAAAAGGTGAGTTGATTAGTAGCACTACACAACCCATATAATTTACTGGAGCATGTTTCAGAGGCTGACTTTTCTCCATTATCTGCCGGACATCGACTGGTGCTCTCGGGTGTGGATGGTGATGTTTCCTCTGAGGTCTCCTCTGGTGATGCTTCAAGGAACTTGCTGAAGATATCCTTTAGGGAAATGTCAAAATTTAATATCCTGTTTCTATTTGTCAAAATGAAGATTTGTTCCCACGTGGACAGCTCTTGTTTTCCCATTATGTATTTGAGGAGTTTCAGTTCTGACTATGTTGTTTTTTGTCCAACAGTGAACGGCAACTGCTAATTTTTCCAACTCTTTGTTTTTAACGTTTCCAAACTGTTCCTTGGAACTTATTTCTAAAGTTCTTTTGGTTTTCCCTATATACACCTCATTACATCACTGCATTCAATTTGGTATATGCCAGAGTTTTTATTGGGTGGGATGACATCTTTGATGTTTGAGTTCAGTAGATTTTTATGGAGTAGTGGTTCACTAGTGCTTGCTGAATGTTCTTTTCTTTGAAATCTTTTTTGAATTTTTTGAAGGCCCAAGGATGGAATGTGAATTTTTTAAATGTAATTTTGTTTCTGCGTGTTTCACTTTTTTTTGTCTACTAATGATTTGGAGAAGCCGTTTTTTGTGCTATTTCAATTATTTTGCAATGTTCTGCTTTGTATTCTTCTGTTGGAAGGGGAATGTTCACCAATCTATGTGTTAAGCTATTGGACTTCTTGGATTGTAACTATGAGCTTTTATGTAACTGTCCATCTGCGTTGGTTTTCTGTACATGTCAAAGTTTATTCTGTTCTTGTTTTTGATTATTTGCAAATCCAAAAATGTTAGTTTCTCATCATTTTCCAATTCCACAGTGAACTTTATGCCCTTTCTCTGGATTCTTAGGAGTTTTAGCGCATCACTGTTCTTTTTTTTTTTTTTTTTTTTTTTTTTTTTTTTTTTTTTTTTTAAACCATTGGAAATATGCCATCTACGTGCTGCTGCCAGAATAACATCCATAACATCCAGGGAAACTTATATTGATCCTTATTTCTAATGCACTCATGTAAATATCAGCCAAAAGGGTGAGAGAGGGTTACCCATTGCTAAACCTGAAATTTTACAGAAACATTTTGATTGGAACTGGGAGATGTGTTTCGTGCATAATTTGGTGGGTTGTATGTGTTCTGTAATTTCTGGTGATGACATTGCAAGTGATGTGAACCAGTTTTTGATAAATGGTGCAAGCCGTTTTAGTGCTATACAGAGGAACAGCGATTTGACATCAGAAGAGGCAAGGGTGTCCTCTTCTTTTAATTCAATGTTCTTAGTGTGTTCTATCAGTGCATAACTATTTTTGATCCTCCGATTGTCAAATTTAAGAAGTGAGCTGATTTGTTAGTTAGCCATTTTGCCACTTGGTAGGTGGGTTAGTCTATGCTGCTAACTATAGGTCTCATTGCTATGTTTTGTTTGTGTATTTTGGGTAAGCCATAGAGTCTGGGTAAGATAGGATTATCTGGTGTAACTGAATATTTGTTTGGTATTAAGCTTGAATTTGATATGGTTTTCTGAAGGACTGTATGCAAGTGGTTAGAGGGCTTTTATTGATTGCTTCACATTCACAGTCCTTTAGCCTTTCTTCCATTATGTGTATGTAATTTGATTTGTTCACTATGGCAAAATGAGTGCCCGCCTCGGTAGCATGATGGTTAGCATGTCTGCCTCTGATTCAATGTGAGAATGCTTTTTTCCGAGGTTTTCCCTTATCCTGACAAGACGAATGTTGGGTAAATTAAAGCTCTATGAACCTCAGGTTCATTTGAGTATCATTTCACCCATTTCATTTATTCACCATCCGATATGACACTACTTTGTAGGACGTTAATATTTTAAAAAAATGGCAAAATGAGTAAATGTATATCGTTATATTTAAATGGGTGCCTATATGTATGTAATTGCCAATTTCCAAAACTACTTAACCTATCACCAAATTCGGCAAGTATAAGCATTTTTGTCATGGACAAGGTTTTTGTGGTATTCACTTTAGGATGCAATACGTTACATTCACAGGGTTTTCTCTACTCACTCTCCTGTTATGAAACACAATCACTCTTGTTTCTTTACTCCTCCTTCTATAAAAAGTTCATATAATTTTCTATTTATTGAAACAGGAATGCAATGTCATATTTACACAGCTTTCCCTAATTGCTTTTCTTCCTGTAGTATTTGAAGTTGACCAATTTATATGTCTAAGAATAGCATAAAATCAATAAAATAACTATTTTGACTTTGTAATCCTCATTGGATGCTCCTCTGTGTCTAAGACTATAAAATTGCTTTTAGAGTAACATAATTTAAAATGTTTTACTATAATAATATGCATAGGATATAGATTAAAATAACCATAAAAAAGCGTTCGATTTTTCAAAATAAAAAATGTTATTCTAAACATATTACATAAAATTACCATCATTTCTTTGTACTACTATGTTGTGTGTTGAATGTAATGTAGTTTCAGATATCAGGAAGCAAACTCATAGATGTTACTAATAATGTATTCCTTTGTCCACAGACTTGCCACTGAAGTTTAAGAACAGAGCCATTGAAATACAGCAACTATACTAAAATGGATATTAAACTAGAAGTCAAAGAGGAATCTTCTCTCCTGAACTGTAGTTCACAGAATGAAAGAGAAGTTTTTCTGGCACACCTTGCAAAGAAAGTTAAAATAGAAACTATCACAAGTACCACTGATATCAAACCAGAACTTCAAGATTCCACATGTTCACAGAATGAATACCATCTATTGATATTCAATGAAACCATCAATGAAAGTGAAATTGAAACCAAGATAGATATTAAGGAAGAAGACTGGATGGGGGAAAGAGCAGATTCATATATTAATGATATTAAAGTAAGTTGTACAAAAAAGTGCATCACTTTTCCTTCTTTTTCTTATAAATAGTGTAAAACATTAGCTATAAGAAATATGTTTTATAATATAAATCAACTTAAAATGCCTTTTCTGCACACTGATACTTGCTAATATAATATATGCTATTTTATAACGTTGATCAAACCTTATTGCTTGAAAGCTACAGAGTATGGGGTTCATCATTGCTCTAGTTTCATTATTATAATCATCAATAGCTAGTGAGTAATACCTTTGTTTTGCTTCATTCGTTGCTCCTTTAGGTATTTTACCATATGCACTGATGTGTACTGTAGTGTTTGTGTTATAAATTATGTGATATACTAGGAACAAACTTCTTTTATTTGAACAGTACTTTCTCATACTTATTTAATCTGTTTGACCGTCATTATCTATGATGAATTTATTGTTTTTTTGGAGAAGTTACTTTAAATGATAACTTAAGTTTAAGAAATCTTCAAATTTGTTGTTTACTTGAATGTTGACATAGACATAAGTCTACTGTTCATTCTTCAACAACAATTCGAATTTACAGGTATACTGATCACTATTCTTTTGTAATTTACTTTTCCACTATCAGTCTGTTACTAATAAGATGTGTCGGTAATACCCATTTCTTACAAAACCACCTAACAAAGGATTGGCTGGTGTGCAAACTTAAATTTCTCCCACCTATATCATCATTTTTTCTATTTCATTTGAATGTAACGTCCTGTAACTATCCTTATGCAAACAAATTAAAAAGTCTATTACGAGGGCGGTTTAGAAGAGTTCTCGGAATCACTAGGACAGGTTAGCGCTAGTGCAATGAGTTGTTCATGTGATATTCATTCCACTGTTGCCTATAAAGAGTGTGACATTAGTGCTCTTGGAAGAGCATTGTGGCAGTGATTTGGCTCTATTGTTCCCACGTAGTGATTTTTCATGGTGGAAAGGTCAAGATTTGAGCAGTGATTAAGTACTTGGTAAAGAAAGGTATGAAATCAAAGGACATTCATGCCGATTTCCAGAATAAACAGGGGCCCTATGCTCCTTCATATTCAACTGTTACCAAGTGATCAAATGAATTTAATTTTGGTCAGTAGAGCTTGACAATGACCGTGCAGTGGTCATCAAAGAAGTGCCACTATCCCAGAAATCATTGCAAAAGTGCACAAAATGGTAATGCAGGATCGTTAATTGAAAGTGTGATGTCATCTTAAAGGGTATGTCACATTTTAGGTGAACAACTAAATGTGAAAAAAATATTGGCAAGATGGGCGCCATGACTCTTGATGCTGGATCAAAAATGTGTCAGAATGAAAATTTTGGAATAATGCTCAACCCATTATTTATTTATGCCAACAAACTTACTGTTGGTGTTCTTAAACATACAAGTCGTGTGTGGGCAAAGTTTCAGACTGCCTTTGTGGTTTACCAGGAGAAATACGAACTGGTTTGAGAATTTAATGCCATTCTGGCAGTTTGTCACAATAGCTCAGTGGTAGAGCAGCCACCCGGTAAGCGGAAGGTCTGTGATTCAAATCCCAGTTGTGGCGTTGAATTTTTAAGTTCCAGTTCTACCTCTCAAATGCTCAACCCATTTTAGCAGAAACCAGCAAGACTTCTTGCGCCGGTTTCTGACTACAGATAAAACTTGCCTCCACCACTATACCTAGAGACAAAACCACAGTCAAAGCAGTGGAAACATGGTGATTCCCAAGAACAGCAAAGACAAATCTTTTGGCAGCAAAGGTCATGTCATCATTATTTTGGGATGCGAAGGGGATCTCTTTGTAGACTATCTCCCCACTAAGTAAAAAATTATTGGAGAATACCATGCTAACCTCGTGGACCAATTACAACAAAATATTCAGGAAAAGAGGTCAGGTTTAGGAAGGAAGAACGCCATCTTCCATTAAGACAATGCACACCCACAAACATGTGCTGTCGTCATGACTAAATTACATAACATAATTAATGCTACATCTAGCTTAGTCGCCCTATATGGTTCCATTAGACTTCTATCTCGTGATTGCCGGAGCTGACAGCTATTTTGTAAGTCTGGAGCAATCTCATTGTTGAATTGGGATCAAAGAATTGGAACTTCGCTGAGCCAAGTGCATTAATCTACAAGCAGACAACTTTGACAAGTAAAAAGAGTTTCTGAGAAGTGCTTTTTCTATTCTGTTCCCAGAACTTCTCAAACCACCCTAGTACTATAACAGTTCAATTTATGAAACAAAATGGGACCATTCTGATTTACATATAACTGGTTAAACATTTCTACCAGAGGGTTTATGATACTATTCACAGGTGCTGTGGTTGTTTCCGTATGAGGCCCTTAGAATAGGCGCCAAAAGCTAGTTTTGAGAAAAATGCTATTAAAGTTTTACTATGCAGTACATATTAAAATCATTTATAGAGAGGTTAAAAATTGCTCAGATTTGAATCTAGTGGATTAATATGGTTAATTTGGAATGTAAAATGTTGTTTGCAAGATATTTAAGATTTCATCAACAACATAATTTAGATAACGTATGCTTTCACGCGTGTTATAACCAAAACGTTTACTCGTAAAGTTAGCATTTTGCAAGCAACACTTTAACTAATATGAGGTGCTTAGAATAGCAAGGGTGTATGCGCCAAAATATGAATTTTTTTAATTTAAAAGGTGAGTTAATTAATAACACTGAACAACACTTAAAACATATTTTTCCGGGACGCGTTTCGAAGGTTAATTTCCTCCATTATCAACCGGACAATAACTGGGTTTCCATGGTGTTTCATGGTGTGGATGGTGATGCTTCTTCTGATGTTTCTTCTGGTAACGGTTCAATGAACTTACTGAAAATGTCCCTCTGAGGAATGTCCAAATTAAATACTTGGTTTCTATTTTTAAAATAAAGATTTGTTCCCATGTGGGCAGTTCTTGTTTTCTGGCTATGTGTTTGAGAAGTTTCGGTTCTAGCTTTATGTCATGATTTTCTGTCCAAAAGTGAAATGTAACCGCTGATTTTCCTAATTGTTTACTCTTAATGTTTCTAACATGTTCCTTGGATCTAATTTCTATATTTCTTTTGGGTTTTCCTATGTATATTTCATTACAATCACTGCATTCAATTTGGTATATGCCAGATTTTTTGTTAGGTGGACTAGCATCTTTGATGTTTGAAAGTAGTAGGCTTTTTATGGAGTAATGGTTTACTGCTGCTAGCTGAATGTTGTATTCCTTGAACACTTTCTTAAATTTATCAAAGGCCCATGGATGATATGTGAGTTTTTTTAATATCATTTTTGTTTTTGCTGCTGTGAGAGTTGTAGTTTCTTTTAATAATTTTTTCTTTTCTGCTCGTTTTACCTTTTTATCTACTAATTGTTTTTCTAATTCTAATTTTTCTATTTTTTATAGAATTCTATATCTAATTCTAGATAAAAAGGTAAAACGAGCAGAAAAGAAAAAAATATTAAAAGAAACTACAACTCTCACAGCAGCAAAAACAAAAATGATATTAAAAAAACTCACATATCATCCATGGGCCTTTGATAAATTTACAAAAGTGTTCAAGGAATACAACATTCAGCTAGCAGCAGTAAACCATTACTCCATAAAAAACCCACTACTTTCAAACATCAAAGATGTTATTCCACCTAACAAAAAATCTGGCATATACCAAATTGAATGCAGTGATTGTAATGAAATATACATAGGAAAACCCAAAAGAAATTTAGAAATTATATCCAAGGAACACGTTAGAAACATTAAGAGTAAACAATTAGAAAAATCAGCGGTTACATTTCACTTTTGGACAAAAAATCATGACATAAAGCTAGAACCGAAACTTCTCAAACACATAACCGGAAAACAAGAAGTGTCCACATGGGAACAAATCTTTATTTTAAAAAATAGAAACGGAGTATTTAATTTGGACATTCCTCAGAGGGACATTTTCAGTAAGTTCATTGAACCGTTACCAGAAGAAACATCACCATCCGCACCATGAAACACCATGGAAATCCAGTTATTGTCCGGTTGATAATGGAGGAAAGTTAACCTTCGAAACGCGTCCCGAAAAAATATGTTGTAAGTGTTGTTCAGTGTTATTAATTTACTCACCTTTTAGATTAATTACAACAACACTGTTTTCAAATTTCTATGAAAGGAAGATACGAATTTTTTGTTTTTCTTGCAACATATGGTATGAAGCCTACTCTTTAATGCCCGTTAAGTGTGAATGGTTGATACGTCCTGGATATGAACGAATTCTCCATTTGAATACAGCACGGTGTTAGACCTAACGCGCTTCAGCCGGATCTCGAGAATAGTGAAGGTGCATAAGCCAACCTGCCGGCCGCTACGCTGTGACAGTTGCTCTTGAAGAGAATGCAGCAATAAATCACTTAAGAGAGGGCACTGTTTATTTTCAGGCTTTTACCCCTCATAAATGGTTATTCCTTAACATTTGAAACATTTTTTGCGGTTTTGTGAATAGTTTTTGCCTGGATGTACTCCCTGCCTGTACGGGGTATTTCTTTGGTTCAGTCTGTTGCTTTTAAAGAAACCTGTGTTTAGTGGCTTGCAGCTCTCGGTTTAACTTCTGTTTAGCATTATGTTTCAAGAGTAGTTGTGTTGTTTACTAACAATACCATTGAACAAATCTTTAGTGCATTTAGAGTAGTGATTTACTTTTATTAAGCACTATGAGTGACACAGAGTCGTCAAGTAAGTCGTCCCAGAAAACACTGCATGCAGAAAAACCAACGGAAAATGCATATGGTTAAGAAGAAGAGAAATACAGGTGAAGAACACGTAAGTTTAAAAAGCAAACATGTAGTAAAGGCACACACCAGAGGTAGAAGAGACAGCAGTGGCGGATGACATTACTAACATACTCCGGCTCCTCATGGCACAGCACAGCGGTTAAACATCTTCGGTGATCTAACCATACTTTTTGTTAACTTCTTTATATTCACTTTAGAGGTATTGTTTTTTAGCATTAGAGCAAATATTTACCAATATTAGTTAAAGTATTGCTTGCAAAATGCTAACTTTAGACGTAAACGTTTTGGTTGTAACACGCGTGAAAGCATACGTTATCTAAATTATGTTGTTGATGAAATTAACCTTCTGAAATCTTAAATATCTGTCAAGTTACATTTTGCATTCCTAATTAATAGTATTAGTGCATTAGAGTAACATCTGAGCAACTTTACTGCCTCTAGGCATGGTTTTAATATGTACTGCATAGTAAAACTTTAATCTCATTTTTCTCAAAACTAGCTTTTGGCACATACGCCCTTGCTATTCTGAGGTCCTCATATTGGTAAATATTTGTTCTGATACTAACAAAAACTACTTCTAAAGTGAATATAAAGAAGTAAGTTAACAAAAAGTATGTCTAAATCACCTAAGATGTTTAACCGCTGGTCCAAGTTGTGTTTTACCGAGAGGAGCCGGAGTATGTTAGTAACGTGAAATGTCGCCATCCGCCACTGCTGTCTCTTCTACCTCCGGTGTGTGCCTTTACTACATGTTTGGTTTTTCAACTTACGTGTTCTTCACCTGTATTTCTCTTCTTCTTAACCATATGCATTTTCCGTTGGTTTTTCTGCATGGGACGACTTGCGTGATGAGAAATAGAATCATTGTGTGTCACTCATAGTGCTTAATAACAGTAAACCACTACGCTAAATGCACTAAAGGTTTGTTCAGTGGTATTGCTAGTAAACAACACAACTCTGAAAAATAATGATAAACAGAAGTTAAACCGAGAGCTGCAATTAACTAAAGCTTGTTACAGCTTTCTTTAAAAGCAACAGACTGAACCAAAGAAATACCCCATACAGGCAGGGAGTACATCCAGGCAAAAACTATTTACAAAACCACAAAAATGTTTCAAATGTTAAGGAATAACCATTTATGAGGGGTAAAAGCCTGAAAATAAACAGTGCCCTCTCTTTAGTGATTTATTGCTGCATTCTCTTCAAAATCGGCTGTCACAGCGTAGCGGCCGGCAGGTTGGCTTATGCACCTTCACTATTCTCGAGATCCGGCTGAAGCGTGTTATGGCTAACACCACGCTGTATTAAAATGGAGAATTTATTCATATCCAGGGCGTATTAACCATTCACACTTAACAGGCATTAAAGAGTAGGCTTCATACTATATGTTGCAAGAAAAACAGAATATTCGTGCTTTGGCGCTTATGCCCTTGCTATTCTGAGCACCTCGTATAAGCTTTTAGTGTACTTTTGGCTTGATAAAAATTACTTTTAAGAAAGTTAATGGTGAGAATGCTTCACTCTGCAGAAACATGTATCTGCAAAGAGGATAGAAGAAAACTCTATTGTTTCAAATGCATTCAACAAATTCTTTCTAGATAAAACTATTAAAAATCCTAGAATAAATAACCTTACTTTCATTTAATGATTTCAGTTCATCTTTTAATGCTTGTCCTATGGTGTGCTCCGTATAGTCCAAGTTATCCCAAATCTGAAGCAAGCTCAGATGAGCAAAAATTCTAATGTACACAGTAAATGTGGAGGTTAATTGCCGCAGAAGATTGACACAATTTCATTCATAAAACTACTGAAATGAATTTTTAGTTTCAGACCATTGAACTATCCAAGTAATAATAAAAACGATGTAATATTTATTTATAGCTATTTATAAATAAAATTTTGGAATGCTGAGGATCTTCACACACAGATGCTTTATACCTTTTAATAGAAGAATGTAATTTACCTAAATTCAATGTTTTTTATTTAAAGTAGCTTCTTGTGTTTCTTTTGCTCTTTCTGAAGATAAGAGTCAACCAGATCATGTGTTTTACAAGTGTATTATTATGTTACAGGATGAAACACCTGAGGACTTTATTCCACAAAACCACTAAGGTAAGTCATCTGATTGATCATTTGTACAAGAAGCTACCTATTTCTATTGAATGTTCTTCATATTCTCTTTTAGTGTTATGTATAAATTTTTTTAACCTATTACTGTGTTGATTTTACTTTGTATATATGGCAATCTTATCTTTCTATATACATATATATTTCTTCTGTTCATGTGTATGTGATTGAACTCTAAATGGTTGGACTGATTGTTATGAAATGTTTTGTGTGTGCGTGTTTTTGAATAAACGTATTAGAGGATGGTTTAAATTCACAATTTCGTCAGACAGAAAATGTTTTATATATATTTCTTCTGTCTGAGTATTGTTATGTGACTGAATTCCAGAATTATTGGACTGATTGTTATGAAATGTTTGTATGTGTGTGTGTCAAGAATGGTTTAGATTCATAATTTGATACAATAGAAAACGTTTTATCGTTATATATGCATATATTTCTTGTATCCATATGTATGTGACTGAACTCCTAAATGGCTGGAGTGTTGGTATGTATGTGTCTGTGATTAAACTGATTCAAGAGTGGTATAGGTTCACAATTTGATCTGATAGGAAATGTTTATTCTTTATATATATATTTCTTCTGTCCGTGTGTAGGTATGTGATTGAACTGCTAAATGCGTCTACTGATTGTTATGAAATGTATGTGTGATGAAACTGCTTCGAGAATGGTTTAGATTCACAATCTGATTCAACAGGAAATGTTTCCTCCCTTTATTTATACAGTAGAGTCTCGGTTATCCGACATTCCGTATCATCCGACATACCTATACCTATTAAGAGAAAAACATATCTCTCAAATAACAATCACTTACTAAAATTAGGTTGCTGATGAAAGGTACTATAAGAAGGAATGTGTTTTGCGAGGGCTCGTGAGAAGGCAAGAAAGGGAATACAAATCGAAGTATATAGAGTGAGAATTTGGCTATTTACCACGTACAGAATAAGTTCAAAAGCCGGAGATTAAAAAAAAAAAAAAAAAAAAAAAAAAAAAACGATCGGCGACTATGGCGTGGTTCGTATTTATAATTTTGGTACTGTTAGTGATCGGCGGAGTTGAGCAAAACCCGGGGCCGGATTCGCAACAAAATGTCATGAGCATGTTGGAAGGTATTGCAGAGGACATAACACTATCAAAGGAATGGAAAAGAAAATCGAAGATAAGATGGATGGAAAATTTGAAGACTTAAAAAAATGTGGAGAAGATCTGAAGATGAAGTAAGCAGGAAAATAGCCGAATGCGAGCAAAGAATTACATTCTTGGAAAAATCTGATTATAGAAGAAGGAGAATGAATATAATAATTTTTGGAGTTGAAGAATCACGAGAAAAACGTGTTTGGGACCAGATTGAGGAGAGTTTGAAGCACAAACTGGGATTAAAAATAGAGGGTTAGGGAGATAAATGATACATTTAGAGTTGGAAGGAAAGGTAAAAATCCGAGACCAGTGATTGTCAGGTGTGCTACAATGAAAATAAAATGGACAATTTTATCAAATACTAGAAAATTAAAAGGTACCAGAATATTCATTGAACAAGATTATGGGAAAAAAAGACAGGGATATCAGAAACATGTTACTATAAGAAATTAAGAATGCTACGGCCAAAGGAGAAAAACCTTTCATTAGAGGTCTAGATTTGTGGATCAATGGAAAGAAACAGGGTATGCATCAGCGAAATTCTACTCACGTGACAGAAGAACAAAGACAAGCAGTATCCAGGGACAGCAGGGAGGAACCGTATACATCACCGAATTCGAGAGGAGGAGCTACTGGAGCAAGGACTATGTCACCAAATACGTCACAGTATAAGAAAGATGGCGGGGAGCAGACATCACTCAACATATCACCGAGCAAGAGGTTTCAGCCGGATAAACAGCTGACTGAAGATACCAGAAGGGATGTGCTTGCAAGGACAGCGGGTTTGGACATGTGAAGAGAACGGGTCTCAGCATTGTATCCACAGGCGGAGGCAGTATTGTGCAAGCACGGGACCATGATGGGGAGGAAAAACAGATGGAAAGGTTAACTAGGAGTAAGGCCACAGTGCAACAATTCAGGTTTGAGAGAAAGGGATCTGTATAGGGAAAGGATTTGAGGGTTATATTCTGGAATATTGAAGGCTGGTGGGGCAAGGTGAAAATGGAGAAATTTATCAAATTCTAAACCTAGCGGATATGATAGGTGTGGTGGAAACTTGGCTGTTAAGAGATAATAATGTGGATTTTAGTGATTTTGACTTTTATGGGAAATGTGGCACTGAACAGAAAGACAAAGGTAGAGGTTCAGAAGGTGTAGGTTTATTAAAGAAAAAGACCCTAAAATTTAAGGCGAACATTTTGAATGAACTAGGTGAAAAATCAGTTTTGTGGTGTGTACTAAGTGGACTAGGGAGAGGGAAAGTGTATATGTGGCAATAGTGTATAACCCGCCAAATACCTCAGAATTTTATGACCCACAGTTATTTGTTAAGATGAGACAAAACATGAAAGAAATATTTAACAGAGGCATACACAAAGGATTTGTTATAATGGGTGACTTCAATGCAAGAGTGGGGGAAAATCAGTTGCAATTAATAGATTTTGAAGGGGAATTAAATGGTTTAAGAAAAGAGGTGGAGGAAAGAAGGAGCAAAGATAAATGTATTAATAACGAAGGTAAGAAACTAATAGAATTTTGTGAGGAGAATAATTTGATGATGTGCAATGGGGTGAAAGGAAATGACAGTCTAGGATAGTATACTTTTATGAATAGAAATGGTCAAAGTGTAATAGATTATATTCTATATTCTGCAGATTTGGATGAATACTGTGTAGACTTTGAGGTTCTAAATATAGCTAGTTATAGCAACCATTTTCCTTTAAAGGCAGTATTCACAGGTCTAGATAAAGAAAATGAATTATGCTCTGAGCAGAATGGAATAAAAATTCATATATATAAATGGAAAGATGAGGAAGTAGAAGTATTTATGGAGGTGCTGGAAAACCAGTCAAATATGTAAAGGGTGGTTGGCATAGAGGAAATGCTGAGAGAAAATAAAATTGAGGAAACTGTAATAAAACTAGAGGAGTTAGTGAAACAGGCAGGGGTAAAAATGAGAATGATAGACAAACCAAATATTAGAAGAGGCTGGTATGATGAGTGTAGCAAGGCAAAGCAGAGAGTCATAAGGGAATTAAGGAAATGGAGACAAACAGGAGACGTACAAGAAAAATATTTTACAATTGAAAGATGGGGTACAGGCATCTCATGGAAGCTAAAAAGAAGGAATGGGAGGAAAATATGTGTAAAAAATGAGGAAGGCAGTAAAAGAGAATGATACAAAGGCAATTTGATCCTTAGTGGAACGAACCTATAAGGTTAGAACTAGGGAAAACAATATAAGTTCAGAAGCATGGTGCCAATACTTTGAAAGTCTGTTAGGGATAAAACAGGGGAGGCAAAGTATTCAAGAATTGGATAATACAAGTGACATCCAGCAATTAGACAGTAGAATAAGAATAGAGGAAGTAAGGGAACAAGTAAAAAGACTAAAAAGGAACAAAGCAGGTGGTATAGATGGGATTCCAGGGGAGTTTTGGAAGGCATGGGGTAGAAACGAGAATAGATTAAATTTGCTAGTGAGAATTCTAAAAAAAGTCTTTGAAGAGATTAAGGTTTCAAGTAGTTGGAGAAAGGCAATGATAGAGCCAATATTTAAGAATAAAGGGGAGGTAGATAACCCTGTAAACTATAGAGGAATTAGCTTATTATTTGTGCTAGGTAAGATATATACTGGAGTTTTGGCAGAAAGAGTACAAAAGTGGGCAGAAGACGAGAGGAAGCCATCAGATTTCCAAGCAGGATTTAGACAAGGCAGGAGAACAGTGGATAATATCTTTGTGACAACTACATTTATAAGTGAATATTTAGCAGACAAAAGGGGGAGGGGCCTTTGATACAATAACTCGCGAAGCACTGTGGTACAAATTGAGTAAAAAGGGAATGAGCAACATATTTATTCAGAGTTTACAAAGCATATATAGACAATGAGTTTTGTATAAAGATGACAAATAATAAAGTAACAAAATACATTCAAAATAATACAGCGTTGAGGCAAGGCTGCAAGTTGAGCCCTGTACTGTTTAATTTGTTTATAGATGATATTCTGGATGCAACTAGAATGGAAAATAGGCATATGGCAATAATTAATAACAGGGAAATACCTGGGTTGCTATTTGCGGATGATTTAGTAGCAGGAGCTATATCCAAAGTTGGGATAGATAGAGCAATTGAAGCAATAGATAAATTTTGTAAGGAATGAAGCCTAAAAATTAACGTAAACAAAACCAAAATTATGGTATTTAAGAAAGGTAACAAGTTAAGAAAAGGGAAGAAATGTACTGGCAAGGAAGGGAAATTGAGGTGATCAATACATTTAATTATCTAGGAATAAGACTAAGCAGTAAGGGTGGGTGGAAAGACAGAAGAGAATGGCAATGGCTAAAGGTAAAATTGCATTAAAAGCTATTAAAGCATGCCTAGGTAAATTACCAGGAATGCAAATAAAACAGCTGGAGATAATTTACACAGCCATAGTAGAAGCAAAAATGCTGTATGGGGTGGGGATACCGGGTTTGGAGGAAGGGGGTGCAAATATGGATGTGACACATAGAAACTTTTGCAAGCAAGTTTTGAGCTTACCACAAGCTTTACCAAATGGAGTGACACAAGCAGAATTGGGAAGACTGGGAACTAGAGGGATAATGGTGGAAAGGATGTTAAAATATTGTACGCAAATTAGGAGTTTAGATGAGCAGAATATTCCACGTCAATGCTTGATAGTACAGGAAAGACTAAATCAGAAAGATTCATGGCTAAACAAGATAAAGGAAATGATGTTAAAAATAGGGGTTGGTCTCAGGTGGGAAAACGGATTTATTGCAAAGTGGATTTTGGGAAGAACTTAGGCTAAGAACGGAAGATATTGAAAGGCAAGAAATGATAGGAAGTTTCAATTTGAAAAGCTCACTGGAAGTTTACAGAGAGATGAAAGTGAGCTGGATCAAGGAAAAATATATAGACATTTGTGATAAAGCAGCAAGAGAAGGCTTTGCATGGGCCAGAACAGGGGTGGTGAAACTGAACGGGTTGAGAAGAGGGAGGTCCTAGAGAAATGCCCATTATGTCACCAAAGGGATAAAAAATGGCATTTACTTTTAGAATGTGAAGAAACTAGGTCGCTTAGGGAGAGGATAGGTAAAAAAGATTGGGCAAGGCTACCAAATGAAATTCAAGCAATGAAGTTGATGAGTGTAAAAAGTAGGAAAAATTTAATTGAAATTGGGAACTTTTTGGGCAAAGTAAGAGCCATATGGTTGAGGAAGATAAGTAAATATGATGAAAATGAAGATGAAGTATTTTAGATAAGATGGAAATAGGGACCCATTAGCTCGACAACCTCAGTGTTTGAGCCTAATGGGCCCAAAGGTAATCAGTAACTCAATGTAAAGCGCGTCTCACCCTTAAAAGACAGTACACGTTAAATGGAGCGCAGTGTTGCAACATGTACTAGTTGCGAATCTTTCTCCGCGAGCGACTCGAGGTGGCCTGAGTCCTGTACTTAGTCCTTCAATTGCTGCTTGACGAGAAGGGCACTTTTAATTTTGGTATGCCTCCATGCCTTTGTTACTGTATAACCTAAATTTACAAATGACTCGTCTGTATAAACAATTGATTTCCCCTGGTCCCTAAACCTTTTTACGTATTTTAGATATTTATGTCGCCATCTGATGATATCGATATCGTCTCTTTCTATTAATATGTACTTGTTACCCTTTCTTTCATATTTGAACCCCAAATCAGAGTGGCCCTTGAGAAATTTGGTAGGGTCTCATCACTGTTGAACTATGACAAAATTATATTCAGCGTGGGTGGAATATTTGCAAACAGTAAAGAATGAACAATTCGCCGCACTCCACCTTGCACTATTCAATCACATTGCGTTAACCTAGCGTTTTGTGTAGTCCCGCCCTTTTTGCTTTCTTTTTCGATGGCGTTCTTAGAGGTCCTTTCATTAGTTCCTTTTTAATCATACACACTACTGCTTCTGAACACCCGATAGCCTTAGCTGTTTCTTTTACCGTCTTACTTACACGCATTTTACTTAAAAAATAATCTAACACATTCATAATTATTTGGCGTTCCTTACTTCTTTATTTACCAACATATCGTCCCTTCCTAGCTTCACCCTCCATAACTACAAATATTTACAAAAATATTAAACAAATAACGCAATAACAGCTCACAGTTACACACACGGCTTCTTTCGAACTAATGCTAGTGCTGCTCCTTATACTATCTTCTGTGTCAGGCCTGACGCTGAATAGATGAATACCTTTTGTTTGCCTTACTGGATAAAAGAAAGAGGTTACTGCCTTTTGGTTTATTTTAAAAACTTTCTCCAACCTTCCTCAACATTTGTTCTCGCTGGTTCCCTGATGTAAACTCAATAACAAAAAAGTTTCACACTGCGTAACTTTTGCAGTGCACATATATAAAATGTTCTGAAAACATTTAATTTAAAAAATTATAACACTTAACTGGGTAAACATAGAGAATTCAAAGTGGGCAGGTAGTAGCACTACGGTTTACTCTACCTAAGAAAAAAATATAGATGCATTCTAGCAGTTAGTTTGTTAGTGCGTGATGAGTGTAGAAACAGCAAATATCGGACTTCTATTGAAAAAAACGTTTTCTGAAGAAATTTGGACCTATAGAAATGTATAATGACTCTGAAAAGGATATAACCTGACAGAGAAAAAGATTCTGCATAGGATAATGTGTTCAAACCTGAAATTTATAACAAATGAATATTTATACCGTGCTATTAGGAATCTGGCAACAGAGCGAGGGTAGAAAAGGATGCGGCTAATGGCAACTTGTTTGCGCTAGATACAGAGATGTCCCATTCAACTCCATACGGTCTTCTAAGAGTGAAACGCTATATAGTAACAAGTATGTAAATGTATAATAATTTGTAAATGAAATGTAAATAAAGATTACATTACATTACTGAAATTATTATTACGTCAACTTCTCCTCGGGAGAGGTGTAATGTTGTCAACAAGTTAGCCATAACACTTGATACTTGAGACACAAACAAATGCTCGGGACCATGCAGATGTAATCTGTATTAGCCTACTATGAAAACAAAGGTAGTTTGTTCTCAACACGGATAAAGTAATTGGAATTCACTGTCTTATATAAAAGTCTTAACATACTGGTCTAACAACACTGAGGAGTAAATTGTTTATCAATGCTATTAATGTGCATCATCGAAATGCCATTCAACAAGCAAGCAGATTTTATTGAAAAGTTTCTTTTCCTAAGACATTTGGAGCTTCTTTTTGTTGTTTTGTTCAATATTACATGTACAATTGGCTTGAGTATTCAGTAAATACTGAAAAACCAACAATTGTTTTAGTGATACAGTATACCTACTATGTTTTACTCAATTTTCCAACTTATTTTGTATTATCCGACATTTTCAGTTATCCGACGTGGCCCAGGTCCAGTTTAGGTCAGATAATTGAGACTGTGCTGTACATATATACACACTGGTGCTCAAAAGTTCCCGGACACCTGTGAAAGTGATGCATTTCTTGAATAACAATCTGTGTTTAAAGAACTTAGACAAGGATATCCTATTACAAGTTCATAAACATGTGTCAGTGTTGTAAACAGACATTGATACTTCATTATAAAATAAGAACAAATTAGAAACTAAAAACTTCACTTATCTTAGTATGTTGATATTCTTTTTCTATTTTTCTGACCCAGGGGTTTCAAGCTATATCCAGCTCATTCTCAAAGTCGTATAAACAAAATCGTTGCCAAGCTACAATCTTTTATTTTTGTGAAAAACAATTATTCATATTCAATTTTTTATTTACCCCTTAATAAAGATGAATTTGACATAGAATATAAACATATTATTAACACTGCAGTAATTAATGGTTTTAATACAGATTTTATACATAAAAGGATAGGGGAATTTAAATATCAAAAAGCTGTCAAAGAAGTTTCAACCCTTAAAAAAATAAAAGATAATTATATTTTTAAAAAGTTTACTTACCATCCATGGGCTAATAAAAAATTTACAAGGATTTTTAAAGAATATGGAATAAATTTGGTCCCTCAAAATAAATTTAATATACAAAATTTACTTAATTTTTCAAAAAAAGATAAAATACCAAATTATAAAAAATCTGGCATTTATCAATTTAGCTGTTCAGATTGTGATAAAGTTTATTATATTGGTAAAACTAAACGTCATCTAGAAACCAGAATAAAAGAACATTTTAGAAATATTAAATATAAACAAACTGATAAATCAGCTGTGGCAGATCATGTTTGGTCATTTAATCATGAAATTAATTCAGAGGTTAAATTATTAAAACAGTTAAGTAATCCGATAGATTTAATGGTTTGGGAAAAAAGTTTTATTTTAAAAAACAGGAACCATGTCATGAACTTTGAATTGCCATCTATGGATTGTATTTATAAATTTTTGTTTTCAGAGTTTGGTAAATAAAAAATTGAATATGAATAATTGTTTTTTACAAAAATAAAAGATTGTAGCTTGGCAACGATTTTGTTTATATGACTTTGAGAATGAGCTGGATATAGCTTGAAACCCCTGGGTCAGAAAAATAGAAAAAGAATATCAACATACTAAGATAAGTGAAGTTTTTAGTTTCTAATTTGTTCTTATTTTAGAATCTTGTTGCTTCACTGTTAATAGCTTCAATTTTTACTTAATTTAACTTATTTGGTTTGAAGCATTTGTTCCTGGCTACAATTACCATTTTAACTATGATGGATAATAATTTAGAATTTAATAGTTATTTGTTTAATTTAAAATTATATGGAACTAAATATCAAATTAAATCATATTTAAAATTACAAGAGAAAAAGAGACATATTCTTGCAGACATTAGGTTTTTGAATATTTGTTTAAAAAGAAAAGTAACCCCTGTTTTTGTTAGAAGAATTGTTAAACTAGATAATAATAGTATTCATCAAAAGTCAGCAGAAAAGAAAGTTATTGAGGTTGAAAGAAATTTGCATTTTAAAAAATTAAATAATATTGAACTTAGGTTATATGACTTACATTTAAAATTAACAAGTATTTTAGGAAACTTAATTTGGGTTAATTTTGAATCAAAATTGTTTGAGTATCTAAATTTTAGCATGAAAAGAAAAACTAATAGGTTAAAAAATAAGTTAAATAGATTGTGCCAAAAACAACAGAAATTGAATATAAATGAACCAAATAATCGAAAAAATAATGTAATTAATTTATCAAATTGTAACTTTAATGAGAAAGAAATAAATTTTCTAAACAAAGGTATGAAAACTTGTGTAAGTTTTTCAAAAAACATAGATGATTTTGTTGCAGATATTGAAATTGCCAGTCAAGATTTAAATGACATTAATAAATCTTTGAATAAAGTGAGATGCACTAAAATTTTGAAAGATATAAATAAAAATCATCCTAAAAGTAATTATAATAATCAGGTTATTAAATCATTGAGAGAAAAGGATGTAATATATACTAAAGCCGACAAAGGCAACAAAATTGTAATTTTAGATCAAGCTGATTATATTAATAGAGTAGAACTTTTGCTTGAAAGTAAAGATTATTTAAAAATTGATAATGATGCTTTAAAATTATGTATTTTAACTTTTAATAAAACTCTTAATGAATTAAAAATGATACCTAAAAAGGAAAAAAGTATTTTAAAGTCAATAATTCTGTTTTACCCAGGTTATATGCACTTCCAAAAATACATAAACCAGGAAATAAAATGAGACCCATAATAAATTCAATTAATTCACCTACATATAATTTAGCTAAATGGTTAACCAAAAAATTTAGTAATTTTGAAACATTTGAGAGTTTAAGTATTAAAAATTCTTGTGAACTAGTAAAAACGATTAATAACCTAATATTATCTGAGAATGATAAATTAGTTTCTTTTGATGTAGTTTCTTTATTTCCTAGCATTCCTAGAAAAAAGCTTTTGATTTTTTTAAAAAAATGGTTAAATTCTTTAGAATTAGATAATGACTTAGTAGATGATTTTGTAAAACTTACAAATCTTTGTTTTGATCAAGATTTCTTTAGTTTTAATGGTAATTTTTTTCAACAAACTTCTGGCTTGACAATGGGTAGTCCACTTTCGCCATTTCTTGCTAATCTTTTCATGAGTTTTTTTGAAACTCAAATTACAAAATCATTCCCTTTAATTTTTAAAATTTGGTATAGATATGTGGATGATATTTTTGCTGTTGTCCCTAATAAACAGATAAATGATGCTTTAAAACTTTTAAATTTACAAGATAAAGCTATACAATTCACTTTGGAAACTGAGAATAATGGATTCCTTTCATTGTTGGACTTAAAAATTAAAAGACATAAAAATAAATTGAAATTTGATATTTACAGAAAATCTACTCACACTGATAATTACATAAAATATAAAAGTTTTAATCCTTTTGCACATAAATTTGCTGTTTTTAATAGTTTAATTTATAGATTAATAAATATACCCCTTAATAAAGATGAATTTGACATAGAATATAAACATATTATTAACACTGCAGTAATTAATGGTTTTAATACAGATTTTATACATAAAAGGATAGGGGAATTTAAATATCAAAAAGCTGTCAAAGAAGTTTCAACCCTTAAAAAAATAAAAGATAATTATATTTTTAAAAAGTTTACTTACCATCCATGGGCTAATAAAAAATTTACAAGGATTTTTAAAGAATATGGAATAAATTTGGTCCCTCAAAATAAATTTAATATACAAAATTTACTTAATTTTTCAAAAAAAGATAAAATACCAAATTATAAAAAATCTGGCATTTATCAATTTAGCTGTTCAGATTGTGATAAAGTTTATATTGGTAAAACTAAATATCATCTAGAAACCAGAATAAAAGAACATTTTAGAAATATTAAATATAAACAAACTGATAAATCAGCTGTGGCAGATCATTTTTGGTCATTTAATCATGAAATTAATTCAGAGGTTAAATCATTAAAACAGTTAAGTAATCCGATAGATTTAATGGTTTGGGAAAAAATTTTTATTTTAAAAAACAGGAACCATGTTATGAACTTTGAATTGCCATCTATGGATTGTATTTATAAATTTTTGTTTTCAGAGATTGGTAAATAAAAAATTGAATATGAATAATTGTTTTTTACAAAAATAAAAGATTGTAGCTTGGCAACGATTTTGTTTATATGACTTTGAGAATGAGCTGGATATAGCTTGAAACCCCTGGGTCAGAAAAATAGAAAAAGAATATCAACATACTAAGATAAGTGAAGTTTTTAGTTTCTAATTTGTTCTTATTTTAGAATCTTGTTGCTTCACTGTTAATAGCTTCAATTTTTACTTAATTGATACTTCATGTTACTGCTATATATATGCCATTTAAACTGAGTCATTTGTGTGCAGGTTCAAAGTGAGAGAAATGTTGCTGACTCGTTAAGTTGCATGTTTTCAGTTATTGTGTGTTACTTTATCCATCTAAAAGCAGCTCATTACACTGGAGTGGTTGCTGTATCTGTAGAAGGGTAAGTAAATGCATATTTATATGATTTATTATATGATTAAGCCCTTTCATGCCTGGTGTGTCTTATAAGATACATAGGCTTTTTTTCCTATTTGTACTGGTTTTAACTTTCTTTTTCTTCTATATTCTTCTTATACTGTCTGTCACCAATTAAAAATACATATTTGAGACGGTTTGAATTGTAAAAAATAATTCTTTAATTATTTTGTTGCTTAACTATATTTTTAATTGCCAGATTCACATCAGCGTCGGCGGTGTGCCTGAATTTCGTCCCGCAGGAGTTCTTTTACAGGCCAGTAAATTTACTGACATGGAGCTGTCGGTTTTAACCACACTTAAAAACCATTGGTCTTGGCCAGATTTGGATCTGCAACCGTTGGATCAGTAGGCCAGCATCTAACCAACTGAGCCACTCAGACCGACTACAGAGGACTGGGTCGAATAGGAACAGAAAAAGTGGGAGACCTGCAGTTATAAATAAAAATGAACGTAACAGTAGAAAAAAGAACATGAAAGACATAGCCGGTTGGGGCAGACGGACTAGTCAGCGGTGGCAGAACACTCTCTGTTGTTCGGCCACGACGTGAATTACAAAGACACGGAGGTACTCTCAAGGACAAGCCACTACCAGGCTGGCTTGACTCGGGAAGCGATAGAGATTTTTATGCATAAAAACTCCTACAATCGAAAAGAAGAGAGACAGCAGATAAGCAAAACTTGGCTCCCGGCTCTAATAAGAGGGAGAAGAAAACCCGAGACACGTAAAGGTTTCTCCTTTATACCAGGATCAGAGACGTCCCATTTGCCGGCATTTTGAGATCGATAATCTCATGTTGGTATTCATGAAAACGAGCGATCGTGAAAATTTGTGTTACCAAGGACACTAATAACAAACAAAGATGAATATGAAAGTTTGCAGTGAACTTTAGTTTATGTGCAGCCGCTAATAACAGAGGTTGACCCTGAAGATGCTGGACGCAGTTTTCAGCGAAACGTCGGAGGAAGGTAATCCAACTCGACCACGGCCCACAAGCCCGGAAAACTACTTAACATAGTTGATAATGCCGGCCGTGAAAGCCTCAGCACTTATAAGACACAATTTGGCTCATAAGGGCATAAAGCTACACAACTGTAACATTTGTAGCAAGGCTTTCACTCACTTCTCATATAAGATAGCCACTGAAAAAATAAAGTCTCCAGAAGTCCTCTCTACATTACTTAAACCAAACGGTGAACTAACTAAAGGATGGATTGAATCTATACAAACCCTGCTAACTACTGTCCTTCCCTCAGATAACCATAAGTCAGATACAATCCAGCACAAACAACTTAGAAAGGATTTTACCTCTGACGAACCAACAGCTGGAGTCGTCTATCCCTTTGACAGATCTGAAGTTCTGCATGCATTACAAATCCTCAAAAAAAGAAGGCTCCAGGACCTGATCAAATACATGCAGAAATACTCATACATATTGCACCAGAAATAACTCCATATCTAACAGATCTCTTTAATGAATGTCTATGGCAAGGCCGTATTCCCTATTGCTGGAAAGAAGCCAGTATCACGATCTTACATAAAGGTGGCGATAAGGATCCTGCATTGCCAAAATCTTATAGACCGATTTGTCTACTTAACTTTTTGGGTAAAGTACAAGAAAAACTCCTATGTAAACGCATACAAGAGTTTAGGATCCTGAAAGGCCTTAATCCTACTCAATATGGTTTTAGATCTGGAATGTCAACCACGGATGCAATATCTAAAGCCATAATTGCAGCTAAGAACTCTAAAAAGAACTATGTGATGGGTCTCTTCTTTGATATAGCTGGAGCTTTCGATAACCTCTGGTGGCCTGCACTTTTTGAACGCATGCGCCAACAAGAATACCCAAAAAGCCTTTATAGAATTCTGAAGAACTATTGTGTAGACCGCCGAGTCAACATCACAGGGACAAATAGTACCGTTACACGTGATATTACGAAAGGATGCCCGCAAGGTTCTATATTGGGTCCAATATTCTGGGATATAAGTTTGGAGCCTCTGCTTAATGAGTTAGTAGTTGACACACAAATATATTCCACTATAGCATATGCTGATGATCTGCTTTTATTAATAGAAGGAAACACCCGCCGGGAACTGGAAACAAAATCTTCTGATGTGACCCAGAAGGTATATAAATGGTGCAACTCTGTTAAACTACAAATTGCAGCTAACAAATCTGCGTATTTGCTACTTAAAGGTAAATTATTAGGAAACCCAGTTATACGAATACACGAAGAACGTATTCAACGCCACAAGTATATTAAATACCTTGGAATAACGCTTGATGAGAAAGGCAACTTCAAGACACATGTCACTCAGGTCTGCAGGAAAGGCAGTACAATTATGATGAAGATTGCCAGTATTGCCCAACGTCAATATAAACTACCTCTCACTACCATTAGAACGTATCATAATTGTATCTTTACTGCCATCATTACATATGGTGCAGGAGCGTGGGCACAGTGTATGCAAAAATTAAACCTCGTCGCAGATCTCAGAAAATGCCAGAGGAAAATTCTTCTCCATTTTACTGGAGCAGCAAGAACGACCTCTACTATGGCTCTTCTTGTGGCCACTGGTACCTGGCCAATAGATCTACAGGTTCGCCTATATGGTGCTTACTACTGGCTAAAGAAAAGCAATCAAATAAAGATAGAAGATATAATAGGAAAACGATGCTATATGAAAAAACAAATAAGGGCTGAGGTAATATCCTTATGGAAGTCAGAATGGGATAACCTGCAAACTGGGAGACGCACCTATATGTTTTACCCTAATATACGAGAAAGGTTACGACTAAAGCACCTAAATCCCTTACAAGCTGCATTACACTATATTACGGGCCATGGGCCATATGGCACTTACTTAAAACGTTTTAGTATCATCAACTCTGAAATGTGCACCAGATGCAATACAGAAGATACTCCTGAGCATGTAATGTTTAACTGTCAGAAATACAGTGAAATAGGACAATCTAACAGGGAAAAGCTCATGTAGCTCACTTTATCGGAAATGGTCAGGAATAAGGAAAATCTAAATGCTTTAAACGAGTTAGCGACTCAAATCAGTATAGCAGAAAGATCTTTAAGACAAACTGAACAAGAAAGAAATCTAAGAAATTTTTATACACCTCCAGCGACTGTTGTAGCACCATCCCGTCGATCGTTAAGATTGTCAAATCAACTGTAAGCAGAAAGGAGAAGAACGAGGCCAAAACGACAGCCTGATGAGACTTGGACAGCCTACCAGAGACTAGGGACAACTTGACGATATCACCAATTTTTCTTATTGTTATTTAGTTTAATTTAGTTTTAGTTTAATTTAGTTTTCTGCACATTCTATTGTGAACAAATTGTAATAAATAAGTTTAAATAAATGAAAATATCCGCACACTACGTCCAGATATAAGAAATTAGGTATCTGGACATAGCTGGCAGATATTATTTTATTAATATTTTTTTTTACTCACTTCTCAAGTTTGAAAAAACACAAACTATTTCATGAGGGCATAAGGCTACAAAAGTGTAATATTTGTAACAAGGCTTTTACTCAGTTATCAAATTTTAAATCACACAAATTAATTCATGAAGGGATAAAGCCGCACAAGTGTAATAAATGTAGCAAAGCCTTTACTCAGTTCTCATGTTTAAAAGGACAAACTAATGCATCATGACACACTAGTGTAACGTTAAGGATTAGAGTTTACTCACTGGTCAAATTTCACAGGACTGTAAGTGGTTCATAATGCCTAAGTCTACAGGAGAGTGATGAGTTTTGCTCTCTTTTTATCTTGTACAACCGTTGGTTTATTTTCTGAATCCGAAGTTACGTATTAGTGTAATATTTTTATTAATTTATAAATAAATATGTTCGTGACATGATAAAGGCATACTTACATTCTGCATAATTTGTTTTGCCTATGTTGCACCTAATCGGAAACCTATGTATTGATTGGATAGGAAAGGGAGTGTAACATAGAATTTTTGTTGGTGAGATACGTCAGGTTATTAAATAATGGGGTAAACGACCTTTCTATATCCTTTGTGACCTAAGTTATCTCAGAATGAACTTCTAATTTAATATTGTAACAAAATTGCTCTTTGAACAGCAGTACTCAACACTCTGAACCGGTGTTATGTTTTCTATTTGAGTAAAACAAAAAACAACACTCTGGACACAGGCCCGACGTTGAGCCTGAGAAAGTGATGGTTTTCACCTGTGTTTTAATTTGTTTTGCTTTTTAGTTTGCATGAAAAATAGTTATCTAAGCTGTTCCTGTGGATTTAATGTTGTGGGAAAGAAAGTGGAATATAACGTACATTCTGGTGTGTATTTACCCTAAGTGTAGGATTTTAAATACTATGTTATAATTATAAGAGAGATATTTTAGTGCTTTTAACTTACAAGGAGGCACATAAAATGTGGCAATAAGAAACATATAAGACATCACATATTGAATGTCACTTGCTTGAATGATGTCATGCAATCCAGCTACCTTGTGTGGCTAATGAAGAGTGCACTGTTAACTGCTCCCTCTGAGAAAAGTGATACCTATATATATATATATATATATGATAACGGTTTTCCTTTTTGATTTCATTATTTTTCTTCAGAAACTGTATGATATTTCACATCAACTGATGTTATAAAACTGATGACTTGCTAGTGCAAGATAATACATATGAGAGGTGACCAAATTCTCCACATAGATGTCAGGACCAATAAAGTTAGGGGTTTTGACACACCCGAGGTCCTCAGCTTCTCTGACCCCCTGGTTGTAGGCTCCTCGTGGCGAGGGACTCAAGTCAGATCACCTTCTCACATGTAGCTCATGAATGGAGACCGGTATCCTAGAAAGGAAGAGCCTGGTTAGTTGAGGGATACGTGTTTTGAGCCCCTTTGGTGCAGGCTTCATGAAGGGTATTCATTACTAATACATCGCTTTTGTTTCTTCACCTGAAGGGGTGGCTAGAAGCTAACCCAACCATAGTCAATCCGCCAGGGGTGTGTATTTCACTGAACACCAGGATGAGTAGGACGGCGAGGCCATGGCTCATGGCAAACAACATTCGTAAAACCAAACGGCAAATCCATTGAAAAAAAGATTTACACACGTTGTAGTCGTCTATTTCCCCAGTAATTCATAGATTGTAAGAGTGTCAGTCATGTTTTTAAAAGGTCAAAGCTTTTGTTACTCAGTCGGGTCTAGACAAGATAGCTCTGTTTACTCCTGTAGCGTCAACGATCAGGTTCTCTTGTTGTGGAGAATTACACTGCTACACAATTTGTTGAATACCAAACTACTCCACGGGTATCCTATCCGTGTTGAGAAGCACCGCAGGTTAAACTCTTCCAAGAGCGTTATTACCACTCCCTTGTGTCGTGTGTCGGATAAGGCGATGCAGCGTTACTAGTCGGACCAGTGTCACAGAAGTTTGCCGTGTGCGAGTGAAGGATTATTGTGTCCACCACGCTGTTAGTTGAATGACTCCACCTCTCTCGAACATAAAAGCAGATAATGTTAATTGCAGTGCCAAGGCTATGGCCACCCTAAGAGGATGCAAGTATGCTGGTAGCTGTGTGAACTGTAGAGATGTCGATCTAGCGACTTCACGCGACTGTCCACCTGACCTGAACGAGGTCAATCAGGAGGTCAGGATGAAAGAGGGTTTATCCTTTTCTGAAACCTAGAAAAGAAATGTGCTCGACAAGCTTCTATCTTGAAGTTTAGTACTTTTACTTCAGTAGCTTTAACCCAAGTGCCTAATTTAATATGGGTATACAAATTTTCCGTGCAGCCAATATCGCCGTCTCTCCTCCTTGGATTCATGCAGCGTATTCCGACTTCACCGGCTCCAAGTTCCTGTTAATACTGCAACACGGAAATTGAAAGTTCAACCAAAACGCAGACTTTCCCAAATACCTTATGACTTCTGCCAGTGGAGGCTCTGTCTTTAAGGTACGTCATTACCTTCACTGCGATCACACTCTTAGGGTACCAGAGGGTACGGTCGCGTTTAGGGGGCTTCCTTCTTCCCGTGTCTGTATTGTGACTTTTTGGTGTGGGTGTAAAGTAAAGTAGACAGATGTAGTTGAGATAAAGAAACACTTTTATTTCCGTAAACAGTAACTTTGTACACTCGTTGCAACAACAAGAAAGTCTTTTTCGATTCTCCAACAGCACGGCTCCGAACTCGTAACACAAAGAAGTAGCTCTTCTCCGTCGGCACAACTCTTCACATCGTCTGTCCGTCTCCGTCGGCACGACTACTCAACCTTCACATACGTCTGACTGACTCTTCTCACACTTTACCGCTATTTATATCTCCCAGGCACTATTCTGGAAGCTTCAGGAACGTTCACTTATTGCGGTGATATACAAAGTAGAAGATTCCAGTAGCCTCTATCCTTTTCTCTCTTTCGGCAAGCGCCCCAACGATGCGGCCATTCTCTGTCTCTTTCCTTCGGCTCCTTTGCGGTAGCGCCGACAATAATGCGATGGGTGACACCGCTGTTGTCGGCAATTAGATGCGGCGGGCGCGGTGACACTGCTCCCTCCTCAGAGCTGGTCGTCCCGACCAGCACTATCACTGCGGCATCTCCCTTGCGCCCCGGTGGGCTAACCCATCGAACCTCTTCTCCAGGAGGCACGATCCTAGGTATCGCTGTCGGATAGTGTCCCTTGGTCTGCGTAGGACGATGTATGCCATCCTGCTTCGAAATTCTGCAACAGTACCGCCGGTCTTGACGGTCCCTCGTCCAGTTGCCCTTCTTCCTGGTGTGTTGACGGGCTATCCTGTGCACTTGGAAACAGCTCACTGGGTACCATGTCCGCCGACCTCTCTGGCGCACCTTCGTAGCCACCTTGCTTCCGATGGGTCCGGCAACAAACCCCACCACATCCGCGCGAGTCGCGTCCACCGCTGCACTCGTGTTCACTCGTGCTCGGCACGGCCTTTCCTGTATCCTGCCGTCCAAGATGATGTCCACCATTCTTCCGTTCACGGCACTATGTGTCAGGTGATTGGATGGCTCTGACGGTCCCCCCATGTCACACGCCAAGTCGGTTCTCGCGTGTTGCTCGTTTGCTTGTGCGCTTCCCTGCTGATCGTCCTCCACGTCATATCTTGGTTGGTTACGTACCCGACACACTCCTCCAGAGGATCCTCGACGACGTCCCTGAACTGCCTCTTTGTCTTCCCCGAGACGTACACTTTCGTTATCTGAAACGGGCGCAACTGTCGCCTCGGCCACTAGGTGCTCCCTCCCCGGGTCTGTGCTATTCCGTCTGCCCCTGGCATCCAGTACTTTCACGCTCTCGTCAACTCTTACTATCAGGGCGCCAAGACGTTCCCCGTCGTCCTCCACGACGTCCACATGCTGGCAGAGGTCTTCCACCTTTTCGCCGAGTTCTTCTACGCCTTCCGTCACGCTAATCAGTTCGCCGAGTTGTTCCACGTCTTCCGTCATGCCAATCAGTTCGCCGAGTTGTTCCACGTCTTCCGTCACGCCAATCAGTTCGCCGAGTTGTTCCACGTCTTCCGTCACGCCAATCAGTTCGCCGAGTTGTTCCACGTCTTTCGTCACGCCAATCAGTTCGCCGAGTTGTTTCACGTCTTCCCTCACATTATCTGAAACGGGCGCAACTGTCGCCTCGGCCACTAGGTGCTCCCTGCCCGGCTCAGCGCTATTCCGTCTGCCCCTGGCATCCAGTACTTTGACGCTCTCGTCAACTCTTACTACCAGGGCGCCAAGACGTTCCCCGTCGTCCTCCACGACGTCCACGTGCTGGCAGAGGTCTACCACCTTTTCGCCGAGTTCTTCCACGTCTTCCGTCACGCCAATCAGTTCGCCATCAATTTTCGCCGATAGCTCCGTCTTCATCTCTTTCAGCTCGGCAACGAGGTTGTTGTTTGCCGTCTTCATCTTGGACATTTCTGTCTTCATTTCGGCGTATAATTCTTTCATCATTGCCATCATCCTGGTTTCCGAATCTCCCTCCATCTTGGTTCTAACGTTGCAACTTCTAACGACGATGTAATGAAACTAGAAGCAATTCGACGAATCCCACTTCTGACACAAGTGTGACTTTTTGGTGTGGGTGTAAAGTAAAGTAGACAGATGTAGTCGAGATAAAGAAACGCTTTTATTTCCGTAAACAGTAACTTTGTACACTCGTTGCAACAACAAGAAAGTCTTTTTCGATTCTCCAACAGCACGGCTCCGAACTCGTAACACAAAGAACTAACTCTTCTCCGTCGGCACAACTCTTCACATCGTCTGTCCGTCTCCTTCGGCACGACTACTCAACCTTCACATACGTCTGACTGACTCTTCTCACACTTTACCGCTATTTATATCTCCCAGGCACTATTCTGGAAGCTTCAGGAACGTTCACTTATTGCGGTGATATACAAAGTAGAAGATTCCAGTAGCCTCTATCCTATTCTCTCTTTCGGCAAGCGCCCCAACGATGCGGCCATTCTCTGTCTCTTTCCTTCGGCTCCTTTGTGGTAGCGCCGACAATAATGCGATGGGTGACACCGCTGTTGTCGGCAATTAGATGTGGCGGGCGCGGTGACACTATGAAGCAGCACTACGTTCATGTTCCGATGAAATTGACTCCCTTCTGAGCCGCCAATGGAACAAGTACCAAAAAGCCAAAAGCTCTAGTCCCATATGGACCACAAGAGCAAGCAGAAGCGACAGCCACAAGTGAAGTGAACCTAGTCCACTGCTAGTCCCGTCTGCCTCAAAATGTCCACTCTCCATTGGATTACATGCGGCATCTGCTCACATAACGGCGAATTATAATTGCTCACCAAATCGATATCTTCCAGTATTCTGTGCTTACAAGAAGATCTTCGCCAACAGGACTTCTTTACATTTCGTGGATTCATTCCGTTGTGCTTTGACCTCCCACAGGAACCTGGTACCCGTGCACATGGGCGTGTGACGTTCGTGATTCGCGACAATGTTTCTAACAGACTGTCCTGTTCAGCATCACATTGCAAGCTGTTGCTATTACCCTGACTGTACCTGGCTTATCTTTTACACTCCGTTCCGTTTATTTGCCACCTTGCTCAGAATTCGCCATTGCGGACCTAGTAAATCCAGCGTCCCGGTGTCATAAATTTTGTTGAGAGACTTTAATACCCATCACCATCTTTGGGGGTCGCCTCGGGGTTGCGCAAGTGCGACATACCATGTAGACTTTTTCCCACTGGACACCTTTTGTCTTCTTAGCACCGGTGATCCTACTTAGCGGAGCGACCGCCTATTCAAAGATGTTGACCTGATAGTGGATCACCTTACATGCCTGAGACCTTCTTGCTCCACTTTGTGTGGATTCCTTTGGATATTTAACATTGTCGTTAAGGGTTTGCTTCGTCGTGTGGCCGGCAAAGTTTCAAGGTTAACAGTTCTGGTCTTAGGCTTAGCAAAGACACCATGGTTTGCCTTAAGAGATGCTGCTGACGCTCTGGCGTACATTTTTGCTGGTGCTTGCGGCTCATTACATTACCATCCGGAATTTTTCCCACCAGGACCAGGGTTGCGTCTCATGAGGTCTTCTAACGGCAAGTGTTATACTGCCTTTTTGACCATGCAGGAGTTGGCCTCTTACACGTCCTTGCACCTTAAGAAAATGATAATTTTGAGCTATGTTTGAAATTGTGTTTTACTTTTCAGCTTGGATCACACGTAGACCTCAAGCCCACTGCTGTGGATTTAATATTGTTTAAGGAGAAGAAAATGGAATATAAAGTACATTATGGGGTACTTAACCTTGAATTCAGCATAGTAAATTATATGTTATACAAGAGGAACAGTGTTGGTGCTTATAACATACAAATAACCCCATAGCGTGTGGCAATAAGAAACATCAGATATGCCATGATACTTGCTCGCATGATGTCTTGCAATTCAGTTTGTTTGTGTAGCAAATGAAGACTGCATTGTTAACAGCTCCCTCCCAGAAAGAGCATGTACCCGGATACATCTATATGGACATTCTTTTGTCCTTTACTGATGAATCTCTGTGTGAGATATTAGTTAATCACTTCTCAACACAACTTGAAATAATTGTTAAAGTACACATGAGATTGTCATATTACCAACTTCCATAGTGTTCAACATAAGACATCACTTTCTGTCCTTGCCTCCTACTCATTGCAGATTGAAAGATATGAAATATTGATACCTTTTATTCCTTTTTTGATTTCGTATCTCTTCAAAACTTGTACGATGATTCACATCAACTGACGTTACAAAACTGACGATTCACCAGAAAGAGAGGATACACATAAGGCTGCTAACTTTGGGTTCCCGAAGTCTCTCACGACATTTTCCTAATAGATGTCAGGGACCTGCAACTGTAGTTTGGGTTTTGCCACACCACATCCGGAGCTCGAACCACACTGACTCTCCGAGTGTGTACTCCTCCTTGTGGTGACGGAGCCAGTCAAATCACCCTCTCATATGTAGGTCGTGAGGGAGACCCGCCTCGGTAGAAAGCAATATCCTTGTTAGTGTAAGGATGCATATCTGAACCTGGTTGGTGCCGTCTTCGAGACGAGTGCTGGTTACCAGTACATCGCTTTGGCTTCTTTACCTAAGGCTAGGCTAACCCACTCTTAGTTAATCGGAAAGGCCTGTACATTTTACTGCACTCCAGGGTGAGTGGAATGTGAGTCTGCTATATTCCCACTGGGCGAGGAGCACTGTGGGACAAAATTATTTATGTTTTCTCGTGGCAAGCAACGTTCCTATAAGAAACCGGGAAGTCCACGAAGGAAAAGATTTCCACGCCTTGTCATCAGTTCGTTCCCTAGTGATTCATAGAGTGGAAGAGGGCCAGTCATTTTTAAAGATCAAACCTTTTGTTCTCAATCGGGTCTAGACAAAGTAGCCAGCTCTATTTGTTTCTGCACCGTCTTAAGATTAGCTTCTCTTATTCACAATTACACTGCTATGCAGTTTCTCCAATGCCAACACGATAGGATAGCAACAAGTACCGCAGCCTAAACTCCTCCGGCGGCGTCATTACCACTCCCCTTTTGCATGCTGTCAAAGGACGAGATCCCGTGTTACCAGTCGTAACAGGGTGTCACGGAAGTCCACTGTGTGGGATTGAAGGATGATGGTGTGCAGGTGCCTACCCGCGCACTGTTTATTGCGTTTGATGGGCTCAACCTCCCTCCAAGGATAAAGGCAGATAACGACGCTAGCTGTTAGTCTGTACATTCTACAGTCTAACAGTTTTTTGCAGTGCCAAAGATTTGGCCACCCTAAAACCTCTTGCAAAGCTTCAACTGTGGCAAGGGTGCGAGTTTGACCATTAGCTTCCAGCAGTGTGAACTATAGGGGCAGCCATCAAGAGACTTCCCGCGATTACCTGCGCGAGGCCATTCGGGAGATCACGATGAAAGGGTGTTTATCTTTCTCTGGAAGCTAGAAACGCAATTGGCTCGACAAACATCTATCCTGAAGTTTCGTACTTGTAGTTCAGTAGTTTTAAATCAAGCGCCAAAGTGCAATATGGGTACACAATCTTGCCCTGTAGCCTTCACCACCGTCAATCCTCTTTAGATTGATAGTCTAGCTACCAACTTCACCGGCTCCAAGATTGTTCATGTTGATAGTGGAACCTGGAAATTTAAAGTTTAACCTAAGAGCACAGACTGCCAAAAACCTTACAACTTCTCCCAATGCGGGTTGTGCCTTTAAAGCACTTCTTCACTTTCATTGTGGTCTTGCTCTCAAGGCACCAGAAGGCACAGTCGCAATCGTTTTGGAGCACTATCTTTGGCTTCCGATGATGCTGACCTTCGTCCTGAACTGCCTATGTAGCAAGAACCACTTAAACTGAAAGCCTTGGTCTCACACGAAACCAAAAGGGAAAGTTGAAGTGACAGCCGCCAGCTAAGTTAATCTAGCTTATAGCTGGTCCCATTTGCCTGAGTATGTCCACTCCCCTGAGGAATACATGTGGCATATGCGTACATAGGGAGCAATTTCAATTACCCACCAAATTGATATCCGCCAGTATGCTGTACCTACAGAAAACCAAGCTTGACTAACAGACTTCTTTAATTTTCTGGTTTCATTCCGTTCTGCCGTGACCTCACACAGGAGGTACTCCTTCACGTGGGTGTGTAATGTTCGTGATTGGCGACGATATATTTACCAGACTCTCATGCTCACCACCACATTACAAGCTGTTGCTCTTAACCTGACTTTACCGGGAGGAGTCCAGGAGTGAGTACGAGTCGCCTGGGTTAACCCAGGCGGATGGTAAGGTGGCCACGGTACCTATCCGTTTAGTTACGGATTTACCCGTGAGGTGGTATAGGTTGTGTCTAATTTTGCAAGCTTTGGTGTAATGCCTTTAATGGTACAGTTTAGTTTCCTATATTGTCACTGGCGGTGAGATGCGTCAGACTCGGATGTCTAGCCATCCGAGCGACCATTGCCCTACTGCTTGCTTCGTCGGCCGCTTGTGGAACCGTCGAGCAATGCAGTGCCAGTGACAGGAAACCGAGAGGAATAGGTGAAGGGCAGGCGTCGGCAAACATGTACTCAATGAGGCCTCGCAGCTATGAGGTGTCAGGGGCAGCGCTTACTCTGCCTCCCCCTCCCTCCCTCACAGCCTTAACCGGCACTGCATGGATACCGATCACGGGCGAATTGTCCTCTCGAATATACCTGCACTTCTAAACATGTCTGTCAAAGTGTAATTTAATACTAAGACTTAAAGATAAATTTCTGCGCTTTAGAGCGCATGTAATTATTCCTGGTCTATTAAATTTGATATCTAGAATAGCACTTTGATTATTTCTTCTCTCTTCGTGTAAGGAACGTAAGGTGTTTGTTGTGTTCTAAAGCTAAAAAAGGCACTCATCAATGGAACATCAAGCGGCATTATGATACATGTCATAAGATCACCATACAATTATAGACAAGCATGTACTCATAAATTTATACCACGATTTAAAGTAGCATAACACTGAAGTAATGTCTTTTATTCATTTTTTTTTTTTCAGATCTAGACCGGACGAACCAACTACAACAGCTCAAAGAGCAATATTCAGATAATACACCTAATATTAATTCAAATATTACAACTGATAAACAACTTCACGCCAGTTATGCTGTTGCTTTGGAGATTGCTCAGTCACTGAGGTGTTTTAGCGATGGAGATTTCATAAGAAATGTGAGAGTAAAGCTGCCAACATAATTTTCCCTGAATATAATATTTTTAGTAATATTGCATTATGACCACGAACCATACAGAGAAGGATATATAAAATAGGAGAAATAGCCGAAAAAAGACTACAAACCGAGGTCCATGAATTTATAGCCGTTTCTCTCGCGTTGGATGAAAGCATTGGCAACGTTGACACAGCTCAATTGGTAATTTTCACTCGTGGAGTTACTAACAACCTCTCGATACAAGAATATATGCTTGAAGCCATTCCACTTAGGGAACATACAACAGGGACAGAATTATCTCAAGCATTTAAGAAATATGTAGAAGGAAAGAAACTGAATCCAAAAAAATCTTGTATTGCGATTTACAGATGATAATTTGCGTGCTATCCTGAGAGTGGCTACTTGTGGTATATCACTAGATTTTCATGGTACATTGCAAATAGAGGTGAATTGAAATACATTGCTCAAATATCTAGGCCTACCTAAAATATCGTAGACCGAAATAGCTGGATTCAAGTATGTGCACTATTGCTTATTGTACTCTGTAGCGAGCGAGTCCAGCGCTGACACTGAACGAAGGTCAATGCCATCCCCTCTTTTACATTACGTCATGTGTATTGTAGGTTACATGTTGAGACGTCATACTCACCCCTCATTGAGTACATGTTTGCCGACGCCTGGTGAAGGGTATAGTGGTGCCAAGTGTGAAGTACATTTGGCGGTTTGGGTGTTTGAAGGGATAGCAGTTGTTACCAGCCAAGGGCGTCCTTGGGCAAGCGGTAGCTCTGCCGCCGTCTAGGTAGGCGATGATCATATTGCCCCAGAGTGGTCACCAACTGGTTAGGGTGAGGTGTTAGTTTAGCATACATTGTGCGTGTCCTGTCTCGCACGATGACTTTATCTTGCTGTTCTATCATCCTCTGTCATTTATCTGCCGCCTTGTTCACCCTTCGCCATTGCGGACCTATCACATCTAGTTTCCCAGCTCTCAGACTGCTATCATTTATTTGGGAGACCATAATGCCCACCACCCTCTTCAGGGATCCCCTTGGGCTTATGAAAGTGGGACATACCTTGTAGACCTTTCCGTTCTTAACTCTGGTGAACCTGCTTTTTCCTCATTCTATAGGCACTCACTCTCACCTGGACTTATCCGTTAGCCATCAGCTTGCTATCGCACTACGTACCATCGTCACGTGCACCCATCTGGCAGATACAAGACAACTGGAACAGAGAGGTAGGCCAATCCGGTAAGTCGCGCTGCTATTGGCTATCACTCATTACGTCAAGAATACTGTCGCCCATCGCATTATTGTCGGCACTACCGCAAAGGAGCCGAAGGGAAGAGACAGAGAATGGCCGCATTGTTGGGGCGCTTGCCGAAAAAAAGAAAGGGATAGAGACTTCTGGAATTTTCTGCTTTGTATTTCACCGCAATAATAACTGAACATTCCTGAAGTTTCCACAATAGTGCCTGGGAGATATAAATAGCGGTAAAGTGTGAGTAGGGACGGTTTTTGTGTTACTAATTCGGAGCCGTGCTGTTGGTGAATCGGTAAAGACTTTCTTGCGGTTGCAACGAGTGTACAAAGTTACTGTTTACGGAAATAAAAGTGTTTCTTTATCTGGACTACATCTGTCTTCTTCACTTTACATCCACCAAAGTCACACTGGTGTCAGAAGCGGGATACGACGATGGAGGCTACATTGGTGAGCTTTTTACAAGAGCTGAAAGCAGAGATGAAGACGGCAAACGACAACCTCGCTGCCGAGCTGAAGACGGAGCTATCGGCGAAAATTGACGAGCAACTGGCTGGCGTGAGGGAGGATGTGAAAGAGCTCGGTGGAAAGGTGGAACAGCTCGGTGGAAAGATGAAGGACCTCGGCCAACGCTTGACGCCCTGGAGAATGTCGGGGAACGGCTTAGCGTTCTCGAAGATAGGGTCGGCGGTAGCACCAAGGAGCTAAATGCAATGGTGGAAGGGATGCTTAGTGAAAAGCTCAAGAACTAAAAGGTTGAGGCTCCAGCACGCGACACAACATTGACGGGCGTCAAACCACCGAAGTACGATGGCACGTCAACGTTTGAGGTCTTCCGCCGTCAATTCGACACAGTGGCCAAGCACAACAAATGGTCGCCAGAAGAAGAGGCCGCGCAGCTGATAGCCAACCTGCAGGGACGAGCCGCAGAGGTGCTGATCGCAGTCCAGGCAGCGGCGGCGCCCAAGGACATCTGGGAGGCCCTGGAGAACCGGTTCGGAAACCACCGCTTAGCCGCAGCCTACCGCAGCCAACTGAAATCTAGGATGCAACTGCCAGTGAAGACGCTGCAGGAGTTCGCCCTGGCAATCGAACAGCTGGCCAGCAAAGCCTTGGTCGACCTCCCCTCCGAATTCGTATCCCGAGAAGCCGCCTAGATCTTCGTCGACGGGATACGCGATGCCGAGATACGTCAACGCCTGATGCTCGGCGACTACAAGACCATCCACGAGGCACTAACGGCCACATTAAGGACGGAAGCGGCCAAAGTGAAGGCTACCCCGACCTCGAAGACAAGGAGTGTCCGCTGCGATTAAGATCGCAGACCAGTCCAGGGACGCCGACGAAGACCAGGTGGCGTGTGTTGGGGGTGTGGCCAGCCGGGACACCTGATGAGAGACTGCGGGCACTAAGAAGAGCAGCTGGAAAACGAGTAATGGCCGGCGTGGCGAGGGGCACGTCGACGCCATCACCATCATCCCCTCGAGTGACACTGCGCGCCGTCAGCCGACGGATGGATGACAGCCTCATCGCGGACGGTTGGGTGAGAGGGAAGCCGTGCCGCGTGCTTGTTGACACTGGAGCAGCCGTGACTGTCATCAGACCTGACGTAGCCAGGGGCTTGCCGTCGAGAAAACCGAGCCGACCGTACCAACTAGTGACGGCATCGGGTGACACCTTGCCTGTGGAGAGGGAGGCCCTGCTGCAGTTGACCTTGGGGCGAAGTGTCTTGCGTTTGTGGGTGTTCGTCGCGGAGGTGGCTGAGGAGGTGATACTGGGACTGGATGCCCTCAGGAGCCACGAGGCGACGGTCGACATCGGCAAGAAGGTTCTGCGGCTTAAGGGAGAGGAAGTAATGCTCCGGCACCCCGAAGAACGCCTAGGAATCTGCAGGGTCATTCTCAGGGAAGACGTAGTTGTCCCCGCGAGAAGCGAGATGGTAGTGACGGCGCGACTGGAAGGCCAGCGCAAGAAGAACATGCTGCTGGACCGGAAGACGCATGTGCACGGGGTCTGTGTAGCCGGGACATTGTTGCCGTGCCGAGAGGAGGTGCCAGTGAGACTGCTCAACCCAACAGACACCGATCACGACGTCCAGGCCGGGACGGAGTTGGGGGCCTGCGAGCCCGTGGTCAGCGTAACACCAATAGACAAGACCCAGGAGCCGGTGCCGACGCAACACCTGGGGCCCCGGCTGGAATGCTTACAGGAGAGGGCGGCCGACCACCTGACCGCTGAACAGAGAGAGAAGGTCCAACAACTGCTGAGACGATATCAGCGCGTCTTCAGCCAAGACAGCAGCGATTACGGCCGCACGGACCGAGTGCTTCACCACATCGACACCGGAGACGCCCGGCCTATTCGGCAACCACCTAGACGCGTTCCGTTGGCTAAACAAGCGGCGCTACGAGAAATGTTGGAGGACATGAGAACCAAGGGGTGATCGAAGAGTCTGACAGTCCTTGGTGTTCGCCTGTAGTTCTGGTGAAGAAGAAGAATGACGAGCTACGCTTCTGCGTAGATTACAGGAAGCTGAACGCTGTCACCAGGAAGGACTGCTTCCCCTTACCCCGGATTGACGACACCCTGGACACGCTTGCTGGTGCGCAGTGGTTCTCAACCCTGGACCTGAAATCGGGTTACTGGCAGGTGGCTCTAGACCCGAGAGACAAGAAGAAGACCGCATTCTCGACCGGCAAAGGGCTTTGGCAGGTCACAGTTATGCCCTTTGGTCTCTGCAACACATCAGCTACCGTTAGAGCTCCACAGCGACCAGGGCACCAATTTTGAGTCGCATCTAATGAAGGAGGCATTGAAAAGACTTGGGGTGAACAAGACCCGCACAACAGCCCTACATCCACAGTCGGACGGCATGGTCGAGAGATACATCATGACCCTAGGGGAGCACCTGAGGAAGGTCGTGGCCAGCCATCAGCGAGACTGGGACCTCAAGGTACCACTGTTCTTGCTGGCCTACCGTTCGTCGACACACGACACCACCGGGATGACACCAGCAAGCCTAATGTTCGGCCGAGAGCTACGCCTCCCTTGTGACCTGTCTTTTGGGAGCCCCCCCGGAAGCGAAACAGCCGGCAACCGAGTATGTGGAGAATCTAGTAGACCATCTCCACGACATGCACGAGATGACTCGTCAGAACATCCAGATGGCGAGCGACCGCATGAAGACCCGGCACGACAGGCAAGCCAACAGCCGAGGATTCCAGCAAGGTGACATGGTTTGGTGATACCGCCCTACCCGGACCAAGGGACGCTGCCCAAAACTTCAACAACCGTGGCAAGGACCGTACCGAGTGGTAAAGAGGATTTACGACGCAGTCTACCGCCTCCAGAAGGTGCCCCGAGGAAAGATGTTAGTGGTACACCTGGATCGTCTGGCCCGCTACGATGATGCTGTTCGGGACGACCTACCTTGAGGAGGGAGCAGTGTCGCCCATCGCATTATTGTCGGCACTACCGCAAAGGAGCCGAAGGGAAGAGACAGAGAATGGCCGCATTGTTGGGGCGCTTGCCGAAAGAGAGAAAGGGATAGAGACTTCTGGAATTTTCTGCTTTGTATTTCACCGCAATAACAACTGAACTTTCCTGAAGTTTCCAGAATAGTGCCTGGGAGATATAAATAGTGGTAAAGTGCGAGAAGGGACAGTTCTTGTGTTACTAATTCGGAGCCGTGCTGTTGGTGAATCGGTAAAGACTTTCTTGCTGTTGCAACGAGTGTACAAAGTTACTGTTTACGGAAATAAAAGTGTTTCTTTATCTCGACTACATCTGTCTTCTTTACTTTACATCCACCAAAGTCACAATACTGATTTACCGCGAGAGTTTAACCATTTATAAGGCCGTGGGAAGTATGCTTCCCACCTTTGTTATGTTGGAAAGGCCACGGGAAGCCTGCTGACCACTTCCAGTGTGTGCTGGCATATAGCGGAAACTTCAACAAGGTCAGGAAAAAATAATTCAATACATCCTAGTACCACTTCTACGTGGACTCAGAGAGTAAATAAGGTGGCAGAAGATTGAAAGGGGCATGGCTGAAGCTCCTGGTTTTACAATTTAAGTAATTTATACCAATTTGGCCATACAGATGCTCTATTGTTTTAGGAAGTTTTGGAAAGTTCCATGAAAAATACTCAACAGAACGAATGATGTCCTTGAGAGAATTTATGGAAGAGTTTAGTTTTGGTTATACCAAAATGCATAACTATACCCTTTTTATAATTTTATTATCATACAGTATTTGCTTAGAGCATAGGACGTATGTTCTGTAAATGTGTGATGTAACCTAAGAATTTCCAGTTGTAAATTATGTACTTTCATATGGACTGTTTTTTTATCGTTTTGAAAATAGTGAAAATAAACGTTTGAAAAAAGGTTTGTGTAAAATATGCTCATGAACTATTATTGTGCATACAACAGCCAACTTGTAACACTAAAGAAAAAACGGCCCATTGGTTTGTGCTATTGCGCAGTATAAAACGTGGCATAGATGAAAAATAAATGGAATATCACATGAAATACAAAAGAATAACAAATCTTGCGTGTCGCCATATAATATTAATGACGTTAGTTTCCGGATTCCTTACTCAGGGTTGTTCAGGCACATTATGATCCAACCTTCTTCGTAGCATATTTCCTCATGACGTCTGCCTTCATTTGTTTGTTCAAGTGCCTTACTCTAATGAAGGTTCTTGTCCTCACGTTTAGGGATAACGCTTTTGGGTGGATTTCTGGGAACTTGTAACTTAGTATGGACACTAACTTTTGCATCAGTCCTTCGCACTTAGCTAAGCATTACCCGTGGAATCCTAGACAGTATCATCAAACTTGTTTATTTGATCGACCACAAATGACGAAGAACTAAGGAGATTACGTTTACCCAGTCATTTATTACCCAACAGCCGAGTCCGGAAGAAGCGCCTCTAAAACTGCGTCCAAGAACCTGTCAATATTCTTGCACTCAAACGGTATGTAGCCTGCAAGATATTTCAGTGCATATCGCACGTTGCTGGTTCATCACTGGGCGCCTGCAAAAGATGTATGTCATGTTCAGTGAAGTCAGTAGTGCAGTCCAAGTCAGCTGTCATCTTATTTGTTATGCTAATGCATAGCACTTCTTTCTTCTTCTGTTCCAGATTACCCTCCCCTTATTTAAGACTTACAGCCCCTAGAACTGACAAGCCAGTGCCTAGGGTCAGATGCCTGTTGGGAATCAGAAGAACCTATGGACCGGACAGACTGAAGACAGGGAAGTGGGTGGTCCACCAGGTATGAGTGAGGAAAAGGGTGACGTGAAATGCAGGATTAATGGATGCATGGAAAGATGATGATGGAGCAGTTTCTAGAACGAGTGGGGGGAAACGGGAAAGCCCGGAGGAAACTCGTCCAGACGCACTTTCGTCCACCACGAATACTACATGGGGTTCCCTACCATCCAGCCCGGGCCACCTATGTGGTTGGCGAACAGTCCAATCTCTCGGCCAAGGCGCCGCTTGATACTTAACTAATGTTCCTAAGTCTTCTTCGCCTGCTGCTGTGGGGCAAATACGAGAGCGCAGTTCACTAGCTTCTTCCATCTGCAGACAAGGGAATGTGTCCTGTGTTTCCAGTGGGAATTAGAAGGCGCATTCTATTTTCCATTTAAGGGATACTGGGTTGCTGTAAACCACGCACAAACCACAAATTTTAGAAAAAAGTTTTCCAAGGAATCTTGGTTAATTCTGGAAATCAAGACACAGGTGGCTGCCAGCTTTTTATGTCAGCGTAAGGTCCAAAGAGAAAGTAAATAAAATAATGAAGCCCTTTTGGAATGGCAGCAAGCTTTCCTTTTTCTCAAACCGTATGGTGGTGCATACTTTGAGGAAGAGAGCTCTCGTGACTCCGAAGATTAAGGCCATAGGCGTTTTTGGTCCAATGGGATACTTGAGTTCGAAACGTTAGACGTGTCGTTGATGAACTCTATTAGGCTCCCTTACTGATTTTTGTTTAATATATACTTCATCGCCTGGACAGTGCGACCTAAGTTCGAATCGTACATTTTGTCTAGCGCGTTCTGTTACTGTTGCGTGGGTCACGCAAGTTTTGAGATGTGAGAAAATGAAAGTTCACCCGTTCACATTGGATGCAGCCCCATCCTTTGTAAGTAAACTGGTATCAGGTAGTGACTGTCCCAATCCAAGAATTTCAGCGACGCAAGGATAAACAACTCGCGGTGCGCAGGCTGCTAGGAGCTTGGAAGAGGGCATATATTGGCCCTTTCCGGGCATGCAATATTTTATCATCGGGAACCGAAGAGTCACATGGGGCCACGTCAAGACCTTATGGTGGATGAATAATAAATTTGACCTCTGTAGACTCTAGGAACTTGATGACAATTCTTGCTGCGAGCGGATGCGTTGTCGTGATGGAGAACGATCCCTCGCAGTCTCGTGCAAGGCCGCCATTTTTGAAGCTTGGAAACAAGTGTAGGCAGTTACACTATAGTGTACCAATGAATGGGAACTGTGCTTTGCTCCTCCAGACAGACTACCTTCACGCCGCAGGTTGTTCATTCTTGTGCTGCTGGAATTTCTTAAGTGAGAGATATATTATGTGTCACCAGTTTACTCACAAATGCTGGAGCTATTCCATCCTACATTCAATTTGAGTGAATCAACTTTCATTTTCTCACATCTCAAAGCTTTTGTGGTGACCCTCCTATATGAGCCTCCGAAATGTTACGCATTATGCCCAGATCTCCACCCTGGGCTGCTAGCAAATTTTCAGTGAAAATTTTGACGGATATCACAAAAACTCCCTGCCCTTCTTGCTGCATCTACAGAGTTGGAAAACTAAGTCCTTGTCACGGAAACGCCAAGCTCCTTCCAGGCGTTTGAATTCTTGTCACCATGTCACAATTCACAGCTTTAATTCGGGTGCATGCTGCTTTATTTTATATAATAATGATTCACTGGTCATGGTAACATTAAAATTACACAGGTTGTTTCCAGGGTGAAAACAAGCGGAGAACCATGTCTACCACAACGTTTTCGTTGGACCCCAAAAATCCATCAACTGATCAGTCGTAGCACACGCGACCTTCTGTATTCATCTAGTCAAAATATAGTACTGCTACATCCTTCAGATATTGGAATGGCTGTGTCTTTGCTTATACTAGACACAGCACTGCTTTAATGTCCGGTCTGCACTTGAATTGTTTGGCACATTCTCGTAGTGCGCATCGGCAAGGCAAAGGATAGTTCTTTTTCAGCAGATACGCTTATGCTTTGTGCCAAACGGCTGTTAATGTGAGAGCATTAGCAATATCTTTCGGCCCCCATTTCACTCTCTTTTTAGCATTAATCAAAAAACGAATTTTGCTGGTGTGAAACAGTGAGAAAGATGATGTATATATTGCCTTTAATTTCGTGTTTTCATGCTTTATTTATAACTTTCACCATATGCATTGAACCCTTTAGTTTTTAAGTGCATTATTGCTCCTTTTAAAATTTGATCTTTTCTGAAGTTCTTTATCTCCGTTTTTAATATCTCTATTTCGTGTCTAACAGAAATCTCTAAATCAGAAACCACTGCTGGTTTTGATGATTCTTCAACTTTAGGTTTCTTTGGAGATAAATTGAAAATAAAAGTGATAAAATCGATAATGTTGTCTTTCGTACTGGCCTGTATTCACTACTGACATATGCGATACAACCTATATATTACAAAGGAATTTCCTTAGAATTACACTATTGTTACTTCTTTTTTTTTGGGGGGGGGGGTATCATGAGCCCAAGTAGGACTACGCAAAGTAGAGACGTTCCTTAGTACTCCTTTGAGTCCATAATTCTTTCTCTCATCTGTCCATGTTCTTCCAGTTTTTTGTTTGGCTTATCCTCTTGGTCAGCTTGTCATTTATGCACCTTGATTCCAATGCTATCTCTGTTTATTATGAATATTATTGTCATCTTTATTATCATATGCAGATGTCTTTAAGCCTCGTGTATGAAACAAACCCAAAATTAATATAATACAGAAGTGCTTTCTAAAGAATATCAATATTTATTAATTATCTGCCCATTGTGCTTGCTAGTATTTGCCACAGTAGTCTCCCATGTATCTCTACGACAACTGGAATTTTTCCGGCGGCACAACGTCGCTGTTAATTTTTCGTCTTAATGCAAATCTTAGAAGCTCGTGTTATAAGTCACGTTGGTAATCTTCAGTGACGAAACGATCTGAGCGAGTTCTTGCATTATTGACATTGGCTGGATCAGCCCTTTTACACCATAGCACCACTTCGCGCTGTAATATTAAATCCTTAGGAAATGTACGATGAACTACATTCGTTGTTTTACACCACCAGGAACAGATAATAGATAACTACATTGTGTTTATTTTAGCTGAGAGGTCTGGCATTGGGATGTTCCTTACATTAACAACGTGCTTCATGTTACAAATGCACGCTTACTTCACGTGCACTTGGCTCAGCGTATATTCTCAATGCTATCATGCTGCTCCGATACTCTACGCCCTGTGGCAGATGTACAGAGTGAACTGGGCTATTATTCGCTTGTTCAAAGATGTTGACCAGCTGGTTGATCACCTTATATTCCTGATAAGTTCCTGCGCTGAAAGTGATATTTCTCCTTCGTCTGCTCAACTGAGACGTTTGCCGGTCCCTTGGTGGACCGATGAATACCGGAGGGAAGTCTGCGATACGGGTATTTCAGCGGCGCCGTACGCTTTATAATTCATCTGGTCACTTTCAGGCGATTACGCGCCAGAGCTCGTCGTATTATATAGGCCAGTTAGAGTATCTCCTTGCTCTGCTTTGTAAAGTCCTTTGCTCATTTCATACCATCGTCTGTCGTTAAGTTTAGCTTCGTCGTGTGGCCGGCAAAGCTTCAGAAGTTGCAGTTCTGGTCTTACGGTTAACAGTGACACCATACTATGCCTAGTGATGCTGCTGTCAGCTACGCGATTCTGCTGGGCCATTCTTCTTTTACTCCATTTTTAAGTTTCTTTGACTGCTAGTACTCAACGAGCTCCCTTGTCTTACTCCTTTCTGATGTTCACTTCCGCTCTCTCCTTCGGATATTGAATGTCACTTTATCCGTGGTGTTTCCAAAAAGGAAATAACAATTTTCCCCATGTCTTGGACCAGACGCCCGTCGATCAGAGTTTGGCGTCCATGTTAAAATCGTTGACGTGAGCTTCCTTGCTTCGTTCGGCCCTCTTAGCTCCTAAGGCGCACTTTGGATCCGGCAGTGTCATCTTGACCCTGGCTGAGACACTGGCCGATACTTTAAGTGCAGTAGAGCGTATGTTCCATTTTGTTCGTCTCAACGGTTTCTGGGACAATGTTTGACTCCCTTAATTTATCTTGTTTTCTCTCTTCTAACCATTGCAATCTCCAGCAATAACACATCAGTGAATGACAAAGGAATGCTTACGGAGATAATACGCAGGGTCTTCAAAAAAAAAAAAAAGGTTGGTATGTTGTGCGGGACGGCAAACTGATCGGTGTTCAGGTAAGAACCTCTATGCGGAAACGGACAGTTTGTACGCTGTAGGGCATCGAAAAGTGGAATGAGTGTATCTTCACATTTCGTCAATAAACCCAAAATCAAGCTGTCTATATTACAAACGGTCCTCGAGCTCTTTACATCCTACGTTATTGCAGAACCTAAATCAGTGGTGGTGAGTCTCATGCACATGAGGCAATATGTGCGACTGTCTTTCAAGACAAGTCACTCTGTGGACTTGAGCTCCACTGACTACATGGAATGTCACAAACCATATTCTTCATACAACTCCACTGAAAATAGTCGAGAAACGTCGGAAATGGCGACTGTGCTGGCCGTGGAACTGGTCAACTTCTACTAATCGATCGATTTGGATATGCGACGTTGAGGTGATTCCGTACATTTGCATCAAAGTGCGCTGGAGCTCAAGTCGGCCATTTCAGCAGCTGTATACTGGTATGTATTGCACTGCTGTTAAAAAACGTTGAGTGCGGGAAACTACACAAGTAACTAAGTAGGATGTGTACCAAGGACTCTATGGAGGAATTTACCGCATGCGCAGGAATGTTATCGTTCTTCCGCAGTATACAGATGGCTGAAGGGTTGCATACCTTCCGTATTAACATACCAAAACGAATGTTAACAAACTGCTACAACCGTTTGTTCTCAAACTTCGACGCTCTCCAGCGTCCAAACCGTGCGTTTCCGGAAAGGGGTTCCTGTTTGAAAACCAATCAGCTCGTCATCTCGCACAAAATACTAACGTTTGTGTGTATATGTGCATATATATACCACCTTTCTGGGAGGGAGCTGTTAACATTTCAGTCATTTGCCACGCAAAGAATCTGATTGCAAGACATTCTACGAGCAAGCGACATTGGATACTACAAGTCTGATTCACCCTGGTAACAGACTGCATTCGCACGGCTAGTGTGAAAGTGCATTATCAAATATATCGCTCTAACACACTGTAACAATCACTTACGTTACCTAAATCATTCTCAGGCAGAAAAATTCACTGGCAGATCCAGTGAGCCAGTTTTGACTTTGACAATATAGGGATTCTTGTGGTATTTGGCTGCTTCTCATATAGAAATACACAAAGCATGTCAATTGTATATAAAAATAGTTTGCTTCACTAATGGAGCGCGATTATCAAGAAGTACTTGAGCACTTAGGTAGAATTTTTAGATGTTTACAAAATAAAAGAAATATTAGTACAGATTGATGCTGTTTATACCACAAGTAATAAAAGCATTATTTTATTTTATAAATGAAATTTCCATACAACAACGTAAATCTTTTCCAGAAGCTTCACCATCAATGTAACCATTAAGGTATTTAGTAAAATAAGCACGTTACCCATTTTTGTTAGTGTCACACTGTATACGGCCATAGCTACTAACCACGCCTTCTGTGTAATCTAAAATTCTAAATTCAGCGATCATTACACAAGAATGTGCCCTATCAGTTGTTTGTTCTTCTGCTAGAATTATAATTCCAGAGCAATAATAAAAAGCAAGCTATGAGTTCTATTCTTCAATGAAAACCTACAAGTAAAATAAGAGACTCAACTTGAATATGTATCATGGCTTTTTGCAGAAATATGGAAACACAACAGCAGTTCAAGATCTAGAGTGCTGTTCTCCATGAAAAAGTTGCATATTAATTATTAAATTAGAAATTAACTCTGAGCTAGTTTACTTAAGTTGCTAACGTTATAGGAAAATCCTTTAACATTTGTTACACTTTCCCTCCCATCCAATCAAATGTAGCCTACACATAATGTACAATTGCCAAAATAGGAAGTTATATTGAATATATTGTATGGTTTTCTCAATATGAATTTATATATGAATTTATATATATATATATATATATATATATATATATATATATATATATATATATATTAATGAAATTTGACTTTAATACAGAACTTTGCGTTCACGACAAAAACTGCTTCTACTCTAAGATGGAAAAATACTGATATCGCTCTCCTGTAGACTGTCATATTTTTTGTATGTTAACTTCCTGCAACATGACATCATATAGGACAAAAACTTAGTGAAATTAAGTTACTGATACACTTCTCAGGGTATGAGAAAACCTCTGAAAAATATCTGACCCAGATAACTCACCCTAACCAAGATTTGAACTCACAACCTCTTGGATGTGAGGCAAAAACGCTAAAACAAAGGTGGGCTACTCCGCATAAATAAGGAATGCTAGCACTTACGATTCAATTGTTTATTTCTAATATTTCTGTTAAGTCAGGTACAGAAGTTAGTGAGGTTGTTTCTGCTTTCACAGCATTTTCAAAACCTATCACATTCATTTTCCTCATATTCAGTTTGAAGTACTATTGCATTGTGAAGCTCTTCTTTGGAACCAGAGCTTAGAAAACTTTGGATACTTATTTTGAAGATATAGTTAGCATCACAGACGCCCTCAAATCTGCTTTTCAACTGGGCTACAATAATGTCCAAAGAAGAATTAAAAACAAAGCTGCGAAATACATGTTTTGATCTACTAGCCACTCGTCCTGTTACCTAGCTGAAGACATTGCTTCTTAATTTTATACCGTAAATTGTCAGCTGCTTTCTGAACAAGAGAACACGTTTTACCAAGCACTGCAGTTTACCAGATGCTAAATTAGTACATTCTCGAATATTTAAATGTACTACTATCTGAAAACTGAATTCAAATAATTACTATCGTTTTTCATAACTGCATGTTCTCTTTCTTCCTTTCTTCTGACATATCAATATTATGTTTGACAGATACTGAAGTACAAGATTACACCGAAAGTTCTGATCTTTTCATACTATGAGTTAAAAATCTGATGTGTTGCAGTCACATGACTTTCTCTACTCTTGTACTAACCATTCTTACAAACTCTTATTCCTATATCTTCTTCGTGTTAGTTAAAATAAACATTTGTACAAATTATCTTATTGCTTATTTCTTTGTAGGTGCAAGGGGAATAATGGAATACAGTAGGCTTTGTGCGATAGTCAAATCTTTTACAGCTTTGAGATTCCGTTCTCTTGTACACGTAACATATAAAAAAATGAACAACGATGATCCATTTCACGAAAGTTCCAAGTTTACCGAAACTCACACACATAACAAGGTATATCTCCGAAATGGTTCACCCTACAAGAAAATTTATTGAGACATAAATTGTGTATTTTAGCAAGATCTACATTTTTTGTATAGTATAATTTGGTCTATCTCTAACGGTTTACCAGTTATGCAAAAGTCGTCCAGAGTTTATACGACTACAGGGGCTATAGCCAGAAAATTCAAGATATAAATTTCATTTGTCATAAAAATATCTCAAACATATGACATTTTAACCAAAATCGTTAGAGTCATTTTCAAGAAAATCAAAATTTTCGAAAAATTTTCCATGTAAAAGGAAGTTTAGGGTGGGGCTATTTTCTTCAAAATCTTCGTGTCACATCCTTGAACGACATTAAACTTAAATACCAACTTTGGTTTTTAACCGACTTTTCGTTTTTGAGCTATGCTGTCCACAGACTGAGACACACGGAACTTTTTCTAAAAATGCTTTTTTTGGATTCAGGGGGCCTCAAAACATGTATTTCCGGTGAAATCTCGACTTCGAATTTTTGGGTGGAATACAATACTTTCCCTACTTACCAGTAGAGAAAGAAAAAAAGGATTGGTAGCTATATCTTGTTGCATAAAGGGACCTAGGTTCCAGAATTCCACATGCAGCATTGTTAACCAGTGTGTTTAAATTATGTGCAGTAAAATGCATATATGTTGTAGTTATTTGTCTTTGCTGAATGCTCGTACTAACATAGAATACTTTACATCATTATAGACTTTGTCATTGTGCACTGAGTAAAGGATTCTGGAATTTAACAGCTGAGAGTATCCTACTCATGAACATTAAACGACTGTGGTTATTTGTACTGGTGAATTAATATTGAATTTTGAAATCCGCTGAGTGAAAGCTTTTTCTCCAATTTTGCACTTGCATGGCTACTTCTACAAGAACGAATTTGTGTTCTTCCAACATTCATAGCTCAGTAAAAGCCTGGTTAAAAATGCTGCAAACCCTCATGAATCAATATGTGTCTTTTCAAATGTGATAACTGAGTAAAAGCCATGTCACAAATTTTACACTTGTGCGGCTTTATACCCTCATGAATCAGTTTATGGGTTTTCAAATATGATGAATGAGTAAAGGTATTGTTACAAATGTTGCATTTGTGTGGTTTTATGCCCTCGTGAAACAAGTTGTGTGTCTTCAAGTGTGATAGCTGTGTAAAGGCCGTGTTACAAATTTTACACTTGTGTGGCTTTATGCCTTCATGAATCAATTTGTGTCTTTTCAAATCAGATAACCGAGTAAAAGCCTTGTTACAGTTACAACATTTGTATGGTTTTATGCCCTCATGAATCACTTTGTGAGTTTTCAAACTAGATAACTGTGTAAAAGCCTTGTTACAAATTTCACACTTGTGTGGCTTTATACCTTCATGAATCAATTTGTGTCTATTCAAACTTGATGACTCAGTAAAAGCCTTCTTACAATTGCTACATTTGTATGGTTTTATGCCCGCATGAAACAGTTTGTGAGTTTTCAAACTTGATAGCTGTGTAAAGGCCTTATTACAAATTTCACACTTGTGTGGCTTTATACCTTCATGAATCAATTTGTGTCTTTTCAAACTTGATAACTCAGTAAAAGCCCTGTTACAAATGTTACACTTCTGTGGCTTTATGCCCCCATGATTCCATTTCTGTGTTGCCAAGGATTGCAAAGATATATCAGTAACTACAGTTTTCTGACCTTTGCATTTTCTATCACTTTCAAATTCTGGACCATCCTTGTTGATACTATAACTTATGGAATTTCCTGAGTTATCACTAGAGAATAAATCAGATGTATAACTGAAATATAAAAATAAAGCTATCAGTAAATTACCAGAACATAGCGATGAAAACCACCAGAAGTGAAAGATACTGTGAATGGTCATTTTCCGCATACATAGGAGAGCTACAATGACTTCAAGAATGATACCTAAAAGTACTCGAACATACTGTTATTATGGCTTGAATTAGAAGTTATATGGGATTACTAATTTGAAATTTTGTAGTAAATGTAAGCAAGAATTAACTCTGTTCCAAAACATTTTCTTGCCTAAAAGTGTAAAGGTAATGAGTGTTACATTTTGGAAATATAGGTAATGTGGAATGATAATGTAACTTGTTATCTGGGTTTCAATATTTCAAGTAAAATGTGCATTTTCTGTTTCTGTGATAGCTACAACAGGACGGGAACTAAGGTTGTAACTTGCTATTTGTTTACTTTTTTCTACTTGTGTTTAATATATTTTCAAAATATATATATGCTTGTTCTTAATTCACTTGATGGAATAAAACTGCATTGACAAGAAATACAACCTCAATTAGTTATACCAATTATAATACAATATTTCGGGATATAACTTAATAGGTTAAAAGAATAAAGGAAACAACTTTGTGATAACTTTGTTAAACACAAACAAAACCTGCTTGATGAGAGAACAGTAACAACTGTAAGTGGTGGTAGTGAAGCATGGGCGATTCTTAGTTGTTACTTTGACAAAGCAGAGTTTGTTGACTTGGACTGTTTATAGCACTAGATTCTATTGCTCAAGATAAGATATGAGTAGTACAATGTTCACATATATTACTGAATGATACCCTAGAAGAATATTAATTAAAAGAAAGTAATCGCTGTAGGTTAAAATATATCAAGGCAGTAGCACAAACATACCTGTAGGCACATATTTAAGAATTTATGTACATTTATTGCTTCACTTAATAACAATTCACTAGTGCTTTGGGCAGGAAATATGTAAGAAGGTACCAGAAGAAATAAGGCCTAAAATTATGTGATGCTCATGTATAATTTAAAGTCTAGAGTGCTAAATGAAGTGAAGGAAAATGACATCCCTGAGAGTTGAAAAACAAGCTTGCTGGAATAAATAATTAATAATAAATAATTAAATAATTCTCATATCTATAGGAAATAAATTTGCTATACATACAAGGTAAAATCTGCACAGAGTATTGTATGACAGGTTAAAAAATATAAATAGCAGAAGGAAAAGTATTATTTCCAAGCATTCTTCAGAAAAGAGAACATAACATAAGCATTGCAAACAGATTACAATTCATAAATACTTCAGCGATAAAAAGGATGCGTATATGTCCTCTGTGCACACTGATATGACACACAACACTATAAATAGAGACGCTAGCCTGGAAATCATGGAAAATAAGCGTTAGAGAATGATAAAGTAAATTACTGAATAAACATAATAAATATTTAGAGACTAAGCTTCACTTATCTTTGGTAAGTTGTGAATACTTCAAAAGAGAGAAACAAGATTTCATGAAAGATTCATTACACCATCAGTGTTAGTGTTTAGTATCATAACCAATTCAATTTTGGCATTTATAGAAAAGCAGCTTCTACATATAATTACATCAAAATGAAATCTTTTTCACAAAAATTACCTTTTTAATGGTATAATTAATAGGTTAATAAATACACCAAATAATAAGGAACTATAAGTAGGAGTTATTTCCAGGGTGTTAAGCTGTGGTGTGCTGGAGTTTTATGTACACAGACGTTTCGTCCACAACTGCAGCAGACATCTTCAGTGGCGTCAGATCAAAACCTGCTTCACAAAAAACAGACAAGCCATAGCATAACGGCAGTTTTCCTGCCATACTTCCAAAATGTCACTATCCAGTACATACTCTAACGACACAGTGTCAAGACTGTCTTCAGGCCCACAACAGAACTCAACAATATAGTACGCTCAGCTAAAGATCCGGGAGCCCTTGTCAACAGTGGGTGTATACGGTATTCCCGTTCCTGCAGTTTGGTTTACATCGGAACTACACAGCGTAGCATCAACACCACTCACCAAACACAAAAGAAGCTGCCGGCTGGGCCAAACGGATAAGTCCGCAGTTGTCCAACACGCCATTAAAGAGGAGGGCGAACACAAAATTAAGTTCCAGGACACGAGCATTCTATCATCCACAATACATTACCATGCCCGGTTACAACATGAAGCCATTGCAATATATAAACATTCCCACAATTTCAATAGGAAAGAATCTTTGAAACTTAACAGCAACTTTTAGCCTGTCATTGAAGGCAAGAAACGGCACAAAAGAGGAGAAATTCAAGTGAACCAATCAGGAGGAAACAACACCTTGGAGAACCCCGCCACCTCCCTCCTGCTGTGTGCCATCCGGACCAGCAAAGGTCACTCAAGGGATAAATAAAGGGGCTCAGACAGTCCGCACCTCAGCCAACCATGCTCAGCACATCTGGCGCACCCACTCTCACTCCCGCAAGCCCAGCTCCGGAGGGATCCAACCGGCGTCGCCGAAAACGCCAACAGGGCGGAAAAGGCAACGCAAAAAGACTAGCGATAGAGGATCAACCCCCTAACACAGGCGCTTCTCGCGAAGTTTCCTCACGGTTAGGCAGTAGCTCAGAGTCTGACTCTGACCAACCCCGCGCAAATTCAGATGCGGAGTTGGATACCGATGGGACTAAGGACTTGTCACCACCGTCCAGAATGGACGAGGATGAGGCTTCCTCCTCAGATATCTCGACAGAGGTGGATGAGGCGGAATTCCGCCGGAAGAGACACCGACGGAGCACAACTTACAAACCTGCTGACGGACCCGCTCCTCAACAGACCCAACATGGAAGACGGCACATTCCGCCAGTGATTGTGGACGACTTCAGGGGCATGGTAGGCTTCCTGAAGGAACTCATGCCTACGCTCTCGTCGGCGTGCACGGTCAGCAGGAGGAAGAGCCGGTATGTCTTCCAAGCTAAAGTAGAGGATTATAATCTTCTAATCAGCTCCCTTGATAGAAAAAACCTCCCCTACTTCACCTTCGGCCTCGACAAATCTCGGGACGTCCGTCGGCTCATCCGGGGTCTCCCGGTGGATACGCCCGTGGGCGATATCCAGGAGGACCTTATTCGCCAAGGCATCACCACTAGGCTAGTGAGGCAACTCACAAAGCGGGGTGAGAGTGGAGAGCCCAAGAGACCAATTCCCCTTTTCTTGGTGGTGGTGGACAGGGTGAGCAACCCGGAGATGAAAATCGACGGGGTCTCGGCCATCTGCTATCTCCGGGTGAAGGTGGGGGCAGTGAGGAGCTCTTTTCGGCCCCCTCAGTGCTAGAGGTGCCTTGGGTTCAACCACTCAAGCCACTTCTGCCACCGCAACCTCAGGTGCCTACGCTGCGGCGAAGCCCACCTTAAGGATTCCTGCCCTCGTGTGACCACGGACGAACCCACCTGCGCTAACTGCAGGGGCAAGCACGTGGCTTGCTACGGTGGGCGCCCCACGCTGAAGCGTGTTATCGCCTCCAGGCGACCTCAACCTGCGCAGGGGACTACGACACCCTCCAGCGTCCAAGGACACCACCAGGCACCTCAACCGGCCCCCCCCTCAAGGGGGACATACGCCCAGCGCTCCTCGAATGCTCCGAGGACGTCCCGAGGTCAACCCACACAACAGCCCCAACAGACACGACAGCCCCAGGTAAATCGTCACATCCAAACTACTCCCCTCCCGCGGAGGGAAAGGAAGAGCCGGGAGCCCAGGCCTGCACCCAGACCGGCGGAGGAGAGTGGCCCGAGCACTCCTCAACGCCCTCAGGGGGAGATCAGGGCTGAGGTGCCTTCAGCAGCCCCACTCCCACCCACAACCACCACACCCTCAACCCCTGGCTTTCAGCTCGCGGACCTGTTCAGGTGGGTGCAGCTAGTTCTGCAATCATACGGGCAACGAATCTGCGAGCTCCTCGCCAGATTCTTCTGCAGCGATACAGCCGGAAAGACGCTGGTCGCTATGGGGGGGTTCGCCCTCCTGGCATCTCTCCTCCAAAATGCCCAGGATGGCCAGTCAAACTAGGTCTAGCACCTCGTTTCGGCTCGCATTCTGGAATGCGCGCGGACTGAGTAACCAGGCGGGCGAGCTGTCCCATTTCGCCCACATCTATGCCATTGATGCCATCCTAGTGGGCGAAACACACCTCCATCCAAACGACCGTTTCCGTATTCCGGGCTACGCCTGCAGATCGTCAAGGCCGCCCTGGAGGTGGAACGGCGGTGTTCGTTAGGCAATCAAGTTCGCCCAATCAAGCTCCCACCTCTACAAACCCTAGAGGCCACGGCCATTATCATGGAAATCGACGGTACCGAGGTTATGATAGTCTCTGTGTACCATCCTCCACGCAGGCAGTTCGTGCCCAATGACTACCTCTCCATCCTGGCCCTGTATCCTAATGCCATCCTGGCCGGCGACTTCAATGCCAAGCACCAGCGCTGGCACTGTGACCGACGGGCAGATGCACGAGGTAATGCAATCATCCGCCTCACTGACGCGGACCCCGAACTTCGTGTTCAGGGTCCGTGGCAACCCACGCATCATCCGCTAGGTCGAGGACTACCTTCAGTCATCGACTTCGCGATCATCAAACACCTACCATTTCATCTCACCCTGACATCACTAAACGCCCTCCAATCAGATCACAATCCGGTGTTGACTGATATCAACACCCGGATTGCGACTCACGATTGCTCGAGGTTAACTCGAGAAACGCACTGGGAAGGCGTGCGCAATTGCCTCCCCACCTCCATCCCACCCAACCCAAGAATCACCGACATCCCTACCCTCGAGGCGGCAGTCTCGTCGTTTACATCCATTGTGACACGAACTGCCCACAACCTGACAGTCCAAGCTCCAGCACCCCTACACCCGGACGTCCTTCCACTGGACATTATCTTTCTTATCCGATGCCCCTGGGCGGTACGGAGACTCTACCAGAGGCACCGCACACCCCACAACAGAGCCCTTTTACGGCGCTTGCGCCGACTGGTCAGCGCCCGCCACCGAGTGCAAGCGTGGGAGGACAAGATGCCAGCCTGGGCACTGAGTCGGGGGATGTTTGACGGATAGCAAGAAGCCTCCGAAACCGTTGAGGTCAATACACTTCCCCTCTCCAAGGCACCGGAGGCCTGGCCTATGAACCCAGTGCCAAAGCCAATGTCTTCGCTGACTACCTGGAACGTACCATGTGTCCAAGAGAAAACCCCCAGGACTACCACCACTCGGAACGCGTCCGCCGGGACGTACGTCGATTTCTTCGACGCCTCCCGGAGGATGCGGACCGACTCCCGGTAATACGCCCCGGCGAAATCCAGGGCACACTCCGGCGCCCCAAACCCAAAAAGGCGGCGGGACCTGATGGGCTTACACTCCTCATGCTCCGCCACCTTCCCTTCAACGCCGTGCTCTTTCTGACCAGGGTGTTCAACATATGCCTCGCCTTGGGTCACTTCCCACGAGAGTGGAGAGAGGCCCGGGTGATCTGCATCTTGAAGCCCGGGAAAGACCCGGTCCACCCATCCAACTACCGGTCCATAAGCCTCCTGCCCTCTCTCTCGAAGGTTCTCGAGAGAATGATCTTAAACCGCTTGTCCCCCCTGCTGGGGGACATTCAAGCCATGCCCGAACATCAGTTCGGGTTCCGTCCTGGGTACTCTATGCTCCAGCACTGCTGCGGGTGGTGGAGGCTGCCGCCCTGGGTTTCCAGGAACGCGCCTTCACTACTGCGCTATCTTCTCGAGGACCTGGCACATACAGCTCCTCTACAAGCTGATCCACCTGGGGCTACCCACACAGCTTCCTCTGTCACCGGACCTTTAAAGTCACAGTGGCGGGGCGAACCTCCACACTTAGGCCAACAAGAGGCGGAGTCCCCAAAGGCTCTGTTCTGTCCCCTACTCTATTTAGCGTTTTCATGGCTGACTTCCCCACAGAACCACAGGTCAGTATAGCTCAATACACAGATGACGTATTGCTATACTGCACCAACAGACACATCCTCAGAGCTTTCAACCCCTTACAAAGACATCTCCGCCAAGTCCAAGAGTGGTGTTGGCGTTGGCGAATGTCCGTTAATCCGGACAACAGCCACGCCATCCTCTTCACGAGGCGCCACACCCCCGCAGACTGCCCCACCTTCCACTTTCGAGGCCGAAGGATCGAGTGGACAAATTCCATCACCTACCTAGGAGTCAAACTGGACAGAGGTCTGAGTATCCGCGGTCACATCAGAGACCTCTCGGCAAGGACCAGGGGGCTATTGCCTCCCTGTACCCCATGCTGAGGTCCGAGATGCCAGTCCGCCTAAAGCTACACCTCTTCCGGGCTCTTGTAGTTCCCCTCATGCTTTACGCTTGTGAGGTGTGGGGCATGGCTGCAGGTAGTTGGCTCCTATGGCTCCAAAGGGTAGAGAACAGAGGACTTCGGTCCATCTTCTCTGTCCCCTTATGCTTCCCTGTGAGACTACTTCACAAAGCCTCATATCTTGCATACGTGGAAGATGAAATTAGGCGCCGGGCAGCAAAATTGTACGCCAGTTTACCTAATCATCAAAGTGCCCTATTTAGGTCTCTAGGGGACTACGACCCCTCAACACACCGCTTCAGAGCATATGGGGTTCCCCACATGGCTTGCCGGCACGCCCCGTAACCAAGAAGAACATCCACCAGCAGCTAAAGCTGAAATCCTAAGATCCCTACAGAGAGTTGATCCTCTCAAAAATTTCTTCCCCAGTCAAAATTCAAAATTCACAAAATATCAATTTAAAATTTAAAACTATTTAATACACATCAGAATGCAGACATTGTTGCATCCTGCAGGACAGCTGTCAAGGGGCTTTAAAGCTCTCTTCTAACCTCACCAACGTAAACAAAAACAAGTCACCCTACAAAAACCCATATCCTTAATTCCCTACCTGCGGTTAAACTCCAACAGGGGTAAGCATGCAGCAAAAGTTCCTCGGGCTGAACCTCGGCCTGCCAGTAGCTCGTCGTCGTCCACACCTCAGACGTCACGTTAACTTCTCCAAGAAGACTACAACCGCACCACTGAAGATGTCCGCCACATGTGGACGAAACATCTGGGTACTTAAACTCCAGCAGACCGTGGCATAGCAGCATGGAAATAACTCCTAGTTATATTGACTCCAGCCATGAATGTCTACGTTCTCTCATAATAAGGAAGTATTTAACACAGAACATAAAAAACATTATAATCATTGCATTAGGTAATTATAATAAAGGTTTTTATCAGAATAAAATCAAACTGTGCTTGAATGGGTATTGAAGTAGTATGTTTTGTCCTTTAGCAAATCGTTCAATGATCCCGTCCACCTTATATACTGCTTGAAATGATATTGCTCACACTTTTGATCGGTTATCTTGCACTAGGTTGGTGAAACTTACCTGGTTTGTACATCCATGCGTCAAAGATATAACTGCTCTTTGTAGTTGGTTGCTTCTGGTCCACTCCCTGTTCACCATGGCATCTATTTCTTTTTAATTTTGTTTCCTTCTCATTGTGGCCTTATATGGATCTGTTGCCGGCAGCCACCTCCTCCGGGAATGGTGTTTCAACATGTAGACCATTCTGCTTGTGCCTATTATCCTCTTGATGTATCTCTCCAGATTGCTAGTCTTAGGCTTCTCCCGTACCAGTTCTAGCCCATAAGTGATAGCTGACTCTCATGGCTGTGATGTAATGTCCTTGTTATTGCAGATCACTCTTATTGCTGATGGTGCTGCATTGTTGTTGTCCCTTCAGGTCTCTCAGAAGCTTGCACTGTTACCCTTTATGGACTTATGCTTTAACTGACTGAGAGCAAATATCAAGCTTTGCAAAAACTCGAAGATTTCAACACCCCATAACAACAGCAAATATTGCATTTTTTTAACCACCAAAATGTTGTTGTTAGCTATTGCTGGATTTCTGACAATGAAGTCATTAATCCTCTTGCTCTCCAATATAAAGAGAGCAATAGCAGTAATAGTAACCACCAAAATGTGAATTTCGATGAAATGAGCATTTATCAACTTTTGAGAAAATGCTCCTCAATTGTCACATTATCATTAAACCTTTTTGAAAAATTCTTTATTAACCCAAGGATGGTAAGTAAATCATTAAAAGTGCAATGATCTTTTATTCTCATGAGGGTAGAAACTTCTTTTATGCTTTTTTGATATTTAAATTTGCCTATCATTTTATATGCAAAATAGTGTGGAAGGAGACGTTTAGTAAATGCCTGATGATGGGATGGTGAAGGGCAACCCTTAAAATATTCTATAAAGGCATGAGAAACACTAAGGATATGAAGTCCTACAGAGGAAAACACTATTCAAAATGTTTATGAAAGGATTGACAGACTGCTGATGGACATTGTCCAGATAAGCATTCCAGAAAGAGAAAGTCCACCCTGCAAGTAGCCTCAGCACTATTTCAAGAGATCAAAGAGGCCCTTAGCAATATTATATGGTGTTCATAGATTATGAAAAGGAGTTTGACCACATAAACAGGGGAAATCACTCAAGCTGAAGAACATGATTAGGAATGCTGGAATTATACATGACATAATGAGGCTGCAGATAACTAATTAAGAGATCAAATAAACCAACGGAGATTGCTGTCATTTAATATAATGATGACAGACATTTGGAAGAGAGCACACTAATGTATGGTCATAGGATCAGCAAACAAAGATAGGTTTAGTGGTTTTTGCAAAGACGTATCTTAAGGGTGTTAAGGGTACAAGCAGGCACGGTCCATATTATTTGTAATAAATATTCAGGTCCTGCACTAATTCAATTTTATTACCATTAACTTGCAATAGATTCACAAATTACCTTCACATGTTTATAATAGTGGTACTTCTAAGTGCCTAAGCTATTGCATATGAGAACTTTCTGGTTTCATAAGAGAAGTATCCTTTCTCTTGTCTTTCTTTAGTATTTTAGAATATTCACGATACGACCATGTGTATCAAATATGCCACACTGTATTCTTTCTGATGTTCTTCAGTGGTATATCTAATGTCGTTGGATTACTGGCAACAGTAATATGCGTCTCTTAGACACATATATCGCTAGTAATGATTCATTGCCTCTCTATAGGGGTACATGTTTATTTCCCTAATTACAGGCACAGCAACTGCAATGGATTGGCTATTTATTGATTTCATTATGATGTGTTGATCTCATGGTCATGATCGACCATGAACATATTACATTTTGATGTGCATAGTTTTGGGACATTGATTAAAAAAAAAACAATTTTGATAATTAAACTGTGGTATACAATATTTACATTTGTTGTGCCTAAACAACTTGGCATATTCTCTGGTGTATTTTAACACAAAATTCCAGTTACAGTGGGATAGATGCTGTACAAAGTTAAAAAAAAAACACTGCTTGGAGAAGACCCAATGAACAAATTCAAATACTTAGGCATCGCAGTGCAGCCAACTGTACACAGGTACAGGAAAGAGCACCAGTGATAATATAAGAAAGAAATAAAGAAAAGTAAATAAGAAACTTTGGAAGAACACTTGCCTCCAGAAACAACAGTAGGAATTTGTTTCATACACAAAAGAAGCTTCTATTAATATCAATCATATAGGGCCAGCTTTGTCAGGGAGAATTTTGCATTTAAACGAGCAGGCTATGAAACTGAATGCACGTATGGTAGGAAGTCCAACAATGTAGCACGTCATTGTCAGTGATAATGTGAGAAAGAAACAAAGAAAAGAAAAAAAACTCGAAATACAAACATATTTTGTGTTTTGCTTTAATTTTTGTCATTTAAAACTCCTCATAGAGATAAGTGCTCAACATGCAAGATTGGCCTGCTGAAACTGAAGAAGGAAATGTTTCTGGTAAAAAAGAATAAGAACAAGCCACAGGTTGCACAAACTCTGTGCAAAAAGTTCTATACAATAAAGGAGGAAAATCCAAAGGTGATTAAAGTGTGTTTTGACATACAACAGAATCACTCAATACCAAAGCTCTCCATAGGTGAAGTATTCTATTCAAGACAAGTTTGACTTTACAATTTGTGCATTATGATTCATTCCCGAGCACATACAAAGGAAGGGATTACTTTTTATACTTGGCTTGAAACAGAAGAACCTAAAGGATACAACCATGTGGCCTCCACTCTACTGGATTTCCTCCGAAACCTCGAGGCATCCCAGCCAGAAAATGGTCCAATTAATTTACTTTCGGACTCCTGTAGCAGTAAAAATAAAAATACGGTAATGATCTGCATGCTAATGACCTTTATAGAAAAAAGCAAAAACATTTAATAAACTGGTGCATTGTTTCCCTACTCGTGGAAACAGCTATGTCTTCTGACAGAGTGGAAAAAGACTACCGAAAAAAAGGAGGACATTCTTTCAATTACCGAATATTATTAAGTGCTGGAACAGCATGGCATAGTTAAGACACTAAATAAAGATTGGGAAGCAAAGGAACTCAGGTCCAGTGCACTAAAAGCCCTGCGATCTAAGATGCCTTTCAAAATAACTGTGCAGCAAGTAATGGCTTATGAAAAGTCTATGAAGAAGGAATTGTTATCAGCATCAGACACTTATAACAGAATTCCTGTAGAAAATCCAAAAACTGCAGCCACGAAGTGAGGAAAGCCTTGGAAAAGAACATGGTCAGCAAGGAAAAGTAAAAGGATGGCATTTTAGCACACCAGAAGAAGCAGAATATTTTTATAAGCACATGTTAAAAGTGAGCCATAGGTCACCAGTTTAGTACTGTTGTAGGCACTAATTTATTTGTATTTTAATATTTATTTTGCACATCTTATAAAAAATTTATGGAAACGTGTAGTACTAAAGTATTGTATCACAGCATTATAGCATAACATTGCATTTGTAAGCAAAATGAAAAATAATGCAGCCTTCTTTGTATTTATTGTTAAAAAGATTTCAAAACACTTTAAATGTGCTTATCAATAAAAATGTATTTCAGTAATGGTTCTCGCTATTTTGTACTTCCAAGGGGTACCAGAAGTGTACAAAAAGCTATTGTTAATCTACCATTTTATGTAGCTAAAAGATTAGTCAACTCTGAATTCAAAAAAATTATTGCAAAATATATACTTAGAAAAATAAAAAAGTAAAAGATGGGAACTACCTAACATTCAAACAGTAATTCCTGAGTATCCTCGAAAAACAACAGTTGCAACCTTAAGGTTGATTACAACAACATTTTGTACTTTCGTTTTTCAAACATGGATGAAAAATTAATGATACAAAAACGCTTGTAGTATGCTATTGCATTTCCATGCAAAAGGAACAATAAATTATCCTTCTTTGTAGTTAGTGTTAAAAAGATAAAAGCATACAAAACAAAAAGAAAACTTTCACTGTATATGAATAGAACTTTTACCTTCTCTCCTTGCATTTATCTAATTATGAAAAAGCTTGCAAAGTTTACCCATTTATCTTGATATAAAGAGTGAAAAGTTCAGAAAAGTCAAACACATATTCAGAATTGTGCTAAGAAATGCAGCACAAATATTAAATGATCTTGTTTATATAATTAGTATTTCGGTATTATATATAAAAACGGCATTTCCCCCAAAATTTGCCTTTCAGCATTTATTGACTTGTGAAAGAATGCTCCTGAATTTTGTACCTCCTAGTAAATAGTCTAAAAAGTTTGTTAAACTTTTTAAAGATATCATTTCAAATGATAAAAAGTCTGGCAATTATCAATTTAGCTGCTTGTATTCAGACAAGAGTATGCATTGGTAAAAGTTAACATTATTTGGAGACCAGAATAAGAGAAATGTGGGGGTAGTAAATAGTGCTCTATGAGTGTGCCCAAAGGTTTACTGCATACCGGTGTTGGTTTTCCTGTGCCCAAATGTGACTGTCATGTGTTAAACATGCTTTGTTGTGTAAAAACTTCCGTATTTGTCCGCAATATGATCATAGGAAATCTTGGCCAATTTCTTGGCATTTATGAAGAAAGAAGTGGATAATCTATAGTCAAGGTGCAAAGTAATCTGGCCCCAGTTGTTGAACTCGGGTGAACTTACTGTTCATGCAGAGTTCTAATAACTGAAGGTATGTGCTATTGCTCTTGTGCTTCTGGATGCAGAACTATGGACATAGCCAATAACCTCCTCCTTTAGAGCCAGTGATCTCACATTTTCTGGAATCCCGACTGATGCTCTTGTTTTGGAAAGTTGCTGTTTCTCACAGTTGTTGATGTACAGCAGTAAAGAGACACATATTTTCTTGGGTATAGGTCAGCATAAAGATTTCCTGCATTTTCTCAAACAGCACCTTAGGCATAATGCATATTTACTAGTTCTGCGTAAGTGAAGTGCAACATTTTTATGATAGGTGGTAAATATGAAAACCCTTGCAGTATATGGAGTATATTAGTGTATGCTGATACCTGCGATTGATAACTGCAACCACAAAGAGCTATATATTATTGGACAGAATACCTTTAAGTAACAAAATGTAGATTTTAGGTTAATAGTGATATAAACAATGTTAAAAATAGAAGACAAGCACTATTTTAAAATGCAAAGAAAACAAAGCATAAATGATATTCCAAAGTCAAAGAGGCAACAATGATCTGTGTTAACCACGTCATAAAATTATTCAGTGTCATTCTGATGTAGCCTTATAAACAGATTGATAAATCAGATGTGGCAAATCATTTTAATCAAGAAATACATACTGAGCTTAAATTATTAAAACTACATGGGGACCTCGAAGAGTGTTCAGCTCTCTGTGGTAATAAGCTTACAGAAGTGAAAGAACTTCCAATAAACTGGGTAACTTCCTGTCACATATCTCGCCATGAGGAGGTTAGTTTGGCTTGTTTAAGGATAGGGCACTGCAATTTTTTGCATGGTTACCTATTTAACCTCTTGAGCGACAGCCATTTAAAAGCTCTGCAGGCCGAGAACGGATACCCAATATGCAGCGCAGGGCATTTAAATTGTTAAATGCGCTAAAAGTGCTTCCTAAATACACAGCTGTATTTTGCGTAAATTTTAAGTTATTTTAATGAAACAAAAACTGGTATAAAACTCATTATATGCAGTATACATGTACATCTTCAGCAATGTTGAGTTGCATTTACAAATCGTTGAAATGGCACTATTTGTTTCACTGTGGTAAAAAGTTAACTTTGCTTTGTCGAATGCATCTAATATAATTTCTCGGAAAGAAACAGTAGTGGACCCATTGTATGTGTGAGCTATGCGTCAGCAAATCACAGCACAATGTGAAATAGAACACTACTGTATGCGTGGTTTATGAGTCATCAGAATAAAGTAGGTTTGCAATTTTTCCTTACACGTGTTTCATAACTTGGATATAGCTTACAGGCTCCGTTTGTTTCTTTCTTGAAATGCATACGTATACTTTCCTGCTTGTAGCTGAAGTGAGAAGCTATTGAGTGTTACATCTCAGAGCTAAAACATGGCATCAACAAGCAGTGTTGCACAAAGGTTAGCGAGTGGTGGAAGTGTAAGGGCTTCTGAAATTACACACGATAATGTGGAGGACTTCTTGCTGTGTGACAGCGATTTGGATATTGATGGCGAATTTTCCGAATTTGAGGGGGGTGTGGAGGATATAGGTACAAGTAGCAGTGAGGAAGAACGTGACCAACTTCCTTCAGGTGTTCGTGAAGAGTCAGCATTGTGGAGTGCTGAAAACAATTCCAATACAAACAGGCACATCTTCACGAGCACAGGGTCTGGTGTTCAATCCCAGGCTCAGCTGACTTCTGACAGCCAACCAATTGACATTTTTACAAAATTTTTTACTACCGACTTAGTGTCTCTCATTGTTTCGGAAACAAATGTATATGCGTGTAAGGTGAAGGAAGACCTGCTCTCTAAAGGTAAATTAGGGCCTAAGAGCAGAATTCAAAGGTGGACAGAAGTAACACTCAATGAGATTTACAGGCTAATTGGTCTAATTATACTTATGGGTGTTATTCGTAAACCTGCATTATACATGTATTGGTCCACAGATGACATGCTAGCTACTCCTTTTTTTGGAAAATGCATGTCAAATAACAGGTTTACGTCAATTTTGCGGTTCCTTCATTTCACCTGCACAGAGAATGTAAATGACAAACTCCACAAAATTAGGCCTGTTTTCGATTATATTATTTCAAAATTTAAAGAAAATTATGTGCCTGGTGAAAAGGTCACTGTTGATGAAAGCCTAATGCTTTGGAAGGGCCGCTTAGGTTGGAAGCAATACATCAAAACAAAAAGGGCTAGATTTGGCATAAAGAGTTTTGATGTTTGTGAAAGTAAAACGGGATATCTTTACTATAGCTGCATTTACACTGGTCAAGGGACTGACAATACTGGAGACAAAGGTTTGGGCTTATCTGGCTCCATAGTAATGCACCTAATGGAACCTGTGCTTGATCAGGGTAGGACTGTGTACTTAGATAACTGGTACAGCTCTCCTAAATTATTCATGGCCTGACACAAAAGAAAGACTAATGCAATTGGAACAGTACGTTCAAATCGTATTGGTTTGCCAAAAGATGTGAATACGAAGGCTCTAAGGAGAGGGGAAATGGAGGTGCATCAGCTCCCACCTTTGACCTACCTTGCCTGCCAGGACAGGAGGGTAGTTACGGCATTATCCAATTGCAGCTCTAAGATTTTGATGACTGACACTGGAAAAACAGGTGCCCATACCAAAATGTGCATTTTCAAGCCTGACGTTATCCAGGAATATAATATGCACATGGGCGGTGTCGATCTAGTAGATCAGGTATTGCAAGCATATCCCTCTTTACGAAAAACATTGAAATGGTATAAAAAGGTATTTTTGCACCAGCTGGATATAACCATGTACAATTGTTTGGTAATTTGGAGAGCTCTAAACCCACACAAGACAATGACCTACCTGGACTTTCGACTATCAATAGCTCGCAGCCTAATTGAACAATACCAGGTTGAGAGGCCTCTTCATACTGGGGGTAGAAAATCCAAAACCCCTGCACCCCTCAGACTTCAAGGAAAACATTATCCTAAAAGGATACCGTCAACAGCAAAGAAGTCCCGCCCATCTCGAAGGTGTTTCGTGTGCCACAAGAAGGGAATCGTAAAGAAACTGGGATGATCTGTGGCGAATGTAGAGATGTGCCCTTCTGTGTTTATCCCTGTTTTGAGGCATATCACTGCAGAAGGAATATATAAAGGTAAGCCAGTAAAGCATATAGAATTTAATTAAATGTTTCATAACGGGGGAAAATTAAAATAACTTGAGTTAGATAGTGGATAAATAAGGGTTAAATGCACAAACGCACAGGACGTGTATACCCGTCCATATCGCTTTTCCGTCATTTTAAATGGACGTGATTTCATGTCCATATCCCTGAAGAGGTTAAAACGGACCTTGCCCCTGTATGTCAACTGTGTGACAACCTTCTGACTGTTTGTCATGTGCTGCGAGAGTGTTCCTCTCTAGCACACCTTTGAGATTCTCTGCAGCTGCCTGCTAGACTTGCAGAGGTCTTTGCGTATGACAAAAAAAAAAAAAAGTGGTTGATGGTTTTTAAGTGTTTAGCAGAGTGTAGCATCAATTTGAGGATTTAAAATTTTACATAACCTTTTTCTTGCTTTTTGACATATTTATCACCTTGTTTCATACCTGGCTATTGCCGCTGTTTTTTTAACCTTTTTGTGTATATTTTCCTTGTTGCTAGTATTTTTACTTTTGAGTGAAATTTATATCTGGCTATTTGCATGAATTTTTTAAGGGTGCTGATGACCGTGAAGTTGAGCATCCTTAAACCAAACCAACCAACCAACCTGCATGGAAACTATAGATTTAATGGTTTTTTAAGATATTGACTTCAAAGAATAGAACCACGTAATGAATTTTGAAACACTCTGTCTTAATTGAGGAGCGTTTTTTCAAAACTTGATAGACGCAAAATTTTACGAAATTGAGTTATATATAGTATCGGCATAATTTTCACTTTCTGCATCATTCTGTGAAATCAGATTTTGCAAAATTTGATTCGTGTCCTATGTACAAGGTAGGGAATATTAGCAGTTTTTTCAAAACTGGATAGACGCACTTGATCAGTTAAAGCAAAGGTAGATAGATGCAATTTTATGATTTTATTGTCCAGAGTGTAGCAAACTGAATTCTATGAAATGCCTGTTGGCATTGACTGCCATCTCACTGTCGCGATTCTTGGAATTCTCAATCATTCCTGCAAGCTTTGTTGACTGTTGCTTCGTTGGCTATAACTACGAACTCAGGTTGTGTGCTTGGATTTCACATTCATTTCTGCAAGCGTTTTGTTCCATTTATATCCCACCTTTAACTGCAGAGGTCATATCAATGACCTTGCTTATTGGCAATGATGTTACTCGTTTAACAGTGGGGTTTTCGTTCTTTGGGGGTTTTTATAAGTTGAACTCATTCACACTTTCATTCATACTTCCAGACTCAGGGAAGGATGAGAAATATTTTTGTCTGGAGAAAAATTCCTACCCCCCTCCCAGGAATCGAACCCGGGACCCCTTGCACAGTAGGCAGGTGCTTCTGCAATCTTTGTTATACTTACATGGCATTTTTATTCTTAGTTGAGACACTGCACTGTACTATGCACAATGGACAGGAGCTCAGACTGTGAAACTGTACCAGTTGTAGAATGCGCTGGAGGTAGGAATTGCAGAAACAAGTAAAGGAAATCAAAATGCAAGTCAAGGAAAGCTCATACTCCAGCAATTACATGTTCAGATGCTCTCGAGCACACTCCACCAAATCCTAAAACTAAAGCTTCCAAGGAATCACAGGGGAGTCAAAAGTTAGATTATCTCTCCAGACTAGAAAATTTCACTTATCTGGGAATGCGCCAAAAGAAACCAGAGGAGGTGACAGCACAGGAATATGACAGAAGGGCATTACTGCTGCTGTAAAGCAAGACATTAAGAAGTGCAGATGTAGAGAAAGCCACTATGGAAGAGCAAAATCAATTACAGGATATTTACCTCCAGAACTTAGTATCAGAAAAATGTGCTAACTTCTGCAACGAAAGAAGATTAAGAAATCTACCAGTCTACTCATTGTCAAAATAGAAAAACATATTTTACAACTCCTTCAATCTTTCATTCCATACACCACACACTGACACATGCTCAACCTACAAAATGGGACTAATGAAGATTAAGACAGAGGCAGATGTGGAAAAGAGAAACGAACTAAGAAGCATGTACAGACTGCACAAGCACTTACAAAGGTGAAAGCTTATTTATTCATATTGTTTCAAATTTCTTTGTGTGTATTCAGTATGTTTGTTATATAAATAAAACAAGAGATATTGTTATATAAATAAAACAAAAGATATTCTTATTGTGAATGTAGCAGTACTTAGTTTCCAAGTTTATACCTAATAAAATAATCCTTATAAGCATTAATATGTTGGTTGTATAGTACATTATGTACGACAAAGAGGTGAAAATAAATAAAAAATAATAAATGCATAAATAAAAAGCAACAAAAACATTAAATGACAAAAATCATGAAATTTCATGTCTTAATTTCTCGCTCACGCAGAAATGTTAATCAGCATCTATTGGCTTTTGAAAAAACTCTGCATTTTCAAACCCCAAATTTACACTAGTTAAACTATGACATTTGTTTCTTTTCACATTCAATGAGACAGTACCAGGAAGGAGAACTGAATGATTAATATAGTTGCTGTGCTAACCAGTTAGTATTGCTAATAAATACAAAAAAACTTTTTTCTCAGAAACGCATTTTGTGCATCTATTGAGTTTTGAAAAAACACTCCTCAATTCTCAATGAATTTGTGTTACTTTCGGTACTTGTTAGTATGATAGGACAAAATGTTACCTAGTGTCAGGAATGATGGCAACTATAATAATCAAATTATGTATGGTGTTACTAATGCCCTTCTAATTGGATATTTTCCATTTTTCTATGGGCTTCCCAATAATATTTACATAGCTGAACTGGAAAACTGGCATTAAGTTTTGAGATAGCAATACATTGGAGTATGTGTTCTCTATTCATTACTGTCTGTGGGTTGTTGCATAGTAGGCATCTTGGAGAATTGAAGATATTGATCTTGGAGCAGGTGGGCAGACACAGTCATGTCCAGTCATTAAGCAAAAACGGCGAAACTGCTGAGCTTCTTGCAGATTCTGGCATAGTGCTGGTATTTTTCAAGAGCATTTTGCATGATTCACTTGTACTTTTTCATGATAATTATGTTGCTAATCTGTATGGAATTCTGAGGTAATAATTGAATAATAATTTTGATGTACTGTAAGAAACTAGTTGAATACATTTGTTTTATACTTGTTCCCTTCTTGGCCAGGAAGCCAATTTCTTCATTTTCAATAATGCCACAGTGGGCAGCGATCCATTGGAACCAAATTCCTTTTTTTCTGCACTTTGTAAAATACTGAATATGTGTAGACTCCATAATAGTTTGTTGTTTGGTGGGAACGAAGATGCTATTGCGTAAATGACTGTATGAGTTGCTTACAATCAGTTTTTTAAAAATATTTATGTGACACAACAATTGGATCAAGCAAGTTCTTATGGCTTCTAGTTCTCCATCATAATGAGATGTGAGAGGGCCCAGGCAAATGAAAAAGGTAGAAAGCTTGCAGTGGCCAGATATGGAAATATCTAACACTAACAGAGAATTTGTCAATGTGCCTGGTGATAGTTACTGATACATATAACTTAATAAGCAATTCCACAGTGACCATCAGGAATGAAACACACTTCTACACTTAACACTAAAAGGGAATATGAGGAAACTGTAATAGGAATAGGAGTCTCTTGTACAAAGAATCAACCAGATGACTTACCTTGGTGGTTTTGTGGAATAAAAGTCTTCATATGTTTCATCCTGTAACATAAAAATTCACTTGTGAAAGACATGATCTGCTTTAACCCTATGACTCTTATCTTCAAAAAGAGGAGCAGAAACAAAAATAACAGTTGTTATACAATCTAAAGAGAAGATTTTATTTGAGATAAAAACCATGCAATGAATACAAATAACATTCTTCCACTAAAACTGTCATTTTATAATGTGCATTTCCAAAGATTTTGTTCATAAATAGCTAAAAACAGGTAATACACTCATTGCTTTTATCATTAATTGGGTAATTATATCTTTGAATTTTGAACACCTTATCTGGCTAGAAAATTCAATACTTTTAGACTAGAAATTCAACACAGTTGCATGGTCTATGAAATTATACCAATCTTCTGCAAATATTATCCACCATATTTGTTATGTACAGTATTTGCTGTAATGGTGCATGATGCTATATTGGATTTGGGATAACATGGGCGATTGGAAAAATCATAAAAGATAAACTTAAATCATTAATCCAAGGTAAAGTTATTTATTGCTAGTGTTTCAAGCATGTCTGTTTTATCTAGCAAGAATTTAATGAATGCACTTAAGACAACATAGCTGTCTTCTATCCACTTTCCTGATATATGTTTGTGTACAATCATGGAGGGTTCTCAGTGATACCTTTCTTAAAAATAATATTCTCTTATACTTGTACACATAACAAAAAGAACATTAAAGCCTTGTATGGAAACAAACTTCAGCGCCTGCATATAGCATCATAAATCCTCTGGTGTAATGGTTCAGTTATTTATAAACGAATGTGAATGATCTCATTTTAGTTATTTTATGTAGAGGAAGACAAGCTAAGCATGAAAAGTTTTAGTTTGCACACCAGCCAATCCCTTGACATGTGGTTTTGTTTACAACTGCTGAACTTAAAGTGAAAACCCCTTTAAGTTGTGTGAATATACCTTTGTCCATCTCAAGGCTCTCACACACTTTAGAAGAGAGGTAGGGAGACACAAAAGTATGTAATAAATGAGGCAGGTGTATACTAATTGTATATGGTATAGAGTGGCGGTTAAACAATGGTACGTAGACTTAAAATTAAAATGGCTTGGATTTCCGATAGTCTGCTACACTTAATGGACTAAATGAACAAAGGATGGTTTAAAATTTAAAATAAGTTACAGTAAAAACAGAATATAGTAGATAACATATTATATCATTTTAATGATATAGAACTCCTACAGCGAGTTGTGGTGTTTAACGCCCGCTTTTACTACATGTGGCACTGCAGGCGGTGACACTGACACATGGAATAAAGATAGACCACCGGTGGAATGAACTGGTGGGGGAAACCGGAGAACCCGGAGGAAACCCGCCCCAGCGCCGCTTTGTCCTACAGGGAGTTTTAAAGGATTTATAAATACATAACACAGAAACATCTCACACATTTCCACTGAAATACTAAATCAATAGTTTGTGGACATTTTAACATAAAACACTTTGGTTGTACAATGAAGCACACTTCTAACTTGGAATATGTAGATCACTTTCTGGCCACAATTCATATTAACACTGCAACACTATAGATATTTTTCTAGGCTCAGAAAGAGTTCCACTTCACAATTTAACTCCTATTTAAAATGACACATCAGATCACTATGATCAGTATTCCTAGTAAGAAACAGGTTCATAATAGGAAAATTAAAGAACAAGAGGAATTAGTGATCACTATACGGATACCTTTAAATTGCTGTCGAAGAATGAAAAGTAGACTTATCTCTATGTCAACACTCAAGTAAATTATGAATTTAATGATCAATGAAAAAAAGAAAATAATAATGATGTACTTTTAGCTTAATATTAATTAATCACATACCAAAAAGTTGTTTATATTTTCTATATTTTTGGGACAAAATAAACTGATATTTGTATGTTAGTTCTGTACATTTAAGAAAATAAGAAGGGAAAGAAAAATAAACTAGCTGTACTTTTTCTGCAGAACTTACCTTAATACCATCATTAATATATGCATCTTCTTTCTTCAGCCACCAATCCTCTTCTTTAATATCTATCTTGGTTTCCATTTCACTTTCTTTGATGGCTTCATTGAATCTCAATACATGGTGTTCTTCCTTCTCTGAACATGTAGAATCTTCAACTTCTGGTTTGATAGCAGTGCCACTTGTTGCAGTTTCAATCTTAACTTTCTGTACCAGGTCTTTGGAATCTCTCTCATTCTCTGAATCCAGGAAACAATATTCTTCTTTGATATCCATTTTAATGTAGTTAGTGTATTTGAACAGTTCTGTTCTTAAACTTCAGTGGCAATCCTGGGGAAAAAGAAACACATTATTAGTAACATTCAGGAGTTTGCTTCCAGATAATTGAAAATACATTGCATTTCAACAGACAACATAAAGTAGTACAAGGTAATGAAGGTAATTTGCTGTATGCTAAGTATGACATTTTAACATACAAAGCTCCATGGGTTCTTTACTTATGGTTATGTTAATCTTGATCTAATGTGTATTATTGTACTAAAACATACTTTGAATTATACAGGCTGTTTCAAAATGAGAATTGGGGATTTACGGCTTTGTAGTATCAATTACATTTATGTTATAATTATTAACCATACATAAAATGATAGAGCAACTCCAACAGTTTTTCCTGCAAGTGTTCAATGTGAGCACCATTTGTCATGCAGCACACATCCAGTCGATAGGCAAGTTCTTCCCAAACCTTGATCAGCGTGTCTGGAGTAATTATTGCAACAACTGCATCTTGTTTCTTAATTTGGGTATGTCAGCTGGTAGCAGTGGCACAAACACATGATCCTTCACGAACCCTCAAAGATAAAGGTTGCATGGCATCATGTTGGATGAATGTATAGACCATGCAAAATATGCCCTTGTCATCAGGTCCCATGGGACCATTCCATGGTTTTGTGCAACGTCATTTAACCAATCACATACTGAGTGTTGGCAGTGAGACGGCACACATCTTGCTGTCAAATAAATTTCTGTGCTTCAGCTTCTTCCAATTGAGGAAACAGCCATAGTTGCAGTGCATCAAGGTAAGAAACAACAGTTACAAATTTAATTTAAAAGGTGAGTTAATTAATAACACTGAACAACACTTACAACATAATTTTCCAGGATGCTTTTCAAAGGTTAACTTTCCTCCAATATCAACCGGACAATAACTGGGTTTCCATGGTGTTTCATGGTGCAGATGGTGATGCTTCTTCTGATGTTTCTTCTGGTAATGGTTCAATGAACTTACTGAAAATGCCCCTCTGAGGAATGTCGAAATTAAATACTCGGTTTCTATTTTTGAAAATAAAGGTTTGTTCCCATGTGGACAGTTCTTGTTTTCCAGTTATGTGTTTGAGAAGTTTCGGTTCTAGCTTTATGTCATGATTTCTTGTCCAAGAGTGAAATGCAACTGCTGATTTTTCTAATTGTTTACTCTTAATCTTTCTAACGTGTTCCTTGGATCTAATTTCTAGATTTCTTTTGGTTTTTCCTATGTGTATTTCATTACAATCACTGCATTCAATTTGGTATGTGCCAGATTTTTTGTTAGGTGGAATAGCATCTTTGATGTTTGTCTTTTATGGAGTAATAGTTTACTGGTGCTAGCTGAATGTTGTATTCCTTGAACACAACATGGGCCTTTGATAAATTCCTGTTGGACAAAATTCCTCCACAATGATGCTACAGATATGACTATGTAACTGACAGCATTATTAGGATACAAAATATTTATTTTCTTACCCAAATACAAATTTAAGGTGTAACCCAGTAAACCTAAAGGCATAGGTAAAACACCAGTGTAACTAAAGCCCAATGATGCGGGAAACTAGTAGTTCACTTAGGTTGGCACTGTCATTCCTGCATGCACAGTATCCTACATATATGTCATTTTAAGCTGTTCTGATTCAATATTTTTCTGTAAAAGAAAGGCTCTGGATTAGCATGACTGTGGTCCAAACGACATTGATATGTAAACATTGGCTCCTTAAACACTTTTCCAAGGTGTTCTGTTAATCAATCTATGTTGTTTTTTTTAAACTATTACTGAGGTGGGACACAGAGCAAACATTGTCCCATTATTTAAACACTTCTGCAGTTGAAGTATTAGTTATTTACATCTATTAGAATTGCACTCATTAATGGGTAATGGTTCCATATCACACAGTAATCCAGGACTGCTCATGGGGAGGAATCATGATGCAAGTTGAACCATCAGGAATATATTTGAAATAGAAATAACACTTTAACCTACCAATAGACGGCAGCAAGATACAACCCTAGTAGATGTAGGATCCAACTTCAAACCTCAGTCACCATCTGCAGAAGATGAGAGAGACATCTCTCGAAAACGTTCCAGTTTTTAATAAACAAGTGAGTGAAGTAATTGTAAAAATTAGTGTGACTTTTCTTATTTCAACATCAGGAATATTTTTGGGGAGAATTCAAAATTTGAGGCATGCAAGAATACTGAAGATATTGATAGTAATATAACCATATTTAACTGACTGAAATATTTAACATAATCTGTAGCTTAAAATGTTAAATTAAATGTTTGTATCAATAAATAAGCAACAAGGGTAATTTCAAGTACAATTGATATTGTATATTACAATGTGACTTATATAAAATAAATTATAACATTACCCCGGGAGAGCAAAATAGCTCTGAACTCGCTGCTCAGTGTTTTACTCTTTCACATCCTTGGCACTCGTTGCCATCTACTACTATTAGAGAAAGGGAGGAATGAAACCAAGCACCTGTAAAACAAATTGTAAACACTGTATTTACAAACTTTATGAAAGGAGATGTTGAAACTGCCCACCATCATTGTCTACACATTTTGGCACCTTTTTAGGAAGCTACCCTTCAGTTGCTATGCTTCACATTGAGGAATGTTGACAATTTCCTGGCAGATATTTTGTTTTAATTCTTCCAGGCTGTGTGGGTTTGTTTTGTGCACATTATGTTACCCCAGAGATAGAAATCATGGGAAATTAGGTCGGGGAACTGAGATAGCCACAAATGTGTACTTAGAGTTCTGTCTTAGATCATGCTCTCAATTTTTCTCAGTGAAAGATTGGCTGTATGAACTATGACATTGTCTTGTTGAAAAGAGGCAAAATTACGCTCCCTGACTGTCAACCTTCCTTTAGGCATGTGGTTTGAAAGAACACGGTAAATTGTGTGGGACCCAGTAGGTCGTTGCTGTTTTTGTGGTTATATGCCTGAATTTAACTCTTTTCCTTTCATTTTCATTTATTCGTATGTTTAGCTTTATTTAGGATACATATATAAAGTTATTTATTAGTATTACCTTACTACATATACCAGCTAAAATATTACATGAATACAGTACACAGGATTTCCATTTCAATAAATGTAAAGAAAATAAATTGCTACCTTCAGGTACACAACTTCTAATTTGAACTCTTCAGTTTCTCCGAATCATCTACTGTCTCTTCTGTGTTTTCTGTGAGTAAGCAACTATCGCAAATAATTTTGACATGTTTGTTCAAACAGAGCGCTGCATTGTATTTAGCACATACATGTTTAGTTTTGCAGTTCTTTTTGTCTTTGTCACAGGATTCACATTGTTTCCTTTTCAATAAGGTTGGTATGTATTTGAGAGGTCATCTGTGGGTTATGCAGGTTTATATTTTCTTTGAAGAGCCTTGATAGTATTGGTCTTCTTTGTAGCTGTTACAGTAAAGCTAGAGACAGTGCTTTGAAATACTCCTGCCTTGTGATATATTTGTTCTGATTTCAAACAAAAATGCCCTAGAATTAATACCTGTAATATTCAGTAAATGGTAAAAAATTACAGTAAGAATGATGATGACTATGATGATGATGATGATGATGATGATGAAGATAACTCTGAATAAGCATATGATGCTACCTAGAAAATACACATCACCACAAACATTGGTCTCATTGTCTTCCTCTTAATGATCAGTTTTTTAATCTAAGGATCCCATTTACAGCTATATTCAGAATCAGAATAATCTGATTCATACAAATTGCCATCTAGGAGTAAGGCATCATCATTGCAAAGTAGACAATGGGATTTTGTAGATTCTAACTTTTACACGTTTCCAACACAAAGCACTAACAGTTGTTTATGACAAAGCAATATTAGACAGCTAACCAGGAAAAACGCATGTGAGCATTGTGTAACAAGAGTAGGCGTGTAGAGCCTGGCTGGCCTCTACAGCACATAACTGCTGATTATTCATTCTTGCAACCAGAGAAGTAACCAGATAAGGTTGTCGCTACAGCTAAGAGTTGAGGAACGTATAATGTTACATGTCCCAGTCTGCCAATTATGTAAGTGTGTTCGTACAAAAACTATTATGTTTAAATTAAGCTAAGGGTCTTCCTGGTCCCTAGAGACCAACAATTCTCTAAAGAAAGAGGGCCAAATTTGTATTTGATGGGTTGAGTGGAAAAAATTGAAGCTACAAATTTCTCTGCTAATGGCATACCATACATACATTTTTTCATCATGAACGGGTACTTGATGAACAATACCAGGTTTCACTCACCTCCAATAACAATTATTTTTTTGACACACATATCCATGAAGGTGGAATGAAGCCCTATCCATGAAAAATATTAAATGTGGGCTTATTTTGCCATTTTATACACTATCGAGAGTCCAGTCACAAAATATGTGCCTAATTACAGGATCACCTAGTTGAAGAGCATGTGCTACTGTTATTTTATATACTTTTAACTTCAGCAATTTAGTAGCTGTTTGTGCAAAGCATACAAAATGCCTACCTGCTGTGAAAGTGATTTTTGGGAGAATTCTCCAAACAATGTCCAAAGTCGTCTATGTTTCTTTGGTAAGCCATCTTCTACATTTCTGTGCCAGAACACTTCCTGTAGCCTGAAATTTATTGTAAAGTTAACAGATTGTTGTATGGCCCGGAACTTGCACACCTGGAATTCCATCTGCAAATCACATGTCTCTTGGTGAGCTGACGTAGTCAACACATACGAATCATAAATACAAACTGTGCGGCAGTAAACATAAGTGGCACCACAATACACTTTGTTACTTAGTACAGGACAAAATAATCAGTGGCTCATAATAACTGAATCACATCACATCACTCTAAACTTAATACTGCAGAGCAAATTCAAGTCAGCAGTGTGACTGTGTTTACAGCAGCAGTGCATTATTTTGTTTCCACATGCCCAGTGAAAACACCGCACAGCCTATTGGAAGGTTCCTTGCTCTCCCGTTAGGTAGGCATGTTAGATATTTATAGAACATATGGCATTACTACTATGCTTACAAGTAAATTGGTTTATTTAGACAGACACATTAGAATACATTGATATATCAAATGCAGCATCCACCAAAGGTTTATTGGTAATTCTTTGCTGTAAATATTATGATTTATTTTACTGGTTTTAACCATCCTATTATTTGCTTAAGCTCTTACTGTTTGAGTATCACAACAGTAACTACAGTACCAACAAGACTGTGAGGCTTTTCATTTTCATAAATAATGAACTAAGTAGTTGATATTGAGCTCTGGGGAAAATTGGGGATTACTGTGCCATAGCCTTTTGGAGGGATAGGGACCTCTGTAACTCAGTACAGTACAGCGGTGGAAAAGACTTACGTTAAGGACTCCAGGCTAAGTGCAGTCCACAATTGATAAGTAGTAGTTGGCAATCAGAGGGTTTCAGTTTGAGACGATATTTTTTTTTTCCATAAGCCCCCTGAAGTGATTGAAAGTAAAACTATAGGGAAAGTATAAAGGCCTCCTAAAGTTGTAAATAGCTATTACAGTCGACAAAGACTGATATTCAATTGTCTGTTTGTTCAACTGCTTGGATTGCCATCACGTGCAAATGGCAAAGTCTGTGTTCGAGTAGTGTGAACCTCACAGGCAGGAGACAAAAGATGCCAATCCAGAATATTTGTGTTATTATTTGTTATGTAAAGGAACAATAAATAAGTATTTAAAAAAAAACTGTATTTAATCATCCTTGCAAGGCATTGACCTGTACCGTGCCCTGATGTACATAGAGAAAGTTGATAAAAATTACTTTGAGTCTCATAGCTACAAAATGGTACTTACACGGGGCGAATGAAACAATATTTAAGGACTCCTCATGTTAGGATATAGTGGAACTCCCTCCCACCAGTCCCGATTCCCACATATAAATAATAAATATATCCGTTTCAAATGGCGCCACAATGGTAGGCTTGGAATTGGGTCAACGCGAGAAACAAAGAAAGAAGAAACGAGGAAACCCAAGGATAACAGAAGTGATAAGAAGAGTGAGGAAAGAAGGAACGAGGGAATCCAAGGACAGCGGAGGTCGTAAGAAGAGGGAAGAAATCAGTGAAGGTCAATGTTTAAGAGGTAAGACTGTTCTAATTATATGAAAAGAATTAAAAAAAGAAAACTTAATTTTGAATAACAGATTGAATGATATTAATGAGTAGGAAAGATGAAGAATGTTAAAGAGTTAGGTGATAGCAAAGAGGGAGAGAAAAGTGAAAAATCAGTGGAAAAGGTTTGTGAGACGGAGTTAGGATTGAAAGAACTCTTGCAGAAATTCTCTAAACAGACGATGGAGGTACATCGAAAATTGGATAGTAATAATAGTAGTTTGTCAGACTTAGCACAGAAGATGGATGGTAGCTTAATTCCAGTAACTGAAAGAATTGAACTTAGTACAAAAGAGTGTAAAGAAGAACTGAACATGTTGTCCTTAGCCTTAAAGGCAGAAATTGGATCTACTAAAAATGATATAATTAAGTTAGAAGAACTAGTGAATGAAATCAAGTTAGGGCAAGAAAGGGTAGTGAAAGACATGCACACAGAAGTGGTTAAAGAGTTAGATGAGTTTAAGAAACAGCAAGATGAGAAGTTGGAAAAACAAAAAGTAGATTTAGAAGAGTTAGGGGACAAAATGATGCATAAGATAGAGATAGCTGCAATAGCAGAAAATTCTAAGACAGTTCATAATGAAAGTAAATTAGCCCAGGGTAATCATGCTGTAGAAATTAGTAACCTAAGCAGTGTTATGAAAACTATGGGTACTGAGACACAATTACAATGTGAGGAGTTCAATAAGTTCAGTGGGGAAGCAAAAATTAATATGCAAGAATTGCAAGACAATTTAGAAAAATAAAATACTGGGAAGTTAACCCAAGTTGTAATTGCATTGCAGGCTAATAATGTTAACAAAAACCAAAATATAAATGGACATAGAAATGTAACAGATTGACTCACCTGACAATGGTAGTAACATTGTTAACTTCCAGAGAAATGATTTGACTAAAATCTATCATATAGCAAACCAAGGTCACCCTTATAATATGAATTACCTGTTACGTGACTTAATACCACCATATTTTGATGAAGTTAGCGAAAATAAACAATACCAACATGAGAGAATAAGGTTAGGAACTCAAAATACCAAAAATGTACAGCACTCACAAAGGAAAAATACGAGAGGCGAGGCATACAGACATAATGTTGAAGATGACGAGACAGACAGTAATTCCATCACAAGATCACGGTATGGGAACCACAGACAAAAGAAAAACAGTGTTGGATGTCGTGATTGTGTGTACAAACCTATATATTTGTATATTATTATTTAAAAAAAAACAATGTATCGGATATTGTATCAATGTATATAGATGTTTTTCATATATAGAATAATCATAGCGGATAGAAGAGAAAGTGTGAGTTCTTCCGCTGCATGATCCGTGGTCCCGTGGCAACTGAGAGAAACTGTGGCGTGGCGATCACAGTCGCCTCAAAATGCGGTCGAACTGTCTAGTATGTGATTGGGAAGTACAGACAATTTTATACGTATGCGTTATGTGTTGTGAGTAATTAGGTACATAATTTGTGAAATTGCTTCTAAGTTTGTGCATAAATGTGTGTGTTCTTCAAAATGGAAGTTTCAAGCAACATCAACAATTGATTAAAAATACCACCTTGTTTTGTACCCGGGTGTCATTCAGGATAAAGAAACTGGTCAGAAGCTAGACATTTTTTTACTCCTCCTAAAGATAAAAATCTGTTTTACAAATGGAAAAAGTCTATTCCTAGGAAAGACACTAAATTATCTGTTAAATCTAGTATTTGTGACAAACATGTTCCAGAGGACTTCTTAGTGAAAATTGATTAATTCGTTGTGCATGGAAAACTAGTTGAAAACCCTAGAATTAAATGGCGGTTAAAGCCAGGAGCAATTCCCTGTATATTTCCTAATTTACCCAGGTACTTAACTACAGTGCATAAATCCTGAAAATCTCCACAAAACGGACACAAAAAATTACTGAAAAAGCAATATTCAACAATCAGTAAATTACCAGATGCAGGATCCAGTCAACCAGTTCTTATTTCAAACTCATCGTCCTTCAACAATGAGGAATTCACAGAAATCAGTTCTAATTCCTCCAAGGTCACAAACAGAAGTGTCAATAATGAAATTGCTACATTGAAGAAAAGAATTAGAAACCTCATTAGAAATTTAGTTAGAACTAAAATCCTGCTATCTAAAGAGAGGGCTAAATTAAAAATAGTAGAAAAGAAATTCACTACTAATTGTTGCGAACATAAACCCAATTTAAATTGTTTAAGTAAAAACAAAAGCTGGTTCTAGATACAAATATCAGACGAGCTCGAAGGGGATGCGTTACATCAATGAATTTCTATTAGAAAGCTTGCTATTTAAAATTAAAAGCCCTAAAGGTTATAGACATTGCTTAACACACAAATTGCTGCCCCTGCCTTTTGATGCCCATTTAAGGAAATTATCTAAAGGGATAAGTGCACATATGGTATAAATAGTAATGCTCTAAATGCGATTTCTACTACATTCAGTCAAGAAGAAGATGAAAACAAGCATCTTGGAGTTGTAATATTTGATGACGTCAAATTAAGAGAAGAAGGTTCAATGCTAGCTCACTAAAAGTGGACGGTTTCATGAATTTAGGTGAACACACCCTAGACAATCAGAACAACTCTATGGCTAACACTGCTTTAATTTTTATGTTTGTATCCTTATTACATAATTGGAGCCAACCAGTAGCGATTTACGCAAGTAGAAATGCTACACCCGGTGATATAATAGCTAAGCTCCTTATAGAAGTAATTATCCAGTTAGAAAACTCAGGGACAAGAATTGTTGGTTTCATTAGTGATGGAAGTCAATCAAACAAGAAAGTATGGAAAAATTTAGGAATAGGAGCAGCATGTGAAAATGTACAGCACCCACTTGATGACAAAAGAAGAATATGGGCCTTTTCAGATTGCGTCCACATAATAAAATGCATGAGAAGTTATTTTCATGTTAAGGTGGATGTCTCATATAGAAATAAGAGCATCCAATATAATTTTTATGGATATATTTATGAAGCTGACACTTCTCCTAAATTTGCTAGTCTTAGAGTTTGCCCGAAATTGACCTCATCCCACACAGACCCCACTTCTTTTCAGAGAATGAATGTGAGACTGTGTTTTCAACTGTTCAGTAACAGCACTGCAAATGGCATTGACTTCTTCAGGAAAATTAATTTTGAAAAATTTAAGGGAAGCGAAAATACTGAACTATTCACAAGAAATGTAAATAATCTTGTAGATGCATTAAACTCCACAGTTTCAATTGAAGCACTCTATAAAAATTCGCAATCTCACAAAGTACTAAAAGATTTCTTTCGCATAGTAACGTCTGAAAATAACACATTCTGCTCAACTAGGACAATGGAATCTCTGAGAATCACCTTAAAAAGTACTGTGGAAGTGTCCGAGTATTTATGGAATAGAGGATTTGCATACGTCTTAACAGCAAAATTCAATCAGGACCCCCTTGAACACCACTTCGGAATTATGCGTTCTTTAAGCTGTGATGACCATCCTTCCACAGTTGACTTTTTACATTTACATATGCTACAGGCTGTGTATGTCCCTGTAAAACTTGCACTGTCAAATGCTACTAATTGTGAGAATAAAGTGGAGACACCACTTAAATCTTTTATGAATCAAATTCGTATATTGGCAAAACAAACTGAGCAAAAAAACCGTGAGCTGTTGGATTTTGTTGGAAACAAAATAAAAAACAAAACTAAAATACTTGACTGGGAAAGTGAAGTTCCCGAACTCTATGAGGACAATATTTCTAAAACATGCTTAGTACACAACATCGGGGGTTATATAGTAACAAAGATGCTCGAAAAACTTAGTTGTGAAACCTGTGCCTCTACTCTGTCCACCGATCTACCCTCTGACACATTAGCTTACACTTTCACTACAATAAAAGACTACGGCACCCTAAAAAATTTTTGGTATTTAACCTACCCCTCTGAATGTGCGGTTAATATTCTTTTGCAAGTCGAGGCTATTTTGGAGAAGCAAATGTGCTCGTCTGAAAGTTTGTGGGGTGATATATTTTACGAGTGCTTACATAACATAGACGAAATCATATTAGGACCCAGTGGAATAGGATGTTGCATGGAACACAAACTGGATTTAGTTGGAAAGTGAGACAGAATATTAGAAGACCCCAAAAGAAAATCGTTTATGTGAATATTTGTTAAAAATGTAGTTTGATTTTTGATGTTGGTAAAAGAAAGAAGACACCATTAGACCATCGTTTGAAACCTAATATATCAGAACACCGATGAACGGATAATCAATGCGGGAAAACACCAGAGAACGTCTAGCGAAGCCAACTGCACAGGAGATGCACGTAACTGGATAAATCAACAAAAAAAAAAGTAGGACCAAAAATTTTTATTTTTACATCCAGTTTATTTTTATTTTTATGTTACTGCGAAGCGGCAAAATAGTAGGACTTTTAAGCCAAAGTGAACTGAATAAAGAAACTAAAATGTCGAAAAAAGAGAGAGATCTAGTAACAGGAGTAGGGGAAGGGGCAGATAGGCCTAGTTATCAGATAGAACGAGAAAGCAGGGAACAGGTAGCAATAGGAAAAGACCAAAGGTTATTACTGATCATGTTTGAAAGACTAGAACAAAGCTTAGGTCAGAAAATGGAGGGAGTGAGACAGAACATAGAGCAAAGCTTAGGTCAGAAAATGGAACAGAATAGGGAAGACATAGGTCAGAAAATAGAAGGAGTGAGAGAGGACTTAGAAAATAATAAAAAAGAGATGAGACAGGATTTAGAACAAAATAAAAAAGATATAGGTCAGAAAGTGGAGGAAGTGAGAAAGGACTTAGAACAGAAAATAGAATTAGGAAAACAGGAGTAAAGAAGAAAATATGAAAGTAATGGAAACTAATTTAAAATTAGTACATAAAAACTTAAATGAGACAAAGGAAGTCTTAGAAGCTAGGATAGAAATCATAGGAGATAGGATGGGAAAAATAGAATCAGAAATGAGAGAAAATAAGATTGCATTAGAAGGAGAAATTGGTAGATGTAGAGATGAAATAACAGAATGTAATGCAAGTGTAGACAGTAAGATTACAAATGTAAAAGCAAAAATAACTGAGGAATTAAGGAAAGAGAGTGAGGTAGTAAGGAAAGGCATTTTTTTTTTAATCAAATTACAACTAAACAAAGGCTTATCTAGTAATATTTTCTGCTTAAATAGGTTCACATATAAATGCAAGTCTTCCATTGAAGTCTCCCATAGTTTACACATAGTTCTTGCGGTCTCACATTAAGTCATCTGGCTTTTTTCTTTTCAGTCTTCGAACTTCACAGTTACTAAGAACTTTCAACATCTTTTTGTTTTCATGGTGCTGCACTTTTAAATGATGTTTCATTGCAGTCTTTTTTATTTCTTGTATAACAGTGTCGATTTTGAGATCTCTATGTATGTCATCATTTCGTACATACCATGGTGCATTAACTATTGTTCTCCAAAACTTTATTTTGAAAAGTCTGTATGTGTTTTATGTTGGTCGACTTAGCGCAGCCCCAAAGCTGTATCCCATAGGTCCAGACTGGCTTTAACACCTGCTTGTAAATTAATAACTTATTGTATATGTCAAGTTCGGAATTTCTCCCAATGAGCCAATAAAGTTTCTTATATTTGATATTTAATTCTTTTCTTTTAGTTTCTATATGCTTTCTCCAATTTAATTTTGAGTCTAGTGTCATTCCTAGATACTTCACTGTTTGTGCTTGGGGAATAGTTTGGTTATTTATTTTTATTGGTAGTATCTGAGTTTTCTTATTTGTAAAGTTAATATGTACAGATTTAGATTCATTTAATTTTATACGCCACTTCTTCGTCCACTCGTTAACCTTATTGACAGCTTTCTGTAATTTCTGTGTAGATTCCTCTACTGTACGTCCAACTGCCATAATTCCTGTATCATCAGCGAAGGTGGCCATGGTTGTATTATCTAGGTTTGGAATATCCCTAGTAAATATGAGGTATAGTACTGGCCCTAAGACGCTTCCTTGGGGTACTCCAGCAGCTATATTCTTTAATTCAGAGTATTCATTTCCATATTTAACTCGGAAATATCTCCCTTCAATGTATGATAACAATATTTGATAGAAGTGGTCAGGTAGATCTCGTTGGAGCTTAAAAATTAAACCTTTGTGCCAGACTTTATCAAACGCTTTGGCCACGTCCAGGAATACTCCAGAACATATTTTCTTTTCCTCTAACGTTCTTTCTATGACATCGACTATACGATGTACTTGATCAATTGTTGAATGTTTATTTCTAAATCCAAACTGATGTTCTGGTATTAATTTACTTTCCTCTATTATAGGTTTTAATTGCTTTAACAATAACTTTTCAAACAGTTTAGCTAATTGGGATAGGAGTGAAATCGGTCTGTATGATTCCTTTTCATTAGGATTTTTTCCAGGTTTAAGGATCATGAGTACTTCTGCTACCTTCCATTGACTTGGGATATGTTTAAGTCTTAATGCAGTATTTATCATATGTAATAGCTTGATAAGAGCTTTTTGTGGCAATTCTTTAAGAATGTGTCCGGTGATTAAATCATATCCTGGCGCTTTTTTTGCATTTATATTCTGGTGGATTTCACGTTTTAATTCTTTGAGCGTTACACGCCTAAGATCTTTGCCTTCCCTTTTCTTACCATGTTTAATGTCCTCTTCAGAAGTTTGTCCAGATAAAGGTTGAAAAATCTCTTCTAGATAGTTGGCAAATAGATCTGCTTTATCCTTATCACTCCTTGCCCATGATCCATCTCCTTTTTTTATTGGTGGAATTTGATTTATAGGTCTTTTGATACTCCTTGTTGCTTTCCATAAAGAGTAATCAGTATCTTTGTCTGCTGTTAGTCCTTTCATATAGATAGTAAATGATTTGTTTTTGATACTACTGATCAAATTCTTTAACTTATTACAGATTTGATTTAATCGCTTTTTATCTTCTGGTGCCCGTGACCTCTGCCACTTTTTACGCAGTTTTCGTTTTTCACTAATTAACTCCCTCACTTCCATTGGATAGGAGATATCATTCACATTTTTCCAGCTTTTTTCTGGAGTATGGTTCCATGCTGCTTGTTGAATATTAGTAACAAAGAGATCTATCTCTGCTTCCAGCTGTTGCGGAGTTTTTAAAGGAACATTAAGTTCAATAGTGCTCTGTAATTCTTTTTTGAACCCTTCCCAATTTGTTTTTTTTATTAGTTAGTCTTGGGGGGTTATCCTTTGTTATGATATTATCACTTACTGTTAATATAATTGGGGAGTGATCCGAAAAGATATCATAATCCTCATTTACGTGCACATAATTGTTAGATATACCCTTCGTTATGAAAAAATCAATTAAATCTGGTGCTTTATTTACATCTGTCGGCCAATATGTAGGTTTTCCAGTTGAATGGAATTGGCACTTTGTTTTAATCGCTGCCCTAAATAGCTCCCTACCTTTGGTAGTGGTTATTCTTGATCCCCAGTGACAATGTTTAGCGTTGTAATCCCCTCCAATAATAAACTTATTACCTAGAGTCTTAAAGAGTTTAATATAATCCTTTTCTTTTAGGTTATACCTTGGGGGACAGTATATTGCAGAGACATTAAAAGGCTTGGTTTTAACTTGGATAGTGACAGTTATCACTTGCATTTCATCTATTTCTATTTTACTTTCTTCATAGTGTTTAATGCAGTTTTTAATTATTACTGCGGAGCCTCCTCTTGCTTTATCAGATGGATGGTCTGAGCGGTAGATATTATATCCCCTAATTCTAACATATGATAGTTTAGCCAAATGCGTTTCGAATATTAAACATATATCTATTTTCTTGCTTTTCAGGAACAGTTCCAAATCCTGAATACGCTGTTGTAATCCGTTTGCATTCCATGATAATATTCTGTATGTGTGCGCCATTTTATTTACTTCTGTTAAGACTAGTTTCAAGCTTTCTTAATCTATCGTAGATCAGTTTGTTGGTATATTTCTGCTCGTCCAGTATTTCTAGGATGCGTATTATTGCTTTATCAACGGTTGGAATTTCAGCTTTACCATTACATGTTGCTGCTGCGTAGTTGTTCTGTTCTCTGTTAGGTTCATCCACTACTACTTCATTTTCTTCTAGGACCATACCTAAGTTACAATTCCCTCGAGTCCTATGAATCTGTCTTTGATTTTTCATGACTTCATTCCTCCTCTTTTGCAGCTCCTTAGCTACTTCACATCCAGGATAGTTTGCTGGATGTTGTCCTCCACAATTAACACATCTTGGTGGTGCGTTTTTGCTTATTTTACAATCTTTAGTGTGGTGCTTTCCTGTACATTTCACACAACGTGGTTCTCTTTGGCAATACGCCTGGGTATGGTTAAAGCCTTGGCATTTCTTACATTGTGGTATCAAATTAGTATTCTTTCTCAAGGGTTCAATTTTGACAACCACATTCAAAATTGTCTTAATATTATATATCTCTGTAATATTCTCCTTATTATCAAAGGTAAGCATAAATAGTGGCAATCCTTGTCTAACTACTTCCTGCTCTCCATTCCAATTTGTGTACCTTTCTTTCTTAAGAATATTTACAGCATCTTTAATTTTAAAGCCTCTTTCCTTTAACTCTTCTATTATATCTTCTTTTGGGCATGAAGCATGCAATCCTCTTGCCATAACTCTAATTGGTCTATCATTTTTGTTTTCATAAGTTTGCCAATTGACTTTTTCTGTGTTTAATTTCTTGACCAAAGCCCTATAGCTACCAGAATTCATAGTATTGATCTTCCATACATTATTATTTAATAATATAACTTTATATTCTTTTCCTAACACAGGTTTTAATTATGCCTGAAGTTTTAGATAGTCTGCTATATCATATATGTTAATAGGAGGAGGCTGGTGTTCCTTATAGGGAACTTTTTTTTCCTCCTTCATGTTATTTGTTTTGCTTATAATGCTTCTGGTTTCTGACTTTTTATTTCTATCATTTTTTTCGGGTTTTCCTGTTTCTATTACTGGCGATGTTTCAGCTTTACGTTTTTTATTTTTCCTCTGTAATATCCAATTTGTTTCTCTGACCAGATCTTCCTCATCTGTATTATAATCTATCATATTGCTAGGTCCTGCTTTCTCTATAAGTTCTTTCTCACTAGTTGTTTTCACTCTCGTTTGCTCTACTCTTATAGGATCCTTATTCACATCCAGAGAATTCTGCTTCTCTTTATCCATATTTTTTCTAAGTTCTTGATTTTCGAGTCTAAGGGCTTTTATTTCGTTTTTTAGTTCTTCATTTTGATGCTGGATCTCATTCAGTATCCTCTTTAGTTCCTCTTCTCCTGTATGTAAGTACATTACTCGTTTTACTGTAGGTGATCGTTGGGTCAATGCACTCTTACTAAACACATCTCCCTCAAGCAGTTGATGACTCCCCCCAGAATCCATGGAGTCTGCCTCCGAAGAGGATGGATTGTCCAGTTTACCTGAAGTACCACCTGGGGTAATAATTCCAAGATTCGTTTTATCCATTGCTTGGGTTGGTGTTGCGGAATGCTCTTAGCTTCCCCTCGTCTCTTGATAGTTAGTAGCTAATGCTCACATAACTACCCGTCTGACTCACTGGGTACTGAGCCCCCCCGCCACGACAATGCGACATTCCCTGGGGGGGGAAAGGCATTATTAATGAAACTGTAGAACAAATTGTAATTCCTAAAATTAAGACTATGGCTGATGTGGTGCAGTCGCAACAGGATGCTATAAATGATATGAAACAAAGTCACTTAGAAATAAAGAATGATTTCAAATCAATTTGTGAAGAAATGACAAAAGGAAAAGAAAGTTTGGCTAATGTAAATAATGTTGTGAAAGCACTACAAAGGCAAAATGATGATTTAGATGCAAGTAATGTACAAGATGAGAGTTATTTGAATAATGTACAAAATGTTGACTCACCATACAGAGAAAGAGGTTCACAATCAAACAATGACACAACACACAACACATGCTACACCGACAGCATACTACATGAAATCACACCACCTACATTTGACGAGAAGAAGGGAGACGATCCAAAACTCTTTGTTAAAGAGATGGAAGAGCATTTTAAAGTGAAAAGGATACCAAATGAGCTTAGGATGATGATAGTCAAGAAAAGCATAAAAAACAAGCCATTAGAATGGCTTAGGTTAACACTAACTGGTCATGAATCGTATAGCTCATTCAGAAATCTATTCCTATCAAGATATTGTGGCCCAGCTAAGCTAAACCAAACTAGGGTAGAGCTAGCGACAGGTAGATATGATCCAACCAAAGGGTTATCGCTAGTCGATTATTTTATGAAAGTAGCCAACAAAGGAAAGCTATTAGACCCTAACCTGTCGGAAGCAGAGTTAATTACCAGCATAACAAGACATTTCCCAGACACAGTAAGAACAGGGTTAATTGTTGCGAGAGCAGTAGATTTTTCAGACATGATAGAATTACTAACAGCCTTTGAAACACAAAATGGTTGGCCTACTGAGCAGACATAGAAACGGTCATCCAAACTCACCTATCTTAAACAGTAGCACGACTATGAACAACCAGAATGAGAGAGAAGACAGAAATATTAGGAGCACCCATGACAGGGGGAGAGGGGCACACCATTTCCCACAACCACACAATCATGGCGAAAGAATGGAGAACACCAGACAGCGGTATCACGACACGATACCAAGGAGTGAATCGAGACACCAAACATATACATATGATCGTGGAAGACCAGGAGACCGTATCCATCAAGTGAACTACATACGATTCTGTAGGGAATACTTCAACAACCAAAGACTGTCATACAACAGGGGTTCACGCCAAAGGTTCAAAAACCAATGGTACACTGGCAACATAAGACAGCAAGAAGTAGATGAAAATGTGCCAAATAGGGCCGATGTTGCACAGAATACAGAAACAACAATCACCACCAACACTCAGGGAAATTACCACGACTAAGTTCGTCCCAACCGAGTGGATGACCAACAACACAAACCTAATGAATTGACAATTGACATCGACACCATGATGGCTACACAAAGAGAAAATTGAACTACTGTACACTGGACCACTGGTCATAACAAAACAGCTGAGTAACCATATGTATGAGCTACAGAATACAAATGGCAAGTTGGTAGGAAGATATCATAAAAATAAATTAAAACCATACAAAGAAAGGACCAAATAGTCTTTGCCAACAAACATGTAAGGCAGGAATATTAGAGATGATGGAGAATAATAATTTTTAATGGGTTACTTATAGAAGATTATGTTCAGATTGGAAAATACAACAAGAAAGAAAATTAACATAGTCATTGGCTATATTGACCACCAAGAGCATTGTCAACAAAGACAGATGAGGACACTGATTGTCATTAAAGAAGTGAATAGCGACGGAAAATAATGTGTTTTGACATAAGGATGTCAGGGACAAAAACAAAAAGGAATCAATTGTGATGACAAAGATAAAATATTTTTGACACAAAGGTGTCAAGGGTGAATTGAGAAGAAAAATAATACAATTGCAGAATAATGATAAGTATAGAAGATTTCTCTTATAGTGATAAGAGATAAAGAAGTGACAATTAGTGAAGTAAGAAAAACCATAGTCAGAAAAGCAATGCCCATGAATTAAGATGGATATAGCCAATGCTCAGCTTAAAGAAATGTTGAACCAAATAATAATGAATAAGAACCCAATTAAAAAAATGGTACCATTAGCAACATCAGAGTTTAAGAACTGACTCAACGACCTGCCTATACATGGTAAGCTTACAAGACAAAGAAGGCAAAGAACTGAATAAAATATTGCCATAAATATGATCATAATCATTAGCTCAACATTTGTATCCTGTTTTTCTCTCCTCATAACAAGGAACATAAGTCAAAAGCCACACAATAAACCATGACACACTTAAATTATATTTGTGTCAATGTCAAATGTATAATAACTGAACATGTGTTGTATAATAACTGAATATGTGTTATATAATATATGAACATGTGTTATATAATAACTGAACATGTGTTGTATAACAACTGAATATGTGTTGTATAATAACTGAATATGTATTTTGTAGTAACTGAATATGTGAAATTTATACAGACATGCTGTGTCATGCCAAAACCAAAGACACAAATATACAGCGAAGAAGACTGTAAAGAAAAAAAAAGGTATTGTACAAAGTGACTGTATCAGAGGAGTAGGGAGAAATGTTGTATTGTGTTTCAAGATTGTAAGTATAGGTAACAACTTGAAAAACAAAACAAGGGGCATGTGAGACAGAATATTAGAAGACCCCAAAAGAAAATCTTTATGTGAATATTTGTTAAAAGTGTAGTTTGTTTTTTGATGTTGGTATGAGATGGTTAAATGACGAAAATATGTTAATAATGTTCATTGTTACGAACAGCTAAGTTTGTTTAAAGACATCATACATATTTCCATATTTGATTTTAATATATATGTATAAATATTAGAATTATATGTGTTCCATAATAAAAGCGAAGGGAGGATGGTTAGAGATCGCTTCCCTAACAAGAAGGAACTATTTGATGGACGCATACGCAGATGTATACGAAAAAGGCAATATCACGTGAGGTGACATCAGACTCTTCCCACTAGCGTGTGTATATTCAAGGCGTAAGGACGTGTTGATGTAACGTGTGAATATTGTAGAACGTTTACCAGACTTTCATCAAGCATTAGTTCCACTAAATGAAAAAGTGGAAAGGTTTTAAATCATTTAAAACGGTGCTAGGAGGATTTATTATAATGTAAAATATAGAAAAAGTGTTAATAAAATAATACTTTGTGGTGAAGAAATATCGTGTGATTTTTCATTCCATCCGTTACCACGAACCGAGATCACAAAGATTTCAAAGGCTCAAAGATCCAACGAAGCTCAATTATAAAAACCGCACCAAAAGTTAACACTACTTACATGAAGTGTCGCTTCTTTCTTCGTACCAAGGAAATCAGTAGAGAAATGGCGTCATCCATGTCAGCAAAATCAACACGTCAAGTCTCCAAGGTCTCCAATATCTAATTCCGCGGTGAGTTTCGATATTTTATATACATAACATATATAATTTGCATTATGGTTTAATTTTTCAGCGTAAATTCATGTAAGTAGATATTTCTCATTGTTCTTCATTAATTCTAATACCCATTATTGTAAAATAGCATCCTATATTATGTGTCACGGAAAGATGATGTTTCAAAACAGTATTTCAAATATTCCTGCTTATGATTTTAGGTATTTAAAATGCTAATTGATAATATGAAACCCATTTTCACCATGCATTCGTGAACTAAAGTGAAGCGACCGCGACACCAGTGCCATCTTGTGAGCGAACCATAGGAACTCCCGAAGAGCTCACACTATCTCTTCTATCCACTATGGAGTAATGTTAGGTTTGTTTACATGTTCATGATTTGGTTGTCGACAGGTATTCATCGCAATGTATGTAATGTATTGCTTTGTTTTATACTCATTGCATGTTAGTGTTTGTGTGGAAATTACCTACATTCTGATGAGAGGCATTTGTTACACTGACATCAAGGCAACTAGAATAGAGAGGTAGGCCATTCCGGCAAATCGCGCTGCTATTGGCTGTCGCTCATTACGTCATCAGGAATACTGGTTTACCGCGATAGTTAAAGCACTGCATTGGTTTGTGCTACTGCCCAGTATAAAACGTCACATAAATGTAAAAATAGACGGAATATTTCTTTAAGTGTAAAGGAATAACAAGCCCTGCGTGCTACAATAACATTTTCCTCTGCTCATAGGACATATATCAGCACGAGATCACCGATGTGAATCATGAGCGTCGCAAAGGGGGGGGGGGGCAGGGGGGGCCCCCCCCACGGGAGTTGGTCAGCTTAATATGCAATCAATTACTGACTATTAAACTACTATTTTAAAAGGCCAAATTTGTTGTTGTTTTCTAGTGCCTTGCATCTGGCAATGAAGCCATTAGCATTCGTGCTTTCCAATACTTTTGAACTGTAGTTTCTTCTGATCTTAATGCTTCACAGGTCTTCAAGTGTTCTTCATTCATTTCTGCTGGATCGTTACACAGGACACATATTGGTGAGGCTGAGATACCTATTCTGTAGAGATGACTTGCCAAGCAGTCATGATTTGTCAATAGTCGGAAGGCTGCAACAGCTGTTTTCCTTGGTCTCTGGGGGATTATATCTGGATTGGAAAGTACTGTAATCCATTTTTTATCTTTGGCATTTGTTTCTATTTCTTGTAGGTATGAATGACAAAAATTTTTAATGATCAAGCGTTTTATTGAGGAATATGAGAAATTAAATTTAGACTTTTGTTTTATTGTTGTGCCTTTCTTTGCAAGTGAGTCTACAGCTTCGTTCCCCATGACTCCACAGTGTGCTGGAATCCATTGGAGATGAACAGTCTTATTAACTTTTTGGAGTTGTGTTAACATTTTGTAGCATTCTCTAATTTTTGTTGACTTCTTTGTAGTATTTGAACATATTCCCTGAATTGCAGCTTTAGAATCTTGTGGCGGGGTTTTATTAAATATGATCGACACATATCAGCGTGAATATAGCAGCGGGAATAAGGTTTTTACTAAATAGGTGGAAAGTTTGTTATAGCAGAAGCTACTCTTATCTGCAGGGTCGACGGTCGAAGAAAGGAATGCACAATCCAACGTTCTTTTATTACAAACACATTTATTCGTTATATACACTTTTTATCACAATTTCAGCTAGTTAACAACTTTTAAAATTCGATAGCGTCCATGCTGGCTGAAAGTTTGGGTGCAATTCACATGTTCACACGCCATCAGCAATTATACGTCCTTCCACTTTGAGTTCACAGACGCTAATAATAAAAGAGTGCTTGGCGTCTGTGTGACGCAACACCGCCATTCTTATGTATTCATCCGCGCAACAGTTCTCATTGGTTGAACTCAAAGTGACGAGAAGACATTGGATCTTGAATATTAAAAGAAATAAGTCCCTGATACATCCAAATTAAAAGAATTAAAAATTTACACACTCTTACAAAAATATTTACATGAACAATTTTCTATTAGTCAATATTCTGTCTCATATGCCCCTTGTTTTGTTTTTCAAGTTGTCACCTTATTTACAATCTTGAAACACAATACAATACTTCTCCCTACTCCTATGATTCAATCACTTTGTACAATATTTTTTTTTTTTTTTTTTCTTTACAGTCTTCTTCACTGTTTGTCTTTGTCCTTTGTTTTGACATGATACAGCATGTCTTTATAAACTTTACATATTCGATTACTACACAATGCATTCAATTATTATACAATACATATCCAGTTATTGTACAATTTATATTCAGTTATTGTACAACACATATTCAGTTCTTATACAACACATACTCAGTTATTGTACATTTGACATTGACACAAATATAATTTAAGTGTTTCATGTGGTTTTTGACTTGTATTCATTGCTATGAGGAGAGAAAAACAGGATACAAATTTTGAGCTAATGATTATGATCATGTTTATGGCAATATTTTATTCAGTTCTATGCCTTCTTTGTCTTATGAGCTTATGTATAGGCAGGTTATTGAGTCAGTTCTTAAACTCTGATGTTACTAATGGTACTAATTTTCTTGATTGGGTTATTATTCATTGTTGTTTGGTTCAACATTTCTTCGAGCTTAGCATTGGCTACATTCATCTCAATTCATGGGCATTGTTTTTCTGGTTATGGTTTTCCTCATTTCACTAATTGTCATTTCTTTGTCTCTTATTTCTATAAGAGAAAACTTCTATACTTACAATTATTCTGTAATTGTATTATTTTTCTTCTCCATTTACCCTCGACATCTTTGTGTCGAAATATTATATCTTTTTCATCATAATTGATTCATTTTTATTTTTGTCCCTGACATCCTTATGTCAAAAACATATTATCTTCCGTCGCTATGATTCATTTATTTAATGACAATCAGTGTCCTCGTCTGTTTTTTTTTGTTAACAATGCTCTTTGTGGTCGATATAGCCAATGACTATGTAGATTTTCTTCCTTGTTGTAATTCCTAATCTGAACATGATTTTCTATAAGTAACCCATTTAAAAATTGTTATCTTCCTTCATCTCTACTACTCCTGCCTTACACATTCGTTGACAAAGACTATTTGGTCCTTTCTTTGTATGGCTTCAATTTGTTTTTATGGTATCTTCCTACCAACTTGCCATTTGTATTCTGTAGCTCATATGTGTGGTCACCCAGCTGTTTTGTTATGACCAGTGGTCCAGTATACAATAGTTCCATCTTTCTCTTCGTGTAGCCATCATGGTGTCGATGTCAATTGTAAGTTGCCGAGATTTTGTTGTTTGTCATCCACTCGGTTGGGACGAACTTAGTTGTTGTAATTTCCCTGAGTGTTGGTGGTGGTTGTCGTTTCTGTATTCTGTGCAGTATCTGCCCTATCCGGCACATTTTCATCTTCCTCCTGCTGTCTTGTGTTGTCAGTGTACCATTGGTCTCTGCCCCTTTGGCGTGAACCTCTGTCATATGACGGTCTGTGGTTGTTCAAGTGTTCCCTACTGGATCGCATGTGATTCACTTGATGGGTACGATCTCCTGGTCTTCCATGATCATATGTATATGTTCTGTATCTCGATTCACTATTCGGTATCGTGTCGTGGTACCGCTGTCTTGTGTTCTCCATCCTCTCGCCATGATTATGTGGTTGTGGGAAATGGTGTGCCCCTCTCCCCCTTTCATGGGTACTCCTAGTATTTCTATTTTCTCCCTCACTCTGGTTGTTCGTAGTCGTGTTCCGGTTTAGGATGGGTGAGTTTGGGTGACCGTTCCTATGTCTATGCTCATTAGGCCGACCATTTTGTGTTTCGAAGGCTGTCAGCAGTTCTATCATATCTGCAAAATCTACTGGCCTCGCAACAATTAATCCTGTTCTCACTGTGTCTGGGAAATGTCTTGTTATACTGGCAATTAGTTCTGCTTCCGACAAGTTGGGGTCTAATAGCTTTCCTTTGTTGGCTACTTTCATAAAATAATCGACTAATGACAACCCTTTGGTTGGATCGTATCTACCTGTCGCTAGCTCTACCCTAGTTTGGTTTTGTTTAGCTGGGCCCCAATACCTTGATAGGAATAAATTTCTGAATGAGCTATAAGACTCGTGACCAGCTAGTGTTAACCTGAGCCATTCTAATGCCTTGTTCTTTAAGCTTTTCTTAATTATCATCATCCTAAGCTCGTTTGGTATCCTTTTCACTTTAAAGTATTCTTCCATCTCTTTAACAAAGAGTTTTGGATCGTCTCCCTTCTCCTCGTCAAATGTAGGTGGTGTAATTTCATGTAATATGCTGTTGGTGTAACATGTGTTATGTGTTGTGTCATTGTTTGGTTGTGAACCTCTTTCTCTGTATGGTGAGTCAACATTTTGTACATTACTCAAGTAACTCTCATCTTGTACATTACTTACATCTAAATCATCTTGTCTTTGTAATGCCTTCACAACATCATTTACATTAGCCAAATTTTCTTTCCCTTTTTTCATTTCTTCACAAATTGATTTTAAATCATTCTTTATTTCTAAGTGGCTTTGTTTCATATCATTTATAGCATCCTGTTGTGAAAGCATCACATCATTCATTGTCTTAATTTTAGGAATTACTATTTGTTCTACAGTTTCATTAATAATGTCTTTCTTTACTACCTCAATCTCTTTCCTTAATTCCTCAGTTATTTCTGCTTTTACATTTGTTATCTTACAGTCTACACTTGTATTACATTCTGTTATTTCATCCCTACATCTAGCAATTTCTCCTTCTAACACAATTTTACTCTCCCTCATCTCTGATTCTATCTTTCCCATCCTATCTCCTACAATTTCTATCCTAGCTTCTAAGGCTTCCTTTGTTTCATTTAAGTTTTTATGAACTAATTTTAAATTAGTTTCCATTACTTTCATATTTTCTTTACACTCCTGTCTCCCTAATTCTATTTTCTGTTCTAGGTTCTGTCTACCTAATTCCATTTGCTGTTCTAAGTTCTGTCTACCTAATTCCATTTTCTGTTCTAAGTCTTTTCTCACTTCCTCCATTTTCTGTTCTATTTCTTTTTTATTATTTTCCAAGTCCTCTCTCACTCCCTCTATTTTTTGACCTATACTCTGACCTAAACTTTGTTCTAGTCTTTCAAACATCATCATCATTAACCTTTGATCTTTGCTTATTTCCGCCTGTTCCTCATTCTCTAATTCTATCTGATAACTAGGCCTATCTGCCCCTTCCCCCACTCCTGTTTCTAACTCTTTTCGCGACATTTTAATTCCTTTATCTAATTCACTTAATGCTGAAAGTCCCACTACTTTGCCACTTCTGAGTAGCATTAATAAATGGAAATAAAATAAAGCCAAAATTTTGGATCCTACTTTTTTTCCTGCTGGTTCTTCGTCCAGTTATTTACGTCTCCTGGGTAGTTGGCTTCGCCAGATGGTCTCCGGTGTTTTTCCCACGTTGATTCTCCGTGTATCGATGTTTTGTTGGATCGTTGATATCAAACGATGTTCAATGGCGTCTTTTTCCTGCACGATGAGATGGCATCCTTTTGGTGTTAACACTTCGTAATTTTGCATTCCATTCTAAATTCGCGCTCCACGTTGGGCAAGCCATTTGTGGCGGGGTTTTATTAAATATGATCGACACATATCAGCGTGAATATAGCAGCGGGAATAAGGTTTTTACTAATAGGTGGAAAGTTTGTTATAGCAGAAGCTACTCTTATCTGCAGGGTCGACGGTCGAAGAAAGGAATGCACAATCCAACGTTCTTTTATTACAAACACATTTATTCGTTATATACACTTTTTATCACAATTTCAGCTAGTTAACAACTTTTAAAATTCGATAGCGTCCATGCTGGCTGAAAGTTTGGGTGCAATTCACATGTTCACACGCCATCAGCAATTATACGTCCTTCCACTTTGAGTTCACAGACGCTAATAATAAAAGAGTGCTTGGCGTCTGTGTGACGCAACACCGCCATTCTTATGTATTCATCCGCGCAACAGTTCTCATTGGTTGAACTCAAAGTGACGAGAAGACATTGGATCTTGAATATTAAAAGAAATAAGTCCCTGATACATCCAAATTAAAAGAATTAAAAATTTACACACTCTTACAAAAATATTTACATGAACAATTTTCTATTAGTCAATATTCTGTCTCAATCTGAAAGAATTACTGCCTTGTTAAATTTATTTAAGGGAAGATTTAATAATTGTCGGAGAGCAATGTATATAGCCTCTATTTCTCCATCATAATTTGTTGTGTCCCTGCCAACAGAATGATAAAAGGAAAAATGTGAACATGTAACTCCAGCTCCAGTAAGGTTTTCCTTCGAGGATCCATCAGTATATAGGTGCAGCCATTCTTCTGTGGGATACCTAGTGTTGATTGTTTCCAGAGCTAGAAGTTTTTGTATTCCATTTGGTGTGTCTGATTTACTTATTTCCTCTATTAATTCCAAATTGAAGGTAGGTTGTAATAATTCCAATGGATTTTCTCTTATAAGTAGATTTTCTCTGGTGTTAGGAATGTTCAATTTGGATTTAATCTGTGTTACCTTTTCTAGGAAGCTACTATGAGTTTTAAGGATTGAAGGGGGGAGGTTCTCTTCTGTCCATTTAGAGTTTGGCAGTCGTAACATTTTCTCGTATTGGAGCAATGCTTGTTCTTCTATTTTTGTTGTTATTGATGGGGTCCGTGTTAAGGCAAGCATGGCATCAATAGGTGTGGATTTAACTGCTCCAGTGATTAGGCGAAGAGCCTGATTTTGTATTTGTTCAAGTTTATTGATGTTAGCATTTGCTGCTGTTATTAAAGCTTCAGAACAGTACAAGAGGTTTGGTTTAATATACATTTTGTATGTTGTGTTAAGGACTCTCCTTGAGCAGCCCCATTTAGCACCAGCTAAACTTTTCAGGATTTGTAATTTCTTTTCAACCTTTTCTGAGATGTTTGTTATATGTTTTTTCCAAGTTAGCTTTCTGTCGAAAGTGATGCCTAAGTATTTGGCATCATCAACTGCTTTGAGTGGATTACCATTATAATTTATGTTAATATTAACTGGTTTGTATTTTAGTGTAAATAATTAATAATTTGTTTTTTCCACATTGATAGTCATTAGGTTTTTGGAGCTCCATTCATGTACTTTGTTTAGGGCTGTTTCTATTCTGTCTTTAATTAATTCAGGTAGTAAGGGTTAGTGATGCGCCTCCTATAGCCTCTCCTACCCAATTCCCATCCTCATCCTGCCTGTGGTGCACCCTGCTTTTAACAGATGAGGCTCTGGGGACCGAATCACAGCGGTATAACTGTTTCATCTAAAATGGAGGAAATGTCATTTACATATGTGCTGGCCTATCACAGCACAACAGCGTCCCTCAGAGGCACATGAGGGGAAGGTCGGTGGATCTAAATACCACCTATTTAGTCCTCCCGGCTAGGTCCGATGGACCCGTTGACCAACGATAGGTGTGGTCCCCCTTGCAAAATGGGGGTTTAAGTCGGGTGATGTAACTGCCACATTGTAAAACTGGTGCCCGTTAAGAAAACAGTTACATGAAAGCCACATACATGAATATGAGTCCTAAAGATAAGCATTCCGGAGTTAAAACTGTCCCCCAATCGGATCTCCGGGTGGGGACATCTTTAGGCAAATTTCATCACAACAATTCCAATACTTTAAGAATTCTACAATGGAATGCAGGAGGCATGTCCCAGCCTAAAAGGCCAAATTTTATTCAGCACAAATTAATATGGTTATATGCAACAAATATTATAAATTTTGAAAATAAAACATTAATTAATATTATCTGATTGCCAATTTAAAACATGTGCCCCCACCTGGAAAAATGTCTGCCGACGCTCATGATGTGAAGACAGGGCAGTCATGAACGTCGGCAGACTTTTTTCCAGGGGGGGGGGGCAAATGTTAGAATTTTGCAATCAGATAATATTAATTCATTATTTTGTTGTCAAAAGTTATAGTATTTGTTGCGGATAACCATATAAATTTGCGCTAAATAGAAATTGTTCTTTACATAAAAATTAAAATAATAGTTTAATAGTCAGCACATTAAGTTCATTCATTTCCAAGGGGGGGCCACGGCCCTCCCTTGCCCCCCCCCCCTTTGCGACGCCCATGAGGGCAGTACGAAAGAGAGCATTATCTAATTTATCAGCTTTATCTCCAAAGAAATCTAAAGTTGAACAGTCAATAAATATGTTAATATCATATGTCATATAAATAAAAAAATTATAATCTGGTTATTATTATTATTGTTAAATAATTATTGCATTATTATTATTATTATTATGTTATCGTTATCATTATTAAAATATTGTCGTAATTATCTTTATTATTATACTTAGACAATGTCTCTAATCCTTAAATATGTAAAACAAATTCGAAATTAATTACATACAGAAATACTGACTTAAGAATACGCATATTTATTAATTACCAGCTCATTGTCCTCACTGGTACTTGCCACAGCAGTCTCCCATGTGTCTCCATGTCAATTTGGAATCTTTGTGAAGGCACAGCATTGCTTTTTAATTCTCTTCTTAATGCCAATCCTAGAAGCTCGTGTCTTAAATCCCGTTCGCAATCTTCGGGAAGGAAATGAACTGAATAAATTTTTGCATTATTGACATTAATTGGATTGGCCCTTTTACACCGAGACACCCATTCATGCTGTAATGTTACATCCTTAGGAAATTTATGCTAAACTACATCTGTAGTTTTATATGAAGCATATTTACACGCAGCAACAGAGAAATGGTTTCTACTTTTGCTCATTGTACTACAGAAGGTCCACCACCAGGAATAGATACTGGAAAACTGCATTGTGTTGTTTATTTTAACAGATAGACCTGGGATTGGGATATTAACAATGTGCATCATGTTCTAAAAGTACCCTTATTTCACTTGGTCCCGTGTATTTCAAGCCTCGCGTGTATTCCCCATGACGTCATGCTGCTCTGGTACTGTTTGCGCGGGAAGGCGATTCTGGCCTGCCCTACAAATGCTTATACTCCTAAAGTAAGAACAAATTAGAAACTAAAAACTTCACTTATCTTATTGTTTTGGTGCTGACCCTGGGGTTTCAAGCTATGTCCAGCTCATTCCCAAAGCCATATAAACAAACTCGTTGCCAAGCTACAATCTTTTATTTTTTCTGAAAAACAATTACTCTTATTCAATTTTTATTTACCAATCTCTGAAAACAAAAATTTATAAATACAATCTATAGATGGTAATTCGAAGTTCATAACACGGTTCCTGTTTTTTAAAATAAAAACCTTTTCCCAAACCATTAAATCTATTGGATTATTTAATTGTTTTAAAAATTTAACTTCTGAATTAATTTCATGATTACATGATCTGCCACAGCTGATTTATCAGTTTGTGTATATTTAATATTTCTAGAATGTTCTTTTATTCTGATTTCTAGATGACGTTTAGTTTTACCAATATAAACTTTATCACAATCTAAACAGCTAAATTGATAAATGCCAGATTTTTTATAATTTGGTATTTTATCTTTTTTTGAAAAATTAAGTAAATTTTGTATATTAAATTTATTTTGAGGGACCAAATTTATTCCATATTCTTTAAAAATCCTTGTAAATTTTTTATTAGCCCATGGATGGTAAGTAAACTTTTTAAAAATACAATTATCTTTTATTTTTTTAAGGGTTGAAACTTCTTTGACAGCTTTTTGATACTTAAATTCCTCTATCCTTTTATGTATAAAATCTGTATTAAAACCATTAATTACTGCAGTGTTAATAATGTGTTTATATTCTATGTCAAATTCATCTTTATTAAGGGGTATATTTATTAACCTATAAATTAAAGTATTAAAAACAGCAAATTTATGTGCAAAAGGATTAAAACTTTTATATTTTATGTAATTATCAGTTTGAGTATATTTTCTGTAAATACCAAATTTCAATTTATTGTTATGTCTTTTAATTTTTAAGTCCAGAAATGAAAGGAATCCATTATTCTCAGTTTCCAAAGTGAATTGTATAGCTTTATCTTGTAAATTTAAAAGTTTTAAAGCATGATTTATCTGTTTTTTAGGGACAACAGCAAAAATGTCATCCACATAACTATACCACATTTTAAAAATTAGAGGGAATGATTTTGTAATTTGAGTTTCAAAAAAACTCATGAAAAGATTAGCAAGAAATGGCGAAAGTGGACTACCCATTGCCAAGCCAGAAGTTTGTTGAAAAAAATTACCATTAAAACTAAAGAAATTTTGATCTAAACAAAGATTTGTAAGTTTTACAAAATCATCTATTAAGTCATTGTCTAATTCTAAAGAATTTAACCATCTTTTTAAAAAAATCAAAAGCTTTTTTCTAGGAATGCTAGGAAATAACGCAATAACATCAAAAGAAACAAGTTTATCATTATCAGATAATACTAGTTTATTAATCTTTTTTACTAGTTCAAAAGAATTTTTAATACTTAAACTCTCAAATGTTTCAAAAGTACTAAATTTTTTTGTTAACCATTTAGCCAAATTATATGTAGGTGAATTTATAGAGTTAATAATGGGTCTCATTTTATTTCCTGGTTTATGTATTTTTGGAAGTGCATACAACCTGGGTAAAACAGGATTATTGACTTTTAAAATACTTTTTTCTTTTTTAGGTATCATTTTCAATTCATTGATAGTTTTATTAAAAGTTGAAATACATGATTTTAAAGGATCATTATCAATTTTTAAATAATCTTTACTTTCAAGCAAAAGTTCTACTCTATTAATATAATCAGATTGATCTAAAATTACAATTTTGTTGCCTTTGTCAGCTTTAGTATAAATTACATCCTTTTCTTTCAATGATTTAATAATCTGATTATTATAATTACTTTTAGGATGATTTTTATTTATATCTTTCAAAATTTTAGAGCATTTCATTTTAATCAATTAGTTTCTAATTTGTTCTTACTTTAGAATCTTGTTGCTTCACTGTTAATAGCTTCAATTTTTCCATATTTAGCTTATACTCCTGTCTACACTTCTTGCTGGTGAAGGTAAACTTTTATTATTCATTTACACATTTCATTCAAGCCGTAAGAAGAATACAATAGGCTAAAGTAATAGCCAAATTTTTAAATAGCACTGACATTTTGTTTTGGGTATAAACTTTTCCATCACTTAACAGTTGCAGCCTTCACTGTTACAAACCCATGTTCATAAAAAAGAAAACATCCCTCGGATCGACTCGTGGCTTAGGGCCTTCAGTATGTCTCTCTATAGTTGCAATTAATTACATGTAAATCTTGTGCATCTAAGAAGGGATGCATATGTACATTACATTGCAATTCCAGGACCATGCTCCACATGGAACTTCAACACTTTAATGTAATAATCAACACCATCACACCTATGCTGAATAAAGTATAGGATACTTCCTAACTAAATTCAGCCCTCAAGTTGATTTGAATCTTTTGATATGAGGGATCCAATTAAATGAATGGGTTAAGTTTGGTATCTGCTAAAAATGCCGTACTGAAGGCAAAACCGTCAATCTATACAATAGCAGCTTAACCTATTCCTATCATTCTATACAATAGCGGCCTGGGAAGAAAAACAAAAACAAGGTATTACTTTGATGCCGGAAATGTTAACTCTTCAAAGAATAATACTACAATATGGAGTATGATAAAAAGTGAAACTCACAGCTCTCGACCTGCTGCTACAAATAATATATCCCTAACAGTAAATAATGCAGTTGTTACAAAATGCAGCTCACGTTGCTAACATCCTTAATCACTTCAATACTGTTGTGGATAGAGTAATACTGCCACAAACTGGCATATATAAACCCTTTCATATCCAGCCTCAGTAAATGAAGTTTCATAAAACTAATATTAATGAAATTAGGTTAAGAATTGCGTAGTGTTCTCCCGCACACTACGACTATTTGGGTCGAACAATTAATTGCTTGGAATATATTAGTTTGTTGATACTACCTGATAGGTAAATAGTTTACGTACCTGGTCTCTGCACCAATTCAGTTTTATATGAAGTTGAAGCGATATTGGAAATACATAAAATGTAATTTTCAACACAAATCCAGATGGTATTAGAAAGTATAAAAATTAAGACGCCAGCTTAGAAAGAGAAGCCGTGTAATCAATGCGGCCGTGGCGTGTTGTGAATTTGTCTTCATACGTGAAGAAAGGCTGCTTAAGAGAAAGATGGGAAAACTTACAATAGTGTGTGATGCTAAGGTTAGAATGGCATTTGTGTGAGGTAGGTACCTACAATTTACCTTGACATTACTTAAATAGTAATTAAAGTGAGCTGTATTGTACCATTTTGAAGTAAAGTTTTTAGTTTACGTTTTACACAATTCTGAACTGATTTACTTGGTATATAATTATACGATCATTAAAAGGGTTGTAATTTGGTATCGGTGGAAAACCTTCACTCATGGTAATGCGCATTTTTGCTTTATTGCAGAACTGCAAGGTATTACACACGTAATAAACCGTGAGATAATACACGGACCTGTGACGTCACGTCAGGCGTGCTTAGAGCATTCGCAATCTTCGTGTCAGAGTTCTGCAATTGGAAAGACTAAAAAGACTGTCTCTGTGGTCTGTCTCATATTCAAGAGGTCCTGAGTTCGAATAACACGGTGATTAGTCCGGGTTTACCTTTATCCTGAGAAGATAAGTACCAGGTAACTTTAAGCTGTACTGACCTTGGGCTCATTTGAGCATCATTTCACCTGTTCATTGTGTGATATGTCTACCAAGTTAAAGGATGTTACACTTCAAAAAAATTATAAAAAATGTCTGATGGTTACTGGGAAAGATACATTATAGAAACTACAACTTGTGAAGTTGATGATTTGTTTAGGATAGATAGTGACAATGACAGTGAGACATCTTTCATTTACAGGCCATTGCTATGAAAGTACTGATGTTATGCCTTTGCCACTTAAGTAAATTGGCCTCTTAGAAATTGTTCCAGATGAACAGATTGCTCACACTCCAGATAATTACAGTTTTGATACCATGCACTTCCTATAGTTAATGGCATTACTTAGTAAAACATGTAGTGACCAGTTTGTTCTCATTCTGTTTCCTGTTGTGGAAATTACAGTGTGTAGAAATTGTTTAGCCTCAATGTTATTCCATGAAGAACATGACAATAAATAATTACATAGGTACATATGGAATACAGTTGCATTCATTAAATTTTTACTATCTTTTCCACATAACCTTAAAGAGTTGCGAGTGATGAAAGTCAAATGTACCATCTTAAGTGTTCCATGTAGTTTTAATCTAAGCATAAAGCACAACATATTTCTATTTCACTATTGTTATTACTGATTCAGATATGAAACAACCACAACACTGATTTTGTTGTTTTTTCTTTGTAAGCCTGTTGACATTTTGAGCAACAGAAGTTGATGACCAATCTTAAATATTTCATGCAAAATTTTAATTCTGGTGTGACCTTTGCAATTCATTACTAGCAATATGGATAAGTTATGTTAAATTACAAAAAATAATAAGAAATCAAGTGTGGAATACTGTTATAACGTGTAAGTTTTGGTTCTTGTTGTTTCTGTGTAACTTTTTCAAGATTTCTGTAGAAATATAACAAATGTTGTTGTTAGCTAATGCTGGATTTCTGACAATGAAGTCATTAATCCTCTTGCTCTCCAAAATTTTTCACTGATGATATTGAAGAGAGCAATAGCAGCAATAGTAACCGCTTTTTAGAGAACACGATATTTTTATGTTTTGGCGGTCACATCGCTCTCTCACAACCCCCAGAATGTCTGGAGGACCACACCTGTCGTTGGTTTACGGATCTCACCGACCTGACCGGGAGAATTATAAAAATAAATTCACCGACCATATCCTCTGATTACCAATCAGAGGACATATTACATGCCATGACAGGTCAGCATGTTAGGGGTTAAGATTTTATAGAGAAATTAGAGAAATGGAGAGGTTGGAAAAACAAAGACTCCCTAGCCCTCGGAAACCCTAATAGCATCGGGGTCGGAAGAGAACAAGAGATGACCAAGGTAAGGTCAGATAGAAAAGTTACAGTGAGGAGCAAAACACCAGTAAGTGGAAGTATGGTCTGCTCAGCTTGGGTACCTTGTGGTCGCTATTCACATATCCCCTAGACGGAGACCCCTGAGTCTTAAAATTGGGATGTAGGTTTTTGGAAAGGCACATACATAAACTATTATGCAAATTATCGTTGCTGATCTGAGACCTATGCTGATTTTTCAGCAACTTCATTATGCAGAACTCCTACTCACACATGTAAGTGCTGCCAAACATAGCTACTATTTTCGCAGCATTGTTAATAAGTTTTGAAAAGTGTGAATCAAGAAGGCCTATGTAGAATTCTACAGCACTGGGTGTGTTTCATTTCACTTCTCAACTCAATTAGCTCCATTTGAATTGCTGCATTTTAAATCTTGTTAACTTTTGCTGAAATGGGCATGTCAAAAATACAAAACATTTTTTCCATTGTCCGATGGATAATGGAGGAAAGTTAGCCTCTGAAACGCATTCCAGAAAATTATAAATGTAAGTGTTGCTTAGTGTTATTAATTGACTCACTAAACATGTAAATATGTAACCATTCCTGTTCCGGGTATCGCATATAAATTGTTTCCAGTGCTAATAATTTCAGTTGTACTGAATCATATCTTTCTTAGCTGTGATATTTTGAATTAGTAGATCTTCAAGGTTAATTTCTGTTTGATAGAGGGGGTATCCTGGGAGTGGTATTTTTTCGATTTTATTATTTGTTTGTATATTATACTTCTTCTGTATGTTTTTTAATGTATGTAATTTTCTTTAGTTTTGAGGTTTTTTGTATTTATTTTTAGTCTATTCCAGTAGGTGTTAAAAGGGAGTCTTCATAGTTTTTCATATAAAATTAGGGCTTGCTTTTTTCTTTCAATATATATATATATATATATATATATATATATATGGATGGATTTTCTGTGGTTATTTGTATTGCACTGATTGGTTGAACACTAAATATTGTAATATATATAAAATGCATACTGCTCCAAAACAATTCAAGACAAAATCACACACACACGAGCAATACAATGGCATCCACAGATTAATTAATGTGCCCAAACAGAATCTTGTTTAATCAGTTGGCTTCTCTGCAATGGGCTCAAAAACAAGGGTTTCTATGGCAATATAACAGATGCAATGGCCGTAACTTTACCATGGTTACATTTTACCAACAGTTGGCAGTACTAATGCAACCTAACAGATGGAATATCACCCAGACCAGACCATGCAACAATGGTACAAAAACGTGTTGCTTTTGGGGAGTCCCAATAAGTTGTTTCCTCTATGCATTTGTTGGTTCACCAACTGCTATTCTGTGCAAGATAATACATCAGTAATCAGAGGGTTATCCATAAAAATTGCACCAAAACAAATTGTGAAGATTTTTTTTTGCAAGTTTTATGCCCCTTATAAGAAATAAGGTTTGAAGATCACATTAGGACTTTAAATTTATGGTGGATAGTATTTAGGAAATGGTTTAGTTTGTGCATCATGGGGAGTGTATGTTTAAATATGTATTCCACTAAGTAACCTGTGAAGTGCATCTTTCTTCTTTTAAAGGCACTTTCATTTATTTTAACTGGTATTGATGTGTATGAGAAGGTGTTGTCCTGCCAGTCGTCGTATGTTCTCTTGCTGCAGTTTGCCAACTGTGGCACTGCTTTAAAATTCAATGGAATGGTTTACTTAGTGGTACTAGAAGCTTTTATCCTGAAGTGTCATGTGACTTCCAACATATAGATACTATTGTTGTGCTGGGTAACATTAATTTTTAGATTCAGACCAGTATTGTTTCCCTGTCCCTGGCTTCAACCAGTACAAGGAAGAGTTTGAGTGTTCCTCATGTACACCACCAAACACTCATTGCCCTTTCATGTACACCAAGTTGGCATTTTCTGTGCCTGAATTTTGACTTGTGTATTTCCATACTGGTCCTGCTTCTCCAAATGGGACCCGCCCTTGTAGCGTTACGGTAGCATGTCTGCCTGACATCTAAGAGGTTGCAAGTTATAATATTGGTTAGGCTGAGTTATCTGGATAAAGGATTTTTCAGAGGTTTTCCCATATCCCGAGACCATGAATGTTGGGTAACTGTAAGCACTATGTACCTTAGGCTCATTTCGGCATCATTTCACCCATTTTAGTAATTCATTTTCTGATATAATATTACATTGGAGCACGTTAATATGGAAAAAAATAGAAAGGGACTTCTCCAAATGGGTCTTTGATATATTAGTCTATGCATATTGTCTGACAATAGTTGGACCATTTGATCATGGTGCTAGATGAGCATTTATGTTCATTGGTGATTATGGTTTGTATAGGATTAGGCAGCATGCACCATAGGTTATAGAAGCATTCTTCTATATTGTTTTGTAGGAATTTAATTGTACTGTTCTCTTGTTGATAATCTAATATATATATATATATATTTGTAACCACCAATCTCCTGAGTTGCTTGACTGATCACCTTGAAATTTGGTATGTATGTGTACTTTTTCATGGAGAAGGACTTTATGCTATCTTTATTACCATTTAATGTGTTACATTCACAGTTTTCTTTACTTACTTTTCTTTTGCTTAAAACATACACTTGCCCTTCTCAACTGATCCTTCAAAACACAATTCTTTCATTTTACTATGATTGAAATAGAATGGCAATGTAGTACATTTACATGGTTTTCTCTACTTCCACTTCAACATATAAGTTATACAATTTTCTTATGATTTAGATACAAATGCAAAGCATTACAGTCACATGATTTTCTCCATTAGCTTTCCTTTTATGTAATGCATTGACATATTCTTTAGTTCCTGTTCAACATACCAGTCATACGATCTAGATGGATAAAATGCATGTTGGTATGTAAGAAGTTGATAAACTCTCACATCAGTTGACTGACCACCATGAAAATTCGCACATTAAAGGGTTCTGACAATGAGGTTTGTAGGCTAATCATTTTACTGTGCAACATATTAGATTCACATGATTTTCTCTATTCACTTTTCTATTCAACACATTCACATATCCTTCTGTACTTGCTGTTCAGCATACAGTTCATACATCATTTTATGATTGAAATAGAAAGGCAACATATTACATTCACATTGTTTTCTCTACTCACTTTTACATAACACAATCATACTTGTTTCTCTACTCACCCTTCAACATATAATTCACACTATTTTCTATATGATTGAAATACAAAGGTAATGTGTTACATTCTCATGATTATCTCAAGTTACTTTTGTTTTCCTAACACATTTACATGTCCTGCTCTACTCGCTCTTCAACATACAATTCATATGATCTTTGCATATTAAATGGATATTGGTGTTATGAAGTTGATAAGTTCTAACTCCAGTTGGCCGATCACCATGATAACAGGCATGTTAAAGTGTTCTTTTATTGCAGTTTTTATGCAATTAATCTTAACATACAACATCCTATATTCATATGGTTTTCTCTGCTTGTTTTTCTCCTCACATTCACATATCCTCCCTAATTGCCCTTCAACATACAGTTCATGTAGTTTTGTATGATTGAAATAGAAATGAAATGTACAATGTCTACATGGTTTTCTCTATTCACTGTTCTTTTACATAACACCTTCACATGTTCTTCTCTTCTTGCTCTTCAACATACAATTCATACAGTCTATGGCAGGAGCGGGCAAACCTGCGGCATTTCCGCAGTGACGTCAGAGATAGGCAATCGGAATGCAAACCCGTTTCCCCCACCCCCAAACCTCCTACTTATACCTGGGGTGGAATGCTCTTATTTACTTCGGTGCTTGGCTAGCGGTGAAATGGTTTCTCGAAAACAGTCCACATTGGGGTGTTCTAAGCGGCATTTCCAAGACGAATGGGAGTATACATATTTTGTGGTTCCTTTCAGAAATAATGTAAAATGTCTGCTCTGTTATTAAGTTCTGAATGGGTTTCAAATTACTACCATAAAAAGGCATTATTCAAAACAACATCCAGAACACAAAATATATAAAGGTACGTTGGAATATTTGTATTATTGGTCACAGGAATTCAATTTACAACATAATATTGAAATAAATAGAAAAGGATTATTTACTGTACATGCTAGTTTAAACAATCTGTATAAGTAACGCATAATTTTGTTTTAAAGATATGGAGCATGCAAACCATCTTCAACAACTAAAAACGCAAGTTACTGAAAGTTCACAAGAATTAAGCCGGACCAACCAAAACACGAAAGTGCTTAAAGCCAGTTATGTTGTCACATGAGAAATAGCTTGCGCATTAAAACCTTTTAGTGATGGGGAATTGCTTAAGAATTGCATGACCAAAGTAGCACAAGTAATATGTCCAGAACACACAGAAGAATTTCGAAACATTAAATTGTCTAGGCGTACAATTGTTAGAAGGGTGGAAAATATAGCTGCTTATCTTGAAAAGGAAACTCAAGTAATGTTTTATAAGATTGTTGCATTCTCTCTGGCCTTGCACTGATATTAATGACACACCTCAGTTAGTTGTATTCATTCGTGGTGTTGACGATAACATATCTTGTATGACTTTTGCTAGATCTAATACCTTTAAAAGCAACAACAACTGGCTTAGACATTTTTAATGTTGTCCGCCTATCCATTGAGTCAAAAGGGTTACAATGGCAGAAACTAGTGTCAATTGCCACAGATGCTGCACCGGCTATGGTTGGAAAGAAAAAAGGATTTGTTGGCAGATTGGTGTCATTTTTGAAAGAAATTGGTTGTAACAAAGAACTGTTGGCATTCCACTGTATTATTCACCAGGAAGCATTATGTTTGAAAGTTCTCACCATGAAACGTGTTATGGATACGGCAGTTTGTACGGTGAATAAAATAAAATCAAATGCATTAATACATATAGTTGTCATAAATGACTTTCAGGCCGCAATTATTCTGTTTAATTTATGAATAAAAAAGTGAAGACTGCCCACTACTTTTATTAAAAAAAGGGGGGGGGGGAGCATTCCACTCTCTTGTGTAGGTTTGCCGTTAACCAACCCTATCCGGTCCTTATTAGTTACAGAGAGACATTCCTTTGGAGGACAAGCCAATAAAGAAAACGGTGCAATTTTGGTAGCAGAGCATGGTTAAAATTGCCGGTAGTGAAGGTAGTTGAGTTTTTAGGAGGCCGAGTATTTGATTTTAGTTATGGCCGTATCGCCAGATTTTCACCTTTTACGAAAGCATGAATTGCTTTTTGAAGTGGGAATTCGTGGTGGAGATTATTTAACTACGGCAGATGAACCTGCCCTATTAGACGTTTTCCGTCAGGTCAAAGAGAAGGATTATGTTAAATTGGCCGACACACATCCTTTAGTTGTAGAGTCGCCTTTATGTGAGGCAGCGAACTCTGATCGCAATGCCAGTTCTGGTTTTTGAAAACACCAGATTAGGCGTTTAACTGCTAGAAGTTTTCATTATGTGCAAAGAGTGGATTATTTTTTAAGATTTCCACCGGCATAAAATTTATGACACCATTAGCTGACTTACGAACCCAGTTTACGAAATATCTAGATCAGCTTTCGCAACAGCAGCAGGAAACCTCTTTAGTGTGTAATATGCCGTCTAATGCAGGTCCGACTGTGTCAGATTTCAAACCCTTAAAACTATTACATCCACTTCAATAGCTGGCGGAATCATTTCAACCTTTTGAGTTAGTAGATGTTTCAATTGCGGTTGAGTTCCCAAAATTTCTGGTTCGGGCTAAAGAGCGTGCAAGGTTGTGTGAAGTTTCTGACTTACAATTGTTAGAAGTGATTATGTCCAGATCGGGCGATATTGTGCGCGACATCATTGGAAATGTTAAAGGAAACGCTGACCCGATAACTGACTTACACGAGAGGGTTTTGAGATGTTTTTAGTCGCGTTTCGCATAAGTTAGTCCAGGATTATTATTTGAAACCCCAGGGGTTGGGAGAATCTTTTGCGGATTATGTGGCAAGAGTGAAATTGTTTGCACGTGTTTTGAGATTGCCAGACGCAGAGAACAAGATTTGTGATTTAATTCTTACTGCCCTGGCTCCTGACACACGTTCAGCCTTGGTATTTATGTCACGGCCAACAAGCTTTAAAGATTTAGAAGCTCTTTTTCCTCATTTAGCGGAATATCACGCTTCAAATTCGGCACGTGGTGTTGATGTGTCTCGACCTCCAACATTCGGTGTGGAAGACTACTCACAGCATTATGGTAGTGCAGTTCCCGGGCGAGGGAATGTTCGGTCAAATAGGCCTTGTTTTCGGTGTGGATCTACTAGTCATCTGGTAAACCAATGTCCTGTTTCTCGTGGTCGGGGGAGGTATGTTCGAGTACCAGAGGAAAGAGGCGTTCCAACACGTCCCAATTCACGCCAGACGTCGGGGGTGCTTTCTGCTAGTATTACATTTCGTCGTCTGGTAGGCAAGTCAAAATATTTGAAGCCAGCAGTTCAGTTGTTGGTTGGTAAACACCCGCTGCTTGCCCTTTTAGACTCGGCAAGTTCATGTTCATTAGTTCACGAAGCTTACTATTATCAGTACCTTGTTAAAGGCTCGAGTAAGCCCCAGAAATGTAATATACAGTGTATTTCTGTTAACGGTCGTAGCTTCCAGGCAAATACGAAAGTTCAATTAACGATTCGCCTGTCGCGATTCACCTGGAAACATATTTTTTATCCCTTGCCAGATTTGCCTTTTACAATAATTTTGGGCTTGGACTTTATGGCTCGAGTCGGGCTAAGGCTTGATTTTCGTGCAAAGGAAGTTTCGTTTGATTTTGCGCCAGATGAGCGCGTTCGATTTCAGGACGGGCAGTTATCCAAACAGGTCCCTGTTGCTCCAAGTGACCTGGTAGAGCAGGATAACAGCGAGTGTTTTCTCCCATTGGACCGAAGATCAGGCTCATTCATTGGAACAGTTGTGTGCTAAACACGCGGCGTTGTTTACAAATCGATTGGGGGTCACGGATTAAGTTGAAAATGACATCCAGTTAACAGACACCACTCCTGTGAAGTTAGCTCCATATAGGCTGACTCCGCCCTAAATGGCTGTACTTAGGAGCAAAATTGAGGACATGTTGGAGAAAGGGGGATTCGTCCGTCGGTATGTAATTATAGTAGTCCTGTATTTATGGTTCCGAAGGGCAATAACGATTTTAGGGTAGTGGTGGACTATGGACACCTAAATAAGAGGATCATAGTTGAGGTCCAACCCATGCCGCATTTAAACTCTGCGGCTCATTATTTTGCTGACGCGAAGGTGTTCACTACTTTAGATTTAAATAATGCTTATCAGATACCTTTATCAGAATCATCTAACCCAGTGACGGCATTCTCAACCCCTTGGCGACTGTATGAGTTTCAAAGGGTGCCCTACCAGAGTGAAGCATCGAGTGATGGAATGCCAAAATAACCCTGACCTGTAAGGAATTTGGTACCATCATTTTCTACTTCCTTACGTCGCGACCATGTAATTTAAACAGCATGTTCCTAAATTTCCCTATCTTGGCTTCCAATTTTGGTACTATGTCTGGAGCCTTGTCGAAAAGTCTCTTCAATTCAGGGTCTTCTTGCTGTAGCTTTGCCATGTTTTTGAAGTCTTGTAAGATTTCGTTGCTTTCCTTACTATTTATCTGCATAATTTTTATTTCATGGTGTGGATTATACAGGCTGTTTCAAAAATATGGGGCATAATTTCAGGTATGTATTTCCCACATGAAGACAATCAAAATAGTTCATTATAACATGTGTCCGGAAATGCTTCATTTCTGAGTTATGGTCTTTACAACATTGAAAGTCCCACCTGTAGATAATCAAAATAATTCATGTCCGGAAATGCTTCATTTCCGAGTTATGGCCTTCACAACATTGGAATTCACTGGAACGTTTTTCTTTCCGCAGGTCTTTGCCGTCAAAGGAGACATTAGGAGGGCGCTCTGATAGTTCATTCTGAGGAAGGTTACATTCAGTGTTCTTTACGCGTTAAGACAGCGACATGTATTTAAATCAAGAGCTGGCAGAGATACACTTCATGTACGGTAAGGCGGACGGCAATGCTGCGCTGGCTCGTCGTTTGTACCAGGAGAGGTACCCACAGCGACAATGTCCAGATCGGAAGACATTTGTACGTCTCCATTCCCGTCTTTGCGAGTATGGAACATTCACCTCTCCTGGTTTGGGAAGGGGATGACCAAGATCTACAACTCCTGAAGTGCAGGAGGAGATTCTGGAGGCTGTGGACAGGACTCCTTCTATCAGCACACGACGGTTAGCGTTGCAAGTCAATGTTCCTCATACGATTGTCTGGAGACTGTTGAACGAGTATCAATTGTATCCTTATCATTTGCAACGTGTACAGGCCCTGTCACCAGCAGATTACCCTGCACGAGTTAGGTTCTGTCAGTGGTTCTTGCAGCAGTGTGCTGTAAATCCGAACTTTTCTGCCGTCGTATTATTTACAGATGAAGCACAGTTCACGAGAGATGGCATAACAAATTTCCACAATCAGCATGTATGGTCGCATGAAAACCCACGTGCAACTGTTGTATCTCATCATCAGGTGCGGTTCTCCCTCAACATGTGGGCCGGTATCATTGGTGATCGATTAGTTGGACCCCATGTACTTGTAAACAGACTTACGGGACAGGCGTACGCAAACTTCCTGGAAAACACCATACCTGACGTTTTCGAAGACACTCCACTGATCAATCATCAACACATTCACTTCTTGCATGATGGCGCTCCTGCACACTTCAGTCTTATGGCTCGCCGGTACTTGGATCGAAGGTTTCCTGATCGATGGATAGGTAGAGGTTGCCCAATTGCTTGGCCTCCACGCTCACCTGATCTGAACCCTCTCGATTTCTACTTGTGGGGCCATTAAAAACCATTGGTTTATTCGTCTCCGGTGCCGGATTTGGAATCCCTTCGGAATCGAATTGTGGCAAGTTGTGAGGACATACGCAATACTCCTGGAGTTTGGGATCGTGTTCGCAGGTCAATGAGACATCGATGTGAGGTCTGTATTCAAGCAGGAGGTGGACATTTTGAACATCTTCTGTAATGACAACAACCTGCGGAAAGAAAAACGTTCCAGTGAATTTCAATGTTGTGAAGGCCATAATTCGGAAATGAAGCATTTCCGGACACATGTTATAATGGAGTAATTTGATTGTCTACATGTGGGAAATACATACCTGAAATTATGCCCCGTATTTTTGAAACATCCTGTATATCGTCTCGGGTATGTGGCTTTCCGATCTTAATCTTGACAAGTCACTAAAGAAGTTCTCCTTGCCTGGGATATGTCTGACCTCTATGTCATGCGATGCTATTTTGTTTATGTACCTCGAGATTTTGGAGTTGGTTAGCTTGCATTTTTGGATGAAGGACAGGCTTACATGATCAGTATATATAATTATTTTATAATGGTAGATATATTGCCTGAACTTTTGTAATGCAAAATGGATTGCACCTATTTCTAATTCCGTTATGTAGGCATTGGCTTCTATCTTGTTTAGAAATCTAGAAGCTGTGGCAATCACATGTTTGTTGCCATCTGCATCTTCTTGTGCAATATTGCTCCATATGAGTGCGCACTAGCATCGGTGTATATTAGAAAAGGTGAATTTGGATCCGGTCGTTCCAGGAGAATGCTGTGCTTAAAAAGTTCTTTGATTTTCTCAAAGGCTACCTGGTGTTCGGCATTCCATTCCCACTTAGTATCCTTTCTCAACAGTTCTCTAAGGGGTACTAATTCTTTAGTGTAGTTAATCACAAATTTTGACTGGTACTGTAAAATGCCCAGAAACCTTCTCAACTGTTTCAAGTTACGTGGTGGTGGTATACATTCTATGGCCTTGACTCTCTCCGGATTAGGTTGTATACCATCAGGAGTAATGATGTGGCCTAGAAATTCTGCCTATTTGACAAAAAATATACACTTTTCCAAGTTCAGGGTCATGTTGCTTTCCTGAAACTTGGACAATACATAATCTATGTGATGTAAGTGTGACTCGGGATCCTTGCTGTGTATTAAAAAATCGTCAACATATTGCACTACAAAAGTCTCGATAGTATCCCCGAGAACTTTGTCAAGAGCTCTCAGTAGTGCACTGCTACTGGTTGATAATCCAAAGGCACATTTTAAAAAGTGGTACACTTTTCCTTTGTGCAGGAAGCAGGTATATTTCCTGACGTCTGGATGAAGAGGAATTTGCCAGAATGATGCTGTCAGATCAAGATTAGTAAAATGTTGACCTCCCTTCAATTTTGATATCAGTTGGTCTACCCCCTCAGGCCTGTAATGATCTGGCAACGTATGCACATTTATTTTCCTTGCGTCGATGGTCATGCTCAATTTTCCCTCTTTCTTGTGGACCCATACCACTGGATTCACATAACATGAGTCCGACGGTTCTATTATTCCGTCTGCCAACATTTTCTGGATCACTCTGTCGGCTTCCTCCCTGATGGAGTTGGGGATGGGCCTGGATTTATGTGAATAGGGTGTGATATCTTTGACTTTAAAAGTATGTACATACTTATTACATGTACCTGGCTTTTTATTAAGAACTTTCCTGTTTTAATTAATATTTGTCTAAGTTGGTTCCTTTCCTCTTCAGAGATGCCATGTGCTCCCCAGACCTTCTCGTCGATTAGCTGTGACGTCGGTTCTTCTTCGTCTGTTGGTAGTGGTTCAGGTTGGTAGTTATTCGAGATAACGTATTCATAATTGTTGTTTCTGTATTCTGTGCAGCATCGGTCCTATTTGGCACATTTTCATCCTGTTCCTGTTATCTTATGTTGCCGGTGTTCCATTGGTTTCTGCCCCTTTGACGTGAAACCCTGTTGTATGACCTTTGGCTGTTTAAGTATTCCCTACAGAATCGTATGAGATTCACTTGATGGGTACGGTCTCCTGGTCTCCCCCGATCATATCTATGCATTCTGTATCCCGATTCACCCCTTGGTATTGTGTCATGGTACCGCTGTCTCATGTTCTCCATCCTTTCGCCATGATTGTGTGGTTGTGGGAAATGGTGTGCCCCTCTGCCCCTGTCATGGGTGCTCCTAGTATTTCTATCTTCTCTCTCATTCTGGTTGTTCGTAGTTGTGCTCCTGTTCAACATAGGTGAGTTTAGGTGACTGCTCCTATGTCTATGCTCATTAGGCCGACCATTTTGTGTTTTGAAGGCTGTCAGTAATTCTATCATGTCTGCAAAATCTACTGGCCTTGCAACACTTAACCCTGTTCTCACTGTGTCTGGGAAATGTCTTGTTATGCTGGTAATTAACCCTGCTTCCGACAGGTTAGGGTCTAATAGCTTTCCTTTGTTGGCTACTTTCATAAAATAATCGACTAGCGATAACCCTTTGGTTGGATCATATCTACCTGTCGCTAGCTCTACTCTAGTTTGGTTTTGCTTAGTTGGGCCCCAATACCTTGATAGGAAATGATTTCTGAATGAGCTATACGATTCATGACCAGCTAGTGTTAACCTAAGCCATTCTAATGCCTTGTTATTTAAGCTTTTCTTGACTATCATCATCCTAAGCTCATTTGGTATCCTTTTCACTTTAAAATACTCTTCCATCTCTTTAACAAAGAGTTTTGGATCGTCTCCCTTCTCCTCTTCAAATGTAGGTGGTGTGATTTCATGTAGTATGCTGTTGGTGTAGCATGTGTTGTGTGTTGTGCCATTGTTTGATTGTGAACCTTTTTCTCTGTATGGTGAGTCAACATTTTGTACATTATTCAAATATCTCTCATCTTGTACATTACTTACAGCTAAATCATCTTGCCTTTGTAGTGCATTCACAACATCATTTACCTTAGCCAAACTTTCTTAAATTCCTTTTCTCATTTCTTCATAAATTTATTTTAAGTCATTCTTTATTTCTAAGTGACTTTGTTTCATATCATTCATATCATCTTGTTTTGAATATACCACATCAGCCATAGTCCTAATTTTAGGAATGACAATTTGTTCTACAGTTTCATTAATAATGCCTTTCTTTACTACCTCTATCTCTTTCCTTAATTCCTCAGTTATTTCTGCTTTTACATTTGTAATCTTACAGTCTACACTTGCATTACATTCTGTTATTTCATCTCTACATCTACCAATTTCTTCTTCTAATACAATCTTATTTTCTCTCATTTCCGATTCTATTTTTCCCATCCTATCCCCTATGATTTCTATCCTAGCTTCTAAGGCTTCCTCTGTCTCGTTTATGTTTTTATGTACTCATTTTAAATTAGTTTCCATTACTTTCATATTTTCTTCTCTACTTCTGTCTTCCTAATTCTATTGTCTGTTCTAAGTGCTTTCTCACTTCCTCCATTTTCTGACCTACCTCTTCATTATTCTGTTCTAGTTTCTGGCCTATACTCTGACCTAAACTTTGTTCTATGTCCTGTCTCACTCCCTCCATTTTCTGACCTATCTCTTCCCTATTCTGTTCCATTTTATGACTTATTTCTTTTTTATTTTGTTCTAGTTTTTCAAATATTATCATTAGTAACCTTTGGTCCTTTCCTATTGCTAGCTCCTCCTCACTTTCTGTTCCTATCTGATAACTAGGCCTATCTGCCCCTTCCCCTACTCCTCTTAACTAGATCTCTCTCTTTTTGCGACATTTTAGTTTCGTTATTCAGTTCACTTTGGCTTACAAGTCCTACTATTTTGCCGCTTTGCAGTAACATAAAAATAAAAATAAACTGGATGTAAAAATTAAAATTTTTGGTCCTTCTTTTTTCTCATTGATTTATCCAGTTACGTGCGTCTCCTGTGCGGTTGGCTTCGCTAGACGATCGCTGGTGTTTTCCCGCGTTGATTATCCGTTCATCGGTGTTCTGATGTAGTAGATTTCAAACAATGGTCTAATGGCGTCTTTTTTTTTTTTGCGCGAAGATATGGCGTCACTGGGTATTTCACGTAAGTTCATTTCCCATAGATTTCCATTCCATCCAAAATTCGTGCCCCATGTTGGGCAAGCCATTTGGTGCTGTTTTTATCGAAGCGTTGTTTCACGTTTGAGCGAAGAGGCTCTTATTTCTCTCAGGGCGTGGTAACGGATAGAATGAAAAATCACACGATGTTTCTTCACCACAATGTATTATTTTATTAACACTTTTTCTCTATTTTACATTTAAATAAATCGTCTTAGCACCGTTTTAAATTATTTAAGTCTTTCCACTTTTTCAAAAAGTGGAACAAAAGCTTGATGAAAGTCTGGTAAACATTCTACACTGTTCACACACTACCAAAATACGTCCTATCCCCTTGGACACGTAGATGCTAGTGGAAAGAGTCCAGCGTCACCTCACGTGATACTACCTTTCTCGTATACATCCGCGTATGCGTCCATCAAATAGCTCCCGTATTGTTAGGGTAGCGATCTTTAGCTATCCTGATTTCACTTTTATTATTGAACATATATAATTCTAATATTTGTACATATATATTAAAATTAAATATGGAAATATTTATGATGTCTTTAAACAAACTTAGTTGTTCGTAGCAATGAACATTAGTAACACGTTTTCGTCATTTAACCATCTCATACCAACATAAAAGAAAACAAATTACACTCTGAACAAATATTCACATAAACGATTTTCTTTTGGGATCTTCTAATATTCTGTCTCACTTCCATTAGCACAGGAAGATTATCTGACATTACTTCATGCTTTTGGGGGTGACTAACTATTGGGCGGGAGGGTGAGACCCTCCTGCTTTTTGTGAGGGTATGTTTTGTGTGTTTGTGGTCGAGGATGTGGAGGTCGCTCATTCCTTGCTGGGTCCTCCTCAGTGACTAGTCTGGAGGCGGCTACAGGGGCAGTTCAGATTCTACTTTGCCTAGCCAATGTAAGCTACCCTGTGTGGTGCATTACTACACTAGCAGCAGCCTGTGAATAGCTATTTGTCCTGCGTATATTTTGAGGGGGTCTGTGAAGCTGCACGAGGTGTATTGGCAAGGTCTTTGTGACTGCTGCTTGGTATGTGGTACAACCACGCCAGGTTGCACCATGGTCCCTATGGCTGCATAACACGCAGTACCGCTCCGCTGTCAGAATGAGGAATGTACCTGAGAGTTGTGGGTCTGAACATAGACACATACATAATCTTGGGACCTGCATTCTTTCTGTATGTGCCACAGCTGTTGGTATTGTGTACATTGCTTTAGTTCAGGTATGGTTGTGTATCTCTATATCCTAACCCTAAGATGTGCCAGGTATTTGAGGACTAGTAACTTCTGCTCTTGTTTATGGGAACCTGCTACCTCTATGAGGTACATAGGCAGTGGGTGCGACACCAGTTGCATTTCACATTTGAACGGCTCTAAGCGCTGATATCCCTATGTAGGCCAGGTATTCAGTTTGCTCCCGGTGATTTAGGCATAAGATTCTTTAATTATGAACTTAACTGTTCTTTCCTGGGGATGGGAGAGAAGATAGAACTGTACGTCTACCTGAGGTATTCTATCAAAATCTGCTAGTCACTGAGATAGGACAGCTTGATTGCAAAATCTCTGGAGTTCCTAGCTGTTGATATTGTGTATGTGTTGCTGTAAGTTTACAGGACTTGTCAAAGTTGTGTGTCAGGGAGTGTATGTCTTGTGTATGAAGACTGGTGCAAGGTCTGCCCTCTTTTCTGTAAGTGTATCTGTGGGAGGTGGTGTGGACTGGCAGTCTCTGTGTTGGTGATGTGTGTGTTTGTCTGGGACAGTTTGCATCTCATCATGTGAGGTGTTGGCTTTGGTGAGTCAGGAGAAGTGGGAGGAGGCTCTTTGGTATTTGGAGAACCTTTGGTGCATGTTTTGGGATTTGAAGTACAGGGCTTTTTGGCAGAGGATTTGGTAGGTTTGCTTCTCAGTGTCATGGTAGTCTCGGTCGTTGTGGCTCCCTTAGAGTTTCCTGCCATTGCATCTAAGCGTATGCCAATAAGTGAGTTAAAGACTGTGTGTGTTCAAAGGGATGTGTGTTGTAAACAGTTTAAAGAAATAAGGGAGGTTGTCTTAAAACTAGATAGTGGAAAGAGGAAAAGAAAAGAGTAGAGAAAAGTACAGTTAGTGAGTGCTAAAAAGCACTGGGAAAAGGGAGTCAGACCTCAGAGAGGCGCTTCAGCTAATCTTATGATTGCTCACTGTGGTCTTATTCCCCTACTTGTCCATACCGTAATATTACAGCACAAGCGCTTAGCTGAGCCTTGGTATTAACACTACAGCAATACTCGAACTGTTGGTCTTGGTATTGCTACCACAACCAGAAATCCTAGCTTCTGGTAGCTTCTTTACTGCAACAATCTTGTAGATCTCTTGTGTTGCCCTGTTGAAGATTCACCAACAACTGGCCACTGCATACTGGGGCTTGTCAGGTTTTTATACAGGCAGCCAAGTGGAGTTAAGTCCTGATTGGCCAGGTGATTCTCTGCACTGTGGCAGGTTGAGGTGAGCTCTGATTGGACAAAATTCCTGTGCACTGGTATGTCACTAATGCAGAGTCACTGGAAATTGGTACAGATGTAGTGTTCTTTAGTTTTCTTTTTGTTTTCCCATTGGTCATGAACCATAGTTTACTACTATACATCCCACAATGATTAAAGTTTTGTGAACAACAGGTAATTTCTAATGCCCCTTTAATCTTTCTTGGTCACTGCCTATTACCCCTTGTTTAAATAGTATTGTATGTTTTGTTTTCTGACCATGCAATGCAACAGCTGATTTCTCTATGTAGTTGTGTTTGCATTGACACATTTGCTCCTGTAATCTTTGTTTCTCACCTATATATGATTTGCCACAGGTGCAGGGCATTTCGTGAACACTTGGTTTGTTAAGCATTGGTACTTTGTCATTTATATTTACTAGTAAATCTTATACTTTTAGTGGCTGCCTTGCATGCCAGGTTGACATCTGCTTCTTTTCTTAATTTTCCTATTCGTTCTGTGACTCTCTTACATATGGAAGTACTGCTGTTTTCTATTTTTTTGTTGTTACTTGTTTTGATCAGCATTCCTGTTTAAATTCTGCCACTGTCGAGACTCTATATATATGCCACTTTTTATAACCATTCGGACCTCACAAAAATTCCTTCTCTTTGTCCTACACTGGAAGTGTCGCAAGCTCTTTTTGCTCGTAAGGCCAAAGTTTTGATATTTCCCTTTTTGGCTGTGGGGTGGTGATTGGATTGTGCATGTACATAGCAGCGTGTGCTGTTTTCCTATAGACTGAATGTCCAAGTGTGTCATTTTCATGTCTAATAAACAGCACATGCATATAAGGAGGTTGTTTGTTTTTCTCCAGTTCCATTGTAAATTTTACCTGAGGATGGCACTAAGGTACAGTACAACATCTGTGCCACATTGCAATGATTCTGCATTAGTGACATAGCAGTGTAGGGGAATTCTGGCCAATGAGAGTTCACCTACAGCTGCTCCAGTGCAGAGAATCTCCTGGCAATCAGGGCTCACTTCCACCTGCCTGCCTGTATAATATGCTGACAAGCTGCAGCATATGGCACAATGTGCCTTTGAAGACAACCATGACATGATGGTCTAAATGCCAGTTTTATCCAGCTTGACATCACAAAAACTAGATAGCCAAGACATTTTCAACAATAGTCAGCAAGTCTATATCACTATCGCATACAATTGGCGCTATGCAGTGAACATTTACCTGTTGAATGAGTTATTAAAGAATTCCTCTGTGGCAAATGATAAATGAGTATATAAGAATGAGTTTAAATTTTTCTTGAGGTTTCTTCCTGAATAGGATTGCCTAGTAGCTTTAGATATCATTGGATGGATTTTATGCATTTTTATTCTAGAATAGTAACATTCCTTATGGAACAGTTTTACGGTATTTGCTGGTACGGTAGGATTCTGATAACGGTACGTTTCAAGTAACTTGGGAACCTTTTTTATATTAATGTTTTTAGTTTTTGTCCTTAAACTTGACTGTAACAATTTCTTCTATCTGCTATATGGTATAAATAGCATAGGTAAATTTTAATTAATATACGTATACAATGTACCGCAGTGTTTTTTGTAGTTTTTAACACCCACTTTTACTACATACGGCACCGCAGGTGGTGACACCGATGATACATGGAATAAAGATGGAGCACCGGTGGAATGAGATGGTGGGGGAAACCAGGAAACCCTTCCCAGTGTCACCTTGTTTGCCACAAATCCCACATGCAGTTGCCTGGGATTAAACCCGTGCCGCTGTGGTGAGAAGCGAGTGGTCTAACCACTTGGCTACAAAGCAGTCGTACTTACTGCATACTCCCATAGAATAAGAAAAGGGCTGACTATATAATTATTTACCTTCGATATGTAGTCAGAACTCGTGCAGATGGCAGACCATGTCATGAAACCAAAAGCTTGGCCTCTAATAATGTGGATATACAGCACATTTGGAAGGTTTGAAGGTTTATTGCTTTACCCAGTACAAAGTTATTTTTGGACATGACAGTTGTGCAGTGGTTTATGATTGAGTCCATTTTTAGAAGACCATAAGGGTGTCAGGCGAACTGTCCAAATTCTGTGGACTCTGCATGATTAAGTACAGTGGCCACTCACATTATTATCAGTGTCTGGTTTATTTCAAGGAAGTAAAAGAGAGCACCCACATCATCAATTTGTATGACGTCACTCATGACCATTGAAGCAAGATCGTTCACCATGTGTAAGAGATACCTGTGTACTTGGTAGGCTAAAATTTGAGTTACATATGTCTGTTACAGCTCAGCTTACTATTAGTGTTGTGTTTGTGTCAGTGAAAATATGAAACGAGAAGAAGGGAAGTTAACATGACAATGGAAATTAAATTGGATTAAAGAATCCAGACAAAGGGAAACATGTTATGGAATTAATTTAAAATTTGCTATACATTTGTTTCCTCTACTGTGCTAGAATATGTGTATGTAATTTGCAATATTATGTTATGAGTTATGAATGAGACATATGATTCTGTCATACTGGACATTTTGGTAACTCGACAGCTTCTCAGTCCACATTATGTCAAGTTATAGGGATTCTAGTGTATATGCAAATTGCCTGCACACCTACTGTGGCAGGTTTGTTGTAAGGTTATACTTAAATGTAATATAGCTCAAGAGTAGGTAAAAATTCATCAGTGAAAATAAGAATCTGGTGGGTTTTAAATAATGTAGAGGAATGATGGAACCCTTCACCACAAATATGTGTAGTCCTTCTTTGTAATATAATCACTTGCTGCTGTGTGCTGAATTACTCTAGAAAATAATTCCATATTGCAATTGGGAGTGGCATTTTGATTAATCAGACTCTTTAATTTCTTTAATGCATAGGAAGCAGAGTTAAAAAATGATATCATGAGTTTAATTTGTTTTCTGTAAGTGAGCATTTTATCTAACTGGAACTCAAGAAATTTGGTATGGGCTAGTTTACTTATTTAATTGTTGTATCTGATTGTTAATTCGTTTACTTGCTCATGCTTTGTTTTGAGTTGAATAAAACTTAAACTCTTTGGTAATTTGAATAAAAAATTTCTTTTTACATAGTTTAACATCTTGTTTTCTTCAAATCAAATGCTGAGCTGTTCACATGCCTTAGTGACAATATCTTAAATGCTGATGTGACATTTCCATAATAATCACACTACTGTCATCTGAAAAGAGCATGGCCCGTAACATTAAATGACAAATAATTCACAAATATTAAAAGTAGAAATGGCCTGAACATTGTACCTTGGGGATGCCTTTAGTAGCAATACCTGGTTCAGAATAATAACCATTTTTCCTGATTTTACTGGACTCTTATATGTAATATCTCAACCAATTTATAGATCTTATTGAAGCATTAACATTTAGCTTTTCAGTAAAAGTTGTGATCTGTACTGTACTAGATCACGGTATATTCTTAATGGTAATGCTTTTTTACACAAGGCTGCTACTGCTTCAGAAATTAGCATATATGCTCTATTTTTGGATGACATTCTATTTGTAAATCCTAACAGGGATAATGCAAGAATATTGCTTAATCCATCTGTTGTATAGCCCAATTTCCATAAAAAGGTTTTCATTTTTTCTGGTCATATCCCTGGCAAATGAGAATGATTATATATATAACTAAGAGGCTTACCCAACTCCAGTAGGCAACATTTCACCCATATAGCACCTATCTCATCCTAACGATGAGAGGTTTTGTTTTTTAACAAGGTAACCATATTTCCTATCTCTCTGGGAATTGTGGAATCCATTTCAAATTTCCAATTGATTTAGCCATGTCTCTTAAGAATTTTAAATACATTACAATTTGGGTCAGATCTGTTTGTTTAACTTTCCGTTACGTTAAGGATATATGTGTTAAAGACTTGGTACAATGATTTCTGAGTTCATTGTTGGATAACAACTCTATACATGGTGATGAATTCCATAATTAATCAATTTGTAGTGGTGCCACATTAATTCCTTGGCATGTAGACTTTTCAGTTGACATCATGATTATAGCCTCAAACAATCAGGAAAATCACATGGCATGGATCTAAGTTGTTGTTTACATAGAGAATACTGATATGGATAAACGAAAGTGCCTTGGGTCATGCTCAGAAGTCATATAGAGTGGTTGATGCCTTCCTTTGAAGGTTAACCAGAGTTAACTAACAATTCGCTGTAATAGTCTGATGAAATGCATAGTTCTTAACATTTAAAACCTCAATTAAAAGTCAGTAAGCTCTGAGTTACAGAATTTTTAACTTTGGTTGAGGAAACTCGCTAAAAGAAATGAAATCTGGTCTGAAATGAGAACTAGAGGAAATTCAAAAAGAGGGCATGTGATATGAAGATTCTCTCACATTTTGTTGGTAAAGAACTGCATGTAATTTTGATGATTTTACTGAATCTATTAGCCACCACATTATTGAAAATGCATATAGGTTTGTGCTGGTGAAAATAAAATTGTTAGTTATCATTAGCTGTGTGTGGGGACTAACTTGGCAAGTTGCATTTGACTTGAAAAATTATGGCTACTACTGGGCCTGGAACCATGGAGTACAGTGCTTTCAGTCAATGTTCATACCTCTTGTCTTGATATGGCAAGATGTCCATGCAAGTATTTAACCTTCTTAATTATCACAGTAAACCTTCAAGATTGTTTCAAATACAGAGGTATTCCTCAAAGGTGCCCTGTATGGTTGCAGGTGCTTTATAATTACCAGAGTTGTACTTAATGTTTCACCTTATTTGCTGCACATGACTGGTGTAGAAGAACAAATTAATTATTAAAACACAAAACGACCCAAATAGTAGTCAACATTCAAAGTTAATTTTGAGGCAAAGTTAATATCTGAGATTTCCTTGAAGGTTATCCCTGGTACTTGAAACAGATGCAAAGTTGAATGCTCATACAGATACCTCAAAAAGATAGCTGAGTGATAATAGCACTGCTATAAAGGGACAAACATCTTTGGTTGCAGTCCAGGACGAGACATTGAATTTCACAAGTCTTTTCAAGAGTTATGTTTATTGGTGAATGAACAGTACTGCTGTGTGATAAGATTTGAACATTGGTTGATGGTAACTATTAATTACTTATGCCAGCAAACTTACTGCTGTTGTTTTTAAACACACAAGCTGTGTGTGGGCAATGTGTGAGAGGTAGAATCGGAGCTGAAAATCCTTTATCGAGTGGCTACTTGAACCACTAAGTTACCATGGCCAACTTGCCAGTATGACATTAAATTCCCCAGCCCATTCGTACTTTCCCAGTAGACCACAAGAGAATCTCACATCAGAGATAAATACCCCAAGGGCGACTTATAAATTGTAAGTATTGTATGTACCTGGTTAGGTTTAGGGCGTCTAGTAGTAGTGACAGCGAGCGGAGCAACGTCTAGAGAGGAAAGCAGAGCAGCGCTACTACCAGCCAGCCAGACAGCCTTCAACCTGCCTGCAAGCAAGCAGCCCAGTCCACTACGAGTGGCCGGACAGAGCGGAACGCGCGCACAGAGCAAGTCTCGACTCTCCAACCAACCCACTCTGAACTACCCTCTTACACCCCCAAACCCTCTCTCCTTACCATCACCTCTCCCGGTAGCCAGATTGGTGTCTCACTGGGTTTATACCTTACGAAAGGACTCTGTCCTGTAAGTTCATTGGAAGTTACACTAAAGCGGCTTAGGCTGTGAGACCAACTCGATCACGCTTATTGCAGCTACTCCTACACAAACCTCAGTATGACCAAATACCCCAGCCACGACTTCCGTGCTCCTTCCTCTTCGAGGAAAAAAGACATACCAGAACACAACCCCCGACGAGACGAAAGCAGTAATGACAGTGAAAGTGACATAGATACAGACCACCACGACTCCCAGGGACCCGCATGTGGTATTCGTGGTGGACGAAGCGGCGTCAGGGCGGGTTTTCTCCGGGTGCTCCGGTTTCCCCCGCCATCTCATTCCACCGGTGCTCCATCTTCATGCTATGTGTCATCAGTGTCACCGCCTGCGGTGCCATAGTAGTAAAAGCGGGCGTTAAACACTACAACAACAACCGCCACGACTGACACATCTGTCTTAGCGATCCGATCACTGCCCATCACCAAAGGATGTGATCTTGACCCCCACGGCGCCCATCACCTCTACATACTGTACTGCGACGAAGAATACAGGGACCCCTTGTACATAAAAAAACTGCTAGTTCGACATGAACTCGACCACAACATGATAGTCGCTAAAACTATAATAAGCAACTCACCTTACAAACTGCTTTTCACCAACGCACAAAACGTAGCTACATTCAGACAAGCAATGAGCAACAAATTTGGGCATAGAGCTCAGTTCGTGACCTCATTACCACAACAAACCCACGATAGAAACAACACCAATACAACGAGGCAGACGTTCACGGCAGCCGTAAAAGGCGTCCCCACCTCCACCACAGACGAAGAATTATTCGAAAGCCTCCAGATGCACTACCCACACATAACAACGGCCACAAGAATTATCAGCAACAACAGAAATACAACTCTAGTCAGAATCTTCACACAAGACATGAATACACTGGAAAAAATACTCAGCAAAGGGACATATATAGAAGGTCAACGTTTCTATACGGAACCCTCGAGACACTATAAAATATGCCCCATGCAAAAGATGCCAAAGATACCAACATAACATGGAAGAGTGCACCCGAGACCCCCGTTGCTTCTACTGTGGAGCAGCGAGACTCACCTGGCAGTGCGACCACCGTGATAACAGACCTGGCGAGCCCTACTGCACAACATGCGACACAACTGGTCACTATACAGGTCAAGTCAGATGCCCTAGGTACCCCCGCCAACCCCCGACATCAGCTAGTCACGTAAGCGTCACAAATATCTTCCCTCATAACAACCCGCCTGCACCCAGACTTAAAGTATTAAAATGGCCGAAGCTTTACGTAGGCGACATTCCTGAGGAGAAAAAGAAACTATCGGCCGAAGAAACTACGCAAAAGATCAAGGAAATTCACACTTCACTCTGAAAAGAAACTTATCAATAATACACCAACAAGTACAAAAAATGCAATCCGAGCTTTCTGACTGTATTGCTAAAGTAACAGACAACATACAAACTCCTAAAAGTAATAACAATGGCAACATATGAAATAACTCCACCACCACAGCGCCAGAAAATCCTCAAACAAGTATCGGAAACAACTAAAACCATCCTGAACAAAAGTGTAAATGCTAGCAGACTCGCAGGGCAACTTGCAGTCACCATAAGCGACACAATTCGCGGAGCAACCAAAAAACCAGCACATTTCTAAACAACACAAAGAAAACCCGAATCACCACACTACAACCTGACACAACAATGGCCAACGTCACCAACGAAGCTCACCACAACCTTAAGCTACTATACATCAATATCAACGGCTTAGGCACAAAAAGACCCAAACTGCAACAAATAATCCAAGAAAATAAACCAGACATCATCGCACTGAATGAGACCAAATTGAGACCACACAAAAAATATGAAGTTCGACCATACACATGTTACAGAAAGGACAGACAAGACGCACCCGGTGGAGGCGTGGCAATTCTCACAAGACCAGAACTCAAACCAAAACACATAAGCCTGCCCCAAAACTTCGCCTACGAAGAAGCAATAGTTATCCAAGTCACTATCCAGAAAATCAAACATCATATAGCCACCATTTATACAAAGGATCAGCTACAGTGCGACCTCATCAAATACCTCAATCAGCAGTACAAAAACCTAATAATCATCGGTGACCTTAACTCCAATCATAAGGACCTCCTAGATGAAATAACAAACCAGAACGGAAAACTACTGAAAACTGTACTGAGCGATACAACATTGAGACTTCTCTACATACCCGGACCCACAAGAATCGGCTGGCGGGGCGATCAGCCCACATCTCCCGACAAAGTGCTAGTTACCCCAAGACTGATGAACAAGATCCAGAACGTAGAAATAAACACCCCAATCACCTCAGACCACTTACCCATAATAGTTACCATAGCAACCAAGATATGGAGCACTGACAAAATACAACCAGTCAAAATCTTCGATTACACTAACGCCGACTGGAAGCAATTCACAAACTACATAAAGAATAACATGAACAACCTCACACCAACCAACATGACAACAACACAATAATTAGAGGACCTTACAACAGAAATAAAAAACGAAATAGTACAAGCCAGAAATGCCACCATTCCTCAGAGAACCAAAACATTTAACAGCCACAGCAAGCCACTACCCAAGGAAATAATACTGCTGATAGAGAAGAAACGTCACGCACACAGACGGTACATCAAGACACATGATGAACACGACAAACTAATTTTAAATCACCTCCGCAACCGAATCAGAACAGAAATAAGACAACACAACGAATCTATATGGAAAAACACCATCGACACTATAACAACAGCCAGGACCGCCAAACCACGTAAATTCTGGCATTTCATTACAGCAACTAGAAAAAAGACACTGTTCACATACCCCCTACAAATAAATAAGAAAAATATCAGCTCCACAGAAGAAAAGCAACAGATATTCCACAGAGACTACACCAACGTTTTCACTACACCAAACGCGCCAAATTTCCATAAAACACACTTCAACAATGTCAACAAATACATCAAGAATAACCCAGAACTATACCAACCACAAATGAACACTACCGACCTAAACCATGACGAAAGACCCATTACAACAACGGATTTCAGAACCACCACAAGATGCCAAGGAAACACCTCCCCAGGAGCTAATACAATAACTTACCAAATGTTGGAAAACCGGATATTGTTTAGTTTAGCTTATGCGATGACTTGGTCAGAATTTCGGCAAAGTCCCACTCGGCAGTGTGTACGAATGGTCACGAAATTTGCCGAAGTTGCTCTGCTAACAGCAGAATGTCCCTAGGAGTTTGTTGCCAATAGTAAGTTTGAATGTTTTTGCGGGAGTCGGCAGTATGCTGTTGACCTTCTTAGAAGCAACTAATGCAATGGCTAGGTTTATCAGCATATTGGATTTGGCGCCTCTGTGCTTAAATGAAGAGGCATGCGTGCAGTTCCTGTACGACGAGGGCCTGTTGAGGACTCGAATGCTATGCAGGGAATGTGATGCCGTGCTACACCACTCGAAAATTTAAAAAAAAATAAATAAAAAAAAAATAAAATAAATAAAAAAGAACAATAATTAATCAAAATAATATAAATATAATAATATAATAATATAATAAATATAATATATCTTATATCTTATATATTTAAACCAGCAATTCTTGTATATCTATTTGTTTATTCCGCGCATTTTGGAAACGGCCTAACGATTTCGATCAAATTTTGTATTCAGATAGGGTTTTGCATTTTAAGTTCAGCTATATTGGTGTAATTCCCGAAAAAATGAAATTTTTTATTCCCGCTTCTACAGAGCAATTCTTGCATATACTCACGGTATTTCAGAAACGGCTATAAATGTGTGATTAAATTTTTGTATACATGCATATTACATTCACGGCGTTTTCTCTACTCACTTTTAGGTAACACATTCACATCTCTATCTCTACTCACTCTTCTATAAAGAATTTTCCATAAAAAACGTCATTTTGCACCAAAAACATTTTTAATAAGTTAATTTTTAAATTCAATGTAAACTTCATGATTTGTTTTGTAGTTTCCTCCTAATAAATAAATAAATAAATAAATAAAGAAAGAAAGAAAGAAAGAAAGAAAGATAGAAAGAGAGAAAGAGATAGGTGGGTGGGTGGATGGATGGATGGATGGATGGATGGATGGATGGATGGATGGATGGATGGATGGATGGATGGATGGATGGATGGATGGATGGATGGATGGATGGATGGATGGATGGGTGGGTGGGTGGGTGGGTGGGTGGGTGGGTGGGTGGGTGGGTGGGTGGGTGGGTGGATGGATGGATGGATGGATGGATGTATGGACGGACGGACGGACGGACGGACGGACGGGTGGGTGGATGGATGGATGGATGATAAATAAATTTAAAAAATAATAAAATAATATAATAATAAAGAACGAGCCAGCGTCTCGTGGACCCAGTAACAAGGCATTAAGGATAATGTACACAATAATTTCCACTAGCGATATATCTGTGTGAGCAAGTGCAAAATAATAATGTACAGAATCCACAACAGTAGTATAAGAGCAAAATAATGTACACAATGAGCAAGAAAATAATGTACAGAATCCACAAGAATAGTATGGAGTTGCGCTACGCGATAGCGGTGTATGTCTGTGGCGGCAACGACGCGAGTGAGTGCATTTGTGTTTAATGTGTTGGCAACGAAAACTGGTGTAGTGTAAAAAGCAATGTTGGCAGATGTGAAAATCGTCTGCTAGTCATGCAGTGAAATCTAGTGGGCGATTGTGAAACTACTGTCGGCGCATGCGCAGTAAGTAAGTTTGGACTTAGGATTCTGGCTGGCAAGTGGAAAGTGAGCTGTTCTAAACTTGAGCCGAAAAACCTTCCCCTGAAAATGACTTAGAAAATAGTTCACCTCTACAACCTACTTCTGAAACACGGCTATCACCCTATATCTTGGAAACACGCACACATGATATTACTTGAAAAACCTGGAAAACTGAACACCAACCACGAAAAGTATCGCCCCATTTCAATAACAGCAACATTATCAAAAATCCTGGAAAAAATAATAGTTAAAAGACTACAAAATTACATTGAGGACTCAACATTATGCCGACCACCCAAGTAGGCTACAGATCCACCATCACCATACAAGACCAGCAAGTCAGAGTAATATCAGAAATACAAAATAACATCAATAGAGGATATACAACAATAGGAATTTTTCTGGATATACAGGCTGCCTTCGACCGCTGCTGGACCAATGGCCTGCTCTACAAAATGACGACCCCAAGAATACCTACAAAAATAACACGCTGGACAGCAAGCTTCCTCCGCGACATAACCACCAAGATAAAAATCAATAACACGCTATCAGACACAATAACACTCCAAGCTGGAACCCCGCAAGGTAGTGCCATCTCTGGGCTACTGTACAATATCTACACCTCCGACACTCCCCAACCAATGTACCCGACCATTAGACTTGAACAATACGCCGACGACACTGCCTACCTGAGCACTGCACCTAGGCTACGTAATGTGCAACCAAGACTTGAGAAACAACTAAAAATATTCATCAAGTGGGCAGACAAATGGAGACTCACAGTCAACACAAGCAAAACACAAGCCATCATATTCAGACGGAAGATAAAACGGAAGCACCGGGAAGCCAAAATTAAATTTAAAAATCATCACATATCCACCAAAACCACAGTTAAGTACCTAGGCATCAAGCTCCATAACAAGCTCCAGGTGAAAACCCACTTCGACCAGAAAATAACACAGGCCAGAAATGCTATCTCCACCCTACACTATTTATCAAAAATTGGAAACATCGGACTATCGACACGTATCCTCAACCAGCTCTACAAAACCATCGTCAGACCATGCTTCACATACGCCGCCATCGCCACCTATCCACTAGCGACACCAACCACCATAAACCGCCTTCAAGGACTTGAAAGAAAGTGTTTGAGAATCGCCAACAGACTCCCTCCATGGCACAGGACAGCCACCCTATACGAAGTCTGCAGAACAACTACACTATACGACCACATCAAACAGCAAGTAATCAAGTACATAGCTAACACAGACACCAGACCACATAGACAACAACTAATCCAGAACGCCAAGAACTACAAGAAAACCTCAACCCAAGCACCACCCATTATCACACTCATAGAAACACACAAAAAAGCCAAGGAAGAAGAAGAACAAAGAATACAGGACCACCAAAATACTCTCAACATGCTCATAGGTTAAGCTTCTTTTCAGACAACACTGTTAACTAAATGTACAATCTAAGAACAAACTCAACACAATGAGTTCACCAATTATAATAGCATAAGAACCAACACCAGTAATTTAAGTTTAGTATTAGCTTTTATTTTATTTTTATTGTATTGTATTAATTGTTCACATTGTTTCTATTGTAATATAATCTAAAAATGTAATAAAAATATCCCCAAAAACTAACCCGCGGCTGAAGAGGGTACACCCCTGAAACAGCAATAGGGTAAATAAGCCCTGGGTGAGATAAACCCAGGGTAATATACACCTTAAATACCCCTAAAAAAAGTCCCTGGTTAGGTAACCTTCAGATGGTAATTATTATTTATTTATTTATGCCATCAAACTTGCTGTTGGTGTTTTTATACACACAAGCCATGTATGGGCAATGTTTGAGAGGTGGAACCAAGACTGAAAAATTCAATGTCAGAGCCATGTATCTTCTGCCCTTCTTGTAAGTCGCGCTTGGGGTATTTATCTCTGATGTGAGATTCCCTTGTGGTTTACTAGGAAATTATGAATCGACTGGGGAATTTAATGTCATACTGGCAAGTTGGCCATGGTAACATAGTGGTTAAACCAGCTGCAAGATAAGTGACAGATCTGTGGTACAATCCCGGCTATGGCATTGAATTTTCAGTCCTGATTCCACATTTTAATGCTTGATGCATTCAAAGAAACTGATATTTGAAATTATACATATTTTATGGTTACATATCTCTCTTTGTCCACAGACTTGTTCCTGAAGTTCAGAACAGCAACAATTTTGAAATGGATACGAAACTAGAAATCAAAGAAGAGAAATCTCTTCCACATTATGTAGCCCTTCAGAAGGAGACAGAATTCTTTCGCAAGGTTGTTACAATGGGGAGAAACAGTGATGCTGTGCTTCAGGATGATCATTGTGATGTGCCAATTAAATCAGAGGCACCTTTTACCAAACATCTTGTAAAACGGATCAAATCTGAAGCTCTTATATGGAGTGACAACTGCGAGATAGATAGGAAAGTAGTGATTGATGAACAGACTCTGACTTCAGACTTTGGTTCAGTGAGTGAGGGAGAACTTCTTTCAGAGGATCCTGTAACAAAGTTAGAGAAACTCAACACTGGTAATGAAATGGGTAACAAAATAGAAATTAAAGAAGAACCTTTGTGGCCAGAAACAGATACTTCAGACACGTGCGATGATATTGAGGTAAGTTTTGTAGAACTCCACTGTGATTATACTTCTTGTAGTGCCAATAATACATTTGAAATATTTAATGCAAAATTAATAAGTCTTTGAGGCAGTTAGTGAATGTGTAATGTATTTTGTGAGATAGGATATATAAAGAGTTGAAAGTAATACAGATAAAGTTGTTGGAAATTATGATGCTCACAGCGAATACTCGTATTGCACATCTCAGGGTCAGTTCAGCTCTGGTGGTCAGCGTCCCATTTTGCTGAAATGTTACTGGTGTCGCAGAGTGCAATGTTAGGAAGTGGAAAAAACGGTGTGACAAGGTGTTCTGAAATAATGCGTGGGAATTTGTTTGCTCTAACAAATTAAGAAACTGCTGTTTCTTGCAAGTTTGTGATGTTGGATTACTGTAGTCTTCCATGAATTTCTGCAGCACCTCAAAGTTAACCTCTGCATGGCACTTCACATACTCCTTTTTTGCACTCATGAATAAGGTGGTGGTATTATGTACCATTGCCTCGTCACTACATTTATCCTGCTCACTATTCACTCTGTCCCTATTACTATGCCTCATATCTAAAGTTCACAAATCTTTGGACATCATATTCCTATAATCACAAGCTGTGCACACTAAAGATGACAGAAACTCTTGGTATGCCACTAATGTTATTATCTTTCTTTGAGTGGGGAAAAATCCATTTATGGACTTTCACTGTGTTGGAGGGCACAATGAGGAGTGTCTGCTTTGCCGCTATGGGACTGTTCAACTAAGAAACTCCCACCAGAAACAAAGGATATAAAGGTAGAAAGGAAAGGAGGAGGAAAGAAGTAATTAAGGATGAAAGTGAGGTAGTCTCACTATTGCACATACAGATTGGTGGTACAATAAAATTGGCTAGCCACAGGGAATCAAAGACAGGTGAATGAAGGGTGCTAGCACACAGTCATGGCTGAAGCCCTAATTATGCCCTTAGGAATTCATGGTGAGGATTTGAAAGGAGTCAGGTGAGGGATTAGTGAAACTAATGATGTCCACAGTAGTGAGCCACCGGAATCTCAGAAGTGTGCCCACAAGGGGGCTGAGCTGTAAAGGTAATGGTAGTTGGTCCAGTGTTGTCTGAGGAGCTGCTACCTCTTCCACATTGAGCATTCAGGTGGAGAGTAAGTGTTCATCCAGCTGCATAAAATGCCTTTGTGATTTTGTTTGAAGCCTTAAGTTTTATGTTTGAAGTCCAGGATTATTGGGAATGCCCTGAATTTTGTGTAATGGGTGGCAAGATTGAGGCTGAGTTGACTCACAGCCTCCTCGAGTGCAGCAATCTTGGTGGAGAGGTTGACTATCTCAGCATGTGCATCCTCCACTTCTCCAGGATCACCAGGTCAGGTGTGGTATGGATTGCATCAGCAGTTGTCTGCGCATTCTGGGGTGCAGTTAGTTTACGCTAACCCATGGTAGGCCAATCTACCGCTGGCACACATTGACCTTGGCCTTCAACTGTGACAGTGTGTAGTGACAGCTTGGAAGCATGGGGCAATGAGCTTGCCTAGTGAAGCGGCCATACCCCCAGCAGCTTGCGCAGAAGTGGCATCGCCATTTAAGGGTGTGCTGCTGGCAGGTAGAAGTCTGGTTTAGTGCAGCACAGTAGTGGTACCTTGTCGGAGAAGTACATGTATCCACAGTGTGCCCATAAAGGCAGCAGTGGCTGCAAGGTGGCAGCTACAATGTCTGGCTGGGCTCTATTCTCAGGAGTTGGCCTAGGAGGTCCAACCCAGAGGTTGGGGCGGCATTGTAGTGTGGTGACTAGTCCCTAAAGACACGCCGCAAAATACAAGCTGGACATTTGCAGGTGCAGATCCTGGTTACCTTCATGACTAAAGGCCAGTGTTGTTTTACATAGTCTGTAGCATTTACATTGGTAGCTGCTTCAGCACTCCCACAACCAAGGCACTGTGTTCACCATGGTTCAGGTCCCGTACATGAGCAGGAGACTGCGGTGGATGGCATTACAGTTTCAACCAAGACCAGTGTAGAGCATTCCAGCTATGAAGTGGATGGCACAGGGGCTGGTCAATGAGCTACATCTGCTGCGACATTGACAATTGCCAATGCAGCTTCCAAATTGGCCATTGTGTTGGCAGCCAGTGATTGCTTCTTCTGGCATCTTCTCTCCTGTTGGAAAGAAACTCCTAACTGGAAGGTTCAAGGCAAAGTGTACAACATAAACCAGGGTGTGCTACTAATCCTGAATGCATCTCTTATATGAGCCATTCCACGTCAAATCGAACAAAATAAGGCAAAAAATGACCTTGATCTCTCAGATTTTCTTGAAAATATTTTTTGGTGTTTTGGCACAAAATATATTTGACCAGCGTTTCTTCGTTTTATATAAAAATAAATATTTTGGCAGATATTAATTTTTGAAATGTCCCAAAAATCGCGCGCTTCTCACTCTTCGATCAATCATACCTCCGATTAAGCAAACTACTTGATCTTTGGCTAAAATTAAAGATAAATTGCAGTATTTCATGAGGTATTTCTTAGAAAATGTTATTAATTATTATTATTATATTTTATACAATTAAGGTTTTAAAGTTTGATAATAACATAAACTCGACCATTTAAAAACCTGAAAAAAAACTAAAAATACAATGAAGTTTATTCAATATTCTCAGAAAAAATCAGAACGGAGTCTCTAATAGTTCAGTTGTAATTAACTTTGCAAATCAGTGCAGCACACTCGTGTGGCACGGCTACCGTAACCTCACAATTGTCACCTTCCATTACGGCAACTGTCCACTGCTTGAGATTCCATGAATGTTACAACAGTACAGTAAGGAGAACACTACTAGCTGACACTATTATATTTACATTATTAACATCTTCAAAACATTTTTAAAATATGCATTTTAAACTAATGGTTCCATACAACACACAGCTTTACCTCCTTCTTCGAAAGAAAATTGTTTCACTAAAGCTTCAGTTTTTGACAAAGGAGTGAAGGAGTGTAATTTTAAAGCACAGCTAGGCCCTTCGTTCTTGGCCCCTGACCTTGACTGGAAGTCCTGTTGGTGAATCCATAGCTTTCGCATCTTTCATCAGCTCATATTGTATAATTCTGTGAATGAAGCCATGCACATGGGGAGGGAGGGGGAAGGTAGTGATGTTTGAATGATCTGAGACAGTCTTGCTAATTCAAAGGTGCTTTTTAGTGCAGCGTGAAGTTGAAGATATCTTAAGAGATAAGTTATCTCTTTGAGATAAAGAGTGAATATAGTGAATTTGTGAGACATTGATCATAGCATAAATCAATTATGCCAACCTGTAAGTTCTAAATTAGAGATCAAAACATTACACAGTCAGAGTAGAGAAATTATTTCAAATGTATGGGCGTACATGAAGGAAGAAGCTAAAAGCAAAGAGCTGCTTACATCAGAAGATTTTTTCAAAAAAATTCAAAAGTTGAAAAGCGCGTTTCAAATGCCACAGGAGTATCAGAAAGATTGAGGAGACATTTTTCTGCATGGACTGTACTGCCTTAGTAAGAAGTTATATGAGTAGCATAGCTGACACACCAATTTGCATGCTGTCTGCAGTCACCGGCATTACTCGCTTTCAAGGCAAATCCAGCTGTAGAAACGGATCGCTACTTCATGTCGTCCGTGAGCGCTTGCACGCCGCCAGAAAAAAAATTGTAGCAAATGCACTAATGCAAGCTCCATAGTTTTCAACATCTTATTTTATAGATAAAATGTCAGGAAATACGTGAGTATTTTTTTTAGATTTTTAACACATCGATTTAAATTCGATTTTTGGTTTTACAAAATATATCATTAAAAAAACAGTCCAAAAAATGATCCATCGAAAGTTGTTAAAAGTGTTGTATTTTACCTTTCCAGTGCGCCAAACCCCAACTCTCAACCCTATATGGCCTTAGAGTAACAAGTGATTTTATATTACGGTGCGCCCAGAAATTGCATCGTTTCTAATAGCCATAACTAAGCAAGTAATTTAAAAATACGGAAATAAAAATATACGGGTCTCCTTATTTTATGCGTGCTATTCATAAAAAAAATTTTAACCTCCTACGAAAAAGTCGTATTTTATGGGTGTTCGATTTGACCCATATGTTGAGAAGTGATTATTGTCAGTTTTCTTGCATGGGTGCCAGGTTTCTTTGCTCTTCTTTTGGGCGCTGTGCCATCTGCAAGCTTGAAGAACCTTCTTATTGGCTCTAGTTTAAAGGTTTCAAGGTAACAGATTTTGCCGTCTTTATTGGCGAATGCTTCCACGTGTTTCTGGTGTCTGTTTTACCAAAATCTTGCAGAAAACAATGCACAGCTATGGTGTTGTTTATATATCAATAGCTGCATCAATAAAATTAAGATACTGATACATTTCTTCAAGAGCTTACAAATGGTGTTATTTGTTATTAGCTGGGGCCAAAACAGCATAAACTGATTAGTACGGATATAGATTGATTGGTGATAATTCAGTAATCAACATGATTTAACACCTTTTGGTGTATCTGGAAATATCACTACATGCTTCTGTTGAATTCATTACAAGATATTCTGTGTTACTTTATTATCCTTTTGATAAGCTACGCTTGAGACATTGAATTAAATGAATGCCAAATTAGCTTATATGATATTCAATGACTTGATAGCAGATAACCCAATTATAAAGCTTTAACCAACTGACGTTCAGCGATTTGAAATCCACACTTGCAATTCAGAGTTGCAGTAAACATCTAGGTATTTAGATTATCCTGCAGTTTGTGTTTCTACTTTGCAGAACAAACCTTTATTCTGGTGCTGTTTTTGCTAGTTTTCCTCCGGAATGCGCTGTGCTATGAGACTCGTTTTTTATCCAGGTCGTGGTAACAGATGGAATGAAATATCACACAATAATTCTTCACTACAATGTAATATTTTATTAACACTTCATTGATACTTTATATTAAGTAATTCCTATCAGCACCATTCCAACCTTTCCACTTTTTCACTTAGTGGAACTTATGCTTGATGAAAGTTTGGTGAAAGTTCCATGTTCACACTACATAAAAATGTATTTTCAGCTCGGAGATACACACGCGAGTGAACAATTTTTGGCGTCGTTTGACGCGACACCGCCTTTTTCATATTCATCCGCGCATGCGTCCATCAAATAGTTCTTTCTCGTTAGGGAAGCGATTCCTAATCCTCCTCCCCTACTTTTATAATGGAACACATACAATTCTAATATTTATACATATATATTAAAATCAAATATGGAAAGATTTATGACATCTTTGTGCAAACTTAGTTGTTCGTAACAATTATCTCATACCAACATCAAAAAACAAATTACACTTTTAACAAACATTCACATGAACGATTTTCTTTTCGGGTCTCCTAATATTCTGTCTCACATGCCCCTTGTTTTGTTTTTCAAGTTGTCACCTATATTTACAATCTTGAAACATAATACAATACTTCTCCCTACTCCTCTGATGCAATCACTTTGTTCTAAGTTCTGTCTTCCTAATCCCATTTTCTGTTCTAAGTCCTTTCTCACTTCCTCCATTTTCTGACCTATCTCTTGCTTATTCTGTTCTAGTTTTTGGCCTATACTCTGACCTAAACTTTGTTGTATGTCCCGCTTTAATTCTACCTTATTTTGTTCCATTTTCTGACCTAAACTTTGTTCTATGTCCTGCTTTAATTCTACCTTATTTTGTTCCATTTTCTGACCTAAACTTTGTTCTATGTCCTGCTTTAATTCTACCTTATTTTTATCCATTTTCTGACCTATTTCTTTATTTTGTTCTAGTGTTTGTTCTAGTCTTTCAAACATGATCATTAATAGCCTTTGGTCTTTTCCTATTGCTACCTGTTCCTCACTTTCTGGTTCTATTTGAAAACTAGGCCTATCTGCCCCTTCCCCCACTCCTGTTTCTATCTCGTTTCGCGACATTTTAGTTTCTTTATTCAATTCACTTAGGGTTAAAAGTCCCACTACTTTGCCGCTTCGCAGTAACATAAAAATGAAAATAAACTGGATGTAAAAATAAAAATTTTTGATCCTGCTTTTTTTTTCGTTGATTTGTCCAGTTATGTACGTCTTCTGGGCAGCTGGCTTTGCTAGACGATCTCCGGTGTTTTCCCGCGTTCATTATCCGTTCATCGGTGTTCTGATGTCGATATCAAACGATGGTCTAATGGCGTCTTCTTTCTTTTTGGCGCGATGATATGGCGTCACTTGCTATTTCGCGTAAGTTCATTTCCCGTAATTTCCATTCCATCCTAAATTCGTGCTCCACGTTGGGCAAGCCATTTGGTGCTGTTTTTGCTAGTTTTCCTCCGGAATGCGCTGTGCTATGAGACTCGTTTTCTATCTAGGCCGCGGTAACGTATGGAATGAAATATCACACAATAGTTCTTCACTACAATGTAATATTTTATTAACACTTCATTGATACTTTATATTAAGTAACCCCTATCAGCACCATTCCAAATGCTTAAAAACCTCTCCACTTTTTCACTTAGTAGAACTTATGCTTGATGAAAGTTTGGTGAAAGTTCCATGTTCACACTACATAAAAATGTCTTTTCGGCTCGGAGATACACACGCGAGTGAGCAATTTTTGGCGTCGTTTTACGCGACACCGCCTTTTTCATATTCATCCGCGCATGCGCCCATCAAGTAGTTCTTTCTCGTTAGGGAAGCGATCCCTAATCCTCCTCCCCTACTTTTATTGTAGAACACATACAATTCTAATATTTATACATATATATTAAAATCAAATATGGAAAGATTTATGACGTCTTTGTGCAAACTTAGTTGTTCGTAACAATGAACATTATCAACATGATTTCGTCATTTAATTATCTCATACCAACATCAAAAAACAAATTACACTTTTAACAAACATTCACATGAAGAATTTTCTTTTGGTGTCTTCTAATATTCTGTCTCACAAGTATCAGAGTGAAGCATCGAGTGATGGAATGCCAAAATAACCCTGTCCTGTAAGGAATTTGGTAGCATCATTTTCCACTTCCTTACGTCGCGACCATGTAATTTAAATAGGATGTTCCTAAACTTCCCTATCTTGGCTTCCAATTTTGGTACTAAGAGAACAATGCTTGCAATTGAGGAAGTACTGTACATCAAACATCTTGGCAAGAAAGTCAGGAAGTTAATTTCCTCATGCGACCTATGTCAGAAGGCCAAGCCAATTAATGTAAGATACGATGTCATTCCACAATCCATCGTGAGAAATGAGAAAAATGCATTGGTGTGCATCGACGAACATGGCGAGCTACCAAGGGGGAAAGATGGAAACAGATACATCTTTGTCATGTGTGATGTTTTCACAAAATTCACTAAAATATACCCCATTAAGAACATTAAAAGCAGAACTTGCCTAGATAAAATCATCAAGGACTACATCCCAAAATATGGGAGAACAAAATCTATTCTATCAGACAATGCAACAATGCATAAGAGTAATTTATTCCAGGACACCTTAAGAACATTATGAATAAAATTATACTATTCCTCAACGTATTATCCTCAAGGAAACCCGACTGAAAGAACAATGAGGGATATAAATATATATTTCCGCCTACTTTGCCACAAAGACCACACTTCCTGGACGGAAAAATACGGGTACATAGAGGAGGTGATTAACCATTCGGTGAACCCCACGACCAAGTTCGCCCCAATCGAATTGATGACCAACAGAAAACCCAAGAGATTGACAATTGACATTGACACTACGATGGCTGCTCAAAGGGAATTGACAGAGAAGGAAAAACGTCAATTGGCATTCAGAAGGTTACAGCAAAAGGCTGAAAAAGGGAGGAACAAGGTAAAAAGATTCGTTAGAAAATGGTCCCCACAAATTGGAGAAAAGGTGCTCTTAAGAACCCACAAAGCATCCAAGGCATCTGAGAAAATATCCGGAAAGATGGAACTACTGTACGCTGGACCACTGGTCATAACAAAACAGCTGGGTGACCATACGTATGAGCTACAGAATACAAATGGCAAGTTGGTAGGAAGATACCATAAAAATAAATTAAAACCATACAAAGAAAGGACCTAATAGTCTTTGCCAACAAATATTTAAGGCAGGAATAGTAGAGATGATGGAAGATAACAATTTTTAATGGGTTACTTATAGAAAATTATGTTCAGATTGGAAAATACAACAAAAAAGAAAATGAACATAGTCATTGGCTATATTGACCAAAAAGAGCATTGTCAACAAAGACAGATGAGGACACTGATTGTCATTAAAGAAATGAATTATAGCGACGGAAAATAGTGTGTTTTTGACATAAGGATGTCAGGGACAAAAATAAAAAGGAATCAATTGTGATGACAAAGATAAAATATTTTGACACAAAGATGCCGAGGGTGAATTGAGAAGAAAAATAATATAATTGCAGAATAATTATAAGTATAGAAGTTTTCTCTTATAGAGATAAGAGACAAAGAGGTGACAATTAGTGAAGTAAGAAAAACCATAATTAGAAAAGCAATGCCCATGAATTAAGTTGGATATAGCCAATACTAAGCTCAAAGAAATGTTGAACCAAATAATAATGAATAAGAACCCAATTAAAAAAATGGTACCATTAGCAACATCAGACTTTAAGAACTGACTCAACGACCTGCCTATACATAGTAAGCTTACAAGACAAAGAAGGCAAAGAACTGAATAAAATATTGCCATAAATATGATCATAATCATTAGCTCAAAATTTGTATCCTGTTTTTCTCTCCTCATAACAAGGAACATAAGTCAAAAGCCACATAATAAAACCATGATACACTTAAATTATATTTGTGTCAATGTCAAATGTACAATAACTGAGTATGTGTTGCATAAGAACTGAACATGTGTTGTATAATAACTGAACATATGTTGTATAATAACTGGATATGTTGTATAATAACTGAATGTGTTGTACAATAACTGAATATGTATTACATAATAACTGAATATGTGATGTATAATAACTGAACATGTATTATGTAGTAACTGAATATGTGAAATTTATAAAGACATGCTGTGTCATGCCAAAACAAAAGACAAAGACAAACAGCGAAGAAGACTGTAAAACAAAAAAAAATAAATAAAAATATTGTAAAAAGTGATTGCATTAGAGGAGTAGGGAGAAGTATTGTATGATGTTTCAAGATTGTAAATATAGGTGACAACTTGAAAAACAAAACAAGGGGCATGTGAGACAGAATATTAGAAGAGCCCAAAAGAAAATCGTTCATGTGAATGTTTGTTAAAAGGGGAGGAGGATTAGGGATCGCTTCCCTATCGAGAAAGAACTATATGATGGACGCATGCACGGATGAATATGAAAAAGGCAGTGTCGCGTCAAACGACGCCAAAAATTATTCACTCGCGTGTGTATCTCCGAGCTGAAAAGACATTTTTATGTAGTGTGAACATGGAACTTTCACCAAACTTTCATCAAGCATAAGTTCCACTAAGTGAAAAAGTGGAAAGGTTTTTAAGCATTTGGAATGGTGCTGATAGGAATTACTTAATATAAAGTATCAATGAAGTGTTAATAAAATATTACATTGTAGTGAAGAATTATTGTGTGATATTTCATTCCATCCGTTACCATGACCTATATAGAAAACGAGTCTCATAGCACAGCGCATTCTGGAGGAAAACTAGCAAAAACAGCACCAATTCTTTGCTCAAAAATTATAAAGTTAACTGGCAAGATATAATGAAAGAAACTTGATTATAGTATATTAACTATATTATATATTAACATAAAAAAGTAGTGCTATATTTATGTAGAAAATTTCAAACAAACGCTTGATTTGATGCCACTTTACTGTGCCAAAATATTTGTTACACTTTCTTCTCTAATGTTGCCATGATTCAACAGTTACATTACAAGCAAACAGCTAATAGTAGCAAGTCAGTTCTCCCTTTGTAGCTGACTTAATACATGGCACTTAATAAATCCTTTAAGGGAGTAGAAGTGTTTTACGCTGTTAGTAAACAGCTACATACACACACACATTGTTCTTTCTTTGTCAAGCTCTTTAACTGAAGGTAACTTAACACATGGCACATAATATAGTAACAGGAAAACCTGATCACTTTTGGGTGTTTTATTAGTACTGTCTTTCACAAAAGTAAAAACCCAACTTCAGTGAGACCTCCAGGATGGGTCACCTAATCCTCAGATGTTTTCTACCTATATGGTATGTGAGTGAAATTTGTCATATATGCTTCCCTCACTGTTCAGAGGCATGGCAGCCATTGGTCTATCTCGGAGCTTTGAAAAGCAATATTTCAGTAATCATTGTAAATTAACAGGCAAATATTGAAAATTCAACATTAGTAAAGATGCAGTAACTGTTGTTAGGTTTTGATTAAATAGTCGACCAGAAGTAACAACAATGCCAGTGTTGGGTTCTTCGCTTACCAATGTAAGCTTAATCATTAACACACTTCCTGTTCTCAGTAGTAGCTGAACACATTGAGACGTGTTACCGCTGACCTAGAATGATGCCCTGAACATGGATTGAATATGAAATGCATCTTTGACTTCGTCCCCTTCTTTTCTATCTAAACGTGAACACCATTAGTATGTGTGTCAAATGTATTGCATTATACAATATCATAAAAAAGGTAAATCCCAGCGCAACAGCCTATGAAGGGCGAGGCTTGCCACCTAGCCGCTGTCCCCCACTTCTGCCCACCACAGGTGTCATTGATGGGGTGCAGTACTGAAGGGTGGTACATGGTCTGCAACTTGAGCCCTCCCAGCCAGTTAGGCGACCTTGACCTGGAACCGGTGCTTCTCCATCAAGTAGCTGCTCAGTTGGCCCTCCCAGGTCCTAATGAGGCTAAGTGCATCCGGTGTTAGGCCTCCCAGTGGGGAAAAATTCCCATACTCTTACTGGAGATCGAACCCAGGTCCTCTGTGCCTGGTGTAATATGGTTGAAATTTTAGAACTGAAGGTTTGCAAAATATTGATTGCAGTTGTAAATAAAACAGGGAATATGTGTACTTCAACTGCCACACTCTTCCAAAAATTAATATGTAATGTTTTTGTTTGAATACATGCATCCAAGGGCATATCTTTATCAAAGATTATTACCTTGTTAGAGGATTTACTTCTGTTGTGCACTGTTGATGTTTACTTAGCTTACAGTAGATATAAGAAAGGATATACTTGTTTTGTGTCAGAACATATTGACATGCACATGAACTAAAATGTTTCATGCACAAGAAACAACATTAATTATTTTAAATAATTTAATGTCTCAGCATGATTACATTCATTGATACTTAATTATGTAGTAACATAGCACTCTATACTCTGTATAGATGATTATATGACGCTGAGCATTTGAATTATTCTGTTACAGGATGGGGACTTCCCTCCAGTAAAATCTTCAAGGTAAGACTTGACTCTTTTCAATTACAAGCCTTCTACTTCTTGTGTTACGTTTACTTTTAATTACTATATAATCATATTCTTTATGCTGCAGCAGATATCTCATGTCTGTGAACTGACAAAAGTTAGAATGTAATAATCAGTATATCACACAACATTGAAATTTGTTGTATGATTGAGTCAACAGATACTGTGGTGGTTTTTACACCCTTATATGAGGGTGGATCAAATACAAACCGGAGTCTTACTATTTATATTACAATCATAGAGTTGTTGTTGTTGTTAGCTAATGCTGGATTTCTGACAATGAAGTCATTAATCCTCTTGCTCTCCAATATTTTTCACTCATGGATGGGGCATGAGAAGTGGCCGGGCATGTTTGAAGGTAGTCTCGATCCATTTCCTCTTGCAGATCACATAGAGGACAGAGTGGTGGAGAATATATCCCTATTCTGTTTAAATGTTTTGCCAGACAATCATGTCCTGTAATCAACCTGAAGGTTGCAACTGCTGTTTTTCGAGGATACTCAGGAATTACTGTTTGAATGTCTGATAGTTCCCATCTTTTATTCTTTGATTTTTCATAGTAATATGTATACGTCCTCTGATTGGTAATCAGAGGATATGGTCAGTGAATTTATTTTGATAATTCTACCGGTCAGGTCGGTGAGACCCGTAAACCAACGATAGGTGTGGTCCTCCAGACATTCTGGGGGTTGTGAGAGAGCAATGTGACCACCAAAACATAAAAATATGGTGCTCTCTAAAAAGCAGTTACATTTATTGCTAAGTCTCTACAATCATAGAGTAAATGTTATACTTCAGCCACATATTCAATCTGAAGATTTCGGCAAGACTGTTTTGAAGCCCTATGAAGACAAAATAAGCATTTTGAGAAAAACAATTGAGAGAGAATAACTGAGAAGAGACTGAGAGAGAATGAAATTCTGATACCAAACTTGATATCAAAGTTTCCCATCATATGCAATACACTGATTTTCAAGCACATTCTCTCCGTCCAAACTGTCGCTTGCATAGAACATTTTCTTTATTATTTTTTGCCCCTTAGTGATTTGATTAAAATCCCATTGGTTTAACATATTTACATAGTTATGAAACATATGAGTTGAGTTTATGCAAAGATTGAGTTGTTGCATTTCTTTGTGGACTGCCGACAATTAGAGAAAGTCGCTCCAGAATCCCGTCAAGAAACATAAGTGTTCTATCTCTGAGTTAACGTTTGCATAAATTTTAGGTAACTCAAGTTACTTGCTTATTCAAATATATGTGGGTCTTGCTTGTGAAGTCCTTTTCATTAGGAGTGAATATTAATTATTTTTGTGACTTGTACTTTGTGAGAGATAGATGAATGCTTATCATACCAAAAATGCAGGTTTAATTCAAAACACACTAAGTGGAAATTCTCTTTGTGATTTTAATCATTTGCACATATTGTGTTCTATTGGTTTCAGTCTTTGCTTCTTGAAATATGTGAAGAGTATTGAATTGCAATTACGCTATATGGTAAACTACTTTTGAATATTTTACTATTATTTAAACATCATGTTGCCTTTGTTTACATATGACAAAAAATATAAAGAAATCTTTTGCTAATATTTGCTTGATTAACAAAAGTGAATAGCAAAATAAGCATTTTAGTAATAGACACAATAAGACATGGTAATTGTTACTGAAGAAAGTAATGTGAATCTTATATATAAGGTTTCTCTTATAGTATACTTTTCTACCACATAGTGCAGAAAGTAGTGCATTCCACCTAAACATTTGATGTTGATATTTCACTGGAAATACACGTTTTGAGGCCCACTGAATATAAAATGGCATATTTAGAGAAATGTGTTTGTGCCTGTAAACTGTATAACTGAAATACAGAAAGTATGTTAAATACCAGTTCTGATATTTAAGTTGAGCATCTTCCAAAAATCCAACAAAGAATAAATCCAAACGTCTCCTACTGCCAAAATTACAATTTACATGCAACAATATTTTATATTTATTTGCTCAGATATCACTGATGATCTTGTTTCAAACAGCATATGAGTAGGATATTTCATGGCAAGTAAAATATATCACTTGAATTTTCTGGGAATAGCCTCTTCATAATGAATGGCATAATGGCTAAACTGAGAGTAGTAGACAAAATGTTATAGCACAATCAATTTAGATATCGTTAAAGCACATTGTCTTTCTGTAAGCAAACTATTTTTGAGATTTCATTTTTAATTCCTAAATACACATATTTTGATCAAATAGTAAGTGGTTATTAATTTTTTATGTCCTTGCGACCGAAAGACAATAGAATTTGAAAAGCCATTACACGGTGACTGTTGTTGTTTTCTAGTGCCTTGCATCTGGCAATGAAGCCATTAGCATTCGTGCTTTCCAATACTTTTGAACTGTAGTTTCTTCTGATCTTAATGCTTCACAGGTCTTCAACTGGGACATGCCTCCTGCATTCCATTGTAGAATTCTTAAAGTATTGATATGAAATTTGCCTAAAGATGTCCCCACCCGGAGATCCGATTGGGGGACAGTTTTAACTCTGGACTCATATTCATGTATGTGGCTTTCATGTAACTGTTTTCTTAACGGGCACCAGTTTAACAATGTGGCAGTTACATCACCCGACTTAAACCCCCATTTTGCAAGGGGGACCACACCTATCGTTGGTCAACAGGTCCATCGGACCTAGCCGGGAGGACTAAATAGGTGGTATTTAGATCCACCGACCTTCCCCTCATGTGCCTCTGAGGGACGCTGTTGTGCTGTGATAGGCCAGCACATATGTAAATGACATTTCCTCCATTTTAGATGAAACAGTTATACCGCTGTGATTCGGTCCCCAGAGCCTCATCTGTTAAAAGCAGGCGCTCGCCTACCACCTAGGCGGCCCGGGTTCGATCCCAGGGACCCGCATGTGGTGTTCGTGGTGGACGAAGCGGCGTCAGGGCGGGTTTTCTCCGGGTACTCCGGTTTCCCCCGCCATCTCATTCCACCGGTGCTCCATCTTCATGTATCATCAGTGTCACCGCCTGCGGTGCCGTAGTAGTAAAAGCGGGCGTTAAACACTACAACAACAACTGTTAAAAGCAGGGTGCACCACAGGCAGGATGAGGATGGGAATTGGGTAGGAGAGGCCAAAGGAGGCGCATCACTACCCCTTACTACCGCTGTCAAATTTATAAAATTCGAGTTTTGCACCACTGGAGAATTAAATGGTCAAAAACAGCAGATCACCCGAGAATCAATTAAAAGTATTTTGTCTTTACACTTGGTGCATTCACAAACATGCTATATTTACACACGGTGACTGTCTGATAAAGCATTGGGCTATCTTTGAAGCCTATTGTATTCTTCTATTCCCATTGTACCTATAAGGAAGTATGTAATAAAACCATTTCTGTCTCCTTAACATGAAATAGAACGATTCATATTTCAAAGAATGGCTGGTACAAAAGTGAGTTGAGAAAATAATGTAAGTACAACACAACCTTCTTTTTCTTTTAACCAGAGTAGTAAACCGAAACTAAACCTCTTTTGTACACAACCTCCTGATTTTAAACTGCAGTTTCTCCAATGAATGGATATATTCTTATTTATTCCCCACAAACAGTATAAAGTTATATAGCACCAAAGATTTTTCTCTTCTGTTGTTTACCATTCCCTTGCTTTTCTGTATCCTGTTGTATTCCTCATTACTGTTCAAGAAGCTCTCATTTCTTTCCTCCAGTCTCCATACATCCCCATTCCTATCCTGTTTAGGAGTTTTTCTGTCCCATTCGATTAGCACTTGGTTTCACTTGGTTTCTTCATTATAAACAAGTAATCAAACTCCTTAATCTTTTGTCATTTAAATTTGATTACTCATATTTCCTAAGTTTGCTTCCTGTTTTAAATACCACCATAGTTTATTTCTCAGTATTTAATTTTATTTACTATGCTGTGCAAAATTTATGATCTTGATGGCCTTTAATAGACCTACTAGATGACCCGGTTAACTTCCTACCACCTAAAATTGATTTTATTGCAACTCTTGAAAAGTTACTATCAATTTTAATGAAGCTTCCAAATCCAGTTAATTGAGGTCAATAACATTAGATGCATCGCGTATGATTTGAGTATTGTTTATTAAATTAAACTCATTTGTAATTCAAATGTGTTTAATGTATTTTATTTACACAAAGGATAAAAGGAATTAACACTCTGTGGCAAACTTTTTGGTAGACTATGTATTTGTCTTATTTTCATGTGCTTAAATAAACAAAACTGATGGCTTTCTGACTCACGACATACAGTTGTCGATGCACGAAACACAGAAACTCCAAGTTAATTCTGCAAACTTCCAGTGATTGTCCTTAAGACTTGTTCATGTTTAAGGTGAAAGCCAGATGCATGGGGAATTTCAGCCGTTTGAGATCAAATGGCAGGTCTGTTGTAATCATGGGAATGCACAGAATCAAAACATCAATGACTTCATAAGTTTTTTTACAACCAATCTCGTTCCATTTCATAATTGAGGTTGATTGATGTTACACAACTTGATGATGGCTGACCCTATTTTCAATTGCAAATTGTGAGAGGGTAATCCAGGCAATACCAGCGAATTCAGAAATTCTGTGGGATAGATTACATCATCCTGTTTGATAACCGTGTCAACTGATTTGAAGGAAAGCTGCCCCGGAATGGAATTTTGAGTAGGCACATTGAGATCATTGACAACTTTGTTTTTCAGCCCCAATATGGCTCGTTCGCTCAGCCAATTATGGTTATTGAAATTTTGTGCTGCATTCAAAAGAACACCTTGAATGAGCTCCTTTGGTTTGGTCAACTGATAGAAATCAGTGGACAATGTGATGAACCAGGTTGAGATGGCAACTGCGATTTTCCCATATCCAATGTCAACAGTTAAGAAAACATCTGCATTTCGATCTTACTGCAAAAGCACTCATATTTGGAGTGTTATACATGCCACCATAAATTTGGTGATTTTAAGCACGCCTTTACTTTGCCAACCACAGTTGATCATGTAATAACTGGGGGAGTCTGACGAAAATCACCAAACCATGTCTCCAAGAAAAAAATCCTTTGATTCTCACGGAGATTTTTCAACTTTCTGTCCAGTGCCTCTAAAAAGATCAAAATGGGTGTTTGTAAAATGTAATTAAATACGGTTTAACTAAATCTATTTTAAAATCCACTACCGTTGTTTACAAAAAATGAAACTAATTTGAATGTAATAGATGCAGCTGTCAAACAATGGCTTGCCACAAACACTACATATTGAAAGTAACATTTCAGCTTGTTCTCTCTTGGCATTGTGATAAACAGTGTAAGATAACACAGAAATGTTTTCACAGTCACTCAAGTTTGTTGAACTTTCCTTGAGAACTTTACAATATTGAAATCCTCAAACTAATTCCTACCACAAACGCCATATGTTGAAACTAATCCAAAGTGGCAGTTCCCATACAAAATTGCCAATTTAGATTTTTTTTCAATTTTTCGGCTGTTCCTTTGGGTTGCTCCTAATGTTAGTTTTTCTAAGATATTCCAGTATTGAGGCAAACAAAACAAAACAGAATTCGTTCAAATCGGTCAAGCCTATTTTGAGTTTTTGCAAGACTAATGCACCACTAGAGCACCTGCATATCGTGAACCAGACTTTTCTTTCTTCATCATAGTGGAACAATGCATATTATTTTCTTTGCCATTTTCTAAACTGTCATTTGTGGTATGTTCATGTAAATGATACTCTTTGTTTTCAAAAGTGACGAAATTTGGCTCTTTCAAAAATTCCACTAACAATTTTTATGAATCCTGTTGCCTACCCTTTCCCCACATAATTCAACATTAACAGTGCTCTATTTGTACAATAAAAATATGTATCCTCGAGTGCCATAGCCAGGATTTGAACCATGAATCTTCTTCTTCACATGTGGCTGCTCTAACCACGCATGACATTCAGTTCCACAACTGATTCGTATTTTCCCATAGACAACTAGGGAGTCTCACATCAGAGATAGGTACCCAAAGAGCGACTTACAATCGTAAGTACTTTATGTCCTGGGTTTAGTTATAAGTGGTTTTGTTTGGAGTACATGACATGTGAAGTAACATTGCTGTGTTAGAATAACCAAGGCCTTGTATGTGTACAGTCAGCCACCTTACTATATCTTGTGGGTATTAACTGATACAGTAAAGTGCCAGTCAGAGCAGGGCAAAGGTTGCAGTGCTGGCCTGGATGCTTGCTATGTAAACAAAACAATGCATAGTCCTAGGTTGACCCTCTTATGTGGTTCAGTTTTATCTTATCCTTGTACATTAGCGTATAATTGCAACTTATCATTAATTCTGTAAAATGTCACACCTTTTGATACTGTATCTACAAATGCAAATGTTACTTTGTGTGCAGTTATGAATGTTGTGGTCGAATTTCTGATTACCTTAGGGAGAAGTGGCATTGAATCCAAATGGATAAAAAGTTATATGTATGTCTAATTCTCAGAATTGAATAATAAATCATTGCAGCACCGTGGCCGAGAGGTTAGAGCGTTCGCCTACCACCTAGGTGGCCTGGGTTCAATCCCAGGGACATGCAAGTGGTATTTGTGGTGCACGAAGTGGCATAAGGGCAGGTTTTCTCCGGTTTCCTCCGGTCACTCATTCCATCAATTGCTCCATTATGACCTTCCCAATAATCAATTTCGCCTGCATTTCATATACTCTTCCTCACCCTCATACCTGTTGCTTGGCTGACCACCTTTTTTAATGTGTCCAGTCCATAGGTTCCTGTACTCCTAACAGGTATTTCACTCTAGGGACAGGCTTGTAAGCCCTACATAAGGGGAGGGTAATCAGGTAAAGAAAGAATAATAAATCATTCTTCTCTTTGCTTCCCAGTATTTTGAAACTAGATGTTCTTGACATTTGTGATTTTTACATGCACCAAGTCATTATTCTCTACAAAACTGCTGTTGCAGCAGAAGTAGCACTCTCTTTGTAGGTTCAAATTTGTTTTTCTTCTTCTCCTTCTCAAATATCGCTGCTAAACATTTACACAAACAGAAATGCCTCGGAAGCATTGTTCAAAAATGAAATGTAGATAAATACCCAACTTAGTGTCTAACTTCAAGATCCTTAGATGATTAACAAAGATTTTGAACAAATTCCTACACCTCCTCCTTGCATGAAACAAAATTTAGTTACTATATTAACTAGGTCTGCTGGGGAAGGCCGAGTCTTGGTTGTTGTTGTTGCCAACATTTACCCTATTATATAAGGGTTCAAGGTGCTTCTGCGGTGCTGTCAGGAACAGGAGTAGCCCTAAACTAGTCAGCACAGCTCCTGCGGTGCTCTCAAGAAGAGGAATAGCCCTGAAGCCTGAGACAGAATATTAGAAGACCCCAAAAGAAAATCGTTTATGTGAATATTTGTTAAAAGTGTAATTTGTTTTTTGATGTTGGTATGAACTGATCAAATGACGAAAACGTGTTGCAAATGTTCATTATTACGAACAACCAAGTTAGTTTAAAGACGTCATACATATTTCCATATTTGATTTTAATATATATGTATAAATATTAGAATTATATGTGTTCCAATAAAAGTAAGGGAGGATGGTTAGGGATCGCTTCCCTAACAAGAAGGAACTATTTGATGGACGCATACGCGGATGTATACGAAACAGGCGGTGTCACGTGAGGACGCCATAAAACTGCCCATTCGCGTGTGTGTAATCTAGACATATGGACGTATTGGTGTGACGTGTGAACATAGAATTTTCACCAGACTTTCATCAAGCATTGGTTCCACTAAATGAGAAGGTGGAAGCGTTTTAAATCATTTAGAATGGTGCTGAAAGGAATTATTTAATGTAAAGTATCGATGAAGTGTTAATAAAATAATACATTGTGGTGAAGAAACATCGTGTGATTTTTCATTCCATCCGTTACCAAGCCCTGAGATCACAAAAGATCTCATTTGCGCAAAGACACAACGTCGATAATAATTGCAAAAACCGCACGAAGCCTTACATAGTAGGACAAAACGTTGGCGACAAAAACAACACCAACCTTCCTCAGAAGATGTAGTTAATATGGACACTGGCTGCGGAAGCCTACGTTGTGAGTTACTTTTATTATCTCAGTTGCTTATTCCAGTTGTGATTTTAGTATGCTATGCTAGGTATATTTTCATGGCTAATAATGTACTTTATATTTCATTTTGAAAAACTACTGAATACACTTAATTTTGAGCAAGCAAAATGTATTAGTTTTAGGCTATAATACACAAAAGGCTACTAAATGTATATCATTATATAATCAACAAGTTGTGATATACATGTTGATCATATTATTTACTTCTGAGAGTTCTTTTTTATAGTTATTTGCTTCTTTTTGTGATATAAAAACAATTAAATTGTAACATGAAAAACTTTCAATCCAAGGTTTTGGCTCTTGACTTCTTAATACCACTTTGTTATAAATATGTTTGCCTGCAAAATGTAATCAACTTAGGACTTGCTTACAAAACTACATTGAATAGTTATTAATGTACTAATTCTCAGAGCATGTAAATACCATTGCTTATATGGCCACATACATCAGTCTGTTATTACCATTAATGATTTTCTCTAATGATATGTGAATTAATATTAATTCAGTTGCAATGAACAACTGTTGCTTTACATGAGAATGTACAACTATAGTTGTCAGTTATTGCTGACCATGTACCTATTTTTAGTAAACAGACTGTATTCGGCTTTACTTCTCCAATTACTACTTGGGTAAACACTTCAAATTCTTCATTTCAGATTATGTACAGAAGGAATTTCCACTGTTATCAGTGATAAGTCACTACTGATTGCTGCTGAAGTCTCAGGAACAGACACATGCTTGTATACTAAAAAGGACAATCCTGAATATGAAGGTCAGAAAGGTGATTTCATAGAAAGGCCAAGTGCAGAAGAACATATCTCAGAACAATCTGGTAACTGTAGTGAGGGAGAGGAACTGTACATAAGTCCTTTACAATTAAAACAAAAGACTTTGATTCCTAAGAGCAAAAGACCACACAAATGTAAAACCTGTGACAAGAGCTTTACACGGTTCTCAAATTTGAAAGCACATTGTTTGATTCATGAAGGTAAGAAGCCATATCAGTGTCAAATTTGTGATAAGAGCTTTACTCAGTTGGGAAATTTGAAAACACATTCTTTGGTTCATGAAGGTAAGAAGCCACACCAGTGTAAAACTTGTAACAAGAGCTTTACATGGTTGTCAAATTTGAAAACACATTCTTTGATTCATGAAGGTAAGAAGCCACACCAGTGTAAAACTTGTGACATGAGCTTTACATGTTTGTCAAATATGAAAAAACATTCTTTGATTCATGAAGGCAAGAAGCCATATCAGTGTAAAATTTGTGATAAGAGCTTTACTCAGTCGGGAAGTTTGAAAACACATTCTTTGATTCATCAAGGAAAGAAGCCATATCAGTGTAACATTTGTGATAAGACCTTTACTCAGTTGCCACATTTGAAAGCACATTCTGTGATACATGAAGGTAAGAAGCCACACCAGTGTAAAACTTGTGACAAGAACTTTACATGGTTGTCAAATTTGAAAAAACATTCTTTGATTCATGAAGGTAAGAAGCCATATCAGTGTAAAATTTGTGATAAGAGCTTTACTCAGTTGGGAAATTTGAAAACACATTCTTTGATTCATGAAGGTAAGAAGCCACACCAGTGTAAAACATGTGATAAGAGCTTTACGCAGCTGGCACATTTGAAAGCACATTCTTTGATTCATAAAGGTAAGAAGCCACACCAGTGTAAAACATATGATAAGAGCTTTACTCAGTTGGCACATTTGAAAGTACATTCTGTGATTCATGATGGTAAGAAGCCATATCAGTGTAAAACTTGTGATAAGCGTTTTACTCTTTTGGGATATTTAAAAAGGCATTACTTAATTCATGAGAGTACGAAGTAGTATTCGATGAAGCACATTATTGGCACTAGTTGCTCTCTGGAGTCTCAAAAGACGTGTCAAGGAGACATTTGCATTTCCACCTAAGGAGGTACTTTTGGTTTTTCGTTAACCTCTTGAGCGCTGGCCATTTAAAGCCCCTGCGGACCCAGAACTGCTAACCAATATCCAATGCCGGGCATTTCATTTGTTAAATGCGCTAAAAGTGTTTCGTAAATACACGGCTGTATTTTGCGAAAATCTTAAGTTATTTTAATAAAACAAAAACCGGTATAAAACTAGTTATATACAGTATACATGCATATCAGCAAAGTAGAGCTGCATGTACAAATAATTGAAATGGCACTATTTTGTTTCACTGTGATGTGAAGTTAACTTTCCTCTGTCAAATGCATCTAATATAAGTTCTCTGAAAGTAACAGTAATCGGCCCATTGTATGTGCGGCCTTTGCGCATCAGAATAAGGCATAATTGCAACTATTCCTTACGCGTGTTTCGTAACTTGCATAGCAGGTTCCGTTTGTTTCTTTTTTGACATACATACATATATTTTCCTGCTTGTAGCTGAAGTGAGAAGTGGTACAAAAAGACCGAACATATTATGGTAAGCCAGTAAAGTATATAGGCTTTACTTAAATGTTTTATAAAAGGAAGATTAAAATAAGTTGAGTTAGATAAGGGATAAATAAGAGCTAAATGTATAAATGCACAGGACGTGTATACATGCCCATAATGCTTATGCGTCATTTTAAATGGAGATGATTTCACGTCCAGAGTTTAAAGTATTGTCTGTATGGTGTAGCACATCTGCCTTTCATTGGAGAGATCCTGTGTTTGTATCTCTTAGAGTACAGTACCTGATTTTCCCTTTTTGTAGAAAGGTAACTGTAAGCTCTATAACCTGGACTTATCTGTGCATAATTTCATGCATACCTCCCTTGATACCTTGTGGGTAAAAGTCAGCCTTATTTCAGAGGTAGAACTGGAACTTAAAAATTCAATGCCACAACTGGGATTTGAACCACAGACCTTCCGCTTACCGGGCGGCTGCTCTACCACTGAGCTATTGTGACAAACTGTCAGAATGGCATTAAATTCTCAAACTAGTTCGTATTTCTCCTGGTAAACCACAAAGGGAGTCTCATATCACAGACAAATTACCCCAATGGTGACTTACTATTGTAAGTACTTTATATTCCGGAATTAAATAACCTTCAAATGGTAATTATTATTTATTTATGCCAACAAACTTACTGTTGGTGTTTTTAACCACACAAGCCGTGTGTGGGCAAAGTTTGAGAGGTAGAACTGAAACTTAAAAATTCAATGCCACAACTGTGAGCAAAAGTTGCAAACTTGCTCTATTCTTATGACTCTGAGACCACGCAGACACTAGTGCTTTATTTCACATTATGCCTTGTTTTGCTGACGCATAAGCCACACATACAATGGGTTGGTTACTGTTTCTTTCAGAGAACTTGTATTAGATGCGTTCGACAGAGCAAAGTTAACTTTTCACCACAGTGAAACAAAATAGTTTCATTTCTACGTTTTGTAAACGCAGCACAACTTTGCTGATGACGAACATGTGTACTGCATATAACGAGTTTTATACCAGTTTTTGTTTCATTAAAATAACTTAATATTTACACAAAATACAGCTGTGTATATACGAAGCACTTTTAGCACATTTAACAATTTAAATGCCCTGAGCTGGATATTGGGTAGCAGATCTCGACTCATGGAAGTTTTAAATGGCCAGTGCTCAAGAGGTTAAAATGTTTTATTGACTGCATACTCCATTACATAAGTTGTATGTAATACATGCATTGAATTAGCTTCCCTAAACATATATGCATTAAGAGGTAGAACTGGAACTGAAAAATTCAATGCCACAACTGGGATTTGAACCACAGACCTTCCGCTTGAAGGGCGGACGCTCTAACCACTGAGCTATTGTTAAATTCTCAAGCCAGTTCGTATTTCTCCTGGTAAACCACAAAGGCAGTCTCACATCAGAGACAATTACCCCAATTGTGACTTACTATTGCAAGTACTTTATATCCCAGGATTAAATTAAACTTTGCCCACACACGGCTTGTGTGTTTAAAAACACCAACAGTAAGTGTTGGCATAAATAAATAATATTTACCATATATACATTATCTTAGCATCTGTTTCATGTATTAACTGCCCTGAAATTCATCAAGTGCCATTTGTAATTTATCAAACAAAAGCAGAAAATATTTTTGTCATAAAAATGAGTTTTGTATTAAATTTTTAGGCAAAGAAGCTTTAAACTGTAATTAGGCATGCAGCGGGTTACAATTAGAGTTAATTCATTTATTGTGTTAGAGGTTACAAAATCTATTAGACATTGTAAGTGTGATTTGGATCTTATATAACATAAGCTTTGTTAAATATTTGAAATTAAAATGATGTATATGCGAAACACCTTCTTCTCGTTTTGCTTCTTCATATTTGAATTTCAATTATAGAGAAGTTATAACAATGGACTTCACAATACAATTATGAAAACACCACACAAAACCTGTTTTTTTGGCAGCTTGATTTCGGAACTGATAATAAACATCTTTTTGAGAACAATTCTCTACTTGCAGAGGCAGTGGTGCAAAAATTAAGAGCTGTAGATTCTTGTATTTTCTTAGTTATGTTATAAAAGTAGCTTTATTTTAATTTTTTTCAAAATTTGGTTTCTATATTTTTATTCGTAAGGTAGTACCAACGGTGCATGCATGTTGTCCTACACATGGCATGGTTTACACTTTTCACAATATGAAATATGATCTTGTTATGCAAGAAGACCTCACATATAATGTGGATACATGGGTTACGGAATTCTGAAATGGTAATATTTACTCCAGCAACAATCTAATATTAATATTACTAACTTTTATTTGTTCTGTTTTGACCCTGCAGGATATGTTACTCTGTCCATATGGACTACATGTATGTTGTAGATTCATAAAATTACATTTACAATTACTAGTGTTAATGTGTTGTTGTTGGCTAATGCTGGATTTCTGACAATGAAGTCATTAATCCTCATGCTCTCCATTATTTTTCACTGATGTATGGGGCACTAGAAGTGGCTGGGCATATTTGAAGTGTTGTGTTAATGTCTGTTGCACTTACCTAAGTGCTTTAACTTCAGTATGAGTAAGAATGAACTCGGGTCGTGGCCTACAGTGAAACCACTAGGAACTGAAATTGGTATATTTAACTGGATGGGGTTTAAAGTTCAGCAAATTTTGCAATCATTAAGACTTTTCGATATTGCAATTTGTCTTAAAAATGAATGTGAAAAGAACTAATGCTAACTGGATTATATAAGGAATGCTAATTTCAGGAAATAGCTTCCAATTTTGAAATAAATGTGCAATGGAAAATGGTATAACCCAAGAATTAATAGCATCTTTTCAGGATTTGAGATAGTATATTATAAACCTAGTAGTAAAACAAAGCATACTTCACTATAAGACATTAGATGATGCTGCAAATAAATCTGAAGCTGGTGAAACTGTTAGATGTAATGAATTCCACAATATTAAAGGAAGAAGGTGCACTGGTAAACTTGCTTCAGAAACAAATGCTCTTTTAATTTAATTCAAATTTTTTATTGCTTTTATACTTGACATTACAAATTTTCAGCATTGTCACTTTAGAATAAATCATGTACAATACATATGTTTGCATTATTAACTTATACATAAGAACAGGAATCACCTAAACAATTCATCAAGTTAAATGCTGGTCTATGTACAAGATATTGCCTTATTTTGTTTTAAATGTACTACCCTTTATAGATTTGTGTTCTCTTGGAGGTTTATTATAGAGGGTTACTCCTATTGTTTAAGGGTGCTTCTATCTGATTACCCTCCTCTTATGTTGGACTTACAAGCCAGTGCCTAGATTCAGATTCCCGTCGGGGAGCAGTGAAACTTATGGACCAGATAGAGTGAAGACTGCAAAGTGGGTGGTCATCTAAGCACCAGGTTTGAGAGTGAGAAAGAGATGATTTGAAATGCAGGTGACATGGATGAGTGGAACGGTGATTATGGAGCAATTGGTGGAAGGAGTGGCTAGAGAACCTGGAGAAAACCCGCCCAGATGCCGCTTTGCCCACCAGGAATGCCACATGCAGGTCCCGATGTAGGCAAGATGTCTACCCACTCAGCTACCGTACTGCCTCATTTAAGGGATCTTTATCAGTACATTTCCTAGTATGAGCACATTGCATTTTGCCTTCTCGTATTATATACATTTGCATCATAATTTACCGCAAGACCATTTGAGTTCTATTGCAACTTATTGCTCTGTATAAATACAATAAAAGGACTAAGTGTATTATTTTTATAACGGTTATTTGCAACAAGGTACAGTGTTAACACTTAATACTATTTTCATGCATTTCTTTTGTAAAATCTATTAATATGTACATTTAATTACTCAGACAGAATATTAGAAGACCCCAAAATAAAATCACTCATGTGAATGTTTGTTAAAAGTGTAATTCGTTTTTTGATGTTGGTATGAGATAATTAAATGACGAAAACATGTTGATAAGGTTCATTGTTATGAACAACTAAGTTTGCCCAAAGACATCATAAATCTTTCCATATTTGATTTTAATATATATGTATAAATATTAGAATTGTATGTGTTCCATAATAAAAGTAGGGGAGAATGATTAGGGATCGCTCCCCTAACGAGAAAGAACTATTTGATGGACGCATACGCGGATGGATATGAAAAAGGCGGTGTCGCGTCAAACGACGCCAAAAAACTGTTCACTCGCGTGTGTATCTCCGAGCTGAAAAGACATTTTATGTAGTGTGAACATGGAACTTGCAACAAACTTTCATCAAGCATAAGTTTCACTAAGTGAAAAAGTGGAAAGGTTTTTAAGCATTTGGAATGGTGCTGATAGGAATTACTTAATGTAAAGTATCGATGAAGTGTTAATAAAATATTACATTGTAGTGAAGAGTTATTGTGTGATATTTCATTCCATCCGTAACCACGACCTAGATAGAAAACGAGTCTCATAGCTCAGCGCATTCCGTAATAATAATTGCAAAAACAGCACCATTACATAACTAGCATTTTGCTGCAAAATCACAGTGATAAAATGAACGAGCATACAAATATGTCTTACATTCCTATTTGTCTGTCCTTTTGCCTTTTGATATTCACATTCAATTTGTTTCATCCATGAAAGCATTTGCATGCTGGAAATTCTTAAGTCTTTGGTTAGAGTAGGAGCCCAAAATAGCACAGTCTGAAATATCACTCATTCAGATTTAATATGGGGGAAAGTCTATCTCCTGAAAATATAGCATACTTTTTATTTATGTATTTATTAGTTTTGAACATTTGAGTTTAAAATTTTCCTCAAAGAGCGGTACCAGAATATAAATCTCGCTGCCTCTAGTATTGACCTTGCCTCTGCATTGCTAGGAATTTCCTGAAGAAACAAGATGGAAGAAGATATTCTGCATATTAGTGAGGTGATAAGTGCCATAAACAAGATGATTCTGTGCATGCAGGAGCAGTATTCATCTCCATCTTGCTACAATTAAACAATACACAGAGGAAAATATGTGAATTATGTCATCAGACAAAGCTTATTGATTTCCTTAAGAGAATGCATAATTGCATTATTGTAAAATGGGTACAGTTAATTGGATGTACTGTTTAAATTAAAATTGGGTGGCAGGATTGGATTACAGGCTTAGTATAACTGGTGTGTAATTGCATTTAAAAGTAGTTACTTTACTGCATACTACATACTTTACAATGTACCGCAATGTATTATTGTACAAATGTTTCCCATTTTTGTCACTTCTACGCTTATATTCTGATATGCCGTGGAATTGTTATCAGAAAGGACTAAAGCATGTAGCCAATAACCATGTTATTTTGGGATTCTTCTGAATTTATAATACCCAATATAAAATTGTACAAATATAAGCTTGATACTAAACACATGTTATAAATGTATCTATTATTATTCCCCACATTCAATTCATACAGAGTATAAAATGTATTTACCATTAAAGGCAGTTCAGTGTTTCTCATAACTTTCATCTCATCAGCTGACTTACTATAAAGTTCTTTTCCCATGTTTATTACACAGTGTTTGGTTAATGTGGCTTTAATTACAGCACTAAAATAATCAGTGTCTTATGTTACACATGTGTATACCATAATTTTTGGGTTCTGTTACAATGTTAGTGAGGTCAGTGTGATAAGAGCCTCAATAATGGAAAAAGCATATATTGTTAACTCTTTTGAAGTTTTACAATTAAAAGTGCAGAAACTACAGTTCAAAAGTATTGGAAAGCACGAATGCTAATGGCTTCATTGCTAGATGCAAGGCACTAGAAAACAACAACAACAATTAAAAGTGCAGTGTGGACACTAGGGAACTATTAACATACAAGATAATTAATATGTTATTCAGTTTATTTGTAGTACTATTTGAGTCGGCCTATATATACTTTTAGTTTCACTTGACTTAATTTTTATCTGAATGCATTTTGAAGACCATTGTCTTAATTATCAGTGGTTTCTTGACTAGCAATTGAATTCGTAAATGAAATTTTACATGTGCATTAACACACTAAATGTAAGTTATTTATATCTCTATGGGGGGAACGGAGGGTTGAAATGTTAACTGTTTTCCAAGTTAACTGAACATTTTTATTAGAGTAATTTTGAAGCACAACGTTAGAGGAGCACATAAGTTTGTTATTTGCTGTCCCTAAGATGGGTCTGTAAAGGAAGGAGAGATACAAACAGTGTCCTATTCCTGAAATTATAGCAACACCTTGTAATTGGGGATTTTCAGCATCTAGAGAAGAAATTGTTATCATTTAACTAATTTCTACTTAGAGGGACATATAAGGACACAATAGTATAGCAAAACTCAAATTTTCCAAACGTAATGAAATCTGATGTAGGAGATACAGAGGTACTGGTAGCCTCATGTTCTGGGATTTCAATACAATTTTCTGTACAGGGCAATTAAGAACTAAAAACATAAACTCACATATTTCAACACCCTGTGAAGCATAGGGGAGAAATGTTCATTTTAACCACAAAATATCAAAACAGGATAAAAGATCAGCATTGTGTTGAGTCAACATAATATAAGCTTAATGAATGAATTTAGTCTTAAAACCATAATAAAAGGGTTCATATCCATTATAAACTTATATTTACTCAACTATAATCTCTTAAAGAAAATATTTGGTCTCAAATAAATGTCAAAGATACATAGTTGCTTTGAGATTTTCACTTAAAAATTTTGGTGTCGTCCTGAATTTTCCCTTGGAAAATGTTTGTACCATTATTGCAGAGGCAGACCCATTGAAATATTCAATGAAAGCTCTGATTGCAGGCAGCAGTTCAATTAAAGTATCACCCAGCATGATATTATTAGTTTTAATGTAATATCAATTAAAGTTTGAAGCTGTGTCCCAGTAAATGTCTGATTCACTATTGTCTTCTGCTGGAGGGTAACAATGTTTTCTTTTATTACATTATATGATGGGTAAATGTAAAATTTTCAAGACCTTACTACTCTACAAATACTTAAATATTCATTTCTTATAAAATCACTGCTTCCAAAGAATGACAATGCTGCTGCTTCTTCACTATATGGAACTGGGCTGAGGACGGCTGTTTGGAAAGACTTTTTTACTTTTGTGGCCAATTATTGTCATCTCCTTAAATACATCTGCAGTATCATGTCTCAAGAATTTGAGAATGAGAAACGATCGGTGATTTTACTTGTTCCCTTCTACTGCATTCCTTCATGTCTGAGAGTAGCCTCCATGACCTTCCATAGCAGAACTTAGGTGGAAGACGGCTTTAGTCCTAATTCCTTTGAAGTTTGATAAGATTATTTGTGGTGATACTAATGCCCTGTCTAACCATTCTGTAAGTTTCGATAAAAGGATGCCCGTCCCCTACTAAATTCCCGTTTATAGACTTTTGTATGTCTCTGCTGCCTTCTGTAATGACTCTTTGTATATTTACACATTAAAGCAGTGCTGTTAATGAGGCTGATCCAACACACAAGATCCGGAATGGGTCTCTGCATGAGATTGTCACCCTGCGGCTTCCTTCTGTGAAAGAGGAAATGCATCAATTGTGTACATTAAGATTACACCACCTAACATGAATGGCTTCTTAACATTTTGCATAAAAGTTACTCAAACTGCAGCTACATTTTAAATTATAGTCCAATCTGAATCCCAATAGTTAAAAACATTGGATCATAAACATAATACTTTTCACAAATCGTATACTGACTAATTCTGAATCCTCAAAACAAACTCAACATTTTGTGGGTGTATAACGGGTTCTTTATTGTCCATGTTATTTCACTTTAACATCTCCCCTCAAAGTATAACAAACCACACTTCTCCATTAGACAACTCGGAATACAGACTGAGTGCATAGGAGTGACCTGTGTGTCTTAGATTTGGGTGAGATTGCTGGTCAGACTGCATTTGGTGAGAGTCCAGTCCTTTCAGAATGGCGGCGCCGTGGCCGAGCGTGGCCACCTAGGCGGCCCGGGTTCGATCCCAGGGACCCGCATGTGGTATTCGTGGTGGACGAAGCGGCGTCAGGGCGGGTTTTCTCCGGGTACTCCGGTTTCTCCCACCATCTCATTCCACCGGTGCTCCATCTTCATTCCATGTATCATCAGTGTCACCGCCTGTGGTGCCGTAGTAGTAAAAGAGGGCGTTAAACACTACACACACACCTTTCAGAATAATACCACATGGATGAAACTACTTTCCTAAAATGTACGAAAATTAATTTTTTCACATCTAGACTCATTCAGTACCCCTAAGAGGACAGGTGTGCACTTGAATGAACTTAAACCCTGCCAGCATTCAAGATACCTTTCCCAGATCATACTGGCATTTTAATTACAGCTAGAAATATTCTTAAACAAAGTGTTAGGTAGTGTGAATGACATACTAAACTGTTTTAAGTTCAATAAAATTCTTCTAAGCAAAGAGAAAACTATTCCAAGTTCCAAGATATTTTGTTTTAAGATGTCCATTTTGAATCTTAATACTCTGGCATTCCACTGAAGAATTGCTGAATTCAATTTTTATTACTTGGGTTTTCTTTCTTTTTCCTGTTTGCTTATATTTTATTTTTTATTTAATGTTTTCTGCTTCCGTTTCTGTCCGACATCAAACTAGTTCTCTTGTAAGGATCTTCACCTCTCTGTTTATGCAGTATGCTTGGTCATATATGGAATGGCTTTCCAATCCCTTTGGTGGTGAATTTATTTGTCCATATTAGAACTTTTAATCTATTCAGAGATCTGGTTGCAGGGCTATTTTGACTCCAGATGTATATTTTGTAACTGAAGAGTCCACATTATGTTATATATTTGCAAAGTGACTGCACTACCTTCATGACACCTATGCTTGAGTCCTCTTGGTTACTTGTATGGTTCAACTCACTAAGATGATCAGTATAAGTTTAAGCCCCCACCACAAGGTGAGTGCCCACAACTCCACTAGTATTCTTCACTCTGAATCCAAGATCAGCACATGGAATACATAAGAACCAAAATTCTACTCCCAAATAAAGTTGCAATTATAGTTGTAAATATATGCATACCTTCTGGATAAGTACTATATAATGACCCAAATGCATTATTACTAGAAGAAAGATGATATATAATACATGGGGACTTACATAAAAGGCATGTGTACTGGGATGAAGGAGCAGAGAATCAATATGGGGAATCTGCTATATAGCAGACTTTTGACCAACAATCCAGTAGTAATTAATGAAGGTAAAACACAAACATATCAAGGCCCAGCTACAAGAACTTTGAGTACAATAGATCTCTGCTTCTGGTCTCTCAGCATCCATAAAGACTTACACAGCTGGTCTGCAGGTGAAGATCTCAACGGAAAATTTCCCAACACGTACATTTTTCACTTTCAACAGCAACATTAGTAGTGACAACACAGAGAATATACCCAGGGGTAAACTAAGCCTCAGTACAACAGCCCATGAAGGGCCCAGGCTTGCCGCCCGGCTTATGCACCTCCCACCTCTGCCCACTACAAGTATCATGAGTGGGATGCAGCACTGGAGGGTGGGACGTGGTCAGCGCCCCGACCCTTCCCGGCCAGTTATGCAGCCTTCACGATGTGGATAATACCCATAACAAAGTGCAGCCAACTGGGATGATTGAAACCAAACGATTGTCCCATAAGTTCAAAAGCACCAAATCTTTCCTCGGATGTTATCAACAATACGTCGTTGAAATCACTGAAATCATTCTAGTTGCAGCTAAACAAACCATTACTGCCATCATACAAACAGATACATGATAAAACAATGTACATATGGTGGAACGAACCATAAAAACAGAATAACAACGTAAAGGCTTGAAAAGTTTGAACGAAAGAATGAACCATTGAAACCAAGATAATTTACAACGAAGTTATGGCACAATATAGACAGAATCTCCTTAACACAAAAAGAGCAAGCTGGCAACAGTTTGTAACTTTCTTAAATGCTAATACAACCCTTCAACAATCTGGAACAGATTCGAAGCAATTGAAGGTAAAGGATACACCAAAATATATAAACTCAGAAATGAAAATGGCAATGTAACTATGGACAACATTGTGAAAGAAGAACTACTAAATTGCCATTTTGCTAAGAAATCCAGTAAAACTTCAATACCAACTAAATGTATATGAACAATACCTCACATGTAATTTTGAATTGCTCTTCTATCACACAGATGAAGCAGACATACCCTTCATACAACTTAATTTAGCTTTATAAGACCTACATAATTTGGCCACCAGAAATCCACAATGCCATGCTACAAAATGACTCTAATGAGCTTCAGCCCCACTTCAGCACTTAAGTAATGTCTGGGAAACGGGAATATGTTCAGATCCCAGGAAAACAACCATTATAATACCAATACCATTTGATTGTATGCAGCCCCAGTTCAGTTTTTATGTGTTGATAAATGGAACATAGTCCAACAACATTGAACAGAAAAATTCAAACCCTGGATATTTCAAGTATAACACCTCAATGGAGAAAAAGCAGAGTTTTAACTTTTAAGAACTTCTGGGAAATACCTTAGTTAGTTTTGTGTGTAAAGAAATAATTGCGTTTTGCATTACTTTAGCCAGTTGCCCCATAAAAGGAAAGGGAATAAAAAAGAAGTTATTAAAAGTACTTAACCCACCCCACCCCAAAAAAAAAATGCAAGTCATATAGGCCCAGTTCATCCAACCTGCTTGAAAAATGGTTCAGAGAACACCTCATGGAGAGTTGAAAAGTACAATCCTGTTACTCTTACCAATATAACTTCAGACCTTCAAGTGGCACAGTTTATTCTTTATTATATTTTATTCAGGAAGTACATTTAGGAATCACAGAAACGGAAATGACAATTGCAGTGATGATAGACCTGGAAGCTACATTTGACACAACACTTTATAAATTTGTTTTCACTACACGCAAAACTTGGAAATAAAGATAAAATACTCAAACTCCTATGTTTGTGTTTTACTGATAGAACCATTCAGATATCTGTGAGCAACCAATTCTCTAGCCTACAAAAAATCTATAGTGGGTTTCCTCAAGGGTCAGTGATTAGTCACACACTTGAATATGATGCTTTTTGATTTACCCAAGATGCTGCCTGCAAAAGCTAACATCAGCATACATATACGCTCATGATATCCCCATATGGTCTACAAAGACCCAATTAAATTAGAAACCATTACACAGGAAGCATCTGATAGTATCCGTAAATGGGCAAAAAAAATAGTTCAAATATTTCTAATTTAAAACTGAATACACTGTCTTCACTAAAAGGTATGGATTAAAAACTTATACACCATAAATCCTCTTGAACGGACAACAAATGCAGTACAACAGCATACCCAATATTCTAGGAGTTACCTTGGATGAGAAATTTTTATTGAAAGCTCGCATCCAAATCATTGTTACACAATGTGACAGAAGATTGCAGTTATTAGAAATTGTAGCTAGTAAAAAATGACAGGCTGACATCATTACATTAAGACTGTTTTACATTGCCTACATCAGGGCAAAGCTAACATATGGCTGTGAAATATGGGGCACTTACAAAAAGATTCAAGTCATTCAGGATGTAGCCTTGAGGTTGTGCCTGGGGTACCAAAAACTACCCTCAATAAGTACCATAGAAATATACCTTAATCTAATGCCTATTCAATTTTATATACAAATACAAATTAAGATTCAATAGCCAAGACTACATGTAGCTGCGTGGCATAAGTTTCCAATCCAATATGGAGACAGAAACATGATAAAACTGTATAGACTTTAAAATCATCCACAACCGCTTCCCCTGGAAGCCAATGTAATAGCAGCTGTAAAAATGCTGAATGAAATACCTCCATGGAAATAATCTACTCCAAAATATAGTATTAAGTTACCATGTGCTTAACCTAAGAGAAGCCCAGAATACATGATGCAAGTCAAGTGCTTGAGAACAAACTGCCGCGCGCTCGCCTACCACCTAGGCGGCCCGGGTTCGATCCCAGGGATCCACACGTGATATTCGTGGTGGACGAAGCGGCGTCAGGGCGGGTTTCCTCCGGGTGCTCCGGTTTCCCCCGCCATCTCATTCCACTGGTGCTCCATCTTCATTCCATGTATCATCAGTGTCACCGCCTGCGGTGCCGTAGTAGTAAAAGCGGGCGTTAAACACTACAAACAACAAACTGCCAACAATTATGAGGGATACCTGCATAAGTTTACTCATGGATCCCTTAACCTCGAAAATAATACAGCACAAGCAGGATACTAGACCAGATAGCAAAGAGAAATAATTACCATGCTTATCATACTCTTGCCTAGACACAGATTTACTATCTATAATGGAGCTCTCCAATATATCTCACCAGCAGGCAGCAACCAAGTTTGCATTTCCACTAACCCTCCAGCATCAATATGTAGTATAAATAAATATAAGCCAACAACATACTCCTATCTTACAGCATCAATGCAAAGGATGTTAGAATTAATAGAGAAGGGAAAAGAAATACAACTACTTCGTATCCCTGCACACTGTGTCATATCAGGTGATGAGATGCATATGAAATTGCCAAAACTGCTGCAACATTACAATATAGCACTTTCAAAACAGAGAACTCTACTAACGGCAGTAACACTCGTTAACAACACAATCACAAAAGAACACATGGTTAACATCCGTAAATGGAACAAACTTGCAACAATTCTTGAAAGAAAAAATCATATTATGTAATACATAATATACATATAAACAGTATCCCAAGGAGCGTCTAGGCTTTGCTTCAAGATTCACAGTAGGACATACAATAACAAAGAAGTACCTATTCCATTTTCGCTTAACAGAATTGCCTGAGTCCACTCATTAAGGTTCATAGATTCATGTTATACTGACAATGTCTAACTGGATATTCTGACCTCTATGTTAATAAATAACAGTTTGTGAGGGGCCTGTTCATACCTAACTGTCTCTTAAACAGTTATTTTTAACTTCATTTTCATTTAAAAAATAAGATTGCCTTTATGCATTTTGAACTGATTAAACTAAAAAGTTTTTCCGTCAGCATTTAGAGAAGTCCAGTTTTATTTACATAACCTTATCTACCATTGAGAAACCATACATCTGGTTCTTGTATCCACATTAATTTATTCACAATATGTCTTTGCTTAGGCATGAATAAAACTTAAGATGTGCATCACTACAACATATGGCAGATGAGTATTAAATATTAGTTTCCAGTAACAAGTTACTGAAATGGAAAAGGTAAAAATGGGGAGAAAAAGCAAGAACTGCAAGCTTTAATGCATACTGATTAGATCATACTTCCCATGGTATATTTCAATATGGAAGTGGGAGTGTAGAACTAAAACCAGAGAGAGAAGTTCTCATAAAGCTGTAATAACATGTGGACAATGAACAATAAACATTAAGGAATTTTAAGGCAGTTAATACAGGAAACAGATGGTAGGATAAGAAATGTGTAGAACGAATGTATATATATAAGCTAATTTAATGCATGTAATATTAAATACAACTTGGACATTGGAACGCGAGTCAATAAATCTGTTAAAAAAGAACACTATTGAAATATTTTACGTTATTACAAGTTTTATTTCATAGAAAACACATACACTACATTAATGGCTACATTCTTTCTGTAGTAAGTTTATGTCAAACCTTTAAGGCTTCCTTGTAAGACAAAAGTGTGCATTACAGAATCAAATAAAGGGTGCTTCGTAGATTTGTTGCAGAAAAGATGTGCAAGCTATCAATTCACAGATATTCAAAACTAGTGACAGATCAAAGGAGTCAGTCATTTCAAACAAACGTTTCCTCTTTTGGAAGTGTAAAGGAACCTTCCACTATTCTGAAATGACACTTCTTTACTAGCAGTTTGGTGATATAATGCTTCTTGTTTGAAGTTCACATAGGAAATATTTAACTTCAATCAGCCCTTGCTATTTATGTTTCTTTCATAGCAGAATTATGTCTTGAGGATAACAGAAAGTAATGTGTATGCAAGACTGACAGCACCAACATAGGTACAGATAAATTAAGAGCACCCATTATTTAATTTTGCAATGCGGGCAAGTCTTACATCTGTCAAAATGAGTCTTGCAGTATTGAAGAGTGAGTCAGTAAGTATGTCAGTGGATACATCAGTGAATGACATACTGAATTAAGGAGTGGTACAAAAACCCTCGTTCTGGAAGTTAATTTGTGATAATGGTGCAGTGCAGTGAGTTCAGTTACAGCATGGGATTGGAGCCATTATGGGTTTGACTCAGTGAGTGAAATTCCAGTGGTGATAGGTAGGATTTCACTCCACCAGTGATTTTATACCTAGTGTTTCCCCCACTAATATATCCCAGGGGTTGGGGAGGGGGGGTTTATAGAACGAGACAAACAATGAAATATCCAGTATTAAAATGTTTTACCCCTACTAACTTTTAAAGATTTGTCACCCTGGTTTGACTCCCCTGAGAGGAAACCAGCTAGAAGTGGTCTGAGAAATTGCTGAATTATACCGTTATATCAATTACAATAAAGTGAAGTGAGGCAGGGATGCTGTAGAATGCATACCGGAGAATGACTGGATGCTCGACACCAGAGCAGGTGGGGAGCAGCCCATCCATTAAAAAATAGTGAATATATCATGGAACGAAGTAAAGCAATAGTAAAAGTAGTTCACATTATCGAAGTAAGTTAACTATCGGCAAAATCTGAATGAGATATGAGTTTGAGTGACAATTCAACATGACAAGTTAATAAGAGTGAAAACTCAGTATAGGAGATACTAATCAGAAAAGGTCATTCTACTATTGTCACTTCCTGAAAATATGCCAATTAAAATTGAAGCTATCTACTCCTCTATCTAAAATGGGTGCAGAAGTAAGATTATACTTAGCTTTTCAATTTCTCAAATCGCTGAGAAAAGCAAATTTGACTATATTTTTCATATCTAGAACCCTTAACCACCTTTTTCTTCCATCTTGAAGACTAGTAGAATTTCCCAGAAAATTAAGAATTTTACACCAGGTGATACCACCCTGGCAGTGACACCACAAAGTTTGACTGTTTCTGAAAGGAAAATTAAATAAAAATGCTTTACAAAACTAATTATACAAAATGCTGACATTTAAGGGAACCTTTATATTTTAATAACATTGGAAAAATTGCTATTTTTGATGATGAATTGGTACATAAAACTCCTCTAACAAAGAACAAGTGTAATAAATATGTATGACATTTAACCACATGATCTCAAGGAATGAAATGCGTGAAATTATGCTTATATGAGCTCAGGATCCATAGAGCTCAGTTTCCCAACATTCTCATTTTAGAAAAAGGAAAAACCACACAGAAAACTTATCAATGTAATGTACCATAATCGAGATTCAAACACAGGACCTCTTGAATGGGAGGTTCCTCTCACACAGATGAATAATACTTTAACAAAAAGGCATAAGCAGCACCTTGTCAGGGTGGAGCTGGAAATGCTTCCTCGACACATCTTCTCAGACTGCAGAGTGGAACTAGTTCTAGCAAAGTAATGTGCTTCATTGAATGTCTTTTTGAATTTGACAATGTCCTAAAGCTCTTATTCCAAGTATTACACTTATGTGGTACTTACCATCATGGATCAAATAATGTGTTTTCAAATTTGACATCTCAGTAAAACTGTTATTTCAAGTTTTGCATTGGTGTGGCTTCTTACCCTCATGGATCAAATTATGTTTTTTCAAGTATGAAAACCCTCTTGTCACAAGTTTTACATTGGTGTGGCTTCTTACCTTCATGGATCAAATGTGCTTTTTCAAGTCTGACAACCGAGTAAACCTCTTATCACAAATTTTACATTTGTGGGGCTTCCTACCTTCATGGATCAAATAATGTGTTTTCAAGTCTGACAACCAAGAAAACCTCTTATCACAAGTTTTACACTGGTGTGGCTCCTTACCTTCCTGGATCAAATAATGTGTTTTCAAGTTTGACAACCAAGTAAACCTCTTATCACAAATTTTACATTGGGGTGGGTTATCTTCATGGATCAAATAATGGTTTTTCAAGTTTGACAACCCAGTAAACCTCTTGTCACACGTTTCACATTGGTGTGGCTTCTTACCTGCATGGATCAAATAATGTGTTTTCAAGTGTGACAACTGAGTAAAGCTCTTGTCACAAGTTCTACATTTGTGTGGCTTCTTACCATCATGAATCAAAGAATGTGTTTTGAAATTAGCCAACCTGGTAAAGCTCTTACCACAAGTTTTACATTGGTGTGACTTCTTACCCTCATGAATCGAAGAATGAGTTTTCAAATATGCCAGGCAACTGTTATCACCTGTTTCATATTTGTGTAGTCTTCTGCACTGATGAGTCAAAGTTTTTTGTTTCAAGTTTAAAGGCCTTATGTACATGCCCTTTTTCTCACTACATGTACTAGAATGTTCTGATGGAACATGTCCTTCTGCACTTGGAAGTTGTATGTCATCTCTTTTCTGATGTTCATATTCAGGATTATCTTTTCAGGGAGAGAAGCTTGTTACTCTTCCTGAGACTTCAGCAGCACTCAGTAGCGATTTACCACTGACAGCACTGGAAACTCCTTCTGGACATAATCTGAAATGTTGCACGATTTGCTGTTATTATGTAAGTACAATAATTAAAGGACTAAATCTGAAAACATAATCGGTTTGCTAACAATAGGTACATGGTCAGGAACAAGTGACAACTATAGTTCTAAATTCTTATGCAATGCTACTATGTTGTTCATTAGAACTGATTCAAGTGTAATCCACATACCATTACATAAATATAAATGAAACATATTAGTGGTAATAACGAATTGATGTATGTGACCATACAAGCAATGCTTGTCACATGCACTGAGATTTACAACTACTCAAAGCAGCCTTGAAAGCAACACCTATGTCTAGTACATTTGACGAGAAAATATATTTATAACATAGTGTCTCAACAAGTCAGCAGGCCGTCCTTTGGACTGGAGGTTTCTCATGTCACAATTTGATTATGTTTCTGACATCTTAAAAACAAAGAACAATAACAGCAGTTGTAAACTTTCTACAGTAGATGAAGTTTGAATAAAAAAAATCTCAGAAATAATTAATGACCAACATGTATTTAACAAGTTGTCAATTTTATGATTTACATTGTTTATTCTAATTGAAGGGTGCTTATAGGCTTTTCAGAGAAAACACAAATATGTTGTCGCTAATGGATTTTCTCCATTTTTCTACAGGCTTGTACAAAATAATGACTGGCAATATGTGAAATCCCAAGTCTTAAAAAAAATCTAGTCTCAAAACACTGGGACCAAAGAGAATGATTTAGTATTCAATTTTGAGTATAAGATACAAAAGATAGGTTGATATCCACTTGACTTTTCTGTTTCGAGTTCAATACTTCTCCTTAAGAGGTTCAGAAATTCCACCAAAATGTTCCTAACTACTCACAAAGTAACATTTGTATTTGAAGACAAGAGTATCACAGTGTGTAGCATTTTATAGTATTACTGATACATTGTAATTCTAATACAAAGTATAGGGACAAGATAAAAAGCTCTACAAATGAGGGTCAACCTAGGACTATGCATTGTTTTGTTTACACAGCAAGCACCCAGGCCAGTGCTGCAACCTTTGTCCGCCTGGTGATGAAATAAACATGTTACTGTATCAGTTAATGGCTACAAGATACAGTAAGGTTGTTGACAGTACATATACAAGGGTTTCATTATTGTATCAGAGCTATGACCCTTCAGATTTCATGTACTGTAAACAAAATACTGCACTTGTTTTACAAGATGACTATTGGTTAGCTACAAAGTGAAGAATCAACAAACTGTGCCTATCAAAGGTAAAAATCATTTCTCTGTCCTAAATGAGAATATAGATGCTGGATATTCATAAAGTTCAAAAGTGGAAAATAAAAAGCTATCTGACACTACAAAGAAGCGGAAACTACGGATTTACGTAACCATGAATGTAATATCACAGGGGACTTACACGTAACTTTGGACAGCATGGAAGTCTATGGAAACATCAACCCTGGTGCAAGAGTAGAAGTAGCAAAAGACACTGTTCAAGAAAGTGAAAAATTAAATTGTGATAACTTTGTAGTGATATTCAGGGTCAGAAAGGATGTCTCCAAAGATGAAAGTGAAATAGTTCATAGTACATCCACCCACCCACCCTGCCATCCATCCAACCATCCACCCACCCATCCATCCATCTATCCATCCCCCCATACACCCACCCACCCGCCATCCGGCGGCGCCGTGGCCTAGCGGTTAGCGCGCTCACCTACCACCTAGGCGGCCCGGGTTCGATCCCAGGGACCCGCATGTGGTATTCGTGGTGGACGAAGCGGCGTCAGGGCGGGTTTTCTCCGCGTGCTCCGGTTTCCCCCGCCATCTCATTCCACCGGTGCTCCATCTTCATTCCATGTATCATCAGTGTCACCGCCTGCGGTGCCGTAGTAGTAAAAGCGGGCGTTAAACACTACAACAACAACAACCCGCCATCCATTACATCCACCGATTCATCCATCCATTCATCCATCCACCCACCCGCCATTCACACATCCACCGATTCATCCATCTATCCATCCACCCACCCATCCGTTCATACATCCACACATCCATCCACCCACCCATCAACCCATCCACCCATCCATCCATCCGTCCATACCTCCATCCATCCATCCATCCGTCCATCCATCCATATATCCATCCACCTAACCACACACCCACCCATCCGTCCATCCACCCGTCCATTCATCCATCCGTCTGTCCGTCCACCCACCCACCCATCCGTCCATCCACCCAACCACCCAACCTTGCTCGCATCCACCATCCACCCAACCATCCACCCAACCATCCAGCCACCCATCCATCAATCCATCCATCCACCCAGCCACCCATCCATCCATTCATCCATCCGTCCACCCACCCATCAACCCATCCACCCATTCATCCATCCATAAATCCATCCACCCACCAACCCATCCATCCAACCATGCACGCATCCACCATCCACCCATCCACCATCCTTCCATCCATCCACCCAACCATCCAGCCACCCACACACCCACCCATCCACCCATCCATCAATCCATCCATCCATCCAACCTTGCACGCATCCACCATCCATCCATCCATCCATGCATCCATCCATGCATCCATCCACCCATCCATCCATCCACCCAACCATCCACCCACCAATACACCAATCCATCAATCCATCCAACCATGCACGCATCCACCATCCACCCATCCATCCATCCATGCATCCATCCATCCACCCATCCATCCATCCAACCATTCACCCACCCATCCATCAATCCATCCATCCAACCATCCACGCATACACCCATCCAGCCACCCAACCATCCACCCACCCATCCACCAATCCATCCACCAATCCATCCACCCACCCGTCCATCCATCCACCAATCCATCAACCCATCCATCCACCCACCCACCCGTCCATCCGTCTGTCCATTCATTCATATATCCATCCACATACCCACACACCACCCCCCCCATCCACCCATTCATCCACCCATCCACCCAAGGGACTGGATGCTGTGCAAACTAAAACTTTTCATGCTTAACTTGTTGTTTTCTACATAAAACAATTAATGCACAAGATCATTCTATTTCTGTTACAAATAACTGAGGCATTATACCTGAGGTTTTATGATGCTATGTGCAGGCGCTGTGGTTTGTTTCCAGATAACAGGCGCGGCTCCTCAGGGTAGGCAGGGTAGGCACTGCCTACCCTATCGTAATACATCAACAAATAATGTTTAACTATGATTCTGCATTTTATCATTTGAACCGTCATTTTCCCCTAATTGCAGTTCAAGAAAAATTTTCTCGGTTATAATGACCAGCGCATGGTCAAATCCTTTAATCTCAATTCCGATTCATCAAAACTGCGCTGCGTGTTTGAAACGTGCGGCAGAAATGATACGCATGGAACCTGGGCAGTGGAGAGCAGGCTAGCTTAACCTCTGCCTGCCCGGCCCCATTTCCTCAGTACGAGGCCCTTGAACAGGGATAAGGAAACATTCGGTCTGTATATGCACTCCGAGCATGCGTAGACGCGTCTGCCAGCAGTCCGAACACTTGCCGGCCCAAATCCGAAATTATGCGACATTTTCCGAACAGCCATACTCCACGAACGAAGATCTCAGAGATCTGCATCTGTCGTTATTCTGTGTAATACCAGTATGACCGACTTAATTAGTGAACTATTACAAATTTCGCTTTCGCGGCGCACTGACAATGAAAAGAGGAGTGTTTTAGCTATTTAACACAAAGCTGCAGTCAGACAATTTTTCAATTTCTTAATCTATTTTAGTCATGGGCGTAGCGAAACGGACCCCCCTTGGAAGTTGGTGAACTTAATGTGCAGTCAGTTACTGACTTTTAAACTATTATTTTAATTTTGATGTAAAGAACAATTTTTGTTTAGCACAAATTAATACGGTTATCTGCAACAAATACTATAAATTTTGACAGTAAAATAATGATTTAATATTATATGATTGCAAATTTCCAACATGTGCCCCCCCCCCTGGAAAAAAGTCTGCCGACACTCGTGATTTTAGTTTTGGCGGTAATTCGTCCGTAAGTCACACTCATTCACTCTGCTCTTATTAAACAACCAAACAATATATTGTTTGCGTTATCCGCAATGACTTCGCCCCCTATATTTCGGATAAACGGGGTTTATTATTATTATTATTATTATTATTATTATTATTATTATTATTATTATTATTATTATTATTATTATTATTATTATTATTATTATTATTATTATTATTATTATTATTATTATTATTATTATTATTATTATTATTATTATTATTATTATTATTATTATTATTATTATTATTATTATTATTATTATTATTATTATTATTATTATTATTATTATTATTATTATTATTATTATTATTATTATTATTATTATTATTATTATTATTATTATTATTATTATTATTATTATTATTATTATTATTATTATTATTATTATTATTATTATTATTATTATTATTATTATTATTATTATTATTATTATTATTATTATTATTATTATTATTATTATTATTATTATTATTATTATTATTATTATTATTATTATTATTATTATTATTATTATTATTATTGTTGTTGTTGTTGTTGTTGTTGTTGTTGTTGTTTTTTTTTTTTGTTACTGTTACACACTTTGCCTACCCTAAAATTTTGACTGCGAGCCGCCACTGCCAGATAAGCGTTTAATGTTCTCTTACAAGTATAAGAAACTATTACTTTTAAGAAAGTCATTGCTGAGATATTCTCCATGGCTGTGGAGAAACATATCAGGAAAGTGTATAAAGGACAATCGCACTGTCTTAAATGTACTCATCCAATTACTGTAAACACACTTGATACACTAACACTAAATAATTTTATTTTTGCTAAATGATTTATGTTTATCCTTTATGATTTGTCTTATAGTTCTTTGTATAGTCCAAGTTATCCCAAATCCAACATAACCTCACCCACCATTACCAACACTATTGTACATAAAACATATGGAAGTTAATAGTTGTGGAAGATTTATATAATGTGATTCACCACACAGCTAAGCTGAATTTCTAGTTCAAAAGCATTGACTTTTCTGGCAAGATATAGTGTTCAAAGCAACTTTATTTAATTCAGAGATATAATTACCCAATTAATGATAACGACTATGAATATAATACATATTTTAAGCTATTTATGAACAAAATGTTTGGAAATCCACGATATAAATGGCTTGTGTTTTAATGGAAGAATTTTGTTTATTTTGATTCTATGGTTTTTACGTCAAGTAATTTCTTCTTTGTAGATTATATGAAAAGTATCCAGTTTGTTTCCACTCCTCTTTTTAAAGATAAGGGTCGTAGGGTTAAACCAGAGCATGTGTTTGACAAGTTTATTATGTTACAGGATGAAACACATGAAGAACTTTATTCCACAAAACCACCAAAGTAAGTCGTCAGGTTAATCTGTACAAAGACTACCTATTTCTGTTCAGATTGCTCCATATTCCCTTTTAGTGTTAGGTATAAAACTTTTTAATCTCTGATCATCACTATGGAATTGCTTTTTTAAGTTGCTCAAGTAACCATTACCAGACACAATGTCAGATTCCCTGTTAGTCTTAGAAATGGAACTGTTCACTAAATATAATGAGTATAAGTTATTTGATTAAATTGTACAAGTAACTATCACCAGACACATTGTCATATTCCCTTTTAATGTTGGAAGAGTACTGTGGCCATAATGAACTGTAAACTTGATTCCTTCTGAATAAATTTTATAGCACTTGCCCAAATGATATATCAACAAAGGCCTAACACACAGAAATGCAGCTTTTCTGGATAAGATTTATATGAAGTAAAGCTTGACATTTCCGATGTCTTAAGATTATGTTATGTTTAGGCAGCTGCTGAAACATTTGGAGAATCAAAAAAATGAAAGATTGTGTGATGACAGTGCACATCAAAGAGAACCAAGATCAGACTGCCTTGTGAATATGTGACTGACAGCAATTAGTATACTAGAACAGAGGAGTTATGTAATTTAATTTAAAAGGTGAGTAAATAACACTAAACAACACTTACAACATAGTTTTCCAGAATGCGTTTCGAAGGTAAACTTTCCTGCATTATCAACCAGACAACTGGGTTTCCATGGTGTTTTATGGTGCGAATCGCGATGCTTCTTCTGATGTTTCTTCTGGTAATGGTTCAATGAACTTGCTGAAAATATCTTTCTGAGGAACGTCAAAATTAAATACTCGGTTTGTATTTTTTAAAATGAAGATTTGTTCCCATGTGCATAGTTCTTGTTTTCTGGTTGTGTTTGAGAAATTTTGGTTCTAGCTTTATGTCATGAATTTTTGTCCAAAAGTGAAACGCAACTGCTGATTTTTGTAATGGTTTACTCTTGATTGTCCTAACGTGTTCCTTCGATCTAATTTCCAAATTTCTTTTGGTTTTTCCTATGTGTATTTTGGTACAACCACTGCATTCCATTTGGTATATGAGTCATTCCACGTCAAATCGAACAAAATATGGCAAAAAATTACCTTGATCTCTCAGATATTCTTGAAATTTTTTTGGTGTTTTGGAACAAAATATATTTTATCCGTGTTTCTTCGTTTTGTATAAAAAAATTATTTTGGCACATATTAATTTTTGAAATGTCCCAAAAATCGCGCGCTCCTCACTCTTCGATCAATCATACCTCCGATTGTAATGAAGCAAATTACTTAATCTTTGGCTCAAATTAAAGATAAATCACAGTATTTCGTGAGGTATTTATTAGAATATTGTATTAATTATTATTAATTATATATTTTATTCGATTAAAGTTTTAAAGTTAGATAATAACATAAACTCGACTATTTAAAAATCGGGAAAAAAACTAAAAATACAATGAAGTTTATTCAATATTGTCAGAAAAAATCAGAATGGAGTCTCTGATAGTTCAGTTGCAATTAACTTTGGAAGTCAGTGCAGCGAAATCGCGTGGCAGCGGTGGCGGCTACCGTAACCTCGCACAATTGCCACCTTGCATTACGGCCCCTCCGAAGGAGTGTCGCCTTGACGTGGCGGAGGGGCTCAGTACCCGAACCAGATAGCTTACTGTCATTTTGACCACTGGTAGGCAAAAGGTGAGGGGAAGCAAAGAACATTCCAAACGGGTAGATGAGGCTCGGTAATCTTGATCGACGACTCATCTAGGAGAAGAGGACTCCGAAATCAAACTCCCCCAGGGGCTCCTACTACGGTAGGTACGGGTTTGACGTACCCGGAGCCCCGATCCATACTCTCGATTGGGTTCCTCCAAGAGGTGAGAGGGCACATGCCAAACGCCCAATCAACTTTGGTCCACTTTTGTGTTTGACTTCCCACCTGTTACCTCCCTGTACAGAGTCTGATGCATAACCTACGCGCGGGTGGTAGCAGGATGGCGTGACGCAAGGGGTGACTGGGTAATCGCGTAAGTCCCAGCCCCATGCCATCGGAGAAATTGGCAATGGTGGAGGATGACATCGCCATGAGTTCACAAAAAGCTCAAAGCAAAAAAGAAAAATAATAATAATAAAGTTTGTGTAAAGGAAGTAGCTGAATCGAGTGGTCCTCGCTACTTAGTAATATCTCGAACTGAGGCAGACAAGAAATTTTTATTGGTGAGCCCATTTACCATACAAAAGGGTTTGGATAACATTGCTGGTCCAGTAAAGTCATTCACTAGATCTCGCAATGGCACGCTCCTGGTTGAAGCACATTCAGCTACCCAGGCAGCTAAGATACTGAAAGCTAATATGCTAGCAAGTTATTCTGTCAGTGTCCAGATGCACAGAACTTTGAACTCCTCGCGCGGTGTGATAAAAACCCGTTTATTGGATGACTTAAGCAATGAGGAGATTCAAGAAAATTTTATGGAACAAGGCGTTACTAACGTTTATCGGGTTCAGCGTAAAGAGGGTGGTTGCCTGAAGACAACACGTACCCTGTACCTGACCTTTGATCGGGTAGATCTCCCTCAAAGGTTTAAGGCAGGGTATGAGTCCATCGAAGTTAGGCCTTTCATCCCGAACCCGCTCAGATGTTTTAAATGCCAGCGCTTTGGGCATACAAACGAGTTTTGCAAGGGAATACCTACTTGTAATAACTGTGGGGATGCATTACATGATGGTGATTGTGCTGCAGCGCCGTCATGCGTTAACTGCAAAGGTGAACATCCATCCAGTTCCCGAGATTGCCCCCGTTTTGTAGAGGAAAGAGCGATCCAAGAGATACGGGTTAGAGAGAAGGTGCCCTTCTCAGAAGCCCGGAAGCTCTTCTACGCCAACCCTCTGTTCCAAGATCCGGTACCTATAGCTCAGTTACAGCTAAAACGGTACCGAGACGAGAAATCGCAACACAAACCAGCGATATAAATGGGGCAACAATAGCACAAAAGACGCTGGTAGCCCGTAGCTGAATTCCAAAGTCTTCTGCATCGGCACGCACATCTGTGTCAACATCTACAAAGTCCGTCAGTGCCAAGAACATCAGCGTTACATCACCATCAAAAGCATCAAGATCAACACAAGTAAGAAGCAAGCCCGTAAGATATGATGCCCCACCGATCAAGTTTAGGAAGACTTATACAAGTAATGACTTCCTCAGGGAAAATGGTACATCCGATCCCAGTACATCGAAGGGATGTAAGAGTCCCTGAACATCTCGAAAATCCTCTTCTGGAGAATCTTCAGGGGTGGACTCAGACAGGCGTCTTTCATCTTCGCCGGTCCCCATTAGCAACCAGTTCGAGACACTCGAATCCAAGTTTGCTATGGGAAAACGCACGTCCTCAGCAGAGGACATGGATTTAGACCAATCTGCCCACACTGGGAGACCCCCAGTGGAAAAGAGTGGCGAAAAAGCGTCCCAAAAGAATGTCAGCCCAAGAGAGAAGAAAAGGGCTAAATTAGTTCGACAACCGCCTACTCCAAAGTAATTAAGAGTTACCTTGGAATTACCTATCCCATACACAATGCAATATGGCTATCCTACAATGGAAACATACGTGGAATTCGAACTCAAAGACCAGAACTTGAGCTTTTGCTCAAAGAAAACGAACCTCTGGTTGCATTTTTGCAAGAGACTAAGCTAGGTCCTCAAGACGCTTTCCATCTAAGGCGATACACCCAGTACGGTGTGACGTCACACCAGAAGAGGGTGTTCCAGCACATGGCTGCGCTATGATACTTGTGAGAGATGACATATATATGCAACCTGTACCAATAGAGTCTGATATCCAATCAGTTGCATAAAGGATCCTACTGCCAGACATCCATTTCACCATTTGTAATCTATATTTGCCTCCGTCCCATGACTTCTCGCACATTGATTTAGAAGATCTTGTTTCCCAGTTGCCAGCACCGTTTCTGTTGGTGGGAGACTTCAATGCGCACCACCCACTTTGGGGCTCGAGTCACACTTGTGCGAGGGGTACACTCATTGCCGATTTCTTGGACAGCTACAACCTAGCTCTCCTCAACACTGGAGAGCCTACATTCATTTCTGATTCTTACAATAGCTTCTCACACCTTGATCTTGCAGCTTGTTCACCTCAGTTGGCAGTCTCCTTACAATGGAATGTCATCTCTGATTTACACCCTAGTGACCACTTCCCATGTCTTATTAGTCTCTTGACGCAACCTACATGTTTCCCACGTATGCCCAGATGGCGTTTGGTCCATGGCAACTGGAACCTTTACACCCAGCTGGCTGTCTTTAAGTACAACGAGCACGACTCAGTTAATGATTTGGCGCAGCACCTCACGGAGACAATTCTCTCTGCTGCTGAACAGTCAATTCCGCGGTCTACTTCACACCCCGCTCGATTTCCCGTCCCCTGGTGGACCAAAGAACGTCGGAATGCCATACGTGCTCGAAGGCGTGCTCTTAGGCTTTTCCAACGTCACCCTACGTTGGCTAACCTAATCGAATACAAGAAAATGCGCGCCAGGTTCAGACAAGTAATCAAGGATGCCAAAACGTCATCTTGGAGCAAATTTGTAGCTTCATTTAACCGACACACACCTTTCTCGGTTTAATGGGATAGATTAAAGTGTGTTGCAGCTAAAACGACTCCACTACCAATAGCGGGACTAAAAACAGCCACAAGAGCTCTTGTTAATTAATTTGAGGTGGCCAATACGTTTGGCAGTGCTTTCGCTCAAGTGTCTAGCTCGGAAAACTACTCCCCTGAGTTGCTTCCATTTAAAACTCAGGTGGAATCTCAAGGCTTCTCGTTTCGTTCTAGAAACATAGAAGATTACAATCGCCTTTTCACCATGGCGGAGCTAGAATATTTCCTGAAATCTTCGCGATTGTCAGCACCAGGACCGGATGGTATTCATGTACAAATGTTACAAAAGCTCTCTCCTGAAGGTAAGGCATTCCTGCTCGAGGTCTATAATCGTGTTTGGGTTGACAGTATATTCCCAGAAAATTGGCGGGAGGTCACCGTTATTCCCGTCTTGAAGGCTGGAAAGGACCGTCATCTTCCCTCCAGCTATCGTCCTATGTCCCTCACCAGTTGCGTTTACAAGGTGATGGAACGCATGATCAATGGACGATTGGTATGGTGGTTATAAAGTCATAACCTACTGACTAACATCCAGTGTGGTTTTCGACGACGCCGTTCAACTGTTGACCATCTTGTGTCAATATCGACACAGATAATGGACGGCTTGATTAAGAACTGTCAAACCGTTGGCATATTTTTCGATCTTGAGAAGACTTGTGATAGGTGCTGGCGAGCAGGGATTCTACGTTCCCTGTATGCCTGGAACATACGTGGACGCCTACCACTTTTCATTCAGGAGTTTATGAAGGACCGCTTTTTCCGAGTAAGGGTCGGATCGGTTTTTTCTAATTCTCTTGTTCAGGAGGAGGGAGTACCTCAGGGTTCGGTGCTAAGTGTCACGCTCTTTGCTATAGCAATTAACTCCATCTGGAAATGTGTTCCACCTGGAGTTTCGTCATGCCTATTCGTAGACGACTTCCCTGTCTATTGCACTTCTCAGCGCAAGTCCTTATTACAACGACGTTTGCAGCAATGTTTGGACAACCTTAGAGAATGGAGCGTGAAAAACGGCTTCCGTTTCTCAACTGAGAAGTCAATCTGCGTTAATTTCTGGCGGCGTAGGAGACGATTTCCACCTTCGCTCCGTTTCGGTCCAGATTTACTTCCCTTCGCAGAAGAAACGCGCTTCCTGGGTTTGATCTTGGACAGGAAGCTTAGTTGGTCGTCGCATATTGCACAGCTAAGAGCACGATGTGACCTTTCCCTAAATATCATGGGAGTACTGAATGGCAAATCGTGGGGAGCGGATCGGACAATTTTGTTGCCAATATATCGCGCATTGGTCCGATCCAAGCTAGACTATGGGTGTATTGTTTATTCCTCAGCACGACCAACTGTGCTGAGATCAGACATGGTCCATAATAGGGGCATCTACATTGCAACAGGAGCTTTTCCAACAAGCCCAGTGGTGAGCCTTTACGCCGAGACCGCAGAACCTCCTCTGCAATACCTGCGTGAGATTCTCTTGCCAAATTATGGTTGTGCGCTTAGATGTATGCCTAAGCACCCAACGTTCGCTTCTTTTTTCACTACCACGCTAAGAGAACGATATAGGAATAGCACCCTTAGTCCTAAGCCTGCGGGGTTCCGTTTCCAAGACCTTCTAGTGAAGCTTGGAGTGGAACTGCCTAGGATGTTCGCCAAGGGCGAGAGGCTTTACCCCCCTTGGCTATATGGCACGCCCCATGTAGATCTTGGGATGACCGTACAACAGAAGTCCACGATGCCTATTTCAAGTATCCGCACGTGTTTCTTAGAATTTTTGTCAGGCTACACTGACCGTCGATACATTTACACCGATGGGTCAAAGAGCACCAACGGTGTTGGATGTGCTTACGTTTATGGAACCAAACCATATACATTCGGTTTTCCAAATAGCACTTCCATTTCTGCTGCAGACCTTTACGCAATTTATCGAGCCGTTTTGTATGTGCACCGTCGTAAATTAGGTGGCTGCCTGATTTTGAGCGATTCCCTGAGTGCACTGCAGAGCCTTTGTCAGTTGTACCTCCCCCACCCTATTGTACAACGTATCCAGGATGCCCTCCATGTTTTACACGCTTCTGGCGTTGACGGTGTTTGTGCATGGATTCCTGGTCACGTAGGTTTGCCGGTGAATGAAATGGAGATTTAGCAGCAAAGACGGCAACTACAGAACCCAGTATTACCTTCTCACGTGTTACTTCGGAAGACTTCAGGCTTGAAGTGCGGAGAGCGGTGCTGTCGTCCTGACACGACAAGTGGTCAGCTGTCCGCACTAATAAGCTTAGAGAAGTGAAAGAACTTCCGATAAACTGGGTAACTACCTGTCGCACATCTCGTCGCGAGGAGGTTAGTTTGGCTCGATTAAGAACAGGGCACTGCAACTTTTGGCATGGTTACCAGTTAAAAGGGACCCTGCGCCTCTATGTCCGCTGTGTGACAACCTTTTGTCGGTTCGCCATGTGCTGCTAGAGTGTTGCTCTCTAGCGCACCTTCGATATTCTCTGCAGCTGCCTGCCAGACTTGCAGAGGTCCTAGCGGACGACAAAACAGCGGTTGATAGGGTTTTTAAGTTTTTAGCGGATTGTAATATCAATCTGAGTATTTGAAATTTTAGATATTTGTTAATGCCTTTTGACCTATTTAATACATTGTTTTATATCCGCCTTTTGCCGCTGTTTTTACATTTATGTGTATTTTTTCTTTGATAGTAGTATTTTGTTTTTGATTCAAGTTTATATCTGGCTATTGCCATGAATTTTAGAGGGCCGCTAATGACCCAGAAGTTGAGCGCCCTTAAACCCACGCAAATCAAATCAAATTGCATTACGGCAACTGTTCATTGCTTGAGGTTCCATGAACGTTACAACAGTACAGTAATGAGAATATTTCTAGCTGACACTATTACATGTACACTATTAGCATTTTCAAAATGTTTTAAAATATGCATTTTAAACTAATGTTTCCATACAACACACAGCTTTACCTCCTTCTTCGAAAGAAAATTGTTTCACTAAAGCTTCAGTTTTTGCCAAAGGAATGAAGGAGTGTAATTTTAAAGCACAGATGGACCCGTCGTTCTCGGCTCCCGACCTTGACTGGAAGTCCTGTTGGCGAATCCATAGCTTTTGTCTGTTTCATCAGCTCATATTGTATAATTCTGTGAATGAAACCATGCACATCGGGAGGGAGGGGGAAGGTAGTGATGATCTGAGACAGTCTTGCTAATTCAAAGGTGCTTTTTAGTGCAGCGTGCAGTTGAAGACATAGACCTCTGCGATAAAGAGTGAATACAGTGAATTTGTAAGACATTGATCATAGAGTACATCAATTATGCCACCTGTAAGTTCTAAATTAGGGACAAAAACATTACACAGTCAGAGTAGAGAAATTATTTCAAATGTATGGACGTACATGAAGGAAGAAGCTAAAAGCAAAGAACTGTTTACATCAGAAGATTTTTTCAAAAAAATTCAAAAGTTGAAAAGCACGTGTCAGATGCCACAGGAGTATCAGAAGGAAGGTACATCGTGGAGACATTTTTCTGCATGGACTGTACTGCCTTAGTAAGAAGAAGTTATCTGACTAGCATAGCTGACGCCTGCAATTCGCCGGCTGTCTGCAGTCACCTGGTTTGTTACTCGTCCTTGTGCGCTTGCAGGCCTCCAGAAAAAAACTGTAGAAAATGCACTAATGCAAGCTCCATAGTTTTCAACATCTTATTTTATAGATAAAATGTCAGGGAATAAGTGTGTATTTCTTTACGTTTTTAGCACATCGATTTAAATTCTATTTTTGGTTTTACAAAATATACCATCAAAAATACAGTCCAAAATTTATGTGTAATAATGATTGATTGAAAGTTGTTAAAAGTGTTATATTTAGCCTTTCAGGTGTGCCAAACCCCAACTCTCAGCTCTACATGAACTTAGAGTAACAAGTGATTTTATATTACGGTGCGCGCAGAAAGTGCTTAGTTTCTAATAGCCGGAACTAAGCAAGTAATTTAAAAATACGGAAATAATAAAATACGGGTCTCCTTATTTGATGCCTATTATTCATAAAAAAATTTTGAACCTCCTACGAAAAAGTCGTGTTTTACGGGTGTTCGATTTGACCCATATGCCAGACTTTTTGTTAGGTGGAATAGCATCTTTGACATTTGAAAGTAGCAGATTTTTTATGGAGTAATGGTTTACTGGTGCTAGCTGAATGTTGTATTCCTTGAACACTTTTTTAAATTTATGAAAGGCCCATGGATGATATGTGAATTTTTTTAATGTCATTTTTGTTTTTGCAGCTGTGAGAGTTGTCGATCCTTTTAATATTTTTTCTTGTCTGCTCATTTTACTTTTTTATCTAGTAATTCTTTGGGGAAGCCGTTTTTTCGAGCTATTTCAATTATTTTGTAATATTCTGGTTTGTATTCTTTTGCTAAAAGAGGAATATTCACCAATCTATGTGTTGAACTATTGAAAATTGCTTGTTTGTGGCTTCTTGGATTTGTTGTAGTGTTTAACGCCCACTTTTACTACTACGGCACCGCAGGCGATGACACTGATGATACATGGAATGAAGATGGAGCACCGGTGGAATGAGATGGCGGGGGAAACCGGAGCACCCGGAGAAAACCCGCCCTGACGCCGCTTCGTCCACCACGAATACCACATGCGGGTCCCTGGGATCGAACCAGGGCCGCCTAGGTGGTAGGCGAGCGCGCTAACCGCTCGGCCACGGCGCCGCCCTTCTTGGATTGTAACTATTAGCTTTTATGTAGTTATCTGTCTGCCTTGGTTTTCTGTGAATACCGAAATTTATTCTATCCTTGTTTTTGATTAATTTTAGATCTAAAAGTGGTAATTTGTCATCTTTTTCTACTTCCACTGTGAAATTTGTACTTTTGTCCTGTATGTTCAGAAGTTTTAATGCATCACTGATGTGTCTTTTTGGAACTATTGCAAATATGTCATCTATGTATCGCCGCCAGAGTTTGAGCATCCACAGGAAAACTTTTGTGATCCTTATTTCCAATGAACTCATGTAAATATCTGCTAAGAATGGTGAGAGAGGGTTGCCCATTGCTAAATCTGAAGTTTGACGGAAATACTTTGTTTGGAGCTGGAAGAAATTTTATTCTGTGCATAATTTGGTGAGTTCTATGTATTCTGCAATTTCTGATGATGACATTCCAAGTGTTTTGAGCCAATTTTTGAGCAGTGATGGGAGTTTTTCTATTGGTATACTGGGGAGTAGTGACATATACCAAATTGAATGCAGTGATTGTAATGAAGTATATATAGGAAAAACCAAAAGGAATTTAGAAATTAGATCTAAGGAACACGTTAGGAACATCAAGAGTAAACCATTAGAATAATCACCAATTGCATTTCACTTTTGAACAAAAAAATCATGACATAAAGCTAGAACCACAACTTCTCAAACACATAACCCTAAAACAAGAACTATCCACATGGGAACAAATCTTCATTTTAAAAAATTAAAACCAAGTATTTAATTTGGACATTCCTCAGAATTATATTTTCAGCAAGTTCATTGAACCATTACCAGAAGAAACATCAGAAGAAGCATCGCCATCCGCACCATGAAACACCATGGGAACCCAGTTATTGTCCGGTTGATAATGGAGGAAAGTTAACCTTCAAAACGCGTTCCGGAAAATTATGTAGTAAGTGTTGTTCAGTGTTATTGACTCACCTTTTTAAAGTAAATTAATTATAACAACACTGTTTACAAACTTCTATGAAAGGAAGAGAGTTCTGTAATGTTCGTTCTGACAGATTGCTTGTAAATTTTGAGAAAGACCCAACATACGTCATTACCGGTGTAAAAGCTCGCAGAACATGAGAGAGTGAAAAGCCTTTGAGAGAGAAAGGGAAGAGTAGTTGCTGGTTCATATGGGACAGCTGTTAGCAGTGCATGTGTGTATACTGTCGTCTTGGTAAGAACCGTATGTGCCAACAGACAGTCTGTCACACATCGCATCAGTCTCACTCTTGAAGTTATGCAGTTTTAGTGAGTGTTGAGTGATTGTATTCTCAAATATTGATATCACACACTCAATGCCATGACTAATGAGATACATTTTAACATTCCTCACTGTGATTCAAAGTTCACTTGGCACCTTTAAGTATTTCATGCACTCATAATGGTATAGATATTTGGATACTTCAACTTTGCTTAGTATTAAATTAAGTAAAAATTGAAGCTATTAACAGTGAAGCAACAAGATTCTAAAATATGAACAAATTAGAAACTAAAAACCTAACTTATCTTAGTATGTTGATATTCTTTATTCTTTTCAACATACTAAGATAAGTGAAGTTTTTACTTTCTAATTTGTTCTTATTTTAGAATTTTGCTTAGTATCTTCTGATTCTTTTGTGTAATTGCTTATTCTTCGCAAGTCAGTCCTCACCTTAAGTTCTCTTACATAGTTTCAGATCCACATCTCTGTGTGTGCATTGACGGAAGAATTACATAGAGGACAGAACTGGAATGAGTGAAATTTGCATGAGAAATACTTGAATCAATTCTAGTATATGAATTGCAAGGAAATGAGTGAATTTTCAAATGCATTCCATAATCTCTTAGCTATACTTGTTCATCAGTTTCCCTCAGGGGTCTATGACTACGAGCCAACCACTACCATGCAAATGTGCCACGAGTAGCTGCTTTGGGTGCCACTATTCATCATCTTCTAGGGTAATTGTGATTATTAGTTCATAAGCTTTTAGGTTCATTAACTCGTATTTCATCAGCAGGGATCTTTCGTATCTCGGTGGTCCTTTCCCAGGGTTTGAACAAGTGAAACCTACCATCATGAGTATTCATCAGTAGTCTGCCATACTTTAACCTCTCGAGCACTGGCCATTTAAAACGTCCGCGAGCTGAGAACTGCTACCCAATATCCAGCGCAGGGCATTTAAATTGTTAAATGCGCTAAAAGTACTTTGTATATACACAGCTGTATTTTGCGCAAATGTCAAGTTATTTGAATGAAACAAGAACTGGTAGAAAACTCGTTATATGCAGTATACATGCATGTCATCAGCAAAGTTGAGCTGCATTTACAAAATGTTGAAATAGCACTATTTTGTTTCCCTGTGGTGAAAAGTTAACTTTGCTCTGTCAAACACATCTAATATAAGTTCTCTGAAAGAAACAGTAGTCGACCCATTGTATGTGTAGTCCTTGCATCATCAAAACAGAGCATAGTGTGAAATAAAACGCTAGTGTATGCGTGATCTGTGAGTCATGAGAATACAGTAATATTGAAACTTTTCCTTACACATGTTTTGTAACTTAGTAGACTCCGTTTCTTTCTTTGTTGAAATACATACTGTCGCCCATCGCATTATTGTCGGCACTACCGCAAAGGAGCCGAAGGAAAGAGACAGAGAATGGCCGCATTGTTGGGGCGCTTGCCGAAAGAGAGAAAGGGATAGAGGCTTCTGGAACTGTCTGCTTTGTATTTCACCGCAATAATAACTGAATTTTCCTGAAGTTTCCAGAATAGCGCCTGGCAGATATAAATAGCGGTAAAGCGTGAGAAGGGACAGTTCTGTGACGAATTCGGAGCCGTGCTGTTGGTGAATCGGAAAAGACTTTCTTGCTGTTGCAACGAGCGTAAAAAGTTACTGTTTACGGAAATAAAGGTGTTTCTTTATCTCGACTACATCTGTCTGCTTTACTTTACACCCACCAAAGTTACACTGGTGTCAGAAGCGGGACACGGCGATGGAGGCTACATTGGTGAGCTGAAAGCAGAGATGAAGACGGCAAACGACAACCTCGCTGCCGAGCTGAAAGAGATGAAGACGGAGCTATTGGCGAAAATTGACGAGCAACTGACTGGCGTGAGGGAGGATGTGAAAGAGCTCGGTGGAAAGTTGGAAGAGCTCGGTGGAAAGATGGAGGACCTCGGCTAACGCGTTGACGCCCTGGAGAATGTCGGGGAACGGCTTAGCGTTCTCGAAGACGGGGTCGACTGTAGCGCCAAGGAGGTAAACGCAATGGTGGAAGGGATGCTTAGTGAAAAGCTCAAGAACTACAAGGCCGAGGCTCCAGCACGCGACACAACATCGACGCGCGTCAAACCACCGAAGTACGATGGTACGTCAACGTTTGAGGTCTTCCGCCGTCAATTCGACACAGTGGCCAAGCACAACAAATGGTCGCCAGAAGAAGAGGCCACGCAGCTGATAGCCAGCCTCCAGGGACGAACCGCAGAGATGCTGAACGCAGTCCAGACAGCGGCGGCGCCCAAGGACATCTGGGAGGCCCTGGAGAACCGGCTCGGAAACCACAGCTTAGCCGCAGCCTAACGTAGCCAACTGAAATCTAGGATGCAACTGCCAGTGGAGACGCTGCAGGAGTTCGCCCTGGCAATCGAACAGCTGGCCAGCAAAGCCTTGGTCGACCTCCCCTCCGAATTCGTATCCCGAGAAGCCGCCTATACCTTCGTCGACGGGGTACGCGATGCCGAGATACGTCAACGCCTGATGCTCGGCGACTACAAGACCATCCACGAGGCACTAACGTCCGCATTAAGGATGGAAGTCGCCAAAGTGACGGCTACCCCGACCTCGAAGACAAGGAGTGTCCGCTACGATGAAGACGGCAGACCAGTCCAGGGACGCCGACGAAGACCAGGGGGCGTGTGTTGGGTGTGTGGCCAGCCGGGACTCTTTTGGCACAGATACTGAAAGTAATTAAAAACGTAAAGCTATTGATAGCGGAAAGATATAATATTTAGAGACTAAGACAAACCAAAGTTTCCTGTATCATTCATTCACAGCTTCAGTGTCACTTTGTTTATCATGGTTGAAGTCATTACCAACACTAGGTGACATTTTTTCTATTGTATTAGCAACTACTGAAGAAACACAAGTTTGTTGAGGTACATCGGATGGTGTTTCAAAATTCATTACATAATTTGCTTCTTCACAAAGGTATCTTCAGCAACCATTAAATATATGGGTCCATTTAGTTGTTTTAATAATTTAATGTGTGGATTTGTTTCATAATTAAATGACCAAAAATGATCTCCATTTGTTGATTTATTAATCTGTTTATACTTAATATTTCTAAAATATACTTTTATTGTAGTTAACAAATAATGTGTATTTTCACCAATCTAAACCAGATTATTTATTAGGAGCAAGCAAGATTATTCCACGTTCCTTTAACATTGTTGGCAAGTTTTTCTATTAGCCCAAGGATAGTAAGTAAACTGTTTAAAAATACAATGCAATCATCTTGTATTTTCTTGTGGGTACAAACTTCTTTTCTGCTCTTTTGATATTTAAATTTCTCAAAACAAACTCCACGACAACTGACTCCGAAGCAACTCTCACTCTTCAACCGTGGCGGCTACGCCTTCCACGGCAGCTACCCATGCACCCACCAGTGCCGGTACAAACTCTGCAGCGCCTCAGGAATCTCTTCGGACGACCTCATGCCCTACATGTTCCCAAACCTGAAGCAAGAAGACAAGTAACAAACTGCAGAACAACAACACAGAACTGACCAGCCGGAATAAACATCACCACGCATACACATCAGCCACAGCTGCCAACCAACACCGCCGCCTACGCCGCCACAGCAACCATCGCAGACAGCGCAGACCCTCACAAGCACGAAAACAGCACAAACATGAACACGCAGTCCATAACACACCGCATTCCCCGCGGTGTTACCCAGACTCCGGTATGGGTACCACCCGGACCCCCAACGTACCCACATGCTAATAGCATGTGGCCAGCAAGACCGCACTATCCGGGGTGCTAAGCGGGACCCGGTCACGTCGTCACACCCTTCCAAGCCTCTCCTGCAATCCTGACTCATCCCGCACTCCCGGCGAAATAAGCCATCTCTTTATCCTACCAACTCTACTTCTGTCTCCCCTTTCAAAAAAAAATTGTCAGAATCTCAATTGAGAATACCGAATCCTCATTGCACCCCATAAACGCGGGAGTCCCACAAGGAAGTTTACTCGGGCCTACACTATTTAATATATATATCAATGATCTACCACCACTAGTACGAGTAGATAAATACATATACGCGGACGACACGGCACTGGCCACGCAATCTACTCAGCCACGCATCATACACCTGCGGCTCCAGAATGCTCTAAACACATTGGAGCCCTGGTTCACGAAATGGCGGTTAAAACTAAATGCAAGAAAAAGCCAAGCAATCATTTTTACCAGGCGAAAATTACACAGGCAAAGGAGGCGAGCCCTCCCACCCCTCACCCTAAATCAGGAACCTATCGGGTGGGAGACATCCGTCACGTACCTAGGGGTTAAGATGGACGAATATCTCACATGGAGAGAGCATATTAACTCAGCCAGAGCAAAGGCCAATGGCCAACTCAACAGACTGTACCCGCTCATAAATCTTAACAGCAGCCTTAAGCTACGCATGGGACTTACCCTCTATAAGACGCTGATCCGACCGATCTTAACTTACGCCGCCCCGGTATGGGGATATGCGGCAAAAATGCACATAAAACGCCTCCAAACGATGCAAAATAGAATACTGCGAATTATTGCTAAACTACCGCCAGAGGCTCCGACGTACCAGTTACATGAAGAGCTAAAAATGCTCACAATCGAGCAGTTTATTAAACACCTGGCATGCAACCTATACGCCAAAAAGAATAAGAACCACAACGAGCAAATACGAATGCTCGGGGAGTATGATATGAATCGCGACAAACACCTCCGCCCTCTATCATTGTTCGATCGCACTATAAGTATAGGCGAACCCGAACTCAACATACAGGAATACCTGAATAATTTAGTACCATGAAATTACTGGTTAGGGGATGAAGGGAAGCACACAACAAACACACAACACTATAAAAACATACACTTACACTCAAGCCCTCACAAGTCCTTGTGCTACCTAGCCAAGGCGGACCCCGGGAGACGAGGGCCTCCCCGGTAGTGGCACAGGCTCGCTCCTGCACTTCAGGCAGACAGCCCGCCATGTGTGCACTTATACGACCAGGCAAGATCAGGTACACGATTAATGACGAAGCCTCCGGCTTAATCACACCCTAGTAACTAAGATTAAATGACACAGTAGAAGCTATCTCTACAAGTTGTAAATCTTATAAATATCAGCATAACTGCGCCTAGTTATATAAGCATTTCTTAAAATACTACTAGCATAGATTATAGGACGCAATATAAATTAAAAAAAAAAATTAATAATAATATTAAAAAAAAATACGCTAAGGACAAGAAACGAAACCTTCGGGTGGAGTTTTAAAACAAAACATGCTCATTCACTCATCCCTCAAATCCATCTACACCTAACGATGCCAAATGGCTGAAACACAAAAAGAACACCATCAACTATCATACACATCACCATTAGTTACTACCAGGGGGCACTCAGGGCTTATGTCATGTTTGCCCTCCGGCACATCAGTAATACTCGCTGTTACTGCCACTGGTAGGCAGCTTCCATCTCTCACCACAGAATGCGCAGGTGCTTTATGCGGTACTGCAGCATAGAGGCCTTGACCTCAAGACTTCCGGTGGGGTTTTTTAGTGAGTAGGCTGCCCGGGTTCGAAGCCAGGGTAGGAGTCTTACACTCGCATGCATGCATGCGGTTAGGGCGTAAGTAGCCTTTTTCCCCACCACAAAAAAAAAAAAAAAATTCTTTGTCTTTCTTTGTGCCAAATCGGCATTATAAACATTAATGTTTTGTTGATAAAGTTTTTACATTCTCTGATAAATTCTTGCTTATTAGAAAAAGCAAATTTATGTGGGTAAGGTTTAAACATTTTATTTTTGGGCAGATATGCCTGGGAGTATGTTTTCTATATATGCCAAAAGTCAATTTATTGTTATGTTAATAAGAACGACTAACAGTAAAGATGAGAATGAATTCTTAATGAAAACTTTGCCTCTGTTTTTAAATATTTCACTGACCACGTCCCATCCTCCTATACTGCAACCTACTCATACTGCCTATGGAGGAGGAGGGGTCGGTCTGGGTGGCTCAGTTGGTTAGACGCTGGCCTACCGATCCCAAGGTTGCGGGTTCAAACCCGGCCCAGGCCGATGGTTTTTAAGTATGCTTAAAACGACAGCTCCATGTCAGTAGAATTACTCGCATGTAAAAGAACTCCTGCTGGACGAAATTCCGCGACGCTGATGTGATCCTGGCAATTGCACATTCGTTAAACAACAAAAGAATATGTTTTGCCTATGGAGGACACAGTGGTTGGCTGATGGGCATTGCCTCAGATACGCTCTTATGCTATGGGGTTAAGCTACATTGAATTATTTAGTTTCTTTATTATTCACTCTTATTTCCGACGATTTCCAGCTAACATTTCTGTTTATTGTGTGCAATGCCTTATTGTGCAAGGAGGGCATACATTCATCCCTTTTCCGCCCAAGTATTTATGAATTGTCTTTTATGGTCCATGCTGTTGAGACAGAATATTAAAAGACCCCAAAAAGGAAATCGTTTATGTGAATATTTGTTAAGAGTGTTTGTTTTTGATGTTGGTATGAGTTGGTTAAATGACGAAAACGTGTTACTAATGTTCATTGTTACAAACAATTAAGTTTGTTTAAAGACGTCATAAATATTTCCATATTTAATTTTAATATATGTGTATAAATAAAAGAATTATATGTGTTCAATATTAACAGCAAAGGGAGAATAGCTAAAGATCGCTTCCCTAACAATACGGGAACTATTTGCTGGACGCATACGCGGATGTATACAAGAAAGTTAGCATCACGCGAGGTGACGCTGGACTTTGTTCATTAGCGTCTATGTGTTTGGTGTAGATGGACGCATTTTTATGTGTACGCGTTATAAAATAGTAAAATAGCAAAAGTAAATTTACCAAGTGTTTAAAGAACGTTAATTTGTGTAAAATAAGTGAGACATGATCTAACTTTAATGAGTTAGTTAATACGAAGTGCGCGATTAAATAAAAGGACGTAAAATAGACGAAGTATAAAGTGATAGAAAACACTTTTAGCGAAATATCGCTAAATTTTCTGACATTAAATTTCGGCGATGCAAGTTAAGTCGATCCACTAAAATAAAGTACTTTCTACTGTAATACGGTTTAAATGCTGTGAACAAGAAGTTGCGAATAAAATATTTCACTAAAGTAAACCCGAGTGTATGTTCATTCTATCATGTACCACGACCCGAGATCACAAAGATTTCAAAGGCTCAAAGACCCAACGAAGCTTCCCATATATTATAAAAACAGCACCACTGTTATGTGTGTTCTATTTCTCCTTTCTGAAGCCTGCTTCTGTTAATGTGCCTTCTTCTGCAGTTTATTTTTTAACCCATTATCCAGTATTCTATGTATTTTACCTATAGTATACATATAACAAGCCTATCCCATACAGATTTCTGAAATATTCATTCCTCCCTTCTCATTAATAGTAAACATACAATTTCGAAAGTATGCTAAAGCACAAAAACAAAATTGCAGATTATATAATTTCATCCTCTGATATCCCACAAACAGGAAATGCACATTTTGCATAAAATAATAAAAATCAGATAACTAGCTACAAAAACGTTCCCCATTACCTATATTTGCACAAACATAAGTTCATACACTTTTAAGCAAGAAAATATTTTGAGGCAGACAGACTCAATAGCTGCTTACATTTACTACAATGTTTAAAATAAGAAGTCCCATACAACTTGTAATTGAACCCATAATAACAGCATATTCAAACACTTTTAATTCTCTTACAAGTCATTCTACCTCTCATGTGTATGTGGAAGAAGAACATCCACATTATCTTCTTGTTGTTTTCATTGCTGTGTTCTAGTAATTACTGATTGCGTTATTTTTATATTTCAGTATCTACAGACATGTTTCCAGTTATACATCACATTCGTTCTCCAATGAAAACTTAGGAAATGACATAAGTTTCCACATGAACACGGATGGCCCAGAATGTGAAGGTGATAGAAAATGCAAGAGTCAGAAACCTGTAGCTGCTGATATATCTTCACAAGGCTTGAAAACACAGAAATGGAATAATCAGGGCATAAAGCAACACAAGTGTAACCTTTGTAACAAGACCTTTTGTTATTCATTCTATTTGAAAAGACACACGTTGAATCACGAAGGTATAAAGCCATACAAATGCAACATTTGTAAAAAGGCTTTTACTCAGTTATCACAATTGAAAACACACAAATTGTATCATGACGGTATCAAGCCACACAAATGCAACATTTGTAACAAGGCTTTCACTGAAATATCAGATTTGAAAAGACAAAAATTGATTCATGACGGTATAATTCACACAAATGCAACATTTGTAACAAGGCTTTTACTACTTCATCACATTTGAAAAGACACCTATGGATTCATAAAGGTATAAAACCACACAAATGTAACATTTGTAACAAAGCTTTTACTGAAATATCAGTTTCAAAACACACAAATTGATTCATGATGGGCCTTAAGCCACACAAGTGTAACATTTGTAACAGAGCTTTTACTGATATATCACATTTGAAAAGATACAAATTGATTCATAATGATATAAATCCACACAAGTGCAACATTTGTAACAAGGCTTTTACTAAGTTATCACATTTGAAAACACACAAATTGATTCATGACGGTATAGAGCCACACAACTGCAAGATTTGCAACAAGGCTTTTACTGAGATATGAAGTTTGAAAAAACACAAATTGACTCATGTAGCCCTTAAGCCGCATAAGTGTAACCTTTGTAAGAAGGCTTTTGCTGAAATATCAAAATTTAAAAAAACACAAATTGCTTCATTATAAAGCCACACAGGCCTAAGGTTTGTAACAAGGCTTTTACTTATTCGTAACATTTGAAACCACAAATTGATTCATGAAAGGCACACAAATGTAACATTTGTAAGAAGGCTCTTACGAAGTAATCAAATTTGAAAAGACATTAATTCACCAGAACAAATAGCTATAGTAGTATAATTGTGAGTAATAGAATCACTAGAACCAGCATTCAACAGAGACAAAAAAGTATAAAGCATATGCATTTTGCAGTGCATAAGTTAATCATAGTACTTAACAGTGCTTCATGTGGTGTTCAAAAATTTAGGTTCTTTTATGACACAATAAGAACTTATCCTGTTTTCAGTCATAGTATTAAAAGGCGAAAATTTAGAATCTTCCAATGGATGGTACATCTCGGGCTTGTAGGCCGTGGTCCAGTCGATGAATTTTCTAACGTTTCGCTCAAGGCTGCGTTGGGCAAAACGTTAGAAAATTCATCAAATGGACCACAGCCTACAAGCCGGAAATCTACCATCTATTGTATTAACAGCGGCCATGAAAGCCTAAGCACATATCTTAGTATGTTGTGCTTTAGCTCATGTGAAAAATAATATTGATATTTAGGAAGAAAGGAATAAAGAGAATGAGCAGTTCATTTGCAAAACCAATTAGAATGATTGAATTCAGTTTTAAGATTGTGTTACAATAAAGTGTTCTGGAGTGCACTATTTTAGCTCCTGCAATTATAAATATGCAAAATGTAGAACTTGGTAAAGTATGTTGTCTTGTTCAGAAAGCAGCTGATAATTTATCTTGTCATCAAAATAGTTTTGAAGAACCAGTGGCATGAGCTACAACTTTGGCATAGAAATGGAGTATATGACCACAATTCGGAAATAAGAGTCAAAAGGTGAAAATAACGTTTTTATAGGTTGTGTCGGAACAAGTGTCTATTAGATTTAACAACGTATTTCACACCATTGTTTTTACCAGTTGTTTGGACCTTATTGTAGCCTAGTTGAAAAGAAGATTTGAGGGTATCTATAGTGTTTACCATATCTCCAAAATAATTGTCCAACAATTTCTAAATTCTGGTTTTGGCAAAGAGATCCACAAGGCAGCAGTAGTTCTTTAAAATAAACATGAGAAAAATGTATCTGGTGAACTTTTAGACAGTGTGATAAATCTCAAAAATTCTATGAAAGAGAAATAAGCTCAGCAACTGCTGTACCAGACTTGACAAAACTATTAGTAATTAAGAATTCAATCGCTGCTGCTAGTGTTCCAGATTTATCCATACTAGCCCGTCTCTTTGATACTGTGTCTGCCTCACATCCAAGATGACCTGATGTTGAATCTTGATGAGGATGATTTACACGGATAAGGTATTTTTCAGAGGAGGTTTTCCCTTATCCTAAGATGACGAGTGTCAATAACTAAATTTCATTCATTTGTTGTTCAATGTGATGTCACAAAGGAAGTTATAAAAAAATACGACAGTCTACAGGTGAATTATTTCAGTCTTTCTCCATCTTGGAATAGAATTAGCTTGTATTGAGAAACCAGAGTCCTCTATTAAAGCAATACTTGTATTCATTTGTATATAAATTCATTCATGAATGCAGAAAAGCATAGAACCTGTTCAGTATAATTCCTTGTTTTGCCAGTTGACACTATATGTAAGCTATATTTGATTGGATGGGAGGGGAAGTAACAAATGGACTGTTTGTGGGATTGGGTGATTAAGTTAAAAAGGTAAATCATTTTCCTATAACGTTTTGAACTTAACTAGTCTAACTCATAATTCATTTCTGATTTAATAATTGTTGGAGTACTCTTTCATGGACAGCAGCACTCCAGATCTTGAACTGTTGTTGTACTTCTTTATTCCTACAAAATAAGCAGAATAAACATTCAATGTTGAGTCTCTTATTTTACTTGTAGGTTTGCATTGAAGAACAGATCTCATAACTTGATTTTTATTATTGCTGCGGAATTAATATTGTAGCACAACAAAATTAATAAGAATAAACAGTTATGGACACATTCTTGTGTAATTACCCCTGAATTTTGAATTTTAAATTCTGTGTTTCACAAGAGTCACTGTTAGTGGCTGTGACCCTATACAGTTTGGCAGTAAGAAAAATGAGTAAAAACCTGATGTCTTGAGAGGTAGAACTGAAACTTAAAATTTCAGTGACACAGCTGGGATTTGAACCACAGACCTTCCGCTTACCAGGCGGCTGATCTAACCACTGAGCTACTGTGACAATCTGCCAGAATGGCATTGAATTCTCAAACCAGTTCGTATTTTTCCTGGTAAACCAACACACACGGATTGTGTGTTTAAAAACACCAACATTAAGTTTGTTGGCATAAATAAATAATAATTACCACCTGATGTCTTATTTCACTAAGTACATTAACGGTTACACTGATGATGTAGTCATCACTGTAACAAGATTAATGGTTGGAGTGAGAGGGAAAATCCTGAGGTAACTTGCAGAATTCATCAAGAGTTTTGAGCTATCCAAAGGTTTGATGTACAATATGGCCATGTCGACACTCAAAGGCTCTGTGGCTATTTTTAGAAATCATGCATACAGACTGATATTTTTTATTGTTGTAAGAGATTACACTTTCTTTGCCATTTTTAGTTTTTAACTTTTATATTCGTTATCTTTGTCACCTATTTTGTTAGTTTTGAATTATTATTCTTTGTGTTTTGGCAGCCTATAAGAGTGACAGGAAGATGTTATAATAAAATACTTCTGTAAAACATTCTGCTTGTGGCATGGCAATTTCATTTAAAAATAAAGTAGCGGTTTTATTACTTTAAGGATACCCATCTGTGAAATTTTCAAAATCTACAGTTTTCATTGGATTGATTTGAAATTTTAACACAACAATCACTGTATAGTGAGGAGTAACTGTGCTAAATTTCATTCATTTAGGCGTATTAGTTGCTAACATATTAATATTTTATTATAGTTTTTTAAATATTTGTATAAATGGTTCCCCATGATGCAATTTTGATTTGAAAAACTTGATAATTTTCAGTTATGTCCTGTAATAGATTGTTCACAAATTGATGAGATAATTTCTTAATGTTGTTATTAGTTTGGATAAAAATAAATTTTAAAGTTTAAACTCATTATTTTTTTCATTTAAATTTTGAAATATAAACTTTAATATTTAATTACTCAGCAGTTACTCACTTTATGAAAAAATTATCTAATCATTTCTTTTTAATGTTATTTCTAAGCAGGTACACCAAATTTCATGCATAAGTACTGAAAATTACATCGTGTGGAGCATTTTAAACAGCAAAGAGTGCTAAAAATAAAAACGTGGAAAAACTAAGTTTGAAGTCATAGCAAGGATAGTGGAAGTGTATGGATTTAAATGGACACGACCACTTACAGGCAATCAGTTAGACGGCCATGTGACATAGATAAAAAGGCCGTAAGGCTGTAAAGAGCATATCAAAATAAAGCAGAAGATTTATACTATTTGATAAAACAAAAACCCATTTTTGGCAATTTTGGAAATTTTTAGCCTTTTTTCACAGATGGGTATCCTTAACTGGTATAGATGGCATCAATTTTCATTAGTATTTCCTTTATTTTGTAAACATATGAAGTTTGTATATAAGTGCTCAAGTACTTTTTGATTATTGTCTTCTATTGGAGTAGATAACCGCCAATTTTTATATACAATTTAAGTGTTTTGTCCCACTTCTATATGAGAAGTAGCTACATAACACGAGAATGTCTATATTGTCAAAGTCAAAAATGATTCACTTGATCTGCCATTGTCACTTTTTCAGGCCGAGCATGATCTAGTTATCTTAAGTGATTGTTACGGTGTGTTAAGAGTTCTACTCTCCTGGATTAAGGAGGGAACATATAATATATCTGATAAGGTTCTTTCACACTAACCGTGTGTATGTTGTCGGCTACAAGGGTGAATTAAACTTAAAACATTAAATGTTACTTGCCCGTATGATGTCTTGCAATTCAGGTTCTTTGGGTGGCAAATGAGTGAAATGTGTATATTGCATGAGCATTCCTTTTACGTTCAGTGTTTGGTGTTTGTTTGTTGCAGATTCCAATGATTATGAAAGAGAAAACAGAGGATCAAATGAGCGAGTCAAACACCCTCCCCCCCCATACCGTTGAAATGAAGAAAATGAAACACACGCTCTACTGCACTTAAAATATCTGGCAGTGTCTCAGCCAGGCGTGAGAATGGACTACTGGTGCCAAAAGTTAACACAAATGGATTTTTTGCTGGAGAACTTATTGCCACTTTTTAAACTAAAAGAAGAGCCGGTCAAGACAATGCAGGCGGCGTTCTAATAGACAAGTTCGCCGAGAACAACAGTAAATGGCGAAGTCATCCACGAAGACAGAGCCGGATGGAACACACTTCACAATGGGATTGATTACAATAGGAAATAATGTGACGCTAATTACGGAGCTCTGCGGCTTGAGTAAAAACACTGGATAAGACTGAGTCCACCTCTACGTGAAAGACTCCTGCATAAACTCCAGAATCAAAATCTGATACATGTTTTCAGGGCAATTTTCCACAGTTAAGCAAAATTGAAAGAAGGAATTTTTTGGGACCTCATCCAAAAGTCCATGGAGGATGAAATGTTTGAAATGGTGGAACAAGCAGCTTGGCAACCATTTACAAGCATTCAGTGTGGTTTTCTTGGAAACACAATGGAAAAAAGTAAAGTATGGAAAATCTGGGTCATGTTAGAGATGAGCAAGGGGAACGGTTTCATCAGAACATTTCCGTTATGGAGAAGAGGTACCCAGGTCCTAAGGACTCTGTAATGATGGACTATTGTTAGTTTCCTGTGATACATGAACCAATTTCATACTACCAACACTTCTTAGCAGAGTTACAGATATGTACCTTAAATATATAGTCCAAATATTACTTCATACATATAAAACAAGATTTTGAATTTTTCCTAATTCATCGTGATATATAGTAATATAACATATAATATCACAGTTATATATGTGACAAAATATATCATATGAAACCTTGTAGTTGAAAACCTTATTCATATTTTTTTTAACCTGTTGAGATAGACTTCTGTGGTAACTATCAAACTGTGGAGATCTTTTTCCTTAAGAATCGCCTAATTTGATCGAACAGGTATAAAATGTTTTTGGTGAGGTGGTGTAACGTAAGTGGAGAACTGTTCAACGGAAGCGACGAAAACCGCATTGAACACTGAAGAGCCTATTGCGAGATTCTAGTCACCATGCCAACCGCCTGTTTATGATTCGCCCATCACGCTGTACAGGCAACTGAACGGACGTTTAGTGGAAGAGAGATGGTGACCCTTGCCAGGTTTTAAAATTTGGCCTTTGCCCCAAGCAGATGGAAACTAGCGGTGCGCTAAAGACGATTATACTCCTAGAAGAGGAAGTTTAACAACCGAAGATAGGTGCTGCGTTACTAAACTGTGAACACTATCAGGTCAAGGTGCAGAGGACCAGACGATTATACTCCTGGAAGAAGAAGTTGAACAACCGAAGACAGGTGCTGCGTTATTAAACTGTGAACACTATCAGGTCAAGGTGCAGAGGACCAGAGGATTATACTCCTGGAAGGGGAAGTTTAACAACCGAAGACAGGTGCTGCGATATTAAACTGTGGACACTATCAGGTCAAGGTGCAGTGGACCTAGAAGACTGCAGCTCCTGCATGGTCAACAAGGCTGTATAACACTTGCCATTAGAAGACAGGTGCTGCGGTATTAAACTGTGAACACTATCAGGTCAAGGTGCAGTGGACCTAGAAGAGTGCAGGTCCTGCATCGTCAACAAGGCGGTATAACACTTGCCATTAGAAGACAGGTGCTGCGGTATTAAACTGTGAACACTATCAGGTCAAGGTGCAGTGGACCTAGAAGAGTGCAGGTCCTGCATCGTCAACAAGGCGGTATAACACTTGCCATTAGAAGACAGGTGCTGCGGTATTAAACTGTGAACACTATCAGGTCAAGGTGCAGTGGACCTAGAAGACTGCAGCTCCTGCATGGTCAACAAGGCTGTATAACACTTGCCATTAGAAGACAGGTGCTGCGGTATTAAACTGTGAACACTATCAGGTCAAGGTGCAGTGGACCTAGAAGAGTGCAGGTCCTGCATCGTCAACAAGGCGGTATAAAACTTGCCATTAGAAGACAGGTGCTGCGGTATTAAACTGTGAGCACTATCAGGTCAAGGTGCAGTGGACCTAGAAGACTGCAGCTCTTGCATGGTCAACAAGGCTGTATAACACCTGCCATTAGAAGACAGGTGCTGCGGTATTAAACTGTGAACACTATCAGGTCAAGGTGCAGTGGACCTAGAAGAGTGCAGGTCCTGCATCGTCAACAAGGCGGTATAACACTTGCCATTAGAAGACAGGTGCTGCGGCATTAAACTGTGAACACCAACAGGTCAAGGTGCAGAGGATCCAGAGGGGTGCAGATCCTGCATGGTCGACAAGGTGGTATAACACTTGCCGTTAGAAGACAGGTGCTGCGGTATTAAACTGTGAGCACTATCAGATCAAGGTGCAGAGCACCTAGAAGACTGCAGCTTTTGCATGGTCAACGAGGCATCTGTGAAAATGACAAAAATCCACAATTTTTGTCACAATGATGTGAAAATTTGTGTGTATGTGTGCCAAAGCATAAATAGAAGGTTTACCAAATTTCACTTCGCTATGTAAGATTAGTTTTTGCAAAAACAATGTTTATTGTTTTTTTTTTTTTTTTTTTTTTTTTTTTGCTGTAATGTTAGGGTAGTATAGCAAACGCTTGTTATAAAATATTATTTGTTCTAAGTATACTAAACTCTGGCCGTATGTTTCCTAGATAATGCCTACAAATCCTGGTACATTTATTTGGCTATGTCAAACAGTTTTGGAGAGAAAAAGTATTGAATACCTCAATGTCCATTTTTTTTTTGTTCAAATTACTAATAATTTTCAAAATGAAAATCCAATAACAATTAAACTACTCAATCTAGAGCATTTAAAATACCAAGTTTTATGAAGCAACTATCTAAGAACATGTGTGCAAAATTTAAAAGAAATCTATTAAGAACTGTATTAGAAGATGCATTTTGAAGATTGAAAAATGTGAAAAAATAGAAAGAAAACGTTTTTGAAGTGTGCGTATAGTGAAATTGAGCGTCCTCCTCATTTGATTTTAATTTCTACAGTATCCTTTGAGCTGCTAGTTGTAGTTAGAGCATACTTCTTATCTTGGGTTATTTAAGAACATTTTGTTCGAACAACAATACAAAAACATTTACATATATAGACCAATAATACTTTCAAATTCCACCCTTAGGGGTTTTTAAATGTCGCAAGATGTAGGTCACAGTAAAAAGGAATTAATAAATATGAAAATAAGTGTAATTAAGGACATGAATGCAGTAGAAAGAATTATGGAAGAAAAGAATGAGAAAGGAATGATAAGTAATAAAGGTGAGAAAATATTGTATAATTACAGAGATTCGGGTCCATATTTTGTTATTATCAATGGTAACCAAGGCAATGTAAACAGGATTCATCCTATGAAATGTGGTAAAATGATATTTGAAAATGGGTTTAAAGCAAAAGAAATTAAACCTATTGGTAGAAATAAGATGGAAGTACATTTCAAACATTTCCAAGAAACCAATAACTTCTTGAAGTCAGATTTCGATAGTAAATATAATGTGAAATCATTCATTCCTTACTGCAACTGTATAATCAAGGGAATTGTAAGAGGAATCGACGTTAAGTTATCTGAATCAGAAACTCTAGAACAAACAACAAATGATAGAAATTATGAAATTCTTAAGGTGCACAGGTTTGTGAAAAAGTACCTGGAAAGAATCAGCGCGATATTCAGCTGCTCCCCACTGAAACAGTCTTATTTACTTTCAGAGCACAAATGCTTCCCAATAGAATATATATGTGTGGCATATCATGTCAAGCAAATGAATTTGAAGAGAAACCCTTTCAGTGCAGAATTGTTTGCTTTTTGGCCATTCATTCAAAAGCTGTAAAAAGGAAGTTAGCTGTAACAAATGTAGCTACCAACACGCTGAAAAGGATTGTAAAGCAAAAACAGAAATATGTGTCAATTGTTCCATGAACCATAAAGCAAATTCAAAGGAATGCCCTAAATATTTATTCGGAACTGAAGTTATAAAAAAGTGAGAGAAATGAGAGTTTCAAGGTACAATGCTATTACCATTCTGAAAGGTAATACAACTTACGCCGACAAAGTAAGCCAGAAAAGTGCAGTAATAGAAAATTCGAAACTCAATTCATTATGTGCCATTGTCTCAAAAGAGTTAAACAACTTACATAAAGAAAATACAGTTTCTTCCATTAAATCTAAGGAAGTACCTAGTGGATCTTTGACTACAAAAGCGGTCAAAAAAGGAAACCTAGTCCTGTAAACAAAGTAGGGGGTACAAATAAAATCCCAAACATGAACAACATGTTGATCAACCCAAATGGTAGAAATCAAGCACAAAATTTAATTTCGAACATACCATCTATCCATAAAGAAGCTAATTCTGACGAAAAAATGCAGAGAAAATCAACAAATCAGGAATCAATAACTCTTTAGAAAATAACGGTACTATGGAATTGAGTGAAGTAATCATTCCTTCTCAGGATAAAATATCTCAGGACATTTCGATATTAACTTGCTACAACAATGACGTAAAGCAACAAGTTCAGGATAGTGGAAATAAAAAAATGTAAAATTATGTCATGGAATTCAAGAAGTTTGAATAGTAAAAAGAATGAACTAAACTATTTTATGCATAAGCAAAATATAGACATTTTTATGATTACCGAAACATGGTTTATACCAGGAAAGAAATTTCGACTCCCTTATTAAAATATTATTAGATCGGACCGAATGAAAACTGGTGGAGGAGTTTTAGTTGGATAGAAAGATAATATGATATCTAATTTTGAAATTATTGGAAATTTAGATGACACAGTACAAGGAATTATGGTTCAGTATGTTTCAATCAGAATATACAATATATATATAAAGTGCTAAATTCTATTATATGTGATAGTTTCTGGAAAAGAATCTTTTACCGCAGTACTCAAGAAGAAATTATTATTAGTGGGGATTTTAACTATACTTGTTCAATGAAGGATGGCAATTTTAATATCATGAATATTCCTTTTGTCAAAAAACTGGCAACAGAAAATTTATTTATCTTAAATGATGGTACTCCCACCAGAATGGGAGCTTATAACCAAGCGGATACGTCTCCGGATTTATCATTTGCATAAAAAATTTAGTATCCAAAATTTATTGGGAAGTATATAAAGATAACTTAGGAAGTGACCATTTCCCTATAATTATGAATATGGGAGATACTAGCTCCAATATAAATATTAAAAATATCAAAACAAGAAATAAAAACATTGACTGGATAAACTTTCGTAAATTCTTTGATTCAGCCTTGAGTAGTGGTAGTTTGGAGGAAGATAATATTATTAATACATTTTATACACAATTACAAACTTATTTGAACTGTTTTCATCCAGCCCATTATAAAAACAAATCTAAGATTTACATGAAACCCATTTGGTGGAACAGTGATTGTCAATTAGCAGTACAAAAGAGGAAAGATGTCATTAAAAATTTTTGGAAAAATAGGAATCTAGAAAACTATGTAATTATGAAAAAACAAATAGCTGTTACAAAGAAATATTAAATTCGGCAAAAAGAAATAAATGGAATACATTTTGTAATTCTCTATCTCCACAATCTAAAAACATAAAACAGATATCAGATCCTTCTCAAAAAATAATGGATCCAGTTACACGAAAATTGAGGATTACTTTGATTTACAGTATAGTTTCCTAAACACCAATGCCCCGGACTTTGTATACTCTAATTTTCTACAAAATTTATATGAATTAAAGAAAGATACAACTAGTATTGTGGTAAATGTGGATTTAGATAAAGAAGTCGAACTTAATGAGATACTTCATGTTCTTCTAAGGCATAAGAACAACACTCCGGGTCCAGATGAAGTAAGTTACCAGATGATGCACAATCTATCAGAGGATACTTTAGGAACATTGAGCAGGGAATTCAGTTATGTATTTAACAACGGTAAAATTCCTGGATACTGGAAACAATTATATATTGTCCCTATTAAGAAACCATGTAAGGATACAAGTTTACCTAGTAGCTATCGTCCTATAGCACTATCCAGTGTACTAAGGAAGATTTTTGAAAATATATTGCCTAACAGAATTACTTTTTATTTGGAAAGGTATGGTTTATGGCCTAAGTTTCAGTATGGTTTCGGAAAGCATTTTAGCACAACAAACAGCTTAGCCATCTTAATTACAGAAATTCACTCAAGCTTCCTGAAGAAAAATTGTTTATTAGCACTCAAACTTGACAATAGCTGAGCCTACGACTCCGTTCAATCAAATTTATTAATGGAAACATTAAAAGAAATTAAACTTCCTATTAAAATGATAAGATGTATTATAAATTTGATGATTGACAGAGAAATCGCATTACATCCTATATTTCACTGTACAGAAACAGGAACAACGAACTTGGGTTTACCCCAAGGATCATCATTGAGTCCTATTTTATATATTTTATATACACTAATATTAGAGAAATTCTTTAACGCGGAAATACAGGGACTTGCATTTGCAGATGATTTGTTATTATATACTTCTTGTAAGATAGAAATGATGGACAATACTATTGCGAAGTTTGGTGAGAACATCAACAATATTATCGGAAATTTAGAGAATAAAGGAATTCTCATAAATTCTGAAAAAAGTAAATGGATAACTTTTAGAAAAGGAGGAAACAAATTCAATAAAACACTCAGAGTGGGTAATCAAGATATTGCTTCTAGCGCCAATATAACGTTTCTGGGAATGGTTTTAGATATTAAATTATGCTGTAATCTTCATATAAATCAGATAGTAAGATCATTAGGCAATATCTCCTATATTTTCAAATATATTTCTGGAAAGAAATGGGGAGCTCATCCTTATACTCCGCGAATATTATATAACAATTTGATAAATTCTACATTGGTGTATGGAGCTATACTATTCGGCAGAATATCACGTAAAAGCAAAAATGTTTTGAGTTCATCATTGTATAAAATAATTAAACAATGCCTGGGTATTTCTGGAACACCCTCAAGAACTCTTACATTTAAAGAATTTGCGATCATTCCGTTTAGATTAAAACAGTTACATCTAACCTTTAAATTTGTGGTTAAGTTGGGCTACTGCCTGGAAGATAAGCTTGTGGAGTCTCTGGATCAATTGTATTCATTCAATAGTAGTAACATTTTATATTACTTCAAGAAAAACTTCAGCATCATATACAGATGGATTCTATACAGAAAAATGGTAAAGAAAAACGGTACTCCTAGACATCCTATATACTGTGTTCACTGGAATATACTTCATTTTCAGTTAGATGTTGATACAAATACTTTCATAAAAATGTACACAATCCGGGACAATTATACAGAGAATTTACATATACTTATCCGGCTAACACATGGGAATATTTTTTCACTGATGAATCCAGAAATAGAGAAGGTGATGTTGGTGCAGCAGTTTATTTAAGCAAATCCATAGATCATATTACAGTTAAAATGAGTGATGAATTGTCAATGTATTCTGCTGAACTTATTGCTATTAGAAGTGCGATAAATTATATCACTACAAATAAGATAAAAATGAGCATAGTTTTATCTGACTCCCTAAGTGTTTTGAATAAATTAAATAATTTTGGACTTGCATGTTATCAGAACTTAATTGAGATGGAAAAAAATTAAAAGTGCATTATGCCTATCAAGAAAATTGCCAAATTAAGTTTGTATGGGTTCCCGGTCACAAAAACATAGAAGGTAGTATGAAAGCAGACATATCGGCCAAACAAGCAAGAAAGATGGAAGAAAAAATAAATGTACAATTAGCACCTAAAGATATCTTTCATCATATTAAAAGTAAAACAGCTTCACAATGGTTAAAGGAACATCCTGAAGACCACTGGATAAGTAACAAAAAATATAATCCTTGGTTCAAACATGTATACTATCCTAGACAAGACTTGTGCAACATAATCAAAATGAGGCTTAAGGATACCCATCGGTGAAAAAAGGCTAAACATTTCCAAAATTGCCAAAAATGGATTTTTGTTCTATCAAATAGTATAAATCGTCTGCTTTATTTTGATATGCTTTTTATAGCCTTATGGCCTTTTTATCTATGTCACATGGCCGTCTAAGTGATTGCCTGTAAGTGGTCGTGTCCATTTAAATCCATACAGTTCCATTATCCTTGCTATGACTTCAAACTTAGTTTTTCCACGTTTTTATTTTTAGCACGGTTTGCTCTTTAAAATGCTCCACACGATGCAATTTTCAGTACTTATGTATGAAATTTGGTGTACCTGCTTAGAAATAACATTAAAAAGAAATGATGAGATAATTTCCTCATAATGTGAATAACTGCTGAGTAATTAAATATTCAAGTTTTTATTTCAAAATTTAAATGAAAAAATAATGAATTTAAACTTTAAAATTTATTTTTATCCAAACTAATAACAATATTAAGAAACTATCTCATCAATTTGCTAACATTCTATTACAGGACATAACTGAAAATTATCAGTTTTTTCAAATCAAAATTGCATCATGGGGAACCATTTATACAAATATTAAAACAAATATAATAAAATATTAATATGTTTGCAACTAATCTGCCTAAATGTATGAAATTTAGCACAGTTACTCCTCACTATGCAGTGATTGTTGTGTTACAATTTCAAATCAATCCAATGAAAACTGTAGATTTTCAAAATTTCACACATGGGTATCCTTAATATTGCATTAACACCTGCATTTTTGTTTAAGATGAAGAAGAAAGACTCTCCCTACTGCAGTTGTGGTGAATATGGAAATTTAGAACATACATTATTAGGTTGCAACTTATATACGAATGAAATCAATGAGTTTATGAGTTCTATTTATAATTTGGGCATACTGGGACCTATTAAAATAACAAATTTATTGAACTATAATCCTAAATTAGTATTCCACAAAATTATTAAACATATTAGGAAATGTAAAATTAAACTCTAAAAGTACAGTATTCCAAAAAGCAGCTCATTTGAAATACTAAAGAATGCTAAATTGACAAATTAGTCATTTAGTATAAACATTGGAGGACGCTAAATGAATAAGTACTTGTAATCAAGAGCGCCGTAAAATAAAAATAAGAACAGGAGGAGGAAAAAGAAGTAGAAGAAGAAGAAAGCAGAGAAAAGTGACTTTAGAGTTTTAAGTGTATGACAAAATTCATTTACTGCTTTAGAATTCCCCTGGAGCATAGGAAGGTCCTTCAGCTGTTTAGTTTCATCTTCTCCTTCCTCTTCTTCTTTAAGTTTTGCTACTCATCACTTCTTTGCTGACTGGACTTATTTTTCTAGCTGTGACTCTTTCCTTTACATAGAGAGTAGCCTCACGACTCATTAAATTCACTGATAACTGAAGTCACTGCAATTTTTTACTACTTGTAACCGGCTTCCTCAAGAACTACTGTAGGTCTAGTTATGCTTGTTTCCTCCTGAGATTTGCCAGTTTGCCATCTATATATATTTTTCTTGCTGCAAGAGATTTCTTTGTTTGCTTTTGCTTACCCATTTTAGATTAATTTTATACCAATTACTATTAATTTAATGAAAATCTGACCCACCTGGTGTACAATCTTTACAACTACAATAAATAATAGTGAGAAGAGAGCTGGTTGTGTGTTTACAGAGAGCTAAATAAAGAATTTAGATTTTCACTTGCCGCAAGAAGATACTTATTTAGTATTCCCTGCCTTATATTATACGTATTCTTATTCTCAACTCTAGTTATCTAAATGTGCACCACAATAAAGATTACTTCTCTCTTCTTCAGCCTGTGTAATCTTGAATAAAATTCAGAAAAATACAACCACGTGATTCGCGCAAAACAGGAAACGGTGGTCCGTTTCATGGCCACAAATGTTTGCAGAAAATCCCATAAGATGTCTCTGCTTACATCCACCAGAACTGAATCAGACCACCCGATTTAAACTTCAAAATTATACGCGATAATGCTGCAATGGGGTAATGAAGGCATTTCAGAAGCCACGCCTACCCGCAAATAGGCACTTAAATCATGGCGTAACGGCCTTTTAAATGGCGATGAGGAGTAAACGACGGTAAATTCTGAAAGTACATAGGACAGGCATAATTTTAAGGCAATAAACGCAAAATCGCGTTTTCGTCATTTTTGTGCAAATTTCACCGATGCCTTCCCTTATACTCCAGGAAGAGGAAGTTTAACAACCGAAGACAGGTGCTGCGATATTAAACTGTGAACACTATCAGGTCAAGGTGCAGTGGACCTAGAAGACTGCAGCTCCTGCATGGTCAACAAGGCTGTATAACACTTGCCATTAGAAGACAGGTGCTGCGGTATTAAACTGTGAACACTATCAGGTCAAGGTGCAGTGGACCTAGAAGAGTGCAGGTCCTGCATCGTCAACAAGGCGGTATAACACTTGCCATTAGAAGACAGGTGCTGCGGTATTAAACTGTGAGCACTATCAGGTCCAGGTGCAGAGGACCTAGAAGACTGCAGCTCCTGCATGGTGAACAAGGCGGTATAACACTTGCCATTAGAAGACAGGTGCTGCAGTATTAAACTGTGGACACTATCAGGTCAAAGTGCAGAGGACCTAGAAGTGTGCAGCTCCTGCATGGTCAACAAGGCTGTATAACACTTGCCATTAGAAGACAGGTGCTGCGGTATTAAACTGTGAACACTATCAGGTCAAGGTGCATTGGACGCAGAAGAGTGCAGCTCCTGCATGGTGAACAAGGCGGTATAACACTTGCCATTAGAAGACAGGTGCTGCGGTATTAAACTGTGAACACTATCAGGTCAAGGTGCAGAGGACGCAGAAGAGTGCAGCTCCTGCATGGTCAACAACGCGATATAACCGGAAGGCCACTTCATGGGAATCGACCTAGTTCTTGATGGGCAGAAAGCCCGGGTGTTCATGTGATGAGCTGAGAACACCACCACAGACGTACTTCTGCAGTATCTCTAGGGCGAACTATAGTGTCACTGTTAAACATAAGGCCAGGGCAGTTCACTTTGTAACTTTGCCGACCACACGACAAAGCTAATCCCTAACGACAGATGATGGTGTGAGATGACCAAAGGACTCCACAAAGCGGAGCAAGGAGATCTTACTTGCCGATATAATGCGGCGGGCTCTGGCGTGAAATCGCCTGTAAGTGACCAGGTGATCAACCGTACTGCGCCGCTGAAGTATCCGTATCGCAGCCGTCCCTCCGTCATTCGTCAGTCCACCAAGTGACCGGTAGACGTCTTGGTTGGGCACACGGAGAAAAAATATCACGTTCAGCAGAGGAACTTATCAGGAATGTAAGGTGACCCACTATCTTGGCAACATCTTTGAACAGGCAGTTAATGAAGAGCCCAGTTCACTCTGTACATCTGGCACAGGGCAGATCAGAATCGCCTTCCCGCGCAAACAGTATCGCAGCAATGCGACATCATTGAGAATATACGTAAGACAACGACGCATACTTCCCATGGGCTTAGGAAGGCGTTAAAACAGTATTGTTGATGATGTAATGGCGGATAGCCAATAGCAGCGCGACTCGCCGCATTCGCCTACCGCTCTAATGCAGCTTCCTTGTATCTCCCAGATGGGTACACGTGACGATGGTACGTGGTGTGATAGAAACCTGGTAATACTTGGAAAGTCATCGCTAGAGATGTCAGGGACGCTGTCCCACTCAAAGTGATGTGCAAAGAAATAAGTGCACGTAAGAGTGCCAGTAGAATCAGAAAAAAAATCCTATGTGTGGCACTCACATGACTTTCTCTACTCTTGGATTAATCACTCGTACAAATTCTTATTCCTATATCTTCTGCGTGTTAGTTGATGTAAACATTTGTAGAAATTATGTCACTGCTTCCCTCCATGTAGCTGCCAGGAGAATATGAAAAAACAGAGGGCTTTCAGCGATTCAAATCCTTTAAAGCTTTGCCATTCTGTTCTCTTGGCAGGGCTAAGATCTAACAAATGAAGAATTATCTTCCATTTGAGCAAAGCGTATGTATTTCAAAGCTCGCATAAGTAACAGCGAGTAGCTCCAGAATGAGTCCCTCAACCAAAAAAATAAATAAAAAAGGAAATTGGGACATAAATTGTATGTTTTTGTAAGATCTATATTAGTAGTATAGTAGGATTTGGTGTATCTGTTACGGTTTACCAGTTATATAAAACTCATCCAGAGTAAATAGGACTTACATGGGCTACAGCGAGGAACTTTAAAATATACATTTTATTAACTATAAGAATGTCTCAAACATTTGGCATTTTAATCAAAATCGTTATAACTATTTTCGAGGAAATAAAATTGTTACACATTCTCGACCTAAGGGTATTTAGAGTGGAGGAATTTTATTCAAAACCTTTGTGCCATAACCTGAAAGATATTAAAATTAAATACCAACTTTAGTTTTTAACCCACTATTCACGTTTGAGCCATCCTGTTCACAGTCACACACACAAAGATGCAAACTCACACAGAACTATTTCTAAAAATACTATTTTTTGTATACAGGGTACCTCAAATCGTTAGTTTCCGCAGAAGTCTTGGCATCAACTTTTGGGGTGGATTATAATACTTCCTTTAGTTACTATACATAGTAGAGAAAGGAAAAGGTAGGTTCACCGGTGTTAAGAGAAAGGTGGTTCTATGCAAAAATGTCTACCGGGTATGTTTCAGTTACACAAGCACGAGGCGATCGCCACAGTGGGCAGTGGGAAGATTGGTGTCTCAAGAAAATGTATGGAGCTGGGAAACTGTTACATAGGTCCGCAATGGGGAAGGGTTAGTAAGGTGGCAGATAAACGAAACAGAGGGTGAAGGAAAAGTCAGATAAACCCAGGGTAATAGCTACAGCTTGCAATGTAATAGTGAGCATGACAGGCCATTGCAAATATCGTCACGCCCATGTACTGGATACCAGGTTCCTGTGGCAGGTCAAAGTACAACGGAATGAAACCAGCAAATGTAAAGCAGTCCTGTTGGTGAAGCTTGGCATCCTGTAAGCACAGAATACTGTGAGATATCCATTTAGTGAGTAAGTGTATTTAGTCCCTCTGTGCGAATATGCCACATGTATCCTGAGGGAAATGGGCCAAGCTGGGCTAAGTTCACTTGATCGGTATCTTGTCACTTCAGCTTGTGGGACTAGGGCTTTTGGGAGTTAGTGGTTCTTGCTCCATGTGGGACTAGGGCTTTTGTGAATATGTAGTTTTTGCTGCATGTAGGACTAGGGCCTTTGGAAATAAGTAGTTCTTGCTCCATGTTGTACTAGGGCTTTTGGGAGTAAGTGGTTCTTGTTCCATGTGGGACTAGGGCTTTTGGGAGTAAGTGATTCTTGTTCCATGTGGGACTAGGGCTTTTGGGAGTAAGTAGTTCTTACTCCATAGGGAGCTCAGAAGGAAGAGGGTCCATTTTATGGGGAGCCAGACAGTACTGAGAAATGATCGCCTGTAGAAACTGGAAGAGGAAACCCTGCTAAACGCGACCGCATCTGCCTGTACCTTACAGGAATGATCATGGTGCAGGAGGAGAAATGGCTTAAAGGCACAAATTCCATTGGCAGAGGTAGTAAGATCTTCGAGGTCGGGGAATTTCACTTGAACTTCAAATTTCTGGGTTTCAGTACTAACAGGAGCAGTGTTGAAGCTGGGGGAGTGAGAAGCTGCTACATTAATCCGAGGAGCAACACTGGTATGGCTACAGGGCAAGTTTGTATATTCATATCACACTTTGGCACTTGGTTAAAACTACGGAACTGTAAGTAGTAAACTACAGGATAGAATTGCGGCTGCAACACAGGAATACTGACACAACGGATTTAAATTTAAAGTGCACAAAACAATTAAATACTATATAAAATTGGAAGAGTGTTGCGCTAATGAAGGGCCATGAACACTTAGATACAGTTTGAAGATGCTTACAGAATAAAGGAAATGGCAGGAAATACTAATTTAAAATGATGTTGTGTATACAGGAGAAACAACACCTATTTTATCATATAAATGAAACTGCCATACAAAAATGAGAATGATTTTAGGAACAGTATTCTTAGCTTCATTATCAATGTAACCATTACTGTATATAGTGAAACAAATTGTTGGATTTTAGAGCTGTTTCTCACTGTCACATTCTACAGTTATTTGTATTTTATAGGCACTAACAGGTCCCTCTTATGTAATGGAATTTAAAATTCTAAATTTAGGGTTAAATGCGACAGAATGTACCTTATCACCCATTTAGTTGTATTACTTTTACCTACTCAAAATTAGTTCCAGAGCAATAATAAAAACCAACTTATGAGATTTATTCCCTGATGGATACCTACTAGTAAAACAAAAGACACAATTTTGGATGTTCATCCTGGCTTTTCGAAGAAATAAGCAATAGAGCAGTTCAAGACCTGGAGTTCTGCTGTCCTTGAAACAGTTTTATCACAGTTCTAAGTTAGAAATGAATACTGAAATGGCTTACTCCAGCTGCAAATGATATAGGAAAACCGCCTACCTTTTTAAGTCAATCAACTAACCCTCAAAGAATGTATGTGTTACACTTCTTTTGCCATCCAATCTACTATAGGCACGGGATAATGATCAACATTGCAAATTAAGAAATCATACAGAACATACTTTTGGATTTCCCCATTCACAAAACTTAATATACGCTTCACATTAACAGAGAACACTGGATTCACAAAATAAAAACTGCTTCCTTTGTAAGTGGGAAAAGAGTGATACACTTCTCACATTCCTCCCTCTCCTGTAAACTTGGTGATTATGATTAAAGAGTTCTGGTATCTAATAGCTGAGAATACCCTACTCACCACTACTCTACTGTGGCTTTCAGTACTAGTGAATTACCGTTTCCAGTATTATAACCGAGCAGATGCCCCTTTACCAATGTCTCACTTCTGTGGTTTTATGCCTTCATGAATAAATTTATGCCTTTTCAAATGTGATAACCGAGTAAAACCCTTGTTACAAATGTTACACTCGTGTGGCTTTATGCCTTCATGAATAAATTTGTGCCTTTTCAAATCAGATAACTGAGTAAAAGCCTTGTTACAAAAGTTACACTTGTGTGGCTTTATGCCTTCATGAATCAATTTGTGAGTTTTCAAATCTGATAACTGAGTAAAAGCCTTGTCACAAGACTTACACTTGTGTGGCTTTATGCCCTCATGAAAAAATTTGTGTGTTTTCAAGTATGATAACTGAGTAAACGCTTTGTTACACATATTACACTTGTGTGGCTTTATGCCTTCATGAATCAATTTGTGTGCTTTCAAATATGATAATTCAGTAAAAGCCTGATTGCAAATGTTACACTGGTGTGGCTTTACGCCTTCATGAACCCATTTGTGCCTTTTCAATGCTGATAACAGAGTAAAATCCTTGCTACAAATGTTGCATTTGTGTGGCTTTATCCCTTCATGAATCAATTTGTGAGTTCTAAAATCTGATAACTGAATATAAGCTTTGCTACAAATGTTACACTTGTGTGGCTTTATGCCTTCATGAATCAATTTGTGCCTTTTCAAATGTGATAAACAAGTAAACTCCTTGTTACAAATGTTACACTTGTGTGGCTTTATGCCTTCATGAATCAATTTGTGAGTTTTCAAATCTGATGACTGAATATACGCTTTGTCACAAATGTTACACTTGTGTGGCTTTATACCTTCATGAAGAAATTTATGCCTTTTTAAATTTGATAACTGTGTAAAATCCTTGTTACAAATGTTGCACTTGTGTGGCTTTATGCCGTCATGAATCAATTTGTGTGTTTTCAATTTTGATAAATGATTAAAAGCCTTGTTACAGATGTTACACTTGTATTGCTTTATACCCTCATGAATCAGTTTGTGCCTTTTTAAATTTGATAAATATTTAAAAGCTTTGTTACAAACGTTGCACTTATGGGTTTTTTCCCCCTCCTCAACCAAGTTCTGAGGTTTGAGAGACAATAACATATTCAAACCCTGATTTGAAATGTCACACTCATTTACTTTCTCACTGTCAAGAATCAATCTGGAGGCTTTTAAATGGGATGAATATTTCAAACACTTTCCAGAATCGTCACATTTGAATGACTTTCTGTACTCACAATATAAGACGGACTTGCAGTTCTCGTTTGTGGTGTCTTGTTTATTTGTGTTGCTTCGCTGGAGCAACTTAGTTTGTTCCAAAGAGGAGGCCATGCTGACAATTGTGGCTTCATTAGTTGTTTCTGAGCAATTGTCTGTTTCTAAAGAAAAAACATCACTAGCTACATATTTGTGCCCTTGACGTTTTCTGTCAGTTGCAAATTCAGGACTATGCTTGTTCATATTGCAGCTGTCATTTACTACATCTTCAGTGGAGAATAAATCTGATGTATATCTGGAAACACTTTCTTTGCATAAACTGAAATATAAAAATAACGTTATCAGTAACTACTAGAACACAGAGATAAAATATATAAAATTCAAAGGATATGGATGGATGTTTCATATGCACTTAGAAGTTTTACGGGATTGCTAATTTGAAACATTATAGTACATGTAAGCAAGTGACGTCTGTTTCAGAACATTTTCCTGCCTGAAACTTCAAAGCTAATCATCTTCCTTTATGGCCAATATAGGTAATGTGGAATAAATATATTTGAAGTCAGCTGATTTTTATTCTTTCAAGCAAAATGCACATTATCTGTCTCACTGATTTATATAGGCATGGGAATTAAGGATATGGTGCGGTTTTTTGTAATTATTAATGACGTTGTGTCTTTGAGATATTGAGATCTTTGTGATCTCAGGGTGTAGTAACGGATGGAATGAAAAATCACACGATCTTTCTTCACCACAATGTATTATTTTAGTAACACTTCATCGATACTTTACATTAAATAATTTCTATCAGCACCATTCTAAATGATTAAAAACGCTTCCACCTTCTCATTTAGTGGAACCAATGCTTGATGAAAGTCTGGTGAAAGTTCCATACCCACACGTCACACCAATACGTCCATATGTCTAGATTACACACACGCGAATGGGCAGTTTATGGCGACCTCACGTGACACCGCCTTTTTCGTATACATCCGCGTACGCGTCCATCAAATAGTTCCTTCTTGTTAGGGAAGCGATCCCTAACCATCCTCCCTTACTTTTATTATGGAACACATATAATTCTAATATTTATACATATATATTAAAATAAAATGTGGAAATATTTATGACGTCTTTAAACTAACTTAGTTGTTCATAATAATGAGCATTTGCAACACGTTTTCGCCATTTAACCAAATCATACCAACATCAAAAAACAAATTACACTTTTAACAAATATTCACATAAACGATTTTCTTTTGGGGTCTTCTAATATTCTGTCTCACATGCTCCTTGTTTTGTTTTTCAAGTTGTCACCTATATTTACAATCTTGACACACAGTATAATACCTCTCCCTACTCCTCTGATGCAATCACTTGGTACAATATTTTTTTTTTCTTTAGTCTTCTTCCATGTTTGTCTTTGTCTTTTGTGGTTTAAGAAGAACTACACAAAGAACGATTTCCTCAAGGAAGATAAGGTTCATCCCAGTACATCAAAGGGATATAAGAGTCCAAGGAGATCTCCTCGAAGATCCTCTTCTGGGGAATCTTTAGGGGTGGACTCAGACCGGCGTCTTTCACCTTCGCCGGTCCCCATTAGCAACCGGTTCGAGACACTCGAACCCAAGTTTGCTATGGGAAAACGCACGTCCTCGGCAGAGGACATGATATTTAGACCAATCTACCCACACTGGGAGACACCCAGTGGAAAAGAGGCGCGAAAAAGCGTCCGAAAACAATGTCAGCCCAAGAGAGAAGAAAAGGGCTAAATTAGTTCGACAACCGCCTACTCCAAAGTAATTAAGAGTTACCTTGGAATTACCTATCCCATACACAATGCATTATGGCTATCCTACAATGGAACGTACGTGAAATTCGGACTCAAAGGCCAGAACTTGAGCTTTTGCTCAAAGAAAATGAACCTCTGGTCGCATGTTTGCAAGAGACTAAGCTACGTCCTCATGACGCTTTCCATCTAAGGCGATACACCCCAATACAGTGTGATGTTACACCAGAAGAGGGTGTACCGGTACATGGCGGCACTATGATGCTTGTTAGAGATGACGTGTATATGCAAACTCTACTATTGCACTCTGATATACAATCAGTTGCTGTATGGATTAAACTGCCAAACATCCATTTCACCATCTGTAATCTTTATTTGCCTCCGTCCCATGACTTCTCGCACATTGATGTAGAAGATCTAGTTTCCCAGTTGCCAACACCGTTTCTGTTGGTGGGAGACTTCAATGCGCGCAACCCACTTTGGGGTTCAAGTAGCGCTTGTGCGAGAGGTACGCTCATTGCCGATTTCTTACAGTCACAACCTAGCTCTCCTCAACACTGTCGAGCCTACATTCATTCCTGACGCTCACAGCACCTTCTCACACCTTGATCTTGCAGTTTGTCACCTAAGTTGGCAGTCTCCTTACAATGGAATGTCATCTCTGATTTACACTCTAGTGACCACTTCCCATGTCTTATTAGTCTCTTGACACAACATACATTCTCCACACGTATGCCCAAATGGCGTTTGGACCATGCCAACTGGAACCTTTACACCCAGCTGGCTGTCTTTACGTACAACGAGCACGACTCAGTGAATGATTTGGTGCAGCATTTCACGGAGACGATTCTCTCTGCTGCTGAACAGTCAATTCCGCGGTCGACTTCACACCCTCGTCAATTTCCCGTACCCTGGTGGGCGGAAGAATGCCAGAATGCCATTCATTATGGAAGGCGTGCTCTTAGGATTTTCCAACACCACCCTACTTCGGAAAACCTAATCGAATACAAGAGAATGCGCGCCAGGTCCAGAGAAGTCATAAAGGATAGCAAAAGGTCATCATGGAGCAAATTTGTAGCTTCATTTAACCGACACACACCTTCCTCGGTTGTGTGGGATAGATTAAGGCGTGTTGCAGCTAAAACGACCCAAATACCAATAGCGGGACTAAAAACAGCCACAGGAGCTGTTGTTGATTCAGTTGAAGTGGCCAATACCTTTGGCAGTGCTTTCGCGTAAGTGTCTAGCTCGGAAAACTACTCCCCTGAGTTCCTTCCAATTAAAACTCAGGTGGAATCTCAAGGCTTCTCGTTTCGTTCTAGAAACGTAGAAGATTACAATCACCTTTTCACCATGGCGGAGCTGGAGCATTCCCTGAAATCTTCGCGATGTTCAGCACCAGGACCGGACGGAATTCATGTACAAATGTTACAACAGTTCTCTCCTGAAGGTAAGGCATTCCTGCTCGAGGTCTATAATCGTGTTTGGGTTGACAGTATACTCCCTGGAAATTGGCGGGAGGCCATCGTTATTCCCATACTGAAGGCTGGGAAGGACCGTCATCCTCCCTCCAGCTATCGTCCTATTTCCCTCACCAGTTGCGTTTGCAAGGTGATGGAACGCAAGATCAATGGACGATTGGCATGGTGGTTAGAAAGTCGTAACCCCCTGACTAACATCCAGTGTGGTTTTCGACGACGCCGTTCAACATTATCGACACAGATAATGGACGGCTTGATGAAGAACTGTCAAACCGTTGGCATATTTTTCGATCTTGAGAAGGCTTATGATACGTCCTGGCGAGCAGGGATTCTACGTTCCCTGTATGCCTGGAACATACGAGGACGCCTACCACTTTTCATTCAGGAGCTCATGAAGGACCGCTTTTTCCGAGTAAGGGTTGGCTCGGTTTTTTCTAATTCTTTTGTTCAGGAGGGAGTACCTCAGGGTTCGGTGCTAAGTGTCACGCTCTTTGCTATAGCAATTAACTCCATCTGGAAATGTGTTCCACCTGGAGTTTCGTCATGCCTATTTGTAGACGACATCGCTGTCTATTGCACTTCTCAGCGCACGGCGTTCTTACAACGGCGCCTGCAGCAATGTTTGGACAACCTTAGAGAATGGAGCGTGAAAAACGGCTTCCGTTTCTCAACTGAGAAGTCAATCTGCGTTAATTTCTGGCGTCGTAGGAGACGATTACCACCTCTCCGCTTCGGTCCAGATTTACTTCCCTTCGCAGAAGAGACGCGCTTCCTTGGTTTGATCCTGGACAGGAAGCTTAGTTGGTCGTCGCATATTGCACAGCTAAAAGCACGATGTGACCGTTCCCTAAATATCATGCGAGTACTGAATGGCAAATCGTGGGGAGCGGATCGGACAATTTTGTTGGGAATAAATCGCGCATTGGTCCGATCCAAGCTAGACTATGGGTGTATTGTTTATTCGTCAGCACGACCATCTGTGCTGAGAAGATTAGACGTGGTCCATAATAGGGGTATCCGCATTGCAACAGGAGATTTTCCAACAAGCCCAGTGGTGAGCCTTTACTCCGAGTCCGCAGAACCTCCTCTGCAATATCGGCGTGAGATTCTCTTGGCAAATTATTGTTGTGCGCTTAGATGTATGCCTGAGCACCCAACGTTCGCTTCTTTTTTCACCACCACGCTAAGAGAGCGATATAGGAATAGCACCCTTAGTCCTAAGCCTGCGGGGTTCCGTTTCCAAGACCTTCTAGTGAAGCATGGAGTGGAACCGCCTGGGATGTTCGCTAAGGGCGAGAGGCTTTACCCCCCTTGGTTAGCTGGCACGCCCCATGTAGAACTTGGGATGACCGTACACCAGAAGTCCACGATGCCTATTTCAAGTATCCGCACGTGTTTCTTAGAATTTTTGTCAGGCTACACTGACCGTCGATATATTTACACCGATGGGTCAAAGGGCTCCACGGTGTTGGATGTGCTTATGTTTATGGAACCGAACCATATACATTCGGTTTTCCAAATAGCACCTCCATTTTTACTGAAGATCTTTATGCAATTTATCGAGCCGTTTTGTATGTTCGCCGTCGTAAACTTTGAGCGATTACCTTAGTGCACTGTAGAGCCTTTGTCAGTTGTACAACCCCCCATCCTATTGTACAACGTATCCAGGATGCCCTCCATGTTTTACACGCTTCTGGCGTTGACGTGGTGTGTGCATGGATTCCTGATCACGTAGGTTTGCCGGGGAATGAAATGGCAGATTTAGCAGCAAAGACGGCAACTACAGAACCCAGTATTACCATCTCAAGTGTTACTTCGTAAGACTTTAGGCTTGAAGTGCGGAGAGCGGTGCTGTCGTCCTGGCACGACGAGTGGTCAGCTCTCCGCGGTAATAAGCTTAGAGAAGTGAAAGAACTTCCGATAAGCTGGGTAACTTCCTGTCGCACATCTCGTCGCGAGGAGGTTAGTTTGGCTCGATTAAGAGTAGGGCACTGCAATTTTTCGCATGGTTACCTACTTAAAAAGGACCCTCCGCCTCTATGTCCGCTGTGTGACAACCTTTTGTCAGTTCGCCACGTGCTGCTAGTGTTGCTGTCTAGCACACCTTCGGGATTCTCTGCAGGTGCCTGCCAGACTACAACACCTATTCAGTTATTGTAGATTTGACATTGGCACAAATATAATTTAAGTGTATCATGGATTATTGTGTTGGTTTAGACTTAAGTTCCTTGTTATGAGGAGAGAAAAACAGGATACAAATTTTGAGCTAATGATTATGATCATATTTATGGTAATATTTTATTCAGTTCTTTGCCTTCTTAGTCTTGTAAGCTTATTATGTATAGGCAGGTCGTTGAGTCAGTTCTTAAACTCTGATGTTACTAATTGTACCATTTTTGAATTGGGTTCTTATTCATTATTATTTGGTTTAGCATTTCTTCAAGCTTAGCATTGGCTATATCCATCTTAATTCATGGGTATTGCTTTTCTGATTATGGTATTTCTTACTTCACTAATTGTCACCTCTTTGTGTCTTATCTCTATAAGAGAAAACTTCTATACTTATAATTATTCTGCAATTATATTATTTTTCTTCTCAATTCACCCTCGACATCTTTGTGTCAAAATATTTTATCTTTGTCATCACAATTGATTCCTTTATATTTTTGTCCGTGACATCCTTATGTCAAAATCACATTATTTTCCATCGCTGTAATTCATTTCTTTAATGACAATCAGTGTCCTCATCTGTCTTTGTTGAAAATGATTTTTGTGGTCAATATAGCCAATGACTATGTTGATTTTCTTTCTTGTTGTATTTTCTAATCTGAACATAATCTTCTATAAGTAACCCATTAAAAATTATTATTTTCCATCATCTCCATTATTCCTGCCTTACATGGTTGTTGCCAAAGACTATTTGGTCCTTTCTTTGTATGGTTTTAACTTATTTTTAAGGTATCTTCCTACCAACTTGCCATTTGCATTCTGTAGCTCATACGTATGGTCACCCAGCTGTTTTGTTATGACCAGTGGTCCAGTGTACAGTAGTTCCATCTTTCTCTTTGTGTAGCCATCATGGTGTCGATGTCAGTTGTAAGTTGCTTAGGGTTTGTGTTGGTCATCTACTCGATTGGGATGAACTTAGTTGTTGTAATTTCCCTGAGTGCTGGAGGCGGTTGTTGTTTATGTATTCTGTGCAGCATCTGCCCTATTTGGCATATTTTCATCTACTTCCTGCTATCTTATGTTGCCAGTGTACCATTGATTTCTGCCCCCTTCGCGTGAACCCCTGTTGTATGAGTCTTTGGTTGTTGAAGTATTCCCTACAGAATCGTATGTGGTTCACTTGATGGGTACGGTCTCCAGGTCTTCCACGATCATATGTATATGTTCTGTATCTCAATTCACCCCTCGGTATTGTGTCATGGTGCCGCTGTCTTGTGTTCTCCATCCTCTCGCCATGATTGTGTGGTTGTGGGAAATGGTGTGCCCCTCTCCCCCTGTCATGGGTGCTCCTAATATTTCTATCTTCTTCCTCATTCTGGTTGTTCGTAGCCGTGCTTTGGTTTATGATAGGTGAGTCTGGGTGACTGTTCCTATGTCTATACTCATTAGGCCGACCATTTTGTGTTTCGAAGGCTGTCAGTAATTCTATCATGTCTGCAAAATCTAGTGGCCTCGCAACAATTAACCCTGTTTTCACTGTGCCTGGGAAATGTCTTGTTATGCTGGTAATTAGCTCTGCTTCCGACAGGTTAGGGTCTAATAGCTTTCCTTTGTTGGCTATTTTCATAAAATAATCGACTAGCGATAACCCTTTGGTTGAAAAAAGGAAAAGAAAGTTTGGCGAAAGTAAATGATGTTGTGAATGCACTACAAAGGCAAGATGATTTAGATGTAAGAAATGTACAAGATGAGTTATTTGAATAATGTACAAAATGTTGACTCACCATACAGAGAAAGAGGTTCACAATCAAACAATGACAATGACAATGACAACACACAACACATGCTACACCAACAGCATACTAAATGAAATCACACCACCTACATTTGACGAAATAAATCTATAGTTATATACAAAAATCTATAGTTAATCTACCATTTTATGCAGCTAAAAGATTAGTCAACTCTGAATTCAAAAAAATTATTGCAAACTATTACTATGAAAAATCAAAGAATAAAAGATGGAAACTACCAAACATTCAAACAGTGATTCCTGAGTATCCTCGGAAAACAGCAGTTGCAACCTTCAGGTTGATTACAGGACATGATTGTCTGGCAAAACATTTAAACAGAATTGGGATATATTCTTCACCACTCTGTCCTCTATGTGATCTGCAAGAGGAAATGGATCGAGACCACCTTCAAATATGCCCGGCCACTTCTAGTGCCCCATCCATCAGTGAAAAATATTGGAGAGCAAGAGGATTAATGACTTCATTGTCAGAAATCCAGCATTAGCTAACAACAACAACAACAACATTTGACGAGGAGAAGGGAGACGATCCAAAACTCTTTGTTAAGGGGATGGAAGAGTATTTTAAAGTGAATAGGATACCAAATGAGCTTAGGATGATGATAGTCAAGAAAAGCTTAAAAAACAAGGTATTAGAATGGCTTAGGTTAATACTAGCTGGTCATGAATCGTATAGCTCATTCCGAAATCTATTACTATCAAGATATTGGGGCCCAGCTAAGCAAAACCAAACTAGGGTAGAGCTAGCGATAGGTAGATATGATCCAACTAAAGGGTTATCGCTAGTCAATTATTTTATGAAAGTAGCCAACAAAGGAAAGGTATTAGACCCTAACCTGTCGGAAGCAGAGTTAATTACCAGCATAACAAGACATTTACCAGACACAGTGAGAACAGGTTTAATTGTTGCGAGGCCAGTAGATTTTGCAGACATGATAAAATTACTGACAGCCTTCAAAACACAAAATGGTCGGCCTAATGAGCATAGACACCCAAACTCACCTATCTTAAACCGGAGCACGGCTATGAACAATCAGAATGAGGGAGAAGGTAGAAATATTCGGAGCACCCATGACAGAGGGAGAGCGGCACACCATTTTCCACCACCACACAATCATGGCGAAAGGATGGAGAACACAAGACGGCGGTACCATGACACGACACCAAGGGGTGAATCGAGACACCAAACATATACATATGATCGTGGAAGACCAGGAGACTGTACCCATCAAGTGAACCACATACGATTCTGTAGGGAATACTTCAACAACCAAAGACCATCATACAACAGGGGTTCACACCAAAGGGGCAGAAACCAATGGAACACCAGCAACATAAGACAGCAGGAAGTAGATGAAAATGTGCCAAATAGGGCCGATGTTGCACAGAATACAGAAATTGGTTTGGTTTAAGGGTGCTCAACTTCTAGGTCATCAGCGTTAGAATACAGAAACAACAACATCCACCAACACTCAGGGAAGTCATCACGACTAAGTTCGCCCCAACCGAGTGGATGACCAACAACACAAACCCTAAACGAGTGGCAATTGACATCGACACATGATGGCTACACAAGGAGAAAATGGAACTACTGTATACTAGACCACTGGTCATAACAAAACAGCTGGGTGACCATACGTATGAGATACAGAATACAAATGGCAAGTTGGTAGGAAGATATAAAAATAAATTAAAACCATACAAAGAAAGCACCAAATAGCCTTTACCAACAAACATGTACGGATGAATAGTAGAGATGATGGAAAATAATAATTTTTAATGGGTTACTTATAGGAGATTATGTTCAGACTGGAAAATACAACCAGAAAGAAAATCAACTTAGTCATTGGCTATATTGACCACAAAGAGCATTGTCAACAAAGACAGATGAAGACACTGATTGTCATTAAAGAAGTGAATAGCGATGGAAAATAATGTGTTTTTGACATAAGGATGTCAGGGACAAAACAATAAAAAGGAATCAATTGTGATGACAAAGATAAAATATTTGTGACACAAAGGTGTCAAGGGTGAATTGAGAAGAAAAATAATATAATTGCAGAATAAGTATAAGTATAGAAGTTTTCTCTTATAGAGATAAGGGATAAAGAGGTGACAATTAGTGAAGTAACAAAAACCATAGTCAGAAAAGCAATGCTCATGAATTAAGATGGATATAGCCAATTCTAAGCTTGAAGAAATGACAAATTAAACAATAGTGAATAAGAACCCAATTATAGTGGTATTAATAGTAACATCAGAGTTTAAGAATTGACTCAACGACCTGCCTATACATTAGCTTACAAGACAAAGAAGGCAAACAACTGAATAAAATATTGCCATAAATATGATCATAATCATTAGCTCAAGATTTGTGTCCTGTTTTTCTCTCCTCATAACATGGAACATAAGTCAAAAGCCACACAATAAACCATAATACACTTAAATTATATTTGTGTCAATGTCAAATGTATAATAACTGAATATGTGTTGTATAATAACTGAATATGTGTTGTATAATAATTGAATATGTATTCTGTAGTAACTGAATATGTGAAATTTATAAAGACATGCTGTGTCATGTCAAAACAAAAGACAAAAACAAACAGCGAAGATGACTGTAAAGAAAAAAAAAGTATTGTACAAAGTGATTGTATCAGAGGAGTAGGGAGAAATGTTGTATTGTGTTTCAAGGTTGTAAATATAGGTGACAACTTGAAAAACAAAACAAGGGGCACGTGAGACAGAGTATTAGAAGACCCCAAAAGAAAATCATTTATGTGAATATTTGTTAAAAGTGTAATTTGTTTTTTGATGTTGGTATGATATGGTTAAATGACGAAAACATGTTAATAATGTTCATTAATACGAACAACTAAGTTTGCCCAAAGACGTCATAAAAATTTCCATATTTAATTTTAATATATATGTATAAATATTACAATTATATGTGTTCCATAATAAAAGCGAAGGGAGGATGGTTAGGGATCGCTTCCCTAACAAGAACGAACTATTTGATGGACGCATATGCGGATGTATACGAAAAAGGCAATATCACGTGAGGTGACACCATAATCTTAGCACTAGCATGTGTGTATTCAAGGCGTAAGGACGTGTTGATGTAACGTGTGAACATAGTAGAACTTTCACCAGACTTTCATCAAGCATTAGTTCCACTAAATGAAAAAGTGGAACGGTTTTAAATGATTTAAAACGGTGCTAGGAGGATTTATTTTAATGTAAAATATAGAAAAAGTGTTAATAAAATAATACATTGTGGTGAAGAAACATTGTGTGATTTTTCATTCCGTTACCACGCCCTGAGATCACAAAGAACTCAAAGGCTCAAAGACCCAACGAAGCTTAATTATAAAAACTGCACCACACTACAGGGAATATGACAATGTGTCTGGTGATAGTTACTGCACAACTTGATCCAATGTGTTATACTCATTATGTTCAGTGAACAGTTCCATATCTAACACTAACAGGGAATATGACAATGTGTCTGGTGATGGTTACTTACACAACTTGATCCAATAACTGTGTTATACTCATTATGTTCAGTGAACAGTTCCATATCTAACACTAACAGGGAATATGACAATGTGTCTGGTGATGGTTACTTACACAACTTGATCCAATAACTGTGTTATACTCATTATGTTCAGTGAACACTTCCATATCTAACACTAACAGGAAATATGACAATGTGTCTAGTGATAGTTACTGCACGACTTGATCCAATAACTGTGTTATACTCATTATGTTCAGTGAACAGTTCCATATCTAACACTAACAGGGAATATGACAATGTGTCTGGTGATAGTTACTGCACGACTTGATCAAATAACTGTGTTATACTCATTATGTTCAGTGAACGGTTCCATATCTAACACTAACAGGGAATATGACAATGTGTCTGATGACAGTTACTTATACAACTTGATCAAATAACTGTGTTATACTCATTATGTTCAGTGACCAGTTCCATATCTAACACTAACAGGGAATGTGACAATGTGTCTGGTGATAGTTACTTATACAACTTGATCAAATAACTGTGTTATACTCATTATGTTCAGTGAACAGTTCCATATCTAACACTAACAGGGAATATGACAATGTGTCTGGTGATAGTTACTTATACAACTTGATCAAATAACTGTGTTATACTCATTATGTTCAGTGAACAGTTCCATATCTAACACTAACAGGGAATGTGACAATGTGTCTGGTGATAGTTACTTATACAACTTGATCAAATAACTGTGTTGTACTCATTATGTTCAGTGAACAGTTCCATATCTAACACTAACAGGGAATGTGACAATGTGTCTGGTGATAGTTACTTATACAACTTGATCAAATAACTGTTATACTCATTATGTTCAGTGAACAGTTCCACATCTAACACTAACTGGGAATGTGACAATGTGTCTGGTGATAGTTACTTATACAACTTGATCAAATAACTGTGTTATACTCATTATGTTCAGTGAACAGTTCCATATCTAACACTAACAGGGAATATGACAATGTGTCTGGTGATAGTTACTTATACAACTTGATCACATAACTGTGTTATACTTATTATGTTCAGTGAACAGTTCCATATCTAACACTAACAGGGAATATGACGTGTCTGGTGATAGTTACTTATACAACTTGATCAAATAACTGTGTTATACTCATTATGTTCAGTGAACAGTTCCACATCTAACACTAACTGGGAATATGACGTGTCTGGTGATAGTTACTTATACAACTTGATCAAATAACTGTGTTATACTCATTATGTTCAGTGAACAGTTCCACATCTAACACTAACAGGGAATATGACAATGTGCCTGGTGATAGTTACTTATACAACTTGATCAAATAACTGTGTTATACTCATTATGTTCGGTGAAGAGTTCCATATCTAACACTAACAGGGAATATGACAATGTGTCTGGTGATAGTTACTTATACAACTTGATCAAATAACTGTGTTATACTCATTATGTTCAGTGAACAGTTCCATATCTAACACTAACAGGGAATATGACAATGTGTCTGGTGATAGTTACTTATACAACTTGATCAAGCAATTCTACAGGGATCAGCAGGAATGAAAAACAGTTCTATTACCTTACACTAAAAGGGAATACGGAGAGACTATTTAACAGACATAGGTAGTCTTTGTACAAATTAATCTGATGACTTACCCTGGTGGTTTTGTAGAATAAAAGCCTTCATGTGTGTCATCCTGTAAGATAATAATTCACTTGTAAAACACATGAGCTGGTTTAACCCTATCACCTTTATCTTGAACAAGAGGAGCAGAACATTTTTAGTATAATCTAAAGATTTGATGAATGCATTTAAGACAAAATTGCTGTCTTTCATCCACTTTCCTGATATATGTTTCTCCAGTCATGGAGGATTCTCAGCAATGACTTTCTTAAAAGTAATATTTTCTTACACATGTAACAAAAAGAACACTAATCAACTATCTGGAAACAAACTACAGCACTGTTCTTAATTTACCTCTGCAAGAATAACTATTTAATGCTACGTTTCAACTGAATTGTTTTAGGTAGAGGAAGAGAATGAGCTAAGCATGGAAAGTTCAGTTTGAACACCAGCTAGTAGCTTGACACATGGTTTTGTTTACAACTCCCTTGAACTTAAAGTGCAACCCTTTTAAGTTGGGTGAATATACCTTTGTCCCTCTAAACACCCTCACACACTTCAGAAGAGAGGCAGGAAGACACAAAAGTATGTAATAAATGAGTCAGGTGTACATTAATTGTATATGGTATAGAGTGGCAGTTAAACAAAAATGGACTTAAAATTAAAATGGCTTGGATTTACGTCAGACTACTATACGTCAAGAGTAAAATGAACAAAGGATGGTTTAAAGTTTAAAATGAGTCACAGTAAAAAGAGAATTTGGTAGGTAACATTATATCATTTTATGACAGAAATGCCACATGGAAGTTTCAAGGATTTATAGATTAGACAGAAACATTGCATATATTTATATTCAAATGCTAAAATAACAGCTTATGGATATTTCAATGTAAACAGACTTTGACTGTAAAATGAACACTACCCTCACCACCCTGCTGCACACATTTAACCTGAAATATGTGATTCACTTTCTGGCCACAATTCATATCAACACTGCAACAGGTATAGATAATTCTCGACTGAGAAAAAATTTGACATAACTTAACTCATATTTAAAACTACATGTCAGATCACAATTTTTAGGTATTGTTAGTAAGAAACACACAGATAATAAAAGAAAATTACAAGAATAATTAGTGATCAGCATACCTGTATACTTAAATTGGTGGAGTGAAAAGTAGGCTTATGTCTATGTCAACACTCAAGTAAACAACAAATTTATTGGATGCAATAATATAAACCGGGCTTGTGGGCCGTGGTCTATTGGGTTCCTTCTTCTTCCCAAACGTTTCGTCTGCGACTACGGCAGACATCTTCAGTGGCGGCGAGGTCGAAGTTTCCTAGTGGAGATCTCAGCACCGACTGTGCTGGTCACCACCAGAGGTGCGGTATTTATGTCGGCGGCTGGAGGGGAAGTACGTTGTGATAGGTCCGGGCGGCCACTGGTACAAGTCCAGCCCACTGGCCGCCCGGACCTATCACAACGTACTTCCCCTCCAGCCGCCGACATAAATACCGCACCTCTGGTGGTGACCAGCACAGTCGGTGCTGAGATCTCCACTAGGAAACTTCGACCTCGCCGCCACTGAAGATGTCTGCCGTAGTCGCAGACAAAACGTTTGGGAAGAAGAAGGAACCCAATAGACCACGGCCCACAAGCCCGGTTAATATTATTGCATCCAGTATTGACACCGGCCGTGAAAGCCTTAGAACAAATTTATTGATCAACAAAAGAATGGAGAATAAAAATGCTGCGCTTTCAGCTTAATATTAATTAGTCAAATAGCAAGAGACAAATTAAACTCATTTTTTTTGCATATATAAATGATATTTTGTATATTTGTGTTGCACATTTATGAATATAAGAAAAGAAAGAAAAATATAAGTGATGCTATTTTTCAACAGAACTTACCTTAATACCATCATTAATACACGAATCTTCAGTTTTCAACCACCAATTTTCATCTTTAATATCTATCTTGGTTTCAATTTCACTTTCTTGGATGGTTTCATTTAATCCCATTACATGGTTTACTTCATTTGTTGACCAACATGTAGAATCTTTAACTTCTGGTTTGGTATCACTGCTACTTCTAACAGTTTCTATCTTAACTTTCTTTACAAGGTCTTTGGTATCTCCCTCATTCGCTGAACAAAAGTCTGGGGAACAAGATTCCTCTTTGACATCCATTTTACTGTAGTTGCTGTATTTGAAGAGTTCTGTTGTTAAACTTCAGTAGCAACTCTGTGAAAAAAGAAACACATGATTAGTAACATCGAGATAATTGGAACTACATTACATTTCAACAGACAACATATAGTAGCACAAAGTAATGAAGGTAATTTGGCGTAATACTTTAAGTATAACAGTCTTAACATACAGAGACCCATGATTTCCTTGCTTATGGTTATGTTAATCTCAATCTAATGTGTATTATGTTGCCGTTTTTAATGGAATTATTGGAAAGGGCTGTGCTATGAGACTCGTTTTCTATCTACAAGGTCGTGGTAACAGATGGAATGCATATATCAATGTTTCTTTATCACAATGTATTTATTTATTAACACTTCGATATTTTACACTCTCAGCACCATATTAAATACTTAAAAACCTTTACACTTTTTTTTTAATTTGGTAGAATTTATGCTGGATAAAAGTTTGGTAAAAGTTCCATGTTCACATGCTACCAAAACACGTCTTATCACCTTGAACATATAGACGCTACTGAATTATTTCTTGGCGTCGCTTTGACACGATACACAGCCATTTTGTCTTCATCCGCGCAAATAGTTTTTATTATGGAACACAAACAATTCTAATATTTATACACTTTTAACAAACATTTATATGAACGGTTTTCTATTGGGGTCTAATATTCTGTCTCATATACCCCTTGTTTTGTTTTTCAAGTTGTCACCTATATTTACAATCTTGAAACACAATTCAATACTTCTCCCTACTACTCTGATTCAATCACTTTGAACAATATTTTTTTCTTTTCTTTACAGTCTTCTTCGCTGTTTGTCTTTGTCTTTTGTTTTGGCATGATACAGCATGTTTTTATAAATTTCACATATTCAAATTACTACACAATATATGTTCGGTTGTTATACATTACATATTCAGTTATTATACAATACATATTCAGTTATTGTACCTCATATGTTCAGTTATTATACAACATATCCAGTTATTATACAATACATATTCAGTTATTGTACAACACATTCAGTTATTACACAACTTATCCAGTTATTATACAATACATATTCAGTTATTATACAATACATATTCAGTTCTTATACAACACATACTCAGTTATTGTACATTTGACATTGACACAAATATAATTTAAGTGTATCATGGTTTATTATGTGGCTTTTGACTTATGTTCTTTGTTATGAGGAGAGAAAAATAGGATACAAATTTTGAGCTAATGTTTATGATCATATTTATGGCAATATTTTATTCATTTCTTTGCCTTCTTTGTCTTGTAAGCTTATTATGTATAGGCAGGTCATTGAGTCGGTTTTTAAACTCTGATGTTACTAATGGTACCATTTTTCTTAATTGGGTTATCATTTATTATTATTTGGTTCAATATTTCTTCTAGCTTAGCATTGGCTATATCCGTCTTAATTCATGGGCATTGCTTTTCTGATTATGGTTTTTCTTACTTCACTAATTGCCACCTCATGTCGAAATATTATATCTTTGTCATCATAATTGATTCCATTTTATGTTTGTCCCTGACATCCTTATGTCAAAAACATATTATCTTCTGTCGCTATAATTCATTTCTTTAATGACAATTAGTGTCCTCATCTGTTTTTGTTGACAATGCTCTTTGTGGTCGATATAGCCAATGACTATGTTGGTTTTCTTTCTTGTTGTAATTTCTAATCTGAACATAATTTTCTATAAGTAACCCATTAAAAATTGTTATTTTCCATCATCTCTACTATTCCGGCCTTACATATTTGTTGGCAAAGACTATTTGGTCCTTTCTTTGTATGGTTTTAATTTGTTTTTGTGGTATCTTCCTACCAACTTGCCATTTGTATTCTGTAGCTCATACGTGTGGTCACCCAGCTGTTTTGTTATGACCAGTGGTCCAGTGTACAATAGCTCCATCTTTCCAGACCTTTTCTCAGATGCCTTGGATGCTTTGTGGCTTTTTAAGAGCACCTTTTCTCCATTTTGTGGGGACCATTTTCTGACGAATCTTTTTACCTTGTTCCTCCCTTTTTCAGCCTTTTGCTGTAATCTTCTGAATGCCAACTGACATTTTTCCTTCTCTGTCAATTCCCTTTGATCAACCATCGTAGTGTCAAAGTCAATTGTCAATCTCTTGGGTTTCGTGTTGGTCATCAATTCGATTGGGGCGAACTTGGTCGTGGGGTTCACCGAATGGTTAATCACCTCCTCTATGTACCTGCATTTTTCCGTCCAGGAAGTGTGGTCTCTGTGGCAGAGTAGGCGGAAATATATGCTTATATCCCTCATGGTTCTCTCAGTTGGGTTTCCTTGGGGATAATACACTGAGGAATTGTACAATTTTATTCCTAATGTTCTTAAGGTGTTCTGGAATAACTTACTCTTATGCATTGTTGCATTGTCCGATAGAATACATTTTATCCTCCCATATTTTGGTATCTAGTCCTTGACGATTTTATCTAGGCAAGTTCTGCTTTTAATGTTCTTAATGGGGTATATTTTAGTGAATTTTGTGAAAACATCAAACATGACAAAGATGTATCTGTTTACCCCTTGGTAGCTCTCCATGTTCGTCAATACACACCAATGCATTTTTCTCGTTCCTCACGATGGATTGTGGAACCACATCGTATCTTACATTAATTGGCTTGGCCTTCTGACATAGGTCGCATGAGGAAATTAACTTCCTGACTTTCTTGCCAAGATGTTTGATGTACAGTACTTCCTCAATTGCAAGCATTGTTCTCTCAGTACCAGAGTGAAGCATCGAGTGGTGGAATGCCAAAATGACCCTGTCCTGTAAGGAATTTGGTACCATCATTTTCCACTTCCTTACGTCGCGACCATGTAATTTAAATAGGATGTTCCTAAATTTGCCTATCTTGGCTTCCAATTTTGGTACTATGTCTGGAGCCTTGTCGAATAGCCTCTTCAATTCAGGGTCTTCTTGTTGTAGCTTCGCTATGTTTTTGAAGTCTTGTAAGATTTCGTTGCTTTCTTTACTATTTATCTGCATGATTTTAATTTCATGGTGTGGATTGTATATCATCTTGGGTATGTGACTCTCCGACCTTAACCTTGACAATAACTCACTAAAGATGTTCTCCTTCCCCGGGATATGTTTGACCTCTATGTCGTGTGATGTTATTTCGTGTATGTACCTTGAGATTTTGGAGCTGGTTAGCTTGCATTTTTTAATGAAGGACAGGCTTACGTGATCTGTATATATAATTATTTTATAATGATATATATATATTGCCTGAACTTTTGTAACGCAAAATGGATTGCATCTATTTCTAATTCTGTTATGCAGGCATTGGCTTCTATCTTGTTTAGAAATCTAGAAGCTGTGGCAATCACATGTTTGTTGCCATCTGCATCTTCTTGTGCTAATATTGCTCCATATGAGTGTGCACTAGCATCGGTGTCTATTAGAAAAGGTGAATTTGGATCCGGTCGTTCCAGGAGAATACTGTGCTTGAAAAGTTCTTTGATATTCTCAAAGGCCACCTGGTGTTTGGTATTCCATTCCCACTTAGTATCCTTTTTTAACAGTTCTCTAAGGGGTACTAATTCCTTAGCGTAGTTGACCACGAATTTTGACTGGTACTGTAAAATGGCCAGAAACCATCTCAACTGTTTCAAGTTACGTGGGGGTGGTATATGCTCTATGGCCTTGACCCTCTCCGGATTAGGTTGTATACCATCAGGCGTAATGATGTGGCATAGAAATTCTGCCTCTTTGACGAAAAATTCACACTTTTCCAAATTTAGGGTCATGTTGCTTTCCTGGAACTTGGACAATACATAATCTATGTGATGTAAGTGTGACTCGGGATTCTTGCTGTATATTAAAAAATCGTCAACATATTGCGTTACAAAAGCCTCGATAGTATCCCCAAAAACTTTGTCTAGAGCCCTCAGTAGTGCACTGCTACTGGTCGATAATCCAAAGGCACATTTTAAAAAATGGTACAGCTTTCCTTTGTGCAAGAAACAGGTATATTTCCTGACATCTGGATGAAGAGGAATTTGCCAGAATGATGCTGTCAAGTCAAGACTTGTAAAATGTTGACCTCCCTTCAATTTCGATATCAGTTGGTCTACCCCCTCAGGCCTGTAATGATCTGGCAAGGTATGTGCATTTATCTTCCTTGCGTCGATGGTCATCGTCAATTTTCCCTCTTTCTTATGGACCCATACCACTGGATTCACATAACATGAGTCCGACGGCTCTATTATTCCGTCCGCTAACATTTTCTGGATCACTCTGTCAGCTTCCTCCCTGATGGAGTTGGGATGGGCCTGGATTTATGTGAATAGGGGGTGATATCTTTTACTGTAAAAGTATGTACATACTTATTACACGTACCTGGCTTTTTATTAAAAACTTTCCTGTTTTTAATCAATATTTTTCTAAGTTGGTTCCTTTCCTCTTCAGAGATGCCATGTGCCCCCCAGATCTTCTCATCGATTAGCTGTGACATCGGTTCTTCTCCATCTGTTGAAAGTGGTTCAGGTTGGTAGTTGTCCGAGGTAACATACTCGTCTTCTGTGCAGATCCAATGGCTGCAAAGATTAGTTTCCTCCTCGCTCGTCCAACCTGTTTTCTCCTTACTTACCCTCAGGTCTACCAACCTATTCTTGTGGACGTTGATGTTCTCCACAAAGAATTGTTCATCCGGATGGATCCCTGTCTGGTCTGGTTCCTCCTGGCATGTTTCTTCCTCCAGGAACTTCGCAGTGCATTCTGAGGTTCCTTCCTTAATAATAAATTCATGTAGGTCATAATTAATCACCGACCCCCAAAGATTAAGCAAATCACTGCCAATGATTAGGGTAGCTGTTAGTCTAGGTATTACCAGGGCAATAAAATCGAACTTCCAACTTCCGATCTCTATTACCAGCCTTACCTGGTATTTAACATGTTCCTTTTTCTTGCCAATTGCTGTGCTGCAATACACTCAGTTATTAATTCGTGGAATAGCTGTTCGTCACATATTGATGTGCTGGCTCCTGTATCAATCATCGCTGGCAATTCGATAACCCATACCTTCAGCCTAATCATTGGTGGATTGGTTATTTCCTTTCTTTCACTTGCCTGTCTTCTCAAGGTACCTACATTATATTGGTCAATATTGCCCCTACTGCCACACAGGTCAACTTCCGGGACACAAAGTTGACTTGTACTTAGGTTTCCTGGGTGTTGGAGGTGATTGTTGTTTCTGTATTCTGCGCAGCATCGGTCCTATCTGGCACATTTTCATTCTGTTCCTGTTGACTTACATTATCGGTGTTCCATTGGCTTCTGCCCCTTTGGCGTGAACACCTATTGTATGACAACCTTTGGCTGTTTAAGTATTCCCTACAGAATCGTATGTGATTCACTTGATGGGTACGGTCTCCTGGTCTCCCCCGATCATATCTATGCGTTCTGTATCTCGATTCACCCCTCGGTATTGTGTCGTGGTACCGCTGTCTTGTGTTCTCCATCCTCTCGCCATGATTATGTGGTTGTGGGAAATGGTGTGCCCCTCTCCCCCTTTCATGGGTGCTCCTAGAATTTCTATCTTCTCCCTCACTCTGGTTGTTCGTAGCCGTGCTCCGTTTTAAGATGGGTGAGTTTGGGTGAACGTTCCTATGTCTATACTCATTAGGCAGACCATTTTGTGTTTCGAAGGCTGTCAGCAATTCTATCATATCTGCAAAATCTACTGGCCTCGCAACAATTAACCCTGTTCTCACTGTGTCTGGGAAATGTCTTGTTATGCTGGTAATTAGTTCTGCTTCCGACAAGTTAGGGTCTAATAGTTTTCCTTTGTTGGTTACTTTCATAAAATAATCGACTAGCAATAACCCTTTGGTTGGATCATATCTACCTGTCGCTAGCTCTACCCTAGATTGGTTTTGCTTAGCTGGGCCCCAATACCTTGATAGGAATAAATTTCTGAATGAGCTATACGACTCATCACCAGCTAGTGTTAACCTGAGCCATTCTAATGTCTTGTTTTTTAAGCTTTTCTTAACTATCATCATCCTAAGCTCATTTGGTATCCTTTTCACTTTAAAATACTCTTCCATCTCTTTAACAAACAGTTTTGGATCGTCTCCCTTCTCCTCGTCAAATGTAGGTGGTGTAATTTCATGTAATATGCTGTTGGTGTAACATGTGTTATGTGTTGTGTCATTGTTTGGTTGTGAACCTCTTTCTCTGTATGGTGAGTCAACATTTTGTACATTATTCAAGTAACTCTCATCTTGTACATTACTTACATCTAAATCATCTTGCCTTTGTAGTGCATTCACAACATCATTTACATTAGCCAAACTTTCTTTCCCTTTTTTCATTTCTTCACAAATTGATTTTAAATCATTCTTTATTTCTAAGTGACTCTGTTTCATATCATTTATAGCATCCTGTTGCGAATGCACCACATCAGTCATCGTCTTAATTTTAGGAATTACAATTTGTTCTACAGTTTCATTAATAATGTCTTTCTTTACTACCTCAATCTCTTTCCTTAATTCCTCAGTTATTTCTGCTTTTACATTTGTAATCTTACAGTCTACACTTGCATTACATTCTGTTATTTCCTCTCTACACCTAGCAATTTCTCCTTCTAATACAATCGTATTTTCTCTCATTTCTGATTCTATTTTTCCCATCCTATCTCCTACGATTTCTATCCTAGCTTCTACGGCTTCCTTTGTCTCATTTAAGTTTTTATGTACTAATTTTAAATTAGTTTCCATTACTTTCATATTTTCTTTACACTACTGTCTTCCTAATTCTATTTTCTGTTCTAAGTTCTGTCTTCCTAATTCCATTTTCTGTTCTAAGTTCTGTCTCACTTCCTCCATTTTCTGACCTATTTCTTTTTTATTATTTTCCAAATCCTCTCTCACTCCCTCTATTTTCTGACCTAAACTTTGTTCTATGTCCTGTTTTAATTCTGCCCTATTCTGTTCCATTTTCTGACCTAAACTTTGTTCTATGTTCTGTTTTAATTCTGCCCTATTCTGTTACATTTTCTGACCTAAACTTTGTTCTATGTCCTGTTTTAATTCTGTCCTATTCTGTTCCATTTTCTGACCTAAACTTTGTTCTATGTCCTGTTTTAATTCTGCCCTATTCTGTTCCATTTTCTGACCTAAACTTTGTTCTATGTCCTGTTTTAATTCTGCCCTATTCTGTTCCATTTTCTGACCTAAACTTTGTTCTATGTCCTGTTTTAATTCTGCCCTATTCTGTTCTATTTTCTGACCTAAACTTTGTTCTAGTCTTTCAAACATGATCATTAATAACCTTTGGTCTTTCCCTATTTCAACCTGTTCCTCACTTTCTAATTCTACCTGATAACTAGGCCTATCTGCCCCTTCCCCCACTCCTGTTTCTATCTCTTTTCGCGACATTTTAGTTTCTTTATTTAATTCACTTAGGGTTAAAAGTCCCACTACTTTGCCGCTTCCCAGTATTGCCGCTTCTCAGTAACATAAAAATGAAAATAAACGGTATGTGAAAACAAAAATTTTAGATCCTACTTTTTTTTTCGTTGCTTCGTCCAGTTATGTACGTCTCCTGGGCAGTTGGCTTCGCTAGATGATCTCCGGTGTTTTCCCGCGTTGATTATCCGTTCATCAGTGTTCTGTTGGCGATATCAAACGATGGTCTTATGGCGTCTTCTTTCCTTTTGGTGTGACGATATGGCGTCACTTGATGTTTATCGTGATTTCAATTCCCGTAATTTGCATTCCATCCTAAATTCGAGTTCCACTTTGGGCAAGCCATTTTGTTGCCGTTTTTAATGGAATTATTGGAAAGGGCTGTGCTATGAGACTCGTTTTCTATCTACAAGGTCGTGGTAACAGATGGAATGCATATATCAATGTTTCTTTATCACAATGTATTTATTTATTAACACTTCGATATTTTACACTCTCATCACCATATTAAATACTTAAAAACCTTTACACATTGTTTTAATTTGGTAGAATTTATGCTGGATAAAAGTTTGGTGAAAGTTCCATGTTCACATGCTACCAAAACACGTCTTATCACCTTGAACATATAGACGCTACTGAATTGTTTCTTGGCGTCGCTTTGACACGATACACCGCCATTTTGTCTTCATCCGCCGTATTTATCCGCGCAAATAGTTTTTATTATGGAACACAAACAATTCTAATATTTATACACTTTTAACAAACGATTTTCTATTGGGGTCTAACATTCTGTCTCAATTACTATACTAAAACATACTTTGAATTATACAGGATGTTTCAAAATGAGAATAGCGGTTTTAAGGCTTTGTAGTATTTAAGTTTGTTATAATTATAGACCATACATAAAATGAAAGAGCAACTGAGGTTTTCCTACAAGTGTTCAATGTGAGCACCATTTGTCACACAGCACTCATCCAGTCGATAGGGGGCGAGCTCTTCCCAAACCTTGATCAGTGTCTGGAGTACTGTTGCAACACCTGCTTGAACCTTGTTTCTTAATTTCGGTGTGTCAGCTGGTAGCAGAGGCACATACATACACTAATCCTTTATGAACCCTCAAAGATAAAAGTAGCATGGCATCATATTGGATGAATGTGTAGACCATGGGAAATAAGCTCTGTCATCTGACACCTTGGGGCCATTCCAGTGGTTGGGTGCAATGCCATTTAACCAATTGCATACTGAGTGTTGCCAGTGAGGTGGCACACATCTTGCTGTCAAATAAGGTTCCGTGGGTCAGCTTCTTCCAATTGAGGAAATGTACTTTGTGTACCCAAGAACACTGTTTGTGTTCCTCTTTCATATAGTATACGATTTATAATTGTAAGTTAAATGTAATAAATACTAGAGTGCCCTAAACCACTATATTTATTTTCAAACAGCCTGTATTATTCCAAAAGCAATTTTGTAATCTTGGACACAGAAGAGCTTGCAATGAGCCTTACAGAAATAATATGGATATTTTATACAACTACATGCTCTTAGTTGGCATAAAAACTTATCAACTTCAATTTTAAAGGTTATATTAATAAACTATAGCCCATAAAATTCATTAGATGATCAACAGTTTCATTCCCACAAAACAAAGAGACCACTTATAAAGCTACTAGGGCTAATATTCGTTACTCTTCACTTTTGTGTTGTACTCCTGCACAATCATTCAAATAAGTATTCATATAAACTACTTGTTTTTGAATTTCTAACTATTTTATGTTTTCCGACCTAAGTCACGATTGAAGGTCAACCTGTTCTTTGCTTTTGTTAGTTATGCATGAATATGCTGCTCTAACTACAGATGCATGGCTATTGAATATTTCAGCTATTTATTTGAATGTTTTACCATTTATAAAGCAGCTTGGTGCAACCTGTTGTCTTGTCTCTTTCATTTCCTCAAATTAAACTGTTTAAATGCAGCCAGTTTTAAAACCCTAAAAACACTAAATGCAACACCAGTGCACCAGCTGAAGGAAGAACAATGATCTACTGGGATGATTTTGCTATCAGCTGCTTTGGCCGGCAAATACTTGTTTCACATTCTCTTTTTATAAACAGAGGATAGTTATTGACAATTTGCACCTTTTTCATTAGTAAACAGTAAATAACACTGTATAAACAGGATACTTTGGAATCAACCAGCCTCAGTTTGCATGCATATTGGTCCAGATTGTCTTGGTTAGGAGCTTGACTCCTGATACCAAGGTCACAGGTTCAAACCAAATTGTCCCTGTCCCATACTGCTCTATGTCTGCCCTCCCCTGCAATAGATGCACTGCTCCACATGTGCTGTAAAGAGAGGAAATTAATATCCTGTTAGCTACTGCTCTAACCTGTTGTGTTTTGGCAAGTTTACAAAGTAGCAACAGTGATCTTAGCTGAAAATTCAACGTGTGCATGGTTTTACAGCACATCATGATGACCTTATTGGGGCTTTTAGGGAGACAGTGTTGGCATACAGGACTGTGACAAGGTGAGTAAGAATCTTCAATGTGGAGCATGACCATGTGAAACATATGGCTCTGCTGAGTTGTCCTACTGTTTATGCAGAGAATGTGCAAGCTGTTTCCACACTACTAGACACCAATTAACAGACAATACATGAGTTAGTCTTAGAGGTAGAGAAATTGTATTTAACTTTGTTTGGTATTCTAGAGAACTGCCTGAAAATGTGAAAAACTGCATCTTGGTGGGTTCCCTGGGATTTGCTGGAGGTGCAGCAATGGTTCGACACAATCTTGCTCAAACTCACCTGGAGCATTATGTTTGTGATGGAGACACCTTCTTATAGTGCATTGTGCTAGATGAAACATGGAGCAAGGTCATACAAACCTCTACTTAAGCACCAATCGCATCACTGGAGTCATATGGGTCTCCATGCAAAACATTGGTGTGTTGTACCCCTACAAAGGTGAAAAATATATTGATTCTTGCATACAGCTTGATTGCATCATCCTAACACATACTGTCTCACAGGAACAGAATGCTAGTGCACAGTATTTTTGTTACTTTTTGGAGAATAACCTGAGAGAAATGTTGCAAAGAAACTACACACGTTTTCCCCAATCCTCCAATCATTGTGCAGGATAATGCTTAGGCACACCTTGTAGCTGATCTGTACCATCACTGGGGGGTGGAAAGTGCTTTTCCATCCACCATACTCACTACACTTAAACCACTATGATTACAATTTGATACCAAAAATAAAGGAACAATTTTGTAATGTTCGATTCTCTACTGTTCTGAGATTTGGCAGGCATGAGGGCAGTCTATTAGAAACATTAACAGAACAGGTGCTGCTACAGGCATATTATAACTGACAATGAGTTATAGACAATGCTGAGTACTACATTGAAAGACTGTATAAGTTTCACTCAAATACCCATAAGTGAGTGAGTAGGGTTTAAGGGCCCGTCGGCAGCTAGCTCATTAGGGCCCCAAGTCAAAATGATAAAAAGCAGGGAAAAGCTCACCGGCACTTAGCACACAAGATTAAATATTAAAATAGGAAAGCTAAAACAAATAAAAGGTAAAAAAGTTAAGATGTAGAACTGGTCTAGAGTAAGCATTAAAAAGTAAACACTGATCTTAAAAGCTAAGCAGATAAAAATGTGAAAGTTAAAAATAAAACCACAAAATAAAATATTGTGAGTTAAACCTGCTTACCACTTACCATGTCGTCAATGGTAAAAAAAGCATCATCGGTCAAGCAAATGAGGGAATGGAATTTCACACAGTCTGCCTTGGAAATAATTTAGTGAGGTTATTGTGATGGCACAGAATGGTGAATGTTAATGGGACAATGATCCGTACCAAATAAGTCAGAAAGTGCCGACCAATCAAGTAGAGGTACTAGTGACGAACTACTAAAAGAAAGGTCTAGAGCGGAGGGTACACCATAGGCATTTGATAGGAAGGTAGGCACGCCAGTGTTTAATAGGACTAAGCCGGACATATTGCAAACATCTGCTACAAGGCACCCACGAGCATCCTTAGTGTTGGAGCTCCAATTGAATACCAGTAATAAATGAGCAGTTGTCACTATTAAAGTTACAGCCTAAGTATCAAAATATTATAGTTCCATATCCTTTAACCATGTTTCAGTAATTATGACATCAAATTGACCTTACCTACAGAGTATAACTTATATGTATTCTTTACTACTTTTCCTCAATTCCTCAGTTCAGTGTGCTGTATGCAGTGATATCACAGATATCACGCTCTGAGATCACAGATACCAAAATGAGAAAACAAACACTGTCAATCTTGTGCAGATATGTCTGTTGGGTAGCTAAGTTGGTTACGGGCCAGTCTGCTGATGCCAGTTTGGCATGTAAAAGAACTCCTGCTGGACAAAATTCCCACACAACAAGGGTACTGATATGATCCATGTAATTGAGAGCATCATTATCAAACAATACAATGACAGGAATCAGAAACTGAACATTTCAATGCCATAGCCATGGCATTGAATTTTTCAGTTTCTGTTTCAACCTCTTAAACATTGCCCACACACGGCTTGTGTGTTTAAAAACACCAGCAGTAAGCTTGTTGGCATAAATAAATTATAATAAACAAAATAATTATTTTCTTATCCAAATACAAATGCAAGGTGTAACCCAGTAAACCTAAAGACATACATGAAACATCAGTGTAACTGAAACCCAATGATGTCGGAAACTAGTAGTTCGCTTAGGTTGGCACTGTCATTCCTGCATCATACATGTCATTTTAAGCTGTTGTGATGCAATATTTTTCTATAAAAGTAGGTCTCCATAACAGGAAGAGTGGGTGGTCCAGAGGACATTGCCATGGTAACGTCTACTCCATAAACACTGTTTGAAGCTATTCTCAGTTATTCTACTTGTTTTTTACTATTTTAGAACATCCCATAGTTTTCACACTTCTGCATTTTAAGTATTTTAATTCTATTAGAATTGTACTCATTAATGGGTAATGGTTCCATATCATATATTGTAACCCAGAAGGACCGCTAATGGGGAGGAATCATAATGCAAGTTGTGCCATCAGAAATATATTTGGGGAGAATTCAAAATTTGGGGCATGCAAAAATACTGAAGTTATTGGAGGTGTGTAAACATATTTATGACTATGTTTAATTGACTGAAGTATATAACATTATTTGTATCTTTATTAAATTAAATGTTTGTACCAATAAATAAACAGCAAGGGTAATTTTAAGTATGATTCATATTGTATATGAATATATTGAATGAAGTATAATATACAGAGAGAGCCAAAAACCTTCGAACCAGCTGCATGGTGTTTTGCCCTTCCATATCCTCGGCACTTATTGCCATTTATTGCTATCAGAGGAAAGCATGGATGAAACCATACAAGATTTTCAAAACTAACAGAGAGAGCCAAAAACCTTCGAACCAGCTGCATGGTGTATTGTCCTTCCATATCCTCGGCACTTATTGTCATTTATTGCTATCAGAGGAAAGCATGGATGAAACCATACAAGATTTTCAAAACTAATTTCAAAGGGTTTACAAAAGGAGATGCCACTTTCGATCATGTTTCTGGCAATCTCCTTAGGAAATTATCCATCACTTGCCGTAGTTCACATTGAGAAATGCTGGCAATTTCTTGCCAGATATTTTGTTTCAATTCTTCCAGGCTGTGTACCTTTGTCTTGTACACTTTAAGTTACCCCAGAGATAGCAATCACAGCGAATTAGGTTGGAGGACCAAGATGGCCACAAATGAATACCAATAACTCTGTCTTGGAACGTACTTTCAATTGCTCTCATCGAAAGATTGGCCTTATGAGCTGTTCCAGAGTCTCATTGAAAAAAGGCAAAATTATACCTTCTCTCTGTTAGTTCTCTAAAAATATGGGGGCAAAACTGTATTCACCTATGTACAGGCATCAACTGTTGAGTGGATAAAAATTTAACCTATAACTTTCTCCACTAATGGCGCACCATACACAAATTTTTTCATCATTAAGGGGCACTTCATGAACAAAATTAGGGTCAGTAGGCTCCAATAACGATTACTTTGTGTATACACATTATCCATTAAGATGAAACCAAACCCTGTCCGTGAAAAATATTAACAGTGGGCCTATTTTACCATTGTGTACACTACTGGGAGTCCACTCACAAAACATGCACCTAATTACAAGATCAGCTGGTTGAAGAGCATGTGCCAGAGTTATTTTATATGGTTCTAACTACAACAATTTAGTAGCTGTTTGTGCAAAGCCATTTAAAATGCCTACCTATTGTGAAAGATGCCTAAATGACTTTTGGAGGGAATTCTCCAAACAATGACCAATGTCATCTATGTTTCTCCGGTAAGCTGTTCTCTAGATTTCTGTGCCTGAACAATTCCTGTGACCTGAAATTTATTGTGAAGTTCAGATTGCTGTATGGCCGGGACTTTCACACTTGGAATTCCTTTGCAAATTACACTATCTCTTGGCAAGCTTAGTTAACACACACAAATCATAAAAAAAACACACTGTGTGGTAGAAAACATATGTGGAGCCACAATTGACTTTGTTTTTACAGGACAAAACAATAAATCACTCATAATAAATGAACCACATCACATCACCATCAACTCAATACTGCAGAGCAAACCCAAGTCAGCAGCAGCAGTGCATTATCATGTTTTCTCATGCCCAGTGGAAAAACACTGCACAGCCCATTTCAAGGTTTTTGCTCTCTTGTTAAGTAGGTATGTTAGATATGTACAGAACATATGGCATTACTACTATATGCTTACTACAAGTATATTCGTCTATGTAACAGACACATTAGAATACAATGAAATACCAAATGCAGCATCTACCAAATGGTTTATTGGTAACTGTTTGCTGTAAATATTATGGTTTATTTTACTGGTTTTAACTATCTCATTATTTAAGCTCTTATTGTTTATCAGTATCACAATACCTACTATAGTACCTACAAGGCCGTGAGGCTTTCTATTTTCATAAAAAAAATGAACTAAATAGTTGATAGTCAACTCTGAGTAAAATTGGGGATTAATGTGCCATAGTGTTTTGAAGGGATGTCGACCCCGGTAACTCAGTACGGTATAGAGGTGGAAAAGACTTTGTTAGGGAATCCAGGTTAAGTGCAGTCTTCAGTTAACAAGGAGTAGTTGGCAATCACTGGGTTTCAGATACACTGATGTTTTGGGTATACACTTTTCCATCACTTCACAGTTGCAGCCTTCACTGCCACAAACCTCCGCTTGTAAAAAACATCCCTCGGCTATGCTTTGTGGCTTAGGGCCTTCAGTATATCTCCCTATAGTTGCAATTAAATACATGTAAACCTTGTGCATCTATGGAAGGATGAATATGTGCATTACATTGCAATTCTGGGACCATACTCTACATGAAACTGTAACACTTTAATGTAATAATCAACACTATCACAACTATGCTGCATAAAGTGTGGGTTACCTCCTAACTAAATTTAGTCCTCATGTGAGGACTTTGATATGAGGGATCCTATTAAATGACTGGATTATGATTGCATTTCTTCAAAAAATGTTATATTGTAGGCAATACGCTCGTTCATTACAATAGAAGCCTAACTTAATGCTATTATTCTATACAATAGCAGCCTGGGAAGAGAAAAAAGCATTAATTTGATGCAAGGATTGTTAACTCCTCAAAGAATAATAAAACAATATGGAGTATAATAAAATGTTAAACTCACAGCTCTAGACCTGCCACTAGAAATAATATATCCCTAACAGGATATAATGTATTTGTAAAAAATCCAGCTGGCATCGCTAACATCCTCAAACACTTCAACACTGTTGTGGATAGAGTAATATTGCCACAAACTGGCACTAATAACAATATCCACCATCCTGAATTGATCAGAAATGGAATTAGCATCTTCCTTAAACCAGTGACGTGCAAAGAAAAATTGAATTCATAAAATCTATAATATACTGCTTCTGGGCCAATCCTGATGAAGTGCCGGATTATATGGGATAATAGAATGAGCTGAGGCCAGGCCGCTATATACAGGATAACTGGCAATACTTACGTTAGCAAATCCTGAGTAGGTGCAAAGTTATCCTGAGTTGGTAAGTAGTGGTTCAAGAACGTATGTTAAAGTCGCTGGGGCCAGCCACCGCTTGTTATAAGCAACTTCACTTTTTCAAGTATATATGTGTATCTATAACCACATATATCAGTATAACTACCATATCCTGAGTGTGAATTATTGTCAATTACGTGTATTGGTACAACTTGTGGAGTAGAATGCTACATATTCACGAATAGCGATGTCAAGTGTTTTAGCAGACACGCAATGTTAACCAATATAACAAATAGTAGATTACAAACCGTTTCACATCCAGCCTCACTAAATGAAGTTTCATAAAGCTAATATTATGAAATATTATGTTGTGTGGTACTCTTCCACACACTCCGACTATGTGGGACGAACAATTAATTGCCAAGAACATATTAGTTTGTGGATACTATCTACTTTGTAAATAGTTTACGTACCTGATCTCTGCAACAATTCCGTTTTATCCCAAGATGAAACATCAAAGATATATAAAACGTAATTTTCAACACAAGTGAAAATGTTATATGAAGGTATAGAAATTCGGAAGCCAGCTTAGAAAGAGAAGCCGTGTTATCCATGCGGCCGTGCAAGGTAACTAGAGAAGCAGCCGTGGTGTGTTATGCCTTTGTCTTCATACTTAAAGAAATGCTGTTCAAGAGAAAGATGTTGAGAATGTTTACAATAGTGTGTGCTGCTAAGGTTAGAATGACATTTATTTAAGGTATGGGTAAGTGTAGGTCAGTGTAGGTCGTTTGTACCTGGCCGTGTACGCGAAACAACGAAGTATTGGCGCATGCTACTGGTAAGTAGGGGAAGTATTGTATTCCACCCAAAAATTCGATGTCGAGATTTCACCGGAAATACATGTTTTAAGGCCTTCTGAATCCAAAAAAAGCATTTTTAGAAAAAGGTCAGTGTGTGTGTCTGTCAGTCTGTGGGCAGCATAACTCAAAAACGAAAAGTCGGTTAGAAACCAAAGTTGGTATTTAAATTTGTCTTTCAACGATGCGACACGAAGATTTTGGAAGAAAATAGCCCCACCCTAAACTACCCTTTACATGGAAAGTTTTTGGAAAATTTTGATTTTCTTGAAAATGGCTCTAACGATTTTGATTAAAATGTCACATGTTTGAGATATTTGTATGACAAATGAAATGTATATCTTGAATTTTCTGGCTATAGCTCATGTAGTCGTATTTACTCTGGACGACTTTTGCATAACTGGTAAACCGTTAGAGATAGACAAATTCTTGCTGTACAAAAGCTGTAGATCTTGCTAAAATACACAATTTATGTCAATAAAATTTCTTGTAGGATGAACCATTTCGGAGATATTCCTTGTTATGTGTGGGAGTTTCAGAAAACAGAACTTTAGCGAAATGCAACAACGTTGTTCATTTTTTTATATGTTAATCATGCAAAGAGAACGGAATCTCAAAGGTCAAAAAGATTTGACTGTCGCACAAAGCCTGCTGTATTCTAATATCTCCCTTGCACCTACAAGGAAATAAGCAATAAGATAATTTGTACGAATGTTTATCTTAACTAACATGGAGATATAGGAATAAGAGTTTGTTAGAATGGTTAGTGCAAGAGTAGAGAAAGTCATGTGAGTGCAACACATCAGAGTTTTTTCCTTACACTGGATGTGAAATCTGGTGTGGGTGCCCAGCGAATTCTCATTGCGCATGCGCCAGAACTTCCAGAATATTTCCCGAGCTGGTTGTGAAGTCTAGTGTCAGTACCCAGCGAATTGTCATTGCGCATGCATAACGATTTAACATGTAATAAGTAGAAGTGCTTTATTCCAACCAAAACTTTCATACCAAGTTTTAAACGGAAATAAATGTAATGCAAACCAATAAATTGAATATCTGGAAAATAGTTAACTCTACCAAAAAAAGTATTTAATATAAAATGTGTACTTTAACGAGACCTACACTTTTTCCTTGTATTTCGTGCATCTCTTCCAACTCGGCAATTGTATAAAAGTCATTCAGAATAAACAGCATTTCAGAGACTATTCACAGAAAAATCAACATATACATTTCACTTGTCCTGGGAATGTCTTAAACTTATGGTATCATAATTAAAATTGTTAGATATTTTTGAGAAGATAAACATTTTAAAAGAAATTCCATGTAAAGGGCAATCTGAGGCGGGGGATTTTCTTGAAAATATTCGTGTCGCATTTTGGGAAGATGCAAAACTATATACCAAGTCCGGTATTTAACCGACGTTTTGTTTATGTTTTATATTGTTCACTCCATCCACACGCGGACTTTTTTTTCCTTCGAAAATTCGATGTCGAATTTTTTTATTATTTATTTATTCAGGGGAGTTCATAACGTGTATTTCCACCCGAATGCCAGTCATACGCTGCGATACGTATTTAAGGTGTTGAGTAACAGTTCTAATACTAACATATCACTACCCAAATTACTAATACACACATAAATGCATGATTGCTGAACTAGTTACGTTTATGCAAGGTCTTTGCATCTTCGGTTGGCAATAACCCATCCATCGCTTCGACTAGCCGATCCGCGCATGCGCCAATACTTCGTTGTTTCGCGTACATGGCCAGGTACAAACGACCTACACTTACCTTTTTGGTTTAATATAAATGGAACGCCACAGACAGTCGACGCATCAGTCGCAGTGATACCTTCCACGAGGAGACTTCGACAACGCCACTGAGGATGTTTACCGCAGTTGTAAACGAAACGTCTGGAAGACAGGTCTCCAGCAGACCACGGCATAATAGCCCGGAAGATACTTCATTCTACAATTTTTGGTTTACGTTTTACACAATTCTAAGCTCATGATTTACTTGGCATACAACTATACGATCATTAAATCGGTTGTAATTTGGTATCGGTGGAAAACTCATGGTAATGCGCATATATAACATTGCCTTATTGCACAACTGCGAGGTATACACGTAATTGACTGGTAAAATACACAACCCTGACACGAACTTCCGTGACGTCACCTCGGGCGCGTTACGAGCATTCGTGATTTACACAATATGTAATAGAGCTCTGCAACTTAAAAGAGCAAAAGAACCTGCTTCTGGGGTCTGCCTCATGTTCAAGAATCCTGAGATCGTATCTGAGTGTGAGTTATCTGGATAAGGTGTGTATACATATTATATATATTCCTTTTTTTATCCTAAGAAGATACGTGTCTGGTAACTTGAATGTGCACGCAGCTTGGGCTCGTTTGGGCCTTTCCCGTATTTATTCACTGTCTGATACGACCTACCAAGTTAGAGGAGGTTACACCTTAAACATGTTATAAGAAATAGAAAGGAATTGCTGATGGCTACAGGAAAAAGATACATTAGAAATCAAGAGTTTGATGATTTCTTTAGGATACATAGTGACAGTGACAGGCATATTTTATTTACAGGCCATGGTTATGAACTTTTTGATATTATGCCTTTGCGATACAAGTAAATCATCTTTTTAGAAATTATTCCGGTAATAGAGGAATTGTATAGCCCCTGCACCTCGCTTCAAATTTTCCCTACATTTACAACCTTCCACCACACCTCAGTACAGTAACACATGATTACGGATATTCTTTAGAATGGGTGACGCGAGAACTTGGTCAGAATTTCGGCTAAGTCCAACTTGGCAGTTGCCGAAGTTGCTGTGTTACTGCAGTGTTAATTCAGCGCTGCCAACAGCACTACTATCTATTCATTCTAAGGTTGATCCGCGCGAAATTGAACCCAGGTGGCCAGTGCACAGTTATAATGTATTCTTCCGCCATTCGCGCCAGAAATAGTCGCAACACAACCACGTGGTGAGTGCATGCAGTACGTAATAGAAAGGAAATTATACCTTATTCCGCCAATTTAAAGAGTGACTAACATGTAACTATAGAGACATTAAGATTATAGAGACAATTATAGAGACAATTTATAGAGACAATAAGATTGATAGTTACAACAAAATAAACGATGCACATGTCATAATTATAATAATTAACTTTAATAAAAGGTGGTTCTTCTAAAATTAGGCAAGTCTGGATCAGCATTAACCTGTTGTAGCACTTTGTCAATTGTTGGCGGTTCATTTTTAAAAAAGAAATTGTGCACTGTGACACGAATTGCGTTTTTAACAAACTCGTCACATTCTTGCATGGCGTATTTTACACGCTTTCGTTTTCCCCGAGTGTAACCACTTTTACCGTTTCAGCTTTTTCTTTACGAGCACTGTTTATACTGGTACTCGAAACACCGGTGAACTCAGAAGTTAATTTCACTACTTCTTTGATGGGAACAGTTGGATATTTCTCACACAACTTATAATACACGTTCAACACTATTGTTTTTTCACCATTAGTCAATGGGTTTCCCGCCTTATGCTTTGCATAAGTCGACGAAGACGCAACAGCAAATTCACCGCGGCCGTCCGCCATGATTCTAAATAGAAACTGCTGGTTGTAAACAATACTCTGGATATCAGGTAATTCCACGAGTTGCATGTTGGGACTTGTAGCTCTGTTTATCAGTATACATCAGCGTTAATCAACCTCTCAGGTATTTGTGTAGAATATTATATTATTTAACGATAAATTCATTCTAAAGCTCAGATTACTAGGATGGGACTACTTCCCTGCACGCATTGCTACCGTGTTGTCCAACGGTGCACTGATCACGTGGGTTTGTTTTGACGCGGACAAACCTAAGACTGAACTTGGTGTATTTCATCATGAATTTGTTGCCAATTATAAGTTTGAATGTTATAGCGGGACCCAGCAGTATGTTAGTGACCTTGTTCGAAGCAAGTTGTGAGAGTGTCATGACTCGCTTCATTAGCATAGTAGATTTAGCGCCTCTGTACTATAAGGAGGAATGCATGCAATTTCTTTACGATGAGGGCTGCTGAGAACTCGAATGCTATATAATATAAAATCCCAGCGCTTGGGGCTCCGTAAATTGATTTTTCTCCACCCGAAAATAAAAAAAAAATAAATAATGAAAATAATATAAATATACTAATAATATAAGAAATATAATACATCTTATAATATATATAAATAATATATATGATTTATATAATAATATTAAATAATAATGTAAAATAAAACAAGTAAATAAAAAAAAAAAGAACGAGCCAGCGTCTCCTCGACCCAGTAACAAGGCAATAACGGTCATGTACACAATAATTTCCACAATAATAGTATGGAGTCGCGCTGGCGGTATGTCTGTGGCGGCAACGACGCGCGAGTGCATTTGTGATCAGAGCTTCACGGGTGATCAGCCGTGTTAAATTTAAGAAGGTCGAGCTTTCGGCCATTATACACTCCATGGCCATTTTCAGGCCACATAATTTTCGGGTTGTTTTTCAATGTTTATGAGGTCAGACTAAGAGCCTCAAGAACAGAAAAGCATATTATGTTATCACTTTTCAAAGTTTTACAATTAAAAGAGAAGTGTGGACATTAGGAAGCTATTAACATGTAAGATACTTAATGAATGTGTTTACTTTATTCGTACAAATATTTGAGTCAACCTACAGACAGTGTCAGTCTCACTTCACTTGCTTCTTATCTGGATGCATTTCAAACACCATCGTCTTCATTATTAATAGTTTCCTGACTAGCATTTAAACAACCTTTCAATGAAAATTTGCATGTCATCTGAAACAGATATTTCAAACAGATAAAGATATTAAATGTAATAAATTTCAAATCCAATTGGAGTTGATGAGAGTTGAAAGCTCAGTGACAAATCTCAACTAACGTCCAAATTGCCCTGGTTTGAATGAAATTTTACGTGTGCATTTTTTTTTTTTTTTTTTTTTATTAACGTCCTCCAACACTGTGTCATATCGGACGAATGAATGAAATGAAATGGGTGAAATGATGCTCAAATGAGCCCGAGGTCCGTGGAGCTTTAAGTTACCCAACATTTGTCTTCTCAGGGTAGCGAGAACCTCAGAAAAAAGCCTTACCCGGATAACTTACCCTAAGCGAGATTCAAACTCGTGACCTCTTGAAATTGAGGCAGACACGCTAACGCTAACCATCACGCTACCATGGCGGGCATTTTACATGTGCATGACCACACTAAATGTAATATATTTACATCCCTATAGGGGACACGGAGGGTTCATGGTTAAATATTTTCCAATTTAACTGAAAATTTGTATTAGAGTAATTTTGGAGCATATAAGTTTATTTTCTGCCTCTGCTTACACAGCTGGTCTGCAGGTGAAGATCTCCTAAACAATAACTACCCAACACATACATTTTGCACTCTGGATAATAACATTAGTAGTGACAACACTAATGTACCCAGAACTATACTAAACCCCAGCCTAACAGCCTATGAATGGCCCAGGATTGCCGCCGAGCCTCTGCCCACTACAAGCTTCATGAGTTGGGTGCAGTACTGGAGTGTGATACATGTTCTGCGCCCCAAACCCTTCTGCTTAGTTATGCGGCCTTCATGACCTGGAATATACCCAGAACAATGTGGAAAATTAAAGCAGCAAACTGGGATGATCGAAACCAAAGTATTGTTCCAAAAGTTCAAATATTATCAACAATTCAACGTTGGAAATTACGGAAACCATTCTAGTTGCACCTAAACAAACCATTCCTGCAATCAAACAGAAACTGAATAACAACGTAAAAGGCTAGAAAAGTTTGGATGAAATAAGAAACCACTGAAGCCAAGATAATTTACAACAAAGTTAAGGCAAAATATAGACAGAATCTCCTTAACACAAAAACAGCAAGCTGTCAACAGTTTGTAACTTCAATTTTCTTAAACGCTAACACCCCTCTTCAACAATGTGGAACAGATTCATAGCAATAGAGGGTATAGGATACAGCAAAATAAATGAACTCAGAAATGAAAATGGCAATCAAATTATGGACAACCTGGAGAAAGCACAACTACTAAACTGCCATTTTAGTAAGAAATCCAGTAAAACTTCATAACCAACTGAACTATATATACATGAACAATACCTCACATGTAATTTTGAATTGCTCTTCCATTACAAAGATGAAGCTGACATACTCTTACGAAGAACTTAATTTAGTTTTATAAAACTTACATGATTTGGTCACTGAAAATCCATAATGCCATGCTACAAAATGACTGAAGAGCTTCTCAGCACATTAGTAATATCTGGGAAATGGGAATATTTCCGGATTCCTGGAAAACAGCCATTATAATACTAATACCATTATGATTGTATGCTGCCCCAGTTACAACAGATTTTACATGCTTAGACATGGAAAATGGTCCAACAACATTCAACAGAAGAATTCGAACCCTGAATATTTCCAGTATAGCACCTAAATGAAGAAACCAGCTTTCTAACTTTTTATTAAGTTTTGGGAAACACTTTGGTTAGTTTTGTGTGTAACCAAATGATTGTGTTTCTTATTACTTGTAGCCAGATGACCTATAAAAGGAAAGGAAATAGAGAAAGCGGTTACTAATAAATACTTAACCCCCCTAAAAAATGCAAGACATAGACCCATTTCATTAGCATCTTGTCTACTAAACTGCTTGAAAAATGGTTTAAGAAGACAATCATGGAGACTTGAAAACACAACCCTGTTAGTCTTATCAGTATGACTTCAGACCTTCAAGTGCCATACTTCATGCTTTATTTGTTTTATTCAGGAAATATATTTACGAATCCGTAGAAAGAAAATGACAATTGCAGTGATGATAGACTTGGAAGCTGAATTTGGCACAACACTTCACAAATCTGTTTTCACAACACATGACACTTGGAAATAAAGGTAAAATGCTCAAACTCCTTTTGTGTTTTACGGGTAGAAAAATTCAGACTTCTGTGAACAACCAATTGTCTAGCCTACATAAAATGTATAGTGGGTGTCCACAAGGGTCCGTGCTTAGTCACACACTGTTTAATATCATGCTTTTTGATTTTCCCAAGATGCTGTCTCCAAAAGCTAACATCGGTATCGATGTATGCTGATGACATCCTGATATGGTCTACAAAGACCCAAGTAAATTAATAACCATGATGCAGAAAGCATCTCATAGTATCAGTAAATGAGCACAAAGGTGTAATTTAAATATTTCTAATACAAAACTGAATGCACTATCTTCACTGGAAGATGCACATTAAAAATTATACACCAAAAATCCTCTTGAATGGACAACAAATACAGTACAACAGCACACCCCAAGTTCTAGTAGTTAGCTTAGATGAGAAATTATACAAAGCTCATGTCCAAACCCAATGTAGCACACCATTAAGGTTATTAAAAATTGTAGCTAGTAAAATGTGAGAGGCTTACATATTGTTTTACATTGCCTACATGAGAGCAAACCTAATATATGGCTGTAAAATATGGGGCAGTGCAGCAAGAATACAGTTACAAAAGATTCAAGCCATTCAAAATGTAGCCTTGAGGTTGTGCCTGGGGGTGCCAAAAACTACTCCAATAAGCGCCATAGAAATAGAATGTAATGTAATGCCTACTCATCTTTATATGAAAAAAAATGGATTCCATACCCGAGTACATGTAGCTGCCCAATGTAATAGCAGATGTTAAAATGCTGAATGAAATATCTCTATGGAAATGATTTACTGCAAAATCTAAGATTAAGTAACCATGTGCTTACAGTAAGAAAGACCCAGAATACATGCTGCAATTAAGTGCTTGCGAATAAACTGCCAACAATTATGAGCGATACCTGCACATCTACAATGATGGATCCCTTAAGCTCAAAAATAATACTGCATGAGCAGGACACTATACCAGGCAGCAAATATATATAATTACCATACACATCATACTCTAAACTGGACACAGAATTACCGTCTATGATGGAGCTCCCCAATATATCTGACAAGTACACAGCAAACAGGTTTGCATTTTTACCGACTCTCTAGCAGCAATATATAGTATAAGTAAATATAAGCCAACATACTCTTATCGAACATCATCGGTGCAAAAGATGTTGTTAGACTTAATACAGAAGGGAAAAGAAATACAGCTACAAAGAATTCCTGGACACTGTGGAATACCAATGCGATAGCATATGAAGCTGTCAAAACTGCTGCAACATTACAATATATGACTTTCAAAACAGAGAACTCTACTAACGGCAATAAGACTCATTAACAACTCAATCACAAATGAACACATGGCTAACATCAGCATATGCATCAAAACTTGCAACAACTCTTGAAAAAAAGAATCAAATTATATAAATGATGTAATATATGTATATACACACAGCTTTCCAAGGAGCGTCCATAGGACGCTGATGACTTAGAAGTTGAGCGCCCTTAAACTCACGATCAACTCAATCTAGGTGCGTCCATGTGTTGCTTCAAGATCCAGAACAGGACACGCTATAACCAGAAACTAGTTATATAATTTTCTCTTGACAGAATCGCCTATGTGTCCACTCTTTAAGATTCATAAATTCATGTTATACTCACAATGTCTAAATGGATATGGTGACCTCTATGTTAATAAATAAACAAACTGTAGTGAGGATCCTGTTCATACCTAATTGTGGTGTACAGCTCCCTCTGTTAAACAGTTATTACTAAACTCATTTTTATTTCAAAAATGTCCTTGACTTGGTGCATTTTGAACCCATTAGACTAAAAAGCATTCTCGTGAGCATTTAGATAAGTTCACTTGTATTTACATAACTTTCTCTACCATTGGCAAACCATACTTCTGCTTCTTGTCTTCACATTAATTTATTCACAATATATATTTGCGTAGGCATGAATGAAACTTACGGTGTGCTTCATTACAACAAATGGGAGATCAGTATTAAATGTTAGTTTCTGGTAACAAGTTATTGCAATGGAAAAAGAAAAAATAGGGAGGAAAAGCAAGAATTGCAAGCTTTAATGTATATTGATTAGATGACAGTTTCCATGGTATATTTCAATGTGGAAGGGGGAGTGTAAAACTAAAAACAAAGAGAGAAGTTCTCATTAAGCTGAATTACATGTGGATAATTAACAATAAACAGAAGTGAACTAATAAAAACAGAAAGAGCAGTTTTATATTTCTTGCTAGTATCACCATTGATGATACTAGGCAGTAAATACAGGAATCAGATGCCAGAATAAGAAATGTGTAGAAGGAATGTATATATAAGCTAATTTAATGCATGCAATACTATATACAACGTGTGGAATAGAACACTAGTCACAAAATGTGTTAAAAAGAAGAAATATTGACTATGGAAATGCTTTATGTTATTACAAGTTTTGTTTCATAAAAAGCATATATTACGTTGATATCTACATTCTTTCTGTAATAAGGTTATGTCAATCCTCTAAGGTTTCCTTGGAAATAAAAGTGTGCATTAATAAATCAAATAAAGAGTACTTCGTAGATGCATTACAGAAAAAAATATGCTATCAATTCACAGACATACAAAGTTAGCGACAGATCAAAGGAGTCAGTCGTTTCAAACAAAACATGTCCTTTTTTGGAAGTGTAAATGAACCTTTCCGTTATTCTGGACTAGCAGTTTGGTGTTCTGGGATTATAATGCTTCTTGTTTGAAGGTCAGATAAGGAAGATATAGCTTTGGTCACTCCTTTCTGTGTAGGGTTTCTTTTATAGCAGAATTACGGCTTGAGGACAACAGAAAGTGATATGTGTAGGATAGTGCCTGCAGGACTGAGAGTGCCAACCTAAGGAATGCAGTGAAATTCACTAGTTAGGCCAGATTTTAAGTAGTTGTAATATAGATAAATAACATAACCCATTATTTAATTTTGCAATGCGGGAAAGTCTTACAGTGTGTCAAAATAAGTCTTACAGTGTTTGAGACTCAGTCAGTGAGTATGTCAGTGGGTAGATGACTGAATTAAAGACTGCTACAAAAACTGTTCTGCATGTTAATTTGTGATAATGGTGAAGTTACAGCATGGGATTGAAGATATCATGGGTTTGACTCAATAAGCAAAATCCCAGCAGAGATGGGTAAATTTTCACCCCACCAGTGATTTTGCAGCAAGAATTTCCCCCACTAATATATTTCGGGGGGTGGTTTATATAACGAGACAAACATTGAAACATACAATACTAAAATGCTTTTCCTCTACCAACTTTTAGTGATTTCACACCCTGGTTTGACTCCCCAGAGAGGAAACCATCTGGAAGTGGTCAGAGGGATTGATGCATGTTGGAGAATCACCATGTGATCGGCAGCAGAGCAGGTCGGAAGCACCCCATCCATTAAAAAAAAGGTTCATATCGTGGAACAAAGTAAAGTAATAGAACTAGTTCTCATGAACAAAGTGACAGTGAAGTAAGTTAACTACCAGCCAAATCTCAACCAAATATGTGAGTTAGAGTGAACATTCAACCCGACATATAAATGAAAGTGAAAACTGAGTATATCAGACAAGGTCATTATTCTTTTGGGCACTTCCTGAAAATATGTCAATTACAATTGAAGCTGTTTACTGCTCCATATATAATGAGTCCAAGAGTAAGTTTGCACTTAGATTTCTGATTTCTAAAATCAGTGAGACCACATTTCACTATATTTTTTAAACCTAGAGCACTTAACTACGTTTTTTTCCATCCTGCAGGAATAGTAGAATTACCCAGAAAATTACGAATTTTACCCCAGCTGATGCCATTCTGGCAGTCACATTACAAAAGGTGATTGTTTCTGGAAGAAAGTGAAGTATTAACTAAAACTGAGTTATAAAACTAATTATACAAGATGCTGACATGGAGCAAACACATACCAATTATGTTTAGGTCATAAGGTCAAGAGCACTTTTATCTTTGAATACCTTCAGAGAAATTTCTACTTCTGATGAATTTGTACATAAATCCCTCTAACGAAGGAAAAGTTTAATAAATATGTATGACATTTAACCGCATATGAAGGAATGTGATGGGTGAAATTATGCTTAGATGAGCCCAGGATCCATAGAGCTTACATTTACCCAACATTCTCTTTTTAGAACCCTTATCCATGTAATGTACATTAATCGAGATTCAAACACAGGAACTCTTGAATGAAAGGCAAGCATGCTACTCCCACACCACACATAGATAGTACTTTAACAAAAAGGCGCAAGGAGCACCTTGTCAGGGTGGAACTGGAAATGCTTCCTCGACACACCTCAGACTCCAGACAGGAACTAGTTCCAGCGAACTAATGTGTTTCATCCAACACTACTTCTTACTCTCATGAATTAAATAATGCCTTTTCAACTGTGACAAGGTGCAAAAACTCTTATTGCAAGCTTTACATTAGTGTGGCTTCTTACCTTCATCAATAAAAGTATGTACTTTCAAATTTCCCAACTGAGTACAGCTCTTATTGCAAGTTTTATATTAGTATGGCTTCTTACCTTCATGAATCAATGAATGTACTTTCAAATTTCCCAAATCAGTAAAGCTCTTATCGCAAGATTTACAATGGTGTGGTTTCTTACCTTCATGAATCAAAGAGCGTGTTTTCAAACTGTTCAGTGACTGATATTTGAATTGCGGTCGAAAGGTTGGCTAGCCTGTTTTGATGGTTGCCAAGTGAGGTAACTATGTACTATGTAAACAAAGTTGTAATGATCAAAAAGGATACAGTCCATTTTATTACCATGACGGTAATATTTGGTCCTCCGGGCCGGACACTGCTATAGATTGCCAGCAAACCGTATAGTAATTGAAAATATTGATACGCACTTGTAATGTACATAATGGAAACCATCTTATTTTCTTCACGCCAGTATCAAGAAGGAAATCGAAGCGGCCGGAGTAATTACTAATGCAACATCAGCACCAGGCAAGAGTGATTGTATAAAAGGTTAGCCATTATCTAGTTACTAGCTATTTAGCCTACGTTGACTGGCTTTCTGTATTAGTAACATTGACTCATTGCATTATATCTTCTATAATTAGTTCCATACCATTCCTTTGTTCACTTTTCATTGCTGTCCTTCACTCGATATTTTATTATAACACTTTGGTGGAACAAACTGGATCATATTTATTGCTGTGGGACTAATATTATGGATGAACAAACTAAGAAGCTATTAATTACGAAACGAGCCGTGGCGAAAGTAAGTCTTACTCGCCTTGCCAAATTTGTTAATGAATTTCAAACTGGCTCAGAAAGTTATTCAATTGAGGTAAGAGTCAAGGAATTGCCTAAAATTAGGGATAAACTTGAAGAGGCACAATCTCAATTACTATTGTTTGAAAATGTTGAGAGTCATTCTGCTGACAGAGAAAGTTTTGAATTGATGTACTTTAGCTTAGAAGCAACGATGGCTAAATTATTAGCTCAAAGTGCAATGTAAATGTTAGCAACAGTTCTATTAGCCCTCCCTTGTCACATACAAGGAGCGCTATGAAGGCAATAAAACTGCCAACTCTTAAAATACCTTCATTCAATGGTGATATAACCAACTTTAAGCATTTTATTAATACCTTTGAGAGCCTAGTTGTTAACAATGAAACTTTAGATGATATTCAGAGGTTTCACTAACTTCTCTCTTCACTAACAGGAGAAGCATATAATTTAATAGCTAACATTCCTGTCACAAGTTGTAATTTCAAGGTTGCATTGGAAACTATTAGCAATCGTTATGACAATTTAAGACTTATTGCTTCAGGTCATCTTGCACGTTTGTTGAGTTTACCCGCTGCTCACAAATCATCTGCAAAGGAACTTAGGGCCTTAATAAATCAAACCATGAGTAATTTAAATGCAATCAAGGCGTTAAACATAGAAATTCCATTGGAAGAATTGATAGTATCTCAACTAGTGTTAGATAAGTTGGATGTAACTATAAAGAAAGAATTTGAAAACACATTAGATTCAAATAACTTTCCTGCATTTAAGGATCTTATTACATTTCTAGAAAGAAAATGTAAATCGCTTGAAATAATCAATCCAAAATGGAATACAACTTGCTCAAGCATGTCAAATGTTAACACACAGAAAGTTGTAAATCGCAAACACAAATCCAGTTTTCAACAGGTTTATGCTGTTACAGCCTTAAACTGTGCATATTGTAATTCTTCACATGCCTTATCAAAATGTAAGGCATTTTTTCAGGCTCCTGTATTAGAACGCAGATCTTTTGTTAAGGATGCCAACCTGTGTTTTAACTGCTTACTCTCTGGTCATACAGTCAGAAATTGTAAATCATCGAATTGTCGCACCTGTGGTAAAAGGCACCACACTTTAGTACATTTTTATGCTTCCAAACAGCAATACAGTTCCAGTAACAATGAAGGTTATTCAAGTCATGATCCCTTGCACACAGATAATGGTGTAAATAGCTACTGTGCATTGAAATTTGAACCTCGTAAACACATTTTGTTGTCTACAGCATTGATTAAGGTTAAAAATCACAAGGGTATTTGGCAGACGTGTAGAGCTTTGCTAGATACCGGTTCTCAGTCATGTTTCATATCAGAGGCCTGCGCTCAGAGGTTAAGACTTAAACGACATCATGATCCTAAACCTGTTCAAGGAATTGGCAATACAGTTTCAGAAACCAAACATGGAATTTGCATCAAAATTGGATCATTTGTAACTGACTTTGTTATGTAAGTAGATTGCTTAATTTTACCCAAGGTGACAGAAAATCTGCCTGCAGAGAAAATTGACTGTAGTAATTGGAAATTACCTAGGAATATTTCATTTGCTGATCCTAAATTTCATGAGCCTGGAAAGATAGATATTCTGTTGGGAGCAGAAGTCTGTTCATACATTCAGCGCCATGGTATATTACATCGTGATAATAATCATCCTGTTTTAATGGAAACAGAGTTTGGTTGGGTACTTGCAGGAAAATATTCAGACTATGGAAGATCCTGTAATATTCCACGGCGGCCGGTAGTATCATGTTTCGCTAAGACTGAAGTCAGTATACAGCACCAATTGCAGAAATTCTGGGAGATTGAGGAATTGAATGACACTCCAAAAACAATGGATGACAAAGCATGCGAGGCTCATTTCACTCAAAATACAGCAAGATATTTGTCAGGAAGATTTGTGGTTCGACTTCCATTTAAAGAAGATCTTAAGAAGTTAGATGAGTCTAAGAAGATGGCCGCAAGAAGATTACATCAGTTAGAAAGAAAACTAATCAAGAACCAAACATTGAAGGAAGATTATGTGCATTTTTTACAAGAATATGAAGCACTGGGTCACATGCAAGTGGCAAGACCCACTACAAGACTTTGTTATTATATGCCTCATCATGCAGTACTTAAGACAGACAGCTCAACTACGAAGACAAGAGTAGTTTTTGACTGTTCTGCAGCTTCCAAGAATGGAATTTCAGTGAATGATTTATTGTATGTTGGTCCTACTATTCAATAGGACATTTGTTCTATCATCCTAAGATTTAGGACACATAAAGTAGCATTTATTGCTGATGTTGCCAAAATGTATAGACAAATTTGGTTACATCCAGATGATCAAGTATATCAAAGAATACTGTGGAGAAGCGACCCTACAGCTCCAGTACAAGAGTATCAGCTGAAGACTGTAACGTATGGTATGGCTTGTTCTCCATTTCTAGCTATTCGTTGCCTGCTGCAATTGACTCATGATGAAGCACATAAGGTTCCAAAGGCTGCTGCAATTGCATTGAATGATTTTTATGTTGATGATTGTATTTCAGGATGTTTAACCTTACCTGAGGCACAAAAACTTCAGAAGGAATTGGTAGCCATGTTATCAAAGGGTCAATTTTTGTTGCGTAAGTTGTCCAGCAATTATTCTGAGTTTTTAACTAACATTACACCAGACCAAAGAGAAACTAGTTTAACATTACAGCTTGACAAAAATGGAGTGAAAACACTTGGACTACTATGGCATTCTACTGAGGACAAGTTTCAGATTGCAAGAAGTCTTAAAATTAACTGCTACGCACAAGCATTTACAAAAAGAGTAGTATTGTCAATAGTTTCTGGTATATTTGATCCCTTAGGCCTCATAAGCCCTATTGTTATTATATGCAAGATGTTTCTACAGAGGTTATGGCAAGAGAAATTAATGTGGGACCAACCCATATCAGAAGAATTGGCTACAGATTGGAAGAAGCTCCACAACCAACTTCATTTGATTGATAACATTCGCATAGATCGCAAAGTAGTTGGTTATGATTCTGTAGGCAATATAGAGTTACATGGTTTTTGCGATGCTTCAGAAAAGGCATATGGCGGATGCATATATGTCCATTCATCAAATAAGAAAGGAGTTACATGTGTAAAACTTCTTTGTGCCAAGTCTCGAGTTGCACCACTAAAGAAATTATCACTTCCACGTTTAGAATTATGTGGTGCATTGCCTCTTGCTCGTCTATTGGAAAAAGTCAAAAAGGCACTGAACTTATCATTTAAGTACGTATACTTGTGGACGGATTCTACTGTGTTATTGTCATGGTTGCCAGCACCTTCAACACAATAGAAAACTTTTTTAGGTAATAGAGTTTCTGAGATTCAAGATATTTCTGAAAATGCAGTATGGAGACATGTTCCTTCACAACACAACCCAGCAGATTTGATATCAAGGGGTGTGTTTCCCGAGAATCTTATAAATGACAAATTATGGTGGGAAGGACCAACTTGGTTACATGAAGAACCAAAGGTGCGGCCTGTATTGGGTAGCATTTCAAACCCTCAGGAAGTTCCAGAGTTAAGATTCAAAACAATTTGTCATGTTGCAACTGTTAGGGACGATGAAATAATCACACGATTCTCCAGCCTATCCAAATTGCAATACATTGTAACATATGTATATAGATTTTGTAAGAATTGTGTTAAGCCAAAGGTAGAAAGAATAACTGGATCTCTCACACTTACAGAGATTCAAGATTCATTGAGTAAATGCATTCAAATTGCACAGCAATCAGTGTTTAGCGTAGAAGTGCAGCAACTAGCGATGAAACAGGCAGTTAATATTAACAGTCGCTTGAGATCTTTAAACCCTTTTCTCGACAGTAGAGGATTACTTAGAGTTGGTGGACGGTTAGAACACTCTAACCTAACGTATGATCAAAAGCATCCTCTAATTTTGCTACGTCATCATTTAACCAATCTGATTATACAACATGAACACAAACAATTGTTGCATGCAGGTTGTCAACTTTTATTGGCTTCTCTTAGGGAAAGATATTGGATATTAAATGGCAGAAACACTGTAAGACATTTGATTCATAATTGCATAATATGTTATAAGCTAAAGGCAGAAACAGCAAAACAGTTAATGGGACAAATACCGCGTGCATGAGTGGAAGCAGCTAAACCATTCTTGAATTGTGGCATTGATTATCCAGGGCCATTTTACATAAAGTCTAGCACTCGCAGAACAACGACAAAGGTAAAGTGTTATGTGTCTTTATTTGTTTGTTTTACTACCAGAACAGTGCACTTAGAAGTTGTACAACGACAAAGGTAAAGTGTTATGTGTCTTTATTTTTTTTGTTTTACTACCAGAACAGTGCACTTAGAAGTTGTGAGTAACTTGTCTACAGAAGCATTTATTGCAGCATTAAAGAGATTTGTACCTCGACGTGGCATATGCCTGAATATTTATTGTGACAATGGCACAAATTTTAAAGGTGCAAGAAGGGAGTTGAAAGAACTACAAGAGCTCCTTAACTCTCAGCAGACTAAGGAAGAAATACCGAGATTTGCAAATTATGAAGGTATAATTTGGCACTTCATACCACCTAGAGCACCACATTTTGGCGGCCTGTGGGAAGCAGGTGTTAAATCTTTTAAATGCCACCTTGGACGTGTTATGGGCGCATCATGTCCTACTTATGAAGAATTCCATACCCTAACCTGTCAGATACAAGCTTGTCTGAATTCCAGACCCTTAGTTCCTTTCTCATCTGATCCTAATGATCTTAAAGTTCTGACCCCTGGTCATTTCTTAATTGCTACAGCTTTAACCAGTTTACCCCAGCCAGATCTCGGTAGTGCTAAACTTAGCTTGCTAACTAGGTGGGAGAAATTACAGCAACAACTTCAGGAATTCTGGTCCAGATGGTCACATGAATATTTGCATCATCTTCAGCAGCGAGTGAGTGAGTGGTGTTTAAGGGCCCGTCGACAGCTAGGTCATTTGGGCCCTTCAGCAGCGATCTAAGTGGAACAGTCCACGTGCAAATGTCAAGCAGGGTGCAGTCGTCATAGTGAAAGAAGACAACCTTCCTCCACTCTGCTGGAAGCTGGCAGTGGTTGAGGGGCTACATCCAGGAGCAGATGGGTTAGTGCGAGTTGCAGCAATTCGCACAGCAACTGGGGTATTTAAGAGATCTATTGTTAAACTGTGTCCTCTTCCTCAAGAGACAGACATAATTTAATACATGCACTGATATTGTTTTATCATTAATTCATTGTATTTTGTTCTTACAATTGTTGATGAAGAAATAAGACTTATTTCTTAGCGGCCGGTATGTTCAGTGACTGATATTTGAATTGCGGTCGAAAGGTTGGCTAGCCTGTTTTGTTGGTTGCCAAGTGAGGTAACTATGTACTATGTAAACAAAGTTGTAGAATAAATGATCAAAAAGGATACAGTCCATATTATTACCTTGACAGATGAGTAAAACTCTCATCACAAGTTTTACATTGGTGTGGCTTCTTATCCTCATGAATAAAAGAATGTCTTTTCAAATTCCCCAACTGAGTAAACCTCTTATCGCAAGTTTTACATTAGTGCGGCTTCTTATCTTAATGAATCAAATAATGTGTCTTCAAACTGGGTAAAGCTCTTATCGCAAGTTTTACATTGGTGTGGCTTCTTACATTCATGAATCAATGAATGAATCAATCTACTTCGAAATTTCCCAAATCAGTAAAGCTCTTATCACAAGAGTTACATTGGTGTGGCTTCTTACCTTCATGAATCAAATAATGTGTCTTCAAACTTCCCAATTGGGTAAAGCTCTTATTGCAAGTTTTACATTGGTATGGCTTCTTACCTTCATGAATCAAAGAATGTACTTTCAAATTTCCCAAATGTGTAAAGCTCTTACTCAAGTTTTACATTGGTGTACCTTTTTACCATCATGAATAAAAGAACGTGTTTTCAAATATTCCAGCCAAGTAAAGCTCTGATCACTTGTTTCATATTTGGGTTGTCTTTTCGCTTATGAATCGAAGTCTTTTGATTCAAATTTAAAGGCCTTATGTACACATCGTTTTTCTCACTACAGTTACCAGATTGTTCTGACAGAACATGTTCTTCTGCAGTTGGAATTCCTGTGTCATCACTTTTCTGGCATTCATATTCAGGATTATCCTTCCCAGGATATAAGCTTGTTCCTGTTCCTGAAACTTCATCAGCAATCAGTGGTGACTTACCACTGGGAGCAGTGGAAGCTCCCTGTGTACATAATCTGAAATGTTGAAGGAATTTCTGTTATTACCAATGTGTAATAATTAGAGCACTAAATCTGAAAACATAATCTCTTTACTAACAATGAATATCTGATCAGCAATAACTGACAACTGTAGTTGTGAATTCTTATGCAATGCAGCTATGTTGTTCATTACAACTGAATTAACTTTAATAATCGACATACCATTACATAAATACAAATGAAAAATATTAATGGTAATGTCAGACTGATGTATGTGGCCATTCAAGCAATGTTTCTTACATATACTGAGATTTATAACTAAAAGTAGCCTTGAAAGCAACATCTATGTTGATTACATTTGGCAATAAAATGTATTTATAACATTCTGTCTCAACATGTTAGCAGGTAATCCTTTGGACTGAAGGTTTCTCATTAAAAAATATAAATATGTTGTTGCTAATGCTCTTCAACTGGACTTTCTCCATTATTGTACAGGCTTTCGAATATTATTTATATAGTTAAATTGGAACACTATCATTAACTTTTGGGATTGCGATACATTGGAGTAGGTGGTCCCTATTCATTACTATCTGTGGGTCATTGCATAGTAAGCATCTTGGAGAATTGAAGATATTGATCTTGAACAGAAGGGCAGCCAGACAGTCATGCAAATATGAACTACATTAGCCGTTTAAACATACTTAGCATAAAATATTTAAATCAAACCTGCCAAAAGTAGTTGAGATAGTGAAAGTAAGTGGATGTTCATGTAGGTGAGAGGTGCATGAATTTCTTCAAAGATCTTGAAGTTAAACACAAAGCTCGGAATATATCTGAATTTCATTGCTGAGTCGCACTTCTGAACCATTTCTGTTAGAGTAAATCTTTATCACTCATTTTTTAGAATGTGTAATGTTTAAGGGCCCGTCGACAACTAGGTCATTAGGGCCAGGTATGTACAAAATAATGACTGGCCAGATGTGAAAATATCAAGTGTTAAAGAAACCTAGTCTCCAAATACGGGAAACAGAGAGAAAAGTGATTTGTTATTCAATTCCAAACCTAAGATGAACAAAATAAGTTGATGTCCACCGACTTTTCTGTTTCATATTCAATACTTCTCCCTAAGAAGTTAACTACTCACAAAGTAACATTTGTATTCGTAGATAAAGCATGACTGTGATATTTTATAGTATTACTCATAGATTGTAATTATAATGCAAAGTACTGGGGCAAGCTAAACAGAGCTGCACATCAGGGCCAACCTAGGACTATGCATTATTTTGTTCACATAGCAAGTGTGCAGCCCAGCACCTGCGTGGTGATGAAGACGCAAATACGTTACTGTATCAGTTGATGCCCACAAGATACATTAAAGTGGCTGACTGTACACATACAAGGATTTGGTTATTCTATCAGAGCAATGATACTTCAGATGTCATGTACTGTAAACAAAATACTGCACTCGTTTTACAATGTGACTATATGGCTAGGTACAAGGTGAAGAATCAATGAACTGTGCTAATGGAAGGTAAATATTGTTTCTGTCTTAAATGAGAACATAGCTGCCGGATATTCACAAAGTTCAAAAGTGGAAAATAAAAAGCTATCTAACACAACAAAGAAGGTTACTACAAAGAAGGGCAAACTACGAATTTAAGCCGATAGCCATGGACGTGTTATCACAGGGAACTTAAATGTAACTTTATACAACATGGAAGTGCATGGGAACATCAAACCTTGTGCAAGAGAAGTAGTAAAAGACACTGTTCAGGAAAGTGACTTTATAGTGATATTCGGTGGCAGAAACGATGTCTCCAAAGATGAAAGTGAAAAAGTTGCTTCAACTTCTAAAAACACAAGGGCCGAAATGGCCTCGTTGTCGCCGGGCTGTTAAACCCCACACACTCACTCACTCTAAAAACACGCTGCCCAGATTAACTCATACAAACGTACATAATTATTGTCAACATACTTCATTGGCATGACTTGATAACATCTTGTGTGAACAGTGCAGTTACAAGATGCAACGAAGAACTAAAGAAAGTTTTAAATATTTTAACAGTGTTAGTACAATTGATGCCAATAGGTTAAACAGAGAGTAGGTATCATACCAAGCATGGCCTGCACTTAAGCAAATGTGGGAATAAAAAAATATGGGGGAAATAAGCAAAATTATAAACAAAAAGGTTAGTTTAATGCAAGAAATTGTTGTATTACCCTATCAAAACCAAGAAAACTAAACACAATACCTGTTGAAGTTATAAATGAAAAGCATTTTGCAATTTTAGGCAATGGCAGTAAAAGTGGAAAAACTCCATATAGTAATAAGAATACATTGGTAATAGTTCATCAGAATATACAGTGACTCCAAAGAGTATTAGTCTGAAAGCACAAATGATGAAACATAAACTGTGTATTCAATAGAACGTAAATATGCTTTGCATTAGTGTTATTCATTCGCAATAATACTTTAACACATTACAAAGACAAATATGGCATGATGTTTTAATGGGGTAAGTACAAAGCTAATTCACATGCTTTTCTGCCCCCAAATGAAGTATTGGTCTTGATTGTAAACATGTATTGTATGACAGTGTGCACTGCTCCCCAGGTGCACGAGGATATGGAACCGCATGTTTGGTAGTATGCAGAAGGCAGCACTCTGTCTTGCAGCAGGTATGTCCAAGAAATCTAAGAAAACAACTGAAGAGGAAAGAAGAATAGTAGCATATTTATTTAAAAATGGAAACTCATTCAAAGAGATAAGTGAAACCATTTTAAGACCAATTACTACTATTAAAAACATTGTATACAGGTTTAAGAAAACAAAAATTGAAAAATATACCAAGAAGCAGCCGCCCATCGAAAGTATATCCGGACACAAAAGAGTAATAGAAAAGTAACAAGCAACCCAAAAGTTAGTGCTCCAAGGATAGCTACAGAAGTTGCAACAGAAATGGGAATAAACGAGTCATCACAAACTGTCAGAAATATCCTTTATGACAGTGGTTACAATGAGGGAAGTGCTCCTAGAAAATCTTACATCAATAAGGTGAACAGAAGGAAAAGGCTTGCCTATGCTAAGAAACATAGAAATGACACCTATGAATTTTGGAAAAATGTGGTTTCCCTGATGAGAGTCAATTTTGTATTTTAAAATCAAAAGGACAAGTAACAGTGTGCTAGAAGAAGAATACTGAGCTAGATGAGAGGAGTCTCCCAGCTAGTGTAAACCACAGGGAGTTTTCTGATGGTGTGGAGTTGTATGAGTGGTAATGGTGTAGGATATTTGTGTTTTATTGATGGTACAATGGATCACAGAATGTATATTAACACTTTAAAGTCTCATCTTCCTCAAATATTTAAAAATAAAACTTCCTGGAAATTACATTTTCACTCAGGAATGACCCCAACACATTGCCTTAAATACGACACTGTGGTTGTATTACAACACTCCACATTGGATGCAGACACCACCTCAATCTCCGGATGCAAATCCTATGGAGAATTCATGCCAAAAACTTGATGAAAATATGAAATATCCAACCGGAATGATTTGAAAAGGGCCTTACTGAGTGGAATATATTTTCTGCAGAAGCAACAGAACTACTGGTGAAATCATCTTAGGAGATTAGGTAAAGTTATATACAGCAAAGGAGAGCTTACAAAGTATTCTAGTGAGCAAAATTATCCAACTACTTTTGTTTTCTTATGGACAGAACAATATTTATTTGTCATAGTTGGAAACAAGACATTTTCATTTTACTTCACTGTTCACTTCAAACTGAAGAAAGTTCATGTTCTGTATACTTTATATAACACATGTGTACCTATACACATTCAAACAGTGCAGTTGTGTGGGCTCAGTATTACGTTTAAGCCTTATTCTATGTCTTCAAATCCAAAATTTATGATCATGCCAATACCTTTTAGAGTCACAGGACAAAGTGTAAGGAATAAGAGCGTTAACCTGGAGACACTTGTACATAAGAAATTAAATGATGTGGAGCATTAACAGAACACTGGTAAGAGAGGATGAAATGCATAATTGTAAATTAAAAGGGTATTCACTGTGTAATCTGTAGCGCACAGAAGAGAAAAATAATGGGGAAGTTTATATATTTCTAAAGAACAAGATGGAGTACAAGATGTTAATAGCTTTGAGCTCCTTTGGAATGTTTATGACCGAACTAGTTAAATGGAAAGCTGTAATAATATGCATATATAGAAACCCAAGTAGCAATGTAAATCAAGTTATTGACAACTTAGAAACAATGTTAAGATTTCTACCGAAGGAAACAAAAAAATACAACTATCACACATGACTTAACTTCTTAACACAAAATGTAAATAAACAAAATATAATACAACTGCTTGTAAATTATGTTAAGAAAGCTGTGGTAAATGCATCTACTCAAATATCAAATTAATCAAAAACTGCAATTCAGAAGTTACTCATACAGAGGTTACGGATTATGATATAGAAATTAACGATAGTGATATATCTTACCATCATGGACAGAACTTTACAACTGTAAATAAAGTAAAAGGTACACATAACAAAAATAGCTATAAATATAAACAATGTACTAGAGGTAAAAACATACGTCACCTGCAGTTCTTACTTTAAAACAAAGACTGGGAACAAGTGTGCACACAAACTGATGTAAACAAAGTGTTTGGGAATTTTCAAAATATATTTAGGTATTAGTACCGTTATTCCTTTGAAAATAATCTGTTTAAAGTACAAAGCAGCTGCACACTGGATTACAAAAGGAATACATGCATCTAGTAAAATTTAAGATATGTGAGTAAGCGAGTAGCAAGTAAAAAGAAACAGAAGTATTAAAATCATTTAGAGCCTACCATCAGAGCTATAAACAGCTTTATAATAAAGTCTTAAATGGTGCTAAAAGGCTTCTCAATGATAGGTTAACAGCTAACTTATAAAAGAAGTCATAAATGTCATGGAACATTAACAAAAGTAACAACTCAGTCTTTCCATAAGCTCAACACATGTGTTTCATTACTCTGTAAATATGTTAATCGAATGGCATTTTAATCAAATCATTAAGGGGCAAAAATAAATAAAAAATCTTCTACAGAAGTGAAAGTTTGAAGGGAGAGGCTTTTCTTGAAAATCGGCAAAGTATATATCTATATGATGGGAAATCTTGTCATCAAACTTGGTGTCTGTCAGAATTTAATTCCTGAGTTATTCTGACTGTCAACTGTTTTTCAAAAAATGCTTATTTTACATTCATGGAGCTCCAAAACATTGTTGCTGAAATCTTTAAATTGAATATGTGCGTGGAATATAAAATACTCTAGATATGTAGTGCAGACACTAAAACTAGTTTGTATTTCATATACCCTCGTATTAGGGTGTAAAAACCACTTAAGTATCTGTTGACTCACTCATACAACAAATTTCAATATGTTTGATGTATTGATTATTATATTCCCACTTCCATCAGTTCAAGAACGTGAGACATCTGCTACAGCATAAAGGTGATGTTCTTTTTTTTTTTTTTTTTTTGAATTAACGTCCTCCAACATTGTGTCATATCGGACGAAGAGGTGATGGTTATATAAGAATTAAAAGTATACATAACACGACAAGCAGAAGACTTGTAATTAAAAGGAGCGAAGTCTTACCTTGAAGAATTTACTGGAGGGGAGTCCCCATCCTGTAACAGAATAATTCAAATGCTCAGCTTCACATAATCATCCATTGACTAAGGAGTGCCACATTACTACAGAATTAAGTATAAATGAATGTAATTGTGCTGAGAAATTAAATTATTTAAAATAATTATTTTTGTTTCTTGTGCCTGAAACACTTTACTTTACACACAAGTCAATATTTTCTAAAATGGCAGAAATATAATGCTCTCTTGTATCTATTGTAAGCTAAGTAAACATTAACAGTGCAGAACAGAAGTAACTCCATTAACATGGTAATAATCTTTTTTGCATGCAGGCATTTAAAGAAAAATATTACATATTAATTTCTGGAAGAGTGATTGACAGTTGAAGTACACATATTCCCCTGTTAACAATTTTAATCAATAGTTTGTAAAGCTTTTATTTCTAAAATTCCAATTGTATTGCACCAATATGATATTGTATTGTATTCGCAGCGCAGTTAGTAGTATGCTGGCCTCTGGCATGGAGGACCCAGGTTCGATCCCCGATACCAGCATAGGGGTTTTTCCCCACTGGGAGGTATGGCACGGGGTGCACTTAGCCTCATTAGGTCCCAAGGGGCCAACTCAGGAGCCACTTGATGGAAACGTAGCGGCTCCAGGTTAAGAAGGCCGCATAATTGGCTGGGGGGGCCCATGACACTGACCACATACCACCCTCCAGTACTGCACCCCACCAATGACACCTGTGGTGGGCAGAGGTGGGGGACACGGTGGCTGAGTGGCAAGCCTTTGCCCTTCATGGGCTGTTGCACTGGGGCTTACCTTTTTTATAATATTGTATAATGATGTTCCTGTTAAGATAGAAAGGAAAGGGGGCTTAAAGATACATTTCATGATATTCAATCCATGCTCAGGGCATAACTCTAAGTCAGCAGTAACATGCTTTAATGAGTTCAGCTACTACTGAGTACAGGAATTATGTGTTAATGACTAAGCTCACATTGGTAAGCGAGAACCCAACACTGGCATTGTTGTTACTTCTGGTCCACTATTATTCAAAACCTAATGACATTTACTGCATGTGTACTAACATTGAATTTTAAATATTTGTTAATTTATAATGTTTGCTGAAATGTTGTTTTTCAAAGCTGTGAGGTAGGTCAATAGCTGTCATGCCTCTGAACAGCAAGGGAAGCATGTATGACAAATTTCGCTTTCATAACATCAATGTGGGAAACATCTGAGGATTAGGTAACCCATTCCGCAAGTCTCACTGAAGTTGGGTATTTACTTTTGTGAACGACAGTACTAATAAAATCCCCAAAAGTGACAACTTTTTCCCCTTACTATATTATGTGCCATGTGTTGCAATAGCTTAAATTAAAGAGCTTGACAGTGAAAGAACAATGTGCGTGTGCATGTGTGCATACATGTGTGTGTGTGTCTGTGGGGGTACGTCTATGCATGGAGTTATTTACTAATGGTACCAAGCACTTCTACCCCCTTAAAGCATTTATTAAGTGTCATGTATTAAGTCAGCTAGAAACACACAGCCTGAGAAGGTGAACTAACTTGCTACTAACAGCTGTTTGCTTGTAATGCAACTGTTCAATCTTGCTAACATTAGAGAAGTTAAGGACAGAGATTTCTTTCGGACTTAACCTTCACCGAGAAGATTCAGACTATGCCACCGATGATGTCCACCGCAGGTGTGGACGAAATGTCTGGACCTCTAAACTTCAGCAGACCACAGCTTCTAAAATATCTTGGCTATCCGGTTGTTGCCGCGTCAAATTATAAAATGCCGACGTTTCGACCATCTTGTCGTGGTCGTTATCACAGGCAAACTGCGCCGCTACTTGAACTTGAACTTATTGTATTGAAGGAAAAACATTTGCCTGGTGCCGGTACAGAAGGGCCCGGCTTACAGGCTAAAATTAACATTAATTATAATCTTTACAATATATTTGAATTCATGTTAGCTATTATTTCTTTAAAAACCCATAGAGTGGGCAGCTTTAGCCCACCGAGAACAGTTTTTGGACGTATTCTCAGTTTTTTGTGTTTGTCCGTTTTTGATATTTTTTTTTAAATTTATATACACGGATACATACACGCACTCACTCTTGGGCATACCACACATATGTCCCATCACACGCACACACACACATGCTCGTATATACATATTTACACACACTGCACTATATACACTTCACTATGTACAGTTTTTGCGCAGTTTCCCTGTGCGGACCAGGTTGCAGCTCCTGCGGCGTTTCCGAGGCACAGACCTCTTCCGTAGTGTGTGGCCTAGGGCCTGGTTTGTATGGACGCGCATCAGTCGACGAGCCATGCAATGTCTAGAACATTTTAATTCTAGCATGCTTACGATGCTTTGGCTCGCCCTTGCCAATATTGGCAATCACGTCATTTTGGTGATTCCTGATGCGCGCCCACGCAACAATGGCTCTTTTTGTTATGGCCTCGGGAATGGAAGGGATCTGGGTTTCCTGGTGAAGGGTTCGGTTAGTGGTTAGGATGGGAGCAGAGAGGATTTTCCGGAGGGAGAGGTTTTGGAGGGTTTGGATAGACTTCAGGGCGGTTTTTGAGGCGTTTGCTCAGGCCACACACGCGTATAGAACCACCGAAAGGATGAAAGCTTTATACAGGACGAGTTTGGACTTCAATTGCAGCTGTTTGCTGCGGAAGATGGGCGCGCATAACTTTAGCCGCTGTCTGCGTTTGTTGGCGCTATTTTTTATGTGGGTGGACCAGCACATTGTGCGGTCCAAGATAACTCCTAAGTATTTAACTTGTCGACGGCAATGCAATACCTGACCACCGACCGTTAGGTCCATTGCCAAAGTGTGATGCCGCTTAGAGAAATGATTCAGCTGGCATTTGTTGGGATTAATTTTGATTTTCCAGTCATGTAGCCATGAAAGGAAGTTGTTAACATAACGTTGCATTTCTGCAAGGACGAAACTAGGGTTTCTATGGTGGTTGTATATTGCAGTGTCGTCGGCGTACATGGCGACCTTACATCTGGCGTCCACTGGGAAATCGTTGGTGAATAATTTGTACAAAAAGGGAGACATGATTGACCCTTGTGGGACGTCAGCCCGCATCACTCTCTCCCGTGAGGAGGAGCGGCCCACTTGGACGTAAAATTTCCATTTTTCTAAAAAATTGTGCAGCAAATATAGATAATTTGAAGAGCTGGGAAATTGTGGTGCAGTTTGTAAATAAGGCCATTGTGCCAGCACCGGTCGAATGCGGCTTCTACGTCCAGAAATAGCGCCAACGTTGAAGCCCCATTGTTAAATTGCTCTGTTACATCATCAGTTAGTCTGAGAAGCTGTGAGTCAGTAGAATGTCCTTTTCGAAAACCAACTGTGAATTTGAGAGTTCATGAGATTCCGAAACTTGTATAAGTTTTTCGAGCAATTTACCAATAGTAGACAAAAGTCTAATGGGGCGGTAGTTTTGCGGTTGCCTGGTGCTTTTTTTTCTTGCTTTGGGAGCAAAATTACCTTGGCTCGTTTCCAGGTAGAGGGGAAATAGCCTTGCTACAGACAGCCGTTAAATATTTTAGTAGGCCACGGAGCAACATGGCGCGGTTGCTCCGTCTACCAGGCAGAGTGCACGAAGGCCTCTAAACCCCTCCGCGCGCAGCCTCAAAGACCCGCCCTAGGACACATAGCTTCCCTGAGGCTGCCGCTAGTGCATCAACGCACCACACAGGTGGCTCACGGTAGGAAGAAGAGGCAAAGTCCGGACGGCCCTTATAGCAGAGCCCCCTGTGGGTGTGGCTCCCCGGCTAGTCACGGAGGAGAGCCCAGCTAGGTATGAGAGACCCCCTCCCAAAACCCACACACACACACACACACACACACACACATACTTGTACACACACACCCACATAAGTAGCAGGAGGGCCTCACCCTCCCGCACCTAAGTCGCTCACCCCCACAAGACAGGCCCCCAGACCACCTAGCATTCACCAAGTGAATAAACAGGCCGCGTCCAAACTAATGCACGCAATGTGGCTTCCCCAGAACTCTGTTCATCTGGAGGTCATAGAGGAACAGCTTAGGATGTTCAGGAGTCACACACGTGATGGTAAGGAACTAGACTCCGTAGTTTTTGTGCACTTTCTCACCGAACTTATCCAAGCCCTAAATGCACATCGCCATGTCTGAAACGGACAAAATTAACTTAGTTTTCTGGAACTGCCGAGGAGTGCGCAGAAAGAAGCGAGATCTAGCGGACTTTCTGCAAACGAACTCAATCCAAATTGCCATTTTAAATGAAACCCATTTAGGTGAACCCGATAGATTTACCCTGCCAGGTTACACAATTTACAGGACTGACCGTAATCGCCGGGGAGGAGGGATAGCAGTAGTCATACAGTCCACTATTAGGTACCATCAAGTTTACGTCCCGGGGCTTAACCGTTTAGAAGCTACCGCGGTAAAAATGAACACGTCCTAGGCTACACTGACCGTAGCAGCTGTCTATAATCCCCCGGGGGATGTGGACACGGAGGACGTGGACAAAGAAATGCGCTTAGACACTAAAGTTATAGCGGCTGGGGACTTTAACTGCAAGCACCAAATTTGGCACAGTATAAACCCGAACCCGCAAGGCTCAAAATTACTAAATTACATAAATAACACTCACTTTCTCGTGATGGGGCCGGAAGAACCAACACATATCCCTCACGTAAACAACCATTCTCCAGATATACTAGATATCACAATTACCAAGAATATCAATTTCAACATTGAATGTAGCGTCCTACACGAACTAACGTCGGACCATCTCCCATTGCTGATGGAAATCCAATTACCTCTTAGGTTCAAGCCAGAAGCACCCACCTTAAATTATAACCAGGTAAACTGGGACGACTTTAGAAATTCTGTCGAAAACTATTTACCTGACATGGAAATAAATTCACCACAAACACACGACGAAGCAATTAACAAATTAGAACTCGCAATAAAACTCGCGACAACAAACTGTGTCCCACTAAGATTCAGGCCAAATATCAACACTCGATATCCAAAGGATATTAAACTCTTGCACCAAAACCGCAATCGGTTACGTCGCAAGAGGCAAAGGACTAGAAATCCAATCCACCGGCAAGAGTATCTGGACGCGTTGAGCGCAGTGACGACCCAGACTAGGGAATTCGTGGGGCACGAGTGGAACCAAACTTTGGAAAACCTCAATCCCCAATCCAATGCGGTCTGGAGAATTGCAAAATGTTTGACGCGAACAAAAACGATAATTCCTCCACTAGTAAATAGAAATACTAACAGCATCGCTGAACTCCCTCAGGCCAAAGCAGAGGTCTTTGCGTCAACCCTTGAGGAAGTATTCAACCCAAATCCACCGCTGGGACAAGCAAATGAAGAAGAAATCTTAAACATCGAACACGAAGTAAACGAAACCGACTACTCGATCACGCACAACAAAATGCGTAAAACAAACGCTGGCGAGATAAGTTGGATAATCAGACACTTGCAAAATAGAAAGACCCCGGGGCCGGACAAAATACCAATTGTGGTACTTAAAAATCTCCCGCAAGCAGCTCGTGGGCTGCTTGCAAAAATTTTCAACTACACTCTGGACAAAGGTAGATTCCCACCTAAATGGAAAGAGGTGAAGATTGTCATGCTTCCTAAGCCAAAGAAAAATCTCTCGTTACCGGCCAACTACAGGCCAATTAGCCTATTAAACTCAATAGCCAAAGTACTTGAGAAAATAATCCTCAAAAGAATTAACGCCCACATCGTCAAAAACAATTTACTAATTGCAGAACAGTTCGGTTTTAGATCGCAACATTCCACAACACTTCAACTACTTCGACTAACAGAGCAAATTACCAAAGGCTATAACACCAATAAATCAACTGGCGCCATGTTTCTGGATATTGAGCGCGCTTTTGATAAAGTTTGGCATTCGGGCCTACTCCATAAGCTAAAAACTCACAATTTCTCCGATTCAATGATCGCGCTAATCAAAGACTATTTCAGCACAAGACACTTCCGGGTGGTAGTGGAGGACTGCTCCTCCACTCTAAGGCCCATTAGGGCAGGAGTACCACAAGGAAGTTTAATTGGGCCCACTCAATTTAATCTGTATATTAACGATATGCCAGAATTCACGCGTACTGATAAATACATATATGCCGACGATACAGCCTTAGTAACGCAATCCACGCAGCCTCGGATCATCCACCTGCGCTTGCAGAACGCTCTAAATGAGCTGGAGCCGTGGTTTGCAAAGTGGAGAATCAAAGTAAACACCACTAAGTGCCAATCAATCATATTCACTAAACGAATACAGCACAGGCTCCCCAGGCATTCACAGCCGCCTCTGGTATACAGAGGCGAGCAAATTGAATGGAAAGACCAAGTCACCTACTTAGGTGATACTATGGACCAAGGTCTGACCTGGGAAAAGCACATAGATACCATCAGGGCAAAGGCAAACGGCCAATTAAATAAACTTTACCCTATGATAAATAAAAACAGCCAATTACAACTAAATATGGGCCTTACGCTTTACAAATCTCTGATAAGGCCCATCTTAACATACGCGGCCCCCGTTTGGGGCTATGCCGCCAAAACACATATTAATAGGCTGCAAACTCTACAAAACAGAATAGTTAGAGTAATAGCTAAGCTTCCACAAGTAGCACCAGCTTATCTTATACACAACGAGCTTAAGCTACACTCCATTGAACAATGCATAAAAGCGCAAAATGCAAACTTATACGATAAGAAAGACAAAAATCACAACCACCTCATTCGAGAACTAGGTGTGTATAACCTCGAACATGATACGCACAAAAGACCTCTCTCGCTGTTCGATAGAACAATTGGCCTGAAGGAACCGGAAATAAATATCCAAGAATACTTAGACGCGTTAGTTAGATAAAACACCCAGAATTACACAGCCATGGCATGTCCATTCCTTTCCTTCTGCCAGTGGCACTTGAAAGTCCTTGCTCATTGTAGTCAAGGCGGATCTCACTGGGAGGGTGCGGTCTATGTGCAGCTGTGCTCTGATTGGGCAGGCGGCTTAGGCGAAACCCGACACTGACCAACAGCAATCACCACGGACTTACTCTAATGGCTTCTCCAGCCTCTACTTGTAAATAGTAAATTAATTCAATGACCCTGCTCCTTATTACAGGAAAGCACAAGCAACAAAAACAAATTATCTTAGACAAGTAACCACTGACTCTGTTCCTAATTTCAGGAATGCATTAATACATCAAATACATGAAGTGACGTCAGACCTCACGTAGTCTGCGTAAACCAACAAATCCTTTGACAGATAAATAACCACTGACTTTGTTCCTAATTTCAGGAATGCATTAATACATCAAATGCATGAAGTGACGCCAGACCTCACGTGATCTGCGTAAACCAACAAATCCTTTGACAGATAAATAACCACTGACTTTGTTCCTAATTTCAGGAATGCATAATTGCTTCAACTGCATGATTCAAATAAAATTTTCTACCAAATACCTAGCACATTATTAACCACTGACTCTGTTCCTCCTAGCAGGAATGCATAACACAACTACTATATAGAGAGACGTCACACCTCACGGGGCCTGATTAAACCAAAATTCTCACCCTAAATGCTCTTTGTTTCAGAACCACTACAAGACGTCTCCATCCGGAGACATCACTAACCCAATACTCCCTCACTCAATTCCCAAGGGCGTGTCCAGGGCCATGGCAATATTCAAGTCCTAGCGATCTCTCCCTGGCTTAGGCCCTTGTGCCGGCCAACAAACCCACACCCACAATCCACAGGTGCATTAGCGGTACTGTCGGATTTCCACTCCTGAATTCACCGGTGGAGGTTTTTTAGTGGAGTAGTACTTTCGGGTGAGGCCCACAGTCCCCCTCTGTGCGTCCCAGCGCATGGGGCTCCGTAAATGGATTTTTCCTCCACTTGAAAAAAAAAACAAACAAACAAAACAAAACAAACATAGCGGCACAGAGTGGGGAGAGAGCTACGCGCGCGAGTCGAGTAGTGTGGTGATTTGCCGCAACCGGTAAGAGCGCCAATGCAAGCCCGGTAATCAACCCGTCGACTGCTGGGAGGCCAGTGGCTACCAGCGGCGGCCAGAAAAGTGAAACTCTCCGAGTACACCCGGATGGGAGTAGTGTTCATAAGCCACAGATAAAAGTGAAACTCTCCGAGTACACCCGGATGGGAGTAGTGTTCATAAACCACAGATAGTCTGAGTACACCCAGACAGGATTTGCTTTTCTTCAATCTCCTAAGCGAAGTGCGTAATGCGTAGTGAAGTGATCACAAGTGTTCCCTATATATAGTTCCCTCCCCCCTGTGTAAATAGATTAGTGTGTGTAATTTATAGTGTTAGTGCTTAGCAGAAAAAGGCAGTGTAATATTTTTACGTGTTAGTGTGGGCCACGCGGGTGTGCGCTAGTCTTTTGGCGCGCATCGTGTAGCGTGCCAACGCCAAGTGGAGGCTCCCAGAAGCCCTTGCGACTGGGAGCAGAGACAAGAGGGGGAGATGGCAACAGCCACAGTCACACCAGCTATGCTGGCCGCCGGGAGCGGACTGGCCCAGCACGCCGCTCTGCCGGTTGTACTTATAGCTTCAGCCGGCCCAGCCGTAACAACCAGCGATCCGCCTACGTACCCCGCATTGGTCACAGTGCCGACAGTCCAGCCACAAACATCTGACGAGACCCTGGAGGAGGAAGAGCGACAGGCCAAGGCACACAGTAAGCTCCAGAGAGAAGTTGCAGATCTCAGCAATGAGATCTTATTTTACCAAAATCTACTCAGCAAAATGGACGGGGAGTCCAGCGATTTCCCAAAAGTCGCCCAGGCCCTCGGACTGTGTTACAAGGAGCATGCCCAAAAGAAGAGGCTCCTTGTAAAGCTAGGGGAAGGGTGGAAAACCATCCCTATCTAAAAAAAAGAGACAACTGAACCGCAGCAGCGACAGTGAGTCAGACAACGAGAACCATCACCAGAAGCCCGGCAAACGCAGTAACCAACAAGAAACGCCGCCACACATCAAAGTACAAAACCAGTTCCAACCCCTAGCAGCACAGGACGCAGAGTCCGACGACGAGACGGAGGACCTACCTCCTGTTACATCCCAACCAAAAAACCCACCCCAACCTGGACCACAACGACCAGCTAAACCACAACCATCACCAAAACCAGTGCGCAAGCAAAAGCTGACACAACCCTCCACTTCCACCGCCACTCCCACTCTCACACAGAACACCACCCAAAACCCAGAACTACAAAAACCTCCACGAATAATAATTCCAGACAAAACACACACAGTTAAGGTCCTCCGGCTCCTCCGGGACTCCCTGCCAGCTGGAGCTTACAAGCTGCAAACCATGAGGGATTGCCTCAAGCTCTTCCTCCAATACAAGGACGCCCACCGGACCATGCAGCTCCTGAAGGACGCCGGAGTGGAAAACTTTAGTTTCACACCCCGGAACGACCAGTGTAGTCAAACGTCTCCCAGTGGACATGGAGGTTGACTGTATCAAGGAGGACCTGGAAGAGAAGGGCTACACCGGCATCCAAGTGCGTCAACTGATTTCCCGCGACAGGCCTCTGCCTATGTTCCAGGTAAGTCTCGACAGGACCACCTCAAACCAGAAAATCCTCCAAGAACGAGAGGTGTGCCATATTATGGTCACCGTTGAGGTCTTGAAAACCAACGCCAATATAACCCAGTGTTATAATTGCCAACAGTTGGGACATACTTATAGAATGTGTCAAATGACCTCCCGGTGTGTCCTTTGCGGTGGCCTCCACCGCCTTGCTGACTGCCCCCAAAAGGCAAAGCAGGACGCTCAACCCCACTGCGCAAACTGTGGGGAAGCGCATCCTGCCAGCTATAGGGGGTGCGAAACGTTCAGAAACGAACGCCACCGTCGTCAACTGGCAACCATAGCCAGGGCCACTCCAAGTGCTCAACCAGGGCCCAAACCCATTCTTCACCCGGCCCTGGTTCAACCAGGCGTCTGATATGCCGGAGCCACTGGAGGGAAAAAGGCGCCCGCGCCACCACCAAATGGTCCCCCTCCACTACCCTAAAACAACACAGACACCCACCAGAGATCTGAGTGGTCTGAGAGAAGTCCTAAACCTGCTCAAGGACCTCAACCTCACAGCCCTCTTAGCAAAATTGCAGCCCTTCCTGATTAAATTCAGAAGCTGCACGAGCACTATGGAGAAATTAGAAACCATAATATGCCTCCTTTCAACCCTCCTAGAGTAAATGGCCTATAAGGGGAGGTACAACTTTAACTCGCGCGCTCCTGTGGAATGCAGAGGGCATCCACAGGAAACAACACGAACTTGAAAACTACCTACGGCGTAACAAAATTGACGTTGCATTCATATGCGAAACAAAATTAAAGCACCAGCGCACCTTTAAGCTCCAGGGGTATCAAATCTTTCGAAACGACAGAATTGGCAGACATGGGGGAGGGACTGCTATTTTGCTTAGAAATACCATTGCTCATGCGTCTGTTACGCTACCTACAATGGCAGCGTTAGAGTGCACGGCTCTTGAAACACGTGTTAATAGTCAAACGGTGATGCTGGTAGCATTATATCGGCCCCCAACTCCCCAGATTTCATACGTGACCTCGAACAAATCCTCGCTTTAGAGGAGCATGTTATAATTGCAGGAGATTTCAACGCTTGGCACCCCTGGTGGTTTTCACGCCGAGCAAACGCGACATTGAGGTACATCTTCCTCCAGAACCCACGTTTTGGCACCGATCAGGGCACTTTGACCCCGAGATTTTGGACATCGTACTTACAAAAAATGCGACACTGTTATGTAACTTTACTCTGTATCACAGCCTGGACTCCGACCATCTTCCTGTACATTTCGACATACAGGTGGCATTTCGGCCAGTGCCTCTGGCCCTCAAAAGAGGGTGGAGACTGACTGGAATATGTTCACCTTCGAAATGCACAGGATGGTGCAACCCAGGCTGGCATACTATAGCGAGGCAGACATAGATGTCGCCATTGAAAACTTTACTGCCTCGCTACACACAGCCAGAAGAAGTGCTACCACATAGACCACAAGACCACCCGGTTTTTGCACGTACCCCGAGGTAGAGCAACTCATTGCGCGGAGACGACGCTTGACAAAACTGTGGCGGTACACCCGTCAGCCTGAATACAAAGTGCTAGCAAAATGGTTACGCAACATCATTCGGCATCAAATTAAAATCAACAAAACTGAACAGTGGGAAAACAAAATGCTGGGTTCCACCCATTCGGACTCTTCTTTGTGGAAATTACTCAAGGCTTTCAAAGTTTCCACGAGCGTCAACTCCGCAACTGAGGCGCTGCACACTCAAAGCGGCTTGCACTTCTCCGTAGAGGAGAAAGCCGAGGTCTTCGCTGACTGTCTCGAAGACAGATTGAGCGAAAATCCAGTGACCAACCGTGAAATAGAACGGGAGGTCCAGGCATGGGTACAAACCTGGGTGGCGCAGAAGCAAGAGCAACAACTACCCATCATAACACCGCAGGAAGTTTTCAAGCTCATTAGAAAATTGCCTAATGGGAAAGCTGCCGGCCCAGACAAAGTGACTAATGAGGATCTTAAACATCTCCCGAGAAAAGCCCTGGTGCAACTAACAAAGATATTTAACGCCTGTTTGCAGCAAGGCTATTTCCCCTCTACTTGGAAACGAGCCAAGGTCATCATGCTTCCAAAGCAAGGGAAAAGCACCAGACAACCGCAAAACTACCGCCCCATTAGTCTTCTGTCTACAATTGGTAAATTTATCGAAAAATGTATCCTTTCCCGACTACAAAAACAAGTCTCGGAAACACATGAACTCTCAAAATCGCAGTTTGGCTTCAGAAAAGGACATTCCACTGAATTACAGCTCCTCAGACTAACTGATGACGTAACAGAGCAATTTAGCAATGGGGCTTCAACGTTAGCGCTATTTCTGGACGTAGAAGCCGCATTCGACCGGTGCTGGCACAATGGCCTCATTTACAAACTGCACCACAATTTCCCGGCTCTCCGAAGATATCTATACCTACTGCACAATTTTCTAGAGAAACGGAAGTTTTACGTCCAAGTGGGCCGCTCCTCCTCACGGGAGCGAGTGATGCGGGCTGGCGTCCCACAAGGGGCAATAATGTCCCCGTTTCTGTATATATTATTTACTAATGACTACCCAGTGGACGCCAGATGCAAGGTCGCCATGTATGCTGACGACACTGCAATATACAACCACCATAGAAACCCACGTTTCGGCCTTGCAGAAATGCAACGTTGTGTTAACAACTTCCTCTCATGGCAACATGACTGGAAAATCAAAATTAACCCCGACAAATGCCAGCTAATTCATTTCTCTAAGCGGCGTCACACTTTGGCAAAGGACCTAACGGTCGGTGGTCAAATATTGCACTGCCGTCAGCAAGTTAAATACTTAGGTGTCACCTTGGACCGCACAATGTGTTGGTCCACCCACATAAAAAATAGCGCCAATAAAGGCAGACAGCGGCTAAAGTTGTGCGCCCCCATCTTCCGCAGTAAGCAGTTGCGACTGAAGTCAAAACTGATATATAGGTCATTTATTCTCTGGGTGGTCCTGTATGCATGTGGGGCCTGGGCTAATGCCTCGAAAACCGCCCTGAAACAACTCCAAACCCTCCAAAACCTCTCCCTCAGAAAAATCCTCTCTACTCCACTCCTCACCAGTACCCAAACACTACACCTTGAAACCCGGATCCCGTTCATCCCGGAGGCAATTAAAAAATGAGCAATGGCTGCATGGACGCGCATTAGAAACCACGAAAACGACGTGATCGCCAACATCGGCAAAGGCGAGCCGAAGCACCGCAAGCATAATAGGATCAAAATGTTCTAGAAGCGGCTCGGCTCGCCGACTACTGCGTCCACGCAACCTCGTTGCTAGGCCACATACATGTTCCGGCAGAGGCCCTCGCCTCGAATATTCAGGAGCTGCCACCGTGGGACAGTGTATATACGAAGTGTAAATAGCGCAGTGTGCTGGGACGCATTTATCTGGTGTGCCCGGTGAAGAAGTGTGTGTATGCGTGTGTGAGAATCTGCGTGGGTGAATGCGTGCGTTATGTGTATGTAAAGAATTTTGTAAATATGTACATATGTATATAGAACACAAAGAACAACCAGAACTTAAAAAAGACTAAAGAAAACTGTTTTCGGTGACCTACAGATGGTCACCGTATGGGTTTTTTTGTTAACACCGAAAAAAGTGCATAGATAAACAAGGCTAGATGTAAATAAAAATGTTAAATATAGCCTGTAAGCCGGGCCCATTGTACCGGCACCAGGCCAACACTTGTTTCAAATAAATAACTTGTAACTTGTAGCGGCGCAGTTTGCCTGTGATAACGACCACGACAAGATGGTCGAAACGTCGGCATTTTATAATTTGACGCGGCAACAACTGGATAGCCAAGATATTTTAAACGATGGCCGTGGAAGCTTGAGAGAATACACAGCTTCTAAGCCCTGAAGAAATCTCTAGCCTTAATTCTAACCCCGGCCGTGAAAGTTTCCGACTACTCATTAGAGAAGTTAACAACTCTTTTGGCTCAGTAAACTGGCATCAAATCAAGCTTTTGTATCACATTTTGTAGATAAATACAACACTGCTTCTTGCACTGTATACATAATATAGTTAATATACTTCATTAAAGTATCTTGCCAGTTAACTTAAGTTTCTGCAAAGCAGAAACACAAACTGAAGGATAATTGAAATACCAAGATGTTTATGGTGTCCCTGAACTGCAAGTGTGGATTTCAAATGGTTGAACATCAATTGGTTAAAGCCTTATAATTGGGTTATCTATTATCTTCAAGTTGCTGAATATCCTTTAAGTTAACTTGCCATTCATTTAGTTCAATGTTTCAAGTGTAGCAGATCAAAAGGATGCTAAAGCATCAGAGAATATCTTGGAATAACTTCAACAGAAGCATGTAGTGATATTTCTAGATACACCAAAAGAAAGTGTTAAAGCACCTTTATTACTGAATTATTGTCAATCAATCTACACACAATCTAATCAATTTCTGCATTTTTGGTCCCAGCTGATCAAAATAAGCACTTGAAAAATTGTATCAGTATCTTAATCTATGCAGTTATTGATAAATAATAAAAAAACCATAGCTGCACATTGTTTTCTGCAAGATTTTGGAAAAATAGACACATGAAACATGTGGAAGCGTTCACAAGATACACTGCAAAATCTATTAACTTCACACCTTTAAACTAGAGCCAATAAGAAGATTCCTCAAGCTTGCAGACGGCACAGTGTCCAATAGGAAAGTAAAGAAATCTGGCCCCCATTCGGAAAACTGAGTATTATCACCTTCCAACATATAAGGGCTGCGTTCCTGGTTAGCGGCATGCCGTGGTTTAGGCTGTACACATAGCGTGAAGCTTCAGGTTAGTACGAGTTTCTTTCCAACATGGGGAGAAGATGGCAGAAGAAGCAATCACTTGTTGCCAATACAGCGACCAGTTTTGAAGCTGCATTGGCAATTGCAGTGGCTGAAGCTCATTGCCCGGCCCTGCTCCATCCACTTCATATCTGAAATGTTTTACACCAGTCTCAACTGAAACCGCAACGCCATCCATTGCAGTCTCCTGCTCATGTTCAGGACCTGCACCATGGTGAACACAGTGCCTTGGTTGTGGGAGTGCATATGTAGCTACCAATGTAAATACGTGAAACAACGGTGGCCTTTGGTGATGAAGCTAACCAGGATCTGAACCTGGAAAGTTCAACTCCTCTAGTGCGACTTGCCTTTAGGGATAAGTCACACTATGATGCTGCTCTAACCTCCAGGTTGGACCACCTAGGCCAACTCCTGAGAATAGAGGCCACTCAGACATTGTGGATGCCATCCTGCCGCCACTGCTGCCTTGCGGGCACACTGCTGATAGGTGTACTCCACTACTGTGGTGCACCAAACAAGACATCTACGTGCCAGCAGCATGACCTCAAATGACGACACCACTTCTGTGCAACCTGCTGGAGATATGACCACTTCACCAGGTAAGCTTGCTTTCCAATGAATCAACACTGTCATGACACATTGCCGCAGCCAAGGACCACAGTTGACACTTGTCAGCAGCAACCAACTACACCCCAGGCTGCACCGGCAATTGCTGGTGCCATTCATACCACACCTGAGCCTGTGATCCTGGAGAAACTGGAGGATACACAAGCTGAGGTAGTCCGCCTCTGCCCCAGATTGCTGAGGTCGAGGAGGCAGTGAGTCAACTCAGCCTCGATCTTGCTGTCCACTACACAAAGTTTAGGGTATTCCCAACAATGCTGGACTTTGAACGCGTAACTACACATGAAGACATATCAATGTGACTGAATGACCATCTCTTTATCCAAAGGCTCGTCATGGAGGTGGCAGTTTTTCAGGCAATGCTAAAACAAACAACTGCCTATACAGGGTCACTGTGCTTGGGGCCACACTTCTGAAGCTCCAGCTGCTGACTAGTCTGGAGAACAGCAGTTTCATTAATTGCTCAGCTGACTCCGTTCAAATCCTCTATGAATTCCTAAGGGCATAATCAGGGCTTCGGTCATGATTTTATCCTAGCACCCTTCATTCACCTAGCTTTGGTTCCCTGTGGCCGGTCAATATACCTGTACCACCAAACTGGAGGTGCAATAGTAGTGCTACCTCATTTTCACCCTGAATTGCTCCTATCTTTCTCCTTTCCTTTGTACTTCTATATCCTTTGTTTCAGGTGAAGGTTTCCTAGTTGAGCAGTGTCATAGCGGCAGGTCCATAAATGGATTTTTGCTCCTCTTGAAAAAGAAATGGAAAAGAAAAATAGAAGAACTTTGCCTGTATGTGGATGTCTTTGGGCTCTGGAAGGGAAGATTGATTACAGCATCAAAGAACTGGATACCAAGGGTGGATGAACGGAAATATATGGCATGATGAAAAAAATAGAGCATTGTTAAGGATCCCCTAGCTCAGAATGTTTGGGATGTAGCAACTAGGACATGTTGTGAAGGACTGCAAACAAGGAAGCCTACAGGCAAGGGAGGCACAAGTAAGAACTGACTTGACCTGGAAGATGGTGAAACTGGCAGAGCCATCCAATCAGGTGATGCCGAGTGCCATGAAAACAAGAATGGAGGACATCATCATGGACAACAGGGTACAGGGGAAGCTGTGCTGAGCACTAGTGGACACAAGTACAGCAGTGACTGTGTGATTCGACCAGATGTGGCAAAGAATATGCCAACGAGAAAACGATATCGATCCTATGAGATAGTGGCGGCATCGGGTTATGCCCTGTCTGTGGAGAATGAACCTTAAATGGAGTCGACCTTGGGGCAGAGCACTATGGCTCTGTGGGTGTTCGTCACGTGAGTTGCTAGGGTGATACTGGGACTGAATATCCTCAGGAGCCTCAAGACGATAGTTAACATTGGCAGGAGGGTCTTGTGAGTCCGCTAAGATGAGCTAATGCTACAGAACCCTAGTGAGCATCTGAAGGAAAGTAGGTTGACCCTCGAGGAGCGCCCACCAGAAACAAGGTGGCTGAGAAGGTGCATCACGGACGTCAGTGGTCATGAAACCCCGGGGTCATTTTCACATTGTGAGTGGGAAAGCACATCAACACACCTGTGTGAAAGGCAAGCTGAGGAACATGCATCACAACTGGCAACGTTGCCACAGAGTTTTCAAGCAGGGTGGTAAACATCACCCTACCCAGATAAAGGGGTGTTACTCTATAACACTGCCAAGGATCATGCCACCTGGAGAAGTGACACAATAGCGGAGCGCACACCTAGGATCTACCCTGAGAGATCATGTTGGTACATTGGGATCATCTGGCCAACTACGACAGTGGTGGTTGGGACAACCAGTACTGAAGAGGGAGCAGTATGACGTCAGGTTTGCCCTTCGGCAGGGGAGGCACAAGGCCAGGCTGCATTGCACCATATGCCAGACCTGTGAGCAAGCAAAGAGTTTCTGGGCCACTCTGCCTAGTGCAACTGCTCTGTGTACATGACTGTAACAATCTAAGTGGTAGAAACGAAAGGGGTTTCAGCAACATTCTCAAGACTTCTGAGTCATTTCCGATGTGTGAGTGTAGCAGTCAAAAAGGTTGTGACGTCATTCCTGTATATAAGGAGGCTTGAGAAGAACAGTTGGCAGTGAGTTTTAGAATTCAGTAATGGAAATAAGTTGCTGAGTATCAACGAGTGCATTTGTGTCGTCCTGTTAGGATGTCATAAGAATGCTCAACAAACATCGCGACGAATTGTAACAACATAATTAGGAGAGAAAGGCGAAGTGAAAAGAATACATTGAAAGGACTGAGCAAGGTTATAAGAATAGCTGTGAGCTGTGACTATGGACATATTTAACACCGTGAAGAAAACTGTGTATTTGTGAAAACGTTTTAGAAGTTAAATAAAGTGATATAAAACCAACCAGATTGGACTTTTGTCATTTTGTCATGGTATATATATATACATACACAATAGAATCTCTGTTACCCGAAACACTTTAATCCAAAACACTTTTAACCGAAATTCCGTTTAACTAAAATGACCAACTGAAAAAAAATTGCATTGTTTTTGTTGCATTATATTTCACACATATAGTAAACCATATTTCGTTGTGTTAAAAATAAACAGAATTTCTGTTGTATGAAATTTAGCACAGTGCTGTATATAGTGAGTGAAGAAAGGAATTTCCGAATGGACTAACCCTAATTGACAAAGGGGATGGTTAACGGAATGTGGCCTTGACCTTTTCGCCAGCACTAGCCAATTCCGTTTCCTTGGTCTTCAAGTGTTAACATCAATCTTGCTATACAATACTGTAGTACAGTAGTGATCGAATATTTTTTGTTAAATATTTCTACTGTATTGCGTCTGTGCATCATGTCATTAAAACGGAAACGGGTCATGATAATGATACAGAAAAGTTACAAGTAGTGGAAAGGATTAAAAATTATGAGATTTTGCATACTGTGACAGTCAATTTTGGTGTGGGTGTCTCCACCGTTTCGGATTGGGTGAAAATTAAATGTAAGTTTGAAGAACATGCTTCAAAAATACCTAATAAGAAAATAATAAAAATCTGTAAATGAGGCAGTCTTTTCATGGTTCACACAACAGAGAGAGAATGGAGTTACTTTATCAGGCCCACTTATACAGGAAAAGGCCAAGGTGTTATACGAACTGATGGGAAAGGACGGAGAAGGGTTTAAAGCTAGTGCAGGGTGGCTAGAAACGTGGAAAAATAGGTATGGTGTACGTCAAGTAAACGTTTGTGGGGAAAACTTATCTGCCGACATTGACGCTGTAGACATTTTCAAAACAAAAATGGAAGAATCTTTTCAAGAATATAATTATGACCAGATTTTCAATGCGGATGAGATGGGTCTGAATTTTAAAATGTTACGGAAAAAATCACTTTCTTCAAGAGACAAAAAGAGTGCTATTGAACACAAACTGAGTAAAGAGTGACAGTTCTGTTCTGCAGCAATGCTTCTGGTAAGCACTGTCTGCGGCCTATGTGCATACGAAAATTTAAAAAACAGAGGGCTTTGAAAGATATTTCGATAAATGCTCTGCCTGTCTTCTACCGTAACCAAAACAGTTCAAGGATGTCCATGGCCTTGTTTGCCGAATGGTTTAAAAATCAATTTGTCTCCAGTGTTGTCTTTTTTGAAGTCAAAAATCCTTCTCAGAAGAGCAGTTTTATTGATAGATAATGCCCCTACACCCCACAGAGCCTGCAGCATGGTGACATCATTTGTAAGTTTTTACCTGCAAATGTCACAAGTCTGATACAGCCCCTAGATCAAGGCTTAATAGAATGATTCAAAAGGCACTATCGGTCGTTATTTCTTAGATTCTTTTTTGCAAGATAAAAACTAATCAAAAAGTGTTCCATAAATTCTTAAAAGCATCAACACAAAACATGTGGTATATTGGACTGATGAATCCTGGCAGAAAATAAAATCACCAACCCTGCGAAAATGTTGGAATAAACTGTTTGACAGGATTTTAATTGACGACCATGAAACAGTCAAAAATCTTGCAGACCAAATTAAGACATGTGAAGAGAGCAACGAAGGTGAAATATGTGATTGGGTAAATGGCAATGACTCGGAAAATGGTTTCAGTGATCAAGACAATGTTGATATGGTACTACCCCAATTCCAGAACAACGATGAAGCCAACAATGATGATGATGTAGCGGAAAGCCGCAGCCATGACACTGCAGACAAAATATTCAATGCCTTAGAGGTAAGTACAATTTGACAACACAGTTTACAGTATGGGTTACAAAATTAGCATAAAATTCATGCATACATACCATTTTTCTCACAGAATTTTTTGTATATTTTCAGATAGCATTATGGTTTTTCGAAAAATTTTACGAATCAAAGCCTTCTGACGTTTTGCTAATGAAACGGTGGTGTGACATTGTAGCTAGAAAACGTCTCGAACAGAAACAACAGAAGAAGATACGGGATTTTTTTTTCTGAAAAAAGCAGTATTGTACTGTGATTATAAACCAATCAAAATACATTAATTATTATTCGAAATTTTTGTTATCCGAAACCTCCTTGCCCCCTTTGTTTCGGTTAAGAGAGGTTCTACTGTATTTTCTTACTTTTTAAAACTAAATAAACTACTAATATTTACATATCTCAGTATTGCACATTTACAAAAAAAAAAAAAAAAAAAAAAAAAAAAAAAAAAAGAAAAGAAAACAGAAAAGAAATGTGATGCAGTTTTACCTTAATACCATTAATACATGAATTATCTCTTTCCAGCTACCAGTCTTCTTCTTTAAGTTCTATTTTGGTTTCAATTTCACCTTCGTTGATGGTTTCATTAAATCTCATTAGATAGTGTTCTTCATTCTGTGAACAGCATGTAGAATCTTCAAGTTCCTGTTTGATATCACTGCTACTTATAACATTTTCAATCTTAACTTTCTTTACAAGGTCTTTGGTATCCTTTTCATTCTCTAAACAAAAATCCAGGACACAAGATCCTTCTTTGATATCCATTTTACTATAGTTACGTATTTGAACAGTTCTGTTCTTAGATTTCAGTAGCAAGTCTGTGGAAAAAGAAACACATTATTAGTAACATTCATCAGTTTGCTTCCAGATAATTGAAACTAATTACATTTCAACAGACAACATGAAGTAGTTCAAAGTAATGATGGTAGTTCGGTGTAGTAGGTTAAATATAACATTGTTAACATTCAAAGACCCATAGCTTCCATTCTTATGGTTATGTTAATCTGAAAACAATGTGTATTATTACAGTAAAACCTGCTTTAAATTACATTATTACCAAGGTAATAGACACAGAATAGCTTACAATGATTCCAAACATTATATGGATATTTTACTAATTTTATGCACAGAGCTCCCAATCTTATGGCTATGCTTTACTTCTTAGGGACCTCAATCTCTCAGAAGAACTTTGGAGCTTAGGACCCTGAATGTCAAGGCTAACCACGGTTGTTTAGGGCAGTGTTGCCAACTTAACCTTTTTATGGCTAGATCTGGCCTTTTTGAGAACCTATCTAGCTGTAAATTTTCCAAAAAGCTACAAGTAGCTTTCCTGGCCTTTTTTCTAAGCTTCATTAGCCTTTTCTAGCCTGTTTCATTTTTTACTCATCTACCGGTACCTTTAAAATAATACATAATTTAATCTCACTACTGCAGCTATTGCACGTAATGAAACAATCCTTTTGGTGAATTCCCGAATCTTTTGAATCTGGGAATGTGCATTCCATCAAGTTGTTAGATTCTTTGGCACGTTTTAGAAAAAGGTCTGTGTATGTATTTCGAGCCTGTGGACAACATAACTCAAAAACGAAAAGTTGGTTAAAAACCAAAGTTGGTATTTAAGTTAAGTGTCTTTTAAGGATGCGACACGAAGATTTTGAAGAAAATTGTTCCACCCTAAACTACACTTTACATGGAAAATTTCGATTTCCTTGAAAATGACTAACGATTTTGACGTCGGTCTGGCTGGCTCAGTTGGTTAGACGCTGGCCTACCGGTCCCAAGGTCGTGGGTTCAAATCCGGCCCAGACCGATGGTTTTAAGTGTGCTTAAAAACGACAGCTCCATGCCAGTAGATTTACTGGCATGTAAAAGAACTCCTGAGGGACAAAATTCCGACACACCGAGGACGCTGATGTGATCCTAGCAATTGACAGCGTCGTTAAACATCAAAATAAAAAAACAATTAACTGATAAACCGTTAGAGATAGACCAAATCTTACTATGAAAAACTGTAGATCTTTCTAAAATACACAACTTATGTCTGAATAATTTTTTTATAGAGTGGACCATTTCGGAGATATGCCTTGTTATTTGTATTTCTGTCAAATGGAACATCGTTATTCAATTTGTTATATTAACCCTGCAAAGAGAACGGAAGCTTTAAAAGATTTGACAATCGCTCAAAGCCTACTATATTCTAATATTCTCCTTCCACCTACAAGGAAATAAGCAATAAGATAATTTCTACAAATGTTTATGTCAACTACACGAAGAAGATATTGGAATAACAGTTTGTAAGAATGGTTAGTACAAGAGTAGAGAAAGTCATGTGACCTCAATACATCGGATTTTTCATGCGAAGTCCCAGATGAAATACTGAAGCTGTTGGTACAAATCCTGCATACATGCAAGAGCCTAAGGGAAATCCCAGCTGCAGCAGTAGAAATGAGGCAGAGGGGGATGATGAAGACCACGTATATTTTTTCTAGGTGATCCATGCGTATTTTTTTTTAATAATGTAGTTTTCTAATGTTTATATAGGTATTAAAATATAATCTAGCCTTTTCTAGCCTTTTTGGCAAGCCGGTTTAGCTTGTTTTATTGAATTATAGTTGGCAACACTAGTTTAGGGCCCTCAATCTCTCGGCAACACTTTGCAGCTCAGGGTGCTAAATTGCTAAGTGTTTTTAGTTTCATATTGAAAGCTGTGCTGTTGTGAGTCAGATAGCGAGTAGCATAAACAAATGAGACGGCAGATGCAGCATATATTCAATTATCCATGGCCCACAATTAAATTATTACTGTCTTCTATAATTACATGGTTTGGTTAGTTTGGAGTGTCAGAGAAGAGAATATAATGTGACACATGGTTACTGCAGTTTCCTAAACACCAGCATGCCTTGTTTTCTAAAGCACCTACGTATTTATTTTAATTTCTAAATGGTAATACCATATTTGTCTCACAGTCAGCTATGTTACCATGATGGTGTAGGTTGGCAGGACTGATCTGTTTTATGGCCGTGTCCTTTTAGTTATTCATTAGATGATATTTATGTGCTAGAATGGTGTAATGTTGTGATCTGCATTCTGGGCACTGTCATCAATATTGTTGACCATACAAAGCCTATGAAATTGAAACTACTGTAAAGGCAAGCTTTTGTTTACCTAAAAGTTAAAATTTCTTTCTTTCTTTCTCTATTGTATTACTTCAATGTTTGCTTTTATTCTGCTACTACCTGATCCAACACATGTTCTGTCAAAAGCTATTGGACTGTGGGAGTCCCACAAACTTAACTTTTCTGGTCACGTCCTGGTTATGGCGTTGCTTATACAATGTACATGTTGCAATGACATGTTTACAGTAATGATCGCCAGAAGGGATAATATACGGTCACAAATGTCTAATTTAAACAAAAAATTAAACATAAATGTATTTCATAGTGAGCACTTTATTTATTAACTCATGGGCATGAGTATTGAAATGGTATATATGGAAACCCACAAAATAAACCAATCAAACAAAGATAAATCAAAGAACTTGTTTGTTGAGTGACAAGCAAAGATTTAAACAACAAAAATATAACACACAATGAGGATCTACTGAAAAGCTGTCCAAGTGCATATGGTAGAAAGAGAAAGTGTCAAAAATACAGATGGAAAGTAATTTACATTAATTTTAAGGTTTAATATATAATTATAAAGTTATTAACTAAATTTCAACTGTTTCGTCTTTATATTATTCTGTTTTGTTTTATTTGAATAAAACAAAACAGTAAGCAAATGAATCAAAAGTTGATTTTAGCCTGTAGGAAATCTATTCACTTCATCGATTCATTGCTCAAATCAATCTTTGTTTAATCTAACATCATCATCTCTAGAATACACAGATAGGAACAGTTTCAATGGGAAAAAAGAAAAAAGCTGGTTTTATGATTTTACCTGGAACTGTTCCAAATTTTCTCTTCATGAGAGCCTTTCTCGGTCATAGGCAAATATTTGAAAAAAAATTAGCTGAATTGGTCCGCCTGTTTTTGAGTCTTGCCCTTAGCAACAGATTTAGTCATTCATTATAGAGATACAATTATATACATAAAATATATTATATACACTGTATTTTGTGTTACTAGTGTTTAACACCCACTCTTACTACATATGGCACTGCAGGAGGTGATGATACATGGAATGAAGATGGAATGACATGGTGGGCGAAACTGGAGAACCTGGAGGAAACCCGCCCCAGCACCACTTCGTCCACCACAAATTCCACATCCGGGTGCTTGGGATTGAACCCGGGCAGCTTTGATTGGAAGCAAGTGGTCTAACCACTCGGCTACAGCATGGTCATATTTTATGTGTGAGCATAATTATAATATTCTTTGTTTTCATTATAAAGCTATTTATGTAAACTTATTGAGTTTTACTTTTAAATGTCATTTAAATATGGCACTTTAATCAAGATCATTAGAGCCATTTTTGAGAAAATCAGTTGCATCCTTGAAAAACATTAAACTTAAATGCTAACTATGGTTTTTGGGCAGCTTCGTTTTTGAGTTGTGCGGTTCACGGGCCTTTTTTTTCGTATTCAGGGGGCCTCAAAACATGTTTCCGGTGGGGTCTCGATATTGGGTTTTTGGGTGGAATACACTACTTCTACTTTACTGGATGGAGCAGAGAAAGTAAAAATTGCCTTAAAATGTTTTTAAAACTGCTGCATGAGTATGCAAATATCAGTATTTAGCAGCTCGTGAGTGTTCTCAAGATTTAATGGCACGAAGATCTCTCAAATCTATCTAATCATTTCACAATGCTACCTCTATTTACTGTACGTACTAGAGAAATTAAAAATTATAAGAAAAAACACAAAACCCGTTAAAAACAGCTAAAAACGACTTCATATGACCAATGAGAACTGACGATGGGCGGATTTTCTCTGAGTTCTCCGGTTTCCCCTCCGCTAATTCCTCCACCTGCTCCATCATTACCTTTCAAAGTCATCCATTTCACCTGCATTTCATATCGTTCTCTTCCTCAGGATCATACTTTGTGATGGGCTGACAACCCGCTTCCAGATGTTCACTCTGTTCTGTCCATAGGTTCCTGTATTCCCCGCTAGACGTCTGCCCCTAAGCACAGGCTTGTAAGACCTTCAGGGAAGGAAGAAGAAGTAGAAGGGTTAACTGTCACATTTTACGACTCTTTCCGAGGCTTTATGACACACCATACCTGTATTAACGCGCACGAAATGATTTTCCTGCGCTCGCATACAACTTATAATTTCATTTTTTCTCTCACAAAAACCCGTGATAACACTAGTAAAATATTTTTCGAAAAATTTTCCTTGGAACAAGCAGATTAGGGTAGAGACATTTTCATTAAATATGCTTTTTTTCAGGGGACCTCAAAACATACATTCCCGGTGAAATCTCCACATAGAACGTTTGGGCGAAATGGAATAGTTCCCCGACTTCCTATTCGTAATACAGAAATTAAAAAGAAAGAAAGGAATAATATAATTTTCGGTTGCTCAGTCCGTTAAATGTCTCATTAACAAGTCCAGCGAGCTATGATAGGATGGCGGCGACAATGCAATGCTAGCTGTGTTTACTATACGTACTAGAGAAATTAAAACTTATAAGAAAAAAGCCAAAAACCGTTAAAACAGCTAAATACGACTTCATATGACCAATGAGAACTGACGATGCGGCGTCTGGGTGCATTTTCTCTGGGTTCTCCGGTTTCCACTCCACTAATTCCTTCAACTGCTCCATCATCACCTTTCAAAATCATCCATTTCACCTGCATTTCATATCATTCTCTTCCTCAGGATCATACTTTGTGATGGGCTGACAACACGCTTCCAGGTGTTCACTCTGTCCTGTCCATAGGTTCCTGTATGCCCCGCTAGACGTCTGCCCCTAAGCACGGACTTGTAAGACCTTCAGGGAAGGAAGAATAAAAGTTAACTGTCACATTTTGACGGCTCTTTCTGAGGTTTTATGGCACACCATACCTGTATTAACGCTCACGAAATGATTTTCCTGCGCTCGCATACGACTTATAATTTCATTTTTTCTCTCACAAAAAACCCGTGATAACACTAGTAAAATATTTTTCGAAACATTTTCCATGGAACAAGCAGATTAGGGTAGAGACATTTTCATTAAAATCCTCGAGTCGCATTTATATATTATAAATACCAACTTTGGATCTTAATCTGCTTGTCGTGTTTGAAGTATGCTGTTCTCACATACGGACGCACACGGACCTTTGTGAAAAAATGCTTTTTCAGGTTCCTCAAAACATATATTTCCGGTGAAATCTCGACATGGAATTTTTTTTTTTTTTTTGGGGGGGGGGGGGGCGAAATGCAATGGTTCCGCGACTTACTATCCGTAATAGAGAAATCTTAAAAAAAGAAAGAAAGGAATAATATCAACGTGTCAAATAACTAAATGAATGCATGAATAAATAAATAATTTTATTAAAATCTTCGTGTCGCATTTATAAATTGTAAATACCATCTTTGGTTCTTAATCTCCTTTTCGTTTTTTGATGTATGCTGTTCTCACATACACACGCACGCAGACCTTTGTGAAAAAATGCTTGTTTTAGGGGACCTTAAAACATATATTCCGGTGAAATCTCCACATACAAAGTTTGGGCGAAATGCAATAGTTCCCCCGGGTTCCTATTCGTAATAGAGAGATTAAAAAGAAAGAAAGGTATAATATAATGTCATGTGACACTTCCGGTCAGTCATCGGTTCTCATCTTGCTAGGAAAAGTAGCCTACGTGTCTTTCTGACATAGCTAAAAACAAATCCAGCACACTGCCACGTCAGTCGATTTCCCCCAACTGTCGGCAAAAAAAACTGCATTTTCAGTATTTTCTTGCACATTTCCAATATCGTTTAAAGTGCCAACGGTCATATTTCGTAGCAGAAATCTGTTTCTTGATTCCTCAGCGTTTTTTAAACTAAAATCTTGCCTCGAGTGTTATTAAGTTGCTTGGACGATCGTCATAGGATCTTTCTCCGTGTCAAGCGAACACCTTTTTCTCCATCTACCGGGCGTGTGTAAAGAGAATTGCATCCATGTTTGTGCAACAGAGTTTTGTGTTTTGGATTTTGTTTTCCTGGTGTGTTTATTTTGATTACTTTCTGTTTTATAAGAGTTTTTAATTAAATCTTTGTTTAAGCTATGTGCATGCACAACCAAAGTCCAACGTCTCATAGTTGTAGGGATAAATCATCAAACTACGGGTAACAATGCATATTTCAACTAGTATAATCCATATTTTTGAATTAACTTGTTATCTTAACTTGAATCAAGTGTATATTCCTTGGTATACGCTTTTAATAGTAACAGGCACACAGAAACTTGCTAAGCTGAAAAAAAAACCACAAATGATATAAAATACACTTGTAACATTATCAATTCCCAATATATTCTTTGCTGTCAGTTTTAATTTTCAAAATACCTTATATTTCTCTCTCTTTTTTTTTTTTTTTTTTTTTCATAATGCTCCGTTGTCTTCTGTTCTCCGTCTGGTGTATGAAATAGTTTGTAGAAGGAAGGGCAGTGAAAGTAACAACATTTCTCCTAAATTAATACTATACTTCTGTAAGCAATTCTGATGTGTAACATTCAAACGGCTTTTGCACTCGATATCCTTATTTTCATAGTTGTTAATAATTGTTCATAAGCTTCTTCATTCTTTTCCCAGTATCGATAACATATGTATCCCGCTAGTATTAAAATAATAAGAAAACAATTTGCTAACGCTTTCCAAACAAAAAAAAAAAAAAAACGTCAGCGACCGCGCGCGCGCGCGCGTGTGTGTGTGTGTGTGTGTGTGTGTGTGTGCGTGATTTGACAAGCAAACAAGAAAAAAGAAACAATTCATTATTGCTGTGAAATATGTTATATTCATATATTTGTTCATTTTGCGCCGCTGTGTGTCTGCTTGTAATGGTTTGCTTAACATCATTAAACTATTCTATGTTTCAATCAACTACATGTTTAAGCTTTTATTCTTATATCACATACATATTTCGAGGTAATCTGTCTGGGTATATAACACTTTATCGTAACTGGATACCCTGCACGCGCTCAATTGCAAACGTCGACAAGTTGCGACATGTGTGCGGCGTGTGTCTGTTGGACTCTTAAACCGTGAGAGAAACACGGTTACATATCCCTTAGCTTTCTGTTGGAGCGAGATGCAGATCGGTTTCAAAGCACGTAATTGCCACGGAACGCTTGTGTGTGCGTATGAAGACAGTTGCATATTATCTGCCAGCATTTTCTATCTGTGTGGGAGACTCATATTAACGCCTTCTTTAAAAGGTATGCCAAACATTGTAAAAAAGCTTGCTAATCAGCTCTTGAATTATCTTGTTATCTTAATTTGATAGTGCGATGTGTTCAACCATAGTCTGCGCATTTTATCGGATTTTAACAGTTGGCTTAACATTAAAGCATGTCTGTTAAATTCGTTAGAAATATGAAGCTATGTTCAAAACAAAAAAGACGAAGAAAAACAAGCAAACGGGGAAAAAACAAGATTCAACTTATACGTATCAATATAATTGATATTTCAAGCAAAATTCTGAAGCTATTTTTTTTTTCAGAAAAATACAAAATTTGGAAACATATTCCATGATAGGCTTTTTTCAACATTTTCATATCTCGTTCTTGAAAATATTTAAATCTAAGTCCGTTAACCGACTTTTTTTTGTTTTTTTTTAAATATGCTTTTTCACCATCAGCAACGCTATCATTCCTGCAATTCCTTTTTCCCTCCCTTTTTATTATTATAAAGGGAAAGGTTGCTTCCGCATTTTTCATCCAATGGCAACGCACCTTATTTTCCACCAATCATCGTCATTTTGGAATCCTAACTCGTCCTATTTTATTCAATCAGATCACGCCACGTCACTTCCGCATATCACGCTTCCCCATTCCTCCAAGATTCTTCCCTTCTTTGCTTCCCAACACCCGTCAAGACCACATAACTTCTCCCTTCTGCAAATCACGTGCCTTTTTTTTCGTTTTCTACGAGCAACAATACATCTCGGCAGTCAAAATGCACCAAATGATAAAAACTTAGAGCGATGTACCTCGACAGATGCTTATCAGCGCACTTGCACCATTCACCGACATATATTTTCACAGATCACATTCTCGGCGATTCGATGCTTAACGTTCGTCAAGACAGAGTGCTCGTTCAACATCTGCACGCTCAAGGTCCAGCAATCATATTATTTTATTAAAAAAAAAAAAAGCAACGGTTGGTGGGAACACCTCAACGGTTTTTTCCTTTGCCAGAAAATACCCATCCGGAGGATATCGCAATCTCCCCCCCACCCCACCCACCCTCTCCCCCTCCCTTTCCCCACCCCTCTTCACCAACGGATGTGGGCGTGTTCGCAAACTCTGGGCTTACACCTCATACCTCTTTGATCTACATAGACGTCTCATCTTGCCTTCAGATGAGACCGAGCTCTCGTAGAGGAACGACATGCCAAATCCTGTGGCAAATTCCGGCTTCGTCACTCCAACTTATGTTCCAAGTGTCAACTTGTTCTTGCTCCTCAACGGCTAAATCATCTCAAATAACAATGGTTGGTAGTAAAACCTCAACGGGTTTTTTTTCCTGTAACACAAAACCACATCCGGCGGATGTGTCATATCGCAATCTCCTTCCTGCACATATTGATTTCCCCCTCCCCCAACCCACCCATTCTCCACCCCTGCGGGTGTGTCTGCGATCGCAAACACAGCTCTTACACAGCATCGCTCTTTCATCTACATACACGTCAAATTTTACCTTCAGTGGGTACCCAGCTCTCGTCGAGGAAACACCTGCCAACCCTGCAAGACATACCACGGCTCCTCCTGCAGCAAATTCCGGCTGCGTCACCCGCACTTGTCCTCAAGGTGTGAACTTGCTCTTGCTCCTCAAAGGATAAATCATCTCAAATAGCAACGGTTGGAAGTAAAATCTCAAACGGTTTTTTTCTTGTAACACAAAACCCCATCCGCCGGATGTATCATATCGCAATCTCCTTCCTGCTCATATTCATTTCCCCCTCCCCCCGCCCCTGCGGGTGTGTCTGCGATCGCAAACACAACTCTTACACAGCATCTTTCATCTACATACACGTCAAATTTTACCGTCAGTGGGTACCGAGCTCTCATCGAGGAACGACCTGCCAAACCTGCGACGCATACCACGGCTCCTCCTGCTGCAAATTCCGACTTCGTCACTCACACGGAACACATCGTTTGCAACCAACTTTCTACAAACAACAAACAGGTTTGTACTCCTTTTCCTACAACAATAATTTAAACCTTTTTTTTTTCAATGCATCTTCTCAATAAAAAAATAAATAATCTAGTCAACAGTCCCTGCTTAAGCAACCGGATTAACGATAATCCCATGGCGTTAGTGGTGCGTGGCGCGCCGTTGATGGCGGGAAGTTTGAAAATTTGAAATTAACAACGTTCACAGAAAAAAAGTTCAAATTCTCAAACTTAACGACATGTTAAGTTTTTTCATAGTGTCGCCGTTTTATGGCGGAAAATTTGAAAAACGTTAAATGGCGGGAAATTTGAAAATTTGAAATGTACGGCTATGGCGGGAAAAATTTCAAATTTTCAAATTTTCCGCCATCTTGAAATGTTCAAATTTCCCCCATCAAAAAGCGACACTAGCGCCACGCGAAATTAACGCCATCTAGCGGCGAAAATATTGTTAATCCAATTGTTTAAGGAGGGACTATAACTAATTACGACAATTGTTCCTTCGCCGCTGCAAACTTTGTCATGAAAATTCAGGTCACCATTTTGAGAAGTTTACATAAAACTGGTGTAAAGTATTACATATTTTTATAGTTTTTTCAGCCTTTAAACCATCTCCCATTTTGAAGTAAGTGTATGAATGTATTAAGCCAGATTCAAGTTTTTGTTAGCAAGAACTGTAGTTGTGTTGATGTGTTGAAATAAATGTGATAAATTGAAACAATTTATAGTTTAGATCAAAACTTATTAATATATTCTCAAAAGAAAGATAAAAAAAGAACGTTGAAAACAATAATGATTTTATATTCAAGCTACAAAGAGAGCCAATGAACTAAGAACCAGTTGTGCAGTCTTTACTGGACGAGTGTATGTAATGACAAAATAGACCTACATTAATATTTTTTTTTTTGGACGAAGCTTGGTTCCAACTACTTAAATGTTTATACACAAAGTAACTCTTGTTGTAGCTTCTTCTTTACCTGATTACCCTCCCCTTATATAAGACTTACACCTCCTAAGACTCAGGAGCCTATGCCTAGGGTCAGATGTGTTTTCAGGGAGCAGAGGAACCTATGAATCAGATAGAATGAAGTGATGGTCAGCCCAGCCCCAGATATGAGGGTGAAGAAGAGGATGATAAGAAATGTAGGCAAAATCGATAGATGGATAGATGATGATGGAGCAGTTGGTGGAATGAGTGGCGGGGGAAATTGGAGGACCTGGGGAACACCTGCCAAGTTGTTGCTTCATCCACCATGTATACTGCAGAACTGTATGCAGTATACCGAGCCATTTTGTATGTGTGCTGTCATAAAATAGGCGACTGATTTTGAGTGATTCTCTTAGTGCACTTCAGAGCCTTAGTGAGCTGTACAACTCCCATTCTATTGTAAAGCTTATCTAGGATGCCCTCCACGTTTTACATGATTCTGGCGTTAACATAATGGGTGCATGGATTCCTGATCACATAGGTTTGCTGGGGAATGAAATGGCAGATTTGGCGGTAAATGCTGTAATCACAGAACTCAGTATTACCGTATCTCGTATTACTTTGGCAGACTTTAGGCTTGAAGCGCGGAGAACGGTGCTGTCATGCTGGCATGAAGAGTGGTCATCTCTCTGCGGTAATACACTTAGAGAAGTGAAAGAACTTCCAATAACCTGGGTAATTTATTCTCACACATCTCATGACGAGATGGTTTTGGCTTGGTACGGACTGGCCACTGCAATTTTTCACATGGTTATTTTTTAAATGGGACCCTGCTCTTGTTTGTCAGCTGTACCACAACCTTTTATTGCTCCATCATGTTCTGCTAGAATGTGTTTCCCTAGCGCACCTTCGAAGCTCTTTAACTGCCTGTCAGACTTCCAGAGGTATGGCGCACAATAAACAAAAGAGTTTTGAAGTTTTTAGCAAAGGCAAACTTGAACTTGAGGATATAGAGCCTTAGTTATCAAAATTGGTACTTTTTTGAATTTGTTATAACTTTATTTTAATTCTGGCTTTTGCTCATTTGGTATATCTTCTGCATATTTTCTTTTGTACTGATATGTTTGTTTTATAGTGGAATTTGTCTCTGGCTTTTGCCATGATCGCATTTTTAAGGGTGCTGATGACCAAGTAGTTGATCACCCTTAAACCAAAATCAGATTAAAATTCCTTGCCCTTATGCCTTGGGGTGTTGGGTCTGCCTGGAGAAGTTTAATTCTCTACTCTAAATTGTGTAGTGATAAGACTTGTTTTATGTGAAGAGATGCAAAATTCACAGTATGAAATGACAGTTGCAGTACCAATTTTAAAAATGTATTTAATATACAAGTACTGTGAGTACAGTGATAAATCATATATCAAATTAAGAAGGATGTACAGTTGATGAAAGAGCCCAAAAAATTAAAAATGTAATTTGTTAGCAATTTTCACCATTTAGTCTGCACATAAACAGTGTGTATCTCTACATAAAAGATAGGAGATGTAGTAGCGTAGTTTTCGATAGTGGTGAAGTTGTGTATAAATTTTGTAGGTCCCAGTAGTATGAATATACCAAGTTTTGTTTAGATATTGAATATATGTGATAGCAGTAATGTGAAGTAAGAAATGTAGATAGTCTATTGGGATGTACTTAACATAATTCTTATTCTTTTAACTCGATAGACATGAAGGATATTTAAAGCAGCTCTCTTTTTCTAATAGAGGTTATGTTTTCCAAAAATGAAAAGAAAGAGATTACAAAAATGTGGAGGAAGAAACATTTTTAAATGATGATTAAAATATGGAGATGGCCATAACCTTCTTTAGGAGAGAAACAATGGAAACAGAGAAAGAGTTTTGTTGCAAATAGTTACATAGAGAAGCACAATTTATTCCTGCATGGCACTACTTGCTGATTGGTTCAAATTAGTCACATTGCCAAACTCTTAAGTTATGTTACGTTCATTTAAATCACATTTAGTCAAATCATTAAGTCAACCCTAACTAGTTCCATTTAATATGTGTTAGACTTTCCCGTTACATCCCATCACGGTAAGTGACATGTTAAGTTCATCGTAATCCCGGCATAAGATAGAGATTAAGAAAGAATTTGAGATGAAGGTAGTTTAAACATTTTATTTTTAGTTTGTCTGTAGGGGGTTGAAGATAAGGGCAGTGGGCCCTTTTGAAAGTTACAGGATTGCTTGTTTTGGACAGATCCTAGGAGTGCTTATACACAGAAATCTTAATTGGCAACCACATATAATGTACATAACAAAAAAGATAAATAAGGGTTTATACATTATGAAACAGGTTAAGGATAATATGGATAATAAAATGCTGAAGCAGGTGTTAGTATACATTCATTTATTCATATATAAAATACGGCATAACACTATGGGGTAACAGTACAGCTAAGGAAGTACTAAAAATATTCAAATGACAAAAAGGGCAATTAGAATAATTGGGAAAATAGAAAAAAGACACAGTTGTAGAGACTGGTTCAAAAAATACAAAATCCTAACAGTTCCATGTACCTACATTTATGAAAGTTGACTCAGGAGACTCCCACTAGGGCAGGGGAAGACAACTTCGGGCCGTGTGTCGTATTTAAACGAAGAGCCAACTTGTACATTCGTGTGACGTCAGGCGAGAGCAGAGTATTGCTAGGCTGCCTAGATCAGCGGCGCATGTGTTCAGTTCCCCGTGTTTCACACTAGTTTGAGACCAGGCTTCAAGATGTAGAAACATTGTCAACTGCGTTTCAGATCTTTGCGACCCCGTATTCACTGGATATTAACAATGTTTCTAGCAGGTAGCAAACTGAATTGATAAATTTACAGTGCGACAATTTGCTAAAAGACAAATATAAACACAAGGAATACTTGGCTGATTTTTATAAGAATGTTCCTCAAAACAGATTTCTGAGGTTGTATGCCCTTGTAGCAGGGGTATTATGTATGTTTGGTTCTACGTATGTGTGCGAACAATTCTTTTCTGTTATGAACCCTTCTAAGTCAAAATCCCGAAGCATATTCTCAGATCACAATCTAACATGCAGTCTTCGGTTACAAATGTGCCGTACATTACGCCCTAACATTGCCAATCTAGTTAAAAGCGAAACGGCAAATGTCGGAAAATGTCCAATTAATTGTTCTGTATAGCTCTCGTCTGGCTCAGGCAAAATAGTTATAATTCCTGTTCTATTTGCGTTATAACATGACTGTTCACATAAACTAGAATTGACATATATGTAATTATTTATAATCTGTGACTATTCCGTAATTGAAACCTCAGCATTAAAATTGCTATGTCCGGCACTGATTTCCTCTTTCCCCGAGGCTCGCGTGAATAACAGGCTATGGTCCGGGCCGATCAGCTGATAGCCGGGAACCGGGTATGCTAACAAACATGGCTACCAGTGTGGAATGTTAAGGGGCAACACGTGTTAGTTTTGTTTAATTGAAAGTGAATTAGTGGCGGTATATGTTGTTTCAGTAATTGTGTTTATTTGTAAATATTGTGAATTAATCAAAATTAATTTTTCAGCAGTTTTCTTGTTTTAGTACGAGAATTATAACAGATGTTTTTCGCTGCAATTTTTAACGGTTTCTTTTGAGCAACTAAACAGTTTTTCGCCTGGTTTTCGTAAGTTCTACTTGTTATAGTTGAACTATTAAACTAAAATGATTATTTTCATTTATAGTGTGTAATTTTAAGTGATTTAAGAAATGGTTAATTCTTCAGTGAAGTTATTCAAGAATCCATAACCTATATTGTAACATGGTGATACCGGTACTGAACGGTATGTAATTCTACTTTTGTTTTAGATGTAGAATTGAACAGTATGGGTCGACGTTGTAGTGTGTATCGATGTAAAACTAGTTAGGACAGTTTACACACACAAGGACAAATCTACACCCTAAAACTGTTGAACTAAAGATGGTATGGGTTGGTTTTTGTTAAGCCATTCTGGCAAAAGTTACATGCAATGAATGTTAACAAAACATTTACCAAGTTAAGCAATAAGTTTAGAAAACAGGCAGTAGCTAGGTCATTTACATTTTCCCCACCTTCATCAAAAAGGGAAAACTATTATACTTGTGTCAAATTTTGTCCCCTGTCTTTCCTCACACATGATGGAATTATGTAGGCAACGACACCTAGGTTAATGTGTAGGTACCTACTATATGAACAGGATGACAGACATTTTTTCAGTCGCGATCCAGGCTTCATAGCGAACGGACGTGATTGCTGCTGTGCTCTTAAGCGCGTGTTAGCGCTTATAGATTCTACGTGATTCAAAGCTGAACCAGCGAGAAGAATGTGATTGGATCCTGCAATCTTCTGGGGATGTTGCATCATCCATGAAGTAACATTGTGTTTTGATTGCATCAGCTAGACTCTTTCGACCGATTTGTGCAATATTTATGCACTAATTGACCTTCTTCCCCAAATACTTTTGTGCTTTTAAAGCACAACAAAACCTTAACTTACCGGTAGGTAGAGTTGCAAGGCTTAGCCATCAGTTTTTATAACTGATAAGGTGCCTTTTGGTCCGGCCCTCTGTAACTTGAGCTTATGAGCACCTACTAAACTTGACCTTATAACGACCATGGCCAGTCCCTTGACTAATGATTTTAATACAACACTGTATTACCTGCAGGAAGGTAATATTTCATTATTCCTCGATCAAGAGCTCATTAAGGAGCCATCACTGCCTCTTGAAGAGAACACACGTTCAGTACTACAAAACGAACGTAAGGCTGGACAAGCCTACATAACGCAGGCCAATCATCAGCTCCTGGAGTTATTACCTAAAGAAAACGTGCCCAGGAAGGATATCACGCAGCTTTACAGAACAATGGCCGCCCATAAGGCTAGAGTAGATGCCATTAACTGCTACTTATACCACCATGAGCAAGCTGTTAAATCTCCACAATGGCAAACTGTGCAACCAAAGAGGAAGAGGAACATTCCCTCTCCTGTTGCTATCTCAGCTCCAGTAGCCACAGCCAACCCTTTTCATGCTCTGGCCACCACCTCTACTGCGCCAGATCCCGCTCCAGAGTTCAATGGACGAAGATGTTACTACCCCAGCAAGTAACACTGATCCTGCAGCGCCTAATGTTGCACAGCCATTGCAACAAAAGCCAAGAAGACCCACCCCCATCTTCCTGCGCAACCCATCAGATGCCAGGAAAATCTTGAATTCGGTTCCAACGGACAAGGTCAACTACAGCCTCAAAAATCTACGAGGTACAGTGACCTTGATCCCTACATCGGCGGACGATCACCGACAGCTACGTAAGCACCTGGAACAGAAAGAAATCGAGGGTGTAACTACGCTCCTACCTGAGGACCGCTTCCTTCATGTAACCTTGAAGGATATCCCGGTATTTATTACCATAGATGAGGTAAGGAGTTGCTAACAAGCAAAGGGTACACGGTGGAACGTGTTGCCCAGTTGACCACCAGAGGTCCGAAACCTCAACCACTGCCTCACTTCAGAGTTGCCCTAAAGAAAACTGACAATGTGCGCAACATCTTTAAAGAGACGCACATGTTTCACGCCATAATCAGGGTGGAAACATTTAAACCCCCACCAAGACCTCAGCAGTGTACGAACTGCCAGCAATTTACACACAATGCTGCTGGCTGTCTGCTGCTACCAGTTTGTGCTTTCTGTGGAGAGACAGGTCACAGAAGAGTGAACTGCCAGAGGCTCAGTATACCAGGTTCGACCCCAAGATGCTACAATTGTGGTGACTCCCACACTTGCCGCTATGCCAAGTGTCCGGTGTGGCAAGAAGCACGTTTAGAGCTCATGGGTAATAAACAGAGACATATGTCCAAGTACAACGCCCGTCCTCGAGTTCCACATAACTGGGAACTGCCAAGAGAGGCCTCCACCGGTGCAAGATGGCCCGGACTCCCTGCAAAACTTCCATTACATTCCCGAGCTATGCAAATGGCATAAGGTACAAACTGAGAGAAACAACCAATTTTGTGGCCTCCAAAGGAATTGATGTGCTTCTGGTGCAGGAAACGCACTTAATTCCATCAAACAAAGCTACCATTCCAGGTATCCTTTGCTACAGGACAGATAGAGGCGATGGCTATGGAAGAACTGCCATATATGTGAGGCGTAGCATACAACATCACCAGCTGTTCACTACCCCAACTAACAACTTGGAAACCACTGGAATCCAAGTAGAAACCAACAAAGGGCCAATTAGACTTTTTTCAGTCTACATCCCCCCTCGTCGTCCCATCCTTAACAGGGAGTTGGATGTATTGTTCGACAGCAACACGGCAACCATCACCATGGGGATTATAATGCAAAAAGCCCAGCTTGGAATTCCACGGTGCTCAATCTTCGGGTTAGAACTTTGGAACGCTACGTGCTCACAAACAACATAGTGCTATTCTCGCCATCCTCGCCCACAATGGACTATGGAGGTCGTCGCCCCCAGATTGGCTGGATATAGCCCTAATCAAGAACACCACCTTGCATCCACAAGTCTACTCAGTGCCTGAACTTTCTTCTGATGACTACCCCCTGCTACTTTTATTTCATACCAGGCCAAACTACAAACCACAGCGACTGATTCCCTCTCCTAGGCGAGTTAACTGGCAAGAGTTCCGAAATATAATGGCTGAGATACCAGCGACAATAGAACCATGCACTACAGTACAACATGTAGACACGCTGGTTCAAAACATCAACACCTCCATAGCTGCAGCCATAGCACAGGCAACACCACCAAGCCGAGGCCCAGCTCAGGCAGTTAAGAAGTTGCTTCGCCATCTTCGAGAGCTCATTGCGGCAAAGAACCGAGCACGTCGCCGAGCTCAACACACTGGTTGCCCCCTGGATCGAAGGGAGTTTAATAGACTACAACGTGTCCTGAGATTGGAGCTTGCCGAACATCTTAACGACGAATGGGAGCGAAAGCTATCTTCGCTCGACAAGGAGGACCAATCCCTTTGGCGCATGTCCAAGGCATTGCTTCGTTTACCCGTCCAGGACAAACCCCTTCACCAAGGCAATCGAATAGTCCAAACAGCCAGAGAAAAGGTGGAATTGATGGCAGAATTTTTGGAAAAAACTTTCCATCCAGCCGACACTTGTGACATGGATCTTAGACGTGACGTCGAGGTCCAGGTCACGGAATACTTTTCCAGGCCTTTTCTGCCAGAAGCTGTAACTCCGACTAACAAAGTGGAAGTGCAACATTTCATTTCATCTGTGGTCCCCTATAAGGCATCAGGGTATGACAATATACCCTATGCAGCTCTACAGGCCTTACCACAAAACTGGATGGACCTTCTTGTGCACCTCTTCAACGCCCTACTACATCTGGCGTACTTCCCAAAGGCATGGAAGCATGCTAAAATCATCACCTTGCCGAAACCAGGGAAGGATATTTCTTCATCTGAAGGCTATCGGCCAATAAGCTTGCTTCCAACCATTAGCAAAATCTTTGAGAAGATAGTGCAAGCTAGGATTCAAACCACCCTAGACACCATCCAGCTACTTAGGCCAGAACAGTTTGGTTTCCGCCGGCAGCACTCCACCATCCACATTACTTCGACTGGTGGATGACATCATTAAGGGTTTCAATAACAGGCAGTTTGTTGTCTCACTATTCCTGAACATCACACGCGCATTCGACTCAGTCTGGCATGAGGGGCTCCTTTACAGACTGATTGAATTCAACTTTCCTCCCCACATTACACATGTAATTCATTCTTATCTTCGTAATAGAACTTTCTCAGTCTGTAAAGAAGAACTGTCTTCAAGATCAAGGCCAATACATGCAGGAGTCCCTCAAGGAAGTGGACTCGGGCCGCTTCTGTTTCTCATTTACATCAATTCATTGCCATCCTACCAGGGGTGTTCACTCTACCAGTTCACTGATGACACCACCATTGCCACTGCCTCTACTAAACACAGAGTAGCAGTAAACAGGTTACAGAGGTACGCAGACTCACTAACAGCTTGGTTCTCAACCTGGCGACTAAAGATCAACCCTGGAAAATCTCAGGCCGTCACCTTTACCAGAAGACTGGTACAAGATCTGCCAGAACTACAGATAGCTGAAGGTAGAGTGAACTGGTCCAACCAAGCTAAATATCTTGGTGTCACCTTGGACCATAGGCTTACTTGAAAACCCCACATTCAGAACATAACCAACAAAATCAACAGTAGGATGGCATTATTATACCCACTATATAACAGAAAGTCCGCTATGTCTATACGCAACAAACTGCTCCTGTATAAGCAAGTCCTCCGCCCTGCTCTTACCCACGGATGTCAAGTCTGGGGAATTGCTGCAAGATCACACTTGAAACGCCTGCAAACCTTGCAGAACAGATATCTACGAATATCAGTAGACGCAGACTGGTACATTCCAAACATGGACATTCGCAAAGACCTTTCTATTCCAACCCTTACAGACCACATTCTATCCCTCTCTCATACTTTTTACTATTCCCTTCCGCAGAGCTTTAATGCACTTATTCGTGGCCTCGGGGATTACGACCTTCACCCCGGGGAAACCTACAAACGCCCCAGACTCATACTTGGCCAAAACTAGACTTAAAAGTCAGCACAAAAAAAAACAAAAAAAAAAAAACAACAACAAAAACAATGACAACACAGTAACCAACTTAAGTCTTCTAACTCAACCAATCCCAGTCAACTATCCCACCGTCTTACCACAATCCCATTTAAACACTATACTTGAATCAGTAAAGGACTTAGTCCTGGTATGGCATTAGTCAAGAGGCTCCACTACGGTGGATTCCCTCTTGTGACCCTCTCCCCCATGCTAGGATGACAGAGTCCTGTGTTATCAGAGGCAGCATCCACACATGCAACCCTAACCTAACTTTATAACATCATATCTCAACTCTTTCTCCACTTTTACAAATTAACACAGGTATCACAGCTTAGCCTATTGTTGATAATTGCTATTTATGTGCAAATTTACCAAACCAGCATGGTAAATGTTGATAAACTGAGTTTAATTCGTATTTTGCTTCAATTTCTGGGATGCCTATCTAAAGGACAAATTCTCACCCAAAAACTTCTTGGTATGGTCACCGTATGGGTTTTGTTAAACCCAAAAACAGTAAACTTTGTAAATATTTATAATTGTAAGTTAATGTTAATTGTAGCCTGTAAGCCGGGTCCTTTGTACCGGCACCAGGCCAAACTTTCTCTCAATAAACAAAACTGAAACTGATAAAACTATATATGCCCCGCTGTAAATAAGTTAACATTTATAGATTCCATCATTAATAAATATTATGTAAGGTAAGCGGATACACTGGTAAGTACTTTATACAAGTGATATTGAAAAATAAGACTTCCAGCTTCTCCGGGGTAGGCAACATATCAATATTACCATTATTTTGATATGATTGACTAGTTATAATAATATATCGGTTAGTCACAATGGGCCATTAAAAATCAAAATATTGAGGATGGAATATTTCCATTTACATGTAAATATTCAGTTTCAGTGGAATTAAGTTTGGCAATAATCACGTGCCTCATGTTTAAAATTTGATGATAATAACAGCAGCTATTGAGATAGATATTTTATCTTTATTATATTGATATGTGATTTATTATTTATGTGACGTATTATAATATTGTGCAGGTATTTTTGTTACGTGTTCCTATTTTCAATAATGAGTGACAATTCAATGGATATCACTTCCTTACGCTGTTCCTCCAAACGGAGAAGTCATATTCACGTTCGGCTTCGGTCGGTTCCCTTTGATCAGCTGTTCCAAACATGACGCATTTTTTTTAATTTAAATCGGGCTGTAGCCTGTATTTCGCGCGAGCCTCGTCTTTCCCGCTGTGACGTCACACGTTCTACTGATCGTGGACGGGAGCATATGAGCTGAGTGAACTGACGTCATAGCAGCGATACCTGTCTTCCCCTGGTCTAGGGGATATGTGAATGGCAACCACAAGGTACCCAAGCTGAGCAGAACATTGCTTCCACTTAGTGGTGTTTAGCTCTTCACTGTAACTTTATCTGACCTTACCTTGGTTATCTCTTGTTCTCTTCCGACCCCAATGCTATTAAGGTTCGCGAGGGCTAGGGAGTCTTTATTTTTCTACCCTGTGCATTTCTATATAAAATCTTAACCCCAAACATGCTGACCTGTCATGGCATGTAATACGTCCTCTGATTGGTGATCAGAGGATATGGTTGGTGAACTTATTTTGATAATTCTCCCGGTCAGGTCGGTGAGACCCGTAAACCAACGACAGGTGTGGTCCTCCAGACATTCTGGGGGTTGTGAGAGAGTGATGTGAGCGCCAAAACATAAAAATATGGTGCTCTCTAAAAAGCGGTTACTAATACTGCCATTGCTCTCTTCAATATATCAGTGAAAAATATTGGAGAGCAAGAGGATTAATGACTTCGTTGTCAGAAAACCAGGATTAGCTAACAACAACAACAACTTTTAAATGTCAAGCACAGCTAATGAAATGGTGCCTATGGCTACACTTCAATATGAAAACAATGACACAGAATGTGACTGATGATTCATTCGTTACTGAAACAGATCACCTCTCAGAATTAAGCCATGAAACTTAGTTTGACCTAGGATTAGATGAGTTATAAGACTCTTTTGGTAATCCTGAGGAGCAGTTTGAGCAAGATGAAGAGGAACTACCAGTTATTTCATGGAATGAGAAAATGTTTTGCCTGGAATTCAGAGCCAAAAGGATGCAGTGGGAAAGCTTATCCTGAATACACACCCTAAGACAAAAAAATGAGCAGACTCTGGAAGCGTATATTTGTCTAAGTCCAACCACCTGGCCATTCACTCAAAGTGAATAGTTGAGACTCAATATGAGAAATGACAACAGAATGATGCTAAAGACACTTATTCCGTGACACCATTGTAAACCGGCCGTGGAAACGACATGGACTTAGACAAATATACGCTTCCACAGTCTGCTCTTTTTTTTGTCTTAGGCTGTTTAACGACGCTGTCAATTGCCAGGATCACATCAGCGTCGCCGGTGTGCCGGAATTTTGTCCCGCAGGAGTTCCTTTACATGCCAGTAAATCTACTGACATGGAGCTGTCGTTTTTAAGCACACTTAAAAACCATCGGCCTGGGCCGGGTTTGAACCCGCAACCTTGGGATCTGTAGGCCAGCGTCTAACACATTCACCCGTGGACCAGGGGATGGGTTCGAGGGCGAGGTGGTTGATGAGGTACTCACCTCGCCAGTTCTTACCTGTCGGCTGGTACTCGGTTCACTACTGCCAGGAACGCAAATTCAAAATTGTTCATGTCGTTCAGAAAGCCTTTGGCAAGCATAATGAAATTATTATCAGACTGTTCACAGGAAACTATGACTTCGAAGTCCTCCCAACTTTTCCCAGTCATCCACAATTATTACACGCAACAATTTTGAGTTGGAGCTCCAGCGGACAGGAGTTAGCGTTGGAATGCGTAGTCCTGATACAGAAGTAATTGCGTAGGTTCTCTTTGCTCAGTGATGGAAGGAAGCTAGGAATTCCAGTAATCGAAGAAAAAATACTGCTTTTTTTGCAACTTTGTTCTAAGACTATATTTAGACGTAGTGCAAAACAGTGAAAAAATACTGCGAAAGGAGCTTTTCCCTTAATTTTATTCTGGATTTCATTTAAATGGCCAGACATCACACTTGCACCATGACAACACTGGCCTACTAATTTCTGCTTGTAGCCAAATGGTTCCAAGATGTCCAATAAAATAAAGTTTCTCATGTTCTGTCGGAACTTACGTCGCAGAAACCTAAGAAACGATCCACAACAGAGCTTTTAGCATTAACGTACCTCACTATTACAAAACACTGAGACACCTGTGTACTAGCTGTCGTATCATCTACCTGGACACGAAAAAAATCAACTGTTTACAATCGATGTAGTCCAAAATAGAATCCAATAGTTCATTTTGTATAATTTTTGATTCGTCACCGAACACTCCTTTTATCTTAGAATATTGGTTCTGTGTTTCTATAGGAGTCCCAGATACCAGCAGCATCAGCAGTTCCACGATTAATTGAGCCTGTTGTTTCATCGTGACCGTAGAATGCTAATTCTTACTCGCTTAAATAGAGTAATGTATCAATCACTAACTGCAGGAAAAGCCTGTTCAGACGTACATTCTAATTAAATTGCACGTTATAGAGTGTAACATTCTCCTTTAGTGCATCTGAAATTGTATATCGATCTCTTTCAAAAGGTTTCAAATTAACTTGGCATTTTGAATGCTCTGCCGAATTCGAGTGTTGGTGTAATGATCGAGTTATGCTCAACAAGGCAACAAATCCGTCTTTACTTCAAACGTAAAAAGCAAGAATGGCAAACAAACCAAGTTCTGCAGTTGGGAAGGAGTACAGTCATGGAAATTCCACAAACCGCGATTTTTCAACACTAATATGGTAGCATTTTCTTGATTGTGTCACTTCTTTCGTACCACATATTTGCAGAGATTCAGTAGGGCACCCACAACTTAAAACTTCCTTATCTTCGTCTTTCCACCGTGTATGAAATATGATATACACTATATCATAAGCAGGATTCATACAGCATTATTGCACTAAACGCAAACAACAGTAGACTACATTAAGGGTGCATTAAACAGACGTACAAAAATTATGGGCAAACAACTTTATAATAAGCTACCGGAGAAATTAAATTTATAAAAAAATGCGGATCTAAGGATGAAGTCAATAAAGGAAAACGGCTCTTATAGTGTACATGAATTCGTGCATGGTGTTTAGATGAAAAATTGTTAAGAAATTGTATGTGTAAATATTATGTATGTAAGTTCTTCGGAACTCATGATGTAATCTGTGTAATCGTAACATATGGATGAATAAAATCTTTGAAATCTACTCCACGTGTTTCACACCCACGAAGCAGCGACACGAAATGGTTTGTCTACCTCACTTCATGCTCCCTCCACAAACAAACTTAAGCGGATGATGTCACGGTTGCTATAGCAACCATGCTGTAGGCTCCGCCTCTCTAAGGTTGAACAGGAGAAAGCAGGACCGGACCTGACACTGTGATTCAAGATGGCGGCCTATGTGGTGGGAACTACTTATAAACAACTCGTCTACAGGCTACGATTTCAACGTAGTAAAATAAAAATGTGGTGTAATAACACGCCTATTTTGTGAATATGGGCTGTGTTAAACACAAAAACACTGTCTTAAACATAACTTCAAGTAAACAGAATAGGATGACACTTAATATTAAACGATAACCCATGGGCAATGAAATATATAACCTTAAATATCATTCGTGCAATCTACAGGTTTACATGCCATTATGTAACTGCATTACACACTCAAATTACAAAGATAGACAAAACTGCAAGCAGCATGTTATTTAAATAAAACAGAAATGTTGACATTGAGTTGACTCAATTATTAATCATTGTTTACACTGTTTGTCACACTTGTACAATCTACATAATGTTATATACCTCCACAAACATACCATACTGCATGGCTGATACACAAATGCTGCCATTTAGAATAAGAAGCTACCTACTAAATTCAAAAGCTTTAGGGTGGAAAGTTGCTTCTACTGTTACTGAAAACTTTTGATTACTCAGTTTGCAACAACATATTACTCAGCACTTTATGACACTTTATTTTACAGGGGGAATCCACAAAAGCAGATGAAATATTAAAAATAATAACCGTAAAACAGCACTATAAATGAAATACATATATGAAGTACGTACCCTTAAATCAGCATTGTAAAGCAACTTTGGGTAATTATTTATAAAATCGGCCGCTCGAGAAAACGAATGAAACATAGTGCAATGGATGCAGTTTTTATTGCTAATTACGATTTTGAAAATTTTATTATGAGCTTAAGCTTCGTTTTTTATTTATGAGCAAATTTTGTATGTGCTATGCAGTGGTTTTATTTCGCGTATGCGGAGGATATTTAGCAAATAAATGTTTATAAACGCGTATAATATATGCTAGAATGATTAATGTATTTACGTTGAAACTGTTATTGCTGATTACGGTTTTGAAAGTTTTATTTGCCGGTCAAGCTTCGTTTTCGTTTTTCCTGTGTTAGATTAGGTTTAGTGTATGTATATGAGTGAAGTAATAGGGCGCTATGTTATCGAAATTTTGCCCGTGTTAGGTTAGGTTAGTGTATGTATATGAGTGGGGTGACAGGGTCCTGTGTTAACGAAATATTTACAATTTGGGCAGTGTTTATGCAATAATTTCAACGTAAATGCATTAATCAATCATTCTAGTATATATTATACTCGTTTATACACATGTATTAGCTAAATATCCGCCGCATAAGCGAAATACAACCACTGCATCGCACGCACGAAATTTGCTCATAAATAAAAAACGAAGCTTGAGCGCACAATAAAGGTTACAAAATCGTAATCAGCAATAAAAACTGCATTCATTGCACTATGTTGCATTCGTTTTCTCGAGCGACCGATTTTGTAAACATTTTCCCAACCTTGCTATAGTTACATGCAGCAACATAACACATTTCTTCTAAACTACAGCTACACATTTAAATTACAAAGACAAAAGATAATGTATAAATACAAGCAGCATACTACTTACATGGGTAAAATTGTAGGAAAGCGGCGTCTCGAAATTTGTCTTTCACTATTCACCATGTTATATACACACCGGCAACACACATAACGCTGCAATTTATACTAATTAAATATAATTTATAAGCGTTACGTTTCAATTTACCTCTTGTTTTAACTGAAATTTTCTAATTTTTAATTTGCATCCGGGAATGCAACAGTTACAGGGCATTGTGATGATTGAGGTTAGGTTGAGGTATGACTACATTAACGGACACTACTGGAACAGTTTTTCTTCAACAACCTCTCACCACTGTAATCGTGACACAAATTGTATTTGCAAACATATAAATTAACCACACTATACGGCTAACGTAGCCATAGCCTTAGATGAAATACAATAAACATGAACACGTGGATAGCACACGGCACAGTCAACACGTTATTAGATTTATTCCCGTTCCCTATACTGTCCAAATAAAAGTTTTTAAATACTCGCTTTGCTAATATGAAGACAAACTTACATAGGAATTGTTATAAGAGACAAGAATTCAAAGGCATAGAAAATAATACGAAGGATAGCGTGTGGAAACACCTCAGAAATCACCCCCACCAGCCGACGCCATTTTTGTACAACTTAGATGGCAGAGTCAAGTCCGTTAATCCAGAGGGTCCTGGAGAAAGCTCTGCACTTCACTTCAAGTCCGCGGTAAGAATGTGCGTTTGCTTCTACAACGAAGCACCGCGCAGTATAAAAATAGGGAAATAGGTAGTAAAAACCTACATACCTGTGAATGTAAATCTTTTTAAAAATAATTATATCAATTAAAAATTGATACAGAGGTAGTAAACGTGTGGACGAAACACAGTTGCTAGGGATTGTTTTAGACAATAAGCTCACTTATAACTCACAAACTGACAAGATAGTAGCTAATGTTAGTAAAAATCTATATGTCCTGAGATGTCTAAGAAACTCGATTCCTATTTCTAGTGCTAAAACTATTTACTTTGGGCTTATGCACTCCTTTTTGTCATATGGAATTGAATTATGGGGAAATACATCTAAACAAAATTTACAAAGAATATTTGTATTACAGAAAAAGGCTATTAGGTATTTAGGTGGTCTAAGGTATAACGAATCATGTAAAAGCACTTTTATTCTGCTGAAAATCCTTACATTACCAATCTTGTTCATCTATAGAACCATTTTATATTTAGTTAAATTTAAATTCCCAATGAAAAACATGTCAGATGTTCACACATATAATACCAGGAATAATCAATTACTAAATCTCCCCGGAACCAGATTACATTTATCAGAGAGGGTCCCTAGTTATATGGGAGCAAAGTTTTATAATGCTTTGCCTGAAAATCTAAAATCGTATGAAAATTATAATACCTTTAGAAATAGGATAAAAATTATTTAATAACCAAAGCTTTTTACAGTATTGAAGAATACCTAAACTTATAGATATTTTCTATGATGTTTCGATTATACTAATTGTACTTTTAACTTCTTATCTAATAATATTGTATATACTATGTAATTACTAAATTCCTTTCTATTTATGTTTCTCATGACATGGGCCCTTATAGGGTACCTTTTTATATCATCTTATGTACTGACTCATGATATGGTTCAATTGTGTATTCCACTGTATTGAACTGAATGAATGAATGAATGAATGAATGAATGAATGAATGAATGAATTGTAGCAAGGTACAAATATTTGTGCCACTTCACTTACTTCCCCTGAATAGCCGCCCATACCATATATATTCAGCAGGTTCTCAAATTATTCTCACCATTAGTTCATTTATAAATGTATAAAAATCCTTGATTGCTATAATTTGGGTCTTACTTCTAAAATATTCAAGAACTTCAAAATTTTAAAGCAATACATGAAGTTATTATCCGGATTTATAGCAACATAAATTATCACCATGTTATAATGTACCAATTACAGCAGCTGCAAAAAGCCGTTCTACATTGAAGTGTTAATAGCTCACTTCTTAAAGCTAAGTCTCATTTATATGCATGTGGGAAAATTAACATTCATACATACTTCATTATATTCCTGTCGCTGATATGAGGTTCATGATAAACATTGGGACGTGTTGTTTAATAATAATAATAATAATAATAATAATAATAATAATAATAATAATAATAATAATAATAATAATAATAATAATAATAATAATAATAATAATAATAATAATAATAATAATAATAATAATAATAATAATAATAATAATAATAATAATAATAATAATAATAATAATAATAATAATAATAATAATAATAATAATAATAATAATAATAATAATAATAATAATAATAATAATAATAATAATAATAATAATAATAATAATAATAATAATAATAATAATAATAATAATAATAATAATAATAATAATAATAATAATAATAATAATAATAATAATAATAATAATAATAATAACAATAACAATAACAATAACAATAACAATAACAAAAGCAATAACAATAACAATAACAATAATAATAATAATAATAATAATAATAATAATAATAATAATAATAATAATAATAATAATAATAATAATAATAATAATAATAATAATAATAATAATAATAATAATAATAATAATAATAATAATAATAATAATAATAATAATAATAATAATAATAATAATAATAATAATAATAACAATAATAATAATAATAATAACAATAATAATAATAATAATAATAATAATAATAATAATAACAATAATAGTAATAATAATAACAATAATAATAATAATAATAATAACAACAATAACAATAACAGTAATAATAATAATAATAATAATAATAATAATAATAATAATAATAATAATAATAATAATAATAATAATAATAATAATAATAATAATAATAATAATAATAATAATAATAATAATAATAATAATAATAATAATAATAATAATAATAATAATAATAATAATAATAATAATAATAATAATAATAATAATAATAATAATAATAATAATAATAATAATAATAATAATAATAATAATAATAATAATAATAATAATAATAATAATAATAATAATAATAATAATAATAATAATAATAATAATAATAATAATAATAATAATAATAATAATAATAATAATAATAATAATAATAATAATAATAATAATAATAATAATAATAATAATAATAATAATAATAATAATAATAATAATAATAATAATAATAATAATAATAATAATAATAATAATAATAATAATAATAATAATAATAATAATAATAATAATAATAATAATCATAATAATAAATTGAGGAATTTGGACATGGTATACACCATGCCCGGGCTGCTTAGGGTTTCCCCTCTTCAGCCTAGCTCGGTTTTTTGTCTGTCGTGTGCTTGGAGATCTTCGGCGGTGGGGCAGATTGTCGTGTACGTATGATGTGCATGTGTTTTGGTTAAGTATTATGAGTATATATATGTGTGTGTGTGTGTGTGTGTGTGTGTGTGTGTGTGTGTTTTTTCTGGTGTTTTATACTATAATATAGATATGTATTTTGTTTGTTTGTTTGTTTTTTTTTTTTATTAGTGCACATTAGTGACGTTCGAAGGCGGGTTTTTTGGTGCCAGGTCCCACAACCATTTGCTGCCGACTGAGAAGAACATGGATTTTTCTTGTCGTAATTGTTGTTTCTTTGTGATGCTGCAATGACTCGCCTCGCATTACTGTTGTCTTGTGATCTTGTTTTCCTGTTGGGGTGTAGGTTTATCTGTTTAGTAGCTGGTTGAGTGTCTGTATGTGTTGTTGTACTTTATCCAGTTCGTTTTGTTGGTATTTATCATATATCCTGATCAGTATGAGCAGTGGTGGATTTTTGTCTTCTTAGCCGGGAGGGAGAGTTCTCATATTTTGCGCTGTTCTTATAAGTTGTCTGTGTTTTCTTGTGTGGGCGTTGTGGATATAGTTTAGCATTAGTTGGGCTATGTGGTTGTCTATGGGTTTGGTTTTTGTGTGGCTATGTACTAGATTTGATTTGTAGTGTTTCTTTAGCTTGAAGGCCGTTCTTAAACATCGTCGTTCGAATGCCTGTATTTTTTCGATGGTCTTGCGGTTAATGAGGGGCATGAGGGCGACTGCGGCGTATGTTGATGGAGGCCTTATGAGAGCCATATATACTTTTTTCAGGATTTTTGGGCTGAGCCCCTGGTTGTCGAGGCGGGCGAGGAAGTTTAGCGTAGAGTGTACCTGTCTGGTTTGTTGGAGTAGTTTCGTATAGTGCATTTGTACGGAGAGCTTGTTGTTTATGAGGACGCCAAGATACTTGATTGTTTTTTGGCAATTGATTTCGGTTTTTTCGAATTTTATGGTGGCATATTTTTTTGTTTTTTTCCGGATTAGGATGGCTTGTGTCTTCTGAACGTTGATGTTTATGCGCCACTTTCGTGTCCAGTCCGAGAATTTCTTCAGTTGACGCTCGAGTTGGTGTTTCGCTATTGTTATCCTCGGACTGGTGCACCAGTAAGCAGTGTCGTCTGCGTATTGTGCAAGCTGTATTTTTGGGTGAATGGGCTATGGGGTGTCTGCGGTAAAAGTTATGTATAAAAGGCCTGATATGGCACTTCCTTAGGGTGTTCCGGCTCTTAAATGTATGGGGTTTAACAATTTGTCTTGTATCTTGATCTGTGCTGTCCTGTCCGTGAGAAAACTGGATATCCATCTGATGAGTCGTGCGTGCACTTTATATGTGGAAAGTTTATAGAGGAGACCGTTCAGCCAGCATGTTTCGAATGCTGACTGAACGTCTAGGAAGGCTGCGGCGGTGGTATAACCTCTGTTGTATCCATCCTGGAATTGTGACATTACCCGTACAAGCTGATCCTGTATGGTAATGTCACCTCGGTACCCTGCTTGTGTGTTAGGTAGTATGTTGTTTTGCTCGCATATTCTACTTAGTCTCCCTACCATGATTCTTTCGAATACTTTTGATAGGGTAGACGTAAGTGATATGGGCCGATAGTTTCTGTGATCTGATTTGAGTTTCCCGGGCTTTTCAATCAGATGGATGTGTGCTGTTTTCCATTGCCGGGGGTGGTATCCGTGTTTCAGCATGAGGCTGTAGACGTTGGCTATTGCTTCGATGGTACATAATGGGAGATGTTTCAGCATGTGGTAGGTGATGCCATCGGGTCCGGGCGCGGTGTTTCTGGTGTGGGATACTATTTTGATGATTTCTTGTGGTATGACTGGGGTCTCTGTGTTATCTTCCGGGTTTAAGTCTTCAATGGGGAACTGTGGGGTGTAGAGTTGTTCATTCTGTTTGATGTATTTACGTGTTGTTTACCAACATACGGCCTATTTATGTGTGTCAGGCGTTTTCTTGCCACCAAACGCGACTGAAAGATAACAATTTACACTTGAGGAACATTGTTTGGTGCTGGGAAAAATATACCTAGTATAATGTCTTTAGATGTTCCGTTGTTATAGAAAGAAATTAATAAAAGAAAGGCGTACCTATTGAGTAGTGCTTAAATATCCTTCCGCCATCAAACACTGGCTTATGGAGTCAAACAGCAACTTGGCCCTGAGTACTGGTCTACTTGTATCTATTGCAGACATACTTATTGGTGCTGCTGAGTTGCAATATGTTTGAGTGTGTTAACTTTTAGGTCGCAGATGTAAATATGTTTTGTGTTGAAAAGGTTTGGCTATTGCTTTGACTAATTTTAATTGTATTTTGTTTATATTTCTATCCGAAGAGCACAACGAATATACTTTAGATGCAATTGGATAAACTATTAACTAAGTCTTTTAAGTTTCGTATACCCCTTTGTGGACATTTTGTCAGCCGGAGTGGCTCAGTTGGTTACCTGGCTTACTGGTCCCAAAGTCGCGGGTTCAAATCTGGCCCAGAGCAATTGGTTTCAAGTGAGAGCTCCACGTCAGTAGACTTACTGGCATGTAATAGAATTCCTGCGGGACGAAATTCCGGCACACCGGTGACGCTGATATGGTTCCGGCAATTGACAGCGTCGTTAAACAACAAAACAATCTTTTGTGAACGTATTAATCTGTACATTAACATAAATTTAAATGTGACACAGGATCTATTATATAACTTGCATTTTTTAATTGGTACTATACAAACAGAAGACCCACGAGGATAAATGAATGTTTTGAGAAAGTTATTAGCTACTTCACTTGTAGGTTAGTCAGCTGGAGGTCATCAAAACAAATATATGAGATCATGATGCCCTAGCTCTCAACATAAATACTCCTGTTATGTCACAAAATATAGCCTTAGTAATGCATGTTCAGTTCCGAAGGTTTAATGAGACAAAGTCTTTAAATGTTACTGAATGTTCATTTACATAATGCTGGACAAATCATTGTAATGCAGCTACTACTTTCAGCAGTAATACCTTTATATTGTGGTTTATAATGGGTTATAACTTCTTTTTCCTATTAGAAAATTCATCACGAAATCAGAAACCAGGAAGAGAGCTGTAACTACAGGATGGTGCGCACAGAAATTGTGGCCCAAAAAGATACACACATTGTCCAGTTATATGCAATGTGCCTGTCATAACCTGATCATAGCTCATCTTGACAATTTTACATAATATTACAGAACAATATTGCTGATCTCAACTGCAGATTTCCAAGTTTAATTTTAAAATGCCTCACATTAAGAATACTGCAAATAAATGGAAAACATGGAAAAATATAAAATAGCCCTCGGTATAACAAGGGATATGAAGAAGATTTTGTCGCTCAGCCAAAGAGCTTCAATCTACATTTAATGTTCCATTGACCACATAAGTAAATCAGTAATACATATATGCACTTGACATTTTGCATAATCACAAGGTCATAAACAACACATTTTCCTTCTTATTCGATGTCTTCTAATTACACATTCCATCTAGCTATAAAGTTCTCCCAGCACAACATCTCACCATGGGCCAAGAATTACCCTCCGGCCGCTGTCCCCCACCTCTGCCAATTACAGGTGTCATGAGAGGAGTAGTTGTACATTTAATGCCCCAAATTATAAAGATATTCTCTATATTAGTGTTTCCAGTAGGCCACAGTGCCATGAGTTCATCCTTACTGATACTGAAGTTAAAACACTTATTTAAACACAGCAGACATTGTCGATATAAAAACTTGAGATCAAAAATGTTGTTTTATTAATTTACAAGATACCTCCAGTCCATAAGGACAGAGTATCATATCCAGCGGGGTCAAAATAAAGTGGAATTAAAGTAAGTAATATCAATGTTATTAGATTAGTCATTGTTTCAAGAGTAAACATTACCACTTCAGAATCCTCTAGTCAACGTATCCACATTATACATCATGTCTTCATTCATAGCAAAAAGTGAAAAGAGGAAACCATGCCATGTGTAGAATATTGTGCATGCTCGGCTGGTAGTTATTTTGGATAGCAAAATACAAACTTACAAGAAAATTAAAATGAAGGTACAGTTACACCATACCTTGAAAACACAAGATTCTATATCTGTTAATTCTTGCACTGCAGTGTCTGAAATAAAGAATTATTCTCTCAAAGATATTCATATCAGTTTGGAGTACAAGCTGCCAAAAACAAAAAAAAAAAAAAGATTAAAAGCTTTAGTGCGGCTTTTTGGTAATTGTATTGCAAAGTCAATAGCTATAACTTCTCAATCACTGAAATTCAAATATGAAGAAGGCAACCGAGATTAAAGTATGTCACATATACATGCAGCTGGCATTATTTTGTATTTCCATTTACTGCTAATAGTATAGTTATTTTAATTTCAAATGATTAAGAAAACCTATTATATGGGACTCATACCCGAAGGACAATGTCTAATAGGGTTGTAGCCTCTCCCTGTTCACATTTGTATGCAATGCACAGCTTCCTCTCTTAAAAAATTCTCACTAAATTAGTTCTTATGATAAAAATATCTACCTTTCTTTGATAAATAGAGTAGTTAATACAGGTAACAGATAGTAGGATAATGAATATATAAGGTAATCAACACTTGTATTACATACAACTTCTATAAAGGGGCACACAGTCAATAAATGTATTACGAACAGAAAACACTGACTACTAGGTTATAAAAATGTTTATTTCAAAGGAAACTTATATCACAGTAGTTCACATTTTTCCAGTAGTATGTTTATGTCTATCCTTACTTTACAGTAGAATTATGGCTTAAAGACAGCAGAAAACGGGTGGGTTACTGCACACACTGGAATAAAAATGGCAATCAAAAGGAGGGAGCCAACTCCTGAAGTTAACCCTGATTTTAATACAGATGAATGTGTGTTAACCATCAATTAGTTTTAGAAAGCAAGTCAGTCTGGAACGAGTCAGAGTATGTGGGTCACCTTCCATCTAGAAGCAAAGAACAATTCTACAGGGAATTTAAGTTTTTATCCTGATACCGTTTGTAAAGTGACAATGTATGGGCTGACTATTTCTAAAACGAAAAAGCTAAGAACTGATTTATAAAACCTATTTGTATAGATTTCTGAAATGTAGTTAACGAGTACATTTACCTCAAACCCATCTAACAGAATTTTGTTTTATACCAATGACAAACATGCTATTTTCTAAGTTTCTATATAAATTAGACTTCCCTGAGAAAAACATGATAAATAACTATGACCTTTACGCACACATCTATGAAAATGAGCAAAAAGATGCTCAGATGAGCCCAGGATATACTGCTTAGTTATCCAATATTCTTTCTAGGAATAGGGAAATCATGGGGATAAGATTATCCAGGTCATGTACCCTGAGATTCAAACACAAGATCTCGGAAATGAGAGGCAGGCATGCTATTCCCAAAGCATACAGCAGGATAACACTTTTACAAAAAACGATGAGAATCTCCTCGAGTTGAACTGGAAATGCCTCTTTGGCACATCTTCTTCGACTGCTAGAGGATATAGCTCTAGTAAAGTGACGTGCTTTGTTCAACACTACTTCCTACTCTCATGAATTAAATAATATCTTTTTAAATTTGACAAATGAGTATAGCTCTTATCATAAGTTTTACACTGATATAGCTTCTTACGTTCATGAAACAAATAATTTCTTTTCAAATTTCACAAGTCAGTAAAGGTCTTATCACAGGTGGTACACTTGTGTGGCATGTCACCTTTATGAATGAAATAATGCCTTTTCAAACTTGACAAGCGACCAAACCTCTTATCACAGGTTTTACAACTGTATGGTTTCTTACCTTCATGAATCAAATAATGTATTTTCAAATATGACAAGTCAGTAAAGCTCTTATCACACGTTTTACACTTATGTGGCTTCTTACCTTCATGAATCAAATAATGTCTTTTCAAATGTGACAACAGAGTAAAGCTCTTATCACAAGTTTTACACTTGTGTGGCTTCTTACCTTCATGAATAAAATAATGTCTTTTCAAATGTGAAAAGTGAGTAAAGCTCTTATCACAAGTTTTACACTTGTGTGGCTTCCTACCTTCATGAATCAAATAAGGTCTTTTCAAATGTGAAAAGTGAGTAAAGCTCTTATCACAAGTTTTACACTTGTGTGGCTTCTTACCTTCGTGAATCAAATAATGTCTTTTTAAATTTGACAAGTCAGTAAAGCTCTTGTCACATCTTTTACACTTGTGTGGCTTCTTACCTTCGTGAATCAAATAATGTCTTTTCAAATTTGACAAGTCAGTAAAGCTCTTGTCACATCTTTTACACTTGTGTGGCTTCTTACCTTCATGAATCAAATAATGGGATTTTAAATGTGACAACTGACTAAAGCTCTTCTGACACGTCTTACATTTGTGTGATCTGATGCTCTTACGAATCAAAGTCTTTTGTTTCAAGCCTAAAGGCCTCATGTACCATTTCTCTCCCTCACAACGTTTACCAGGTTGATCTGAGACAGCACATTCTTCTGCACTTGGCCTTTCTATGACATCACTTTTCTGACGTTCATATTCAGGATTGTCCTTTTTGCTATAGCAGCTTGTGTCTCTTTCTGAGATTTCTGCACCAATCAATGGTGATTTACCACTGACAGCACTGTAAATTCCTTCTGTACATAATCTGAAATTTGAAGAATTGGAAGTTATTACCTAAGTACAATAATTGTACGACTAAATCTGAAAACAGGATCTCTGTTTACTAACAATAGATACAGGGTCAACAATAATGCCAGGTATAACTGTAAATTCTTATTTAAAGCAACAGTTGTTCATTGCAATTGAATTACCATTATTAATTCACATATCATTAAATAAAAACAAATGAAAAACATTAATGGTAACAACAGTCATGTATGTGACCATATAAGCAATGTTATTCACATGCACTGAGGATTAGTTCTTTAATAGCAACTATTGAAAGTAGTTTTACAAGCGATTGCTAAGTTGATTACATTTTGCAAGGGAATATATTTATGAAAATATGCGTTGCACTCGCATGACTTTCGTTACCCTTGTACTAACAATTCTTGCAAACTCTTAATCCTATATCTTCTTCGTGTTAGTTGAGAGAAACACTAGCAGAAATTATCTTATTCCTTATTTCCTTGTAGGCGCAATGGGAATCTGGAAATGAATTAGAGCAGTAGTTAAATATTTTAAAGCTCTTTGCACCGTTAGCATATGAAATAATGAACAATTATGTTCCATTTGACAGAAGTGCAAGTTCTCCAAACCCCACAGGAACAAGGAATATCTCCGAAATAGTTCACTCTACAAAAAAATTATTTAGACATAAACTTGTGTACTTCAGCAGGATCTACATTTTTTGCACAGTAAGATTTGGTCTGCCTCTTACGGTTTACCGGTTGTGCAAAAGTCATCCAGAGTAAATTGGATTTAATGGGCTATAGCCAGAAAATTCATGATATACATTTCAATTTTCAATAAAATGTCTCAAACATATGGCATTTTAAACAAAATCGTTACAGCCATTTTCAAGAAAATCAAAATTTTCGAAACATTTTCCATGTAAAGAGTAGTTTAGGGTGACGCAATTTTCTTCCAAATGTTCGTGTCACATCCTGAAAGACATTAAACTTAAATACCATCTTTGGTTTCTAATCGACTTTTCGTTTTTGAGCTATGCTGTCCACAATCTGACTGACAGACACACACAGACTTTTTCTAAAAATGCTTTTTTCTTGGATTCGGGGGACCTTCAAATATATATCTCCGATGAAATTTAGATATCGAATTTTTGCGTGGAATACAATACTTTCTCTACTTTACTATACATAGTAGAGAACGTAAAAAGTGGTCTTAAGAAGCCAACAGCAACCTTGTATTGAAAGTTCCTCTTGCAATTTGTTTATATTACAAAAAACCAACCAATAACAATAAAAAAGGAAGTCTCGGAAATAAATAATACGATCAAACTGTGTTTGACAACTTGTTGATTATATAACAGTTTACATTTAGTAACCCTTTGTCTCTTGTGGCCTAGAAGTATTGTAACATTTTTTTATTCAAACTGAAGAGTCTTCAGAAGTTTTTCAGATGAAATCAAATATGAAGTACATTATTAGCCATAAAAATATACTTAACCTAATATATTGAAATGAAGAACTGTCAGAAGCAATTGGAATAAACATAACTAAAATTTCTTTCAAACAAGCAGGAGTTTCTTCAAAATCTTTGTCAACCTTACAAGGATCCTGACGTTCAGACACCAAGTGTGGCATTGAACCACATTTCACTTTTTAAGTATCCTTCTAAGGCATTTCTGTTAGTATGCATGTTAGTCAATGATATTTGAGAAAAAGAAGCAAAGCTAATATGAACATAGAAAGAAAGTGCTACTTCTGCTGCAGCAGCATCAGCAGTTATGCACAAAATAATTACTCTGCATGTGAAAATTCCAAAAATCAAGAAAATTTAGTCTCAAAATACTGGAAAGCAAAGAGAAGATTGATTTATTATTCTTTCTATCTTTCCCCTGATGTAGGTCTTAGAAGCCAGTGCCTAGGGTCAGGCACCTGTCGGTGAGCACAGGAGCCAATGGGACAGAGTGGAGACATGGAAGCGGATGGTCAGCCAAGCATCAGGTATGAGAGTGAGGAAGAAGTTGATATGAAATGCAGACAAAACTGACTATTGGAAAGCTGACAATGGAGCAACTGGTGGAATGAGTGGCGGGGGAAACCGGAGAACCCAGAGACAACCCGCACTGATGCTGCTTCGTCCACTACGAAGACCACATGCTGGTCCTTGGGATTGAACCCGGGCCGCCTAGGTGTTAGGCAAACGGTCTAACCTCGCGGCCATGGCACCACAAAGATTTATTATTCAATTCCAAGAATTAGACACACATAATATAATAGCATTTTATCCATTTGGATTTTCTCTTTTGAAATCAATACCACTTCTCCCTAAGGTGTTTAGAAATTTACAACATCCATAACTGCTCACAAAGTAACATTTATGTTCTTAGATATAGTATCAAATGTGTCACATTTTACAGAATTAATGATAAATTGCAATTATATCCTAATGTATAAGGACAAGATAAACTGAGCCACATAAGGTCAACCTAGTACTATGCATTATTTTGTTTACATAGCAGGCGTCCAAGTCAGCACTGCAAACTTTGTCCTGTTCTGCCTGGTGATGAAGCTTTACTGTATCAGTTAATACCCACAATATATAGTAAGGTGTTTGACTGCATACATGCAAGGCTTTGGTTATTCTATTCACATGCCATGTGCTCTAAATAAAACAACTTACAAGTAAACCCAGGACTAAAGTACTTACAACTGTAAGTCGCTCTTTGGTTACCTACTTCTGATGTGAGATTCCCTAGTGGTCTACTGGAAAAATACGAATCAGTTGTGGAATTTAATGGCAAGATGCCACGGTAGCTCAGTTGCAACTGAAAAAAGGCTCAGCCATCATCATCTTGTGTAACATTAATCAACTTTGACCATACAATGGAATGAGATTGGTTGTAATACAGCTTATGAAAGTCACTGAGGGATGATTATCAGGGTAACATACAAAGGAGATGTTTTGATTCCAATGGACTTGCCATACAATTTGAAATGGCTGCAATTCCCCATGCATCTGGCCCTCCACAACCACCATCAACAAATCACAAGGCAATCGGAAGTTGTGGAATTAAGTTGGAGTTTCTATGGTTTGTGCATGGACTACTGCATGTCATGTGTTGCTGAGTCAGAAAGCCATCATTTTTGTTTATTTATGTACGGGAAAAGAAGAAAAAATGCAGTCTACTAGAAAGCTTTGCACTGAGTGTTAACTGTATTTATCTTTTATATAAATAAAATACATTAAATTCATTTGAATAACAACTGAGTTTCATTTAATAACCAAACAACACTCAAACCATGGACAATCCGTCTAATCTTATTGATCTCAATCAATTGGATTTGGAAGCTTGATTAAAATTTATAATCACTCATGAAGAGTTACAATCAATTCAGTTTCATGTGGTGTAAAGTTCACCGGGTCATCTGGTAGGTCTATAACAGCCCATAAAGAGCATAAATTTTGCAGTACTGGAAATAAATTAAATACAGAATAATAAAAAATGGAGCTATTTATAAAAGGAAACAAACTTAGGAAATATGAGCAATGGCATTTCAATGATAAAAGATTAGTTTGATTACTTCTGTATAACTCAAGAGAAATCAAGTGGTAGTCAAATGGGACAGAAGAGCTCCTAACAGGATAGGAATGGGGATGTATGGAGACAGAAGAAAAGAAATGAGAGCTTCTTGAACAGTAATAAGGAATACAACAGGATACAGAAAGGCAAGGAAATGGTGAACAACAGAAGGGAAAATCTTTGGAGCTATATAACTTAATATTGTTTGTGAGGAAGAAATAAGAATATACCCATTCATTGGAGAAACAGCAGTTTAAAATCACAAGGTTGTGTGCAAAAGAGATTTAGTTTCATTTTACTACTCTGGTTAAAAGAAAAAGAAAGTTGTGTTGCACTCACATTATTTTCTCTACTAACTTTTGTACCAGCCATTCTTTCAAATTCTAATTGTTCTATTTCACATTAATGGAGGCAGAAATCATTTTATTACAGACTTCCTTAGAAGTACAGCGGACAATATCTAAATTGTTTATGCTATAACATTTTGTCTATTACTTTCAGTTTAGCGGTTATGCCAGTCATTCATTACGAAGAGGTTATTCCCAGAAAATTCAAGATATATATTTTATTTGCGCTAAAATATCTTAACCATATGCCATTTGAAACAAGATCAGTGATATCTGAGCAAATAAAGTATTAGATATTTTTGCATGTAAATAGTAGTTTTGGCAGTGGGAGAGGTTTGGGTTTATTTTTTGTCGGATTTTTGGAATATGCTCAACTTAAATATGAGAACTGGTATTTAACAGACTTTGTTTTTCTGTTATACTGCTTACAGGCACAAACACCCTTGTCTAAATGTGCCTTATTTTTTATTTACTGGACCTTTAAATGTGATTCATATTAATTTGTTCAGTGACTACTAATTATTTCTACCTGTTTTCTCATGTCTATTGTTAAAATACTTATTTTGTTATTCACGTTTGTTAATCCAGCAAATCTTAGAAGAAGCTTTCTTTATGTTTGTTGTAGGTAAACGAAGGCTATAGGATGTTTAAATAACATTAAAATCTTCAAATGTGGCTTACCATATGGTGTAATTGCTATTCAGTACTCTCCAATTTCAAGAAGCAAAGACTGAAACCAGCAATAAGTTGCAAAGGATTAAAATCATAAAGAGAATTTCCACTGAATTTTGAATTAAATCTGCATTTTTTATATGATAAGCTTTCATATATCTTCCACAATATATATAATATTCAGTCCTAATCAAAAGGACTAACAAGTCCCACATATATTGAATAAACAAGGAACTGTGAGTGAATTAAAATTTATGCAAACATTAACTCAGAGATAGAACACTTATGTTTCTTGACTGAGTTCTGGAGCTACGTGCTCTTATTGTCAGCAGTCCACAACCAAATGCAACTCAATCTTTCCATAAACTCAACACATGTGAGACAGAATATTGACTAATAGAAAATTGTTCATGTAAATATTTTTGTAAGAGTGTGTAAATTTTTAATTCTTTTAATTTGGATGTATCAGGGACTTATTTCTTTTAATATTCAAGATCCAATGTCTTCTCGTCACTTTGAGTTCAACCAATGAGAACTGTTGCGTGGATGAATACATAAGAATGGCGGTGTTGCGTCACACAGACGCCAAGCACTCTTTTATTATTAGCGTCTGTGAACTCAAAGTGGAAGGACGTATAATTGCTGATGGCGTGTGAACATGTGAATTGCACCCAAACTTTCAGCCAGCATGGACGCTATCGAATTTTAAAAGTTGTTAACTAGCTGAAATTGTGATAAAAAGTGTATATAACGAATAAATGTGTTTGTAATAAAAGAACGTTGGATTGTGCATTCCTTTCTTCGACCGTCGACCCTGCAGATAAGAGTAGCTCCTGCTATAACAAACTTTCCACCTTTTAGTAAAAACATTATTCCCGCTGCTATATTCACGCTGATATATGTGTCGATCATTTTTAATAAAACCCCGCCACAAATGGCTTGCCCAACGTGGAGCGCGAATTTAGAATGGAATGCAAAATTACGAAGTGTTAACATCAAAAGGACGCCATCTCATCGTGCAGGAAAAAGACGCCATTGAACATCGTTTGATATCAACGATCCAACAAAACATCGATACACGGAGAATCAACGTGGGAAAAACACCGGAGACCATCTGGCGAAGCCAACTACCCAGGAGACGTAAATAACTGGACGAAGAACCAGCAGAAAAAAAAAAAAAAGTAGGATCCAAAATTTTGTCTTTATTTTATTTCCATTTATTAATGCTACTCAGAAGTGGCAAAATAACAGGACTTTCAACATTAAGTGAATTAGATAAAGGAATTAAAATGTCGCGAAAAGAGTTAGAAACAGGAGTGGGGGAAGGGGCAGATAGGCCTAGTTATCAGGTAGGATTAGAAGGTGAACAGGCGGAAATAAGCAAAGATCAAAGGTTAATGATGATGATGTTTGAAAGACTAGAGCAGAAACTGGAACAAAACAAGGTAGAATTAGGTCAGAAAATGGAGCAAAATAATGCAGAATTAAAACAGGACATAGAACAAAGTTTAGGTCAGAGTATAGAACAAAAACTGGAACAAAACAAAGTAGAGATAGGTCAGAAAATGGAGGAAGTGAGAAAAGACTTAGAACAGAAAATAGAATTAGGAAGACAGGAGTGTAAAGAAAATATGAAAGTAATGGAAACTAATTTAAAATTAGTACATAAAAACTTAAATGAAACAAAGGAAGCCTTAGAAGCTAGGATAGAAATTGTAGGAGATAGGATGGGAAAGATAGAATCAGAGATGAGAGAGAATAAAATTGTGTTAGAAGAAGAAATTGCTAGATGTAGGGATGAAATAACAGAATGTAATACAAGTGTAGACTGTAAGATAACAAATGTAAAAGCAGAAATAACTGAGGAATTAAGGAAAGAGATTGAGGTAGTAAAGAAAGACATTATTAATGAAACTGTAGAACAAATAGTAATTCCTAAAATTAAGACAATGAATGATGTGATGCTTTCACAACAGGATGCTATAAATGATATGAAACAAAGCCACTTAGAAATAAAGAATGATTTAAAATTAATTTGTGAAGAAATGAAAAAAGGGAAAGAAAATTTGGCTAATGTAAATGATGTTGTGAAGGCATTACAAAGACAAGATGATTTAGATGTAAGTAATGTACAAGATGAGAGTTACTTGAGTAATGTACAAAATGTTGACTCACCATACAGAGAAAGAGGTTCACAACCAAACAATGACACAACACATAACACATGTTACACCAACAGCATATTACATGAAATTACACCACCTACATTTGACGAGGAGAAGGGAGACGATCCAAAACTCTTTGTTAAAGAGATGGAAGAATACTTTAAAGTGAAAAGGATACCAAACGAGCTTAGGATGATGATAGTTAAGAAAAGCTTAAAAAACAAGGCATTAGAATGGCTCAGGTTAACACTAGCTGGTCACGAGTCTTATAGCTCATTCAGAAATTTATTCCTATCAAGGTATTGGGGCCCAGCTAAACAAAACCAAACTAGGGTAGAGCTAGCGACAGGTAGATATGATCCAACCAAAGGGTTGTCGCTAGTCGATTATTTTATGAAAGTAGCCAACAAAGGAAAGCTATTAGACCCCAACTTGTCGGAGGCAGAACTAATTGCCAGTATAACAAGACATTTCCCAGACACAGTGAGAACAGGATTAATTGTTGCGAGGCCAGTAGATTTTGCAGATATGATAGAACTGCTGACAGCCTTCGAAACACAAAATGGTCGGCCTAATGAGCATAGACATAGGAACGGTCACCCAAACTCACCCATCCTAAACCGTGATGGATACACGAAGAGAGAGATGGAACCACTGGTCATAACAAAACAGCTGGGTGACCACACATATGAGCTACAGAATACAAATGGCAAGTTGGTAGGAAGATACCATAAAAACAAATTGAAGCCATACAAAGAAAGGACCAAATAGTCTTGTCAACAAATGTGTAAGGCAGGAGTAGTAGAGATGAAAGAAGATAACAATTTTTAATGGGTTACTTATAGAAAATTATGTTCAGAATAGGATTACAACAAGGAAGAAAATCAACATAGTCATTGGCTATATCGACCACAAAGAGCATTGTCAACAAAGACAGATGAGGACACTGATTGTCATTAAATAAATGAATCATAGCGACGAAAGATGATATGTTTTTGACATAAGGATGTCAGGGACAAAAATAAAAATGAATCAATTATGGTGAAAAAGATATAATATTTCGACACAAAGATGTCGAGGGTAAATGGAGAGGAAAAATAATACAATTACAGAATAATTGTAAGTATAGAACTTTTCTCTTATAGAAATAAGAGACAAAGAAATGACAATTAGTGAAATGAGGAAAACCATAACCAGAAAAACAATGCCCATGAATTGAGATGAATGTAGCCAATGCTAAGCTCGAAGAAATGTTGAACCAAACAACAATGAATAATAACCCAATTAAGAAAATTAGTACCATTAGTAACATCAGAGTTTAAGAACCGACTCAACAACCCGCCTATACATAAGCTTATAAGACAAAGAAGGCAAAGAACTGAATAAAATATTGCCATAAGCATGATCAAAATCATTAGCTCAAAATTTGTATCCTGTTTTTCTCTCCTCATAGCAATGAATACAAGTCAAAAACCACATGAAACACTTAAATTATATTTGTGTCAATGTCAAATGTACAATAACTGAGTATGTGTTGTATAAGAACTGAATATGTGTTGTACAATAACTGAATATATATTGTATGATAACTGGATATATTGTGTAATAACTGAATATGTTGAGTAATAACTAAATGCTTTATGCAAAAACTGAATGTGCATTGTGTAATAACTGAATATGTATTGCATTAAAACAGAACACATATGTGTTATGATAGCAGAATATATTGTGCAATAACTGAATATGTATTGTATGATAATTGGACATGTTGTGTAGTAATCAAATGTGTTGTACAATAACTGGATATGTACTGTATAATGACTGAAAGTGTATTGTATAATAACAACATATGTGATATGATAACTGGGTATATTGTACAATAACTGGATATGTATTGTATAATAATTGAATGCATTGTGTAGTAATCGAATATGTGAAGTTTATAAAGACATGCTGTATCATGTCAAAACAAAGGACAAGGACAAACAGTGAAGAAGACTAAAAAAAAAAAAAAAAAAAATTGTACAAAGTGATTTAATCATAGAAGTAGCGAGAAGTATTGTATTGTGTTTCAAGATTGTAAATAAGGTGACAACTTGAAAAACAAAACAAGGGGCATATGAGACAGAACATTGACTAATAGAAAATTGTTCATGTAAATATTTTTGTAAGAGTGTGTAAATTTTTAATTCTTTTAATTTGGATGTATCAGGGACTTATTTCTTTTAATATTCAAGATCCAATGTCTTCTCGTCACTTTGAGTTCAACCAATGAGAACTGTTGCGCGGATGAATACATAAGAATGGCGGTGTTGCGTCACACAGACGCCAAGCACTCTTTTATTATTAGCGTCTGTGAACTCAAAGTGGAAGGACGTATAATTGCTGATGGCGTGTGAACATGTGAATTGCACCCAAACTTTCAGCCAGCATGGACGCTATCGAATTTTAAAAGTTGTTAACTAGCTGAAATTGTGATAAAAAGTGTATATAACGAATAAATGTGTTTGTAATAAAAGAACGTTGGATTGTGCATTCCTTTCTTCGACCGTCGACCCTGCAGATAAGAGTAGCTCCTGCTATAACAAACTTTCCACCTTTTAGTAAAAACATTATTCCCGCTGATATATGTGTCGATCATTTATAATAAAACCCCGCCACACATGTTTCATTACTCTGTAAATATGTTAACCAACTGCATTTTAATCAAATAACTATGTGGCAAAAAACAATAAAGAAAATCTTCTATGCAAGCGACAGTTAGGACGGAGAGAATTGGCTTGAAAATGGATGTACTGCATGTCTATATGATTGGAAACCTTGATATGAAACTTGGTATGCACCAGAATTTCATTTCTGAGTTATTCTCCTTCTCACAAATGTTTTTATAAAAAGTTTATTTTATATTCATGGAGCTTCAAACATTCTCGCTGAAATCTTTAGATTGAATGTGTGGATGGAATATAAAATTTACTGTACGTATGTAATAAAAATAGTACAACTCTGGTTTGTATTTGTTCCACCCTCGTGGGCGTGAAAACCACCACAGTATCCGTTGACTCAACCATGCAACAAATTTCAATGTTGTGTGATATACTGATTATTACATTCTCATTTTTATCAGTTCAAGAATATCAGACATTTGCTACCACATAATGGTGATGGTTATAGAAGAATTAAAAGTAAATATAACACAAGACGTAGAAGGCTTGTAATTGAAAAGGGTCGTGTCTTACCTTGAAGATTTTACTGGAGGGAAGTCCCCATCCTGTAACAGAATAATTCAAATGTTCAGTTTCACATAATCATCTATACAGAGTATAGAGTGCTGTATCACTACATAATGTATAAATGAATGTAATCATGCTGAGAGATGATATTATTTAAAACAATTATTTTTGTTTCTTGTGCCTGAAACACTTTAGTTCATGTGCATGTCAATATGTTCTAACATGTGGTGCTGTTTTTAATGGAATTCTAATGGAATGGGCTGTGCTATGAGACTCATTTTCTATCTACAAGGTCGGGGTAACGGATGGAATAATATTCACTTGGGTTCAACTTTAGTCACACATTTTATTTGCACCTTCTTGTTCATAATTTTTAGATCACATCACAGTAGAAAGTCTTGTGTTAATTGGTCAACTTCCCTAATGTCGCCAAAATTTAGTTGAAGGTCTCTAAACACTTAGTAAATTCACTTTTACTGTTTCATGATGCATACACATAAAAATACGTCCATCTACCTCGGAGATACCGACACTAGTGAACTACTTTTTGGCGTCCTTTTTGACACGACACACCGCCATTTTCATCTTCATCCGCGGTATTCATCCCTGCAAATAGTTCTTTCTCGTTAGGGAAGTGATCCCAATTATCGTCTCCTATTTTTATTATGGAACACAAACAATTCTAATATTTATACACATACCTTAAAATTTACATGAACGATTTTCTATTGGGGTCTTCTAATATTCTGTCTCATATGCCCCTTGTTTTGTTTTTCAAGTTGTCACCTATATTTACAATCTTGAAACACAATACAATCCTTCTCCTTACTCCTCTGATGCAATCACTTTGTACAATATTTTTTTCTTTTCTTTACAGTCTTCTTCGCTGTTTGTCTTTGTCTTTTGTTTTGGCATGACACAACATGTCTTTATAAATTTCACATATTCAATTACTACACCATATATGTTCAGTTATTATACATTACATATTCAGTTATTATACAATACTGTGACTTTTTGTTGGTTGTTGTGAAGTAAAGTAGACAGATGTAGTCGAGATAAAGAAACACTTTTATTTCCGTAAACAGTAACTTGTACACTCGTTGCAACAGCAAGAAAGTCTTTTTCGATTCTCCAACAGCACGGCTCCGAACTCGTAACACAAAGAACTAACTCTTCTCCATCGGCTTCACATACGTCTGTCCGTCTGCGTCGGCACGACTACTCAACCTTCACATACGTCTGACTGCCCCTTCTGTCGCACTTTACCGCTATTTATATCTCCCAGGCACTATTCTGGAAGCTTCAGGAACGTTCAGTTATTGCGGCGAGATATACGAAGTAGAAGATTCCAGTAGCCTCTATCCTTTTCTCTCTTTCGGCAAGCGCCCCAACAATGCGGCCATTCTCTGTCTCTTTCCTTCGGCTCCTTGCGGTAGCGCCGACAATAATGCGATGGGTGACACTGCTGTTGTCGGCAATTAGATGCATCGGGCGCGGTGACAATACATATTCAGTTATTGTACCACATATGTTCAGTTATTACAAACATATCAAGTTATTATACAATATATATTCAGTTATTGTACAACACATTCAGTTATTACACAACATATCCAGTTATTATACAATACATATTCAGTTATTGTACAACGCATTCAGTTATTACACAACATATCCAGTTATTATACAATACATATTCAGTTATTGTACAACACATTCACTTATTACACAACATATCCAGTTATTGTACAATACATATTCAGTTATTGTACAACACATATTCAGTTCTTATACAACACATACTCAGTTATTGTACAAATATAATTTAAGTGTATCATGGTTTATCATGTGGCTTTTGACTTATGTTCCTTGTTATGAGGAGAGAAAAACAGGATACAAATTTTGAGCTAATGATTAAGATCATATTTATGGCAATATTTTATTCAGTTCTTTGCCTTCTTTGTCTTGTAAGCTTTTTATGTATAGGCAGGTCATTGAGTCGGTTCTTAAACTCTGATTTTACTAATGGTATAATTTTTTTTTTAATTGGGTTCTTATTCATTGTTGTTTGGTTCAACATTTCTTCGACCTTAGCATTGGCTATATCCATTTTAATTCATGGGCATTGTTTTTCTGATTATGGTTTTCCTTACTTCACTAATTGTCACCTCTTTGTCTCTTATTTCTATAAGAGAAAATTTCTATACTTATAATTATTCTGCAATTGTATTATTTTTCTTCTCAATTCACCCTCGACATCTTTGTGTCGAAATATTTTATCTTTGTCACCACAATTGATTCCTTTTTATTTTTGTCCCTGACATCCTTATGTCAAAACACATTATTTTCTGTCGCTATAATTCATTTCTTTGATGACAATCAGTGTCCTCATCTGTCTTTGTGGTCGATATAGCCAATGACTATGTTGGTTTTCTTTCTTGTAATTTCTAATCTGAACATAATTTTGTATAAGTAACCCATTAAAAATTGTTATTTTCCATCATTTTTACTATTCCTGCCTTACACATTTGTTGGCAAAGACTATTTGGTCCTTTCTTTGTATGGATTTAATTTATTTTTATGGTATCTTCCTACCAACTTGCCATTAGTATTCTGTAGTTCATACGTGTGGTCACCCAGTTGTTTTGTTATGACCAGTGGTCCAGTGTACAATAGCTCCATCTTTCTCTTCGTGTAGCCATCATGTGTCGATGTCAATTGTTAACTGCTTAGGGTTTGTGTTGTTGGTCAACCGGCCAGTAGGGACGAACTTAGTTGTTGTAACTTCCCTGAGTGTTGGTGGTGGTTGTTTCTGTATTCTGTGCAGCATCTGCCCTATTTGGCACATTTTCATCTACTTCCTGCTGTCTTATGTTGCCAGTGTACCATTGGTCTCTGCCCCTTTGGCGTGAACCTCTGTTGTATGACGGTCTTTGGTTGTCGAAGTATTCCCTACAGAATCGTATGTGGTTCACTTGATGGGTACGGTCTCTTGGTCTTCCACGATCATATGTATATGTTCTGTATCTCGATTCACCCCTTGGTATTGTGTCGTGGTACCGCTGTCTTTTGTTCTCCATCCTCTCGCCATGATTATGTGGTTGTAGGAAATGGTGTGCCCCTCTCCCCCTTTCATGGGTGCTCCTAGTATTTCTATCTTCTCCCTCACTCTGGTTGTTCGTAGCCGTGTTCCGGTTTAAGATGGGTGAGTTTGGGTGACCGTTCCTATGTCTATGCTCATTAGGCCGGCCATTTTGTGTTTCGAAGGCTGTCAGTAATTCTATCATGTCTGCAAAATCTACTGGCCTCGCAACAATTAACCCTGTTCTCACCGTGTCTGGGAAATGTCTTGTTATGCTGGTAATTAGTTCTGCTTCTGACAAGCTGGGGTCTAATAGCTTTCCTTTGTTGGCTACTTTCATAAAATAATCGACTAGCGATAACCCTTTGGTTGGATCATATCTACCTGTTGCTAGCTCTACCCTAGTTTGGTTTTGCTTAGCTGGGCCCCAATACCTTGATAGGAATAAATTTCTGAATGAACTATAGAACTCATGACCAGCTAGTGTTAACCTGAGCCATTCTAATGCCTTGTTTTTTAAGCTTTTCTTAACTATCATCATCCTAGCTCATATGGTATCCTTTTCACTTTAAAATACTCTTCCATCTCTTTAACAAACAGTTATGGATCGTCTCTTCTCCTCGTCAAATGTAGGTGGTGTGATTTCATGTAATATGCTGTTGGCGTAACATGTGTTATGTGTTGTGTCATTGTTTGGTTGTGAACCTCTTTCTCTGTATGGTGAGTCAACATTTTGTACATTATTCAAATAACCCTCATCTTGTACATTACTTACATCTAAATCATCTTGCCTTTGTAGTGCATTCACAACATCATTTACATTAGCCAAACTTTCTTTCCCTTTTTTCATTTCTTCACAAATTGATTTATATCATTCTTTATTTCTAAGTGACTTTGTTTCATATCATTTATAGCATCCTGTTGCAAATGCACCACATCAGTCATCCTCTTAATTTTAGGAATTACAACTTGTTCTACAGTTTCATTAATAATGTCTTTCTTTACTACCTCAACCTCTTTCCTTAATTCCTCAGTTATTTCTGCTTTTACATTTGTAATCTTACAGTCTACACTTGTATTACATTCTGTTATTTCATCTCTACATCTAGCAATTTCCCCTTCTAATACAATCTTATTTTCTCTCATTTCTGATTCTATTTTTCCCATCCTATCTCCTATAATTTCTATCCTAGCTTCTAATGCTTCCTTTGTTTCATTTAAGTTTTTATGTACTAATTTTAAATTAGTTTCCATTACTTTCATATTTTCTTTGCACTCCTGTCTTCCTAATTCTATTTTCTGTTCTAAGTTCTGTCTTCCTAACTCCATTTTCTGTTCTAAGTTCTGTCTTCCTAATTCCATTTTCTGTTCTAAGTCCTTTCTCACTTCCTCCATTTTCTGACCTATCTCTTCCTTATTCTGTTCTAGCTTCTGACCTATACTCTGACCTAAACATTGTTATATGTCCTGTTTCAATTCTGCCCTATTCTGTTCCATTTTCTGACCTAAACTTTGTTCTATGTTCTGTCTCAATTCTACGTTATTTTGTTCCATTTTCTGACCTAATTCTACCTTGTTTTGTTCCATTTTTTGACCTAAACTTTGTTCTAGTCTTTCAAACATGATCATCATTAACCTTTGGTCTTTGCTTATTGCTAGCTGTTTCTCACTTTCTGGTTCTATTTGATAACTAGGCCTATCTGCCCCTTCCCCCACTCCTGTTTCTATCTCTTTTCGCGACATTTTAGCTTCTTTATTCAATTCACTTAGGGTTAAAAGTCCCACTACTTTGCCGCTTCTCAGTAACATAAAAATGAAAATGAACTAGATGTAAAACTAAAAATTTTTGATCCTACTTTTTTTTTTCGTTGCTTCGTCCAGTTATGTACGTCTCCTGGGCAGTTGGCTTCGCTAGATGATCTCCGTTGTTTTCCCGCGTTGATTATCCGTGTATTGGTGTTCTGATGTATCGTTGATTATCCATTCATCGTTGTTCTGGTCTCGATATCAAACGATGGCCTAATGGCGTCTTCTTTCCTTTTGGCGCGATGATATGGCGTCACTTGATGTTTATCGTGATTTCAATTCCCGTAATTTGCATTCCATTCTAAATTCGAGTTCCACGTTGAGCAAACCATTTTGGTGCTGTTTTTAATGGATTCCTAATGGAATGGGCTGTGCTATGAGACTCGTTTTCTATCTACAAGGTCGTGGTAACGGATGGAATAATATTCACTTGGGTTCAACTTTAGTCACACATTTTATTTGCACCTTCTTGTTCATAATTTTTAGATCACATCACAGTAGAAAGTCTTATGTTAATTGGTCAACTTCCCTAACGTCGCCAAAATTTAGTTGAAGGTCTCTAAACACTTAGTAAATTCACTTTTACTGTTTCATGACGCATACACATAAAAATACGTCCATCTACCTCGGAGATACCGACGCTAGTGAACTACTTTTTGGCGTCCTTTTTGACACGACACACCGCCATTTTCATCTTCATCCGCGGTATTCATCCGCGCAAATAGTTCTTTCTCGTTAGGGAAGTGATCCCAATTATCGTCTCCTATTTTTATTATGGAACACAAACAATTCTAATATTTATACACATACATTAAAATTTACATGAACGATTTTCTATTGGGGTCTTCTAATATTCTGTCTCACATGAAACAAATATAATGCTTTCTTATATCTATTGTAAGCTAAGGAAACATTAACAGTGCATAACAGAAGTAAATCCTTTTAACATGGTAATCTTTGTTATAAAGATGCCTTTGCATACAGGTATTTAAAGAAAAAATTACATATTAATTTTTGGAAGGGTGATTGACAGTTGAAGTACACATATTCCCTGTTTTATTTACAATTGCAATCAATATTTTGTAAAACTTTCAGTTCTAAAGTTTCAATCATATTACACCATGCGCAGAGGACCCGGATTTGACCTCCAGTACCAGATGGGAGGTCTAACACAGGATGTACTTAGCGTCATTAGGGCCTGGAGGGCCAACTGAGTAGCTACTTGATGGAGAAGCACCGGTCCCAGGTTAAGGTCACTTAACTGGCTGGGAGGGCTCAGGATGCAGATCAGTACTGCACCCCAACAATGACACCTGTGGTGGGCAGAAGTGGGGGACACAGAGGCTGGGCAGCAAGCGTTGGCCCTTTATGGGCTGCTGTGCTGAGATTTACCTTTTTTATGGTATTGTATAATTGAATGCATTTGGCACACATATTAGTAATGTTCCCATTAAGATAGAAAGGAAGGGACGAGGTCGAAGATGCATTTCAAGATATTCAATCCATGTGCAGGACATCACTCTAGGTCAGCAGGAACATGTCTTAATGTGTCCGGCTACTACTGAGTACAGGAATTGTGTTAATGACTAAGCTTCCGTTGGCGAACCCAACACTGGCATTGTTACTTTTGGTCGACTATTTAATCAAAACCTAACAACAACAGTTACTGTATGTGTACTAATGTTCAATTTTCAATATTTGCCTGTTAATTTAGAATGACTGCTGAAATATTACTTTTTAAAGCTGTGAGGTAGGCCGATGGCTGCCATGCCTCTGAACATTGAGGGAAGCATATATGACAAATGTCACTCTCATGAAAGAACACTGTGGGTGTGTGGGTGTGTGTGTGTGTGTGTGTGTGTGTGTGTGTGTGTGTGTGTGTGTGTGTGCAGTTGCTTCCTAACAGAATCAAACAGTTTCTACTCTCTTAAAGGATTTAAGTGCCATGTATTAAGTCAGCTACACAGAGATTGAAAAGGTGAACTGACTTGCTACTAATAGCTATGTGCTTGTAATGTACTGTAACTGCTGAATCTTGGTAAAACTAGACAAGAGAGTGTAAATTATATTTTGGCTCAGTAAACTGGCATCAAATCAAGCTTAGTTTGACATTTTGCAGATAAATACAGCACTGTTTCTTGTAACATAATATAAAGAATCTCTTTCATTAAAATATCTTGCTAGTTAACTTGATTTTTTTAGCAAAGAATAAAGATCTACTCTGCAAAGCAGAAACACAAACTGCAGGCAAATTTAAATACCTAGATGTTCACTGGATAACCCTGAACTTCCAGAGGGGTACTAAATGGACAAATATCATTTGGTTAAAGCTTTATAATTGGGTTGTCTGTTTTCTTCAAGTCAGTGAATATCCTATAAGTTAAATATGGAAAAATCGAAGTTATTAACAGTGAAGCAACAAGATTCTAAAGTAAGAACAAATTAGAAACTAAAAACTTCACTTATCTTAGGAAACTTAATTTGGGTTAATTTTGAATCAAAATTGTTTGAGTATCTAAATTTTAGCATGAAAAGAAAAACTTATAGGTTAAAAAACAAGTTAAAAAGATTATGCCAAAAACAACAGAAATTGAATATAAATGAGCCAAATAATCAAACAAATAATGTAACTAATGTATCAAATTGTAACTTTAACGAGAAATAAATAAATTTTCTAAACAAAGGTATGAAAACTTGTGTAAGTTTTTCAAAAAACACAGATGATTTTGTTGCAGATATTGAAATTGCCAGTCAACATTTAAATGACATTAATAAATCTTTGATTAAAATGAAATGCTCTAAAATTTTGAAAGATATACATAAAAATCATCCTAAAAGTAATTATAATAATCAGATTATTAAATCATTGAAAGAAAAGGATGTAATTTATACTAAAGCCGACAAAGGCAACAAAATGGTAAGTTTAGATCAATCTGATTATATTAATAGAGTAGAACTTTTGCTTGAAAGTAAAGATTATTTAAAAATTGATAATGATCCTTTAAAATCATGTATTTCAACTTTTAATAAAACTCTCAATGAATTGAAAATGATACCTAAAAAAGAAAAAAGTGTTTTAAAAGTCAATAATCCTGTTTTACCCAGGTTGTATGCACTTCCAAAAATACATAATCTAGGAAATAAAATGAGACCCATTATCAACTCTATAAATTCACCTACATATAATTTAGGTAAATGGTTAACAAAAAATTTAGCACTTTTGAAACATTTGAGAGTTTAAGTATTAAAAATTCTTTTGAACTAGTAAAAAAGATTAATAACCTAGTATTATCTGATAATGATAAACTCGTTTCTTTTGATATTATTGCGTTATTTACTAGCATTCCTAGAAAAAAGCTTTTGATTTTTCCAAAAAGATGGTTAAATTCTTTAGAATTAGACAATGACTTAATAGATGATTTTGTGAAACTCACAAATCTTTGTTTAGATCAAAATTTCTTTAGTTTTAATGGTAATTTTTTTGAACAAACTTCTGGCTTGGCAATGGGTAGTCCACTTTCGCCATTTCTTGCTAATGTTTCCATGAGTTTTTTTGAAACTCAAATTACATAATCTTTCCTCTAAATTTTAAAATATGGTATAGATATGTGGATGACATTTTTGCTGTTGTCCCTAAAAAACAGATAAATGATGCTTTAAAACTTTTAAATTTACAAGATAAAGCTATACAATTCACTTTGGAAACTGAGAATAATGGATTCCTTTCATTTCTGGACTTAAAAATTAAAAGACATAACAATAAATTGAAATTTGGTATTTACAGAAAATATACTCATACTCATAATTAGATAAAATATAAAAGTTTTAATCCTTTTGCACATAAATTTGCTGTTTTTAATAGTTTAATTTATAGGTTAATAAATATACCCCTCAATAAAGATGAATTTGACATAGAATATAAACGCATTATTAACACTGCAGTAATTAATGGTTTTAATACAGATTTTATACATAAAAGGATAGAGGAATTTAAGTATCAAAAAGCTGTTAAAGAAGTTTCAAGCCTTAAAAAAATAAAAGATAATTGTATTTTTAAAAAGTTTACTTACCATCCATGGGCTAATAAAAAATTTACAAGGATTTTTAAAGAATATGGAATAAATTTGGTCCCTCAAAATAAATTTAATATACAAAATTTACTTACTTTTTCAAAAAAAGATAAAATACCAAATTATAAAAAATCTGGCATTTATCAATTTAGCTGTTTAGATTGTGATAAAGTTTATATTGGTAAAACTAAACGTCATCTAGAAACCAGAATAAAAGAACATTCTAGAAATATTAAATATAAACAAACTGATAAATCAGCTGTGGCAGATCATTTAATCATGAAATTAATTCAGAAGTTAAATTTTTAAAACAATTAAGTAATCCAATAGATTTAATGGTTTGGGAAGAAGTTTTTATTTTAAAAAACAGGAACCGTGTTATGAACTTCGAACTACCATCTATAGATTGTATTTATAAATTTTTGTTTTCAGAGATTGGTAAATAAAAATTGAATAAGAGTAATTGTTTTTCAGAAAAAATAAAAGAGTGTAGCTTGGCAATGAGTTTGTTTATATGGCTTTGAGAATGAGCTGGATATGGCTTGAAACCCCAGGGTCAGCACCAAAACAATAAGTGAAGTTTTTAGTTTCTAATTTGTTCTTACTTTAGAATCCTATAAGTTAATTAGCCATTCATTTAATTCAATATGTTTAAGTGTAGCTGATCCAAAGAATGCTTAGGTGTCACAGAATACCTTGGAATGATTTCAACAGAAGCATGCAGTGATAGTTCCAGATACACCAAAAGAAGGTGTTCAATCATGTTGAGTACTGAATTATTGCCAATCTATACCTGACCTAATCATTTTGTGCAGTTTTGGCCCCAGCAAATAAAAATAACACCATTTGTAAGCTCTTGAAAAATTATATCAGTGTCTTAATTTATGCAGTTATTGATGAATAAACACCACCGTAGCTGTGCATTGTTTTCTGCTAGATTTTGGTAAAATAGACACCTGAAACATGTGGAAGCATTAACCTGTAAACAGGGCACAATCCATTAACTTCAAACCTTTAAACTAGAGCCAAAAGAAGGTTCCTCAAGCTTGCAAATCGCACAGTATCCAATAGGAGAGTAATCTGGCCCTCATGCAGCATAACCAAGGATTATTACTTTGCAACATATAAGGGATGTGTTCCATATTAGCGGTGCACCCTGGGTTAGGTCGTAAATATTGCCTTGAACCTTCAAGTTAGTAGGAGTTATTTTTCCAACATGTGGAAAAGACATCCCAATTAGCAATCACTGGCTGCCAACGCAGCAACCAGTTCGGAAGCTGCATCGGCAACTGTCAACCTCGTGGCAGCTGAAGCTCATTACCCAGCCCCTGCACCATCTGTTTTGCAGTTGGAAGACTCTATACTGGTCTCAACTAAAACCATTGGTCTGGGTAGTTCAGTCAGACACTGGCCTACTGATCCCAAGGTCATGGATTCAGACCTTGGCCAGACTGATGGCTTTTAAGTGTGTTTAGAAACAATAGCTCCATGCCAGATCTACTGGCATGTAAAACAATTACTAGGGGACAAAATTCTGACACACCAGTGATACTGATGTTATCCTGGTAATTGACAGCATCTTTAAACAACAAAAATAATTAATCATCCAAAACTGCAATACCATGCATTTTGCAAGTGGTAACCTCTACACTGGTCTCAACTGAAATCGCAATGTTATCCACCACAGTATCTTCTCATGTACGGGAGCTGCACCATGCTGACCACAGTGCTGTTGCTGTGGGAGTATATATGCAGCTACCAATGCAGATGCTCCAAGACTACATAAAACATTTACCTTTGGCCATGAAGGTAACCTGGAAAGGTCCAACTCCTTTTGTGCAGCTTGTCTTTAGGGACAAGTCACACTTTGATGTCACTCTAACCTCCAGGTTGGGCCTACTAGGCCAGCTTCTGAGAATAGAGTCCATTCAGACATTGTGACGCCACCCTGCTGCCACTGCTGCCTTTACGGGCACACTGGAGATGGTATACTTCACTGCCGAGGTGCCACTACTGTGGTGCACCGAATAAGACATCTACCTGCCAGCAGCGGGATGTTAAATGATGCCGCCGCTTCTGAGCAACCTGCTGGGGGTACAACCACTTCACTGGGTAAGCTTGCTGCCCCATGCATCCATGCCATCACAACATACTATCAAAGCCAAAGGCAATGGTCGACATGTGCCAGCAGCATATTTACCTGCCGCAGGTTAGCATAAATGTAACTACACCCAGGATGCACTGACAACTATTGATGCCATCCATACTGCACTTGACCTAGTGATGCTGGAGCATGCACAGCCTGAGACAGTCAAGCTCTCCACCAAGATTTCTGCACTGAAGGAGGCAGTGAGTCAACTCAGCCTCCTGCAATCTTGCTATCCACTACATAAATTTCAGGGTTTTCCCATCAATGCCGGACTTTGAATACCTAGCCCCACTTGAAGACATAACTATGTAGCTGGATGAATAGCTCTCCATATGAAGGCTCATCACGGAGGTGGCAGCTCTTCAGACGATGCTGGATGAACTACCCATACAGGCTCACCCCCCTCAGGGCACACTTCTGAAGCTCCGGTGACTCACTACCGTGGATGTCGGAAGTTTCACTAATCTCTCACCCAAGTCCCTTAAAATCCTCATCATGCTAAAGGTGTAATCATGGCTTCTTTCATGATTGTGTCCTAGCACCCTTCATTCACCTGACTTTAATTCCCTATGGGCAGCTAACATACCCGTACTAGCAATAGGTGCAATAGTGGAACTGCTTCTCTTTCACCCTGAATTACTTCCTTCCTTTTCCTTTCCTTTCTACCTCTCTATCTTTTCTTTCCTGTGGAGGTTCCTTAGTCGAATAGTGCCACAGAGGTGAAATCTACACTTCCCATTCTGCCATACAATACAGTGGAAGTCCATAAATGGATTTCTCCTCCACTCACAAAAGAAAAAAGAAAACTGTGGCATACAAACAGTCTCTGTCACCTAGAGTACATGCAGCTCATGATTATAGGAATATGATGCCCACAGATTTGTGAGCTTTACGCACGAGGAATAGTATTAGGGATACAGTGACTACTGAGCCAAATAACTGTAGTGACTGAATGAATGATACATAATAACACCATATTCATAAGTGTGGAAAGGTAGTATGTGAAGTGCCATGCAGAAGATAACTTCAAGACACTGTAGAAATTCATGGAAGACTAAGATAATCTGAGGTCACAAACTTGCAGGAAACATAGCAGTGAGGAAGTGGTGTTAAAGCTAACAAATTCCTGTATATTGTTTCAGTACACCTTGTTACACCATTTTTGGCACTTCCTGCCATTGCTCTCTGCGACACCAGTAACATTTCAGCAAAGTGGGACGCTGACCACCAGAGCTGAACTGACCCTGAGATGTGCTACCTGGTCCAGAATCAACACAGAAGTCGGCTGGGCAGCCTAAAGGAAAGGAGTACTGATACTCATCAAGTATAAGGTAAAAGATGTTACAAACATCAGTCAGGTATTTGAAAACATGCAGCAGTAGAACCTGAGGTGGCAATAGAAGTAACCACTGCAAGCATCATAATTTGCAACAATTGTATCTCCATTACTTTCAACTCTATCTCTATTCTATCTGACAAAAACATTACTGGTTCACTAACTACCTCAAAGGCTTATTAATTTTGCATTATACAATTCAAATGTATTATTGGCACTACAAAAAGTTTAATTATAGTGGAATTCTACGAAACTTACCTTTATATCATCATACATGTGTGAAGCTTCTATCTCCAGCCACAAAGGTTCTTCTTTAATTTCTATTTTGTTACCTATTTCATGACCACTGTTGAATTTCCCTAACTTTGTTACAGGATCCTCTGAAAGGAGTTCTCCATCACTCTGTGAACCAAAGTCTGAAATCAGAGTCTCTTCATCAATTTTTGCTTTCCTATCTATCTTCCAGTTGCTGCTGCATATAACAGCTTTAGATTTGATCTGTTTTACGAAATGTTTGGGAAAAGGTGCCTCCGATTTAATATGTCTTTCATCACAGTGATCATCCAGAAGCACAGCATTGCTGTCTCTCTTCATTGAAACAACCTTGTGGAAGAATTCTGTCTCACTCTGAGAGGCTGCACCATCTGGGAGAGATTCCTCTTCTTTTATTTTTGGTTCGGTGTCCATTACAAAACTGTTCCTGGATCAGATGTTGCTGTTCTTAATTTCAGGAACGATTCTGTGGACAGAGATATACGTACACATTAAAATATGTATAATTTCAAATATCAGCTTCTTTGAATGCATCAGCCATTGTTCAAAGCTTGACACACACCTCCACTATTCACTTGCCAATAAACATAACTCTTGAAAAGACTTGAGAAATTCAAAGCCATGTCCTGGACTGCAACCAAAGATGTTTGTCCCTTTATACCAGTGCTGTTAGCACTCAGCTATTTTGTTGAGGTATCTCTATGAGCATTAAACTTTGCACCCATTTCAATTACCAAGGAAAATGTTCAAGGAAATCTTAGATATTAACTTTACCTCAAAATCAACTATGAATGTTGGCAACTATTTGGGTCATTTGGTTTTAATAATTAATTCGTTCTTCTACACTAGTCTTCTTTCTTCTTTCCCTGATTAGCCTCCCCTTATGTAGGACTTACACCTCGTAGGACTTACAAGCCAGTGCTTAGGGTCAGATGAATGTCAGGGAGCAGAGGGACCTCTGGACCAGAGTGAAGACCTGGAAGCAGGTTATCAGCCAGGCACCAGGTATGATAGTGAGGAAGAGGATGATATTAAATGCAGGTGAAATGGATGAATGGAAGGGTGATAATGGAGCAATTCATTGAATGAATGGCAGGGGAAACTGGAGAACCTGTAGAAAACTCACCGAGATGCCACTTCGTCCACCAACACTAGTCATATGTAACAAATAAGTTGATAAATGAAGCAAAATGCTAGTAATTATGAAGCAGCTGGAACCATACAGGTCACCTATGAGGTAGTACACCTCTGTATTTCAAACAATCTTGTAGGTTTATTGTGATACTTAATTGAGAAGGTTTACCGCTTGCATGGACATCTTGCCATATCAGGTCAAAGAGTACCAACAATGGCTAAGAGCAGCATACTCCATGGTTTGAGTCTTGGTATTAGATATCTTTCAAGTAAAATACAACTTGTTGACTTAGTTCCCACACATGGTTAAACGTATAACAATTATCACCAGCACAAGTCTAGGTACATTTTGAACAACACGCTGGCTAATGTATTCAGTAAAATTATCAAAATTGCACCCAGTCCATTATAAGCAATGAGAGAATATTAGTTATATCACAGGTTCTCTTTTTGGAATTTCTCTACATCTCATTTCACATCATTTACCCACTACATTTAGTTTTCTTTAGTGGTTTCATCAGCCGAAGTTAAAAATTACTGTAACTCAAAGTTTACTAACCTTGAATTAGAGTATTAATAAATTGTTAAGAACTTTGCATTTCATCAGACTATTATAGTAAATTGTTATATAATGTGTTAGCATCAAAGGAAGTCAACGATCAATCTATATGACTACTGAACGTGCCCCAAGGCAATTTTGTTTATGCATAGCAATGCTCTCTGTGTAACTACTGAGATCCATGCCATGTGATTTTCCTGATTGGGGTTAGGATACTGACGTCAATTGAAAATTCTACATACCAAAGAATTAATAGTTCACCACTTAAAAGTCATTAATTATGGAACTCATCACTAAGTATAGACTTGAAATATTGAGCCAGCAATGAGACAGAGCCCACATGTGCCATGATCGCTCCTGTAAGAGGAAGGACACAAAGGACAGGCCAGCAAAGATACTATAGAAGTGATGGCAGAGCTAGGAGAAATAGGAAAAACACTGGATTTCGGATAATGAACGTGTTAATATATAGGAAACCAAAAAAGAGAACGGAAACTGGAGATCCGTCCCGTATGACATAGAAGAAAAAGTGATTAAGTGAAATGTGTTCATGGTTGGAAGGAGGGAGGGAAACAAAAATAGGTATTATAAGTGAACGTGAAGTGAGAAAAAGAATGTGGAAGTAAAAGAGATAAGAAAGTGAACCAATGAGGTGTAGGAAATTATTAGTAAATAATCATGAAGTATGAGAAAAAGAGGGTGGAAATTACATTTTAGACTGGAATGGAAAGAAAGATTGGAAAGCTTAGAAAAAGGAAAGCATTAGAAAATTCGGTGAAAATAAGTGAATTAAAAGACGAAAGACAAACGACAGGTTTGCGCAAGGCTAATATATTGTAGCTGGATAAAAAATAGCACACGTCAAATGTTGAGAACCTCAGAGCACTGTCCAATGACAGAAGGGCCAGGGAGCTCAAGTTCATGGGCAGCGCAAGATATATATGCTATAGTATTCAATAAATTCAATTCAATAATTATACAGTCATTATCTAGCAAAGAACTGAAGAATTATAGCCTCTAACACATGTTTCCTTAATGTAATGAACAGCAAAAGAAACAGATGCGACGCAAAGTGTAATGCACTTAAAATCCTAAAAAAAGACATGGCTAATTATTGTTTATGCCAACAAACTTACTGTTGGTGTTTTTAAACACTTAAGCTGTGTGTGGGCAAAGTTTGAGAGGTAGAACTGGAACTTAAAAATTCAATGCCACAACTGGGCTTTGAACCACAGACCTTACGCTTACCGGGCGGCTGCTCTACCACTGAGCTATTGTGACAAACTGCCAGAATGGCATTGAATTCTCAAACCAGTTCGTATTTCTCCTGGTAAACCACAAAGGCAGTCTCACATCAGAGACAAATTATCCCAATGGTGACTAACTATTGTAAGTACTTTATATCCCAGGATTAAATAACCTTCAGATGGTAATTATTATCTATTTATGCCAACAAACTTAATGTTGGTGTTCTTAAACACACAAGTCGAGTGTGGGCAAAGTTTGAAAGGTAGAACTGGAACTTAAAAATTCAATGCCACAACTGGGATTTGAAGCACAGACCTTCCGCTTACCGGGCGGCTGCTCTACCACTGAGCTATTGTGACAAACTGCCAGGATAGCATTAAATTCTGAAACCAGTTCGTATTTCTCCTGCTAAACCACAAAGGTAAGCGGAAGGTCTGTGGTTCAAATCCCAGTTGTGACATTGAATTTTTGAGTTCCAGTTCTACCTCTCGGACTTTGCCCACACACGGCTTGTGTGTTTAAAAACACCAACAGTAAGTTTATTGGCATAAATAAATAATAATTACCACCTGAAGGTTATTTAATCCTGGGATATAAAGTACTTACAATAGTAAGTCACCATTAGGATAATTTGTCTCTGATGTGAGACTGCCTTTGTGGTTTACCAGGAGAAATACGAACTGGTTTGAGAATTTAATGCCATTCTGGCAGTTTGTCACAATAGCTCAGTAGTAGAGCAGCTGCCTGGTAAGCGGAAGGTCTGTGGTTCAAGTCCCAGTTGTGGCATTGAATTTTTAAGTTCCAGTTCTACCTCTCAGACATGGCTAAATTAACTGTAAATTTGAAATGGACACCACAGTTCCCAGAGAGATAGGAAATATTATTACCTTGTTGAAAAGCAAAACCTCTCATCATTAGGAATGGTTAACATACTGCCCACTGGAGTTGAGTATGCATCGTAGTCCTACATGCAATCATTCTCATTTGTCAGGGATACTTCCACAAAAAGTTAAAAACATTGTTAAGGCTTTATACAAAAAAAAAAAAAAAAGATAAAAATAAAACACCCTGACTTCCAATTATAGATCCATGGTATTCTTAACAGCCTTTTTCCAAAATTATGGAAATTGAGTTACACCATAGATGGATTAAGGGGAGGATGTAAACTGTATTGGGTCAAAAGTATCAATTTTGTTTTTCGCTGATTTTGCAATTTTAAGCCCTATTTTATCAAAATCTAGTCTTTTTACCCCTAAAAGTGTGCTACAAGTGTCTTTCAAATAAATTTAAATGACCAATGATAAGTGTGAGTGAGAGAATAATATTTCAAGGCTGTATAATTTTCAAACTAATGCATATAATTACCCATAATAAAGCTAATGTATTCATTAAATTTTTTTAAAAATAATGTGTAAATAACATGTGATATAAAAGGTCAGTACATTAGAAAACACTAATATATGTGTACCAAATTTGACACTTCTTGAGTACAGTTTCTCTTAAAAATGGAGTTAAACTTTACAAAATTAAAATTGCAAGCATAGAGCTTATAATCTCCCCTTAATTTTGATATCGAACGAATTTTTCTACATACATTTATCCTATTTTCTCAGGAACCACTTATTCTAGAGTATTGGAACTTGTACCACTCATTTCTGGGTTGTTGGTGGTGGTACTGACTTTTAGTTATAGCCATATCATTAAAGTCATGGGTGCTAGAAATTTTGCTTGTTAAAAAGTGGGTGAAAAAATATATTCATTATCATTTTTTTAAAAAAAAATATGAACATCATATCTATGTAATATAAAATGGTCATTATAATTAGAAAGCATTGGTTTATATATGTACCAAACTTCATATTTCTAGAGCAAATAGTTTCTCTGAAAAGTGGAGTTAAACTTATTAAAATTAACATTCCAAGCATGCACCTTACAATCTCTCCTTGAAGAACATTCTTGCATCATCCGAGTTTGGATTTATAAACAGAATGGGGACTGAAATTGGTGCACAAATGCTGATATCTCAAGTGATAGCAGCCAGGTGTAAAATGAACTACCATTAGGAATATATTATAATCCAGCAAAAGCATTTTAAAGTATAGATCACAACCACTTGCTGAAAAGTTAAAATATTATGGTTTCAATGAGATCTCTATAAATTGGTTCAGATATTACAAATCAAAGAGAATCCAGAAAACTACCATAAATGGTTGTTATTCTGAACTAGTTATTGCTACTAAAGGTGTCCCCAAGGTACTATGTTCAGACCTTTTCTATTTTTAATAATTTGAATTACTTGCCATTTAATGTTTAGTAGAGAGTCTACAGTAGTGCTCCTTTCAGATGACGCTAGTGTGATTATATTGGAAATGTCATATCAGCATTTAAGATATTCTGTCACTAAAGCATTTGACAGCTCATCATTTGATTTTAAGCAAACAAGGTATCATTAAACTATGAAAAACATTCTTTTATTTAAATCACCAAACAGTTTAAATTTTATTCAACTGAAAACAAAGCATGAGAAAGTAAATGAGCTAATCAGACACAACAATTAAACTATAAGTAAAGTACCCCATACCAAATTTCTTGGGCTTCATATAGATGAAATGTTCACTGGCAGAAACAAATCCAAAACTTAACTCTGCTATCTATGCATTAAGGAATTAAAAGAATCTGCTTAAGCAAAATGCTACTCCCTATTGCAATATGGAATTACTTTCTAAGGTAATTAAGCATACAGCAAGAAACTGTTTATGTAAGAGAAAATGACTATATTTGTGGTGATGGCTTCCAACATTCCTGTAGGTCATTATTGAAAACCCACAGGATTCTTACCCTCACTGATGAATTCTCACTCTTGAGCTATAGTATAAATAATTATGATAACTTCACAACATACCTGCCATAGGATGATGCATGCAGGCAATTTGCATACACCACCAAATACGTTAAAATTGTTTAAAAAAGAAAGTTACTATTCTGCAACGAAAATGCATAAAAAACTTCCAATGATACCTAAAACTACTAGGCAATCCCAATCAGGATAAAAATCTCAATCAAATATTAAATTCGTTCATCATATGTTATGGAGAAATTCTTTAAAATCTCATCCAACAGTTAAATGTTAACCACATAGGAGATTACAAGTGATGGTGACTTACACTTACTATCATTGAAAATACCTTAGCCCTCCAGCTTTTACTGTGTCAAGTTGTATAAAACTGATACTTCGACCATCCCATCGTAGTCGTTTTTGAAAGGCAAACTGTGCCACATGCTGCGGCTTGTTAGTCTTTTATGCAGGCAGGTGGAGTAAGCCCTGATTGGTCAGGTGACTGCATTGCAGCAGGTTGAGGTGAACTCTGATTGGCCAAAATTCCTCTGCAGCGTTGTCTCTAATGCAGAATCACTGCATTGCAGCACAGATGTCAGGCTGTTCTTGAGTGACATCCCCAGATAAAATTTAAAATGGAACTGGAGAAAAATGGAGAAACTCCTTTTTTGGATGTGCTGATTATTAGAAGTGAAAATGGCACATTGGGACATTCTGTCTATACGAAAGCAACACACATTAATTGCTACGTACGTGCAGAATCACATCACCACCCCACAATTAAAAAGGGAATTTTGAAAACTTTGGCCTTGCAGACAAAAAGAACTTGCGACACCTCCAATCCAGCACAAGAAAGAAAGAATTTTTGTGAGGCACTAATGGTTACAAAAGGTGGGATATATATCGAGCTTGGCCAATGGCAGACTCTAAACAGAAAGACCAAGCAAAACAAATAAACCAAAATTGGCAGTACTACCATATGTCGGAGTGGTAAACCAAATAGGAAAATGATTACAAGAAGCAGATGTCAAGCTGGCATGCAAAGCAGCCACTGCAGTATACAATTTAATGGTAAATGTCCATGACAAATGACCACCACTTAACAAACTGAGTGTTTATGAAAAGCCCTGCAGCTGTGGCAAATCATCTATAGGTGAGACAGGTTGCACAGAGAAAGAACGATTACAGGAGCACCTGTGTCAATGCAAACAAACTGACATAGAGAAATCGGCTGTTGTCCTGTATGCTCAGAAAACAAAAACACTGATCAAACCATGGGAAAGTATATGGTGACTCAGAAAGATTAAAGAGGCTTTAGAAATTGCACGTTGTCCACAAAACTTCAATAACGGTGGGATGTATTTTAATAAACTCTGGTTCACGGCCACTGAGAAAACAAAAACAAAACTAAAGAATACTGTGACATACGCCAAATTGCAGCGATTCTGTATTAGTGACATAGCAGTGCAGAGGCAATTAGGGCTCACTTCCACCTGCTTGCTTGCATCAATACCTGACAAGCCCCAGTATGCGGCGGTAAGTTATTGGCAGACCTTTGAGAAGGCAACACCACAGATCTATAAGAAGAAGAAACTGTTACAGCAAAGAAGCTGTCACCATTGGATTTCCAGTTGCAGTAGCAATACCAAGACCAATGGTTTGAGCATTGCCGTGGTGTTAATTCCAAAGCTCAGCCAAGTGCTCGCACGTAATGTGACAATCAATTTGTGCATCAAGTTTCCCAAACACCAGAATGCCATGTCTTGTAAAGTTCATATAAATTTTGTTTAACCTTAATTTTCACTTCTAATCCCTATTAAATTAAACTGGAAACTGTGCTTAAATAAGATGAGAGTATAACTCTACACCTTACTTACAATAATAATGAATTAACTTCTAACACACTTTAACACAAAATTCACGTTATTTGCAAATAAATACACAAATATAATACAAAAGACACTGAGGCAGAGCAGCAATAGAAACATACAAGGTAGTGTAATGCATGGCAGCCAACGTAGGAGAAAACCTCTGTTTTTCAGAAGACGAATACATGCCTCACTTTTCTGCTGGTAGAGTTTAGTATTGATAGCTATGCTTTGAGGTCGTGTAATTCACAGTGTGTTTTCTAATCTACTTTAAACTCACATTGTAATGCCACTACTCTTACTTATCATGGGTTGGCTATCTTACATCCTGAACTGGCATATTTGTGATGTTTATCCTCTATTTGGTTTCCAGACAAGAGTGAAATTTGCTGAGAGGCTGTCATTACTAGAGCCCAGATTTTTATGTAATTACATATTTTAAATCCTGCATAATATTTTAATGGTATGTAAAAATGTTGGCGAATTATGTCATTTGGGACTTCCTTACAAACTTTTGTAAAGGAAAAATCTGCGAAATAGGATGGAAGTTAAATTAAGAATGTGATAAAAACCGCCTCGCCTCATTCTGATTGTTGTCCGTTTATATCAAAGCAGGTGCCACTTGACAATGTTGACCTCCAGTTTTACATTTTTCGTAGCACTTAGGGAATTTACAAGGACTGGAGAACTTGACTGTTACCACTGTCGCGGTAGTGGGCATCTTGTATTATAATAGCTGCAAGGAAACAAAGCAAGACGCTGGACAACCATCAATATAGTGAGGCAATAATAGTGCAGTTAGTTTCTTGCAAGTCTTGGTAAATGGTACCAGTTGCGTCCTCGCTATCCTGCAAGTTGAATTCATGGGTGAAATTAGATAGCGCCTTTACAATCAACGGAAAAGTAATAGTCTCTCAAGCATGCGGTAAACGAATTGGCTGTTGCATGAAATCTCAATTGGAATAACATATCAAAAGTGCTCTTCAAATACACAGCAGACACCTTAAGTCTTTTAGAAGGCAAGTTCTGTTGACACAAATGCAACAGGAACCGTCTGGAAATTATTTTTTTAAAAACCTGTGCAGTGCAATGGTTGCAGCTAATATTCCGTTATATAAACTTCAAATTCCTCAACTTCGCTCCTTTCTAGAAAAATATTGCAAGTAAGTTATTCCTGACAAATCTACTCTAAGGAAAAAGTATCTTGATGTGTGTTATTGAGAAGCAGTTGCTCATATATGGAACGAAATTGGAGACTCCTGTATTTGGTTTGCCGTTGATGAAACTACAGATGACAGCATATTTTGTAGTAGGAAAACTAGGTTCCGAAAGTCCAGCAAAACAATTTATATTCCGTTGCAAGGTGCTAAAAACAAACAAATCATTGTACAATTGCAAGATTCATAAATGATGGAATGAAGATTCTGCAGCTAGAGGGTCTGTGTGTGAGGAAAAGGTTTTAATTATATTAAATTAAGTAAAAATTGAAGCTATTAACAGTGAAGCAACAAGATTCTAAAATAAGAACAAATTAGAAACTAAAAACTTCACTTATCTTAGTAATGTTGATATTCTTTTTCTCTTTTGCTAATTATATGTTCTCTTTTTTAATTATATGTTCAGATGCCGTAGCGTACATGATTACAGCTGCTAATGCCCGTAAGGTTTTCTAGCCGAATGTACCCTCTTCGCCCATGCATTGCAATGTGTTGCTGAAGTAGTAAGAAGTAATTTTCTGTGTGTGAATAAGTTGATATTAGCAACAGAAAAGGTTTTCGTAAAAGTACCGCACAGAATTCAGTATTATAAAAATCATCAACATGTCCATTTGCCTCCTCAGCCAGTACTTACAAGATGGGGTACATGATTAGAAGCTGTGAACATTTTGAAGGGGTCCAGTCAGTAGTGAACAGAAGTAGCTGTTTCCATATGTGAATCTCAGTACATCTTTAAAGATTCAAAGCTGGCAAGCTCCTGCGCTCACATCAAAAGTTACCTTGGCTGGTTGTCCAGCACCATCAAGTGGTTGGAAACATCAGGTTCCCTTCTTCACGAATCTATCGATTTAATGGAACGTGCATCACAGAAGCTTAGTGTAGTTGTAGGAAGAAAGATAGGTGAAAAATTCAAAGCTGTGCTAAACAGGAATCCAGGGTACTCTACACTTGTGTCCGAGTCTAAAGTGCCAAATGGTGACAGTGTCGATTGAATATGAGATTTCCCTGCAAATCAGAATCCTGTAACTTTGGAAAGAAGCTTCTCTGCTTAAAAGAACATTTTATCCAATAGGAGACAAACAATGGCCCTTGAAAATATGGAAAAGTATATGGTTATTCACTGTACATTGAAAGAAGCAAAGGACTCAAATTGAAAATGCCCGGTTGTTCATTGTCTGTCAAGAGATAGAAAACTGAAAATGCATTCTCATTATAAAATGTAATTATTTTGAGTTAATTGTTTCACTCATTGATAAATTGGTTCAGTATTTCAACATTGCTTTACCGTCTAACATTTAAGTAATATAATTATGTGAAATGAGTAATTTTAATAAATATAATCCAAAACACATATTTTTTTATATCGTAATTACCTACTTGAAAATAAATTTTAGGTAAATTCTGCATACAACAAAACATTTTCCCTATAATTAATTCTACATTTAGTAAATTTTAACTTAATGTAATTAATTTACGAACTTACCAACCCATCAAATTACAAAATTTGGGCTAATTTGCGGTCTGCATTTAGATTTGAGGTAGCAGTCTTAGCATTTAATTTATTACATAATTTTACATATTTTGTTGATATTACATATTTTGATCTTTTTGTTACATAAATATGTACATATTTCAAACCTTGATATTACATAAAAATCTGAGCTCTATAAGTAAAATTAAATGTTATACTTTCATCTGATTTAGTTACAAGTTTCCTGTGATATTTAACTAAACCTAAACTAAACACAGACTAAACCTAACACGGGCAAAATTTCGATAACACAGGACCCTATCACCCCACTCATATACACACACTAAACCTAACCTAACACAGGCAAAATTTCGATAACACAGGACCCCCTCACCCCACTCATATACATACACTAACCTAACTAATACCACGAGCAAAATTTCGATAACACAGGACCCTGTCACCCCACTCATATACACACACTAAACCTAACCTAACTTGGGCAAAATTTCGATAACACAGGACCCTGTTAGCACACTCATATACATACACTAAACCTAACCTAACTTGGGCAAAATTTCGATAACACAGGACCCTGTTAGCACACTCATATACACACACTAAACCTAACCTAACACAGGCAAAATTTCGATAACACAGGACCCTGTCACCCCACTCATATACACACACTAAACCTAACCTAACTTGGGCAAAATTTCGATAACACAGGACCCTGTTAGCACACTCATATACACACACTAAACCTAACCTAACACGGGCAAAATTTCGATAACACAGGACCCTGTCACCCCACTCATATACACACACTAAACCTAACCTAACTTGGGCAAAATTTCGATAACACAGGACCCTGTTAGCACACTCATATACACACACTAAACCTAACCTAACACGGGCAAAATTTCGATAACACAGGACCCTGTCACCCCACTCATATACACACACTAAACCTAACCTAACTTGGGCAAAATTTCGATAACACAGGACCCTGTTAGCACACTCATATACACACACTAAACCTAACCTAACTTGGGCAAAATTTCGATAACACAGGACCCTGTTAGCACACTCATATACACACACTAAACCTAACCTAACTTGGGCAAAATTTCGATAACACAGGACCCTGTTAGCACACTCATATACACACACTAAACCTAACCTAACACGGGCAAAATTTCGATAACACAGGACCCTGTCACCCCACTCATATACACACACTAAACCTAACCTAACTTGGGCAAAATTTCGATAACACAGGACCCTGTTAGCACACTCATATACACACACTAAACCTAACCTAACTTGGGCAAAATTTCGATAACACAGGACCCTGTTAGCACACTCATATACACACACTAAACCTAACCTAACCTAACTTGGGCAAAATTTCGATAACACAGGACCCTGTTAGCACACTCATATACACACACTAAACCTAGCCTAACACGGGCAAAATTTCGATAACACAGGACCCTGTCACCCCACTCATATACACACACTAAACCTAACCTAACTTGGGCAAAATTTCGATAACACAGGACCCTGTTAGCACACTCATATACACACACTAAACCTAACCTAACTTGGGCAAAATTTCGATAACACAGGACCCTGTTAGCACACTCATATAGACACACTAAACCTAACCTAACTTGGGCAAAATTTCGATAACACAGGACCCTGTTAGCACACTCATATACACACACTAAACCTAACCTAACACGGGCAAAATTTCGATAACACAGGACCCTGTCACCCCACTCATATACACACACTAAACCTAACCCAACTTGGGCAAAATTTCGATAACACAGGACCCTGTTAGCACACTCATATACACACACTAAACCTAACCTAACTTGGGCAAAATTTCGATAACACAGGACCCTGTTAGCTCACTCATATACACACACTAAACCTAACCTAACTTGGGCAAAATTTCGATAACACAGGACCCTGTTAGCACACTCATATACACACACTAAACCTAACTAACACGGGCAAAATTTCAATAACACAGGACCCTGTTAGCACACTCATAAACACAGACTAAACCTAACCTAACACGGGCAAAACGAAAACAAAGCTTGACCTCCAAATAAAACTTTCAAACTCGTAATCAGCAATTAACAATTTCAACCTGAATACATTAATCAATCATTCTAGCATATACTATACTCGTTTATAAAAATTTATTTGCTAAATATGCCGATTTTGCAAACAATTACCAACATATGTTACAGTCGGAAGGGCCACCCATCTTACTTTTTAAGAGGCTTCACTTTTTCAGCCACATACCTATATCCAGAACTACATATGTATATCAGTATAACTACCATAACTTGAAAGTGGATTATTGTCAATTATGTGTATTACTACAACTTCTGGAACAGAATGCTACATATGCACGAATAGCGATGTCGAGTGTCTTAGCAGACACGCAAAGATAACAAATAAAGCAAATAGTAGATTACAATACCCTTTCACTTCCAGCATCACTAAATGAAGTCTCACAAAACTAGTATTAATGAAATTAGGTTAAGAATTGCGTGGTATTCTCCCGCACAATACGACTATGTGGGACGAACAATTAATTGCCAAGAATATATTGGTTTGTTGATACTACCTGCTAAGTAAATAGTTTACGTACCTGATCTCTGCAACAATTTAGTTATATCTTAAGTTGCAGCGACATCGGAAATAGATAAAATGTAATTTTCAACACAAATCAAAATGTCTAAAAGTATACAATATCAGAAGCCAGCTTAGAAAGAGAAGCCGTGTAATCCATGTGGCCGTGGTGCGTTGTGCATTTGTCTTCATACGTGAAGAAAGGCTGCTTAAGAAAAAGAAGTTGAGAATATTGCGATGCTAAGGTTAGAATAACATTTATGTAAGGTAGGTACTGACAATTTATCATAACATTACTCAAATAGTAATTAAAAAGGGCTGTATTGTTCCATTTTAACTAAACTTTTTAGTTTACGTTTTACACAATTCTAAACTCATGATATACTTAGCATACAACAATGCAATCATTAAAACGGTTGTGGTTTGATATCGGTGGAAAACCTCCACTCATGGTAATGTGCATATATAACATTGCTTTATTGTACAACTGCAAGGTACACACGTAATTAACTGTGGGATAATACACAGGCGTGTTACGTCACGTCTGGTGTGCTAAGAGCATTTGTATCACAGTTCTGTACCTGGAAAGACCAAAAAGGCTGTCTCATATTCAAGAGGTCCTGAGTCGAATATCAGCGCGACTCATCCGGATAAGTTCTTTTTAAGGGGTTTTCCCTGATCCTGAGAAGATAAATGTCAGGTATCTTTAAGCTGTACAGACCTTGGGCTCATTTGCGCATAATTTCACCTGTTCAATCGTTGTCTAATATGCCAGCAAGGATGCATTGTAGAAACTACAACTTGAGAAGTACAAATGGAAGTGTGTATACGTAACTGTTAATCTCCAAAGTCACTTGACCAGCCACCACCAAATTTGGCACGTATATGCATTTTTTTGCTTTTATGCTATCCATCTTACCATGTATGTGTTACAATCACACGGGTCGGTCTGGGTGGCTCAGTTGGTTAGACGCTGGCCTACTGATCCCAAGGTCGCGGGTTCAAACCCGGCCCAGGTCGATGATTTTTAAGTGTGCTTAAAAACGACAGCTCCATGTTAGTAGATTTACTGGCATGTAAAAGAACTCCTGCGGGACAAAATTCCGGCACACCGGCGACGCTGATGTGATCCTGGCAATTGACAGCGTCGTTAAATAACAAAATAATATTTTTTTTTGTTACAATCACACGGTTTTCCCTACTCACTATTCAATACACCAGTTGTACATTCTATACATATAAAGTGGATGTTGGTATGTAACAACTTGATAAACTCTAACACCAACTGACTAATTACCATGAAAATTGTCACACTAAAGTGTTCTTTCATGGAGGTGCATAGGCAATCAATTTTACTGTGTAGGTAACCTATTACATTCACATGGTTTTCTCTACTCACTTTTAGGAAACACAATCACACTTCTTTCTCCACTCGTCCTTCAAGATATAATTTATACAATTTTCTATATGATTGAAATAAGCATGCAATGTAGTACAATCACATGATTTTCTCAGCTTGCTTTTCTTTTACAAACACATTCACATGTTCTTCTTTACTCATCCTTCCTTGTACAATTCATAGAATCTACTGGTTGACCAATCACAATCAAAGTGGAGGTCTTTTTTTTTCATGGAGATTTTTGTGCCATCCATTTTACTATGCAATGTATTACATTCATAGTTTTCTCCTCTTCTATTTAACATGTCCTCTACTCCCTGTAGAGGACTATCCCTCCCACTGCAGCTTCCTACTTTGAGGCATCAGTACTAAAAATGTGTTTCCTTTTCTACAGACTTGCAACTGAAATTTAAGAACAGAACCGTTCAAATACAGCAACTGTAGTAAAATGGATATTAAAGAAGAAGTCAAGGAGGAATCTTCTTTCCTGGACTTTAGTTCACAGAATGAAAGAGAATTTTTTATGAAAGACCTTGGGAACAAGGTTAAGATTGAAACTGTAACAAGTAGCAGTGATATCAAACCAGAACTTGAAGGTTCACAGAATGAAGAACACAATCTATTGATATGTAATGAAAGCATCAAAGAAAGTGAAATAGAAACCAAGATAGATATTAAGGAAGATTGGTGGTCGGAAAGAGGAAATTCATGTATGAATGATATTAAGGTAAGTTGTACAAAAAAGTGCACCACTTTCCCTTCTTTTTCTTATAAGTACTGTACATTTATTGTAAAAACTGTATGTTTTATAATACATTATAATAGACTTAAATTGCATATTTTGGACTCATACACTTGCTAATATGGTGACACCATGGCCGAGCAGTTAGACCGTTCGCATATCCCAAGGTGGCTTGGGTTCAATCCCAGGTATCTGCATGTGTTATTTATGGTGGAGACAGTGGCATTTGGACAGGTTTTCCCTGAGTTCTCTGGTTTTCCCTGCCACTCATTCCACCAGTTGCTCCATCATCACCTTTCCATTCACCCACTTTGCCTGCATTTCAACCTTTTCCTCACTCGCGTACCTGGTGCTTGGCTGACCACCTACTTCCAGGTCTTCACTCTGTGTGGTCCATAGGCTCCTCTGCTCCCCGACAGGGATCTAAGTCCTAGTAATAATATTTTCTTGTTTAACGTGCTTTCAATGGCTAGCATCACATCAGCGTTGCTGGTGTGCCGGAAGTTTGTCCCACAGGAGTTCGTTTACATGCCAGTTAATCTACTGACATGGAACTGTCGTTTTTAAGCACACTTAAAATCCATCGGTCTGGGCCAGATTTGAATCCGGGACCTTGGGAACAGTAGGCCAGCATCTAACCAACTGAGCCACCCAGACCGACTTTAAGTCCTAGGATATATAAGTCATCCATATGGAAAGGGTAATCAGAGAAAGAAGATACTTGCTAGTATAATATAAAAATATATGCTATTATACTACTTCATAAAGTTGGGTTGCTTCAATAAAACACAAGGCAATAAAGGTTGTTGTTAGCTAATGCTGGATTTCTGACAATGAAGACATTAATCCTCTTGCTCTCTCATAAAAAAAGAGAGCAATAGCAGTAATAGTAACCTTTTTTAGAGAGCACCATATTTTTATGTTTTGGCGGTCACATCACTCTCTCACAACCCCCAGAATGTCTGGGGGACCACACCTGTCGTTGGTTTACGGGTCTCACCGACCTGACCGGGAGAATTATCAAAAGAAATTCACCGACCGTATCCTCTGATTACCAATCAGAAGACGTATGACATGCCATGACAGGTCAGCATGTTAGGGGTTAAGGTTTTATAGAAAAATTAGAGGAATGAAGAGGTTGGAAAAATAAAGACTCCCTAGCCCTCAGGAACCCTAATAGCATCGGGGTCGGAAGAGAACAAGAGATGACCAAGGTAAGGTCAGATAGGAAAGTTACAGTGAGGAGCAAAACACCAGTAAGTGGAGGTAATGTTCTGCTCAGCTTGGGTACCTTGTGGTTGCCATTCACATATCCCCTAGACGGAGACCCCTGAGTACTTTAAACGAAAAATAGAAATGTTCATATGTGGTACATGCGTACGCATATGGTACACTCACGCAAATATACCTATTACAAATTCACTTACATATCTTATTTATACAGTATAACAATATAGTACAATATAATGAAATAACAGTAAATAGCTTATTTTCTATAAAAGTATTGCAACATGAAGTTTTATACCCTAATCCATACACTGCTCTTATACATTTCTTTTGCAACACCATGAGTCTGTTTAAATTATGTACACTGGTGCCTCCCCATACTTCAATTCCATATTGAAGGTAAGGATATATTATACGAAAATATGTTATTTTTAATGAAGCAGTATGCAAATATTTTGAGAGACACCTCAATAGATATAATCCTGTACTTACTCTGTTACACACATGGTCTATATGGCGATTAAATGAGAGGTTCTTATCCAAAATTATACCCAGGAAATTAATTTGCTGTACTATTTCAATGATACTGTTCCCTACTTTTACCACCGAAGGACTTTCTGAATTCAATCTTCCATACTGAAAATGTAATAACTTTGTTTTATCTATATTCATTTTTAAATTATTATGTTCTAGATATTTAAGTAGGTTATGAAGAAAATCTGTAATAGAATTCTCCAGGAGATTCATGGTTTTGTGCCAATAAAGTAAAGTGGTGTCATCAGCATAGGATACATTTTTGCAGTTTTCATAGCGAGATAAGTCGCTTATATATAGTAGAAATAAGATTGGCCGAGTACCAATCCCTGTGACATGCCATACTTAACTGTGTCATATGGTGACATATAACACCTAATTGACTCATTGTTGTTACAGGTTATTGTGTTTTGTTTGCGATTTGTTAAATAGGATTTTAGTATGTCATGCATTTTGCCCCTTATACCATAACATAACATAACATAATTTGTTCAATAATAAATTTAACTCAATGTTATCGAATGCTTTAGAGAGATCTAAGAATAGTCCTACTGTTTGTTCACCTTTGTCTAATTTTGAGTAAATCTCTTGTACAAGATCCATGATAGCCTTACTCGTAGAGAAATTCTTTCTAAAGCCATGCTGCGTTTTAACTAATATGTTATATTTATCTAAGAAGTTAACCAGTCTTGAATTTAGAACTTTTTCAAATACTTTACTGAATACAGAGGTAAGAGTTATTGGTCTATAGTTAGTAATATGGCATCTGTCCCCCTTTTTAAAATTGGAATTATGGTACTAATTTTTAGGGATTCTGGGAAGATATTGTGTTCTATCGAGAAATTGATCAAATATTGTGGTTTACCTGGAGAAACACGAACTGGCCCGAGAATCCAATGCCACTCCGGCAGTCCGTCACAATAGCTCAATGGTTAGAGCAGCCGCCCGGCAAGCAGAAGGTCTGTGGCTCAAATCCCAGCTGCGGCACCGAACTCCCAAGTTCCAGCTCACCTCTCAAACCCCGCCCACACACAGCTTGTGTGTTTGAAAACACCAACAGCAAGCTCGTTGGCATAAACAAATAATACTTACACAGTAACATGTTTCATTTTACCGAAGGTGACAGGAGAGTTACCTAGCTCCTATGTAAATATCACTCAACTGAAAATTCCCAAGAACATTAAACTTGCTGAAGAAGAATTCATATGGATATGTTGTTAGGTTCTGATGTCTATCCTTGTTTACTGAAGAAAGGACAGTATATAATCAGCCAAGATCAATCTGTAGTTCAAGAAACGCAGCTAGGTTGGATTCTGCTTGGACGTTTACCAGATATTGAACCAAGGGTCATTTCCACTTCACTGTTTCACAGAAATGAAGATCTGAATGGACAACTACAGACATTTTGGGAACAAGAAGAAGTCATCACAACTCATTATTCCAAGGAAGAAGAGGCTTGAGTGACTCTTTCTGAAAACAACATGCAGAGACAACACAGGGCGCCCGCCTCGGTAGCGTGATGGTTAGCGTGTCTGCCTCACGTTCAAGAGGTCGCGAGTCCGAATCTCGCTTAGGGTAAGTTATCTGGGTAAGGTTTTTTTCCGAGGTTTTCCCTACCCTGAGAAGACGAATGTCGGGTAACTTAAAGCTCCATGGACCTCGGGCTCATTTGAGCATCATTTCACCCATTTCATTTCATTCATTCGTCCGATATGACACAATGTTGGAGGATGTTAATTTAAACAAAAAAGCATGTACATAAGGCACTTGAAGCATGTTAGCATGCTGTTCATTTCATCATCCTTTTGGCGATTCTTACAAGTGTGCTGAACAGAGATTTTATTAGTTGGAGAGGAAACTATCAAGAGGTTCCTGCCTACGTGACAGCTACACCAGCCTCATGGAAGTGTATTTAGAATTGGGGCATATCAACCTGTTGGCTGCCCTGTAATGCAGTTTGTAGAGCACCTGCCTGCTGTGTAAGGAGTCCCAGGTTCAATTCCCGGCAGGGGGGTAGGAAGTTTTCTCCAACCAGGATTATTCCTCATCCTCCCCTGAGTCTGGAAATATAATGGCAGCACCGTGGCTGAGTGCTTAGACCGCTCACCTACCAGCTAGGTGGAACCCGCTTGTGGTATTTGTGGTGGACAAAGCGGCATCTGGGCAGGTTTTCTCCGGGTTCTCCAGTTTCTCCCACCATTCATTCCACCAATTGCTCCATTATCACCCTTCCAATCATCCATTTCGCCTACACTTCATATCATCCTCTTCCTCATTCTCATACCTGGTACTTGGCTGACTACCTGCTTCCAGGTCTTCACTCTGTCTGGTCCAGAGATCCCTCTGCTCCCCAACAGGAGCCTGACCCTAGTAAATCCTAGGGGGTGTAAGTTCTACATGAGGGGAGGGTAATCAGGGAAAGAAAAAGAAGAGGAATAATAATAATAATAATAATAATAATAATAATAATAATAATAATAATAATAATAATAATAATAATAATAATAATAATAATAATAATAATAATAATAATAATAATAATAATAATAATAATAATAATAATAATAATAATAATAATAATAATAATAATAATAATAATAATAATAATAATAATAATAATAATAATAACAATAATAATAATAATAATAAGAAGAAGAAGAAGAAGTAGAAGGAGGAGAAGGAGAAGAAGAAGAAGAAACCTGTTGATGAAATCCAGAATATCGAGGAAGAATGCAATGAATAAAGAAACGTTTTTCTTACCACATCATGTGGTTTCTAAACCGGAAAGTTCAGCTACAAAGACACGTGTGGTCTTTGACACTTCTGCAAAAAGCAGTACAGGAATTTCTCTGAATGACAATGATGGGACCAGTGATCCAACAGGACCTTCTTTCTATTGTGACAAAATTTCAAACTCATCCCTATGTTCTCACTGTTGACGTCTCAAAAATGTACTGACAAGCAAGAGTACATCAAGATGATTACAATATGCAAAGGCTTCTTTGGAGAAATTCACTGCATGAAGACCTAAAGCAATATCAATTAGTAACAGTCACTGGAACAAGTCCAGGATGGAGAAGAAAACTACCTCAGGGTATCCCAAGTGTTCAAAAGAGACTTCTTTGTCGACAATGTTTTGACGGGATGGTCAACTATTCAAGAGACTACTGAACTTCAAGAAGAACTTCAGAAACTGCTAGCAAGTGGTGGTTTCAAGTTACACAAATGGTGTTCAAACAGTAATGTCATCCTTGAAGCAATTCCAGGTGAAAAACAGACGATAAAGGTTCCTTCATGTATAATTGCCATGTCACCATAATTACTGTTTAGATTACTTCTTTGTGTTACAGTTTTTATTATGTTCCACACTGTTTTAGTTTTATTTTTATATTCATCAGTTTGCTTAATTCATTACTTTTTTTAAGTACTTTCCACTATACACTGTAGTGTACTGTAATGTTTGGGTCATAAACTTTGTGATATATTAAGAACAAATTCCTTTATTTGCACAGGACTTCCTCATACTTAAGTTATCTAAGGTTTTACCATTACCTTAATCTCCCTGACTCCAACTTGCAGGACCCTCCTGTCAGCATCAATCGTCACCTCACGACTCCTAAGGACGTCGAATCCCAGGACCACACTTTCAGTCACCTTCGCAACATATGCCTACAAACTTGTAACACTCTGCCCCAAGGCCAACTCTAACAAGACCTCCACAGGAAAGATTTTGCCTAATGCACACACTCTTGTAGGGCTATACTGCTCGGAAAAGTTAAAGGCATGTGAACGCTGGCCAGTGCTCAAGCGGAGCACTGTTGCCAAGCGTAGTGCGTGTACTGGCAGAGGTTCTGTACATAAGGCACTTGAAGCTTGGGATTCGCTGGAGTCATCCATGCGCCTTTAACTTTTGCGCAGATTTTAACATTGTTACCGCACTGATAAGCTCTCCACCATGTCTGGTCATATCATGGGCATGGCTGAACCTATATCCACCAATATCTGGTATCTTCTACTGCCTACCCAACTATCTGTTGATGTTTTTTTCCATTATCTTGCACAAAGTGGGCAGCAGTACTGTAGGTGTCGACGATGACAACTCCACGTGCCCCTCTTCTTGTCCGTATTTATTTGTTTTGCATTAGTTTGTTGGCCAGATGAGGACAATCGTCGGATGTCTGGGCGCTGTTTCCCAAGTGCTACACAAACAAAATACTCTGGATTTTCCACACGGGCAGTTCTTATCTTGACCATCTCCATGGCCAGTGCAGTTGGCAGCACATTGTGGGTTGTCCGATAATTGCCGAGTGTTAGGTGTTGACATGCCTTGGCATTGTGCACCACATTGGTGGAGCAGATAACATATCTGGCTGGAAGGTTCACCAGATCCTTATTCCCTATTTGCTCATTATTTGCTACAGCCAAACGGTGGTCTCCAATAGATTTCAAGATGTTTCGGGACACCGGTGATGTCAGAATCACAGTTGCTTGTCCCTGGAGGCCGGCTATCTGCTGTGCAGCTTCCCCTTCTGAGGATTATTGATTGTGGGTGGTAATGACAAGCAGTTGTCTGCAAAAGACTGCAAGGGTCGATGTGCCATCATACCTGGCTGGCTTGGCATTCGCAATGTTGTGTCATGCCCTGCCGCCTCAACCTTTAAGCTCTTAGAATTTTTCCATTAAATTTGTTGCAACCTGGAGTTTGGTTCTGTTGTACTGCTTGAACTATTGTCTACCAGGGTGTTAACACTTTCCCTGATGTTCTCAGAGGCATTAATGCTGTGGTCAAACTCTTTCGCAACTTCCTTCATGCCAACCAGTTGCCTGTCAAGCATCACAGGATCTCTATCGTCATCTTGGCCATCTCGTTTTTCATATTTACCATTTCAGATTCCATTTTTGTCTCCATCCCTGCCATCTTGGCTCACACCCTGGCAATTGACAGCGTCGTTAAAGAACAAAATAATTTTTTTTTTTTTATACACTTACTTTATCATTTCTTCCTTCTTAGTTTAATGTCGTGGTTTTCATCACATTTCTGTCACCATTCAGAACTGTATTCCCTTTCAATTACTTAATTTTCTGTAGTCTTTACAAGTAGCATTACCCTACTCATAAAGATTATCACTATTGCTTTTAAATATTGCTTGGTATTCTATACTTTTACAACTAGCCTCTCTCTAAGTTGCTCTCTCTGTCTCCTTAGGAACCTGGTGTCATCCTAGAAGCATTGAATTTGTGATCCTTCCACATGGAAGTTCAAAGCAACGTCACACTATAAAGATGAGTTGAAATTTTAAACCAAAAATGTATAACTTACAAGTTGAGACAGAATATTGACCAATAGAAAATCGTTCATGTAAATATTTTTGTAAGAGTGTAAATTTCTAGTTCTTGTTTGGGTGTATCAGGGACTTATTTTTTAATATTCAAGATAGCCAATGTTTTCTCGTCACTTTGTGTTCAACCAATAAAAACTATTGCGCGGATGAATACAAAAGAATGGCGGTGTTGTGTCAGACAGACGCCAGGGACTGTTTTCATTAGCGTCTGTGTGCTCAAGATGAAAGGATGTGTTTTTTTTGGTAGCGCGTGAACATGTAACTTTTACCCAAACTTTTATGCAGTGTAGATTCTACCTAATTAAGAAAGTTGTTGATTAATTAATATGGTGCTGAAAGTGTAAATTAACGAATAAATATGTTGTGATAAAGGAACGTTGATTTATGCATTCCATTCTGTAACCTCGACCCTGCAGATAGTCGCGTCTGATATCAAAGTATTTCATCTTTCAGTAAGAACATTATTCCTGCTGCTATCTAAGAAATCATTAATAAAAACAGCACCAAAGTTATGAATACATCACTGTTTCTAAGGGCAATGAATGTCATGTTTAATTTTAACTATTTATGAAAAATGAATCTTTTGAAATCCATAGATGTGTATCTCTTTACTTTATACAACAAAGCTTAATGTGTTTTAATGGAAGAATGTTATTTATCTTAATTGGATTTTTTTTATGAAAAGTAATTTCTTCTCTGTAGAGTATACAAAAAGTGTTGATTTTGTTTCTGTTCCTCTTTTTGAACATAAGAGCCATAGGGTTAAAGCATATCATGTGTTATACAAGTTAATTATTATGTTACAGGATGAAACACATGAAGACTTTTATTCTGCAAAACAACCAAGGTAAGTCATCTGGTTGATTCTTTGTTCAAGAGACTGGCATTTTCTATTAAATTTTCCTCATATTCCCCTTTAGTGCTACTTATAATGATTTTTATACTTAATGATCACAGTGGAATTGCTCATTAAGTTGTGGCAGTCACTATCATCACACACATTGTAATATTCCCTGTTAGTGTGAGATATGGAACTGTTCACTGAACATAATGAGTATAGCACAGTTATTTAATCAAGTTGTATAAGTAACTATCACCAGACACATTGTCATATTCCCTGTTAGTGTTAGATATGGAACTGTTCACTGAACATAATGAGTATAACACAGTTATTTGATCAAGTTGTATAAGTAACTATCACCAGACACATTGTCATATTCCCTGTTAGTGTTAGATATGGAACTGTTCACGGAACATAATGAGTATAACACAGTTATTTGATCAAGTTGTATAAGTAATTATCACCAGACACACTGTCATATTCCCTGTTAGTGTTAGATATGGAACTGTTCACTGAACATAATGAGTATAACACAGTTATTTGATCAAGTTGTATAAGTAACTATCACCAGACACATTGTCATATTCCCTGTTAGTGTTAGATATGGAACTGTTCACTGAACATAATGAGTATAACACAGTTATTTGATCAAGTTGTGTAAGTAACTATCACCAGACACATTGTCATATTCCCTGTTAGTGTTAGATATGGAACTGTTCACTGAACATAATGAGTATAACACAGTTACTTGATCAAGTTGTATAAGTAACTATCACCAGATACATTGTCATATTCCCTTTTAGTGTTAGATATGAAGATGTTCCTTACTTTCCTGATTCAGTTTCTTTTATGTTCCTTAAAAAAGCTTATCTTTCTGTTGTTTTGTGGTTTCCCCGCAACTGACAGAATTGTTAAGAAATCCACACTCTTAATTGATTTGTTAGTACCGTATACCGAAATTTATGCTTTTATAAGTGTTAAACGCTTTCTCTATGAACCTATCTCTTACTTCTTGTTGCCATAATTTCCAGGGTAACCTTTTCCTATATTATTTTGAATGCCCTTTCAGAATGCAGAAAGCACATTCTTCATTCCGTTTTTCAATATATTTATTAATTATTGTCTCTTTATGAATATGTTATATATGTAATTTTTCCTCCTTCTGAAACCTGCTAGGAATTCTCATAACTACTCTTCTTTCTCAGTTTTTTTTTTAACCTACTGATGTGTTTATTTTACTTAGTATACACAGTAATCTTATCTTTACATGTATATATTTCATGGCTGAACTCCTCCTAAATGGTTGTACTGATTGTAATGGAATGATATGTGTATGTCGATGAACTGATTATAGGATGGTGGAAATTTACAATTTGATCAGAGAGAAAATATTTTACCTTTGTATATGTATTTCTTTAGCTTATGTCGTGTATTTTTTGATCCAACCGGCTTAATCACTTTGGACTTTTTAGCATTAATTTTTTTTACAATGAATAGGGAGCTGGCCTAATGCATCAACCCCCAACCTGGAGGACCAGGAATTTTTTATTTTCGGAGGAATTCCTAGTAACAAAAGGATTACGCCAAGGCTGTTGCCTGTCTCCAACATTATTTAAGATATATATACAGCAAGCTTTATCCAATTGGAAGAAGAAATGTAAAAATATGGGAATACCTATTAATAACTCCACAATTTATACACTGTTTGCTGATGATCAATTGGTCATAGCTCAAGATTATGATGACATAGAATATATGACTAGAAAACTTATGGAAGAATACACTAAATGGGGTTTAAAAATAAATTTGGAGAAAACACTATATATGTCTTTTGGGGATGAAAGGAAAGACTTGATTTTGGAAGATGGAATGGGACGTTTCAAAGGACGAGAAGAATGTGAATATTTGGGGGTTAAAATAAATTCAAACTGCAGTCAGGAAAATGACATAAAAAATAGATTCCAGAAAGGTAGATCTACCATAGCTATGTCGAATGGAATTTTGTGGGATAAGGCATTAGCAGTGGGTACAAAATTACAAATCTACAAATCTATAATAAGAAGCACTATAACTTATGGAGCGGAAACATGGCACCTAAACACAAACCTGAAATTAAAATTGCTTTCTACTGAAATGGATTGCTTTAGAAGATCCACTAGGCATTCTAAATTAGAGAAAATTAGAAATACAACTATTAGACAAAAAATGAATGTTAATGATACAGTATTAGATTTTGTAAAATGCAAACAATTGGAATGGTATGGTCATACACGTAGAATGATGGAAACAAGATTGCCGAGACAAGTTTTGGAATGGATTCCACCAGGGAGAGGAAAGAGGGGAAGACCGCAGAAAACCTGGATAGATGATATAAGGAGTAGTATGAAGGAGAAGAATTTAGAAGAGCCGGATTGGGAAATAAGAGAAGAATGGAGGAAGAAGATACATAGTTTAACACTTTGGATACAGGAAGATGTGATCTCACATTGTAAACCTGTTGATAAATAAATATGTATTTCTTTTGTCAGTGTATAAGTACATGACTGAATGCATAAGTGACTGGACTGATTGCTATGAAATGTTTTGTGTGTGCATGCGTTATTAAATTAATCCGAGAATGGTTTAGATTCTTACTTTGATCGAATAGACATGTTTCATCTTTATATCTGTATATTTCTTCTGTCCATTACAGGTATGTGTTTGAACTGCTCACTATGTGGAATGATGGTTATGAAATGTTATGTGTATGATTAAACTTATTCGAGAATGGTTTAGATTCACAGTTTTATCCGATACAAAATGTTTTATTTATGTTTACATATATATGTATGTGTATCTCTTTATTACTTCTGTTGTGTGTATCTGACTGAACTTCTCCTAAATAGCTGGATTGATTACTGTGAAATGTTTTATGTAGTCTAACTTTATATACTTCTCAGATGTTGTATTTCACAAACTTTTACAATCAGCGATGGCCTCACGCAATTCAAATTAATACAACTATACTTAAAACTCTTTTTCTGGCATAAACTTTCAGAAATTACCTAGCATAATTTGTTAGTCTGCAATCACCATCTAAAGAGCATTTAGCAGAGGGTAAGCTTCCTCCATAGAGATCTTAACCAATGTCACACTGCCCCCTTCAGTGCTGCATGACCTGAGCAGCACCATCATAGAGGGCCAGACAATCTGAAGGCATCATCAGCATCTTCCTAAGGGGAGCCTTCTGGATGTGGTAGACTACATCGTTTATCCTTTTTACCATGCAGTATTCCTTGCCATGGTTGTTGTTGATTGGGACAGCACCCCTTGGTGCGGGTCGGGCAGTACAGCCAAACCAAATCACCTTGCTGGAACCCAAGGCTATTGACTCGATGAAGATCAAGTCTTCATCCAGTCACTCACTACCTGGAAGTACTGATGTAGATGGTCCAGAAGGTTCTCCACATAATTGGTTGCTGACTGTCCTGATCCAAGGGGCTTCCAAACATCAGGTCTCATGGAAGGCGCCATTTTCTGCTGAAGACCAAACTAGCTGGCATTATGCCATTGGTATTAATGATAAGCCAACAAGAACAGCAGCACCATGATATCCCAGACCCTCTGGTAGTTAGCCACCACTTTCCTCAGATGTTCTTCAAGGGTCTTAATGTATCTCTTAGCCATGCCATCTGATTGTGGGTGTAGATGCGTCGTGTGTGTCCTGTGGACTCCAAGTCACTAGCGTTAGTTTCCTTCATATTGGACTCAAAGTTTCTACCCTGGTGTCTGTGCAGTTCTAGTGACACTCCAAGGTGGCAGAATAGTTCTTCCACAAGGCAGTTCACGATTGTTTTGGCCTCCTGGTTAGGGATCACGTACACCTCCAGCCACTTTGTAAACAAGTCCATTGCCAGTAGCAGATATTTGTTGTCATGGTTGCAGGTAGGGAACGATCCAGCTATATTGATAGTGATGTGCTGAAAGGGTGCTTCCACACTATACCGCTGCATGCAGCCTCGGCTCCTGGCCTACAGGCCGCAACTTGCTGTACAACCTTCACATCAGGGACACCACCTCTCAGCATCTGCCCATAGTACCGCTATCGCAGTTCATCAATATTGCAGTTGGATCCAAGATGTCCTCCTGAAGAACCCGAATGTACTTTCTCCAGTACCTCCATGACCTTACTCCTTGGAAAAATCAGCTGCTCTCTTTGGATCTTTCCATCAGGTGACTCCCAGATCTGGTACAACACACTGCTTGATCTTCAGCAACCCACATCATGCCCAGTAAAACTTATGCTCAATACTCCTGGGTGCGATGTCCTCCCAGCTCAGCCTGCTCCCTGCTTCCACTTCTTGGAGGAGCATCCCTAAATGAGTGTCCACCAGCTTTTCTCTCATCAGGCCTGTACTATCCCATCCATCTGTAGGAACTGCTGAAATCACATGTACAGCTGTAGTGTACTCCTTCTCTTCCCTATTACAGTGGTCACACTGTCAAGGTCTTCTAGACAAGGTATCCGCATTGTAGTGGCTAATTCTGCTGTTCTGGGGTAAGGTTGTAGTCCTGGAGCCTCCGGATCCAACTGATTCTCTGGTCCTCTAGGTTTTTTAAGCTTAACAGCCAGATGAGGGCAGAGTGATGAGTCGTCCGATGGAATGGTTGGCCGTAGAAGTACTTATGGAAATGCTCCAGTGCCTTTACTACTGCCAGAAACTCATGACGAGTAATGCAGTAGTTATATTTGGTTGTGAAGAATGTCTTGCTATAGTAGGCTCTCACTCGTTTCTGTCTGTCTTGGGTTTGGAATAGTATGCCTGTTGCTAGCATCAGTGTCCACAATGAAATCGCAGTCTGGCTGTGGGAATGCTAGAGCTGAAGCACTGCAGAGCATTGAGTTAAGAGCACAGAATGTGCCTTGGCCCTCTTTCATCCACATATAAGTCCTGTGTCCTTCAGTCTGACGAGTAAGAGGCTCTGTGATGTTGGAGAAGTCTGACGAACCAGTGGTGGTAGCTGCTTAGACCCAGAAAACCTCACAACTGTTGTCTATCTTTCTGGTGAGGCCTCTCTTCCTGTGGGAGAAGCTATGTGACCCAAGTAGTAAACCTCCTTGCTGAATAGTTCGTACTTCTTTGTGTTCTGCTTCAGATTTTTGGCCTGTAATCTTTGTAACATATTGCTCAGATTCTCCAGATGACCTTCGGAGCTGCTGCCAGTCATGATGGTGTTGTCCAGGTATAGTAGGCAGTGCCCCTCATCTCTAATACCATGAGATGCTGGAAGGTGCATGGTGCATTACACAGGCCAAGGGTATAATTGTGAATTTCTGAAGCCCTTGCCTGTTGAGAATGCTGCCTTCTCCTTGTTTCTTGGATCCAGATTCACCTGCCAGTGCCTGGATTTCAAGTCCAAAGTTGAGAATCACTCGGCACCAGGAAGAGTATCCAAAGTGTCATCAACTCAGGATAAGAAAAAGCAGTCCTTTCAGGCGACAGCGTTCAGCATTCAGCATTTGTTCCATCCTGCAGATCAAATACTTGGTGCTGCCATCGATTATGTCTTCCAGGACATTAACAGTTTCATCAAGAATTGTATCTTTCCGCTGAGTCCTTCCTAGTCTTCCTTCACACCAGCCAGTTCCTTGTTCATCTTCGCTGATAAGTCTGTCTTCATTCCTAGTATTTCTGTTTTCATCTGCTGCATTCTGGGATTCATTGTCTTTATTTCTGCCATGCTATCGAGTAGTTGTTACATTCTTTTTTCCATCTTGCTTTCGTTTCATTCCTGACACCAGTGTAACTTTATATATTTCTCAGGTGTTTTGCTTCACAAACTTTTACTAACCAATAGCCTCAAGAAACTCAAATTAATACAATTACACTTAAAACTTTTTCTGGCATAAACTTTCCGAAATCGGCCTAACACAATCTGTTACATAGTCTGCTCATTAGCAACCATCATCATCCAAAGAGCATCTAACATAGGGCAAGCTTTCCACATGAATGAATATTTATTGAGTACTAAATCTGATGCACCTTGGGCTACCCCTGAGCTGGACCTGGTCCCTTATTAGGGTAGCCCTTCAATAAAACTGCCTTCTACATACACATTACACATGTTTACCTTTTCACTAATTTTATCCTGCTCCCACCCTTAAAATTTTATTTGTTTTTCTGTCATCTCCCACCCCTATTCCTTTCCCTCTTTCTTAACTTTTTTTTATCAACTTCGCTCATTACTTCTTTTCATCAGTTTACATTGTACAGTTCATTAGTTTTCATTTCAGCACTTCACTACACATAACACTTATAACCTCACTTTCCCTGTGTATAAAAACCCTCTGCTTCCTCATTTATGGATTACCCAACCATGTTTTAAACCTTGTTGCTCTCGGCGAAATACCCCTTTCTTTCTTTTTCTCCTGCCTAGTTTTCCATTTCCCCTTCACCCTCACTGGTATCGCTTCCTCTCTGTGCTCTCCAATGCCCAATGTTGTCAGCCACCACTTTGGCTCTTTCCTCAGTATTTTTCGCTTTGCCACATTCTACCATTTTGTCACCTTGCATTTTGCTCACCCCTGACCTTGACTTTGATACACTTGTCCCTGAAACCACACATGTTGAAATTTGCTGAGTTGTCTGTTCTAATATATTTCTTGCTGATGTTGGGTCCTTTCCTTGTTTTTCTTGGTGCAATGCATGCTAGTCCTACCTTTGCCCGTCGTTCGGACCGTTGTTCCTCTCTGTTGCCTGGTTAACTGCATACAGCTCGAAGTTTTTAATGTAAACCCTCTTGTCTTCATTTCTTGCTTGTCTTCTCTGATTAATTAGCTCCTTCATTTGCGCCCTTTGTGCATACATTAAGTCCTTAATGTAATTAGTAGATCCTCTCAATTTTGTTGCCTGTTTTAGTACTTCTTTAGCCGTTTGTGCAAACTTCACAAGAATATTTCTTTTCCCTGGTATTTTACCAATTCTAAATGCATCACAAATCTCGTAGCCTCTCAGGTGTATTTCCAATTTCTTCACTACTAGATCTAAATCCTGATATACTCCCCCTCCACGTTTTTCTTCAACTCCTGAAATCACTACATTGTATTTTCTGCTTTTATCTTCCATTCTTTCAAGTATTCTTTTTAAATTTTGAATTTCCTGTTTTAACGTATCCATTTCTTGGTTTCTCTTATCGTATTTCACCCACTCTTGTCTAAGTCTCTCTGCTAGTCGATTATCTCTTACTACAACTGTTGTGTTTATCTGCCCTCTAGCTGCCATGTCACTTAACTCCTTTTTCACCTCGGCCACGGGAGCTTCCTTCACTATACGTCTGCTCAGTTCCACTGCTAGACCCATACTCCCGCTTTCTACATAGAGATCTTAACCACTGTCACTCTGCCCCCCTGCCCCCACACCTTCAGTGCTGCGCGTCCCAGGCAGTGCCATGATAGTGAGCCAGACAATCTGAATGCACCATCAACATCTTCCAATAGGGAGCCTTTTGGATGCAGAAGTCTACATTGTTTATCCGGTCATGATTGTCTGGCAAAACATTTAAACAGAATTGGGATATATTCTTCACCACTCTGTCCTCTATGTGATCTGCAAGAGGAAATGGACCGAGACCACCTTCAAATATGCCCAGCCACTTCTAGTGCCCCATCCATCAGTGAAAAATACTGGAGAGCAAGAGGATTAATGACTTCATTGTCAGAAATCCAGCATTAGCTAACAACAACATTGTTTATCCTTTTTACCATGCAGTATGACCCTTGCCATGGTTGTTGTAGATTGCGACAGTGCCCATTTGTCCGGATTGGGCGATATAGCCACACCAAATCACCTTGCTGGAACCCTAGGCTATTGGCTTGCCGGTCGTACCAATTCATCATGTAGTCGCTCACTATTTGGATATGCTGATGGATCAGCTCATGTACATCATAAAGATGGTCCACGAGGTTCTTCACATAGTCAATAGCTGCAGCAAGAACAGCAGCACCCTGATAGCCCAGTCCCTCTGGTAGCTAGCCACCACATTATTCAGATGTTATTTAAGGGTCTTAATGTAGCTCTCAACCATGCCATCCAATTGTGGGTGTAAAGGCATCATGTGTGTCTTGTGCACTCCAATTCCATGTCCATGCAACAGAACTGCTAATTGCATGGACTGATCATTATCCAGTGTTGTGTGTATGATTAAACTTATACAAGATTGGTTTAGATTAACAATTTGGTGCAATAAAAAATGTTTTATCTTTATACATATTTCTTCCGTCCGTGTGTGTGTTAAAATATGTATTTATTTCTTGTATCGATTTGTATGTAAGTGAACTGCTCCTAAATGGCTGGACTGGTTGCTATGAAATGCTGTATGTATGGTGAAACTGCTTCAAGAGTGGTTTAGGTTCACAATTTTATCCGAAAATGAAAATGTTTTATTTATATATATTTTCTATTCGTGTGTCTATGACTGAACAGTCTTTTGCATGGTGACCTGGCCGCTGTCTGTCATACGTGGGGTGTCCAACTCTCCATGTTGTCCGTTTTGAATGATTGTCTGTGATATGCTCTGGTGCGACAGTCCCTTGGCCTGGGTTTTAGTTTATGGTACATTCTAGGTGACGACCATAGATACGGTGCTGCAGTTCATTGCTGAAATTAGTTTCACCAAACAAGTATAACTTGTGTTTTTAGCATTAGAATTTTAGTTTTAGGATTTACAAATCTACAATTACATTTTGCTTGGCTTACTGTTTAGTTTTTAAACCTTCACTGTTATTCTGTTCACATTTTAATTTTTTAACTATTTTTAACATGAACTGTTTTGTGCTTTGCCTTATGGTTTTTAGTTTTGTGTTTTAGCTTAGTTTTTAACCAGAGGTTTGTTGGTGTTTAAGCCTTCAAATTTGATTTGGGGTCCAAATGACCTAGCTGTCAACAGGCACTTAAACGCCACTCACTCTCTGTGACTGAACTCCTAAATAGCTGGGCTGATAGTTATGAAATTTTCTGTGTGTGAATCTTTTAGATTCACAATTTGATGTGACAGAGTTACATTTGATGTGAATTAATTTGTGTTGTTGAACTTTGGATAGTTTAGGTTCACAGTTTAATCTGCTAGAAGATATCTGTTTAATTAAGTGATTCATTTATTTATGTAGTTATATATATGTATACACATGTATCTTTGAATGGTTTATGTTCACAATTAGATCCAGTAGGCTAGACTTGATCATGATTTTGAATTTTATTTGTTTAGTTATTGACATGTCAGTCACACTCGGTAGTTGGTGCTGCGATCAGATTCTTTTTTTATTTTATTGTCTTTGGTATATCAGTTACTTCCATCATAGTTTTGTGTTGTTACTACATTAAAATTCTTATGTACTACAATTTCACACTTATTAAGAATATTATATTATTACAAATTGAAATAATGTTTCAAAGTATAATTAAAAGATATACATGGTGCAAATTTGTAAGGTGTAGTATTGAAGTGAGTATTTTACATGATTTTTATGAACTTAATGACAAATAAATGTGCATTCAATAACAATAAAATTTACAAGCAAATTTAAGTTAATTCTCATTTAATTCTATACACCTTATGAAGTACTGAATGGCTCATTGGCTTGTCATACTAGTAGTCATATTAATCAAATTTCCTCCATATTCATGCTAATTTTACCTTTCATAAGTTACTATGTTGTTTATTTATTACAGAACAATGAAACGTTTCCATGTATGAGGAGTAAATATTGGTCTGTGCACATGGCATGCACAAAGAACCCATAACCATCAGTTAAATAAAAAGGCACAATATGAACTGACAATAAATGTAAATGTAAGCTGAAAATGCCAATTATATGTTGAATATTCAAGATTTGGCAGACTATCAAGTTTGTTCATTTATACATACCCCATAGGGATTAACTAAAAATATTGCTCATCGAATCTTGTACATTAAAAAATATGTCTGTCTGGAAAATAATTTGGATATTTTCTTTCTTGCTATTAACTGAGACAGTTTATAAGCGTGTAATCAAGACATTTAAGCTTATAGTATATAGATTACAGTCACACACAATTAATTGCTAAGTCAACGTGTAATAACTATGTCTGGTGACATCAGGTATTTTAAAAATAACTCTTACATATTTTTACATCAAAGCAGTCCAAACAATTTAATGAGCTGTTAGTTCCACCTGTTATTTTACCTTTCCATTCCTCTGTTCTAGTAATATTACTGATAACGTTACTTTTATGTTTCAGTTTAAGCAAACAGTATATTCCCTATTGTACCTCAAATTTATTCTTCAGTGAAGACTCAGGAAATAACATGAGTTTCAACATGAACAAAAATAGTCCTGGTTGTGAAACTAACACAAAATTTCAGGGTCAGAAAAGTGCAGTTACTGATATTTCTTCTATAGATGCAACTGTTTGCTCAGAAACATCAAATGGTGGGAACATTTTTGGTGCTGCTTCCTCTTCGATAGAAACCAACTTGCTTCAGCAGAGCAACCCAAATAAACAAGATATCAATAAGGAGGACTGCAAGTCAATCTCGAGTCATGAGTACAGAAATTCTTACGAATGTGATGTTCATCAGAAGTGTCTTAAATATGCATCCCATTTAGAACACAAATTAACTCTTAGTAGTAAAGAAGCGAATAAGCATGACGTTCGGGACAAGTGTTTGAGTCAGTTGTCATCTACTAAAAGTCACAAATTTATTGAGGATCCACAAAGAACACACAAGTGTAACATTTGTAATAAGGCTCTTACTCGATTATCATGTTTGAAATCACACAAACTGATTCACGAAGGCATAAAGCCATACAAGTGTAACATATGTAACAAGGCTTTTACTGAGTCCTCAACTTTGAAAAAACACAAATTGATTCACGAGGGTATAAAGCCATACAAGTGTAACATCTGTAACCAGGCTTTTACTCAGTTATCTAATTTGAAAAAACACAAATTGATTCATGAGGGTATTAAGCCACACAAGTGTAACATTTGCAACAAGGCTTTTACTGTGTTATCAGCTTTGAAGTCGCACATATTGGTTCATGAAAGCGTAAAGCCACACAAGTGTAATATTTGCAACAAGGGTTTTACTGAGTCATCTACATTGAAAAAACACAAATTGATTCATGAAGGCATAAAGCCCCACAAGTGTAGCACTTGTAACAAGGCCTTTACTGAGTCATCAACTTTGAAAAAACACAAATTGATTCATGAAGGCATAAAGCCACACCAGTGTGACATTTGTAACAAGAGTTTTAGCCGATCATTCAATTTGAAATCACACAAATTGATTCATGAGGGTATAAAGCCCCACAAGTGTAACATTTGTAACAAGGCTTTTACTGTGTTATCAACCTTGAAATCACACAAACTGATTCATGAAGGGATAAAGCCACACATGTGTAACATTTGTAACAAGGCCTTTACTCAGTTATCAAATTTGAAAAAACACAAATTTATTCATGAAGCCACACAAGTATAATTTTTTTAACGAGGCTTTTGCTCACCTGTCAAGTAAAGACAATTCAACCACAAGGGCACTAGTATAATGTTTCTGAGTAGAGTTCACTCATTGGTCAAATTCTACAACACTGAATGATTCACAATGACTGTCTGCAGGAGGATGATCAGGAATACCAACCTTTTTGTCATCTTCTATAGAAATTAGTTATTTTTCTGAATCCAAAGCTATTTGTTGTAGTGGAACTTGTATGAGTTTGTAGATAAATACATTAGTGATATAAGAAAAGTATACTCTAAATTCTCTATAATTTCTTATTTTGCCAATTTTGCTTGTGATTGGTAACCTTCATTCGATTAGATTGGAAAGGGAGTGTAACATGGACATTGTGAGGGTAAGTTGCGTTAGATCATTACGTTATCTCAGAATGAACTTCTAATCTAATATTGTCATAAAAGTCCTTTCTGGACAGCAGTACTCCATACTTTGAACTGGTGTTGTGTTTTCCTGTTTCTGTAATAAAAATCAGGCCCATGTTGACCTTAAGGAAATTACAATTTTGAGCTATGTTTAAAACTGTTTTAGTGTTCAGTGTACATTATAGTATGTAGATTTCAAGCCTACTGCTGGCCGCGCCGTAGCCGAGTGGACAGACCATTTGTTTCTCACCAAAGCGGCCCGAGTTCAATTCCAGGCGCCGCATGTGGGATTTGTGGTCAATGAACTGGCGCTGGGACAGGTTTCCTCCGGTTTCCCCTGCCATCTCATTTCACCGGTGCTCCACCATCATTCCCTGTATCATCAATGTCACCGCCTACGGTGCCATATGTAGTAAAAGCGGGCGTTAAACACTAAAACAAGCCTATTGCTGCAGATTTAATATTGCTTAAGGAGAAGAAAAGGTAATGTAAAGTAGATTCTGGGCTATTTATCCCTGAATTTAGGATTTTAAATCCTGTGGAACATAAGAGGAATATTGTTGGTGCTTATAACATACTAACAACACCATACAATGTGGCAATAGGAAACATCAAACATACAGTGTTACTTGCTTGTATGACGTCTTGCAGTACAGCTTCTTTTGTTGCAAATGAAAACTGCTTTGTTAACAGCCCCCTCTTGGAAAGGGATATACTCATATACATCTATCTCCATGCACATTCTTTGGTCTAGTGGTGGCTCTCTGAAGGAAATACTGGTTAGTCACTTGTCAGCACATCCTGACCTTTTTAGGATACTCAAAAGATTGTCGTAGAACTAACTTCCATAGTATTCAATAGAAAACTTCTTACTTTCTGTCCTTGCCTCATACTCAGTGCAGATAGAAAAATGTGAAGTACTCTACCTATTTTGCTTTTCAATTTCATATTTCTTCACAAATTGTAGGATAATTCACATCAACTGAAGCTACTAAACTGAGATTCAGTAAAGTAAGAGGATACACAAAAGGCTGCTACCTTTGGGTGCCCAACTTCTCTCGTGACATTTTCCTTACAGATGTTATGGGCCTATGTTGTTGTTGTAGTGTTTAACGCCCGCTTTTACTAGTATGGCACCACAGGCGGTGACACTGATGATACATGAAGATGGAGCACCGGTTGAATGAGATGGCGGGGGAAACCGGAGTACCCGGAGAAAACCCGCCCTGACGCCGCTTCGTCCACCACGAATACCACATGCGGGTCCCTGGGATCGAACCCGGGCCGCCTAGGTGGTAGGCGAGCGCGCTAACCGCTCGGCCACGGCGCCGCCGTTATGGGCCTACAATTGTAAATTTGGGTTTTGGCACATCCGGGTCTCGAACCACCCTGACTCCTTGGGTTTGAGCCCTTCCTGTTGGTGATGGAGTCAGTCAAATCACCCTCTCACGTGTAGGTCTTGAGTGGAGACCCGTCTCGGTAGAAAGGTAGATCATGGTTAGCTGAGGGATGCGTGATAGGTACGGTCTTCTTCATGCACAGGGGAGGATGGAGGCTAACTCACTCCTAGCCAATTGGACATATCACCGAACACCAGCGTGAGTGTAACGGCGAATCTGCTATATTTCCTGTGTAGTCCTGTCATTCCAGTGTGTGAGGAACATTGGGGTACTAAATTTATCTTTTCTTATGGGAGGCAACATTCCTAAAAGAAACCCGGAAGTCCATGAAGGAAAAAATTTACACGCGTTGTCATCAGCTCGTTGCCTAATGATTTATAGATTGGAAGTGGGTAAGTCAGTATTATAAGTGAAATCTTTTGTTGCTCATTCGAGTCTGGAGAATATAGCTTTGTCTATTTCTGTACCGTTGCAAATCATTTTCTTGTTGAGAATTGCACTGCTACACAGTTTCTCGAAGGACAAACTACTCCACAGGTATCCTATGTGTGTTGAGAAGCCTTGCAGCCGAAATTCCCCCAAGGGCGCCATTACCACTCCTCTATTGTATGGTGTGTCGGAGGAGGTTTACAGTTACCAGCTGTACTGGGGACTGGGGTGTAACGGAAATTTACCACCTGTGAGTGAAGGAGGATGATGTCCAGGTGCCCAATCGCACGCTGTTTATCACATTTGAAGGGCTCCACCTACTTCCAAACTTAAAGGCAGATAAGGCGGCCATAGCCGTTCGACTGTACATTCCCAAACCTATCTGCTGTTTCCAGTGCCAAGGCTATGGCCACACTAAGATCACTTGTGAAGCTTCAACTGTGGTAAGGATGCGAGTTTGTCCATTGTTCCTAGCAAACTACTCGACAAACTTCTATCCTGAAGTTCGGTACTTTTAGTTCAGTAGCTTTAAACCAACCACCAAAGAGTAATATGGGTACACAAACTTTCCCTGTAGCCATTACAGCCGTCGCTCCTTCTTGGATTCACACTCTAGCTTCTGGCTCCAAGACTGCCCCGTGTTAGTAGTGAGACCCGGAAGTTTAAGGTTTAACCGAAAGGCACAGACTTTTCCAAAAACCTTACGACTTCTGCCAGTCGGGCTGTGCCGTTTAGGCACTTCCACTGTGGTCCTGCTCTCTGGTACTGAAGGGTACAGTTGCGCTCAGCGGGTTTTTCTCTTCCCGTGTCTATAGGTGATCGTGTCGCAGCACTATCTTTGACTTCCGATGATGCATACCTTCCTTCTGAGCCGCCTCTGTAGCAAGAACCACTTACTCCGAAAGCCCTAGTTGCACACGAACCCAAACAGGTCAAGCTGAACCGACAAGTGAACCTGTCCCATAGCTTGACCCATTTGGATCAGCATATCCATTCTCCAGGGGAACACATGTAGCACATGCGCACATAGAGACGAATTGAAATTACTCACCAAATCGATAGCTCCCAGTATTCTGTACTTACAGAAAGCTAAGCTTGGCCGACAGCACTCCTTTAATTTTCTGGTTTCATTCCGCTTTGCTGTGAACTCCCACAGGAACCTGGTGCTTGTACACTTGGGTGTGTCATGTTCGTGATTCATTACCATATTTTTATCAGACTCTTATGCTCACCACCACCTTGCAAGTTGTTACTCTTACACTTAGTTCTTTCATCCTTTGCCGCTTACCTGCCGCCTTGTTCATCCTTCGTCATTGTGGACCTATCAGATCTAGTGTCCCAGCTCCCAGAACGCTATAATTTCGTAGGGAGACCATAATGTGCACCATTCTCTTCGGGGATCCCTACGGGCTTGTGAAACTGCACAAAACTACCTTTCCGTTCTTAACACTGGTGAACCTACTTTTTCCGCCTGCGGTGCCGCATGAAGTAAACGCGGGCGATAAACGCTACAAAAAAAGTGAACCTACTTTTTTCTGATTCTACAGGCACTCACTCTCACCTGGACGTATGTGTTTGCTCAGCACAGCTTGCACATTCCGTTGAGTGGGTACATCGTCTCTGACATTTTCTCTAGCGATGATCTTCCATGTCTTACCAGCTTGTTATCACACTACGTACCATCGTCACCTGTACCCATCTGACAGACATAAGGCCACTGGAATAGAGAGGTCAGTTGGTTAGACGCTGGCCTACTGTTCCCAAGGTCGCGGGTTCAAACCCGGCCCAGGCCGATGGTTTTTAAGTGTGCTTAAAAACGACAGCTCCATGTCAGTAGATTTACTGACATGTAAAAGAACTCCTGCGGGACAAAATTCCGGCACACCGGCGACGCTGATGTGATCCTGGCAATTGACAGCGTCGTTAAACAACAAAATAATAAATTATGGAATAGAGAGGTGTGCCATTCCGGCGTGTCGCACTGATATTGGCTATCGCCCATTACATAATCAAGAATACGGGTTTACCGCGATAGTTCAACCCTTTCTAAGGCCTTGGGAAGTATGCTTCCTACGCGTGTTATATTAGAAAGGCCCCGGGAGGCCTACTGATCATTTCTACTGTGTGGTTGCATATATATACGGAAACCTCAAGAAAAGCAAGAACAACTTGAATATATCCTAGTATCGCTTCTACGAGGACTTTAAGAGAAGATAAAATGGCCGCAGTTTGAAGGAAGCGTGGCTGCAACACCTTGTTTTACAACCAAGTAATTTACCAATTTGCTTATACATGTGCTGTCTTGTTTTAGAAAGTTTTGGAAATTTCCATGGAACTACTCAACTGGAGGGATGCAGTTAGGGAGAGAATTCATGTAAGATTTCAGTTTACATAATACTAAACTGTGTAATTTTATTTGTTTTTACATACAGCATAGGACGCGTATTCTGTAAATGTTGAAGTAACCTTCACTTGCATATTATTTACTTACATTCCGGCCGTTTTTGATGTTTCTGAAAATAAACATTTGAAAGAAGATTTGTACAAGTTTGTACAGCACTATACCATGCATATACTTTATAGTTCTTTGTCTTTGTTGAATGCTGGTTCTAGGATACAATACATTATATAAGTGCAGACTTTGTCATTGAGAACTATTTCAAGATTTAGGAATTTTACAAATGAGAATACCGTAGTCACAAATATTATACTACTGTGGCTATTTGCCTAGCTGAATTAACTTGTCTTTTCAAATCTGATAACTGAGTAGAAGCTTTGTCACCAATGTTACACTTGTGTGGCTATTGGTCTTTTTAAACCAATTCATGTCTTTTCAAATGTGATAACTGAGTAAAAGCCTTGCCACGAATGTTAAATTTGTGTGGCTTTGTTGTGATGACTCAATTTGTGTCTTTTCAAATTTGAGAGCTGAGTAAAAGCCTTGTAACAAATGTTACATTTATGGGGCTTTATGTCGTGATGACACAATTGGTGTCTTTTCAAATTTGATAGCTCAGTAAAAGCCCTGTTACAGATGTTACATTTGTGTGGCTTTATGCCTTCATGAATCAAGTTATGATTTTTCAAACCTGATACCCGAGTAAAAGCTTTGTTACAAATGTTACACTTCTGAGGCTTTATGTTCTCATGAGTCAGTTTGTGTTTATTCAAATGTGATACCTGAGTAAAAGCATTCTTACAAATGTCACATTTGTATGGTTTTATACCTTCATGAATCAATTCATGTCTTTTCAAACCTGATAAATAAGTAAAAGCCTTGGTACAAATGTTACACTTGTGTGGCTTTATGTCCTGAGAAATCAATTTGTCCTTTTGCAAACGTTGCAAAGATATATTACAAACTACACTTTTCTGGCTTTTGCATTGTCTATCACTTTCACATTCTGAACCATACTTGTTCATATTGAAATGTATGTCATTTTCTAAGTGTGCTCTGGAGAATAAATGTGATGTATAACTGGAAACATCTTCCCTGTAGAAACTGAAATATAAAAATAACACTATCAGCCCTTATTAGAACATAGCGATGAAAACAATAAGTGGAAAATAATGTGGACGTTCACATACACATGAGATAGAATGACTTCATGAAAGAAACTTGCAAGTATTTGAATATGAAGTTATAATGCATTCAATTACAAGTTATATATGATTAGTAACTTTTAGCATTGTAATAAATGTAAGCAAGTACTGAGTCTGTCTATTTCAAAGCATTTTCTTGCCTAAAAGTGTAGTCATCTTGTGTTTGTGCAAATATAGCTAATGTGGAATCATTGTGTAACTAGTTATGTAATTTGCACTATTCTATGTAAGATGGAGATATTCTGTTTCTCTGACACCAAAGGATGCAGCAATGTATCCTGCAGTTTTCTTATTTTAATACACCTTCGAAATTATATGCTTACTCTTAATGAGAAGGGAGGAGTAAGGAATCAGAAATCTATACGGGGATAAAGTGTGATATATACACTCGCTACCGAACCCGACATGAATTGTAATACTTCCAATAATTATGGAGATATTGCTGTTAAAGAAGACGTCAGCAACAATGTGTTTATTTTAACTTGTTTGTGATTATTGCGTGTGCGTTGTTGGAGTTCTGTTCAGTTTATATCTCGCACAAGAAAGATAAGTATTGGAGTTGAAAATAAATACATTTGTTTTCTGTGGGGACAACTGAAGTTTATAAGAACAAACCAGGACGCTTTGAAGGAAAACATTCACACAGAGATCCCAGCAATAAACGCGGACATCTTAGCGAAGACGTCCGATAATATGGTCCGGCGAATTCGATCTTGCCTGGATGCAAATGGCGGCCACTTCCAGCATCTGTTATGATGTCACCATATTTCTTACAGAATGAGGCAAGTAGTCTTCAAATTTCACTGCAATATCCCCATTAGTATTTGAATTACTACAACTCATGTCGGGTTCGATAGCGAGTAGGACACACTGTATATATATATAAAGTAAAATCCACACAGGAATACCAGACGACAGGTTAACAAAATGAACTGAGGAAGAACAGAAGTTATAAAATTCCAAGCAGTCTTCAGAATGGAGAAACATAACATCATAAACCATAAAACACAATTCATAAATACTTAGATGAAAAAAGGGATGGAGTGAGTGAGTGTGTTGGGTTTAAGGGCCTGTCAACAACTTGGTCATTAGGGCCCCAAAAGGGATGAATATGTCTCTTTTGAACAATGATAAGGAATTTCACACAATAAACAGCGTTAGGCTGGAAATTATGGAAAATAAAAGGGAAACATAAAGAAAGCAAATAATTCAATGTAATGTAATCCCATAGCATAACAGCCCATCTTACTGCTCGACCACAGCTGCTCCCATAGGCGTCATACGAGGGGTGAAGTACTGGACGATGGTATGTGGTCAGCACACGACCCCTTCAAGTTGAATAAGCGGACATCTCAACCAGGATTAATTCAATAGATATAATAAACATTTAGAGACTAAGCTTCAGTTATGTTTATTAAGTCATGAATATTTCAGAAGTCAGACCAAGGCTTCTTTCACATCTTTAGCATTACTGTGTTTCTTATTAACATATTAAACCGAGTTTTGGCATTTAGAGAAAACTTACACCTATGTATATTTACACAAAGGTAAAATGTTTAAGCCTTACACACATAAATTGAAACTTATGATCCAGGCTTGCAGGCCATAGTCTAGTGGAAAATCTCCTTTCAGACGTTTCGTTCAAAATTGTGCCAAACAGTCATTCGTCCAGATAATTATTTTCTATTTATTGACACCAGCCGTGAAAACTTACGCAGTTTGATTAACTTACCTATATAAATTTGCTTTTTCTAATAGTTTAATTTATAGGTTAATAAATACACCACCTAATAAGGAGGAATTTATCAGAAAATGTATGCACTTTAACACTACATTAATTAATGTTTATAATACAAATTTTTTGACTTAGTAATGTGGACTTCAAAAAACAAAAAAAAAAGTACGCAACTAGAAAAAACCATGCAACAACCCTTAACCAACCTACAGAAGTGGACCAAAGAAAATTTAATGACTGTTAATGCAACAAAATCAAACTACCAAATCTTTTTGCCAAGAAAAAAACCTATTAAAAATAAAACTAAATTATGAGGGTCAACAATTACCAGAAACCAAGGAAGTTGGGAGTTACGTTTGATACCAAACTTACATGTACCAAACAAATAGAAAATGTAATACAAAGAGCAGAAAGGTGACTTTCACTGTTAAAACATCTAACAGGAATGAAGTGGGTATGTTCCAGAGCAAAACACCATATAGAATGTATATAGATAGTCATTATTTGCTTACTGCATCGAAGTTCTTGTAAGAGCTAATAAAAAAAATTAAAATCTTTCGAAACCAAAGTCTCAGACAAATTACAGGTGCTATCAAAGCCACATCAATAGTAGCTATGGAAATACTAACCAACCAATTGAATGTGAAACAGAAATGGCAGCTCTTGTTCAACATGAAACGTTGAGCACACTCCCATTCAATACATGGAACAAAAGAAATTTTACATATACAGTAAAGATTCAGGAGAGCTTTCTTTCCAAAATTCAAGACATCAAGAAGAATGTATACCTTCCTAATTCAAAGGAAACTTCATATCTAAAGTCAATCCAACACAAACATTAGACATCACATACTATTTACACCTGACAGAAGAAGTTAAGTGATACTCCAACTACTGTTCTAAAATTATGGGCAATAGACAGTCCATGCTAGATTTCTAGAACATGAATGGTTCCATATTTATACCGATGGATGATGCAGTATTATTAATTATGGTAGGTGTTGTGTTGGAGTGTTTTGTTTCCCATTGTTTGATTGTTTGCATTATATCGTTTGCAGTTGGCCTAGTGCGATTATCTTTTGTCTTCATTGTAAATGTTATATATATGAACGAATAAAATTGTGATAATAAATACACTAATATTATTTCAATTGTGGCCTCCAGAGCAAAGAAGACTATCTTATTAGAAAGGCTAAAAGTTAATACATCGACGTAACATATAATTTTCACGGGGGTCGCGTCTCAAGGAAAATTATCAGCTGTAAATTGTGAACATACTTCATACCCGTACCACGACCGAGATAGGAAAGAAAGAGTTAGCCGGATCTTTTATGCGAGAAAAGAATTCATCATACCGACCCTTCAAAGTGACGACGAGCAGAAGATTCCCTTCATACTGGTGACGGGAGATACCAGCCGGAAGAGACTCCTTCATACTGGCGCCCAGACGTGCGACGGCTCGAATACAGGCGTATAGAGTAAAAATATGTACCTGGACAAAGAGTGAAAAGAAGACATTTTGACGGAGTATCCTTTTTCTTGTGCTCCAGAATTCAAGTAAGACTAGTACTAATTTATGATACTACGCAATAAGAAAATTGTACAGAAGATGGAAAAAGTTGAGAAAGATAATGATAGTGTAGAGAGGGAAGTGAGTGATAAGTTATCAGTAGAAGGTAGAAAGAATGTAGTATGTAAGGAATCTGAAATAGGATTGAAAGGAATATTGGAAGCGATGAACAAAAATACAGCAGATATAAAAGCAGATTTTGTTAGAAATGTAACAGAACTAAAAGCAGATTTTGTTAGAAATGTAACAGAACTAAAAGCAGATGTAGCAAAACTAAGAGAGGATAGTGTTAGAAATGTAACAGAACTAAAAGCAGATGTAGCAAAACTAAGAGAGGATAGTGTTAGAAATGTAACAGAACTAAAAGCAGATGTAGCAAAACTAAGAGAGGATAGTGTTAGAAATGTAGCAGATTTGAAGGAGGATAATGCCAGAAATATAAATAAATTGTCACAAGAAATTGAATTATGTAAGAAGGAATGTACAGAAAGAATTGAATCAAGTAACAATGATATAGCTAAATTAGGTGAGTTAGTAAGCGTAATAAAATTAGGACAGGAATCAAACACAGTAGAAATAGCTAGGCTAGGAGAATTGATAAATGAAGTTAAGTTAGGACAGGAGAAGACAGTGGTAGAAATGAAAGCTGAATTAAGTAAAGAATTTGATGAAAAACTAGCAGAACAGAATGCAAAAATTGCAAAGGTAGGAGATGAATTGAGAACAGAGATAGTCGTAGTAGAACAGAGTTGTAAAATGTATCAAGATGGAATTAGGTCAAAACAAAATGACATTGATGTAAAAATTGATAGTTTAGAAAATGTTGTAAAGGGTATAAGCGCTGAGATGCAGTCACAGCGAGAAGAATTGAATAGAGTAAAGGAGGAAGCCAATGTAAATGTAAATAGAATAAATGAAACGGTTACAAAGGAAAAAGAATTTACAGGAAGGCTTTCCCAAGTTGTGATTGCTCTACAGGCTGATAGAGTTAATGACAATCATGATCAATTTGTGAGTGAATGCAAAAATATGACCAATACTGATGCACTTGACAATAACAGTAATATGGCGGACTTTCAGGAGAATGATTTAGCTATGCCAATGCACTCCCCTAGTCAAAACCATAATTGTCACGCTAGTCACTTGTTCCATGACCTAACCCCTCCGTCATTTGACGAAGAAGCCGGTGACAATCCAAAAATTTTCATAAAAGAACTGGAGGATTATTTTAGGATCAAACGAATTCCGAACGAGATACGAATGATGGTGGTTAAACGCTGTCTTAAGAAAAACGCATTGGAATGGTTAAGACTAACTTTGGCGTCTCACGAAACATATAGTATGTTTCGAAACCTTTTTATAAATAGATTTTGGGGACCGGGACGTCAAAACCAGATTAAAGTCGAACTGGCTACCGGACATTATGACAGTAAACGTGGTATTTCAATGATGGAGTATTTTTTGAAACTGGCGAACAAATCGAAACTACTCCAACCTCAGTTGAGTGAACAGGAGGTTATTGAAGCACTTATTCGCCATTATCCACCGCACATAAGAAATAATCTGATCGTGGCGAAACCGGTTGATTTTTCGGACGTAATTGAATTATTGGCAGAGTTCGAGGCACAGAATAATTACCAAGAGACTAACTCCAGTCAGCGATATGAAAATGGACAGCGCGCTGTAGGTGACCAAGGTAGGAATCAAGGAACGCAATTAGAACGTCTTAGAAATAATTTTCCAACAACGAATGAGAACCAGGGAAATGGCGTGAGAGATGAAACACACCAAAATAATGGTGAAAACTACAGAACAAATAGACGTCCTGATATAAGATCGAATTACAGAGGTCCTATACCGCGAGACAGACAAAATCCGCGATACGAGAGACGTAATCATGATTATGGTGGTGATACCAGAGGGCGTGGAAGAACCAGTCAAATTAATCACATCCGGTTTTACAGAAATTACAATCGTAGGTGGAATAGAAGCTACGATCCGAGAAATCATAGTACAAATTATCAGGAAAATGTAACCCAAGTGCCTAGGTTCGAGGAGGAAAGCGTCGAACGCAGGAATGATCGCGACTTTCCTAGAACACAGAATCAAGAAACAAATACTGGCACGATATCAACAAGTAACAATCAAACGAATGAGAATCAGGGAAATTAATTCCGAAATCATTTTATGCCTTGGAAAATGATTTGATGGTGCAGGCACAGGGCAAAATTCACGTAAATTTAATCACCGACAACAAAATTAACCCAGTAAAGTCCAATAAAGAGTTAGTCAATCCACCTCAAATTGAGTTAAATATATGGGACCGTAGCTTCACTGTGTTAATAGATACTGGGGCAAGCTCATCGGTAATTTCAGAGGAATTATTCCAGGAATTATTATCCTCAAACAAGATAGAGTACTTGCACGTAAACAATGTGTATTGTAGTACAGCGATCGGTAAAAAGAGAGATCGGGTGAAATATCAAATGTTAGTTAAAGCACATGTAAATGGTTGGAAATTTGATTTTGTCGCATTAGTTATTCAGCGTTTGGCAAGAGAAATTATTATTGGAAACGACTTACTTTATCACTGGCAAGCAATCATCGATTTCGAAGAGCATGAACTACGCGTTAAAGATGGTGAAAACACGCGAATAGTGAGACTGTTAGAAGGTGAAAATATTGAAGCGAACGAGGATTTCGACGATGTTAATAATGGAAGATTTTTTGTAGAAAATGTTATATTGTACGACGACGAAAAAGTAAGTGCAAATGAAGAAGACGACTGCGATGATGTACAAAAATACGTCGAAATTGATTTGTTTAATAATAATGTTCGCGGAGTTCGAGGAGAGAATCACCATCTGCGAGATGATTGCGGAGTATACAGATTGGATGTCGTCAGAGATGATAAAAAGAAAGAAGAAGAATCTTTTATGGCTACGCTGAACGAAAAAGTGAATAATGCGCACAATATAAATGAAGAACAAAAGAATCAACTGAGAGCGTGCTTAATCAAGAACCGAGAAGTATTCAGTTCGAAACCCGGTCTGTGCAACAAGTACACCCACATCTTTAAAGTGGAAAACGCTACCCCTTACTCCCATAAAAGCCGGCCTATTCCAAACTCAATAAAGGACAAAGCAAAAGAGGTAATAAATAAAATGTTAGAAGATGATATTATAGAAATATCTGATACACCCTACCTCCATCCACTATGTTGGGTTCATAAATCCGATGGTTCATTAAGGATGACGATCGATGCCAGAAAGATTAACTCTTTAACGCAACCGGACCATTTCAGACCGCGAGGCGTAGATGAAGTTTTAGCTAGCCTTAAACGCGGGAAGTATTTTTCAAAATTGGACTTGGTGTCGTCTTACTGGCAAATTCCATTGGATGAAACTGTGCGAAAGTACACTGGGTTCTGTTTTAATGGAAAAATTTATCAATTCAAAACCTGCGGTTTCGGTTTGTCTACCAGTGGTAGTGCCCTGCTTCGTGCTATTCATAACATATTCAATGATACTATAGAAGGCTTTGCAATTCAATACATAGACGACTTTTTGATCTATGATAATGATTATAATGAGCATATAAAACACTTGCAGTATATTTTTTCGAAATTTTATGAGAGCGGTATGACCATAAATTTTAATAAGTCACAATTTCTGACTAAAGAGATAGAGTTCCTTGGTTACGTGGTGACTGAAGCGGGAATAACTCCGAATATGGACCGCATTAGAGCTATTCAGGCAATCCCTCCACCAAAGAATACCAAACAACTGAGAAGATTATTAGGAATCTTCCAATACGAGAGCAAATTTATAATAAATTATGCTAAAGAACTCAGTCCGTTGAGGGGATTACTGAAAAAGAATAATAAATGGAAATGGACCGAAGAACATCAGCAGGCATTTATGAAGGTTAAAGACTTGTTTAACAACACAATTCTATTGGAAAGGCCAATACCTGACGCTCCTTATCACTTATATACGGACGCGAGCATACAGGCTTACGCAGGTGTCTTAACACAGGTCGATGGAGACGGCAATAGCCATGTCATCGCTACAGCTTCCCGATCGCTGAACCAAGTCGAGGCAAATGCTTGTATTACTGAGCAAGAAATCGGAGCAATATACTTTGCACTACAGAAGTTCCGTCAGTACGTGTACAATGCTAAAATCGTTGTGTACACAGATCATATTAGCTTGTCATTCATAAAGAAATGCAAGCTGACTAGCTCAAAGATTTCCAGATATATACACGAAATTACGTCGCATGATATTGACATCCATCATATACCTGGGAAGGAGAATGTTTTTAGTGATTTGCTCTCCAGACAGTCGTTGGAAAAACAGATTCCCGAAACATTGTCGCACCCACAGAATGAGGTTAAACTCATGGTGTTGAATTTGGGATATAGCCGAAAACTTTCCAGCAAGTTTGAGAACGTAACCGAGTGGCAACAACGAGATCCGTTGTTAAGGGATCTTTGGGAAACGGCTCCAGGTATATACGAGAACAGAGGAACGGTCGCTAAACATGATGGTGTTTTATATAAACTCCATGGGCGATTTGAGAAAAGATGGAAGGTCATAGTGCCTCAGGAGTTGGAGCGTGAAGTGATAGAGACATTTCACAATAATCTCGCGCATCCAGGATGTGAGAAGACAGCCACAGCTATCAAAGAACACCTATACTTCAAGCGAATCGACCGGAAGGTGAGAAAATTCGTTGTGGCCTGTGAGCTATGTCAAAAAGCAAAGCCCTTAAATATTAAATATGACTGTGCTCCACAATCAGTAATAAGGAGTGAAAGGAACGCTATGGTTGCTATTGATGCACATGGTGAAATGCCTGCTACCCAGTATAACTGTAGGTACATCTTCGTTATGTTTGATATTTTCTCGAAGTTTGTCCGATTATACCCAGTTAGAAACATCAAAAGTCAGACTTGCGTGAACAGAATCCTAAAGGATTGGATTCCAAAATATGGTCATATAAGAGCTATCTTATCCGATAATGCTACCGTTCACAAAAGCAAGGTGTTTACTACAGCCCTTCGAAGCAATAATATAAGAATATATAACTCTTCGGCATACTATCCCCAAGGTAACCCATGTGAGAGGGTTATGCGTGATTTAGGAATATATTTCAGGATACTGTGTCATGCCAATCACCGAGGATGGTACAAATACTGTCAGGTGATAGAAGATATATTGAACCATACGATTAATACCACCACTGGATTTGCTCCTTACGAACTAATGACGAGCAAACCACCCAAACCTTTAGTACTTAAAGCCATTACAACTATCAAGAGGGAAGCTAATGTACCTCGAGAAGAAGAAAAATGTATCGAAGCCTTCAACAGGATAAGGAAGAAAGCCGAGAAAAGGGCATCTCAAGTCAAGAGGTATGAAGCAAAATGGAATCCCGAAGTCGGTGATAAAGTCCTCATTAGACAGTTTAATTTGTCAAGAGCCTCCAAGAAGATATATAGGCGAATGAATCTATTATACAAAGGACCATTCAGGATATCGGAGAAATTTGGAGATCATACATATGGACTTGAGGGTAGTAACGGCAAAAAGGTAGGCAAGTACCACAAGACTATGCTTAAGCCCTACCGAGATGCCGAAATAGATATGGCAAAGTGACGTGATAATCAATTATAAGAAAAATCATAAAACAAATTTTAGTGGGGAGGGGCATAGAACCCCTGAAAGTTGCCAAAAATCGAAACATTGTCAAGAGAAAATATTTTTGTATTCAACGATGACATGTTTTTCAACACAGTTGTTATATTGTTGTACAATTACATTGTTGTGGGGAGATCATCACAGTACATGCAACATTGTATGGCTGAAAACAATTTTCCCAAAATAGAATTAGTTGCATATACTGTGATGAGGGGCATTTGATGCAGTATTATTAATTATGGTAGGTGTTGTGTTGGAGTGTTTTGTTTCCCATTGTTTGATTGTTTGCATTATATCGTTTGCAGTTGGCCTAGTGCGATTATCTTTTGTCTTCATTGTAAATGTTATATATATGAACGAATAAAATTGTGATAATAAATACACTAATATTATTTCAATTGTGGCCTCCAGAGCAAAGAAGACTATCTTATTAGAAAGGCTAAAAGTTAATACATCGACGTAACATATAATTTTCACGGGGGTCGCGTCTCAAGGAAAATTATCAGCTGTAAATTGTGAACATACTTCATACCCGTACCACGACCGAGATAGGAAAGAAAGAGTTAGCCGGATCTTTTATACGAGAAAAGAATTCATCATACCGACCCTTCAAAGTGACGACGAGCAGAAGATTCCCTTCATATTGGTGACGGGAGATACCAGCCGGAAGAGACTCCTTCATGGATCACTGATATGAAAACGAGATGGAGCAGGGGCTGGAGTCACATGTCACCTCTTTTCCTATTACAAATCTTTAAGTTATGGAACTACAAAATTTGATGGAGAAATTGAATCAATTCGAATGGCCCTACAAAACCATTTGTGTAGAATCTCACATTTTCGTCAAGCAATTATTCTTTCAGATTCCAGGGCAGCAATTATAGCAATTACTTCCAAGTTGTCCCCAAAACACCAAACAATTATAGAATGTTGGAAGCTGATTTTCTTGCAGGAAAGGTTACCAGCAGATTACAGGAATCAATAGTTAATATACCATTTTATGCAGCTAAAAGATTAGTCAACTCTTAATTTAAAAAATTATTGCAAAGTATTAATTTGAAGAATAAAAAAATAAAATATGGGAACTACCAAACATTCAAGCGGTAATTCCTGAATATCCTCGAAAAACAGCAGTTGCAACCTTCAGGTTGACTACAGGACATAATTGTTTGGCCAAACATTTAAACAGAATCGGGATACATTTTTCATCACTCTGCCCTTTATGTGATCTGCAAGAGGAAATGGACCAAGACCACCTTCAAATATGTCCGGCCACTCCTAGTGCTCCAACCATCAGTGAAAAATATTGGAGAGCAAGAGGATTAATGACTTCATTGTCAGAAATCCAGCATTAGCTAATAACAACGTAATACAGATTTTGCTCACAGTTAGATATAGAAATTTAAATATCAAAGAAGTGTAAAAGAAAAGAAAGTGTTTTAAAAGCTTGCTTATCATCTTTGGGCCAGTAAAGAAGATTACAAAAATCTTTAAGCAAACTGAATAATTTTGCTTGCTCCTTAGAAATAATTGATACAAAAAGTTTGCTAAACTTTTCTATACAGGATAATATTTCAAATTATCACAAATCTGGCATTTATCAATTCACATGTTTGTGTTGCGACAGGGTTTACATTGGTCAAAGTCAATGTTATTTGTAAACTAGAATAAAGGAACATTTTAGGAATATTAAATATAAACAGATTAAAAAAATCAGCCATGAGAGATCATTTTGGTCATGTAGTCATAGAACAAATCCACAGGTTAAATTGTTAGAACAATTAAATGAACCCATAGATTCAATGGTTTGTGGAAAGGTATTACTTTTGAAGAACATAACCACGTAATGAATTTTGAAACACTGCCCAATGATTCTCAACAAATTTGTATTTTAGTTGTTAATACAATAGGGAAAAATTTCATGATTGTGACCATTATAAATTAAGTAACACTGAAAATGTGAATGAATGATTAAGGAAACTTTGGTGTGTCTCTCTAATATTCACAACTTACGAACAACAGATCAAGCTTGGTCTCTAAATATTCCACCTTTTCACTGTCAATAGCTTCAGTTTTTTCATTAATTTCAGTATCTGTGCCTAGAGGGCTTAAAGATTGTTTTCTTGTACAACAATGATTGCTGGCTAGACACTGCAAATAGAGAAACTGTGGCCCAGCAGGGGTACACATAATGCCACAGTGTGCAGCAGTGTGTTAATTGGTATGCAAGTGATAGATATGCACCCCCACAGTAGCAACACCACCATTTGCCCACCAATCAGGTGCAGCATCAAGTATAAATGCTGAAAAATCACGAAGTTCTAACTCGAGATTAGACTACAAATTCATATCTTGTAGACAGATGATTTAAGGCAATTGCTGGGAAACTTACTGGTGTATGTCCAGCTCATGTGCCTGGAACCTATTAACATTCCACTGGACTACTTTCCTAGTACAAAATAAATAAATGGACTGTCCTGATTTTCTTTCTTACTTTGGCCCACTTTGAACCAATGATAGTAAAAGTCCCATCCTCTTGTGACTCCTCTGATGTCTGGAAGTGGGACGATCCCCTGCAGCTCACTGGGAGATCAAGATCTTTGAAAATGTGCGACTACTCGTCCTATACTTAGGTCCGGAAGTATGTCTGATGACAGGATCACTAGTGCTAATGGACAGCTTGGAGACTACCGCCTGCATGGCTGAAAATGTATCTGTTGGTGCAGGTGTGGCACAATACAATGGAGAGGTACTCACCGACCAGTCAGTCTGTGTTGAAGCATTGGTAATGGGGACGTATATGCCAAAGGTATTTAAAGTACAGCAGACTGTTAAAGAATAATCCATGATGGTAGCAGATTTGTGTTATTCAAGTCCTGGGAAAGGACCACAAGGATAGAAAAGATCTCTGCTGGTGAGACACGAGTTAATGAATCTAAAATCTTATGAACTATTAATCATAATAACCCCAGAAGTTCAAGAGAATGATGAATAGTAGCAACCAAAGCAAGTGCTTGTGGCCCATTTAATAGTGGTGGAGGGGGTGAAATGCCACTGGGTGGCTTAGGACCCCGGGCATATCAAACCCTTACATAGTCATAGGTACCTGCAGGAACCTTATAAACAGAAGTAGATTATGAGATTAAGGAAGTTGTTTGAAACGTCACTGATTTCTTACAATTTGCATATTGCAGAGCAATTATAATTAATTCCAGTATTAATTATATAAATTTAACTTATTCTTGTTGTTTTCTACTTAATTCTCCCATCGTCATACACACACACACACACGTACATCTGAAATTATGTAGTACAATTTAAAATGAGAACTAACGCTAAGAATAAGCAATTACACACAAGAATCACAAGATATTGAAAAAAGAAGTAGCATAAAAATATTTGTATGCTTATGAGTGACATAGAAGATTTAAAGGTGCTAAGTGTACTGTGACTCAGTGAAACAAGTTAAAATGTATCTGAACAGTCACGGTATTGCATATGATATAAACATTTGATAATTCAATCACTCAACACTCACTAAAACTGCTTCGCTTCAAGACTGACTTAAACGTGATGAATCTCAAACTGTCTCTGTCAACACATACAGCTCACATCATGATGGTATACACAAATGTATGCACTCCAACAGCCATTTCATACAAACCAACAACTATTCTTCCCTTTCTGTCTCAAAGGTGTCTTTTCTTGTGTTCCCAAATACTGGGAATGACATAAGATGGATCTTTCTTGACATTTATAAGCAAGTCACAGAACAAACATAACAAGCTTCTTTGTTTCGCAAACTGATTGCTCTCAGTCACATATTCACAAGGCAGCCTGATCTTGGTGCACTTTTACATGGACTGCCATCACATCTTTGATTTTCCAAATGTTTCAGCTGTTTCCATCTCGCACAACATATTCCACAGCTAGTAGAGGACTTATATAAATCTTATCCAGAAAAGCTACATTTTTGTATTGCAAGTCTATCAGTTGGGCAACTTCCATAAACTTTATTCAGAATAAATAAGCTTCACAGTTCAGTATGATCACAGTAGTGTTCTGACAGTTACAGGGAATAAGTGAATGTTTCTTGTGATAATCATGGATACAATTGATGAAAAAAATCTGTTAAATTCATTATGTTCAGTCAACAGTTGCATATCCAACACAAACAGGGAATTGCTAAATGTGTCTGATGATAGCTACTGATACAACTTGATCAAATAACTGTGTTATATTCATTATGTTCAGTGAACAGTTCCATATCTAATACTAACAGGGAATATGACAATGTGTCTGGTGATGGTTACTTACACAACTTGATCAAATAACTGTGTTATATTCATTATGTTCAGTGAACAGTTCCATATCTAATACTAACAGGGAATATGACAATGTGTCTGGTGATGGTTACTTACACAACTTGATCAAATAACTGTTATATTCATTATGTTCAGTGAACAGTTCCATATCTAATACTAACAGGGAATATGACAATAAATCTGGTGATAGTTACTTACACAACTTGATCAAATAACTGTGTTATATTCATTATGTTCAGTGAACAGTTCCATATCTAATACTAACAGGGAATATGACAATACATCTGGTGATAGTTACTTACACAACTTGATCAAATAACTCTGTTATATTCATTATGTTCAGTGAACAGTTGTATATCTAACACTCACAGGGAATTTGACAATGTGTCTGGTGGTAGTTAATGTACAACTTAATCAAGCAATTCCACTGTGATCACCAGGAATGAAAAGCATTTCTATACTTAGCACAAAAAGCGAATGAAGAAAATTTAATAGAAATAGGTAGCCTCTTGCACAGAGATTAAACCAGATGACTTACCTTGGTGGTTTTGTAGAATACAAGTCTGCGTGTGTTTCAGCCTGTAAGATAATAATTCACTCGTAAAACATGTGATCTGCTTTAACCCTGTGACTGTTATCTTCAAAAAGAGAAGCAAAAACAGAATGAACATTTTTTGTATAATCTACAGATAAGAAATTGTTTTGCATAGAAACAATCCAATTAAGATAAATAACACTGTTCAAATAAAACTCTTAAGCCAATTTATACCGTGGATTTGTAAAGATTTTGTTCATAAATAGCAAAAACTAGCTATTAGTTGGGTAATTAAACCTTTTAAATAAATATATTTATTTTGAGCACTAGCTGGCTTGAAAATTCAATGCTTTTAACCTAGAAATTCAACTCAATTGTGGTGAATGAAATTACATTAGTCTTCTGCAACTATTATCTCAGGTTATGCCAGATTTGGGATACATTCAACTATGCAACACACTATAGGACAAATCATAAAAGATAAAATTACATCATTAACCCAAGGTAAAGTTATTTGTTGTTAGTGTTTCAAGTATGTCTGTTGTATCTAGAAACAATTTATTGAATGCAACATAGCTGTCTTCTATTCACTTTCCCGATGTATATTTCTCTACAGTCATGGAGGATTCTCAACAATGACTTTCTTAAACCTTATTTTTTCTTATACTTGTACATGTAACTATATATATATTTAAAGGCTTATCTGGAAACAAGCTACAGTGCCTGCACATAAAAGCATCATAAACCCTCTGGTATAATGGTACAGTTACTTATAAGTGAATTTGAATGCTCCCTTTGTGCTTTACGTATTGAACTGTCATACTCATAGCAATTGTTTACTTCTCTGCATAAAAATAACTACAGAATGTTATGTTTGAACTGAATTGTTCTATGTAAGGGAAGACAACAAGCTAAGCAGGAAAAGTTTTAATTTGCGCACCAGTCAGTCCCTTGACACGTGGTTTTGTTTACACCTCCTTTAAACTTTGAGAGAAACCCAGTGGCGGTTTGTGACTTGTCGCAGTGGATGTGCAGTATATTACATCCTCTCCACGTTTATTTTCTGTCTTTCTCTAACACACCGCACACTTCTAATTCACAATTCATGTGAGCAAATGAGTTATCGTGTTATGCAATTTTTTGTTTTAAATGACCAATATCACAACAACTATTATTTTTCCAGATGCCATTTCTCATACTCACAAATAATAAGCACAGAAAGCAGTGTCGCTTCTAAGGATAAATACGAAAGATTTATCTCCTTCAATTTTGCCATGTCACTCATTTCCACACTTTCACAGTTTCAAATTTCCCACTATGTGCAGGCACAACTGCATGCAATTTGCTGCCAGAAACAAACATAACAAACAGTAATAAACACTGTAGCAAACTAACTATTCCAAATTGAAGTACTGCCTTAGTAAATTACGATATGAAGAGTAGTTATGTGCACTTATAATGGGTTAACAAAACTAGAAGTAATTGTGTATATAACAGTAACATAACTGTCATTTTAATGTAGAAAATGGTCACATTATATTTAGAACCGTTATGTACAAGAGTGAGGGTGATGCTCGTAGCAAGGAAAACAGAGAAAACCTGTACAAGAACATAGTGCACTTGCGCGGTAAGAATTGCATGTGTTGACTTTGTCGGTTATGCTTGCCTTAGCTCCCCATACTCATAAATGAAAGCTTTGCACTGCTCCCTGCATACCCTTCACCTAAAAGTTACCTCCCCAGTCACAAAATCGGGTTTATGCATTGTTGATTGAATTTGGTAAAGAAGTCACAAAATCGGGTTTATGCATTGTTGATTGAATTTGCTAAAGGGGGCGCAGGAAAATTAAATGAGCAATTTCATATAGGAAAAAGTTGGACAACTGACTTTCTTATATGCATGTCTATAGAGGTAAATACACATTCACACATAGGAAAAATTAGTGTATGTGCAGTTATGAGTATGCGATCACCCAGGAACTGCCACTGTTGAAACCTCTTTAAGTTGTATGAACATACCTTTGTCCCTCTAAAGGGCTTCACACATTTTAGAAGAGAGGCAGGGAAACACAAACCCATATAACCAATGTGTCTGGTGTATACTAATTGTACATGGTACAGTGGTAGTTAAACAAAGATGGACTTAACATTAAAATATATTGGATTTACAATAGTTTACTATATTTCAAGAGTAAAACAAACAAAGGGTGGTTTAAGGTTTAAAATGAGTCACAGAGGATATGGTAGGTAACATCATACTCCCATATGGAATTTTCAAGTATTCATAAATAGATTAGCTAGTCATTTCATACATTTACATTCAAATGTTAAAATAATATTTTGTGCACATTTTAAGATAAGCATACCTAACGATGGTAAAATGAAGACCAACTGCAACTCCCTGCTACAAACATTTAACTTGGAATATGTGATTCACTTTCGGACCATAATTCATATGAACACTGCAACAGCTATAGATAATAGTTTTCTAGATCCATACAAAATTTTACATTACAGTTTAATTTGTATTATACATGGCATGTCTGATCACAATGCTCAGTTAATGTTAGTAAGAAACAGACTGATAATAGGAAACGTAAATTACAAGAATAATTCAAGATGCTCTCGGGCTTCGAGCCAGGTGTAGTGATGAAAAGACATCAACATTTCGGGAGTGTACATCTCTCCCATCTTCAGGATCAATGACTAGCAAGAGTGAAGGGACCAGTACTGTCAGCCAGTACGTACCTTTGCACAGGGTCACACCACGCTTCTCCGGAGCACCAAGAAACAGACAAGGAAGTTCGACTCGTTGGTGCATTCCAAGGAGGCCGTGCCTCCTCTACCGTCCAACCGGATCATTGTCAACCTCACGAACTTGGATTTAGACGAAGCCACTACCTCCGTGCTGTCCAAAGGCCTAAACTTTGCGCCAACACCCAGAATTCTTCCAGTGGCTGATATTGTCAGTGGGGTGGAATCCGCTATACAGGAGCTCACGGTAGATAGTGCAGAAGAAATACGCATGGCGGTGGCCGCTGCCATCACGCGATCCTCACTTCCTAAGCCCAATATCAACCGGGACAAAAGCTTTGCGCTTAAGAGACTGCGGAATGACGAGAACTTGGTCGTCTTACCGGCAGATAAGTGGAATGCAACTGTGGTCCTCCTCACAGCCCAGTACATAGAGAAAATGGAACAGCTCTTAGACGATCCAGCCCACAGAGTCCTCGGGAAGGATCCTACCACTTCCATTGAGCGACGGACCACTCAACTAATTAGAAGATCCAGTCTTTCTCCAGAAATCAAGCACTTTATATCACCGTCGGGATCCAGGGCTCCTAGAATGTATGGACTCCCCAAGATCCACAAAATGGACGTCCCTTTACGCCCCATTGTTGACGCCACGGGCAGCCCTACATACCTGCTGGCACGCCACTTAGCGCGTCTGTTGCAACCTCTGGTAGGGGATTGCCCACACCACGTGACGAACTCCCCACAGTTCATACAGTGCTTGAACAACATCACTACTGGCCCTTCTGATCTTCTCGTCAGCTTCGACGTGGTATCTCTTTTTACAAGGGTACCGCTACAAGAAACCATCCAGCTTCTGAAGGAACACTTTCCGGCTGACATTATCGAGCTCTTTCGGCGCACTCTAACGTCCACTTTCTTCCTGTTTGGTGGCAGATTTTATGAACAGGTAGACGGTGTGGCAATGGGCTCTCCGTTGTCACCAGTAATAGCAAATTTCTACATGGAACACCTGGAACATGAAATACTGGCCACAGCCCCACTTAAGCCATCTCTTTTCTACCGGGTATGTTGACGACACATTCCTTATATGGCCACATGGACGAGAAACTTTGCCGAGCTTTCTCACACACCTCAACAGCCTCCGACCCCAAATTCAGTTCACCATGGAAGTTGAGAAGGACGGAAATCTGCCATTTTTGGACATCCTGGTCTCCAGAAACAACAATGGTACTCTGGGGCATGCAGTATACCGCAAACCAACACATACTGACCTCTATTTGAATGCTCGCAGTTTCCATCATAAGTCTCAACGGGTCGGAGTTCTCAACAGTCTGTTCCACAGAGCTCTGTCGATCTCCGATCCCAGCCACCTAAAACAAGAGCTGCAGCACCTGAGGCACACATTCCGCCAAAACGGCTACTCTGTAGAGGATATTGAAGCCTCTATCTCCAAGGCCAAGAGGGGAAAACCACAAACTCAGCAAACACCAGACCAGCCGACCGCACTGCCTGCATCCCATACACTGGCAATCTTTCCGGCAGAATCAGTAGAATTCTCGCTAAGCACAACATCAGAACCATCCACAAGCCGCCTTTGAAGATTCAACACCTAGTGAGGCCGGTTAAGGACAAACTGCTCCTTAATGTACCAGGGGTATACTGTATCCCCTGTGAATGCGGGACGCCGTACACAGGGCAAACCGGCAGGACCATTTCCACCAGAGTCAAGGAGCACGAACGGTCCATACGATTAATGCAGCCTGAAAAGTCAGGGCTGGCGGAGCACTGCTTTGAAAAAGACCACAGAGCCAACTTCAAAGAAACGACCATTTTGGCAAAATGTAGCGGTTTATGGGAACGGAGGGTTAAGGAGGCTCTGGCCATCTCCTCCGAGAAGAGTACACTGAACCGGGACGCTGGATTGCAGTTTAGTCCATCTTGGAAACCAGCCTTAAAATTGGAAATCGGCCGACTCAGAAAACACAGATTCCAACGGAGCGGTGAACCACCTCCACACTAGACTGGGTGTTTTCTACTCGGTACGTACTGGCTGACAGTACTGGTCCCTTCACTCTTGCTAGTCATTCATCCTGAAGATGGGAGAGATGTACACTCCCGAAACGTTGATGTCTTTTCATCACTACACCTGGCTCGAAGCCCGATAGCATCTTGAATATGTTCGTCGCCAGGAAAGCTACAAATCTTATTTTACAAGAATAATTGATGATCAGTATAGCTATAAATTTAAAATTGGTGTTCAAGAATGAAAAGTAGACACATGTCTGTCAACACTCAAGTGCATGATCAATTTAATGATCAAAAAAGAATGAAACATAACATTGATGCACTTTTTCTGCAGAACTTACCTTAATACCATCATTAGGACACGAATCGTCACTTGGCAGCCAGCAGTATTCTTCTTTAACATGTACCTTAGTTTCAGTTTCACTTTCTTTGATAGTTTCATTAAATCCCAATATATAATGTTCTTCATTTTCTGAACATGTAGAGTCTTCAACTTCTGTTTTGATATCACTGATACTTGTAACAGTTTCAGTCATAACTTTCTTTATAAGGTCTTTGGTATCTCTCTCATTTTCTGAACAAGAGTCTAGGAAACAAGACTCTTTAATATCCATTTTACTATAGTTGCTGTATTTGAACAATTCTGTTCTTAAACTTCAGTAGTAAGTCTGTGAACAAGAAATACATTATTGCTAATATGCATGAGTTTGCTTCCTGATTATTGACAAAATGCTATGTTTCAACAGACGACAGAAGGCAGTACAAAGTAATGATGGTAATTTGGTGTAATATGTTAAGAATAGCATTTTTAACATCTCAAGATCCATAGCTTCCTTTCTCAATCTGAAATAGTAAAACATACTTTAAATTATATTATTCTAAAAGGCATGTTCTATCTAAAAAAGAGAAGAGCTTATAATGAGCATTACAAAATTAACATAGATACTTCACTCATAATATGCTACACAACTGTGAGTTTATACTACAGTCCATATATCTCACTAGATGATCAACAAGAGCACAGCACAGTTTCAATCCTACAAAACAAAGAAACCACTTATAAAGCTACTATGGCTAATAATTGTTACTCTTCACTAGGGTTGTGGTCCTGTACTTTTTTCTTTTTATTAACATCCTCCTACACAGTGTCATATTGGATGGCAAATCAATGAAATTGGTGAAATGATGCTCAAATAAGCTGGAGGTCCATTGAACTTTGAGTTTCTCGCCATTTGTCTTCTCAGGATAAGGGAAAAAACCTTATCCAGATAACTCACCCAAAGCATGATTTGAACTCGACCTCTTGGATGTCAGGTAGACATGCTACCACAATGCCACAGAGGTGGGCATGTGGTCCTCTACAATCAATGAAATAACTGTCAGTCTGGGTGGCTCAGTTGGGTAGATGCTGCCCTACTGATCCCAAGGTCACAGGTTAAAATCCCACTCAGACCGGTAGTCTTACAGTGTGCTTAGAAACAACAACTCCATGTCAGTAGATTTACTGACATGTAAAAGAACTCCCATGGAATGCAATTCTGGCACACCAGCGATGCTGATGTGATCCTGGCAACTGACAGTGTCGAACAACAAAATATTACTTTTTACTAAAGAAACTATTTATATAACTACTTGTTTTAAGTTTCCAACTATTTTGCATTGTCCCACCTGAGTCAGAATTGAAGGTTTACCTGTTCTTTTTTTTATATTTGTTGGTTATGCCAGTATATGAAGCTCTTAACTGCACAAGCAGGGCTACTTAATATTTCAGCTATTTCTTTGAATGTTCTACCATTTTAAGAGGACCTTAATGTTGTTGTTAGCTAATGCTGAATTTCTGACAATGAAGTCATTAATCCTCTTGCTCTCCAATATGTTTCACTGATGGATGGGGCCGAGCATATTTGAAGGTGGTCTGAGTCCATTTCTAATGTAATTTGATGCTTTGCCACTGTCAATTCCTCATTTTTCCATCCCACAAATTAAACTGTTCAGATGCTTCCAGTTCCAAGTCTTAAAAACACTGAATGCAGCACAAGCGCACCAGCTGAAGGAAGAACAACGATATAATGGGATGGTTTTGTCCTCAGCTACTCTGTCAGGCAAATACTTGCTTGATATCAGAGTTGAGCATTCTCTTTCTATAAACAGGAGATAGTTTTTGGCAATCTGAACCCTTTTCGTTAGTAAACAGTAAATAACATAGTATCAATAGGATACATTGGAATCAACCAGCCTCAGTTTGCATGCATGTTGGTTTGGATGTCTCAGTTGGTTAGGGGTTTGGTTACTGACAGCAAGGTCACAGGTTCAAACCTTGTCCTTGTCCTGGGCCCAAAAGTGGCAGTCCTGTCTGTAGCCTTACTAGCATATAAAAGAACTCCTGGGGAATATCAACCACACTTGTCTGATAAGGTTCCTATACCCAGTCTGCCTTGTAAAGCAGCTATATATTTTATTTAACTCCTAAATAGTCATTTTATAATATACCTTATGTACATTGCAGAGCTATTTATGTAAACCTATTCAGTTTTACTTTTAGATGTCAAGTACACCTAATGAAATGGCACCCATAACTTCACTTCAATATGAAACAATGGTGCAGAATGTGACTGATGATTCATTTGTTACTGTAACAGATCACGTCCCACAATCAAGCCCTTAAAATGAGTTTGAGATAGGGTTAAATGGTTTATGTGCCTGTTTTGACAGCCCTTAGGAGAAGTTTGATCAAGATGATCATGAACCATCACAGATATTTCATGGAATGGGAAAATATTTCGCCTGGAATTTCCTGATCCTGAGGAAATCAGGAAACACTTCCTTTCAGATGAAACAACAACATAGATCATCAGACATGCACGTAAAAGGCTGAAGCTTATCAGAACAAAACTCAAATCTATTAGGCACGCCATTAACACTGATGAACGTGAAATCCTAGCAGTGATCGCTCTAATGATTCTTTGTACTATCTTCAAATCTGGACATGAGAAACTGGCATCATATCTTTGAAGAGTTTGCAAAATTTTGATTTTGGCTTTAATATTTGATCATTCATCCACCAGATCACAGAGAACACCGAAACTGCTCCTACTACTGCAATCTCCCACTCCTTCAATTTACTTATCTAAAATTGTCAGAAGATATATTCATGGAGCCCATGCATGTGTTGACCAGATTGTCAGTGCTTTTATATGTCAAACAAATTTACTAAGTATGCCATAAAGGTAATGTGTCTTACAGATGCACATTCCTCATGCCCTTATAATGCGCACATTTATGTGAAGAAGGGCAGCAAGTGAATGACACTTTCAGCTGAGGAAGGAAAGACCTTTTCAAAACCAACACAAGCAGTCATTTGCCTCTGCAAATGTATTTCATGTAGCAGTAGAAACATTACCACTGATAACTGAATCTACTACAAAATTGTTAACAAGCTGTCTTTTGTAGGTACTCTGAAATCAAACAAATAAATTGCACGCAAATTTCTGCCCAACAAAGACAGAGAAGTTGGAATAAATATCTATGTTTTCATTAACGATAATTACACTATTATCCTTTGTACAAAAAAGTGTGAAATCAGTTATTTTCTTTCATCTCTAGACAACTGCAAATGTGCTGATGAGAAATGTGGAATTGATGCATCAGGTATGAAATGGGACAGTTATTCATCAAACTGCAGAACCAGGAGTTATTCACTGGTGAGATTTTTCCACCTTATTTCTGTCAGGTGTTCTAATGCATAAGGAAGGCTTCATGAGAATACTGAACAGTATTTTGAAAGTATTAACAAATTAAAACTCCATAATGATGCAGAAGTTATCCATGTTGTTTAGGACTATGTAAGTGCTAAAAGCAATTTTTGTTCACAAATATTTCACAATTTGCAAATCCCAGTTAAGTGCACACATATCCTGAGCTCGTAATTACTGTTTTAAGAACAGGATGTCTCCCTGTTTTACTTGCAAGATCACATACACAATGTTTCAACAAAGCTGCTTACATAGCAGATACTGCGGCCATTTCCACACACAAAAAACAGAGTAGCAGCAAATTGGGAGTAGAAGCAGGTGTTGCCCATGTATGAAAATGCAGGGAACTATAAAAGAGTGATATATACAGGAAATGGGCAGGAAACCTCCACTATTGCAGCACATGGTCACTTGGCCATTCAAGAAACAAGCTAGAGTAAATACCTTAGTCAGGAACAGTAAGTGGAGCATTCTCAATGCGATGGTTTTTTTGCTCTATTGTTTATTGTCTCAAATCAGTACGCTACTGCAGAGAAGTTACAATGTAGCATTAGTACAGTTGTGTATTTGTCCATATTCAACCACAAGGTGTGTGTGAACGGATGATATGCAAAGGTAAATTGGCAAAGGAATAAAATCGTAGAAATTGACAAATAGAAATACTAGTGCAGAAAGTACAATAGGGTGTGCCATATGGAAGGACAAAGTGTGTTTGCTGGTGTGCAGCATGGGGATAAAGGTCACCTGTTGAACAAAGTAAGCAAAAAACTCTCCAACAAGTAATAAAGGACTAGAATTTCCCAGGAACAAAAATAAACAGTAACTGCTGGAAAACCTACATCACTCTGGATCATGAGCGCTTTGATCACCTGAAAGTTAACCGTCCATTGGAATGTGTGTCAACTGCAAGGAATGATTATACACATTTGGAAAACCTGAAGAAAATGGGTGCAATGGAAATTTCACACTTGCAGCACCATTTGGCGGCATTTGCAGTGCAATGATGGTAAGTTTTTTTTGTTTTTTTTAATTAATGTCCTCCAACATTGTGTCATATCGGACAAATGAATGAAATGAAATGGTTGAAATGATGCTCAAATGAGCCCGAGGTCCATGGAGCTTTAAGTTACCCGACATTCGTCTTCTCAGGGTAGGGAAAACCTCGGAAAAAAACCTTACCCGAATAACTTACCCTAAGCGAGATTCGAACTCGCGACCTCTTGAACGTGAGGCAGACACGCTAACCATCACACTATCGAGGCGGGCGCAATGATGGTAAGGCTGGACAGGTAAGGGAAGGGATGAACAGGAGGGAAACACTCCCATAATGCCTTGGGTGGACTACATTTGCTCCATTACTGTGGTTTTGTGAACTTTTCGCACTTTGCATCACTTAGGTGGCTATTACAGCCACATATTATATATATAAAATAATTGTCAATTATTGCTTGTAAAGTGTATTGTTCAAAGTTCTACAGTAAATGAATGCTTTATAATGCTATATGGTCATGATAAGCAATATTAAGTGTTTTAGTAAATACACAATTGTACTCTCCATGTTTACTCCCAAGTAAATCAAGCAGTAAGTATCAATCACACAAGAACACTTACCTGGAACTAAACTGTGACACTGATTGATATTTACTTTATAAACTACATGCACAACAAAGATGATTAAATAATGAAAATTCATATGGCACAAAGGAAAGCATATATGATCTGTTCGAGAGCCTGGAAGCCTACTGTTGTAACACACTTTCTTATGTACGATATCAATCACATAATGTAAATAACACCCTTTGTTACAACTGCACATATGCTCAGGGAGGTGCCAACACATGAGTAGTAATACTGAAGTGCACAAAAATATTGATGTATTTCAGTTCTTCCTCCTCCAAACTCACTCATTACAAAGTAATATTACCTGTAATTTAGAACCAGGCTGACCCTAAAAATGGGCTACAGCTTCACAGATACTATGGAAGGACAGTGGGTGTTTTGCTTTGCTTCACTTTTACTTTTATAAGACATCCCTTGATTAGAGGCTGGAGCTTATAAAGCTCCACCACGGGTTACGATTTCAACACAGATATAAGTTTTGCATACGATTTCCAACAATATGGCTCCCTAACATACTTCCATAGGGTAAAAGACGATTGTTTCACAAAAGAATTCTGTGATTAAGTTTCTTATTGAAGTTGAAAGGATATTTCAGGATAGGGTGGTGGGTCGAGATCCCCAGGATGTTATAGGAAGCACCGTCACATTAATAAATAAGCAGCTCTCATTAAAGCACTGACAATGGCATATGCCCAAGCCACACAAAATGTGCAGTCATCTGTACTCTGAAACACAACCCATGGAAGCAGGGCCATCTGTTATAACAAACTAAATGCTGAACTATTATATAGAGCAGACTGGATCACTGTAGCTTTGTTGAAGGACACTCATCTAGAATGAACTAGCGACCTATGTATCTTCAGTATATTCATACATACTGTGAGACAATGACATGCAGAGTATGTGAACATTCCATGAGCAGGATACAGAGACATTTGATAGGTAAAGAGAATAAGAAGCATTTGCTGGAACCATTCATAGAGCACAGCATAACAAATGAAATATACCTGTGGCATATCTGCAATTACGTGGTTCCTGCTAGATGGAACAGAGGAAGCACAGTACAGTTTACCTGCAACAGGCAGCAAGCTGAACTCTCTGTGAAACCAAGAGTAACACCAATCACTTACTGAAGCACTTAATGTACTTCTGATGGCGGTTTGTAGGTTTAAGGGGGCTTAACTTCTACGCCATCAGCACCCTCAAAAAATTCATGGCAATAGCCAGACATAAATTTGAATCCAAAATAAAATTACTAGCAACAAAGAAAATATACACATAAACGTAAAAAACATTGGTGTTAGGCAGATAAAAAACAAGGTGATAAATACATCAAAAAGCATAAAAAAATCTAACATTTTAAATCCTCAAATTTATATTGACTCCACTAAAAACTTAAAACCTCTATCAAAATCACATTTAATGTACTTCTATATCCTATGGTGTATACTGCGTAATCCTAGACAAACCATCATCATGAATGGACTCAAACGCTCACCTAGCACCGTGGTTGACTGTCCATCTACTGCTGGACAATATGCATAACCTGGGTTCTATTAAATTAAAATGCCATTTGGAGAAGTTTTTATTTTTCATATCATTTATTTATTTTATTTTTTCTTATATTAATGTTCTCCAATGTAATGTCATATCAGATGATGAATGAAATGAAATGGGTGAAATGATGCTCAAATGAGCCTGAGATCCCTAGAGCTTAAACACACTGTCTTCTTGGGATAAGCAAACATCTGAAAAATGCCTTATACAAATAACTCACCCTAACCAAGATTCCAACTTGTGAGGCAGACAGGCTACCATCAACACTACAGAGGCAGGGCGGGTTTTCTCCGGGTGCTCCGGTTTCCCCCACCATCTCATTCCACCGGTGCTCCATCTTCATCCCATGTATCATCAGTGTCACCGCCTGCAGTGCCGTAGTAGTAAAAGCGGATGTTAAACACTACAACAACAACTACAGAGGCAGGCCCCATTTGGAGGAGTAGGAACAGTAGTGGAACAGAGGGTCACAATTCAGGGACAGAAAATACCAACATAGTGTTACATGAAAGAGCAATGGATGTTTGGTGGTGTACAATGTGAGGAACACTCTAACTTTTTTTTGTACTGGTTGAAGCCAGGAACAGGGAAATACAACTGGTCTTAATCTAAAAATGGATTTTATCCAGCACAACAATGGTATCTAAATGCTGGAAGTCACATGATACACTTCAGGATAAAAGCTTCTACTATCTCTGAGTAAACCATTCCATTGAATTTTGAAGTACTGCCATACTTGGCAAACTGCAGCAAGAGAACATACGATGACTGGCAGGACAACATTTTCCCATTCACATCAATATGAATTACAATACATAAAAGTGCTCCAAGTACTCCAACCCCATCTTCAGAAGATGACAGATGCACTTTGCAGGTTACTTAGGGGAATACGTATTTAAACATACATTCCCCATGAAGCACAGATTACACCATTTCCTAAAAAATATCTACCACAAATTTAGTCATTATGTGTTCTTCAAACCTTATTTGATATATTTCCTTAGAAATTTCCAAAGACTTACATACAAGCAAACATTAGTGCTATAACAGTTTTTCCTAAGTGATTTCTTACTTTTTTAATTTAACATACATTATCCACACTGCTAATAATGAAATGCAAAAGTGGTGCCCTGTTTTGTACCTGGATTAAAATTTTACGTGAAATATTTAAGATTGATCATTGTTTTCCATTGCTTAACATGTCCACAGATTTCCACAGAAAGAAGAGAAAAATCAGTGTTATACTTGTTTCATATCTGAATTATTAATCATGATCATAGTGAAGATATATATACTGCCGTCGCTCACAACTTTTCAAGATTTTAAGCAGAAACAATAATAAACATTGAAATCAATATTATATTTATTTCCTTAGATGTATTACTGATATTCTTAATGGTTATATACACAGTGTTCTGCTTTCTGCTTTCATTAAAACATTAAAATACCAAAATTAGTGTTATGCCTACTTCCTTCATCTTGAATCAATCAATAGATTCACCCTGGCTCTATTTAGTCTTCAAATGTTGGCAACTCTTGCTTTCAAACAGCTGAGCCACAACTGTCCTCTATTGGCCAAACTGTAGGTCTGCATTTAAAAGCAAGTATCAAACATTTACAAATAACTGAATAACTCCCGCCAGAATATGTAACTCAAAATGAAGCTTCTTTCTAGCAGTACCTGCAAGGCTTGCAGGCATACCATATAACCAAGGAGCAATACCATCAGCAGCTAAAGCTGAGCTCTATATATAGTCCCATTCAAGGGCTGTTCAGCTCTCAAAATTATTCTCTATTCAAAATTCTAAATTAAAAACGTTATTTAAAAACTTCTTTTGTTCCACCAGAATCCAGACCTAAGTGTATCCTGTGACAACTGTCATTGGACGACAAGCTTCCTTCAAAAACCCAAACATCCTAAACTTATAAACATGCCGCCCTTACATTTTCCCCACAGCAAATATTTCCTATCTGCAATAAAACCCTATGGTATGCAGCAAAATACATCAGGCTTTGAGAGGTAGAACTGGAACTTAAAAATTCAACGCCACAACTGGGATTTGAACCACAGACCTTCCGCTTACCGGGCGGACGCTCTAACCACTGAGCTATTGTGACAAACTGCCAGTTGTTTCAGTTCTACCTCTCAAACTTTGGCCACACACGGCTTGTGTGTTTAAAAACACCAACAGTAAGTTTGTTGGCATAAATACATCAGGCTGTACGTCAGCCTACCAGCAGCTCCTGGTCGTGGTTCTAGCATTATGTTTCAAGCACATTAAGAGGGATCTTTTGTTATCTGAAGGACAGTGATTTTCTATCCCTATGCCATACAGTTTCACCATGTCCAATTCTGTTTGGTTTTTGCTACTAGAATTTAACATGGCCAATTGCCCTCACAATGTTTGTACCACAGAGGGATGGTAATAAAACTCTGGTGTATTATGATGAGTTTGACGTGAATGCAAGTACTCTAAGTAACAGTGACACTGAGGATTGCCTACATGAGATAACCAGGGTCTCCTGATGCAGAAGTGAGGCATGTCGATTTAAATGCCTGTTCTGACATGAATTACAGTGATGATGATAATGGTAAAAGTGATTACAGTGCCAACAATAGTGATGCAGGACAGGATAGCAAAACTGAGGGCTTCAAAGAAATCTTTTTTATTAACCCTGTTACTCATATTGCACGGCAACAAAAAAGATTGCCTAGAGTTGCATAAAATTCAAAAAAGTATTATATTCTAACTGCATTAATTTACATAAGTGCTCAAAATAAATACCAAATTAATGATTTGCAGCTAAATGGGATCACTATAATTAATTTAATTTGAACATTAAATGTAGTGTAACGCATTCTTTGCAGTTAGAAGTGCAAAACAGTACGAAGAGAAATTATCATTTTTAATTAATGCTTTATTTTTTATTTTGTGATACCAGAAATGATTATTATATTTAACTTTATGTTCACATATGTAAAGTGAAAATTATTAGAAACCAGGAATAATTTTGAAAGTAGTGCTAGGAAATTAGAACCATAATTATTGAAGAGTTCATATTCTTGATGGAAACCACACCAAAGTCATTCACACAAGTTCATTTTTAAATTTTTTTGCAATATAACAGTTTTGAAAGTATGTTCATTGTTGTTGTTGTTGTTGTTGTTGTTGTTGTTGTTACCTAATGCTGGATTTCTGACAATGAAGTCATTGATCCTCTTGCTCTCCAATATTAGATATTGAAGAGAGCAATAGCAGTAATAGTAACATACAATAGTATGTTCATTCTTGTTTCACTTATATTCAATACATATTTAATGGTGCTAAATGTTATTCATATTATTTCACTAGAAATGTATATTTCATTGCAAATTACAATAACAATTTATTATTCACTGTTGATAAAATAAAATATGCAGTAGATCTTTATTTGCTATCTGATAATTCTTCTAGTTAATAATATATAGAACAGAAATTGATTTGGTAAAATTCGCTTTTTAGATCTATATTCTAGCTTTAAAATTACATTTACTGTAACTTTTCCTCTAAGTGCTAACCTTTCAAGACGTAGTAGTCTGGCATTTTTCATGCTAGCAGCCATTCTTGGACTTTGTAGTTAAATGCTGGGCAGACATTTATATCTGATTGATAGGAGGCAGCAAGATGGTTAATAACACAGTGGTGGGACAATGGAGTTCTGGGTGCTGGGTTGAAAGACGTCACGAGGTATAACAGAAAGCAGTGGTGGGGAAACCAACTTACTATTGCCCTCATTCTCAGGGTTTGAATTAACAGAGAAGGGGATTTCCCCCTCTCATTAGAAAGCTTCAACTCATCAAAGAAGAAAGAAGTACCAGGAAAGCATTTTTTTCATTTTACTGTATTTACTATTACTCCTCTTTGAAAATAAAAGACACAAAACACTTTCAATGTAGGCTATACATACTATGAGTGCAATCTGAGTAAGCAACAGTATCATATCGCAAGTAAGCTAAACAATAAACAATTCTCAGAGTGATTAGTTGGGTTGGCATTCAGGGTCACAATTCCAGCAATGACGATTGCAGCTTGTAGCATTCAGTTCAGTTTCTTGCAACTCACTCTTCTCTTGTTCGTCAGCATGGATAAATTTGTGACAAGAAAGCGACAGGTTAGAGAAAATAATGGCAGTGATGCATTCCAGTTCAAAGCTCGGGCTTCAACTTCAAGTAGATAATAATATTACAGCTTCTCAGCTAAAAACTGCAGCACTAAAAGTGACATGTGTTAGCGAAAACAGTGAGAGTAAGTGCATTACAGTTATCACGGAATGTGTAGACAAAACTAGACTTGAAAAATGAAAAACAAATCGCCCCTGACTTTCCTCAAACAATTTTGGGAGAGTTATATTCCTGGACTAGTTGAAAATGCAAAATCACGCTGCTCTTAGAGACAAAATATATATCGCTGCTGCTGCCACCGTCGCTTCTATGTTTAATGTACATTACACACCAATGCTATTACCACTGATATTTCTACCATTATTGCTATAAATATAAGGCAAACTTAAGTTCCCCTCGTCAGAAAGTCTCGTCAAACACTATTGATTCTTATTACTATTTGGGTAACATGATGGGTTTTCATTACCTACCTTAAATGTAATTCTATCCTTAATGTTATATGATATAGTCACCATCCTGTACTTTCTTCGTGTGTGCAGGGAATTTAAATACTGATGTACAATAGTTTCACAGAAATGCTCTTAGCACGCCCAACGTGACGTCACAGGTGTTTGTATTATCCCACGGTTAATTACAAGTATACCTTGCAGGCAATGTTATATATGTATCTGCATTACCATGAGTGAAGGCTTTCCACAGATACCAAATTACAACCATTTTACTAGTCGTACAATGGTATGCCGAGTTCAGAATTGTGTAAAACGTAAACTAAAAACTTTAGTTAAAAATGCAACAATACAGCCTATTTTAAAGGACACGGGAGTGAAATTTGAAAGTTCCACATTTCTTGATAGATATTTCTGCAATTTTTACTGTGTTTGTATTTATATGATAATAGGAGGTACACCAAACTTCATTAAAATTGGATAATTCGTTTAGGATATATAAATTATTTTATGAATTTAATAGACACATCTTCAAAATAGAGCTCGCGTCTATTGACTTTTCAAAATTCATTTATATTGGCAGAACTGATACTCTAAAACATGGGTAACAATTTTATGAAGAGATATTTCAAATACGTTTGCTCATTATGCTGTACATATTTTTTTAATGACAAAGTAAATTTAATCTTTAAAATTATTGATTTTTTTCATACAAAGAAAAAAGTTTTTGGAATTCATGTTAATGATAACATCAATATTGAATCATAGTTTTGTTTAGCTGCTATTTATGGATGCTTTTGGAAATTTTCATTGAATTTGAAGCAAAACTCAGCCGCGACCTTCTTTTGGAATATGCAGAAATGTAGTTTTGAGAAAAACAGGCTTTTATATAGGAGTATCCTGTGTACGTTAAGGGAAGAGCACTATTTGAAAGGGCCGTAATGACCACATGGAGTGGGGGATATGAAAAATGTTAGTTGATCCAAATGCACAGGTGTTCCAGGAACATTTTAATGTGAAAAAAACAATTTTCGACTTTTTGACAATTTTGACCAAAATTTCACTCCCAGTGTCCCTTAATTACTATGTGATCACTGGCATGATCAATTGTCAGTACCTACCTTACATAAATATCATTCTAACCTTAGCATCACGGACTATTATAAATATTCTCAACTTCTTTCTCTTAAGCAGCCTTTCTTCATGTAAGAAGACAAATGCACAACGCACCACGGCCGCATGGATTACACGGCTTCTCTTTCTTAGCTGGCTTCTGATGTTGTACACCTTCAGACTTCTTGACTTGTGTTGAAAGTTACATTTATGTATTTCCGATGTCGCTGCAACTGCAGATATAACTGAATTGTTGCACAGATCAGGTATGTAAACTATTTACTAAGCAGATAGTATCAACAAATATATTCTTGGCAATTAATTGTTCGTCCCACATAGTCGTATTGTGCGGGAGAATACTAATCAATTCTTAACCTAATTTCAGTAATACTAGTTATATGAGACTTCATTTAGTGAGGCTGGATGTGAAAGGATTTTGCAATCCACTATATGTTATATTGGTTAACATTGCGTGTCTGCTAAAACACTTGACATCGCTATTCGTGCATATGTAGCATTTCATTCCACAAGTTGCAGTAATACAAATAATTGACAATAATTCACACTCAGCATATGGTGGTTATACTGATATATGTAGTTCTGGATATATAGGTATATGCCTGAAAAAGTGAAGCCACTTAAAAAGTACGGGGGGTGGCCCCACCGACTGTAACATATATATGTTGGTAATTGTTTACAAAATGGGCATATTTAACAAATACATTTTTATAAACGAGTATAAAATAGGCTAGAATGATTGATTATGTATTTACGTTGAAATTGCTATTGCTGATTACGATTTTTAAAGTTTTATTTGGCGGTCTAGCTTCGTTTCTGTTTTGCCCGTTTTAGGTTAGGTTTAGTATGTGCATATAAGTGTGGTGACAGGGTCCTGTGTTATCGAAATTTTTCCCGTTTTAGGTTAGGTTTAGTGTGTGTATATGAGTGGGGTGACAGGGTCCTGTGTTATCAAAATATTGCTCGTGTTAGGTTAGAATAGTGTATGTATATTAGTGGGGTGACGGTGTCCTGTGTTATCGAACTTTTGTCCATGTTAGGTTAGCTTTAGTGTGTGTAATGAGTCGGGTGATAGGGTCCTGTGTTATCGAAATTTTGCCCATGTTAGGTTAGGTTAGGTTAGTGTATGTATATGAGTGGAGTGACGGGGTCCTTTGTTATCGAAATTTTGCCCGTGTTCGGTTAGGTTAGCGTATGCATATGAGTCGGGTGACAGGGTCCTGTGTTATCGAAATTTTTCCCGTGTGAGGTTAGGTTTAGTGTGTGTATATGAGTGGGGTGACGGGGTCCTGTGTTATCGAAATATTGCTCGTGTTAGGTTAGGTTTAGTGTGTGTATATGAGTGGGGTGACAGTGTCCTGTGTTATCGAAATATTGCTCGTGTTAGGTTAGGTTTAGTGTGTGTATATGAGTGGGGTGACGGGGTCCTGTGTTATCGAAATATTGCTCGTGTGAGGTTAGGTTTAGTGTGTGTATATGAGTGGGGTGACGGGGTCCTGTGTTATCGAAATATTGCTCGTGTTAGGTTAGGTTTAGTGTGTGTATATGAGTGGGGTTACAGGGTCCTGGGTTATCGAAATATTGCTCGTGTTAGGTTAGGTTAATGTATGTATATGAGTGGGGTGACGGTGTCCTGTGTTATCGAAATTTTGCTCGTGTTAGGTTCGGTTAGTGTATGTATATGAGTGGGGTGACGGGGTCCTGTGTTATTGAAACGTTGCTCGTGTTAGGTTAGGTTAGTGTATGTATATGAGTGGGGTGGCGGGGTCCTGTGTTATCGAAATTTTTCCCGTGTAAGGTTAGGTTTAGTGTGTGTATATCAGTGGGGTTACAGGGTGCTGTGTTATCGAACTTTTTCCCGTGAGAGGTTAGGTTTAGTGTGTGTATATCAGTGGGGTGACGGGGTCCTGTGTTATCAAAATTTTGCCCGTGTTAGGTTAGTGTGTGTATATGAGTGGGGTGACGGGGTCCTGTGTTATCGAAATATTGCTCGTGTTAGGTTAGGTTTAGTGTGTGTATATGAGTGGGGTGACAGTGTCCTGTGTTATCGAAATATTGCTCGTGTTAGGTTAGGTTTAGTGTGTGTATATGAGTGGGGTGACGGGGTCCTGTGTTATCGAAATATTGCTCGTGTGAGGTTAGGTTTAGTGTGTGTGTATATGAGTGGGGTGACGGGGTCCTGTGTTATCGAAATATTGCTCGTGTTAGGTTAGGTTTAGTGTGTGTATATGAGTGGGGTTACAGGGTCCTGGGTTATCGAAATATTGCTCGTGTTAGGTTAGGTTAATGTATGTATATGAGTGGGGTGACGGGGTCCTGTGTTATTGATAAGTTGCTCAGGTTAGGTTAGTGTATGTATATGAGTGGGGTGGCGGGGTCCTGTGTTATCGAAATTTTTCCCGTGTAAGGTTAGGTTTAGTGTGTGTATATGAGTGGGTTTACAGGGTGCTGTGTTATCAAACTTTTTCCCGTGTGAGGTTAGGTTTAGTGTGTGTATATGGGTGGGGTGACGGGGTCCTGTGTTATCGAAATTTTGCCCGTGTTAGGTTAGGTTAGTGTATGTATATGAGTGGGATGGCGGGGTCCTGTGTTATCGAAATTTTTCCCGTGTGAGGTTAGGTTTAGTGTTTGTGTATATGAGTGGGGTTACAGGGTCCTGTGTTATCGAACTTTTTCCCGTGTGAGGTTAGGTTTAGTGTGTGTATATGAGTGGGGTGACGGGCTCCTGTGTTATCGAAATTTTGCCCGTGTTAGGTTAGGTTAGTGTATGTATATGAGTGGGGTGACAGCGTCCTGTGTTATCAAAATTTTTCCCGTGTGAGGTTAGGTTTAGTGTGTGTATACGAGTGGGGTTACAGGGTCCTGTGTTATCGAAATTTTGTGCATGTTAGGTTAGCTTTAGTGTCTGTAATGAGTGGGGTGATAGTGTCCTGTGTTATCAAAATTATGTTCGTGTTAGGTTAGGTTTATTGTGTGTATATGAGTGGGGTGACGGTGTCCTGTGTTATCGAAATTTTGCTCGTGTTAGGTTAGGTTCGTGTATGTATATGAGTGGGGTGATAGGGTTCTGTGTTTTCGAAATTTTGCTCGTGTTAGGTTAGGTTAGTCTATGTATATGAGTGGGGTGACTGGGTCCTGTGTTATCGAAATTTTGCTCGTGATAGGTTAGGTTAGGTTAGTGTATGTATATGAGTGGAGTGACGGGGTCCTGTGTTATCGAAATTTTGCTCGTGTTAGATTAGGTTAGTGTATGTATATTAGTGGGGTGACAGGGTCCTGTGTTATCGAAAGTTTGCTCGTGTTAGGTTAGATTGGTGTATGTATATGAGTGGGGTGACGGGGTCCTGTGTTATCAAAATTTTGCTCGTGTTAGGTTAGATTAGTGAATGTATATGAGTGGGGTGACGGGGTCCTGTGTTATGGAAATTTTGCCCGTGTTAGGTTAGGTTAGTGTATGTATATGAGTGGGATGGCGGGGTCCTGTGTTATCGAAATTTTTCCCGTGTGAGGTTAGGTTTAGTGTTTGTGTATATGAGTGGGGTTACAGGGTCCTGTGTTATCGAACTTTTTCCCGTGTGAGGTTAGATTAGTGAATGTATATGAGTGGGGTGACGGGGTCCTGTGTTATGGAAATTTTGACCGTGTTAGGTTAGGTTAGTGTATGTATATTAGTGGGGTGACAGGGTCCTGTGTTATCGAAAGTTTGCTCGTGTTAGGTTAGATTAGTGTATGTATATGAGTGGGGTGACGGGGTCCTGTGTTATCGAAATTTTGCTCGTGTTAGGTTAGATTAGTGTATGTATACGAGTGGGGTGACGGGGTCCTGTGTTATGGAAATTTTGACCGTGTTAGGTTAGGTTAGTGTATGTATATGAGTGGGGTGACGGGGTCCTGTGTTATCGAAATTTTGCTCATGTTAGGTTAGGTAAATGTATGTATATAAGTGGGGTGACTGGGTCCAGTGTTACCGAAATTTTGGCCATGTTAGGTTAGCTTTAGTGTGTGTAATGAGTGGGGTGATAGGGTCCAGTGTTATCAAAATTTTGCTCGTCTTAGGTTAGGTTTAGTGTGTGTATATGAGTGGGGCGACGGTGTCCTGTGTTATCAAAATGTTGCTCGCGTTAGGTTAGTGTATGTATATGAGTGGGGTGACAGGGTCCTGTGTTTTCGAAATTTTGCTCGTGTTATCGAAGTTTTGCTCGTGTTAGGTTAGGTAAATGTAATTGGGGTGACGGGGTCCTGTGTTATCGAAATTTTGTCCATGTTAGGTTAGCTTTAGTGTGTGCAATGAGTGGGGTGATAGGGTCCTGTGTTATCGAAATTTTGCTCGTGTTAGGTTAGGTTAGTGTATGTATATGAGTGGGGTGACGGGGTCCTGTGTTATCGAAATTTTGCTCGTGTTAGGTTAGGTTAGTGTATGTATATGAGTGGAGTGACGGGGTCCTGTGTTATCGAAATTTTGCTCGTGTTAGATTAGGTTAGTGTATATTAGTGGGGTGACAGGGTCCTGTGTTATCGAAAGTTTGCTCGTGTTAGGTTAGATTGGTGTATGTATATGAGTGGGGTGACGGGGTCCTGTGTTATCAAAATTTTGCTCGTGTTAGGTTAGATTAGTGAATGTATATGAGTGGGGTGACGGGGTCCTGTGTTATGGAAATTTTGACCGTGTTAGGTTAGGTTAGTGTATGTGTATGAGTGGGGTGATAGGGTTCTGTGTTTTCGAAATTTTGCTCGTGTTAGGTTAGGTTAGTGTATGTGTATGAGTGGGATGACGGGGTCCTGTGTTATCGAAATTTTGCTCGTGTTAGGTTAGGTTAGTGTATGTATAAGAGTGGGGTGACAGGGTCCTGTGTTATCGAAATTTTGCTCGTGTTAGGTTAGGTTAGTGTATGTATATTAGTGGGGTGACAGGGTCCTGTGTTATCGAAAGTTTGCTCGTGTTAGGTTAGATTAGTGTATGTATATGAGTGGGGTGACGGGGTCCTGTGTTATCGAAATTTTGCTCGTGTTAGGTTAGATTAGTGTATGTATACGAGTGGGGTGACGGGGTCCTGTGTTATGGAAATTTTGACCGTGTTAGGTTAGGTTAGTGTATGTATACGAGTGGGGTGACGGGGTCCTGTGTTATGGAAATTTTGACCGTGTTAGGTTAGGTTAGTGTATGTATATGAGTGGGGTGACGGGGTCCTGTGTTATCGAAATTTTGGCCATGTTAGGTTAGCTTTAGTGTGTGTAATGAGTGGGGTGATAGGGTCCAGTGTTATCAAAATTTTGCTCGTCTTAGGTTAGGTTTAGTGTGTGTATATGAGTGGGGCGACGGTGTCCTGTGTTATCGAAATGTTGCTCGCGTTAGGTTAGTGTATGTATATGAGTGGGGTGACAGGGTCCTGTGTTTTCGAAATTTTGCTTGTGTTAGGTTAGGTAAATGTAATTGGGGTGACGGGGTCCTGTGTTATCGAAATTTTGTCCATGTTAGGTTAGCTTTAGTGTGTGCAATGAGTGGGGTGATAGGGACCTGTGTTATCGAAATTTCGCCCATGTTAGGTGAAGTTAGTGTATGTATGTATATGAGTGGGGTGACAGGGTCCTATGTTATCATAATATTTACAGTTTGGTCAGTGTTTAGGCAACAGTTCAGCGTAAATGCATTAATCAATCATTCTAGCATATATTACATTCGTTTATAAACATTTATTTGCTAAGTATCTGCCGTGTAAGCGGAATAGAACTGCTGCATTGTAGGTACGGAATTTGCCCATCAATCGAAACTGAAGCTTGACCGCCAAATAAAACTTTCAAAATCGTAATTAGTAATGCATCCATTGCACTACGTTTCATTCGTTTTTTCGATTGGACGATTTTGTAAACATTTACCGAGTTATTGCACAAGTATTTTGAATACACCATTAGGAAAAATAATTATACTCACCTTATGGTATTTATACATGTATGTGCTGGAAATGACGACTTAGTAGGTTCAAGGTGCACAACCTTAAGAAACGAAATACATGCAGTAAATCTTCTACGTAACCAAGTTGTTGCCATGTCACTTAGTTCCTTTTTCCTCTCGGCCGCAGGAGCTTCTTTCACTATACGTGCGGTCTCCTCCACTGCTAGATCCGTTCTCGCTGTTAATGTTAGATAAGTAAAAGTTTGTTACCTTCCTGATCCATTTTCTTCAATTTTAATTAAAATGTTTTATCTTTCTGTATCTTTATTGTAGTTTCCCCAGAATGGACAGAATTGTTAATAAATACTGCACCCTTTAATTGTGTTTTGTTGATGGATGGGCGGACGGGTGGTTGTATGGATGGGTGGCTGGATGGATGGATGGGCAGGCGGACGGGCAGGCGGATGGATGGATGGAGTTTAAGGGCCCGTCGACAAGGTCATTTGATTCTCAGGTTAAAATAAAATCTAAAACGTTCAGCTGACTAAAAGGTGGAGGTTAAAACAAACAAAAACGTTAACAGGTAAAAACCACCAAACAGCGCTGAGTCAGCTAGTTTTAAAACCTGAAAGATTTACAGAGTACATTGTTTGGCAGGAGTTGCTGTGTCATCTTAAACCTAAACAGACATGTGTGATTATGTCTGTTGTTATCACTATTGGTCAGTATCGGGTGTCCGGCTAAACTGCCTATCCAATCAGGCACAGCTGTGCTCAGACGGCACCTGGAGGGGGAGACAGCCTTGACAGCAATGACCTAGAGGGACACTGTCAGTTTAAAAGATAGAAATGGAATGACCATTCCAAGGCTCCATAGTTTAGTTGTGAAAGTATGACGAAGTTTATCTGTGTATAAACACACATAGATACTTTTGGATGTTTATCTCTGGTTCCCCAGTTCAATCATTCTATCAAAGGGTGATGGAGGTCTTTTGTGCATGTCTTCTTTGTTTTTTGCATCTAACTCGCGAATGAGGTGATTGTAGCTTTTCTGTTTTCTGGCATACAAATTTGTGCTTTGCTGTCAAATACATTGTTCAATCGAGTGTAGCTTTAGCTTATTGTGTATTTGAAAGACTGCAGCTACCGGTCGGAGATTTACTGTTCTAATTATCCTATTTTGGAGTGCTTATAGTGTATTTAAATGGTTTTTGGCAGCATGTCCTCAAATGGGGGCCACGTATGTTAGAATTGGTCTGATCCAGGTTTTATATAAGGTAAGGCCATGTTTAGCTGTGACTTGTTAGTTTATCATTGGGTAGAGTTTATTTAGTTGTCCATTGGCTCTAATGGTGTTCACATGCTTTTCCCAGGTAAAACCTTGGTTCATAGTGACACCTAAGTAGATGACTTGGTCTTTCCATTCAATTCGCTCACCTCTGTATGCCAGAGGCAGCTGTGAATGCCTTGGGTGCCTATACTGTATGCGTTTAGTGAAAATTAAGGTTTTGCATTTATTAGTGTTTGCTTTAATCCTCCACTTTGTGAACCATGGCTCCAGCTCATTTAGAGCATTCTGCAGGTGCAGGTGGATGATCTACAGTTGTGTTGATTGTGTTACGAGTGCTGTATTGTCAGCATATATGTATTTTTCTGTTTGCGTGAATTCCGGCATATCATTTTTATATAGTGTTGGTCCTAGTAAACTTCCTTATGGGACTCCTGCCCTAATGGGCCCTAGAGAGGAGGAGCAGTCCTCCACTATTACCTTGAAGTGATGTGAGCTTTATGTGAACTTTGATTAAAGAAATTGTTGAGTCAGTAAAATTGTAACTTTTTAGTTTGTGAAGCAGGCCCGCATGCTATACTTTATCAAAAGTGCACTCAATATCTAAAAGTATGGCACCAGTCGATTTATTTGTGTTATGCCCTTTTGTAATTTGTTCAGTTAGTTGCAGTAGTGGAAGTGCCATGGAGTGTTACGATCTAAATCTGAACTATTCTGGAATTAGTATGTCGTGTTTTATGGTATGGGAGTTTATTCTTTTGAGTATTATGTGCCCAAGTACCTTTCCTACAGTGTTTAATAGGCTAATTTGCCTGTAATTAGCAGATAAGGAGAGATTCTTCTTAGGCTTTGGAACCATGACAATCTTTGCCCTTATTACGGCACTAATTGAAAATGTTTGCTAGGAGCAGAAGCGCTGCTTGTGGGAGATTTTAAAGCATCACATTGGGTATTTTATTCGGCTCTGGGGCCTCTCAATTGGGTAGATATCTGATAATCCAGCCTAATTCGCCAACATCACTTTTTTGCATTTTATTGTGTGTGGTTGAGCAGTTCTGTTTGATTCACTCCCTCTCCAATATTCGGCATTTCGTTTTCGTTTGCTTGTCCCACTGCAAAAATACGTTTGAATACTTCTTCCAGTGTTGAGGCGAAGACTTCAGCTTTGGCCTGAAGGAGCTCAGCGATAGTGTTACTGTCAAGATTTATAAGCGGAGGAATTACTGATTTTGAGCGTATTAAGGATTTCTTTTATTTGCCAAACCAAGTTTGATTGGGGATTGAGATTCTCTAAAGTTTGATTCCATTCGTTCCTCATGTATTCTCTAGCTTGGACAGTTGTTTCGTTGCATCCAGGTAATCCTGTCGATGAATTGGATTCCTGGTCCATTGTCATTTGCCATGTAACCAATTACGGTTTTCCTGCAAGAGTTTAATGTCGTTCAGATACCAGACATTTATTGCGGCCTGTGGTATGCATTTTGCTGACGCGAGTTTAATTGCAAGTTCTAAATTTTCAATTGCTTCATCATGTGTTTGTGGTGAATTTTTCTCATTATCAGGTATATAATTTTGTACTGTGTTGCTGAAATCATCCCAATTAACCTTATTATAGTTTAACATGGGGGCTTCTGGTTTAAACCTAAGAGGCACTGTAACTTCATTAGCATTGGAAGATGATCTGACTTTACTTCATGTAGGACATTACATTCAATATTGAAAGGTACATTGCTTATTGTTGATATCTAATTAATCCGGTGTGTGGTTAATCCCAGTGGCTTCTAAACAATTAAGTCCCGGGACATGAACTTGATGGTGACTAATGGAGGATTGTATGAGTATTGCCATCCCTCCACCCTGACGGACATGATCTGTCCTATGAATTGTATACCCAGCAAGTGTAAATCTATCTGTGTTGCCTAAATGAGTTTTGTTTAACAGTGCAATTTGGATCGAGTAAGTTTGCAGAAAGTCCGCCAAATATTTCTTCTTTTTGCGCAATCCTCGGCAGTTCCAGAAAATAATATCAATTTTGTGTGTTTCGACCATGGCAATGTTCATGAGCTGTCAGCAACTCAGATATGAAGTGTATCAGTATTTATTGGGCACTGTTCCTGGAAGGTGTGGCTTCTGAACGTTCTAAGTTATCCTTCTACTAGTTCCAGGGGAACATTGTCTGGATAACCTCATGGCATTCATGAGTTTGCTTTCGTCATTGCCATTTACTGTGTGTGGTCTTGGGGATGAGTGACTTTTGCATCTTTTCTGAGGGTACGTTTTGTGTTTGTGGTGGAGATTGTGGAGGTCACTCGTTCCTTGCTGGACCATCCTCAGTGACTAGTCTGGAGGCGGCTACAGGGAAGGTCGGATTCTACTTTGTCTATCCATTGTGAGCCACCCTGTGTGGTGCATTGCTGCGCTAGTGGCAGCCTCTGAATGGCTATTTGTCGTGCTTATATTTTGAAGGGCTCTGTGAAGCTGCACAGGGTGTATTGGCAAGGTCTTCGTGACTGCTACTTGGTAAGTAGTACAACCGCACCAGTCTGCACCATGGCCCCATAACACGCAGTACTGCTCCGCTGTCAGAACGATGCATGCACCTGAGGGTTGTGGGTCTGAGCATAGGCACATACATAACCTGAGGACCTGGATTCTCTCTATATGTGCAACAGCTGTTGGCATCGAGTACATTGCTTTAGTTCAGGAATGGTTCTGTATCTATATTCTAACCCTAAAATGTGCCAGGTATTTGAGAGTTAGTAATTTCTGCTCTTGTTTATGGGAACCTGCTACCTCTATGAGGTATATAGGCAGTGGGGTGCGAAACCAGTTGCATTTGCACATTTGAACGGCTCCAAGTGGCGATATCCCTAGGTAGGCCATGTTTTCAGTTTGCCCCCGGTGATTTAGGCACATGGTCCTTTAATTACACACCTAACTGTTCTTTCCTAGGGATGGGGGAGAAGATAGAACTGTACGCCTACCTATGGCATTCTACCAAAATCTTCTAGTCACTCAGATAGGACAGCTTGGTTACAAAATCTCTGGAGTTCCTAGCTGTTGATATTGTGTATGTGTGTCTGTAAGTTTACAGGACTTGTTAAAGTTGTGTGTCAGAGAGTGTATGTCTAGCGTATTAGGACTGGTGTAAGGTGTACCCTCTTCTCTGTATGTGTATCAGTGGGAGGTGGTGTGGAGCTGGCACTCTCTGTGTTGGATTTCTGTGTGTTTGTCTGGGACAGTTTCCATCTCATCATATGAGGTGCTGGCTTTGGTGAATCAGGAGAGGTGGGAAGAGGCTCTTTGGTATTTGGAGAAGCTTTAGTGCATGTTTTGTGATTTGACGTAGAGGATTTTTTGACAGAGGATTTGGTGGGTTTGCTTCTCAGCGTCATATTAGTCTTGGTCATGGGGGGGTCCCTTAGGGTTTCCTGCCATTGCATCTAAGCATATGCCAATAAGTGAGTAAAAGACTGAGTTCAAGGCGATGTGTGTTGTAAACAGGTTGAGGAAATAAGGAGGTTTGTCTTAAAACTAGATAGTGGAAAGAGGAAAAGAAAAGAGTAGAGAAAAGTATATTTAGTGAAAGCTAAGAGGCAGAGGGAAAAGGGAGTCAGACCTCAGAGAGGCGCTTAAGCTAATCTTATGATTAACTCGCTGTGGTCTTATTCCCCAACTCATCTATACTGTAATATTACAGCACAAGTGCTTAGCTGAGCTATGGTAAAAACACTACAGCAGTACTCGAACTGTTGGTCTTGGTATTGCTACTGCGACCGGAAATCCAGCAATGGTAGCTTCATCCCAGCATTCGAGAATAGGTTGTACAGGTTCTTCTGTACGGCATGTTTATCTGCACAGCACCTAGCCGCTTATTGCGACTTTATCTGTGCAGTATCGAAGGTGGACCAAATTTTTTCCAAGCTTTTGTCTCTGTGGGCAATGGTTTCTTCCTGCATACCTAAGTTTGGATGCAGGAAGGGGGCAGGAATAGGTGTTGGGGTAAGTATGTGTTAGATGATGGGATGGAGAGGGTGGGGGGGGGAGATTACGATATCCTCCGGATGGGTATTTTCTAGCACAGGAAAAAACCGTTGAGGTGTTCCCACCAACCGTTGCTTTTTTTTTTCTGAATAAAATAATATGATTGGTGGACCTTGAGCGTGCAGATGTTGAACGAGCACTCTGTCTTGACGAACGTTAAGCATCGAATCGCCGAGAATGTGATCTGTCAAAATATATGTCGGTGAATGGTGCAAGTGCGCTGATAAGCATCTGTCGAGGTACATCCGCTCTAAGTTTTTATCATTTGGTACATTTTGACTGTCGAGATGTATTGTTGCTCTTAGAAAACGAAAAAAAGGCACGTTATTTGCGGAAGGGAGAAGTGGTGTAGTCTTGACCGGTATTGGGAAGCAAAGAAGGGAAGGATCTTGGAGGAATGGGGAAACGTGATATGCGGAAGTGACGTGGCGTGATCTGATTGGATAAAATAAGACGATTTGGGATTTGGTCGTTAGGATTCCAAAATGACAATGATTGGTGAAAAATAAGGTGCGCTGCCATTGGATGAAAAATGCGGAAGCAATCTTTGTCTTTATAATAATAAAAAAGGGAGAGAAAAAAGGAATTGCAGGAATGATAGCGTTGCCGATGGTGAGAAAGCATAGTTTTAAAAAAACGAAAAAAAAGTCGTTTAACGGACTTATATTTAAATATTTTGAAGAACGAGATATGAAAATGTTGAAATAAACCCAACATGGAATATGTTTCCAAATTTTGTATTTTTCTGAAAGAAAATAGCTTCAGAATTTTGCTTGAAATGTCAATTATATTGATACGTATAAGTTGAATCTTGTTTTTTCCTCGTTTGCTTGTTTTTCTTCGTCTTTTTTTTGTTTTTGTTTTGAACATAGGTTCATATTTCTAACGAATTTAACAGACATGCTTTAATGTTAAGCCAACAGTTAAAATCCGATAAAATGCGCAGACTATGGTTGAACACATCACACTAGCAAATTAAGATAACAAGATAATTCAAGAACTGATTAGCAAGCATTTTTAAAATGTTTGGCATACCTTTTAAAGAAGGCGTTAATATGAGTCTCTCACACAGATAGAAAATGCTGGCAGATATATGCAACTGTCTTCATACGCGCACACAAGCGTTCCGTGGCAATTACGTGCTTTGAAACCGATCTCCATCTCGCTCCAACAGAAGGCTAAGGGATATGTGACCGTGTTTCTCTCACGGCTTAAGCGGCCAGCAGACACACGCCGCATACATGGCGTTTGCATTTGAGTGCGTGCAAGGCATCCAGTTACGATAAGGTGTTATATATCCCGACAGTTTACCTCGAAATATGTGATATCAGAATAAAAGCTTAAACATGTAGTTGATTGAAACATAGAATAGTTTAATGATGTTAAGCAAACCATTACAAGTAGACACACAGCGGCGCAAAATGAACAAATTTATGAATATAACATAGTTCAGAGCAATAATGAATTGTATGTTTTTTCTTGTTTGCTTGTCAAATCACACACACACGGTCGCTGATGTTTTTTATTGGAGAGGAAAGCGTTAGCAATTCAAGTTAAGATAACAAGATAATTCAAAAATATGGATTATACTAGCTGAAATATGCATTGTTACCCGTAGTTTGATGATTTATCCCTACAACTATGAGACGTTGGACTTTGTTTGTGCATGCACATAGCTTAAACAAAGATTTAATTAAAAACTCTTATAAAACAGAAAGTAAACAAAATAAACACACCAGGAAAACACAATCAAAAACACAAAACTCTGTTGCACAAACATGGATGCACTTCTCTTTACACACGCACAGTAGATGGGGGAAAAGTGTTCGCTTGACACGGAGAAAGATCCCATGACGATCGTCCAAGCAACTGAATAACACTCGAGGCAAGATGCTAGTTTAAAAAACGCTGAGGAATTAAGAAACAGATTTCTGCTACGAAATATGACCGTTGGCACTTTAAACGATATTGGAAATGTGTAAGAAAATACCTGAAAATGCAGTGTTTTTTTTTTTTTTTTTTTGCCGACAGTTGGGGGAAATCGACTGACCTGGCAAGATGCTACTTTAAAATACCTAAAGCAATCATTACCAGACTTCCGGTATGCAAGATGGGGGTTTTATAGGAAAAACACTGGACTTGCGCACGCGCCTGTTGTCATACAGTGGCAAGTTGGAGGGAAGGGGGGGGGGGGGAGAAGCGAACTCGAGTTGTGGCGTGTGCTGGATTTGTTTTTAGCTATGTCAGAAAGACACGTAGGCTACTTTTCCTAGCAAGATGAGAACCGATGACTGACCGGAAGTGTCACATGACATTATATTATTCCTTTCTTTCTTTTTAATCTCTCTATTACGAATAGAAAGCCGGGGGAACTATTCCATTTCGCCCAAACTTTGTATGTGGAGATTTCACCGGAATATATGTTTTGAGGTCCCCTAAAAAAAGCATTTTTTCACAAAGGTCTGCCTGCGTGTGCATGTGAGAACAGCATACATAAAAAAACGAAAAGGAGATTAAGATCCAAAGATGGTATTTATAATATATAAATGCGACACGAAGATTTTAATAAAATTATTTATTCATTCGTTTAGTTATTTGACACGTTATGATATTATTCCTTTCTTTTTTTTTTTAAATTTCTCTATTACTTATAGTAAGTCGCGGAACCATTGCATTTCGCCCCCCCCCCCCCAAAAAAAAAAAAAACAATCCATGCCGAGATTTCACCGGAAATATATGTTTTTGAGGACCCCTGAAAAAGCATTTTTTTCAAAAAGGTCCGTGTGCGTACGTATGTGAGAAAGGCATACTTCAAACACGACAAGCAGATTAAGAACCAAAGTTGATATTTATAATATGTAAATGCGACACGAGGATTTTAATGAAAATGACTCCACCCTAATCTGCTTGTTCCATGGAAAATTTTTCGAAAGATTTTACTAGTGTTATCACGTGTTTTGTGAGAGAAAAAATGAAATAAGTCGTATGCGAGTGCTGGAAAATCATTTCGTGAGCGTTATAACAGGTATGGTGTGTCATAAAGCCTGGGAAAGAGTCGTAAAAATGTGGCAGTTAACCCTTCTTCTTCTTCCTTCCCTGAAGGTGTTACAAGCCTGTGCTTAGGGGCAGACGTGTAGCGGGGCATACAGGAACCTATGGACAGGACAGAGTGAACACCTGGAAGCGAGTTAGCCCATCACAAAGTATGAGAGAAATTAAAATTATAAGAAAAAACCCATAAACTCTTAAAATCAGCTAAATACGACTTCATATGACCAATGAGAACTGACGATGCGGCGTCTGGGCGGATTATCTTTGGGTTGTATGGTTTCCCCTCCACTAATTCCTCCAACTGCTCCAGCATCACGCTTCAAAATCATCCATTTCACCCGCATTTCATATCATTATCTTCCTCAGGATCATACTTTGTGATGGGCTGACAACCCGCTTCCAGGTGCTCACTGTGTCCTGTCTATAGGTTCCTGTATTCCCCGCTAGCCGTCTGGAGCTAAGCACAGGCTTGTAAGACCTTCTGGAATGCAATGCTACCTCTATTTACTATACGTACTAGAGAAATAAAAAATTATAAGAAAAAAGACAAAAACCGTTAAAAACAGCTAAATACGACTTCATATGACCAATGAGAACTGACGATGCGGCGTCTGGGCGGATTATCTCTGGGTTCTACGGTTTCCCCTCCACTAATTCCTCCAACTGCTCCCCCATCACGTTTCAAAATCATCCATTTCACCCGCATTTCATATCATTATCTTCCTCAGGATCATACTTTGTGATGGGCTGACAACCCGCTTCCAGGTGCTCACTGTGTCCTGTCTATAGGTTCCTGTATTCCCCGCTAGCCGTCTGGAGCTAAGCACAGGCTTGTAAGACCTTCTGGAATGCAATGCTACCTCTATTTGCTATACGTACTAGAGAAATAAAAAATTATAAGAAAAAAGACAAAAACCGTTAAAAACAGCTAAATACGACTTCATATGACCAATGAGAACTGACGATGCGACGTCTGTGCGGATTTTCTCTGGGTTCTCCGGTTTCCCCTCCGCTAATTCCTTCACCTGCTCCATCATCACCTTTCAAAGTCATCCATTTCAGCTGCACTTCATATCGCTCTCTGCCTCAGGATCATACTTTGTGATGGGCTGACAACCCGCTTCCAGGTGTTCACTCTGTCCTGTCCATAGGTTCCTGTATTTCCCGCTAGCCCTCTGGACCTAAGCACAGGCTTGTAAGCGACGGCCACGTAGAGGATCGCGGCGACAATGCAATGCTACCTCTATTTACTATACGTATTAGAGAAATTAAAAATTATAAGAAAAAGCCAAAAACTGTTAAAATCAGCTAAATACGACTTCGTATGACCAATGAGAACTGACGATGCGGCGTCTGGGCGGATTATCTCTGGGTTCTACGGTTTCCCCTCCACTAATTCCTCCAACTGCTCCAGCATCACGTTTCATAATCATCCATTTCACCCGCATTTCATATCTTTCTCTTCCTCAGGATCATACTTTGTGATGGGCTGACAACCCGCTTCCAGGTGTTCACTCTGTCCTGTCTATAGGTTCCTGTATTCCCCGCTAGCCGTCTGGAGCTAAGCACAGGCTTGTAAGACCTTCTGGAATGCAATGCTACCTCTATTTGCTTTACGTACTAGAGAAATAAAAACTTATAAGAAAAAAGACAAAAACCGTTAAAAACAGCTAAATACGACTTCAAATGACCAATGAGAACTGACGATGTGACGTCTGGCCGGATTTTCTCTGGGTTCTCCGGTTTCCCCTGCACTAATTCCTCCAACTGCTCCATCATCACCTTTCAAAATCATCCATTTCACCTGCATTTCATATCATTCTCTTCCTCAGGATCATACTTTGTGATGGGCTGACAACCCGCTTCCAGGTGTTCACTCTGTCCTGTCCATAGGTTCCTGTATTCCCCGCTAGCAGTCTGGACCTAAGCACAGGGTTGTAAGCGATGGCCGTGGAGAGGATGGCGGCGACAATGCAGTACTACCTCTACTTACTATACGTACTAGAGAAATTAAAAATTATAAGAAAAAAAGCCAAAAACTGTTAAAATCAGCTAAATACGACTTCATATGACCAATGGGAACTGACGATTCGGCGTCTGGGCGGATTATGTCTGGGTTCTACGGTTTCCCCTCCACTAATTCCTCCAACTGCTCCAGCATCACGTTTCAAAATCATCCATTTCACCTGCATTTCATATCATTCACTTCCTCAGGATCATAATTTGTGATGGGCTGACAACCCGCTTCCAGGTGTTCACTCTGTCCTGTCTATAGGTTCCTGTATTCCCCGCTAGCCGTCTGGAGCTAAGCACAGGCTTGTAAGACCTTCTGGAATGCAATGCTACCTCTATTTGCTATACGTACTAGAGAAATAAAAACTTATAAGAAAAAAGACAAAAACCGTTAAAAACAGCTAAATACGACTTCAAATGACCAATGAGAACTGACGATGTGACGTCTGGCCGGATTTTCTCTGGGTTCTCCGGTTTCCCCTGCACTAATTCCTCCAACTGCTCCATCATCACCTGTCAAAATCATCCATTTCACCTGCATTTCATATCATTCTCTTCCTCAGGATCATACTTTGTGATGGGCTGACAACCCGCTTCCAGGTGTTCACTCTGTCCTGTCCATAGGTTCCTGTATTCCCCGCTAGCAGTCTGGACCTAAGCACCTGGGTTGTAAGCGATGGCCGTGGAGAGGATGGCGGCGACAATGCACTGCTACCTCTATTTACTATACGTACTAGAGAAATTAAAAATTATAAGAAAAAAGCCAAAAACTGTTAAAATCAGCTAAATACGACTTCATATGACCAATGGGAACTGACGATGCGGCGTCTGGGCGGATTATGTCTGGGTTCTACGGTTTCCCCTCCACTAATTCCTCCAACTGCTCCAGCATCACGTTTCAAATTCATCCATTTCCCCTGCATTTCATATCATTCTCTTCCTCAGGATCATAATTTGTGATGGGCTGACAACCCGCTTCCAGGTGTTCACTCTGTCCTGTCCATAGGTTCCTGTATTCCCCGCTAGCAGTCTGGACCTAAGCACAGGGTTGTAAGCATTGGCCGTGGAGAGGATGGCGGCGACAATGCACTGCTACCTCTATTTACTATACGTACTAGAGAAATAAAATCTTATAAGAAAGAAGACAAAAACCGTTAAAAACAGCTAAATACGACTTCATATGACCAATGAGAACTGACGATGTGACGTCTGGCCGGATTATCTCTGGGTTCTACGGTTTCCCCTCCACTAATTCCTCCAACTGCTCCAGCCGTTTCATAATCATCCATTTCACCTGCATTTCATATCATTCTCTTCCTCAGGATCATACTTTGTGATGGGCTGACAACCCGCTTCCAGGTGTTCACTCTGTCCTGTCTATAGGTTCCTGTATTCCCCGCTAGCAGTCTGGACCTAAGCACAGGGTTGTAAGCATTGGCCGTGGAGAGGATGGCGGCGACAATGCACTGCTACCTCTATTTACTATACGTACTAGAGAAATTAAAAATTATAAGAAAAAAGCCAAAAACTGTTAAAATCAGCGTCTGGCCGGATTATGTCTGGGTTCTACGGTTTCCCCTCCACTAATTCCTCCAACTGCTCCATCATCACCTTTCAAAATCATCCATTTCACCTGCATTTCAGATCATTCTCTTCCTCAGGATCATACTTTGTGATGGGCTGACAACCCGCTTCCAGGTGTTCACTCTGTCCTGTCCATAGGTTCCTGTATTCCCCGCTAGCAGTCTGGACCTAAGCACCTGGGTTGTAAGCGATGGCCGTGGAGAGGATGGCGGCGACAATGCACTGCTACCTCTATTTACTATACGTACTAGAGAAATTAAAAATTATAAGAAAAAAGCCAAAAACTGTTAAAATCAGCTAAATACGACTTCATATGACCAATGGGAACTGACGATGCGGCGTCTGGGCGGATTATGCCTGGGTTCTACGGTTTCCCCTCCACTAATTCCTCCAACTGCTCCAGCATCACGTTTCAAAATCATCCATTTCACCTGCATTTCATATCATTCTCTTCCTCAGGATCATAATTTGTGATGGGCTGACAACCCGCTTCCAGGTGTTCACTCTGTCCTGTCTATAGGTTCCTGTATTCCCCGCTAGCCGTCTAGAGCTAAGCACAGGCTTGTAAGACCTTCTGGAATGCAATGCTACCTCTATTTACTATACGTACTAGAGAAATAAAATCTTATAAGAAAAAAGACAAAAACCGTTAAAAACAGCTAAATACGACTTCATATGACCAATGAGAACTGACGATGTGACGTCTGGCCGGATTTTCTCTGGGTTCTCCGGTTTCCCCTGCACTAATTCCTCCAACTGCTCCATCATCACCTTTCAAAATCATCCATTTCACCTGCATTTCATATCATTCTCTTCCTCAGGATCATACTTTGTGATGGGCTGACAACCCGCTTCCAGGTGTTCACTCTGTCCTGTCCATAGATTCCTGTATTCCCCGCTAGCAGTCTGGACCTAAGCACATGGTTGTAAGCGACGGCCATGGAGAGGATGGCGGCGACAATGCACTGCTACCTCTATTTACTATACCTACTAGAGAAATTAAAAATTATAAGAAAAAAGCCAAAAAACTGTTAAAATCAGCTAAATACGACTTCATATGACCAATGGGAACTGACGATGCGGCGTCTGGGCGGATTATCTCTGGGTTCTAGGGTTTCCCCTCCACTAATTCCTCCAACTGTTCCAGCATCACGTTTCAAAAGCATCCATTTCCCCTGCATTTCATATGATTCTCTTCCTCAGGATCATACTTTGGGAGGGGCTGACAACCCGCTTCCAGGTGTTCACTCTGTCATGTCTATAGGTTCCTGTATTCCGCGCTAGCCGTCTGGAGCTAAGCACAGGCTTGTAAGACCTTCTGGAATGCAATGCTACCTCTATTTACTATACGTACTAGAGAAATTAAAAATTATAAGAAAAAAGACAAAAACCGTTAAAAACAGCTAAATACGACTTCATATGACCAATGAGAACTGACGATGTGACGTTTGGCCGGATTTTCTCTGGGTTCTCCGGTTTCCCCTCCGCTAATTCCCCCACCTGCTCCATAATCACCTTTCAAAGTCATCCATTTCACCTGCATTTCATATCGTTCTCTCCCTCAGGATCATATTTTGTGATGGGCTGGCAGCCCGCTTCCAGGTGTTCACTCTGTCCTGTCCATTGGTTTCTATATTCTCCGCTAGACGTCTGCCCCTAAGCACAGGCTTGTAAGACCTTCAGGGAAGGAAGAAGAAGGGTTAACTGTCACATTTTTACGACTCTTTTCCCAGGCTTTATGACACACCATACCTGTAGTAACGCGCACGACATGATTTTCCTGCGCTGGCATACGACTTATAATTTCATTTTTTCTCTCACAAAAACCCGTGATAACACTACTAAAATCTTTTTCGAAAAATTTTGCATGGAACAAGCAGATTAGGGTAGAGTCATTTTCATTAAAATCCTCGTGTCGCATTTATATATTATAAATATCAACTTTGGTTCTTATTCTGCTTGTCGTGTTTGAAGTATGCTGTTCTCACATACGTACGCACACGGACCTTTGTGAAAAAATGCTTTTTTAAGGGACCTCAAAACATATCTTCCGGTGAAATCTCCATATAGAATGTTTGGGCGAAATGGAATAGTTCCCCCGGCTTCCTATTCGTAATAGAGAGATTAAAAAGAAAGAAAGGAATAATATGTCATGTGACACTTTCGGTCAGTCATCGGTTCTCATCTTGCTAGGAAAAGTGGCCTGCGTGTCTTTCTGACATAGCTAAAAACAAATCCAGCACACGCCACGACTCGAGTTCGCTTCCCCCTTCCCCAACCCCCCCCCCCCTCCACCTCCCACCTTGCCACGGTATGAGACAGGCGCGTGCGCAAGTCCAGTGTTTTCCTAGAAAACCCCCATCTTGCATACCGGAAGTCTGGTAATGATTGCTTCAGGTATTTTAAACTAGCATCTTGCCACGCCAGTCGATTTCCCCCAACTGTCGGCAAAAAAACTGCATTTTCAGTATTTTCTTGCACATTTCCAATATCGTTTAAAGTGCCAACGGTCATGTTTCGTAGAAGAAATCTGTTTCTTGATTCCTCAGCGTTTTTTAAACTAGCATCTTGCCTCGCGTGTTATTCAGTTGCTTGGACGATCGTCATGGGATCTTTCTCCGTGTCAAGCGAACAGTTTTTTCCCCATCTACTGTGCGTGTGTAAAGAGAATTGCATCCATGTTTGTGCAACAGAGTTTTGTGTTTTTGATTGTGTTTTCCTGGTATGTTTATTTTGTTTACTTTCTGTTTTATAAGAATTTTTAATTAAATCTTTGTTTAAGCTATGTGCATGCACAAACAAAGTCCAACGTCTCATAGTTGTAGGGATAAATCATCAAACTACGGGTAACAATGCATATTTCAACTAGTATAATCCATATTTTTGAATTATCTTGTTATCTTAACTTGATTCAAGTGTATATTCCTTGGTATACGCTTTTAATCGTAACAGGCACACAGAAACTTGCTAAGCTGAAAAAAAAAACACAAATGATACAAAATACACTTGTTGTAACATTATCAATTCCCAATATATTCTTTGCTGTCAGTTTTAATTTTCAAAATACCTTATATTTCTCTTTTTTTGTGATAATTCTCCGTTGTCTTCTGTTCTCCGTCTTGTGTATGAAATAGTTTGTAGAAGGAAGGGCAGTGAAAGTAACAACATTTTTCCTAAATTAATACTATACTTCTGCAAACAATTCTGATGTGTAACATTCAAACGGCTTTTGCACTCAATATCCTTATTTTCATAGTTGTTAATAATTGTTCATAAGCTTCTTCATTCTTTTCCCAGGTATCGATAACATATGTATCCCGCTAGTATTAAAAAAATAATTAAACAATTTGCAAACGCTTTCCTCTCCAATAAAAAACATCAGCGACCGTGTGTGTGATTTGACAAGCAAACAAGAAAAAACAAACAATTCATTATTGCTCTGAACTATGTTATATTCATAAATTTGTTCATTTTGCGCCGCTATGTATCTACTTGTAATGGTTTGCTTAACATCATTAAACTATTCTATGTTTCAATCAACTACATGTTTAAGCTTTTATTCTGATATCACATATTTCGAGGTAAACGGTCGGGATATATAACACCTTATCGTAACTGGATACCCTCTCACGCGCTCAAATGCAAACGTCGACAAGTTCCGACATGTATGCGGCGTGTGTCTGTTGGCCGCTTAAGCCGTGAGAGAAACACGGTCACATATCCCTTAGCTTTCTGTTGGAGCGAGATGGAGATCGGTTTCAAAGCACTAATTGCCACGGAACGCTTGTGTGTGAGTATGAAGACAGTTGCATATTATCTGCCAGCATTTTCTATGTGTGTGGGAGACTCATATTAACGCCTTCTTTAAAAGGTATGCCAAACATTTTAAAAAAGCTTGCTAATCAGCTCTTGAATTATCTTGTTATCTTAATTTGCTAGTGTGATGTGTTCAACCATAGTCTGCGCATTTTATCGGATTTTAGCTGTTCGCTTAACATTAAAGCATGTCTGTTAAATTCGTTAGAAATATGAACCTATCTTCAAAACAAAAAAAAAAAAAACAAAAAAAGACGAAGAAAAAACAAGCAAACGAGGATTCAACTTATATGTATCAATATAATTGATATTTCAAGGAAAATTCTGAAGCTATTTTTTTTTTCAGAAAAATACAAAATTTGGAAACATATTCCATGTTGGGCTTTTTTCAACATTGTCATATCTCGTTCTTGAAAAGATTTAAATCTCCCCTTTTTTTATAAGGCAAAGGTTGCTTCCTCATTTTTCATCCAATGGCAACGCACCTTATTTCCACCAATCATCGTCATTTTGGAATCCTAACGACCAAATCCCAACTCGTCTTATTTTATCCAATCAGATCACTCCAAGTCACTTCCGCATAGCACGTTTCCCCATTCCTCCAAGATCCTTCCCTTCTTTGCTTCCCAACACCCGTCAAGACCACATCACTTCTCCCTTCCGCAAATCACGTGCCTTTTTCGCTTTCTACGAGCAACAATACATCTCGGCAGTCAAAATGCAGCAAATGATAAAAACCTTGAGCGGATGTACCTCGGCAGATGCTTATCAGCGCACTTGGACCATTCACCGACATACATTATATCAGATCACATTCTCGGCGATTGGATGCTTAGCGTCCGTCAAGACAGAGTACTCGTTCAACATCCACACGCTCAAGGTCCACCAATCATATTATTTTATTAAAAAAAAGCAACGGTTGGTGGGAACATCTCAATGGTTTTTTCCTGTGCCAGAAAACCCCATCCTGCGGATGTGGTATATCGCAATCTCCCCCCCCCCCTCCTCACCAACGGATGTGGGCGTGTTCGCAAACTCTGCGCTTACACCTGAGACCTCTTTCATCTACATAGACGTCTCATCTTGCCTTCAGCTGAGACCGCGCTCTCTTAGAGGAACGACATGCCAGCCCTGTGCAAGACCTACAACTACTCCTGCGGCAAATTCCGGCTTCGTCACTCAAACTTATGTTCCAGATGTCAACTTGCTCTTCCTCCTCAACGGCTAAATCATCTCACATAGCAACGGTTGGTGGTAAAATCTCAACGGTTTTTTTCCTGTGCCAGAAAACCCCATCCCCCCATACACTCACAGAAAAAAAATTTCAAATTCTCAAATTTAACATCTTAAGTTTTTCACTCTGTCGCATTTTCATCGCGCAAAATTTTAAATACGTTAAATGGTGCGAACATTTGAAATATACCACTTGGCGGGAAAAATTTCAAATTTTCCGCCATCTTGAAATTTTCAAATTTCCCGCCATAAAAATGCGATACTAGCGCCACGCGACACTAACGCCATCTAGCGGGGAAAATATCGTTAATCCAGTTGCTTAAGGAGGGACTATAACTACTAAGGCGGTAACTTTTCCTTCTACGAGGTGCTCTGTGGTCGTATTGACCTAGTGCCCGTACCAGCTGCTTGGTGTTGGAATTCAGTTTGGTGTGCATGGTTCGGGATCGCTCCCTTACCAAGTCCATGATGTAGGGTAGTCTGGAGTGGTTGTGAAGGATGTAAGACGGGAATCTACACCCGGTATCACATATTGTTCTAAACGCCCTACTCTGCACTGTCTGCAGTTTGCCTATGGTGGAAGGTGCCGCTGATCCCCAGGCTTCGCAGCCGTATAAGATCAATGGCGGGATGATCGCCCGGTAAATACGTAGTTTTAGGTAAGTGGACATGGTGGATCGGAGGATAGGGTAGAGCTGTCTGAGTGCAGCTTGACCGAGTCCGGCCTTTGCGTGGGCGTATAGAGTGTATGTTAGCCCACAGTCGAAGAGAACACCTAAGTATTTGGCGGAGGTTACCCGTGGGATATTTCTCCGCCTGAGCCGAAGTGACCGTTCCCGCCGCAAATGGCGAACCTTACCAAGGAGGAGTGCGGAGCTTTTCCCTGCACTAATAGCCACTCTTCGCTTCTCACTCCAACGGCCGATGGTATGGAGTTGTTGAAGGGGAGGGAGGCAATATCTCACATTCTTGTTTTGTGCCATGATGAGGACGTCGCCCGCATACTGGCATGTCGCAGTGTGCTGTTCCGTGGGGAAGTCGGACATGTATGCTGCGAAGAGTAGCACCTGCTGCTATATCTCGTAGCGTGGACAGTCTTCCTTCCACTTTCACTCTGGAAGTGCGGTCCTGAAGGAAGCTGCTAATCAGTGTGAGGTATGGGGAGGGATGTTTACCTGCTTTAGTTTGTACAGTAGGCCTTGGTGCCAAGTTGTGGCGAATGCCTTTTCCACGTCCAGCAGAACCGCTATGTTCTTGAAGTTTTCCTGGAAATCCAGGGCAGCCTTCTCGGCCACACGCAGTAACTGCATGGTCGTGGAATGACCCCGACGAAAACTGGTGATCCGGTAGGAGTTGCCTGTCCTCAAAAAGAGGCCCTTTTAAGATAAATGTTCAGGTTTTAAGTGTTTTTAGCGTATCTTTTTAGATGAATTTACCAGATTTAACTGTTTTTAGCTTACCGCTTTAGATAAGTGTTACATTTTATCTATTTTAGCTACTATCTGTTTTAAATATGTAGGTAAGTGTGTTAAGTGGTGGTGAGCTTTTACTGTTTTTATCCCTTTGACTTGGGGCTCTAATGACCTAGCTGTCGACGGTCCCTTAAACCCTACTCACTCACTCACTCAAAAAGAGGCGTTAGGCGGGCGAGGAGCATCCGCTCAAAAACTTTTCTGACGGTTGGGAGAATGCTGATCGAGCGGTAGTTGTTAGGAAAAACTGGGTTCTTGCCGGGTTTCAAGATACACACCACCCTCGCCTCCTTCCAGCATGCTGGAAAGTGACGGAGACGTAGGCATGCATTGAAAATCCGGGTCAAGTGGACAACAGCCTCTTTGGGTAGGTGCTGGAGCATGAGTGCCGTGATGCCGTCCTGTCCAGGGAATTTATTTGGGTTTAGACTTTGGATTTCGGAGATCATCGCTTTCGGGGTGATTATAGGAACCTAGATCTCGTGTAGCTGCCGTGGTTCCTCATAGAGGTAATCCACGGTCACTTGCACAAGTTCCGTAAAGCCTTCGTCTTGTGGGCCCTCCCGCGGTTCGAAATGCACCTCAATGTGGTCCGCGAACACAGTGACTTTCTCGTCTGGCTCGAACGCAGCCCGCCCACGAGTGCCATGTAAGGGATGCTGGTATTGGGTCTTGTCCTTCCTCAAGGCCCTTATAATCCGCCAAGGTTTGTTTTCTTGGAGGTTTACATTCTGAAGAGTATTTTCCCAGGCTGTTCTATGCGCACGGAGCAGTTGCCTTGTTAGGGTTTTGAACCTCTGGTATACTGCTCCTATCCTGGGATGGTGGAAGCGCTGCCATAGCTTCCGAACGGCTGCCTCGGCTTTTGGCAGCTACCGGAGTTCTATAGGTAAGGTTCTCGGGTTAGGGATGTTAGTGGGAATGCGGTGAGTGTGCGCGTACCGTATTTAGGATCTGGTGGGAAAAATCCGTCGCTGCCGCTTCCAACGCTTCGAGATCATCGATGCGTGGTCGAGGGTCGACGGATCGGTTGAGTTCTGGGACTGCTGCATCTCAGTCCGTCTCATGTGTCCAGTCTGAGTTTAACAGGGCTACAGGGTCGTGATTGGAATCCAGCTCATTAATTGCCGGGAGGTCAAGTGCAATGGCATGCTTTTGGTGATCATGTCTAAGACGTCAGGCCTGCCGCGGAATGTTGGACCTCTCGGCCCGTGCACGACAAGACTTGGGTCTCCGCTGATGAGGCGGTAGAGTCCGCGACCCCTCTGGTTGCTAGTGCGACTGTACCAGAGCCCATGCTTCGCGTTAAGATCTCCAGCGATGCAGATTACTGGGTGTAGGCTGAGGAGAGTGGTATAATCTGCTTCATAGAAGCGATGATCAGGTGGGTCGTAAGCCGAAATCAACAACATGTCCATACCGCCAATGGCAGTAGCCTCCACGTGCTGAAGGACAGGAAGAGGAAAAGGTGTATGAGTGATGTTTGATGAAGATAGCTGTACCACCGCCCTGTCGGCCGACCCGATCAGGCCGATGGGCGACGTAACTTGGCAGCGAGAAGTTTATACCAGCATGCAGGTGTGTTTCGGTAACCATGAGGATGTCGCTCCCGTGGGATTGTACAAACTCTAGAATGCCTGGGCGTTGTTCCCTTACGCCATTAGTATTCTAGAAAGCGGCGCGTAATGGTCTACGCACAATACGGCAGGCCATTAGTGCGAGGATTTTAGGAACAGCTGCTCTAGGGTTTGCAGCAGGATTTGGTGTTTATGTAGGACGTCAACGTTGTCCGTGATTTGTTGCATACACCTCCGCAGTATGGGAAATGTCCGACTTATCATGTCCCCAAACCAGTTGGACAGGATCCTAAATTCCTCGAGGTCTAACGAGGATATAGCACCTCCGAGAGGGGCCAATGGGGCCTTCGGAGTGGTGCGTGCCGTTTGGGCATTTATGGTTTGGGTTGGGGCCGTGATGAGTACCTCGGCAGTTTGGGGCTCTGCACTAGACGCGGCCTCTCGCTCTACTGGAGCTGGCCGCTGTCTTTCTAGCTCTTCTTTCTCGCTTTCCGCGAGAGGGGCGTGGCAGTGCTGGTACTCTCCTCTCCACGCTAGTGGCTGGTGCAGTTTGCAGTTTCTATCTGTGCTGGCCCAGTTCGTGCAGCTTCAGCCTGCAGCACAGTGTTTTCAGCCTCGGTAAGGGCGGCGGCGAAGCTCACCCTTGTGCGGACTGGTGCCACATTTTTAGGACCGCGGCGGCGGTTGTCTATTATTTTTTGCCTCACTTTCCACCCCTTGTATACACTTACATGGGGTTTGTGGCAGTTGGCGCACTCTTTTTCGTCCTTGCCTTTGTCGCAGTCTGCAACGAGGTGTTCCCCCGCACAGCGCAGGCATCCGAGCTTTCTCTCACATGCCTGGCTGGAATGGTGGAGCCCCATGCACCTGCAGATTGGGCTGGTCCATTTGCCCATAGAAACGTTCCACCTTGACCACAGTGTGGAACAAGGTACGTACAGCGTCTATGGGCTGCACTGTCTGGCCTGGAACTTTATCCCCCACTACCAGGTATAGTGGCATTGGTACCTTTTGGACCCCTCCTCGGTCCAAACTGTCTTTCTCAGCTGCAGCGCAATGCCATATTCTTCTTGCAGGGCCTCTTTTATTTCCTCTGTTGTGCACTCAGAGGAGAGACCCGTATGATGCGCCTTTCCACATTGGGACGCTGGAGAGAGTAGGAGAAGAAATGCATTTTCTGCTCCCTCAGTATCTGCTTTGCCCTCTCAAAGTCCTCGGGCGTATAGGTTCGAGTATGAACATTTCCTGGCTTCCTTTGTGCCTCAGAGCCCTTGGCCAATTTGGCCACCAGGAGCTTCATGACCTGTATGTGGTTTTGGAAAGAATCTGCTATTATGGGCGGAATCTTTGTGCCTCTCTTGGTTAGGGGTGGTTGGTCGGCCCCTTGTGGGGGATGCAACAAATTATTATGTAGAACATGCTTCTTTCTCTCTTTGCTGTCAGCAAGTCTTTTGAGCAAGGAAAGTCTCTTTGTAGCTTTTTCTGCAGAGTATTTGATAATTTAGAATCCATAATAATTTATATAAATGTTTAACTGCTAAGTAACTTTCTGTTTCTGTAATATTGTTTACATTAAAGTGAAGTGAAAGACTTGGTTCAGTGTTGTGACGAGTAAGCATTTGGAAGTCTGTTTTTGGCATATTTAGTCATTTCATTTTATATACACCACTCAGAAAGTTCTTCCAGTGCTTGATTCATTAGTATTGATAAATTGTTTATTTTCTTATTACTTGCAGGAATCCACATGTCTAAGTCATCAGCATACAGTGGACATCTTATGTTTGGGGGTTTGTTCACTTGTTAAGGTGAGTCATTTATGAAAATATTAAATAAAGTAGTACTTGAATCTGAGCATTGGAGCAATCCTGTATGAGTTTGTGTAACACAATGTCATATGTAAATGCCTTTGCAACTAACCCAGAAATCAGATTTAAATCCCCTATCTATGAGGGTGGCAACAGTTTGGTGCTTAAAAATAATTTAAAATCAACCATTAAATATTTTTTGCTGAACATTTGTATGTAGAATATTAACAGAATCAACTCACCAATACTCTTGATCTAATACTGCTGTGGTGTGTGGAAGAATGCGTAAATCAGTTTGAAACTCTCCCTACTCATTGTCTCACAAGAAATAGGTGTGTTGTATCGTTTTTGCGCCACTACAATTGAATACATTATTTTTGCACTTGCAGTATCACAGTAACCAAAGCAATATAGGCCCTGACTTCATCTACTGTAGTATTAAACCATTTTTCATCTTCCAACAGTTTTCTGTTAGGAGTGCTCAACTGTCTCGTTATGTAAGCATTTGCATCACCACATATTTTGTCAAACAAAGGTTCCTTGTGCTCTGAAAAGTTGAATGTGCAGTAATTTAAATTCTTCATGGAGCTTGTTAGCAATTAAATTTCATAGAATTGTTCTTTGTGAAGGGATTAATACTAAAACTGTTGGTATTAATAGAAGACCAATAAGGGCATCTCTTATACATGCTTGCTCAGTAAGTTTTTGTAAATACCAGTAGTTGCAGCAAAAGGGTAGAAACTAGCTGTCAGTTTTTGCTGTGTAATAATGGAAATTAATTTTGAAGGGCCTAGTATGTCATTATGGGCTTTATAATTGTTTTCTTTACTGCTTTCTGCACTAGATTCATTATCACTCACCAGAACCTTCTTGAGACTCTGAAAAATCACAGCTTTCACTGTCACTCTCTAATATATTTTGTATCAGTTTTCTCAAACCCTCCTTGCCATCCACAGATTTCTTTCATGGCCATATGGTGAATGAAACCTTGCTAACATAAAATTGATTTTCCTGGACAGTAGGTTATGTCATGCTGATCAGAACTACTAATGCCGTATGTTAGTATTTCATTGCAGATGTATACAAATGACCTCTATGAGAAGAAACCTAGACTATGTGAAATTATAAAGAGCAATGCAGACTAGCGAGCTGAGCTCGTCATACGATTCATATGCCAAAAGGACACATGCAAGCCCTGGTCATCAAATGATACAAATGGATTAAATTTTTATAATTTGTTTTCATACTTAGTTGCATTAAATCTCTGAGATAAGAAGTTATGAAACCATATCAACATTTTATCATTAATTCCCAACTTAGCCATGTTATGGAGTAGTTTTCAATGAGGGACTGAGTCTTAAACACTTTTGAGATCTACGAAGACTACTAGGACTGATTCTTTTCTCCCTAAAGCCTCTTCAATATCTTGGGTTAAAGTGAGCACTTGTGTTGTGTGTGAGAGATTACATTTTTTGATTAAGATACCATGAAAGACGAGTGCAGCACACGCATTCCATCAACTTTGCTAAAGTGCTAGTAAGAGAAATTGGTCTGTAACTATCAAATTGTCCTGCAGGTTTATTTGACGTGAGTATTGAAATTGTAACAGCTTTCCTCCAGGTTGTTGGCAGAGTTGAATTCCATATCAAACTAGATATCCTTAATAGTCTATTTTATGCTTTTGGTCCAAAATGTTTAAACATTGCTCCTGTAATTTGATGAGATTCTGGACTTTGATGTAATATAAATTGTGAAATAGTTCTTTGGGGTTCTTGTATTTCAAAAGTTGAATTAAAGATTTTGTGTGAATGGGCTATTTTAAATGTTTCTATTTCCTTTTTTTTTTTTTTTAATTGATTCAGAATTTTTCCTTTCTTTGGTAGTAGGCATTCTACATATGTGTGTTCAATTAAAGGTTTCTGATATTTTCTTGTCATCTGCATTTCATCCTTGAGTATGATAAGTCCTTTCTTTTATGTAGAGGTTTTGTTATTTAATGACATCATAATTCGATGGGCTTTCCTGCTGTCTTTTCTGTAGTGAATGGTTTCTAGAAACTTGTAAGATTCCCCTTTTGCTGCATTGGTATCTTTCTTCATGTTTGTGCAAAATTTTCTCCATTCTTGAACATCTTTGGGGTTCGTTGTGGATTCCACATTGAGTCTAGCAGTGCCTCATTTTTGTTTCATCTGTGAAAGTTTCTCAGTCCAAAAGGGGGCATAACATCGTACTTTTCCTCTTGGGATATTGTGTTTTGCAGTTATTAAGACTTTTTATTGAATTGTTCATAATGTATCAGTAGTTATTTTTTTTAAAATCGAAAGCTAGGAGTGTTTCATCTGGTTCTTTAGTAAATATTTTTCATTTGGATTTCTTTGGATTTCTTACAATTCCATTTTTGCTTGCTGGTTCCTTAGTTTGATTGTCCTAACTATTGGTTTATGATCACATCCAGGATCATCTACAATGTGGTAATGAGTATTTCCAATAAGTGAGGGGATATCACTGTGAGATATGGGTTAGTTGCGAACATACAATTCATACAATTTTGATGATTGAAATAGAAATGAAGTGTATTGCATTTGCATGTTTTTCTTCAGTCACATTTGTTTTACATAGCACATTCACATGTTCTCTACTTGCCCAGCAACATAAATTCCTATAATTTTCTATGATTGACATGAACTACATTTATATGGTTTTACATACTCACTTTTCTTTTATGAAACAATCACACTTATTTCTTGACTCCCCTTCTAAAAAGAATTCATGCAATTTTCTATATGATTGAAATAGAAATACAATGTCTTATATTTACATGGCCTTCTGTACTTTCTTTTCTTCCTGTAGTATATGAAGTTAAGTTTTTATGCCTAAGATTAGGATAAAATCAGTAAAATAGCCATTTTAACTTTTTAATCCTCATTTTAAGCTCCTCTATGTGCAAGGTTATTAACATGCTTTTAGAACAACATAATTTTAATCCTGTTTGCTATAATAATGCACATCAGATTCAGATTAAAATACATAAGGAAGGTATGGATCTTTGAACGTTAAAAATGTCATTCTAAACATATTGCACCAAATTACCATAATTACCTTGTACTACTTTATGTTGTCTGTTGAAATGTTGTCCAATGTCTTGCAGCTGGCAATGAAGCCATTAGCAGTTTGGCTATTTTTCAACAACACTCCTCTCAGAGAGAACTGCAGTGCAGGATTTCAGGTGATCGTCATCCATGTTGGCATGGTCATCACACAGGGGGCATGATGGAAAAGTCAGGATACCAAGTTGATACAGGTGACTCGCCAAGCAGTCATGGTTTGTCAGGAGTTTGAAGGCTCCTATTGCTGACTTTCATGGGCCTAGATTTTGCAGTGTAATGACTGTTTATTATGACCACCAAGGCAGCCACATCACCCACTCATAATCCCCAGCAGCCGTGGAGGACCATACCTATCTTTGGTCAATGGGTCTGACAGACCGAGCTGGTTGGACTATATAAATAGATCCACCAGCACTTGCCAATCTGCACCTGCGTACACCTTTCGATGCCATGACCGACTAGCACAAAGGTTATTTTTGTTTGAGGATTTCTTCCTTCAGCTCTTGGCAAGCCAAAGGGGAACTGCAAGGCAGCAGTATCTGTTGGTCTGCGGGAGGTACTTCGTTCCCCTCCTACCACCCATATCTGGGAGGCTTTACCCTATCTGCCACTCAGGGATATGCCCTCTAGGGGTTACAGGTCCCCCCTAGGGAAATGTAATGTAGTTTCAATTATCTGGAAGCAAACTCATGGATGTTGCTAATAATGTGTTTGTTTTTCCCCAGACTTGCTACTGAAGTTTAAGAACAGAACTGCTTAAATACAGTAACTATAATAAAATGGACATTAAAGAAGAAGTCAAAGAGGAGTCTTTCCCAGACTTTTGTTCAGAGAACAAGAGAGACGTTTTTATCAAAGACCTGGTGAAGAAGGTTAAGATAGAAACTGTTACAAGCAGCAGTGATATCAAATCAGAACTTGAAGAAGGTTCCACATGTTCACACAATGAGGGAGAACGTTTTACCAGACACCTTGTGAAGAAGGTTAAGATAGAAACTGATTCATGTATTAATTATGATATTCAGGTAGGTTGTACAAAAAGTTTCATCACTTTTGCTTCTTTTTCTTATAAATACTGCACAACATTAATTGTTTAAAAATATATTTTATAGTATAAAGCTACTTAAAATATATAATATGTACTGATAATTGCTTGTATAGTATATGCTATTTAACTATTTTATCATCTTGGACAAACCTTAGTGCTTGAAAGCAACACGTGATTTCATCCGATATGACACAATGTTAGAGGACGTTAATAAAAAAAAAAAAAAAAAAAGAGCAACAAGTGACAATAAGGGTTCTTCATTGCTTTAATTTTAATATTATATTCATTAATAGCTAGTGAGTAATATCTTCTTTTAGCTTCATTCATTGCTCTTTTAAGTATTTTATAATGTACACTGTAGTGTACTGCTATGTTTGGGTCATAAATTGTGTTATACACTAGAACAATTTTTTTTTTACTTCCAGAGTACTTCCTCATAGTTAAGTTGTCTAAGGTTTGACTATTGTTACCTGTAATGACTTTAATTTTTCTTAGGGAAAATAACGTCAAATGGTAATGGCATAAGTTTGATAGACCATCAAATTGGTTGAATGCTTGACATTGGTTGACATAGACACAAGTCTACTTTTCATTCTTCCACAGGAATTTTAATTTCTCATCTTGATTGATTCTTGTTATAATTTACTCTTCCAATTATCAGTGCATTTCTTACCAGCTATAGCTTATCAAAATGATTTGACATGCCATTTACGAGGGTCCTTCAATAAATAACTAAACTAATTTTGTAGTTAACACATAATGGCTTTATTTCACTAACATTTACCTACACACTTTGGAAGTGTTCACCTTCTGATGAAATATAATTATTCCAATGATTTATCCATTGTTCGAGACACTCATTGAACCTATTTTTGGACAGTCTGTTCAGGATACCCATGACAACATAGTTCAACTCCTTATCACTTTGAAAATGGCGACCATGAAGCTCCTGTTTCTCTTTAGGTGAAAATTGCGTGGTGCGAGATCAGCAGAATAAGGTGGATGAGGCATGATCTCAATGCCCATTTCTGCAATGACATCTTGAGTTGCACGAGCTCAATGAGCAGGGGCATTATCCTGATGCAAGATCCATCCTCTCCTTTTAAGATCTGGTCGCTTTTCAGCGATTTTTTTCTTCAGTGGCCCCTTCGGTACGTCACAATAGTAAGCAGCAGTTACTGTGCATTGATTAGTTACAACATGACCATACAGAACTTTTGCTTTCTTAGGCCTAGGGCTCGATGAATGTTTGCACTGCAAACTCTCCTGTTTTGTTAATGGGTCCTAACGATGGAACCAACTCTTGTCACAAGTGATGACCCTATTTGGAAAGTCTGGCTCTTGTCGTAACCTTCCAAGCCATTGTTGACACGTCATGATGCAGTGAGCCTTCTGTTCGTCCTTCAGCACGTGCGGTACCCATTTCGCTCCAATTTTTTGATAGCCAAGATCATTGCGAATTACGTCGTCTACAGTTCCAACAGACAAATGCATTATGTCTGCAACTTTCGAAATTGTTATGCAATGATCTTCTCATGCAATTACGTCAATTGTGTTAATGCTGACTTCCATTTTTGCTGTTACGGGTCTTCCATTGCGTGGAGAATCTTGAAGGTCTTCATGACCCCCTTTGAAACGTTTATACCGCTCAAAGACTTGTGTTTTGCCTAAATCTTGGTCTTTGTATGCTTGCTGCACCATTTCAAAGATTTCTGTACGAGTTTTGTCTAACGAACACAAAACTTTATTGATGTGTGTTGCTGCAATTTCAGTTCCATGGTAGGTGCAGTAAACACAACCTCGCCCATCGGGCTCTAACTCCCAACTGATTCACTCTGCATGACTGGCACTCACAGCACTGCTAAAGGAAGGATTCACCTTTCCACCACTGGCAGCCATGGCGCTCCAGGGCAGTTTATCTAAATACAATTAAATTAGTTTAGTTATTTATTGAGGCACCCTTGTACAATAGGAGTTAAATTATAATGTGAAATTTTTTCTGAGTGTAGAAAAATATTATCTATGACTGTCGCAGTATTCAAATGAATTGTGATCAGAAATTAATCACACATTTCCAAGTTGAATGTTTGTGGCAGGGAGGTGAGGTTAGTCTTCATTTTACAACCATTAGATGTGTTTACTGCAAGATGTCCACAAACCATTATTTTAATATTTTGAATGTAAATCTTTGAGATGGTTCTATCTAGTCTATTTATAAAATCTAGGACCTTTCCTGTGGGAGTTCCGTATTGTTAAAATAATATAATATGTTGCCTACCAAATTCTATTTTTATTGTTACTCATTTTAAACTTTAAACCATCCCTTGTTTTCACTCCCCTTCTGATTTACAGTAGAGTCTCACAAATCCAGTTAGTGTACACCAGACTTGTTTACTACATACTTTTGTGCCTCTCTTGTAAAGTGCATGAGGATTTTTAGAGAGACAAAGGTATAGTCACACAACTTTTCATGTTTAGCTTGTCGTCTCTTCGTTTACATAAAGCAATTTAGTTCAAATGTAACATTCTATAGTTATTGTTATGCACATACACTAAAAGTGCCTGTCATTGTGACAGTTCAATTCACGAAATAGATTGTGATCATTCAAATTCACTTATAAATGTCTGAACCATTATACCAGAGGTTTTATATTGCTACGTGCAGGTGCTGTAATTTGTTTCCAGATCACTATTTAATGTTCCTTCTTCCACAAGTACTGAGTTTTGCAGTGAGTTAATGATACAATTTCATCTTTTATGATTTGTCCCATAGTGCTCTATATGTATCCCAAATCCGAGGTAACTTCACCCACCATTTCTCTCAGATACACACCACTCTAATGTACATAGTAAATATGAAAGGTAGTTGCTGCAGAAGATTCACATAATTTCATTCACCACACAGGTAATTTGAATTTTACTGTTAGTGTTCAAATAATTGTATATAATTCAGAGTTTTATTTAATTAACTAATAATAAAAACAGTGGATGTAATCTGTTGCAACTATATTCCCTTTCAATTAGTTGTGTTTTCTTTACTTTTACAATTACTATGAGTTCACAAATTATCAGTATTGCACTAAAAACCTGTTTTGTTACTCAAACTTTTACAACTGACCTCTCTAAACTCTGAAAGTTACTCGCTCTGCCTCTGACCCGCAGGATCCTCCTGCCTACATCAATCGCCGCCTTGTGACTTCTAAGGACATCCAAACCATCCTTCCGGCATACACCCACACAACATAACACTCTGCTCCAAGGTCAACTCCAATAAGGCCTCCATGGGCAAGGTGTCATCCCAATGGCAAGTCCACCACTTCAGGTCATACCACAGTCAGGGCTGCACTCGTGTCCAATATCTGTACTGCCTCCCATGTATCCATCCAGCTGCAATGATGTTGTCCATTATCCTGCACAAATCATGCAGCATCGCTCTAGTGTTTGGCGACTAGAGCTCCAACATGCCCTTCTGTATGCCTGTATGTATTTGTTTTCCATTAATTTGTTGGCCAGGTGTGGACAATCCCTCACTGGATGTCCTATCCAACCACACTCCCAATACAGGTTTCTGGAAGATTATCGAGGTCCTGGGGCTGTTTCCCCATCCCACATGAACCGAATAATCCAGGTCTTCGAGATTAGGACAGTTGTTACCTTGACCTCTTCCATGGTCATCATGGATGGTCTCATGCTTGTAGAGAATTTGGCATTGCATATCTCAGTGTTGCACATACTGTCGATGGAGTACATGTTTCTGGTTGGGTGGTTCACCAGAGCCTTAGTTACTGGTTCCTGAATATTCAGGGCAAACTCCTGCAGCATCTCTCTTGGCTGTTGCAGCCTTGACTTGAGCTCGCTGTGATGGGCTGCACCCAGATGGTGGTTTCTGAATTGGTTTTCAAGAGCCTCCCAGATGTATCAGGAAGCTGCTGACTTGGGAATTGTAATCATTCTTCTGACGCCGGTTCCTCAAGGCTAGCTATATGTGGTATACCTTCCTGTGGAGCATCACTTATCAGCAGCAGCATAGAATTGTCTGCAAATGAGTTCAAAGTTTGACGTGCTGTCATACCTGGATGGTTCCACCTGTGCAGATATATTGTATCCTGGCATCTTGACATTTGAGCTCTTAGTACTTTCCTTGAGAATTTTCTCCAACCCTGGAATTTACTTGCATTGTGCTGTTGCCGAGTCTGTTTTCCATGGTACTAACATGTTCGCCCATGTCCTTTGTGGTGTTAACGCTTTGACCGAAGTCTTTTATCGCTTTCTTCACGCCAGCCATTTGCTGACAGCTCTTTCCTCATCTCAGCCATCTCCATTTTCGTATTTGTCATTCCGGATTCCCATTTTGTCTCCAGCCTTTAATCTTGGCTAACTTTTGCATCATAATTTCTTCCATCTTGTTTTAATGTTATGGTTCTCATCCCACTTTTGTCACCAGTTGTAACTATGTTCTGTTTCAATTACTTGTGCTTTCTTTACTTTCACAATTACTATAACCTCACTTATAAAAACTATCACTTTTACACTTAAAACTTGTTTTGCTACTCTAATAGTTTACAACTAGCATCTCTTAAAGTTACTCTCTGCATCCTTCGTGACATGATGTTATATAAGGGACATTCTGTTTGGGATGCTTCCAATGTCATACTCTAAAAATGTGGTAGAATTCAAAATAGAATTTATAATTTACAAATTATGAACACATCACTTTTACTAATACTTCTACTTAAGGGCAATGAATATAATATTTATTTTTAAGTATTTATGAAAAAAGAATTATTAAAAATTCACAGATGTATGTCTACTTTGTACGAGGCTTTCTGTTTTAATGGAAGAATGTTATTTATCTTGATTGGGTTGTTTTTGAGTAAAGTAATTTCTTCTCTGTAGAGTATACCAAAAGTGTTTGTTCTGTTTCTGCTCCTGTTTTTGAAGTTAACAGTCATAGGGTTAAAGCAAATTGTGTGTTTTACAAGTGAATTATTATGTTACAGAATGAAACAAATGAAGACTTTTATTCCACAAAACCACCAAGGTAAGTTATTTGGTTGATTCTCTTTACAAAAGACTACCTATTTCTATTAAATGTCTCTCCCATTTTAGTGTTATGTACAGACATATTTTTCATATTTAATGATCACAGTGGAGTTGTTTGATTAAGTTGTATAAGTATCATTCCCCATACACATTAGCATATTATCTGTTAGAATTAGATATGGAACTGTTCACTGAACGTAATGAATATAATACTATTATTTGATCAAGTTGTATAAGTAACTATCACCGGACACATTGTCATATTCCCTGTTAGCGTTAGATATGAAAAGTTCACTGAACATAATGAGTATAACACAGTTATTTGATAAAGTTGTACAAGTAACTATGACTAGACACATTGACATATTCCCTGTAATTGTTCGAACAGTACTGTGATCATAATGAACTGTGAATTTTATTCACTCTCAATAAAGTTTATAAAATTGCCCAACTGATAGACCAACAGGATCTTACCATACGAAAATATAACTTTTCAGGATACAATTTGTACGAGGGTCCTTAAAAAAATAACCGAACTAATTTAATTGTATTTAAATAAACTGCCCTGGAGCGCCATGGCTGCTAGTGGTAGAAAGGTGAATCTTTCCTCTAGCAGTGCTGTGAGTGCCAGTCATGCAGAGTGAACCAGTTGGGAGTTAGAGCCCGATACATGAGATCATGTTCACTGCACCCACCATGGAACTGAAATTGCAGTAATGCACATGAATAAAGTTTTGTGTTCTGTTAGACAAAACTTCTACAGAAACCTTTGAAATCGTGCAGCAAGCATAAAAGGACCAAGCTTTAGGCAAAACACAAGTCTTTGAGCGGTATAAACGTTTCAAAGGGGTTCATGAAGACCTTCAAGATTCTCTGCACCCTGGAAGACCCATAACAGCAAAAACGGAAGTCCATATTAACACAATTGATGTAATTGTGCAAGAAGATCATTGCATAACAATTTCGAAAGTTGCAGACATAATGCATTTGTCTGTTGGAACTGTAGAGGACATAATTTGCAACGATCTTGGCTATTGAAAAGTTGGAGCGAAATGGGTACCGCACGTGCTGAAGGATGAACAGAAGGCTCACTGCATCATGACGTGTTAACAATGGCTCGGAAGGTTACAACAGGAGTCAGACTTTCTGAATAGGATCATCACTTGTGACAAGAGTTGGTTCCACCATTACGACCCGTTAACAAAACAGGAGAGTTCGCAGTGGAAACATTTATCGAGCCGTAGGCCTAAGAAAGCAAAAATTGAGAAAAGTGCAGGAAATGTCATGCATGTCATATTCTTTGACAAACAGGGCATTCTGTATTATCATGTTGTAACTAATCAACGCACAGTAACTGCTGCTTACTATTGTGACGTACTGAAGGGGCCACTGAAGAAAAAAATCGCTGAAAAGCAACCAGATCTTGAAAGGAGAGGATGGATCTTGCATCAGGATAATGCCCCTGCTCATTGAGGTTGTGCAACTCAAGATGTCATTGCAGAAATGGGCATTGAGATCATGCCTCATTCACCTTATTCTCTGGATCTCACACCATGTGATTTTCATCTCTTCCCTAAAGTGAAACAGGAGCTTAGTGGTTGCCATTTTCAAGGTGATAAGGAGTTGAACAGTGCTGTCATGGGTATCCTGAACAGACTGTTCAAAAATGGGTTCAATGAGTGTTTCGAACAATGGGTAAATCGGAATAATTGTATTTCATTAGAGGAAAAATACTTTGAATGTGTGTAGGTAAATGTTAGTGAAATAAGCCATTATGTGTTAATTAAAAAATTAGTTCAGTTATTTATTGAAGGGCCCTCATATGAGTGAAATTTTTAATATTCTGGTGCTTGTAAAATAGGTTGTGGGATAAGGCAGCAGCTGAAGCATTTAAAGAATTAAAAAAATGAAAGTTTGATGGCAGCTTACATTCACGAATTAGGTAAACTCCCTGACCAACCGCAATGCAGCGCAGAGCAGCTTGGAGTATTCCTTCACGTCTTTTAAGTGATTGATTATTTCAGAACCCTGTGTGATGTCTCATAATTACTACCGAAGCTATGTCAGAAATAAGTTACTGTAGGCATCTTAGAAGTAACAAATTGTTGTCTTCATACATTCATGTGGAATCACACATCCAATTTGGATCAGGAACTATGTATTTTTTCGAAATCAGCTGATCAAAGAACAAAATGGCATTTAACTGTTTTGTTTGTAATGCTTCTATGAAGCACATATTATACTGAATAACATAACTTGGGTATTCTGACAGTTCCTTCAGCATGCACTAGTCACGTGATAGGGGAGTGGCACAGCGGTCTGTTGTCATGACAACAGCTTTGACCTTGAAGTAGCCTATAGACTTTGCAACAGGATTGTGTGGCCTCTCTTCCCTTCCACCCTGGATATACACACACAGGGTAATGATAATATGTTTAAAAATGTAATGTCAAAATACGAAGTTTTTTAGTTTGGATAATTGATAACATGTGAGGCTGAGTCTTTTAATTTGGCCTTCTATCTATGTTACAGTTTGGATTATGATCAACCCCCAGTCCAAGCAATTTTGTTTTATTTGAGTGTTTTATATCTTCTCCATCTAGTGTGACTTTCAGGTTGTTTTCTTTTGTATTACTTTTATGATAAAGACTGAGTGCTAAGCACTTTTCTTTGTTAATATATTATTTGTTTTCTTTGAACCAAGATGACATAGGTACATATACTATTCTGATTTGCATTTAAACCATTAGGATTTTTATTGAAGCTCAAAATATTTGTGTCTTCAGCAAATAGGAGAAAAGTTACATCCTGGTTCAGGTCGTGATTTGTGAGATTGTTTATATACAGTAGACACAGCAAGGAATTCAACACAGAATCCTGTGGTATGCCACATTCAACTTTTTGTATATTTGAATATGTTGATATAAATTCTTTTCCACTGTTATGAAAATAATCAATTTTTTGTATATTTGAACATGTTGATATAAGCCCTTTTCCACTGTTATCAAAAAAATCAATTTCTACTATTTGTTTCTAGTTGTGTATATGGGAGTCAAACCAGTGATATGCCACTCCTCTGATTCCATATTTATGAAATTTTTTAAGTAATGTATTATGGTCTACGGCAGGGGTCTCCAAACTTTCCAGCCTTAGGGCCGTATTGATTACTCCAGAAAGTTCCGAGGGCCAGAACTGTTTTAATTTTTCCTGTCATCTGTAATTTCTAGACTAGTCAAATTGTTACGACCATGACACTGGACGACATCTAGTTGTCCAAACGGAAATAGCTAGTGGTAGAACCCTCTATCGCTAACAGATGGTGCTAGTTGTACTTTCAAGAATGTTCTGGTGTATTCCACTCACTTTGAGATGGCTAGCAGCTGGCAGCGAGATCCCCCAGTCAGAAACTATCGTGAAATAAAGTAGTGTGTAACCCTGTTAGAAAGACATTTTCGAACCGACCAACGCCCATACTTCAAAATATTTTGATTTTACTTGTTTTAGTGTGTGATTTACTAGAATGGAAAAGAAGAGAGAAGTAGATAGTGAATGCAGAACATTCAAAGATCAATGGAACTATCAGTATTTCGTGATTGAGTCCTATAATAAGGTGCTATGTTTGATTTGCAATGAAACCATAGCTGTTTTCAAAGAGTATAACATTAAACGTCATTATGAAACTAAACATTTGCAAAATTACTCAAAATATACAGGAAGTTTTTGGACAGAAAAATTTGAAACTTTGAAGCGTGGATTGAAATCACAGCAATCCTTCTTAACGAAAGTCAAACCTGAACAAGAGGCTGGAACTCGTGCTAGCTTTCATGTGGCTCTTGAAATCGCAAGACATGGAAAACCATTCACCAATGCAGAAATGATCAAAGAATGCGTAATTGCAGTAGCCAAAGAAATCTGTCCCGAACAGGTAAATTTATTTAAAACTGTCAGTTTGTCAGCGAACACCGTGGCTCAGAGGGTACAAGACTTTGCAGAAAATATATAATCTCAACTGTGTGACAAAAATGTACATCTTTAGTGGTTTTCTCTGGCGTTGGATGAGTCAATGAATGTGACAGATAGTGCTCAGGTGTTGATTTTTATTCTAGGAGTAGATAAAAGATATGCAGTGTATGAAGAACTTCTTGATATTGATAGTATTCACAGCACGACTACTGGGGAAGATATTTTCAAGGGGGTTGAAAATGCCATTAATAATAACCTTTGATGGAAAACCTCGAAATCTATTACAACTGATGGAGGCAAAAACATGTGTGTTAAAAATAAAGGAGTGATTGAACTTGTGTCAAAGGCTGTAGAAAACGACGGTGGTTCAAAACCATTAGTCTTACATTGTATCGTTCATCAGCGGTCCTTGTGTGGAAAATGTTTGGATATGTCTGAAGTTATAAAACCAGTCATATCAGTTGTTAATTTCATCAGATCCACTGGCCTGAATCACCAACAATCCCGCAAGTTTATTCAAGAGATTGGAAAAAATTACTTACCATATCATACTGCCGTATGCTGGCTTAGTTGCAGAAAAGTCCTTAAGTGCTTTTTTGAACCACGAACAGAGATCAAAATTTTTTACGAAAAGCATTGCCCTCTTAGTGAATTACAAAATAGTGAATGGCTGTGGAAGTTAGCACTCTATGGAGATTTTACAAAGCATGAACGAACTGCATTTGAGATTGCAAGGAGTAAACCAGCTTCTCCCTGATTTATACACTAACATCAGATCGTTTCGGCAGAAAATAATACTGTTTCAATCACAGTTACGGAAGGAACGTTTCACACATTTTAAAACATGTGAAATATTCAGTCACACTACTGAGACTGAGTTTCCTGTCCATTTTGCAATCAAAGCTTTGGGTGCTTTGAAGATAAATTTTGATACACGTTTCTCAGACTGTGATGACATTGCGAATGAAATTAAGATTTTTCAAAATCCCTTTGATACTGACATTGAAACCCTAGCCCCGGAACTTCAAATGGAAATTATTGATTTACAGTGCAGTGATATAATTAAGAGTAAATATCAAAGCTCATCTTTGCTGGAATTTTATAAACGTCTTCCACTGCTAAAATTTGCTAATTTGCAAAAATTTGCTCGTGGGCGGTTTTCTGATTTTGGTACGACTTACTTGTGTGAGAAAACATTCTCCAAAATGAAGTGCACAAAGAATAGCTTCTTGATATTGATAGTGTTCACATCACAAGTACTGAATGTTTACATATCTAAGTTAACTGATGAGCGTCTTAAATCTGTCGTAATAATTGGTACAAGCAAAGTATTGTCAGTGGTAAATCACAGTTACATAAATCGCATTACTATTTTTCAAAAGGGGACACCCTGCAGTTTCATTCACGTTAATTTAGCTTTTCCGTTCCTGAGGGATTTTCAGCATAAAAATGTTTGATATTTAGGATATATATGTACATTTCAAACTTCGGTTTACACACCCTTTACCCCAGCATAACTACCGAGGGTAAAACTGTAGGATGTTCACCAATGTTAACCAGATTCATTTCAATTATTTTTTAGTTATAATATTTAAGTTTAATTTTTTTTTATTATTATACTTGTCTTTAAGCTTTACCTAGCAAGTAAATAAAACAGACTATATAAAACAAAGTAACATTAAGTTTTTTTTTTCTTCCAAGCTAACTTATCACAACACCAGAATTAATGTAACCAAACATTGTAAATATTATTGTATTATGTGTGTTAATATTTACATTGATTTGTAACAATATGTGACTGACTCAAACAATATTGTAAGAGTTTATTTTGTAATTATTTGATAAATTAAAATTAAATAAATAAATTTGTGATTAATGACATACCTAGTTGGCTTACAAAAAACAATAATAACAAACCATTAGCAGTCGTGGGCCGGATTGATGACTCTGGCAAGCTGGATTTGGCCCGCGGACCGTAGTATAGAGACCCCTGGTCTACGGGATCGAAACCTTGTGAAAGGTTTAGGAATGTCAAACTACAGTACTCAGAATCTTCGTTTTTTATAAATCTCCTCTATAAAATGGATTAGTATGAAAGTTGTTGATTTTTCTTTTTGGAAGCCAAACTGTGAAGAAGGCAGTATGTTATATTTTAAAATAATTTGTTCTATTACTTTGGAATGTACAGATAAATGAGAAATGGGCCTGTAGTTTTTAAGTTCTTCTTCTCTCTTACATATTGGTTTTACTTTAGATGTTCTGGAAAAAATCCATTTTGGATTGAGAAATTGATCATATAACACAGCACTTCATGGAGCTTGGGCTCATTTGAGCATCATTTCACTAATTTCATTCATCCGTCGTCCAATATGATATGTTGAAGGGTATTAATTAAAAAAAGGAAAATGTAACACAAGGGTTTCACTATATGATTATAGGATGTTTTTAATATGACGTTTGAACATTCATCTAGCCCAGGTGATTTTTTATTCTTAAGACTGTTGATAATAGTTATCAATTCCCTTTCTGCATTGGGAGTGAAGAAGATAGTTGGCTAGTGTCTTTTATCTTTGTTTATATGTGGTTAAAATATTTCCTGTAAAACCTCTAATCAATGTTTTTGTCACTTCAGCAAAATAATGATTAAATATCTACTATTCCTGATGGCTCTGTAGTCATTTATTTTATTGTATGCAATAATTGGGTAGCTTTTCACTTTGGTCCTGTGTCCCTTGTTTAGTAATATTCAATGACATTTATGATTTGTTTTTTAACTTAGCTATTAACCTATCATTGTAAAGCCTTTTAGCAACTTTCGTGATTTTATTATACATTTTAGTAGCTCTGATAGTATGCCCTAAATGATTTTGATACTTCTGTTTCTGTTACTTGCATACTCATAAATCTTAAGTTGTACGAGATGCACATATACCTTTCATAATCCAGTTTGCAGCTGGTTTGTTTTTAAACAGATTCTTTTCAGAGGTATAGCAATACTAATATAATAACTCAAGATATTTTGAATATCAGCACTATTTGCTGATGACTTAGTAATGTGGACTTCAAAACCAAAAAACAAAAGTACAGAACTAGAAAACACCATGCAACTATCCTTACAACCTAAAAAACTGGACCAAAGAAAATTTAATAACTGTTAATACAACAAAATCATACTACCAAATCTTTTCACTAAGAAAAAACTACTAAAAATAAAACTACATTTTGAGGGTCAACAATTACCAGAAACAAAGAAAGCAAAGTATTTAGGAGTTACATTTCAACAAATTACATGGACCAAACAAATAGAAAATGTAATACAAAGAGCAGAAAGGCGCCTTTCACTGTTAAAACGTCTAACACGAATGAAGTGGGGATGTTCCAGAGCAACTCTTAGCAAAACATACAATGTATATATAAAACCATTAGTTACTTACTGCAGCAAAGTTCTTGTAACAACAAACACAAAAAATATTCAAATCTTTCAAAACTAAAGTCTAATTACAGGTGCTATCAAAACCACACCAATAGCAGCTATGGAAATACTAGCCAACCAATACCCCATTGAATATGAAATAGAAAAAGCGGCTCTTATTCAACATGAAAAGCTGATCAGACTCCCATTCAATACATGGCACAAGAGAAATTTTACACATACACTAAAGACTCAGGAGAGCTTTCTTTCCAAAATTCAGGACATCAAGAAGAGTGTATACCTTCCTAATTCAAAGGAAAACTTCATATCTAAAGTCAATCCGACACAAACATTAGACATCACATATTATTTTCACCTGACAGAAGAAGTTAAGAAAAGTGAAATTCCAACTAGTGTTCTAAAATGTTTGGCATTAGAGACAATCCATACTAGCTTTCCAGAACGCTAATGGCACCATATTTATACTGATGGATCAGTGATATCAAACCAAGATAGAGCAGGGGCTGGAGTCACGTGTTACCTCTTTTCTTATTACAAATCTTTAAGTTATGGAACTTACAAACTTTGATGGAGAAATTCAAGCAATTCGAGTGGCCCTACAAAATCTTTTGTATCGAATTTCACATTTTCATCAAGCAGTTATTCTCTCAGATTTCAGGGCAGCAATTATAGCAATTACTTCCAAGTTGTCACCAAAAAACCAAACAATTATAGAATGTTGGAAAATCCTTACCCATCTAACTGCACTTCAAAACCACCTAGTCTTCCAATGGATATCAGCTCACTGTGGACTGAGTGGTAATGAGAAAGCTGATTTTCTTGCTAAACAGGGTACCGGCAATGTGGGGAAATCTGTAGTTAATCTACTATTTTATGCAGCTAAAAGATTAGTCAACTCTTGAATTCAAAAATATTATTGCAAAATATTACTATGAAAAATCAAAACAGTGATTCCTGAGTATCTTCGAAAAAAGGCAGTTGTAACCTTCAGGTTGATTACAGAACATGTCTGACAAAATATTTAAACAGAATTGGAATATATTCTTCACCACTCTATCCTCTATGTAATTGGCAAGAGGAAATGGACCGAGACCACCTTCAAATATGCCCGGCCCCTTCTAGCGCCCCATCCATCAGTGAAAAATATTGGAGAGCAAGAGGATTAACGACTTCATTGTCAGAAATTCAGCATTAGCTAACAACATAATTTTTGTATTTATTTTTTTCCTTCGGTGGAAATCTAGCACTATTTCTCATTTGTCAACTTGATTTACAGTGCTGCTTCGATTTCTATATATGCATATTATCACAACTTTCTGTTCAACTAGTTTGGTCATGAACATTTCAAAAGAGCTCAAAGGTATTAACATTGTTGTACTCTATGTTGGTCTTTACAAATACACAAACCCCCTCATTATTTCTCTTTTCTACAATACAAACTATACAGTGAATAGCCTTTTAATTTACAATACTGGATTTCGTACTCTTAACCATTCTGGTAATGCTATGATATCCACATCATTTAATTTGCTATTTACAGCTACCTTCATCTTAACTCTTATTTCTTGCACTTTGTACACTAACTGAAAAAGGTTTTGGTGTGATCAGAAATTTCAGGTTTGAAGGCATAGAATAAGGAGTAAACAATACTGGGCACAGACGATTCTACTGTTTGAATATGTATACACAAATGTAAAATAAACTATACAAAATGTGAACCTTCTTCAATTTGAAATGAACAGTAAACTGAATTGAATTTTTTTTCCAACTATGAAAAATAAGTATTGGTCTGTCAATAAGTAAAAAATGTTGGGCATTTTTCCTCACTTCAATACTTTATAAGCCTGTCTTTCCTCTTGATAACTTTACCTAATCTCCTAAGCATTGATTTCACCAGCAGTTCTGTTGCTTCTGCAGACAATTTATTCCACTCAGAAGGGCCCTTTTCAAATCATTCCTGTTGGATATTTCATGGTTCCAGTTTTCTCCACAATTTCTCAGTTAGATTTACATCCAGAAATGGAGTTGGCGTCTTTATCCAACGTGGAGTATTGTACCACAGCCACAGCCTGGTATTTAAGGCCGTGTGCTTGGGATTGTCCTAAGTAAAAATGTAATTTCCGGGAAGGTTAACATTTTCCACAATTTGAGGAAGGTGAGACTCTAAAATGTTAATGTACATTCTGTGATCCATTGTACTGCTAATAAAGCACAGATCTCCTACAACATTACCACTCATACAACCCCATAGCACCAGAGAACTGCCCCATGTTTTACACTAGCTGTGAGATTTCATCATCTAGCTCAGTATTCTTCTGCCACCCTGTCACTCGTCCTTTTGATTTGAAAAGACAAAATTGACTCTCATCAGTGAAAACAATGTTATTCCAAAATTCATAGGTGTCTTTTCCATGTTTCTTAGCATAGGTAAGCCTCTTCCTTCGTTCATCTTATTGAAGTAAATTTCTGGGAACACTTCTCCCATTATAACCGTTGTGGTAAAGGGTATTTGTGATAGTTTGTGAATAACTTTTATTTGCATTTCTGTTGCAACTTCCGCTGCTCTCTTTGGAGCACAAAGTTTTGGGTTTCTTGGTACTTTTGTATTATTCTATAAGATAGTTTCGATGGGTGGCCACACTTTATGGACCTCAGCCTCATTTGAGTATCATTTGACCCTCATTTGACCCATTTCATTCACCATCTGACGACATTACATTGGAGGACGATAACAAAAAGAAAAAGAAGTGTGGCAGCATCTTGGTACATTTTTCAATGTTTTTGTTTTCTTACACCTATAGGCAATGCTTTTATAGTAATAGGTCTTCAATGACTTTCCATTTTTAAATAAATGTGCTAGTAATCTCCTTTCTTCAGTTGTTTACTTTGATTTCTTGGACATACCTCTTGCAAGACACAATCTGTACAGCACTGGCTGCTGCATACTACCAAACCTGCTTTTGCATATCCTCGTGCACTTGGGGAGCAGTGCACACTGTCATACAGTACATGATTACAAACAACGCCAGTAGCTTTTTGGGGGGCAGAAAAGCTCGTGAATTTGCTTTGTATTTACCCCATTAAAACATCATGGCATATTTTTCTCTGTTGGCCATGTGTTAGAAGTACTATTGTGAATGAACATTTATAACACTAATGGAGAGAATATTTATATTCTATTGAATACACAGTTAACTTTTCATTATTAGTGCTCTCAGACCAACACTTTTTGGAGTCACTGTATATTCGGATGATGTATTACCAATTCATTCATACTCCTCTGTACTTCTTCCATTTTTACTGCCATTACCTAAAATTGCAACCTGCTTTTCATTTATAACTTCAACAGGCTTTGCATTTAGTGTTCCTGGTTGTAATAGGACAATACAATAGTTTTGTGTATTAGCTAACCTTTCCATCCATAATTTTGATAATTTTCCCCATAATTTCTTTCTTCCCACGTTCGCCTAAGTGTAAGACATACATGTTATGATACTCTCTGTTTAACCTGTTGGTATCAATTATACTAACATTCTTAGAACACTTGCTGACTTTGTTTAGTTATTCATTACATCTTCTTGCTGCACTGTTTACACAAGATGTTATCAAGTCATGCCAATGAAGAATGTTGACAATAATTACATTTGTATGAGTTAATCTGGGTAGCACTTTTTTACAGGTAGAAATAACTTTTTCACTTTCATCTTTGGAGACATTGTGTCTACCACTGAATATCACTACAAAATCATCACTATTTATCTTTTCACTTTTATGTACAGTGTCTTTTACTACTTCTACTCTTGTTCCAGGTTTCATGTTCCCATACACTTCTGTGTCGTCCAAAGTTATGTTTAAGTTCTTTGTGATATTACATCTGTGTAAATTCGTATTTTCTGCTTCATTGTAGTAACCTTCTTTGTTGTGTTAGTTAGCTTTTTAATTTCCACTTTTGAACTTTATCCATATTCTCATTTAGGACTGAGAAACGATTTTTACCTTCGATAGGCACAGTTTATTGATCCTTCACCGTCTTGCTAGCCATATAGTCACACTGTGTTCTGTTTACAGTACATGACCTCTGAAGTATCATTATCCTGATAGAATAACCAAAGCCTTGTGTGTGTACAGTCAGCCATCTTACTTATCTTGTGGGTATTAACTGATAGAGTAAGGTGTTCATTTCTTCTTCATTGCCAGGCAGAACAAAACAACACATAAATCTTGGTTGGTCTTAATTTGTAGCTCTTTATATACCAGTAATTCCTTAAAATGTTACTTTGTGAGCAGTATGAATATTGTGGTGGCTTTCCTGAGCATGTTAGGGAAAAGTGGTATTGATTTCAAAGCAGAAAAGTCGAGTGAATATCAACTTATTTTGTGTATTTTATGCTCGGAATTAAATGTCATTCTTCTCCTTGTTCACAGTGTTTTGAGGCCAGATTTTTTAACACTTGAGATTGTCACATATACCCAGTCATTATCCTTCTCTACAATCCTGGCCCTAATGACCTAGTTGTTGATGGGCCCTTAAATATTACACATTCTAAAAATTACTGATAGCGATTTACTCTAACAGAAATGCCTAAGAAGGATAATTCAAAAGTGACATTCAGATGTATTCCATACTTTGTGTTTAACTTCAGGATCTTTGAAGAATTGACACAAAGATTTTGATCAAAATCATGCACCTGTTACTGGCATGAACATTACTTACTTTTGCTATCTTAACTATTTTTTGACAGGTTTGATTTCAATATTTTATGTTATGTAAGTTTTCATGGCTAATAATTTGGTTTATATTTGCATGACTGTCTGGCTGCCCACCTGTTCAAGATCAATATCTTTAATTCTCCAAGATGCATATTATGCAACAACCCACAGACAGTAATGCTTAGGGACCTCGTGCTCCAATGTGTCGCCAACTCAAAAATTAACGACAGTTTTCCAATTCAACTATATAAATATTATTGGAAAGTCTAGAAAAATGGAGAAAATCCAGTTTGAATAGCATTAGCAACCACATATTTTACTTGGTCTGTAAAATCTATGAGCACCCTTCAATTTGAGTAAACAATGTAAATCATAAAATTGACAACTTGTTAAGTACATTGTGGTCATATTAATTATCTCTGAGGTTTTCTGTTGATTCAAAATTTATCCACTCTATAAACTTTACAAGTGCTGTTGTATGTTTGTGTCATACCATAGATATATAATTTCATTGCAACATGAAAAACCTTCAGTCCAAAGGATTGCCTGCTGACTTGTTGAGACACCATGTGATAAATATTATTTTCTCGTCAAATGTAATCATATAGTTGTTGATTTCAAGGCTACTTTGAGTAGTTGTAAATCTTAGTGCTTGTAACAAACATTGCTTGTGTGGCCACATACATAAGTCTGTTATCACTATTAATATTTTTCATTTGTGTTTATGTCGTGGTATGTGGATTATTTAAACTTAATATTAGTTGTAATAAATAGCGTAATTGCATTGCATAAGAATTTACATCTGTAGTTGTTACTTATTGTTGACCATGTGCCTATTGTTAGTAAACACATGTTTTCAGATGTAGTCCTCTAATTTTTGTACTTACGTACAGCAGTAAATCTTCCAACATTTCAGATTATATGCACAAGGAGTTTCCAGTGCTGTCAGTGGTAATTCACTACCGCTTTCTGCTGAAGTCTCAGGAAGAGGAACTAACTCCTATCCTGGGAAGGATAATTTGATTCATGAAGTTAAGAAACCATACAAATGTAAAACTTGTGATAAGAGCTTTACTCGATTGGCATATTTCAAAACACATTGTTTGATTCATGAGGGTAAGAAGCCACATCAATGTAAAACTTGTGATAAGAGCTTTACTCAGTTTGGAGATTTGAAAAGGCATTTTTTAATTCATGAAGGCAAGAAGCCACACCAATGTAAAACTTGCGATAAGAGCTTTACTCACTTGTCAGCTTTGAAAAGGCATTCTTTAATTCATGAAGGTAAGAAGCCACACCAATGTAAAACTTGCGATAAGAGTTTCACTCAGTTGGGAACTTTGAAAAAACATTCTTTGATTCATGAAGGTAAGAAGCCACACCAATGTAAAACTTGCGATAAGAGATTCACTCATTTGGGAAATTTGAAAATACATTCTTTGGTTCATGAAGGTAAGATGCCACACCAATGTAAAACTTGTGATAAGAGGTTTACTCACTTCTCAGCTTTGAAAAGCCATTATTTGATTCATGAAGGTAAGAAGCCACACCAATGTAAAACTTGTGATAAGAGGTTTACTCACTTGTCAGCTTTGAAAAGACATTATTTGATTCATGAAGGTAAGAAGCCACATCAATGTCAAACTTGCGATAAGAGCTTTACTCAGCCGGGAAGTTTGAAAACACATTATTTTATTCATGAAAGTAAGAAGCCACATCAATGTAAAACATGTGATAAGAGCTTTACTCAGTTAAGGGATTTGAAAATACATTCTTTATTTCACGAAGGTAAGAAGCCACACCAATGTAAAACTTGTAATAAGAGCTTTACTCAGTTGTCAAATTTGAAAAGACACTCTTTGATTCATGAAGGTAAGAAGCCACATCAATGTAAAACATGTGATAAGAGCTTTACTGGGTTAGGGGATTTGAAAACACATTCTTTATTTCACGAAGGTAAGAAGCCACACCAATGTAAAACTTGCAATAAGAGCTTTACTCGGTTATCAAACTTGAAAAAACATTATTTCTTGCATGAAGGTAAGAAACCACACAAGTGAGAGCTTTAGTGCCTTGCCAAATTTGAAAAGACATTAAATTCATGAGAGTAACAAGTAGTTTTGCATGAAACGCACTACTTTACTGGAACTAATAAAGCATTTCTAGTTTCACCCTGACAAGGTGCTGCTTGTGGCTTTTTGTTAAAGTATTGTTCATCTATGGTGTGGGATTAGCATGCCTGCCCCTCATTCAAGAGGTCCTGTGTTTGAATCTTGATTATGGTACATTATATGGATTAGGTTTCTCTGAGGGTTCTCCTTTCCCTAAAAAGACAATGTTGGGTAACTGTAAGCTCTATGGCCCCTGAGCTTATCTAAGCATAATTTCATCCATTGCATTCCTTGATATCATGTGGATAAATGTCATACATATTTATTCTTCTCTGTTAGGATTTATGTATTGATTCATCAAAAATAGCAATTGTTCCATAGGTTTTAAAAGATAAGCATCTTTAAATGACCAAACCACAAATGGTACTTGTTTGCTCCATGTGAGCATTTTTGATAATTAGTTTTATAAATAATTTTTAGTGAATACTCTTTTCTTTTCCTTCCAGAAACAGTCACCCTTTGTAATGTCACTGCCACAATGGTATCAGCTGGGGTAAAATTCTTAATTTCCTGGGAAATTCTAATAGCTTTCGAAATGGAAGAAAAAACTAGTTATGGTCTCTAGATATAAAACTATAGTGAAATGTGGTTTTCCCACTGATTTGAGAAATCGGAAAGCACTTATTTCTGTGCACATTTTGTATAGAGGAGTAAATATCTTCAATTTTAATTGACATATTTTCTGAAAGTGCCCAACAGTATAATGACCTTGTCTGACTTCCTAGTATTTTCTGTACTTAGTTTTCACTCTCATTTATATATCAGGTTGAATTTGCACTCTAGCTTGCTTATTTCGATGAACTTCAGAAGAAAACCGTTAACTAAATAAAAACTTAAGTCATTTCCGAGATACAAGAGATATAGCGATACATATAAGTATTTCATAAGCACCATCATTTCGGCCGTGAAATGTCTACTGATGCACGCAGGTCTCCCCCAGAGATATCCACGTAGTTTGAGGTTTCCGTCGAGCATTTATTCCTCTATGGAGTTTAGTTCTTTGGTGTTGCGGTCGACTCAATTTTCCAGGGCGTTAACACGTTGGCCAAGGTCCTTCATCTTTGCGTTGAGTTCTTCCATGATTTCCTTAATCCGGCCAGTCACTCGTTAATATTCTCCGATAGCTCATCTTCATATCAGACATAACCGTTTTCATCTCTTCCATTTCGGGGTTTACATTTTTACTTTCTCTACTGGTAAGTAGAGGAAGTATTGTATTATAGCCCCCCTAACTACCCTTTAAACGGAAAATTTTTGAAAATTCTGATTTTCTTGAAAATGGTTCTAACGATTTTGATTCAAGTGCCATATGATTGATATATTTTTATGTCAAATGAAATGCATATTTTGAATTTTCTGGCTATAGCATATGTAGTCCTGGTTAGCCTGGATGAGTTTTGAATAACTCGTAAACCGTAAGAGATCTTGCTAAAACTACACAATTTATGTCTCAATACATTTTTTTGTAGAGTGAACCATTTTGGAGACGCTCCTTGTTTTGTGTGTCAGTATCGGAAAACTTAGAACTTTCATGCAATGGAACATCATTGTCCATTTTTATGTTAGGTGTGCAAAGAAAACGGAATCTCAAAGCTTTAAAAGATTTGACTATCGCTCAAAGCCTACTGTATTCTAATATTCCCCTTGCACGTGCAATAAGCAATAAGGTAATTTGTACAAATCTTTGTCTTAACATGAAGAAGATATGGGAATAAGAGTTTGTAAGAATGGTTAGTACAAGAGTAGAGAAAGTCATGTGAGTGAAACACATCAGATTTTTCAATTTGGCTCCCATTTCTGTTTACGTGTTTTCCATTTTTGTTTCCTAATTTTCCATTCCGTGATTTACATTTCTCAATTTAGCTTTTATATTTGTTTTTATCTGCCGCATTTCGAAATTCATTTCATTTTCCATTATGTGCATTTTGGCTACATTTGTTTCATTAACTGAACCATATTGCGGTTTTCTTAAAATATCGGAATGGCACTAAGCAAAAGCAATGTTGAACAATAACAAATACTACAAGAACAAAAGCTAGTTGATAAGGCCGTGTGAATGTAATACGCATTTCTGTTTCAATCATATAGAAAATTGTATGAATTGTTCGTCGATGAGTGAGTAGTGAAAGAAATGTGATTGTATTTATTAAAAGAAGAATGAGTAGAAAACCTGTGTGAATGTTAACGTTGTATTTATATTTCAAATGTATGGATTGTTTATAGAAGAGAGTATGTGTTACTTAAAAGAAAAGGAAGTAGAGAAAACCATGTGATCGTGATACGTTGCGTGGTAAAATTTATTGCATAAAAGCCTTCGGCATGAAAAATCACTTGGATGTGCCAATTTTCATGGCGATTGATCAACAGGTTTTGGAGTTTACTCACTCTTCATTGTACAATATGTATAGGCGTTGGTATGTATGAAGTTAATAAACGATAGAGAATAACGTGTGAATTGTTACGTAAAACAAAAGTGAGTGGAGAAAATGGTATGAATGTAATACGCTGTATTTCTATTTCAAACATATAGGAAAGTGTATGAATTATATGCTGCAGGGCGAGTAGCGAAAGAAAAGTGATTGTGCCTCGTAAAGGAAGAATTAGTAGAAGAAATCGTGCATTTGTATTCCAATCATAGAAAATTGTATGAATTGTATGTTGAGGGGCAAACAGAGGATATATGAATGTGCTACGTAAAACAAAAGCGAGTAGAAAACAATTTGAAAGTAATATATTGTATAGTAAAATGGTTATTATAAAAACGTTCCCCATGAAAAATACACATGTATGCCTTATTTCGCGGTGACCGGTTAAGTGGTTTTCAGGATTAACAGCTACATATATACAAACATTCAATTTGTATATGTAGATATGAATTGTTTGTAGGAGAGTTAGTAGGGAAAGAGATATAAATATGTTATCAAAAAGTTAGTAGAGAAAACACTGTGAATGTAATGCGTAACATTTCTACTTCGAACTTGAAGAAAATTGTATGACTTATTCCTAGAAGTGAGTAGAGAAACAGATATGAATGTGTTATCCAAAAGTAAGAAGAGAAATCTGTGAATGTAATGCATAGCATTTCTATTTGAAACATAAACAAAATTGTGCGACTTATTTGTAAGAGAGTGAGTAGAGAGAGGTGTGAATGTATTACCTAAAACTGAGTAGAGAAAACAGTATGAATGCAGTATATAGCATTTATATTTCTAACATACAGAAAATTGTATGACTTATAGGTAGAAGAGTGAGTAGAGAAAGAGATATGAGTGTTGTACCTAAAACTGAGTGGAGAAAACAGTGTGAGTGTAATATCATTTCTATTTCAAACATACAGAACATGATAATTATGACTTATTTTAAAAGCGGGGACAAAAAATGTTTTTCTTTAGTGTGTGTAAAATCGCGTGTTTTATGGAAAGTTGTTTATAGAAGAGTGAGTAGAGAAAGAGATGTGAATATGTTACCTGAATTTCAGTAGGGAAAGCAGTGTGAATGCAATTTATATTTGAGACATACAGAAAATTTTATAATTTGCAGAAGAGGTAATAAAAACGCTTTTTGTATAAAATCACGTTTTTCAGGCAAAACACCAACCTTAAGAAGCAAAACCTTAGCTGAACACAAAATTTCATCAAAATCTATAGAACCATTTCCAAGAGACACACAATGTATACAAGAATTGCTCTCCATAAGAGGGAATAAAAATGTTGTTTCTTGAGTAAAATCACGTTTTTTTTTTTTTTTTTTTTTTTTCAGGAAAGCCGTACATATTTTAGTAAACTTAAAAAGCAAAATCTTATCTGAATACAAAATTTTAGCCAATCTTTAGAGGCGTTTCTGGGTTAACGGGTATATATGTACAAGAATTGCTCTGTAGAAGCGGGACTAGCAAATGTTATTTTTTTTATGTAAAATCGCATTTTTTCAGGAATGACACCTATGTAGATGAACTTAAAAAGCAAAAACTTATCTGAATACAAAATTTGGTACAAATCGTTAGAGTCGTTTCCAAGATGCTCGGAACACACACACACACACACACACACACACACACACACACACACACACACACACAATTGCTTATTGCTTCGCTCGGCTTTTCGTTCTCTTTTTCTTTAAATCCTGTTTTTCTTTGGGAGAAGATACATATTTAGATAAACTTGAGCAAAATATTAACTTTTTATAAATTTTCATCCTAATTGTTGGAGCCGTTTCCGTGCCGAGACCTTTAATATCCTGGCTTGTTTGTTGAAATTGGCCCATTAACAGAGAAATTATGTCCAAAATAAGGTTTAGAGTAATTGTGACTGTTACGCGTAAAATCGCGGTTTTACTTTGTCTACTTGTAAGTAGAGGAACCACTGTATCCCACCCAAAAATTCGGTGTCGACATCTCACCAGAAATATGTTTTGAGACCCCTGAATCCAAAAAGGCCATTTTTAGAAAAAGGTCCTTGTGTGTCAGTCTGTGGACAGCATAACTCAAAAACGAAACGTCGGTTAAAAACCAAAGTTGGTATTTAAATGTAATGTCTTTCAAGGATGCGCCACGAAGGTATTGAAGAAAATGGCCCCACCCTAAATTACACTTTGCATGGAAAAATAAGATTTTCTTGGAAATGGCTCTAATGATTTTGATTCAAATGTCGTATGTTCAAGATATCTGTATGACAGATGAAATGCATGTGTTGAATTTTCTGGCTATAGCCTATATAGTCCGGTTTACTCTGGATGAATTTTTAATAACTCGTAAACCATAACAAATGGACAAAATCTTAATCTATAAAAAATGTACATCTCGCTAAAACGCACAATTTATGCTCAAATAAATGTTTGTACAATCAACCATTCCGGAGATATTCCTTGTTATTTGTGTCCGTTTTGGAAAACTTAAACCTTTGGTAAAATGGAACATCGTTGTTCATTGTTTATTGTTAAGTGTGCAAAGAGAAGTGGATATCAAAGTTTTAAAAGATTTGACTATTGCACAAAGCCTATTGTATTATAATATTCCCCTTGCACGTGCAATCCCCTCCGAAGGAGTGTCGCCTTGCCTCAATGCCCGATCCAGGCGGCCTACTAAGTGTGTCTGTGACCACTGGTAGGCAAGAGGTGAGGGGAAACATTCCAAACGGGTAGATAGGGCTCGTTAGTCTTGGTCGACGACCACTCCGAAGGAGTGTCGCCTTGTCGTGGCGGAGGGGCTCAGTACCTGTGCCAGACGGCCTACTAAGTGTCATTTTGATTACTGGTAGGCAAGAGGTGAGGGGAAGCAAAGAACATTCCAAACGGGTAGATGGGGCTCGTTAGTCTTGGTTGAGGACTCCGAAATCAAATTCCCCAGGGGCTTCTACTATGGTAGGTACGGGTTTGGCGTACCCGGGGCCCCAAGCCATACTCTCATTGGGTTCCTCCAAGAGGTGAGAGGGCACATGCCAAACGCCCAATCAACTTTGGTCCACTTTTGTGTTTGACCTCCCACCTGTTACCTCCCTGTACACAGTCTGAGGGATAACCTACGCGCGGGTCGTCGGAGGATGGGGTGACGCAAGGGGTGACTGGGTAATCGCGTAAGTCCCAGCCCCTGGTTATCATGTGGGATCTGTGTGCGTATCCGCTGATAAAGGTCAGTCCCGGGGAGGGGCCATTGCATGAGCTGATGCACTCCTGAAGGCGATTGGGTCCCTCTGTCTATACATTGGGAGGTGAGACCCTAGGGTGAGCAAGGTCCAGGCCAGGACTCTCACCTAAGCCGGGCTGGCGCCCAGGAAGTGAGCATGCCATCGGAGACATTTGCAATGGTGGAGGATATCATCGCCATGGGACATCCCAAACAAAATATAAAAAAACCAGAAAACGATTGGAAAGGAAGTAGCAGAGTTGAGTGGTCCTCGCTACTTAATATTTACTAGAACTGAGGAAGGAAGGAAATTTACATCGGTGAACCCATTTGTTATTCAAAAGGGTCTTGATAAAATAGCTGGCCCAGTGAAGAACTGCACAAGATCTCGCAACGGCACGCTCCTGGTTGAAGCTAATTCAGCATCCCAGGCGGCTACTTTACTTAAGGCGAATATGTTAGCTAGCTATCCGGTACGCGTAGAACTGCATAGGACTTTGAACTCCTCCCGTGGAGTTGTGAACACCCGGGCATTGGACGGCATGTCCAATGAGGAGATTCAGGAGAACCTCGAAGATCAAGGTGTAACAGCAGTATACCGGGTTCAGAGAAAAGATGGAGGCGAATATCTACCTACCCGTACCCTTTTCCTTACCTTTAATCGGGTAGATCTCCCACAAAGGATAAAGGCTGGGTACGAGGCCATTGAAGTAAGACCATATATTCCGAACCCGATTAGATGTTACAAATGCCAACGCTTTGGTCATACAAGTGACACATGCAGTGGTAGAGCTACCTGCGTGAACTGTGGAGGCATCGCCCATGACGACTGTACATCACCTCGCAGTTGTATTAACTGCAGGGGAGAACATCCAGCGAACTCCCGAGAATGTCCCCGTTATGTGGAGGAAAGAGCTATCCAGGAGATCCGGGTTAGAGAGAAGGTGTCCTTCTCAGAAGCCCGAAAGCTCTTACGTTTGCGACAGCCCACTATCCCGAATTCCGGTACCTATAGCTCGCTTGTAGCTAAACCAGTACCGTGTCGGGAAATCGCAACTCAAACTAGCGATGAACGCGGGGTAACAATTTCAGATAAGATTCTCGTACCTAGGTCACCTCCAAAGCCTCAGACATCACCAAAGTCCGCCAGAGCATCTACAAGCACTGCAGTTCAATCCAGCAGACCAGGAAGGTCGCCAACAAGGAAGCCGAGCTCTAAAAGTAGACCGATTGTATACGATGTGTCACCGATGAAATTTAAGACCCAGTATCAAAGACCTGATTTCCTCAAAGAAAATAAGATATCTCCCAAGGCACCAAAGGGAAAGAAAAGCCCAAAGACATCTCCCAGGAGATCCTCTTCGGAGGAATCCTTTGGGATGGCTACAGACCGGCGAATGTCATCTTCGCCGGTCTCCGTGTCCAATCGGTTCGAGTCTCTCGAACCAAAATTCAGTATCGGAACACGGACGTCCTCGGCAGAGGACATGGAGTTGGAATCTGCCCACACTGGGAGACCCCCAGTAGAAGAGTGAGTGAGTGGTGTTTAAGGGCCCGTCGACAGCTAGGTCATTTGGGCCCCAAGTCAATTTTAAAGGATAAAACACTCGCTAACTTCTGGTTAAGAACTAAGCTAAAATACAAAACTAAAAAATGCTAAAACGGTTAAAATACTAAAAAGGTTAATGGTAAAACCGTTAAAACACCAAAAAGATTAAAACGCTAAAAAGGTTTAAAATACTAAACAGTAAAACAAAACAAACCTAATTGCGGATTTTTAAATCTTACTCAAAAGTCTAATACTAAAAGCACAAGTTATACTTGTTTGGCGAATCCAATTTCAGCAACGAACCGCAGCACCGTATCTACGGAGACTGGGTCGTCGCCTAGGATGGACCGCAGACTAAAACCCAGGCCAAGCGACTGGCGCACCGGGGCGTATCTCGGACAATCAATTAAAACGTGCGACACGGAGAGTTGGACGTCGCACGTGTGACAGACAGGGGCCGGGTCACCACACAGATGGTGGCCATGTGTGACGCGTGTGTGACCTATGCGTAACCGCGTTAAAATGACCTCTGCCCGACGGGAATCCCTGCAAGAAGTCCGCCAGGGTTTTACTGAGTCCTTAATTGTCCGTAGTTGGGTGCCAGTCAGCTCTTCCCAAGATTTCTGCCAATAGGAATAAAGATGGCAGCGGAAGTATCGCTGCACATCTCTAAAAGGAAGAGCATGTGTGGAAAACACCGGCAAACGACATGCAGCCTTAGCAGCCACATCTGCCTCCTCGTTGCCGGGAATACCCACATGGCCTGGGATCCATGTAAAAATAAACTGGTATCCGCGAGTGACTAACTGTGAAACGAGTGTCTGGATTTTAATTATCAATGCTGATGTGCCGAGAAACTGTTGCAACGCCTGAACAGCGCTCATAGAGTCGCAGCATATAATGAAGCTGTCAGGAACCGAACTAGAAACAAAGAGTAAGAAATAAAAAATGGCAAACAGCTCGGCAGTAAAAACGGAAGTGCTGTCTGGAAGTCTGTACGTATGAGTCTCACCGTTGTACATGAAACTACATCCTGTACCACCCCCCACCTGGGACCCGTCGGTAAAAACCGGGGTGAAAGTCCGGTAACGTCCCAGGAGCTCGGTGAATAGTTGGCGAAACACCGAGTTAGGGGTAGCCACCTTCGCATAGCCCGAAAGCTCCAGGTCAAACCGCGCGCGCTGGAGTTGCCAAGGAGGGTAGCGGCCTATAGACGATCGCGCTACATGGGGCATGCGAAGATCATGTGCAGTGAGCAGTTCACGGAATCGTATTCCACTTGGACGTGAGATAGTGGTATTACGTATATAACGGTGGGCGAGGTCGGGACGTAAGACGCATTGGAACGAGGGATGACCGGGGTGAGCGGCCAACCGTGCCACGTAGGAACTGAGTAAAAGCGAGCGTCGGACAGACAGTGGAGGTTCGCCAGAATCAGCATACAGACACGCAATTCGACTAGTTCGGAAAGCCCCAGTGGCCAGACGGATACCAGTGTGATGGACAGTGTCTAAAAGGCGGAGTTTAGAGGTGGACGCCGCGCCATATATAAAACAGCCGTAGTCTAGTTTGGACCGGACCAATGAGCGGTACAACCTCAACATTACCGTGCGATCGCCGCCCCATGATGCCCCAGATAAAACCCGGAGTATCCGAAGCGAACGATCGCAGGAAACACGAAGATGTCGAATATGGTGCTCCCATGTAAGTTTGTTGTCGAGGTGTAGGCCCAAGAACTTCAGGTGCGGAACAAACGGTAGACGTGTGCCACGCAAATAAAGATCAGGCGGAGGGTGTACGCCACGAAGCCGATGGAAGTGGACACACTGTGTTTTGGTAGCGGAAAACTTGAAGCCCGTACGAAACGCCCACACGGCAATGGATGTTATGATCAGCTGCAGTTGACGTTCAATATGCTCAAGATTATACGAGCGATAATATACAGCAAAATCGTCAACATACAGGGACATCGGGATTCCACTACGAACAGCACTAGTGATGCTGTTAATCGCAACGGCGAAAAGCGTGACACTCAGGATCGATCCCTGGGGTACACCATTCTCCTGGATCTTCTCCTCGGAAAGCGTGTTGCCAATGCGGACACGAAAACGGCGAATTAATAAAAAGTTAAAAAGAAAAACGGCTAAGTGACCGCGCAAACCATAACCTTGCAGAGTACGAAGGATGCCATAACGCCATGTAGTGTCGTAAGCCTTCTCCAGATCAAAGAAAACACCCACGACATGCTGCTTCATCAGAAAGGCATTTTGGATGTAACTTTCCAGGCGTGTGAGATTGTCTACACTGGAGCGATTGCGGCGAAAGCCGCACTGAGCATTGTTCAGCAGGTTATTCTTCTCTAGCCACCACACTAAACGAGTGTTAATCATACGTTCTAAGGTCTTACAGATAACACTCGTTAAGCAAATAGGGCGGTAGCTAGAGGGAAGTGTCCGGTCTTTTCCGGGCCGAGGGATGGGGATGACAACACCCTCGCGCCAGGAAGACGGGAAAACCTGCTCACTCCAGATGTGGTTATAAACGCTCAGAAGTAAGGACAAAGCCGCAGATGGAAGATGAAGCAACATTTGTCGGTGGATATCATCAGGACCAGGAGAAGAGTCGTGGGCGAGAGATAAAGAATGCTCCAGCTCTGCAACGGTAAAAGGTACGTTATACGCTTCACTGCTGTCACTGTTAAAATCTAGGACTATCCGCTCCGCAGATTCCTTGATGGGTATAAATCCTCTATCGTAGCTAATCGTCTGGCTGGTAGCAGCAAAACAATCGGCAAGGGCATCAGCCATACCCTTCTCGCTGGTGTAATGCGAGCCGTTGACGGCAAGACCGGGGATGACCATCCGGCGACACTTGCCGTACATACGCCGAACAGCAACCCAAACCTGTTGAGCTGAAGTACGACGGGAAAGGGAAGAGGTGTAGGTTTCCCAAGATCGACGTTTTGCGCTGCGCAGTACATATCGTGCTCTAGCGCGGGAGCGTTTAAAAGCGATAAAATGTTCTTCTGTTGGGTGTACAGTAAACACACGCAGAGCACGTTTGCGAGCTTTAATAGCCACACGGCATTCCTCGGACCACCAGGGCACAGGAACGTGTCATGGGGTGGATGAACCTCGAGGAATGCTGGAATCCGCTGCAAGCAAGATAGTGCAGGTAAAATATTGCACCATTTCATCGATGGTGTCAAAACCATTGTCATAAAGGTGAATGAGGGAACGAAATTTCCCCCAATCAGCCTTGGAAATAATCCAGTGAGGATGTCGCGTTGCCGCAGGATGGTGGCACGACAGGTGAATGTTAATTGGGTAGTGATCACTGCCAAATAAGCCGGAAAGCACCGACCAATCAAGTAAAGGTACCAACGAAGGACTACAAAAAGAAACGTCTAGTGCGGAGTGTGTACCATAGGCAGATGATAGAAAGGTAGGGGCACCAGTATTTAACAAAAGTAAACCGGACATATCGCAAACGTCTACTACAAGGCACCCGCGGGCATCGTCAGTGTCGGAGCCCCAAAGGGTATTCTTGGCATTGAGATCGCCTAGAAAGAGGAATGGTGGCGGTATCTGGGCCAAAAGAGCTCGAAGATCAGTTTGTTGTACGACACTGACAGGTGGCAGATAGACATTGCAAATAGACAGGCTCAGGCCCTGCAGCTGTACACGCACCGCTACAGCTTGGAACGGTGTGTTAAGCGGGATGCTAGTGGCAGAGATGTTATGTGTCACCAGAGTAGCAACACCACCGCTTGCGCGTCCGCCAGCTGCAGAGTCATGTCTAAATGCCGAAAAACCACGGAGGTGTAGTGTGTGATGAGGATTCAAATGGGTTTCCTGTAGACAGACGATTGATGGAGAATGTTGAAAAACTAAATGCTGTATGTCCGGAGTACGTGCACGGAACCCATTGACATTCCACTGGATTATTTCCATATTAAAAAGAGATTAGTGGCCTGTCTTTATCTTTTTCTTTTTCTTCATTTTTACTCTGGCGCACTTAGGACCATATACTCGACGTTCGTCGTTCTCAGGCGACTCCCCTGATGTGCGGGAGTCTGAAGTTCCCCTTTGGCTCACGGAGCGAGAGCGGGACTTCATTGAAGAGGTGAGACTACTAGCTCGAACAGTATGCCTGGAACGAGGGCGGTCATCAGGAGTTGTGGCACTCGTGGACGGTTTGGGATCTGTGGTCTGCACTGCGATTGAAGTCACTGTTGGTGTAGTAGGACGTTGCGCAGGGGGATTCGTCGACCAGTCGGTTTGCGTGGAGGCATCCGAAGCGGCTACGTGCTGCAAACCGACAGTGGCTACAGGAGGCCGGCGTGCAGCTGCTGCATAGCCTATGGTGTTAGCAGGCTTCAGCTGCTCAAAGCGCCGCCGCGCTTCTAGAAAAGTTAGGCGTTCCTTAACGCGTAGCTCCTGTATGCTCTTTTCATCGCAAAACTGCGGACACTGACGAGAGCTTGATGGATGTTTCCCTCCACAGTTCACGCAGCAGGGGTCCCGAGTACAGGCGGTGTCCTCATGTGCTGCCAAACCGCAACGCTCACATATCGCAGGATGCGTGCACGAGCCCCTAGTATGCCCGAACCTCTGGCACTGAAAACAGCGCATGGGATTCGGGACATACGGACGTACTGCAGCGCGCTCATACCCACAGAAGATGTATTCGGGTAAAGTAGTTCCCTTGAAGGTTAGGAACACCGTTTTTAAGGGAATCTCTTTTCCATCCTGCTTTCGGGATAGGCGGTACGCTTGAATGACCCTTTGGTCTGAGAGGCAGGTGACAATGTCATCCGTTGACAGATCATCCAGGCTGGAGGTGGTAACAACTCCCCTACACGAGTTCAATGATTTGTGTGGGGCTACCCGGACCGGGTAGGAGCCCAACAAACTCGCTTTTAACAACTTTAGGGACTGTTCAGCATTGCACGTCTCAAGCAAAAGCGTACCGTCTCTCAGTCGCGTTGCGTTTTTTACTGAGCCACAGATCCTATCCACTTCACGCTTAATATAGAACGGGCTTAGGTTCTTCATCGTTTTTCCTTCACATGCCAAGGTCATCACCAGAAAAACATCAGTAAAGGGGGTTTTGCGCGGATGCATGATTGATTTGGACCCCCTTCCGGAACCGTCGGCGTCAGCCTGCCATCCGGGGGTCAAGGGATAAAAGACACCAAAATCTCCTCGGTCTGTGCCGCCATGGAGACCCCTCCATGACTGACCTCAAGGCGTACTTCAGAGGAGCTACCCTCCGATCTCCACTGCTTGTCCGCATGGGTAAACCGTTCACCACGTGACACCCCGGTTTTATGCCCCCACCACAGGAATAACCACCTGTGGCTCCCCGCTTTAGCACACGCTGCCTCAACGGAGTCAGCGTGGATTCAGGGGACTTCGAGTTGATTACACCGGGGTTCCGTCAGCGGTAACACGTCCGGCCGGTGATACTAACCCGACGGCACGCGGCCGTCGGGAGATTAACACCGGCCGTGCCCTCAAGGAGCTACGTGGGTGTACATGACGTGTGGACGGGCTCCGCACCTAAGGCTACACATGGGGGCAGTGTGAAGGGTCCGCACAACCTTCGCGCCTGAGACCTCCGAAGAGCACACAAGTCGGGGGCCGCGCAGAAAACCGTGGGACAGGACCACGGAGATAGGAAAGATCCCTGCTGGTGAGACAGGAGTTATAAATCAAGGAACTTAACAAACTAATAAACAGAATAAGCCTAGAAGAGGAAGAGGGTGATATAAAAGGCAACATAAAAGCTGCACGTGGCACAGTTAATGACTATGAAGGGGTGGAATGATGGTGAGCAGCTCGGGGCCCCGGGTACGCCAAACCCGGACCTACCGTGGTAGGTTCCCCTGGGGGAGTTTGATTTCGGAGTCCTCCTCTCCTGGATGAGTCGTCGACCAAGACTAACGGGCCCCATCTACCCGTTGGAATGTTCTTAGCTTCCCCTCACCTCCTGCCTACCAGTGGTCACAACGACACACATAGCAGGCCGTCTGGTTCGGGTACTGAGCCCCTCCGCCACGGCAAGGCGACACTCCTTCGGAGGGGCCCAGTAGAAGAGAGGCGCGAAAAACCGCCAGGCAAGAATGCCAGCCCCAGAGAAAAAAAAAAGGGCTAAGTTAGTTCGACAACCGCCTACTCCAAAGTAATGAAGAGTTACCTTGGAATTACCTATCCCATACACAATGCAATATGGCTATCCTACAATGGAACGTACGTGGAATTCGGACTCAAAGGCCACAACTTGAGCTTTTGCTCAAAGAAAATGAACCTCTGGTCGCATGTTTGCAAGAGACTAAGCTACGTCCTTATGACGCTTTCCATCTAAGGCGATACACCCCAATACGGTGTGATGTTGCACCAGAAGAGGGTGTACCGGCACATGGCGGCGCTATGATGCTTGTTAGAGATGACGTGTATATGCAAACTCTACCATTGCACTCTGATATACAATCAGTTGCTGTATGGATTAAACTGCCAAACATATATTTCACCATCTGTAATCTTTATTTGCCACCGTCCCATGACTTCTCGCACATTGATTTAAAAGATCTAGTTTCCCAGTTGCCAACACCGTTCCTGTTGGTGGGAGACTTCAATGCGCACCATCCACTTTGGGGTTCAAGTCGCGCTTGTGCGAGAGGTACACTCATTTCCGATTTCTTGGCGAGTCACAACCTAGCTCTCCTCAACACTGGAGAGCCTACATTCATTTCTGACTCTCATAACAGCTTCTCACACCTTGACCTTGCAGTTTGTTCACCTCAGTTGGCAGTCTCCTTACAATGGAATGTCATCTCTGATTTACACTCTAGTGACCACTTCCCATGTCTTATTAGTCTCTTGACGCAACATACATATTCCACACGTATGCCCAGATGGCGTTTGGACCATGCCAACTGGAACCTTTACACCCAGTTGCCTGTCTTTATGTACAACGAGCACGACTCAGTGAATAATTTGGCGCAGCATCTCACGGAGACGATTCTCTCTGCTGCTGAACAATCGATTCCGCGGTCGACTACACACCCCCGTCGATTTCCCGTCCCCTGGTGGACGGAAGAATGTCAGAATGCCATTCGTGCTCGAAGGCGTGCACTTAAAGTTTTCCAACGTCACCCTACCTTGGAAAACCTAATCGAATACAAGAAAATGCGCGCCAGGTCCAGACAAGTCATTGAGGATAGCAAAAAGTCATCATGGAGCAAATTTGTAGCTTCATTTAACCGACACACACCTTCCTCGGTTGTGTGGGATAGATTAAGGTGTGTTGCAGCTAAAACGACCCAAATACCAATAGCGGGACTAAAAACAGCCACAGGAGCTGTTGTTGATTCATTTGAAGTGGCCAATACCTTTGGCAGTGCTTTCGCACAAGTGTCTAGCTCGGAAAACTACTCCCCTGAGTTCCTTCCAATTAAAACTCAGGTGGAATCTCAAGACTTCTCGTTTCGTTTTAGAAACGTAGAAGATTACAATCGCCTTTTCACCATGGTGGAGCTGGAGCATTCCCTGAAATCTTCGCAATGTTCAGCACCGGGACTGGACGGTATTCATGTACAAATGTTACAACAGCTCTCTCCTGAAGGTAAGGCATTCCTGCTCGAGGTCTATAATCGTGTTTGGGTTGACAGAATACTCCCAGAAAATTGGCGGGAGGCCACCGTTATTCCAATCTTGAAGACTGGGAAGGACTGTCATCTTCCCTCCAGCTATCGTCCTATTTTCCTCACCAGTTGCGTTTGCAAGGTGATGGAACGCATGATCAATGGACGATTGGTATGGTGGTTAGAAAGTCGTAACCTACTGACTAACATCCAGTGTGGTTTTCGACGACGCCGTTCAACTGTTGACCATCTTGTGTCAATATCGACACAGATAATGGACGGCTTTATGAAGAACTGTCAAACCGTTGGCATATTTTTCGATCTCGAGAAGCCTTACGATACGTGCTGGTGAGCAAGGATTCTTCGTTCCCTGTATGCCTGGAACATACGTGGACGCCTACCACTTTTCATTCAGGAGTTTATGAAGGACCGGTTTTTCCGAGTAAGGGTCGGCTTGGTTTTTTCTAATTCTTTTGTTCAGGAGGAGGGAGTACCTCAGGGTTCGGTGCTAAGCGTCACGCTCTTTGCAATAGCAATTAACTCCATCTGGAAATGTGTTCCACCTGGAGTCTCGTCATGCCTATTCGTAGACGACTGCGCTGTCTATTGCACTTCTCAGCGCACGGCGTTCTTACAACGGCACCTGCAGCAATGTTTGTACAACCTTAGAGAATGGAGCGTGAAAAACGGTTTCCGTTTCTCAACTGAGAAGTCAATCTGCGTTAATTTCTGGCGCCGTAGGAGACGATTACCACCTTCGCTCCGATTTTGTCTAAATGTACTTCCCTTCGCAGAAGAGACGCGCTTCCTGGGTTTGATCTCGGACAGGAAGCTTAGTTGGTCGTCGCATATTGCACAGCTAAGAGCGAGATGTGGCCGTTCCCTAAATATTATGCGAGTACTGAATGGCAAATCGTGGGGAGCGGATCGGACAATTTTGTTGCGAATATATCGCGCATTTGTCCGATCCAAGCTAGACTATGGGTGTATTGTTTATTCGTCAGCACGACCATCTGTGCTGAGAAGATTAGACGTGGTCCATAATAGGGGCATCCGCATTGCAACAGGAGCTTTTCCAACAAGCCCAGTGGTGAGCCTTTACGCCGAGTCCGCAGAACCTCCTCTGCAATATCGGCGTGAGATTCTCTTGGCAAATTATGGTTGTGCGCATAGATGTATGCCTAAGCACCCAACCTTCGCTTCTTTTTTCACCACCACGCTAAGAGAACGATATAGAAATAGCACCCTTAATCCAAAGTCTGCGGGGTTCCGTTTCCAAGAGCTCCTAGTGAACGATGGAGTGGAACTGGCTGTGATGTTCGCCAAGGGCGAGAGACTTTTCCCCTCCTTGGCTGTCTGGCACGCCCCATGTAGATCTTGGGATGACCGTACACCAGAAGTCCACGATGCCTATTTCAAGTATCCGCACGTGTTTCTTAGAATATTTGTCAGGCTACACTGACCGTCGATATATTTACACCGATGGGTCAAAGGGCTCCAACGGTGTTGGATGTGCTTATGTTGATGTAATCCAACCATATACATTCGGTTTTCCAAATAGCACCTCCATTTTTACTGCAGAGCTTTATGCAATTTATGGAGCCGGTTTGTATGTTCGCCGTCGTAAATTAGGTGACTGTCTGATTTTGAGCGATTCCCTTAGTGCACTGCAGAGCCTTTGTCAGTTGTACAACCCCCACCCTATTGTACAACGTATCCAGGATGCCCTCCATGTTTTACACGCTTTTGGCGTTGACGTGGGGTGTGCATGGATTACTGGTAACGTGTTTGCCAGGGAATGAAATGGCAGATTTAGCAGCAAAGGCGGCAACTACAGAACCCAGTATTACCATCTCACGTGTTACTTCGGAAGACTTTAGGCTTGAAGTGCGGAGAGCGGTGCTGTCGTCCTGGCACGACGAGTGGTCAGCTCTCCGTGGCAATAAGCTTAGAGAAGTGAAAGAACTTCCGATAAACTGGGTAACTTCCTGTCGCACATCTCGTCGCGAGGAGGTTAGTTTGGCTCGATTAAGAATAGGGCACTGCAATTTTTCGTATGGTTACCTATTTAAAAGGGACCCTGCGCCTGTATGTCCGCTGTGTGACAACCTTTTGTCAGTTCGCCACGTGTTGCTAGAGTGTTGCTCCCTAGCGCACCTTCGGGATTCTCTGCAGCTGCCTGCCAGACTTGCAGAGGTCCTAGCGGACGGCAAAACAGCGGTTGATAGAGTTTTTAATTTTTTAGCGAGTGCAATATCAATTTGAGGATTTAAAAAGTTTTTAATTATCTGTTTCTACTTTTGGACATATTTATCACCTTGTTTCATATCTGGCTATTGCCACTGTTTTTTACCTTTGTATATTTTTCTTGTTGCTAGTATTTTTATTTTTTGAGTGAAATTTATATCTGGCTATTGCCATGAATCTTTTAAGGGCGCTGATGACCTAGAAGTTGAGCGCTCTTAAACCAAACCAAACCAAACCAAATTGGTCGACGACTCATCTAGGAGAAGAGGACTCCGAAATCAAACTCCCCCAGGGGGATCTACTACCGTAGAGACGGGGTTGGCGTACCCGGGGCCCCGAGCCATACTCTCGATTGGGTTCCTCCAAGAGGTGAGAGGGCACATGCCAAACGCCCAGTCAACTTTGGTCCACTTTTGTGTTTGACCTCCCACCTGTTACCTCCCTGTACACAGTCTGATGGATAACCTACGCGCGGGTTGTAGAAGGATGGGGTGACGCAAGGGGTGACTGGGTAATCGCGTAGGTCCCAGCCCCTGGTTATCATGTAGGATCTGTGTGCGTATCCGCTGATAAAGGTCAGTCCCGGGGAGGGGCCATTGCATGAGCTGATGCACTCCTGAAGGCGATTGGGTCCCTCTGTCTATACATTGGGAGGTGAGACCCTAGGGTGAGCAAAGTCCAGGCCAGGACTCTCACCTAAGCCGGGGCGGTGCCCAGGAAGTGAGCATGCCATCGGAGACATTTGCAATGGTGGAGGATGACTCAAAAAAAAAAAAAAAAAAAAAAAAAAAAAAAAAAAAAAAAAACATTAAAGTTTATGTAAAGGAAGTAGCAGAGTCGAGTGATCCTCGCTACTTAGTAATATCAAGAACTGAGGGAGACAAGAAATTTTTATCGCTGAGCCCATTTACCACACAAAAGGGTTTGGATAACATTGCTGGTTCAGTAAAGTCATGCACTAGATCTCGCAATGGCACGCTCCTGGTTGAAGTACATTCAGCTACCCAGGCAGCTAAGATACTGAAAGCGAATATGCTAGCAAGTTATCCTGTTAGTATCCAGATGCACAGAGCTTTGAACTCCTCGCGCGGCGTGATAAACACCCGTGCATTGGATGATTTAAGCAATGAGGAGATTCAAGAAAACCTTACGGAACAAGGCGTTACCAATGTTTACCGGGTTCAACGCAAAGAAGGTGGTGAACTGAAGCCAACACGTACCCTGTTCCTGACCTTTGATCGGGTAGATCTCCCGCAAAGGAATAAGGCAGGGTATGAGTCCATGGAAGTTAGGCCGTTCATCCCGAACCCCCTGAGATGTTTTAAATGCCAGCGCTTTGGGCATACAAACGAGTTTTGCAAGGGAATACCTACTTGTAATAACTGTGGGGATGCATTACATGATAGTGATTGTGCTGCAGCGCCGTCATACGTAAACTGCAAGGGTGAACATGCATCCAGTTCCCGAGACTGCCCCCGTTTTGTAGAGGAAAGAGCGATCCAAGAGATACGGGCTAGAGAGAAGGTGCCCTTCTCAGAAGCCCGGAAGCTCTAGCGTCTACGCCAACCCTCTGTTCCAAGATCCGGTACCTATAGCTCAGTTACAGCTAAAACGGTAACGAAACGAGAAATCGCAACACAAACCAGCGATATAAATGGGGCAACAATATCAGAAAAGACACTCATAGCCCGTATCTCAATTCCAAAGTCTTCTACATCGGCACGCAAATCTGTGTCAACGTCTACAAAGTCCGTAAGTGCAAAGAACATCAGCGTTACATCACCAATAAAAGCATCAAGATCAACACAAGATAGAAGAAGCCCGTAAGATATGATGCATCACCGATTAAGTTCAAGAAGACCTGTACAAGAAACGACTTCCTCGAGGAAAATGGTACGTCCGATCCCAGTACATCGAAGGGATGTAGGAGTCCCCGAACATCTCCTCGAAGATCTCGAAAATCCTCTTCTTGGAGAATCTTCAGGGGTGGACTCAGACCGGCGTCTTTCATCTTCGCCGGTCCCCATTAGCAACCGGTTTGAGACACTCGAACCCAAGTTTGCTATGGGAAAACGCACGTCCTCGGCAGAGAACATGGATTTAGATCAATCTGCCCACGCTGGGAGACCTCCAGTGGAAAAGAGGCGCGAAAAAGCGTCCGAAAAGAATGTCAGCCCAAGAGAGAAGAAAAGGGCTAAGTTAGTTCGACAACCGCCTACTCCAAAGTAAGAAGAGTTACCTTGGAATTACCTATCCCATACACAATGCAATATGACTATCCTACAATGGAACATACGTGGAATTCGAAGTCAAAGACCAGAACTTGAGCTTTTGCTCAAAGAAAACCAACCTCTGGTTGCATGTTTGCAAGAGACTAAGCTGCGTCCTCATGACGCTTTCCATCTAAGGCGATACACCCCAGCATGGTGTGAGTGAGTGAGTGAGTGTGTGGGGTTTAACGCCCGCCGACAACGAGGTCATTTGGGCCCATAGTTAAACAATCTAAAACACACTCACGCAGTTAAAATGAAAATTAAATGACATGGCTAAAATTCTAAAATAACGCGGTAAAATGTGAGGTATAAAAGGTGTAAAATATCATAAAACTGCAAAAATATAAAATCCATCATAAATTAAAAGGAAAAACAAGTCTGAGGTTTAAAAAGTCGAGACTTTAAAACATATAAAAGGAAATCTTAAAGGGTTAAAATCACATGTCAGACTTGTCTATCGAAGCCAATATCGGCGACGAACTGTAGAGTCTTAGCTACAGATTCCGGGTCGTCGCCTAGAGTAGAGGCTAGTGTAGACCCCAGACCAATAGATTGGCGCTCACGAGCGTATTGCGGACAGTCGAGTAAGATATGTGCGACGGACAGTTCGATGTCACATGTAGGACAGACAGGCGCCGGGTCGCCACGCAAAAGGTAGCCATGTGTGGCTCGTGTGTGCCCTATCCTCAGGCGGGTTAGAATAACTTCAGCCCGCCTGGAATCTCTGCAGGAGGTCAGCCAGGATTGAACGCCGTCCTTAATTGTCCGCAATTGGGTGCCAGCCAGCGCTTCCCATGAATGCTGCCATACGGTTAATAAATGTCGACGAAAGTATCGCCGCACGTCTGTATAAGGCAGTGTGCGCGTTGATAATCCCGGCAAGCGACAAGCAGACTTAGCAGCTGCATCAGCCTCCTTGTTGCCGGGAATACCCACATGGCCCGGGGTCCAGGTAAAAACGAACTGGTATCCGCGAGAGAGCAACTGAGATACGAGTGTCTGTATTTTCAGAGTCAATGCCGAGTTGCCAACAAACTGTTGCAGCGCCTGAATAGCGCTCAAAGAGTCACAACAGATAATAAAATTTCCCGGATTTGAGCTGGAAATAAAAAGTAAAAAATAAAAGATGGCAAACAGCTCGGCAGTGAAAACGGAACTATAGTCCGGAAGACGATACTGGTGAGCCTCACCGTTACATATGAAACTGCAACCTGTAGCTACCCCCACCTGGGAGCCGTCGGTAAATACCGGGGTATAGCTTCGATAACGGCCCAGGATTTCGGCAAAAAGTTGGCGAAAAACCGAATGAGGGGTAGTTGATTTAGTACAGCCCGAAAGCTCCAGGTCGAAACTGGCACGCTGGAGTTGCCAGGGAGGGTAACGGCCAAGAGAAGAACGTTCTACAGCAGGCAGTTGAAGGGCTTGTGCGGAATGCAGTTCTTGAAACCTTATACCACAGGGGCGGGATATAGTAGTATTTCGCAGGTAACGGTGCGCAAGGTCTGGATGCAATACGCATTGAAAGGACGGATGACCAGGGTTAGCTGCCAAACGGGCTACATAAGAGCAGAGCAGCAACGAGCGACGGATAGACAACGGAGGTTCACCAGACTCAACATAAAGACACTCGACTCGACTAGTTCGGAAAGCTCCAGTGGCAAGGCGGATACCAGTATGATGAACAGTATTTAAAAGACGGAGTTTAGAGGCGGTCGCCGCGCCATAAATAAAACAGCCGTAATCTAGTTTGGACCGGACCAATGAGCGATACAGCCTCAACATTACCGTGCGATCCCCACCCCAAGATGCCCCAGATAATACCCGGAGCACCCGAAGCGCGCGGTCCCAGGAAGTACGAAGATAGCGAATATGATGCTCCCATTTGAGTGTGCTGTCGAGGTGAACGCCCAAAAACTTAAGGTGCGGTACAAACGGTAGACAAGTGCCCCTCAAATAAAGATCAGGAGGAGGATGTACACCACGAAGTCGATGAAAGTGGATGCACTGTGTTTTCGCAGGGGAGAACTGAAAGCCGGTGCGAAGCGCCCACTCGGCGATGGATGTTAAGGTCAGCTGCAGTTGACGTTCAATGTGCTCAAGGTTATAGGAGCGGTAGTATATAGCAAAATCGTCAACATACAGCGACATCGGTATTCCGCTGCGAACAACACTAGTGATACTGTTAATGGCAACGGCGAAAAGCGAGACGCTCAGAATCGACCCCTGGGGCACACCATTCTCCTGAATCCTCTCCTGTGAGACTGTGGTCCCAATGCGCACACGAAAGCGGCGTAATTTTAAAAAGTTAAAAACAAAAATAGCTAAATGACCACGTAAACCGTACTCATGCAGAGTACGGAGTATCCCATAGCGCCAGGTGGTGTCGTAGGCCTTCTGCAGATCGAAGAAGACACCCACGACATGCTGCTTCAGTAAAAAGGCGTTTTGAATATAAGCTTCCATGCGCGTCAGGTTGTCGACACTGGAGCGATTGCGACGAAAACCGCACTGAACATTGCTCAGCAGGTTATTCGTCTCTAGCCACCACACTAAGCGAGTGTTAATCATGCGTTCCAAGGTCTTACAAACGACACTCGTTAGGCAAATAGGGCGGTAGCTAGAGGGAAGTGTCCGGTCATTTCCAGGACGAGGGATAGGGATGACAATACCCTCTCGCCAGGAAGACGGGAAAACCTGCTGAAGCCAGATGCGATTATAGATGCTCAGCAGGAAGGAGATAGCCGTAGGTGGGAGATGAAGCAGCATTTGTCGGTGGATGTCATCAGGACCAGGAGAAGAGTCCTTCGCGAAGGACAAAGAATGTGCCAACTCTGCTTCTGTAAATGGTGCGTTGTACGGTTCAGTACAGTCGCTCTTAAAATCTAAAACTATCCTCTCTGCAGATTCCTTAATAGGGACAAAGGCTCTGTCGTAACTATCCGTTTGGCTAATAACAGCGAAGGCGTCGGCAAGGGCGTCGGCGATGTCCTGCTCGCTGGTGTAATGGGAGCCCTGTACGGCTAGACCGGGGATAGACGTCCGGCGATACTTGCCGTACATGCGCCGGACAGCAGCCCACACCCTTTGTGCCGAACTTCGACGGGAAAGGGAACAGACATATTTTCCCATGACTTGCGTTTGGCATCTCTAACTACAAATCGTGCCCTAGCACGAGCACGCTTAAACGCTACAAAGTTAGCCTCTGTAGGATGTAAAGTAAAGACACGCAGAGCACGTTTGCGTGCTTTAATAGCCAAACGGCATTCCTCAGACCACCAAGGTACAGGAACGTGACGTGGTGTAGATGAACTTCGAGGAATGCTGGTATCCGCTGCGAGAAGGATAGAACAGGTAAAATACCCTACCATATCATCAATGGTGGTAAAAACATTGTCGGTAAGGTGAATGAGGGAACGAAATTTCCCCCAGTCAGCCTTGGAAATAATCCAGTGAGGATAGCGTGTTGGCACAGAATGGTGGCCGGATAGGTGAATGTTAATGGGGTAGTGATCACTGCCAAATAAGTCGGAGAGTACCGACCAATCGATTAGAGGTACCAGTGACGGAGTACTATAAGAAACGTCAAGCGCGGAGTGTGTACCATAGGCAGATGATAAGAAAGTAGGCACGCCAGTGTTTAATAAGACTAAGCCGGACATATCGCAAACGTCTGCTACAAGGCACCCTCGAGCATCGTCAGTGTCGGAGCCCCAGTGAGTGTGTTTGGCATTCAGATCGCCGAGAAAGATGAGTGGTGGCGGAATCTGTGCCAAGAGAGCCCGAAAATCGTTCTTGTGTACGACACTGACCGGTGGCAGATAGACATTGCAAATAGAGACACAGACGCTCTGCAGCTGTACACGGATCGCTACAGCTTGCAGCGGCGTGTTAAGTGGCAAACTGGTGGCAGAGATAGTATGCGCCACCAGGATGGCAACACCACTGCTTGCTCGTCTATCAGCTACAGAGTCATGTCTAAATGCCGAAAAACCACGAAGATGTAATGCGTGGTTAGGGTGCAGGTGCGTTTCTTGTAGACAGACGATTGATGGAGAGCGTTGCGAAACGAGATGTTGTATGTCCGGAAGACGTGCCCGGAACCCATTAACATTCCACTGGATTATTTCCATAGTAGAGAAGAGGTTAGTGATTGGTCTTCATCTTTTTCTTCTTCATTTTTACCTTAACCGACTTCGGACGGGGGAGATTAATTTCGCCATCCTCTGCTGACTCCTCGGATGTTCGTGAGTCTGAAGATCCCCTGCGGCTCGCGGAACGGGAGCGGGAGCGGGACTTCATTGAGGATGTGCGGCTGCTTGCGCGAATAGTAGACCTAGAAGAATGACTTTCAACAGGTTGGCTACGGCTTGTGGACGCCTTGTGAGCTGGTGTCTGCACGGCTGTAGATGTTGTAGCTGGTGCAGGTGTGGTACGAGACAGTGGAACGATACTCGCTGGTAGGTCTGTCTGTGTGGAAGCATCTGATACAGGGACATGCTGAATCGCTACGGTGTTGACAGGAGTGCGTCGGGCAGCCAAGGCATAGCCTGTGGTGGTCGCAGGTTGCAGCTGCTCAAAGCGACGACGCGCCTCTGGAAACGTAAGATGTTCTTTCACGCGTAGCTCCTGTATACATTTTTCATCCAGAAACTTCGCACACTGACGCGAGCTAGATGGATGACTCGCTCCACAGTTAACACATTGAGGATCACGGGTACACGCCGTGCCCTCATGTGCTGACAAGCCACAACGCTCACAGACAGCAGGATGGGTGCACGATGTCTTCGTATGGCCGAACTTCTGGCACTGGAAGCACCGCATAGGATTTGGCACATACTGCCGTACTGCGGCACGCTCGTAGCCGCAGTAGATGTATTCTGGCAGTTTAGTTCCCTTAAATGTAAGGAAAACCGTGCGTAAAGCCAACTCCTTCCCATCCTGTTTTCGCGTCAGACGGTACGCCTGACACACGCGCTGATCTGACAGGCACGTTACTATTTCGTCATTCGACAGATCGTCCAGGCTGGAGGTCGTTACTACTCCCCTGCAGGTGTTCAACGATTTGTGTGGGGCTACCCGAATGGGGTAGGAGCCCAACAAAGTCGCCTTCAGCAACTTCTGTGATTGATCTGCCGTAAGGACCTCTATCAATAGCGTACCGTCTCTTAACCGTGCTGCATTCTTTACCGGCCCACAAATTCGGTCTATTTCTTTTTTAATATAAAACGGACTTATATCCTTCATCGTCTTCCGTTCACATGCCAAGGTCATCACAAGAAAACTGTCGTAGAGGGAGGGTTTGCGCGGTTGCATAATGAAATTGGACCCCCATCCGGAACCGTCGGCGTCAGCCTGCCATCCGGGGGTCAAAGAAAGAAAGACACCAAAATCTCCACGGTCTGTGCCGCCATGGAGACCCCTCCATGACTGACCTCAAAGCGTACTTCAGAGGGGCTACCCTCCGATCTCCACTGCTTGTCCGCATGGGTAAACCGTTCACCACGTGACACCCCGGTTTTATGCCCCCACCACAGGAATAACCGCCTGTGGCTCCCCGCTTTAGCTCACGCTGCCTCAACGGAGTCAGCGTGGATTCAGGGGACTTCGGGTTGATTACACCGGGGTTCCGTCAGCGGTAACACGTCCGGCCGGTGATACTAACCCGACGGCATGCGGCCGTCGGGAGATTAACACCGGCCGTGCCCTCAAGGAGCTACGTGGGTGTACTTGACGTGTGGACGGGCTCCGCACCTAAGGCTACACATGGGGGCAGTGTGAAGGGTCCGCCTAACCTTCGCGCCTGAGACCTCCGAAGAGCACACAAGTCGGGGGCCGCGCCGAAAACCGTGGGACAGGACCACGGAGATAGGAAAGATCCCTGCTGGTGAGACAGGAGTTATAAATCTAGGAACTTACAAACTAATAAACAGAATAAGCCTAGAAGAGGAAGAGGGTGATATAAAAAGCAACATAAAACGTCGCACGTGGCACAGTTAATGGAGGTGGAGGGGGTGAAATGATTGTGCGCAGCTGGGGGCCCCGGGTGCGCCAAACCCGCACCTACCGTGGTAGGTTCCCCTGGGGGAGTTTGATTTCGGAGTCCTCTTCTCCTAGATGAGTTGTCGACCAAGACTACCGAGCCTCATCTACCCGTTTGGAATGTTCTTAGCTTCCCCTCACCTCTTGCCTACCAGTGGTCACAAAGACACACGTAGCAGGCCGTCTGGTTCGGGTATTGAGCCCCTCCGCCACGGCAAGGCGACACTCCTTCGGAGGGGGCACGGTGTGATGTTACACCAGAAGAGGGTGTTCCAGCACATGGCGGCGCTATGATACTTGTGAGAGATAACATATAAATGCAACCTGTACCAATACAGTCTGATATCCAATCAGTTGCAATAAGGATCCTCCTGCCAAACATCCATTTCACCATTTGTAATCTATATTTGCCTCCGTCCCATGACTTCTCGCACATTGATTTAAAAGATCTAGTTTCCCAGTTACCAACACCGTTCCTGTTGGTGGGAGACTTCAATGCGCACCATCCACTTTGGGGTTCAAGTCGCGCTTGTGCGAGAGGTACACTCATTTCCGATTTCTTGGCGAGTCACAACCTAGCTCTCCTCAACACTGGAGAGCCTACATTCATTTCTGACTCTCATAACAGCTTCTCACACCTTGACCTTGCAGTTTGTTCACCTCAGTTGGCAGTCTCCTTACAATGGAATGTCATCTCTGATTTACACTCTAGTGACCACTTCCCATGTCTTATTAGTCTCTTGACGCAACATACATATTCCACACGTATGCCCAGATGGCGTTTAGACCATGCCAACTGGAACCTTTACACCCAGTTGGCTGCCTTTACGTACAACGAGCACGACTCAGTGAATAATTTGGCGCAGCATCTCACGGAGACGATTCTCTCTGTTGCTGAACAATCGATTCCGCGGTCGACTACACACCCCCGTCGATTTCCCGTCCCCTGGTGGACGGAAGAATGCCGAAATGCCATTCGTGCTCGAAGGCGTGCACTTAGGGTTTTCCAACGTCACCCTACTTTGGAAAACCTAATCGAATACAAGAAAATGCGCGCCAGGTCCAGACAAGTCATTGAGGATAGCAAAAAGTCATCATGGAGCAAATTTGTAGCTTCATTTAACCGACACACACCTTCCTCGGTTGTGTGGGATATATTAAGGCGTGTTGCAGCTAAAACGACCCAAATACCAATAGCGGGACTAAAAACAGCCACAGGAGCTGTTGTTGATTCATTTGAAGTGGCCTATACCTTTGGCAGTGCTTTCGCACAAGTGTCTAGCTCGGAAAACTACTCCCCTGAGTTCCTTCCAATTAAAACTCAGGTGGAATCTCAAGGCTTCTCGTTTTGTTCTAGAAACGTAGAAGATTACAATCGCCTTTTCACCATGGCGGAGCTGGAGCATTCCCTGAAATCTTCGCAATGTTCAGCACCAGGACCGGACGGTATTCATGTATAAATGTTACAGGAGCTCTCTCCTGAAGGTAAGGCATTCCTGCTCGAGCTCTATAATCGTGCTTGGGTTGACAATATACTCCCAGAAAATTGGCGGAAGGCCACCGTTATTCCCATCTTGAAGGCTGGAAAGGACCGTCATCTTCCCTCCAGCTATCGTCCTATTTGCCTCACCAGTTGCGTTTGCAAGTTGATGGAACGCATGATCAATGGACGATTGGTATGGTGGTTAGAAAGTCGTAACCTACTGACTAACATCCGGTGTGGTTTTCGACGACGCCGTTCAACTGTTGACCATCTTGTGTCAATATCGACACAGATAATGGACGGCTTTATGAAGAACTGTCAAACCGTTGGCATATTTTTCGATCTTGAGAAGGCTTATGATACGTGCTGGTGAGCAAGGATTCTACGTTCCCTGTATGCCTGGAACATACGTGGACGCCTACCACTTTTCATTCAGGAGTTCATGAAGGACCGCTTTTTCCGAGTAAGGGTCGGCTCGGTCTTTTCTAATTCTCTTGTTCAAAAGGAGGGTATACCTCAGGGTTCGGTGCTAAGTGTCACGCTCTTTGCTATAGCAATTAGCTCCATCTGGAAATGTGTTCCACCTGGAGTTTCATCATGCCTATTTGTAGACGACTTCGCTGTCTATTGCACTTCTCAGCGCACGGCGTTCTTACAACGGCGCCTGCAGCAATGTTTGGACAACCTTAGAGAATGGAGTGTGAAAAACGGCTTCCGTTTCTCAACTGAGAAGTCAATCTGTGTTAATTTCTGGCGTCGTAGGAGACGATTACCACCTTCTCTCCGCTTCGGTCCAGATTTACTTCCCTTCGCAGAAGAGACGCGCTTCCTGGGTTTGATGCTGGACAGGAAGCTTAGTTGGTCGTCGCATATTGCACAGCTAAGAGCACGATGTGACCGTTCCCTAAATATCATGCGAGTGCTGAATGGCAAATCGTGGGAAGCGGATCGGACAATTTTGTTGCGAATATATCGCGCATAGGTCCGATCCAAGCTGGACTATGGGTGTATTGTTTATTCGTCAGCACGACCATCTGTGCTGAGAAGATTAGACGCGGTCTATAATAGGGGCATCCGCATTGCAACAGGAGCTTTTCCAACAAGCCCAGTGGTGAGCCTTTACACCGAGTCCGCAGAACCTCCTCTGCAATATTGGCGTGAGATTCTCTTGGCAAATTATGGTTGTGCGCTTAGATGTATGCCTAAGCGCGCAACGTTCGCTTCTTTTTTCACCACCACGCTAAGAGAACGATATAGGAATAGCACCCTTAGTCCTAAGCCTGCGGGGTTCCGTTTCCAAGACCTCCTACTGAAGCTTGGAGTGGAACTGCCTGGGATGTTCGCCAAGGGCGAGAGGCTTTACCCCCCTTGGCTATCTGACACGCCCCATGTTGATCTTGGGATGACCATACACCAGAAGTCCAAGATGCCTATTTCAAGTATCCGCACTTGTGTCTTAGAATTTTTGTCAGGCTACACTGACCGTCGACATATTTACACCGATGGATCAAAGAGCACCAACGGTGTTGGATGTGCTTATGTTTATGGAACCGAACCATATACATTCGGTTTTCCAAATAGCACTTCCATTTTTACTGCAGAGCTTTATGCAATTTATCGAGCCGTTTTGTATGTTCGCCGTCGTAAATTAGGTGACTGCCTGATTTTGAGCGATTCCCTTAGTGCACTGCAGAGCCTTTGTCAGTTGTACAACCCCCACCCTATTGTACAACGTATCCAGGATGCCCTCCATGTTTTACACGCTTCTGGCGTTGACGGGGTGTGTGCATGGATTCCTGGTCACGTAGGTTTGCCGGGGAATGAAATGGCAGATTTAGCAGCAAAGACGGCAACTACAGAACCCAGTATTACCATCTCACGTGTTACTTCGGAAGACTTCAGGCATGAAGTGCGGAGAGCGATGCTGTCGCCCTGGCACAACGAGTGGTCAGCTCTCCGCGGCAATAAGCTTAGAGAAGTGAAAGAACTTCCGATAAACTGGGTAACTTCCTGTCGCACATCTCGTCGCGAGGAGGTTAGTTTGGCTCGATTAAGAATAGGGCACTGCAATTTTTGGCATGGTCACCTATTTAAAAGGGACCCTGCGCCTCTATGTCCGCTGTGTAACAACCTTTTGTCAGTTCGCCACGTGCTGCTAGAGTGTTGCTCTCTAGCGCACCTTCGGGATTCTCTGCAGCTGCCTGCCAGACCTGATGAGGTCCGAGCGGACGACAAAACAGCGGTTGATTAGGGTTTTTAATTTTTTAGCGGAGTGCAATATCAATTTGAGGATTTAAAATTTTTAATTATCTGTTTCTGCTTTTGGACATATTTATCACCTTGTTTCATATCTGGCTATTGCCACTGCTTTTTACCTTTGTATATTTTTCTTGTTGCCAGTATTTTTATTTTTTGAGTGAAATTTATATCTGGCTATTGCCATGAATCTTTTAAGGGCGCTGATGTCCTAGAAGTTGAGCGCCCTTAAACCAAATCAAATTCAAATTCAAATGCACGTGCAAGAAAATAAGGAATAAGATAATTTGTACAAATGCTTATCTCAACTAACACGAAGAAGATACAGGAATAAGCGTTTGTAAGAATGGTTAGTACAAGAGTAGAGAAAGACATGTGAGTGCAACACATCAGATTTTTTTTCCAGGAATGATACCTATATATATAAAGTTAATAAGCAAAACCCTGTCTGAGTACAAAATTTGATCGAAACCGTTTGAGCCGTTTCCAATATGTGCGGAATATATATACATGAATTGCTCGTTTAAATATATTAGATTATTTTACTTGCAATGGGAAAGCAAGGTTACACAGCTAACGAGGAAAAACAGTCAGTAATATGTAATGAGGCTAGACGCGCAGTTTGTGACCAGTAACTGCAGGTTAGTTATTCTTGGAACTAAAGAAATAAACAGATAAGCGTATCGCTGTATCACACGATGGGCTGAAGTGTAATGTCTGGTGTTCGGAACTTGATGCAAGATCATCTTTTTTCTGAGTTATGACAGACAATGCAGAATGCAATATTAATTCATTTCTCTTAAAAATATATTGACTACTTTTATTTTGCATTTTTTGCTGAGATTTTAATGTCTATTGGACATTTTTACATATTCTCCTACTTACAGTAAGTAGAGGAAATATTGTATTCCAACCAAAAAATCGATGTGGAGACTTCACCTGTGAGGCCCTCTGAATATAAAAAAGTATTTTTAGAAAAAGGACAGTGTGTGTATGTCTGTGTGTGTCCGTGCGTGTGTGTATGTGTGTGTCTCTGTGTGTGTGTGTCTTTGTCTCTATATGTCTGTGTGTGTTGTGTGAGTGTTGTGTTTGTCCGTGTGTGTGTCTGTATGTGTGTGTGTGTCTTTGTCTCTATGTGTCTGTGTGTGTTGTGTGAGTGTTGTGTTTGTCCGTGTGTGTGTGTCTGTATGTGTGTGTCTCTGTGTGTGTGTGTCTTTGTCTCTATGTGTCTCGGTGTGTTGTGTGAGTGTTGTGTTTGTCCGTGTGTGTGTCTGTATCTGTGTGTTTTTTTTTTAAGATTCTTTATTGTTCTACATGCTCCATTACAATATGTAATACTACATGTTGGGTTTGCTTATTATAAATTTAACATTAATAATTACATAGATTTATACAGTTAAATTATGTTTTGTCAGATCAATTGCATTGGCATACTGAATACATTCTTTAAAATAACTTTTATCTGTGTGTGTGTGTTGTGTGAGTGTTGTGTTTGTCCGTGTGTGTGTGTGTCTGTATGTGTGTGTCTCTGTGTGTCTTTGTGTGTTGTGTGAGTGTTGTGTTTGTCCGTGTGTGTGTCTGTATGTGTGTGTCTCTATGTGTCTGTGTGTGTTGTGTGAGTGTTGTGTTTGTCCGTGTGTGTGTCTGTATGTGTGTGTCTCTGTGTGTGTGTCTTGGTCTCTATGTGTCTCTGTGTGTTGTGTGAGTGTTGTGTTTGTCCGTGTGTGTGTCTGTATCTGTGTGTGTTTTTTTTTAAGATTCTTTATTGTTCTACATGCTCCATTACAATATGTAATACTACATATTGGGTTTGCTTATTATAAATTTAACATTAATAATTACATAGATTTATACAGTTAAATTATTTTTTGTCAGATCAATTGCATTGGCATACTGAATACATTCTTTAAAATAACTTTTATCTGTGTGTGTGTGTTGTGTGAGTGTTATGTTTGTCCGTGTGTGTGTGTCTGTATGTGTGTGTCTCTGTGTGTCTTTGTGTGTTGTGTGAGTGTTGTGTTTGTCCGTGTGTGTGTCTGTATGTGTGTGTCTCTATGTGTCTGTGTGTGTTGTGTGAGTGTTGTGTATGTCCGTGTGTGTGTCTCTGTGTGTGTGTCTTGGTCTCTATGTGTCTCTGTTGTGTTTGTCCGTGTGTGTGTCTGTATCTGTGTGTGTGTCTTTGTCTCTATGTGTCTGTGTGTGTTGTGTGAGTGTTGTGTGTGTCAGTGTGTGTCTGTATGTGTGTGTGTGTGTCTTTGTCTCTATGTGTCTGTGTGTGTTGTGTTTGTCCGTGTGTGTGTCTGTATCTGTGTGTGTGTTTTTGTCTCCATGTGTCTGTGTGTGTTGTGTGAGTGTCGTGTTTGTCCGTGTGTGTGTGTCTGTATCTGTGTGTGTCTTTGTCTCTATGTGTCTGTGTGTGTTGTGTGAGTGTTGTGTTTGTCCGTTTTTTTTTTCAATAACACTCTTTATTGAAATTAGGCAGCATGCCCCATTACAAAGTAATATTACATGCAGTGTTTGTCCGTGTGTGTGTCTGTATCTGTGTTTGTGTGTCTTTGTCTCTATGTGTCTATGTGTGTTGTGTGAGTGTTGTGTTTGTCCGTGTGTGTGTCTGTATCTGTGTCTGTGTGTGTGTCTTTGTCTCTGTGTCTGTGTGTGTTGTGTGAGTGTTGTGTTTTTCCGTTTGTGTGTGTCTGTATCTGTGTCTGTGTGTGTGTGTCTTTGTCTCTATGTGTCTGTGTGTGTTGTGTGAGTGTTGTGTTTGTCCGTGTGTGTGTCTGTATCTGTGTCTGTGTGTGTGTCTTTGTCTCTGTGTCTGTGTGTGTTGTGTGAGTGTTGTGTTTTTCCGTGTGTGTGTCTGTATCTGTGTCTGTGTGTGTGTCTTTGTCTCTATGTGTCTGTGTGTGTTGTGTGAGTGTTGTGTTTGTCCGTGTGTGTGTCTGTATCTGTGTGTGTGTCTTTGTCTCTATCTGTCTGTGTGTGTTGTGTGAGTGTTGTGTTTGTCCGTGTGTGTGTGTATCTGGGTCTGTGTGTGTCTTTGTCTCTATGTGTCTGTGTGTGTTGTGTGAGTGTTTTGTTTGTCCGTGTGTGTGTGTGTGTCTTTGATTCTATGTGTCTGTGTGTGATGTGTGAGTGTTGTGTTTGTCCGTGTGTGTGTGTCTGTATCTATGTGTGTGTCCTTGTGTCTATGTGTCTGTGTGTGTTATGTGAGTGTTGTGTTTGTCCGTGTGTGTGTGTCTGTATCTATGTGTGTGTCTGTGTGTGTTGTGTGAGTGTTGTGTTTGTCCGTGTGTGTGTCTGTGTCTGTGTCTCTGTGTGTGTCTTTGCCTCTATTTGTCTGTGTGTGTTGTGTGAGTGTTGTGTTTGTCCGTGTGTGTGTGTGTCTGTATCTGTGTGTGTCTTTGTCTCTATGTGTCTGTGTGTGTTGTGTGAGTGTTGTGTTTTTCCGTGTGTGTGTCTGTATCTGTGTCTCTGTGTGTGTCTTTGTCTCTATGTGTCTGTGTGTGTTGTTTGAGTGTGTGTGTCTGTATCTGTGTGTGTGTGTGTCATAGTCTCTATGTGTCGTTGTGTGTTGTGTGAGTGTTGTGTTTATCCGTGTGTGTGTCTGTATCTGTGTCTGTGTGTGTGTCTTTGTCTCTATGTGTCTGTGTGTGTTGTGTGAGTGTTGTGTTTGTCCGTGTATGTCTGTATCTGTGTGTGTGTGTCTTTGTCTCTATGTGTCTGTGTGTGTTGTGTGAGTGTTGTGTTTTTCCGTGTTTGTGTGTCTGTATCTGTGTCTGTGTGTGTCTTTGTCTCTATGTGTCTGTGTGTGTTGTGTGAGTGTTGTGTTTGTGTCTGTATCTGTGTGTGTGTCTTTGTCTCAATGTGTCTCTGTGTGTTGTGTGAGTGTTGTGTTTGTCCGTGTTTGTGTGTCTGTATCTGTGTGTGTTGTGTGAGTGTTGTGTTTGTCCGTGTGTGTGTGTGTCTGTATCTGTGTGTGTGTCTTTGTCTCTATGTGTCTGTGTGTGTTGTGTGAGTGTTGTGTTTGTCCGTGTGTGTGTCTGTATCTATGTGTGTGTGTCTTTGTCTCTATGTGTCTGTGTGTGTTGTGTGAGTGTTGTGTTTGTCCGTGTGTGTGACTGTATCTGTGTCTGTGTGTGTGTCTTTGTTTCTATGTGTATGTGTGTGTTGTGTTTGTCCGTGTGTGTGTCTTTGTCTCTATGTGTCTGTGTGTGTTGTGTGAGTGTTGTGTTTGTCCGTGTGTGTGTCTGTATTTGTGTGTGTGTCTTTGTCTCTATGTGTCTGTGTGTGTTGTGTGTCTGTATCTGTGTCTGAGTGTGTGTCTTTGTCTCTATGTGTCTGTGTGTGTTGTGTGAGTGTTGTGTTTGTCCGTGTGTGTGTCTGTATCTATGTGTGTGTGTCTTTGTCTCTATGTGTCTGTGTGTGTTGTGGGAGTGTTGTGTTTGTCCGTGTGTGTGTCTTTGTCTCTATGTGTCTGTGTGTGTTGTGTGAGTGTTGTGTTTTTCCGTGTGTGTGTCTGTATCTGTGTCTGTGTGTGTCTTTGTCTCTATGTGTCTGTGTGTGTTGTGTTTGTCCGTGTGTGTCTGTATCTGTGCGTGTGTGTCTTTGTCTCAATGTGTCTCTGTGTGTTGTGTGAGTGTTGTGTTTGTCCGTGTGTGTCTTTGTCTCTATGTGTCTGTGTGTGTTGTGTGAGCGTTGTGTGTGTGTGTTGTGTTTGTCCGTGTGTGTGTCTGTATCTGTGTGTGTTGTGTGAGTGTTGTGTTTGTCCGTGTGTGTGTCTGTATCTGTGTGTGTGCCTTTATCTCTATGTGTCTGTGTGTGTTGTGTGAGTGTTGTGTTTGTCCGTGTGTGTGTCTGTATCTGTGTGTGTATCTTTGTCTCTATGTGTCTGTGTGTGTTGTGTGAGTGTTGTGTTTGTCCGTGTGTGTGTCTGTATCTATGTGTGTGTCTTTGTCTCTATGTGCCTGTGTGTGTTGTGTGAGTGTTGTGTTTGTCCCTGTGTGTGTCTGTAATTGTGTCTGTGTGTGTGTCTTTGTCTCTATGTGTCTGTGTGTGTTGTGTGAGTGTTGTGTTTGTCCGTGCGTGTGTGTCTGTATCTGTGTGTGTTGTGTGAGTGTTGTGTTTGTCCATGTGTGTGTCTGTATCTGTGTGTGTGTCTTTGTCTCTATGTGTCTGCGTGTGTTGTGTGAGTGTTGTGTTTGTCCGTGTGTGTGTCTGTATCTATGTGTGTGTGTCTTTGTCTCTATGTGTCTGTGTGTGTTGTGTGAGTGTTTTGTTTGTCCGTGTGTGTGTCTGTATCTATGTGTGTGTGTCTTTGTCTCTATGTGTCTGTGTGTGTTGTGTGAGTGTTGTGTTTGTCCGTGTGTGTGTCTGTATCTGTGTCTGTGTATGTGTCTTTGTCTCTATGTGTCTCTGTCTGTGTATGTGTCTTTGTCTCTATGTGTCTGTGTGTGTTGTGTGAGTGTTGTGTTTGTCCGTGTGTGTGTCTGTATCTGTGTGTGTGTCTTTGTCTCTATGTGTCTGTGTGTGTTGTGTGAGTGTTGTGTTTGTCCGTGTGTGTGTGTCTGTATCTGTGTCTGTGTGTGTGTCTTTGTCTCTATGTGTCTGTGTGTGTTGTGTTTGTCCGTGTGTGTGTGTCTGTATCTGTGTGGGTTTTTCTCTCCATGTGTCTGTGTGTGTTGTGTGAGTGTTATGTTTGTCCGTGTGTGTGTCTGTGTCTGTGTTTGTCTTTGTCTCTATGTGTCTGTGTGTGTTGTGTGAGTGTTGTGTTTGTCCTTTTTTTTTCAATAACACTCTTTATTGAAATTAGGCAGCATGCCCCATTACAAAGTAATATTACATGCAGTGTTTGTCCGTGTGTGTGTCTGTATCTGTGTGTGTTGTGTGAGTGTTGTGTTTGTCCGTGTGTGTGTCTGTATCTGTGTGTTTTTTTTTAAGATTCTTTATTGTTCTACATGCTCCATTACAATATGTAATACTACATGTTGGGTTTGCTTATTATAAATTTAACATTAATAATTACATAGATTTATACAGTTAAATTATTTTTTGTCAGATCAATTGCATTGGCATACTGAATACATTCTTTAAAATAACTTTTATCTGTGTGTGTGTGTTGTGTGAGTGTTGTGTTTGTCCGTGTGTGTGTGTGTCTGTATGTGTGTGTCTCTGTGTGTCTTTGTGTGTTGTGTGAGTGTTGTGTTTGTCCGTGTGTGTGTCTGTATGTGTGTGTCTCTATGTGTCTGTGTGTGTTGTGTGAGTGTTGTGTTTGTCCGTGTGTGTGTCTGTATGTGTGTGTCTCTGTGTGTGTGTCTTGGTCTCTATGTGTCTCTGTGTGTTGTGTGAGTGTTGTGTTTGTCCGTGTGTGTGTCTGTATCTGTGTTTGTTTTTTTTTTAAGATTCTTTATTGTTCTACATGCTCCATTACAATATGTAATACTACATGTTGGGTTTGCTTATTATAAATTTAACATTAATAATTACATAGATTTATACAGTTAAATTATTTTTTGTCAGATCAATTGCATTGGCATACTGAATACATTCTTTAAAATAACTTTTATCTGTGTGTGTGTGTTGTGTGAGTGTTATGTTTGTCCGTGTGTGTGTGTCTGTATGTGTGTGTCTCTGTGTGTCTTTGTGTGTTGTGTGAGTGTTGTGTTTGTCCGTGTGTGTGTCTGTATGTGTGTGTCTCTATGTGTCTGTGTGTGTTGTGTGAGTGTTGTGTATGTCCGTGTGTGTGTCTCTGTGTGTGTGTCTTGGTCTCTATGTGTCTCTGTTGTGTTTGTCCGTGTGTGTGTCTGTATCTGTGTGTGTGTCTTTGTCTCTATGTGTCTGTGTGTGTTGTGTGAGTGTTGTGTGTGTCAGTGTGTGTCTGTATGTGTGTGTGTGTGTCTTTGTCTCTATGTGTCTGTGTGTGTTGTGTTTGTCCGTGTGTGTGTCTGTATCTGTGTGTGTGTTTTTGTCTCCATGTGTCTGTGTGTGTTGTGTGAGTGTCGTGTTTGTCCGTGTGTGTGTGTCTGTATCTGTGTGTGTCTTTGTCTCTATGTGTCTGTGTGTGTTGTGTGAGTGTTGTGTTTGTCCGTTTTTTTTTTCAATAACACTCTTTATTGAAATTAGGCAGCATGCCCCATTACAAAGTAATATTACATGCAGTGTTTGTCCGTGTGTGTGTCTGTATCTGTGTGTGTGTGTCTTTGTCTCTATGTGTCTATGTGTGTTGTGTGAGTGTTGTGTTTGTCCGTGTGTGTGTCTGTATCTGTGTCTGTGTGTGTGTCTTTGTCTCTGTGTCTGTGTGTGTTGTGTGAGTGTTGTGTTTTTCCGTTTGTGTGTGTCTGTATCTGTGTCTGTGTGTGTGTGTCTTTGTCTCTATGTGTCTGTGTGTGTTGTGTGAGTGTTGTGTTTTTCCGTGTGTGTGTCTGTATCTGTGTCTGTGTGTGTGTCTTTGTCTCTGTGTCTTTGTGTGTTGTGTGAGTGTTGTGTTTTTCCGTGTGTGTGTGTCTGTATCTGTGTCTGTGTGTGTGTCTTTGTCTCTATGTGTCTGTGTGTGTTGTGTGAGTGTTGTGTTTGTCCGTGTGTGTGTCTGTATCTGTGTGTGTGTCTTTGTCTCTATCTGTCTGTGTGTGTTGTGTGAGTGTTGTGTTTGTCCGTGTGTGTGTGTATCTGGGTCTGTGTGTGTCTTTGTCTCTATGTGTCTGTGTGTGTTGTGTGAGTGTTTTGTTTGTCCGTGTGTGTGTGTGTGTCTTTGATTCTATGTGTCTGTGTGTGATGTGTGAGTGTTGTGTTTGTCCGTGTGTGTGTGTCTGTATCTATGTGTGTGTCCTTGTGTCTATGTGTCTGTGTGTGTTATGTGAGTGTTGTGTTTGTCCGTGTGTGTGTGTCTGTATCTATGTGTGTGTCTTTGTCTCTATGTGTCTGTGTGTGTTGTGTGAGTGTTGTGTTTGTCCGTGTGTGTGTCTGTGTCTGTGTCTCTGTGTGTGTCTTTGCCTCTATTTGTCTGTGTGTGTTGTGTGAGTGTTGTGTTTGTCCGTGTGTGTGTGTGTCTGTATCTGTGTGTGTCTTTGTCTCTATGTGTCTGTGTGTGTTGTGTGAGTGTTGTGTTTTTCCGTGTGTGTGTCTGTATCTGTGTCTCTGTGTGTGTCTTTGTCTCTATGTGTCTGTGTGTGTTGTTTGAGTGTGTGTGTCTGTATCTGTGTGTGTGTGTGTCATAGTCTCTATGTGTCGTTGTGTGTTGTGTGAGTGTTGTGTTTATCCGTGTGTGTGTCTGTATCTGTGTCTGTGTGTGTGTCTTTGTCTCTATATGTCTGTGTGTGTTGTGTGAGTGTTGTGTTTGTCCGTGTGTGTCTGTATCTGTGTGTGTGTGTGTCTTTGTCTCTATGTGTCTGTGTGTGTTGTGTGAGTGTTGTGTTTTTCCGTGTTTGTGTGTCTGTATCTGTGTCTGTGTGTGTCTTTGTCTCTATGTGTCTGTGTGTGTTGTGTGAGTGTTGTGTTTGTGTCTTTGTCTCAATGTGTCTCTGTGTGTTGTGTGAGTGTTGTGTTTGTCCGTGTTTGTGTGTCTGTATCTGTGTGTGTTGTGTGAGTGTTGTGTTTGTCCGTGTGTGTGTGTGTCTGTATCTGTGTGTGTGTCTTTGTCTCTATGTGTCTGTGTGTGTTGTGTGAGTGTTGTGTTTGTCCGTGTGTGTGTCTGTATCTATGTGTGTGTGTCTTTGTCTCTATGTGTCTGTGTGTGTTGTGTGAGTGTTGTGTTTGTCCGTGTGTGTGACTGTATCTGTGTCTGTGTGTGTGTCTTTGTTTCTATGTGTATGTGTGTGTTGTGTTTGTCCGTGTGTGTGTCTTTGTCTCTATGTGTCTGTGTGTGTTGTGTGAGTGTTGTGTTTGTCCGTGTGTGTGTCTGTATTTGTGTGTGTGTCTTTGTCTCTATGTGTCTGTGTGTGTTGTGTGTCTGTATCTGTGTCTGAGTGTGTGTCTTTGTCTCTATGTGTCTGTGTGTGTTGTGTGAGTGTTGTGTTTGTCCGTGTGTGTGTCTGTATCTATGTGTGTGTGCTTTTGTCTCTATGTGTCTGTGTGTGTTGTGGGAGTGTTGTGTTGGTCCGTGTGTGTGTCTTTGTCTCTATGTGTCTGTGTGTGTTGTGTGAGTGTTGTGTTTTTCCGTGTGTGTGTCTGTATCTGTGTCTGTGTGTGTCTTTGTCTCTATGTGTCTGTGTGTGTTGTGTTTGTCCGTGTGTGTCTGTATCTGTGCGTGTGTGTCTTTGTCTCAATGTGTCTCTGTGTGTTGTGTGAGTGTTGTGTTTGTCCGTGTGTGTCTTTGTCTCTATGTGTCTGTGTGTGTTGTGTGAGCGTTGTGTGTGTGTGTTGTGTTTGTCCGTGTGTGTGTCTGTATCTGTGTGTGTTGTGTGAGTGTTGTGTTTGTCCGTGTGTGTGTCTGTATCTATGTGTGTGCCTTTATCTCTATGTGTCTGTGTGTGTTGTGTGAGTGTTGTGTTTGTCCGTGTGTGTGTCTGTATCTATGTGTGTGTCTTTGTCTCTATGTGCCTGTGTGTGTTGTGTGAGTGTTGTGTTTGTCCCTGTGTGTGTCTGTAATTGTGTCTGTGTGTGTGTCTTTGTCTCTATGTGTCTGTGTGTGTTGTGTGAGTGTTGTGTTTGTCCGTGCGTGTGTGTCTGTATCTGTGTGTGTTGTGTGAGTGTTGTGTTTGTCCATGTGTGTGTCTGTATCTGTGTGTGTGTCTTTGTCTCTATGTGTCTGCGTGTGTTGTGTGAGTGTTGTGTTTGTCCGTGTGTGTGTCTGTATCTATGTGTGTGTGTCTTTGTCTCTATGTGTCTGTGTGTGTTGTGTGCGTGTTTTGTTTGTCCGTGTGTGTGTCTGTATCTATGTGTGTGTGTCTTTGTCTCTATGTGTCTGTGTGTGTTGTGTGAGTGTTGTGTTTGTCCGTGTGTGTGTCTGTATCTGTGTCTGTGTATGTGTCTTTGTCTCTATGTGTCTCTGTCTGTGTGTGTGTCTTTGTCTCTATGTGTCTGTGTGTGTTGTGTGAGTGTTGTGTTTGTCCGTGTGGGTGTCTGTATCTATGTGTGTGTGTCTTTGTCTCTATGTGTCTGTGTGTGTTGTGTGAGTGTTGTGTTTGTCCGTGTGTGTGACTGTATCTGTGTCTGTGTGTGTGTCTTTGTTTCTATGTGTATGTGTGTGTTGTGTTTGTCCGTGTGTGTGACTTTGTCTCTATGTGTCTGTGTGTGTTGTGTGAGTGTTGTGTTTGTCCGTGTGTGTGTCTGTATTTGTGCGTGTGTCTTTGTCTCTATGTGTCTGTGTGTGTTGTGTGTCTGTATCTGTGTCTGAGTGTGTGTCTTTGTCTCTATGTGTCTGTGTGTGTTGTGTGAGTGTTGTGTTTGTCCGTGTGTGTGTCTGTATCTATGTGTGTGTGTCTTTGTCTCTATGTGTCTGTGTGTGTTGTGGGAGTGTTGTGTTTGTCCGTGTGTGTGTCTTTGTCTCTATGTGTCTGTGTGTGTTGTGTGAGTGTTGTGTTTTTCCGTGTGTGTGTCTGTATCTGTGTCTGTGTGTGTCTTTGTCTCTATGTGTCTGTGTGTGTTGTGTTTGTCCGTGTGTGTCTGTATCTGTGCGTGTGTGTCTTTGTCTCAATGTGTCTCTGTGTGTTGTGTGAGTGTTGTGTTTGTCCGTGTGTGTCTTTGTCTCTATGTGTCTGTGTGTGTTGTGTGAGCGTTGTGTGTGTGTGTTGTGTTTGTCCGTGTGTGTGTCTGTATCTGTGTGTGTTGTGTGAGTGTTGTGTTTGTCCGTGTGTGTGTCTGTATCTGTGTGTGTATCTTTGTCTCTATGTGTCTGTGTGTGTTGTGTGAGTATTGTGTTTGTCCGTGTGTGTGTCTGTATCTATGTGTGTGTCTTTGTCTCTATGTGCCTGTGTGTGTTGTGTGAGTGTTGTGTTTGTCCCTGTGTGTGTCTGTAATTGTGTCTGTGTGTGTGTCTTTGTCTCTATGTGTCTGTGTGTGTTGTGTGAGTGTTGTGTTTGTCCGTGCGTGTGTGTCTGTATCTGTGTGTGTTGTGTGAGTGTTGTGTTTGTCCATGTGTGTGTCTGTATCTGTGTGTGTGTCTTTGTCTCTATGTGTCTGCGTGTGTTGTGTGAGTGTTGTGTTTGTCCGTGTGTGTGTCTGTATCTATGTGTGTGTGTCTTTGTCTCTATGTGTCTGTGTGTGTTGTGTGAGTGTTTTGTTTGTCCGTGTGTGTGTCTGTATCTATGTGTGTGTGTCTTTGTCTCTATGTGTCTGTGTGTGTTGTGTGAGTGTTGTGTTTGTCCGTGTGTGTGTCTGTATCTGTGTCTGTGTATGTGTCTTTGTCTCTATGTGTCTCTGTCTGTGTATGTGTCTTTGTCTCTATGTGTCTGTGTGTGTTGTGTGAGTGTTGTGTTTGTCCGTGTGTGTGTCTGTATCTGTGTGTGTGTCTTTGTCTCTATGTGTCTGTGTGTGTTGTGTGAGTGTTGTGTTTGTCCGTGTGTGTGTGTCTGTATCTGTGTCTGTGTGTGTGTCTTTGTCTCTATGTGTCTGTGTGTGTTGTGTTTGTCCGTGTGTGTGTGTCTGTATCTGTGTGGGTTTTTCTCTCCATGTGTCTGTGTGTGTTGTGTGAGTGTTATGTTTGTCCGTGTGTGTGTCTGTGTCTGTGTTTGTCTTTGTCTCTATGTGTCTGTGTGTGTTGTGTGAGTGTTGTGTTTGTCCTTTTTTTTTCAATAACACTCTTTATTGAAATTAGGCAGCATGCCCCATTACAAAGTAATATTACATGCAGTGTTTGTCCGTGTGTGTGTCTGTATCTGTGTGTGTTGTGTGAGTGTTGTGTTTGTCCGTGTGTGTGTCTGTATCTGTGTGTTTTTTTTTTAAGATTCTTTATTGTTCTACATGCTCCATTACAATATGTAATACTACATGTTGGGTTTGCTTATTATAAATTTAACATTAATAATTACATAGATTTATACAGTTAAATTATTTTTTGTCAGATCAATTGCATTGGCATACTGAATACATTCTTTAAAATAACTTTTATCTGTGTGTGTGTGTTGTGTGAGTGTTGTGTTTGTCCGTGTGTGTGTGTGTCTGTATGTGTGTGTCTCTGTGTGTCTTTGTGTGTTGTGTGAGTGTTGTGTTTGTCCGTGTGTGTGTCTGTATGTGTGTGTCTCTATGTGTCTGTGTGTGTTGTGTGAGTGTTGTGTTTGTCCGTGTGTGTGTCTGTATGTGTGTGTCTCTGTGTGTGTGTCTTGGTCTCTATGTGTCTCTGTGTGTTGTGTGAGTGTTGTGTTTGTCCGTGTGTGTGTCTGTATCTGTGTGTGTTTTTTTTTTAAGATTCTTTATTGTTCTACATGCTCCATTACAATATGTAATACTACATGTTGGGTTTGCTTATTATAAATTTAACATTAATAATTACATAGATTTATACAGTTAAATTATTTTTTGTCAGATCAATTGCATTGGCATACTGAATACATTCTTTAAAATAACTTTTATCTGTGTGTGTGTTGTGTGAGTGTTATGTTTGTCCGTGTGTGTGTGTCTGTATGTGTGTGTCTCTGTGTGTCTTTGTGTGTTGTGTGAGTGTTGTGTTTGTCCGTGTGTGTGTCTGTATGTGTGTGTCTCTATGTGTCTGTGTGTGTTGTGTGAGTGTTGTGTATGTCCGTGTGTGTGTCTCTGTGTGTGTGTCTTGGTCTCTATGTGTCTCTGTTGTGTTTGTCCGTGTGTGTGTCTGTATCTGTGTGTGTGTCTTTGTCTCTATGTGTCTGTGTGTGTTGTGTGAGTGTTGTGTGTGTCAGTGTGTGTCTGTATGTGTGTGTGTGTCTTTGTCTCTATGTGTCTGTGTGTGTTGTGTTTGTCCGTGTGTGTGTCTGTATCTGTGTGTGTGTTTTTGTCTCCATGTGTCTGTGTGTGTTGTGTGAGTGTCGTGTTTGTCCGTGTGTGTGTGTCTGTATGTGTTGTGTGAGTGTCGTGTTTGTCCGTGTGTGTGTGTCTGTATCTGTGTGTGTCTTTGTCTCTATGTGTCTGTGTGTGTTGTGTGAGTGTTGTGTTTGTCCGTTTTTTTTTTCAATAACACTCTTTATTGAAATTAGGCAGCATGCCCCATTACAAAGTAATATTACATGCAGTGTTTGTCCGTGTGTGTGTCTGTATCTGTGTGTGTGTCTTTGTCTCTATGTGTCTATGTGTGTTGTGTGAGTGTTGTGTTTGTCCGTGTGTGTGTCTGTATCTGTGTCTGTGTGTGTGTCTTTGTCTCTGTGTCTGTGTGTGTTGTGTGAGTGTTGTGTTTTTCCGTTTGTGTGTGTCTGTATCTGTGTCTGTGTGTGTGTGTCTTTGTCTCTATGTGTCTGTGTGTGTTGTGTGAGTGTTGTGTTTTTCCGTGTGTGTGTCTGTATCTGTGTCTGTGTGTGTGTCTTTGTCTCTGTGTCTGTGTGTGTTGTGTGAGTGTTGTGTTTTTCCGTGTGTGTGTGTCTGTATCTGTGTCTGTGTGTGTGTCTTTGTCTCTATGTGTCTGTGTGTGTTGTGTGAGTGTTGTGTTTGTCCGTGTGTGTGTCTGTATCTGTGTGTGTGTCTTTGTCTCTATCTGTCTGTGTGTGTTGTGTGAGTGTTGTGTTTGTCCGTGTGTGTGTGTATCTGGGTCTGTGTGTGTCTTTGTCTCTATGTGTCTGTGTGTGTTGTGTGAGTGTTTTGTTTGTCCGTGTGTGTGTGTGTGTCTTTGATTCTATGTGTCTGTGTGTGATGTGTGAGTGTTGTGTTTGTCCGTGTGTGTGTGTCTGTATCTATGTGTGTGTCCTTGTGTCTATGTGTCTGTGTGTGTTATGTGAGTGTTGTGTTTGTCCGTGTGTGTGTGTCTGTATCTATGTGTGTGTCTTTGTCTCTATGTGTCTGTGTGTGTTGTGTGAGTGTTGTGTTTGTCCGTGTGTGTGTCTGTGTCTGTGTCTCTGTGTGTGTCTTTGCCTCTATTTGTCTGTGTGTGTTGTGTGAGTGTTGTGTTTGTCCGTGTGTGTGTGTGTCTGTATCTGTGTGTGTCTTTGTCTCTATGTGTCTGTGTGTGTTGTGTGAGTGTTGTGTTTTTCCGTGTGTGTGTCTGTATCTGTGTCTCTGTGTGTGTCTTTGTCTCTATGTGTCTGTGTGTGTTGTTTGAGTGTGTGTGTCTGTATCTGTGTGTGTGTGTGTCATAGTCTCTATGTGTCGTTGTGTGTTGTGTGAGTGTTGTGTTTATCCGTGTGTGTGTCTGTATCTGTGTCTGTGTGTGTGTCTTTGTCTCTATGTGTCTGTGTGTGTTGTGTGAGTGTTGTGTTTGTCCGTGTGTGTCTGTATCTGTGTGTGTGTGTGTCTTTGTCTCTATGTGTCTGTGTGTGTTGTGTGAGTGTTGTGTTTTTCCGTGTTTGTGTGTCTGTATCTGTGTCTGTGTGTGTCTTTGTCTCTATGTGTCTGTGTGTGTTGTGTGAGTGTTGTGTTTGTGTCTTTGTCTGAATGTGTCTCTGTGTGTTGTGTGAGTGTTGTGTTTGTCCGTGTTTGTGTGTCTGTATCTGTGTGTGTTGTGTGAGTGTTGTGTTTGTCCGTGTGTGTGTGTGTCTGTATCTGTGTGTGTGTCTTTGTCTCTATGTGTCTGTGTGTGTTGTGTGAGTGTTGTGTTTGTCCGTGTGTGTGTCTGTATCTATGTGTGTGTGTCTTTGTCTCTGTGTCTGTGTGTGTTGTGTGAGTGTTGTGTTTGTCCGTGTGTGTGACTGTATCTGTGTCTGTGTGTGTGTCTTTGTTTCTATGTGTATGTGTGTGTTGTGTTTGTCCGTGTGTGTGTCTTTGTCTCTATGTGTCTGTGTGTGTTGTGTGAGTGTTGTGTTTGTCCGTGTGTGTGTCTGTATTTGTGTGTGTGTCTTTGTCTCTATGTGTCTGTGTGTGTTGTGTGTCTGTATCTGTGTCTGAGTGTGTGTCTTTGTCTCTATGTGTCTGTGTGTGTTGTGTGAGTGTTGTGTTTGTCCGTGTGTGTGTCTGTATCTATGTGTGTGTGTCTTTGTCTCTATGTGTCTGTGTGTGTTGTGGGAGTGTTGTGTTGGTCCATGTGTGTGTCTTTGTCTCTATGTGTCTGTGTGTGTTGTGTGAGTGTTGTGTTTTTCCGTGTGTGTGTCTGTATCTGTGTCTGTGTGTGTGTCTTTGTCTCTATGTGTCTGTGTGTGTTGTGTTTGTCCGTGTGTGTCTGTATCTGTGCGTGTGTGTCTTTGTCTCAATGTGTCTCTGTGTGTTGTGTGAGTGTTGTGTTTGTCCGTGTGTGTCTTTGTCTCTATGTGTCTGTGTGTGTTGTGTGAGCGTTGTGTGTGTGTGTTGTGTTTGTCCGTGTGTGTGTCTGTATCTGTGTGTGTTGTGTGAGTGTTGTGTTTGTCCGTGTGTGTGTCTGTATCTATGTGTGTGCCTTTATCTCTATGTGTCTGTGTGTGTTGTGTGAGTGTTGTGTTTGTCCGTGTGTGTGTCTGTATCTATGTGTGTGTCTTTGTCTCTATGTGCCTGTGTGTGTTGTGTGAGTGTTGTGTTTGTCCCTGTGTGTGTCTGTAATTGTGTCTGTGTGTGTGTCTTTGTCTCTATGTGTCTGTGTGTGTTGTGTGAGTGTTGTGTTTGTCCGTGCGTGTGTGTCTGTATCTGTGTGTGTTGTGTGAGTGTTGTGTTTGTCCATGTGTGTGTCTGTATCTGTGTGTGTGTCTTTGTCTCTATGTGTCTGCGTGTGTTGTGTGAGTGTTGTGTTTGTCCGTGTGTGTGTCTGTATCTATGTGTGTGTCTTTGTCTCTATGTGTCTGTGTGTGTTGTGTGCGTGTTTTGTTTGTCCGTGTGTGTGTCTGTATCTATGTGTGTGTGTCTTTGTCTCTATGTGTCTGTGTGTGTTGTGTGAGTGTTGTGTTTGTCCGTGTGTGTGTCTGTATCTGTGTCTGTGTATGTGTCTTTGTCTCTATGTGTCTCGATCTGTGTGTGTGTCTTTGTCTCTATGTGTCTGTGTGTGTTGTGTGAGTGTTGTGTTTGTCCGTGTGTGTGTCTGTATCTATGTGTGTGTGTCTTTGTCTCTATGTGTCTGTGTGTGTTGTGTGAGTGTTGTGTTTGTCCGTGTGTGTGACTGTATCTGTGTCTGTGTGTGTGTCTTTGTTTCTATGTGTATGTGTGTGTTGTGTTTGTCCGTGTGTGTGACTTTGTCTCTATGTGTCTGTGTGTGTTGTGTGAGTGTTGTGTTTGTCCGTGTGTGTGTCTGTATTTGTGTGTGTGTCTTTGTCTCTATGTGTCTGTGTGTGTTGTGTGTCTGTATCTGTGTCTGAGTGTGTGTCTTTGTCTCTATGTGTCTGTGTGTGTTGTGTGAGTGTTGTGTTTGTCCGTGTGTGTGTCTGTATCTATGTGTGTGTGTCTTTGTCTCTATGTGTCTGTGTGTGTTGTGGGAGTGTTGTGTTTGTCCGTGTGTGTGTCTTTGTCTCTATGTGTCTGTGTGTGTTGTGTGAGTGTTGTGTTTTTCCGTGTGTGTGTCTGTATCTGTGTCTGTGTGTGTCTTTGTCTCTATGTGTCTGTGTGTGTTGTGTTTGTCCGTGTGTGTCTGTATCTGTGCGTGTGTGTCTTTGTCTCAATGTGTCTCTGTGTGTTGTGTGAGTGTTGTGTTTGTCCGTGTGTGTCTTTGTCTCTATGTGTCTGTGTGTGTTGTGTGAGCGTTGTGTGTGTGTGTTGTGTTTGTCCGTGTGTGTGTCTGTATCTGTGTGTGTTGTGTGAGTGTTGTGTTTGTCCGTGTGTGTGTCTGTATCTGTGTGTGTATCTTTGTCTCTATGTGTCTGTGTGTGTTGTGTGAGTGTTGTGTTTGTCCGTGTGTGTGTCTGTATCTATGTGTGTGTCTTTGTCTCTATGTGCCTGTGTGTGTTGTGTGAGTGTTGTGTTTGTCCCTGTGTGTGTCTGTAATTGTGTCTGTGTGTGTGTCTTTGTCTCTATGTGTCTGTGTGTGTTGTGTGAGTGTTGTGTTTGTCCGTGCGTGTGTGTCTGTATCTGTGTGTGTTGTGTGAGTGTTGTGTTTGTCCATGTGTGTGTCTGTATCTGTGTGTGTGTCTTTGTCTCTATGTGTCTGCGTGTGTTGTGTGAGTGTTGTGTTTGTCCGTGTGTGTGTCTGTATCTATGTGTGTGTGTCTTTGTCTCTATGTGTCTGTGTGTGTTGTGTGAGTGTTTTGTTTGTCCGTGTGTGTGTCTGTATCTATGTGTGTGTGTCTTTGTCTCTATGTGTCTGTGTGTGTTGTGTGAGTGTTGTGTTTGTCCGTGTGTGTGTCTGTATCTGTGTCTGTGTATGTGTCTTTGTCTCTATGTGTCTCTGTCTGTGTATGTGTCTTTGTCTCTATGTGTCTGTGTGTGTTGTGTGAGTGTTGTGTTTGTCCGTGTGTGTGTCTGTATCTGTGTGTGTGTCTTTGTCTCTATGTGTCTGTGTGTGTTGTGTGAGTGTTGTGTTTGTCCGTGTGTGTGTGTCTGTATCTGTGTCTGTGTGTGTGTGTCTTTGTCTCTATGTGTCTGTGTGTGTTGTGTTTGTCCGTGTGTGTGTGTCTGTATCTGTGTGGGTTTTTCTCTCCATGTGTCTGTGTGTGTTGTGTGAGTGTTATGTTTGTCCGTGTGTGTGTCTGTGTCTGTGTTTGTCTTTGTCTCTATGTGTCTGTGTGTGTTGTGTGAGTGTTGTGTTTGTCCTTTTTTTTTCAATAACACTCTTTATTGAAATTAGGCAGCATGCCCCATTACAAAGTAATATTACATGCAGTGTTTGTCCGTGTGTGTGTCTGTATCTGTGTGTGTTGTGTGAGTGTTGTGTTTGTCCGTGTGTGTGTCTGTATCTGTGTGTGTGCCTTTATCTCTATGTGTCTGTGTGTGTTGTGTGAGTGTTGTGTTTGTCCGTGTGTGTGTCTGTATCTGTGTGTGTATCTTTGTCTCTAAGTGTCTGTGTGTGTTGTGTGAGTGTTGTGTTTGTCCGTGTGTGTGTCTGTATCTATGTGTGTGTCTTTGTCTCTATGTGCCTGTGTGTGTTGTGTGAGTGTTGTGTTTGTCCCTGTGTGTGTCTGTAATTGTGTCTGTGTGTGTGTCTTTGTCTCTATGTGTCTGTGTGTGTTGTGTGAGTGTTGTGTTTGTCCGTGCGTGTGTGTCTGTATCTGTGTGTGTTGTGTGAGTGTTGTGTTTGTCCATGTGTGTGTCTGTATCTGTGTGTGTGTCTTTGTCTCTATGTGTCTGCGTGTGTTGTGTGAGTGTTGTGTTTGTCCGTGTGTGTGTCTGTATCTATGTGTGTGTGTCTTTGTCTCTATGTGTCTGTGTGTGTTGTGTGAGTGTTGTGTTTGTCCGTGTGTGTGTCTGTATCTATGTGTGTGTGTCTTTGTCTCTATGTGTCTTTGTGTGTTGTGTGAGTGTTGTGTTTGTCCGTGTGTGTGTCTGTATCTGTGTCTGTGTATGTGTCTTTGTCTCTATGTGTCTCTGTCTGTGTATGTGTCTTTGTCTCTATGTGTCTGTGTGTGTTGTGTGAGTGTTGTGTTTGTCCGTGTGTGTGTGTCTGTATCTGTGTCTGTGTGTGTGTCTTTGTCTCTATGTGTCTGTGTGTGTTGTGTGAGTGTTGTGTTTGTCCGTGTGTGTGTGTCTGTATCTGTGTCTGTGTGTGTGTCTTTGTCTCTATGTGTCTGTGTGTGTTGTGTTTGTCCGTGTGTGTGTGTCTGTATCTGTGTGGGTTTTTGTCTCCATGTGTCTGTGTGTGTTGTGTGAGTGTTGTGTTTGTCCGTGTGTGTGTCTGTGTCTGTGTTTGTCTTTGTCTCTATGTGTCTGTGTGTGGTGTGTGACTGTTGTGTTTGTCCTTTTTTTTTCAATAACACTCTTTATTGAAATTAGGCAGCATGCCCCATTACAAAGTAATATTACATGCAGTGTTTGTCCGTGTGTGTGTCTGTATCTATGTGTGTGTGTCTTTGTCTCTATGTGTCTGTGTGTGTTGTGTGAGTGTTGTGTTTGTCCGTGTGTGTGTCTGTATCTGTGTCTGTGTGTGTGTCTTTGTCTCTATGTGTCTGTGTGTGTTGTGTGTGTGTTGTGTGAGTGTTGTGTTTGTCCGTCTGTGTGTGTTTGTATCTGTGTGTGTGTGTCTTTGTCTCTATGTGTCTGTGTGTGTTGTGTGAGTGTTGTGTTTGTCCGTGTGTGTCTGTATCTGTGTCTGTGTGTGTCTTTGTCTCTATGTGTCTGTGTGTGTTGTGTGAGTGTTGTGTTTGTCCGTGTGTGTGTGTGTCTTTGCCTCTATGTGTCGGTGTGTGTTGTGTGAGTGTTGTGTTTGTCCCTGTGTGTGTGTCTGTATCTATGTGTGTGTCTTTGTCTCTATGTTTCTGTGTGTGTTGTGTGAGTGTTGTGTTTGTCCGTGTGTGTGTCTGTATCTATGTGTGTGTGTCTTTGTCTCTATGTATCTGTGTGTGTTGTGTGAGTGTTGTGTTTGTCCGTGTGTGTGTCTGTGTCTGGGTCTCTGTGTGTGTGTCTTTGTCTCTATGTGTCTGTGTGTGTTGTGTTTGTCCGTGTGTGTGTGTCTGTATCTGTGTGTGTCTTTGTCTCTATGTGTCTGTGTGTGTTGTGTGAGTGTTGTGTTTGTCCGTGTGTGTGTCTGTATCTGTGTCTGTGTGTGTGTCTTTGTCTCTATGTGTCGGTGTGTGTTGTGTGAGTGTTGTGTTGGTCCGTGTGTGTGTCTGTATCTGTGTCTGTGTCTTTGTCTCTATGTGTCTGTGTGTGTTGTGTTTGTCCGTGTGTGTGTGTCTGTATCTGTGTGTGTGTCTTTGTCTCTATGTGTCTGTGTGTGTTGTGTGAGTGTTGTGTTTGTCCGTGTGTGTGTGTGTCTGTATCTATGTGTGTGTGTGTCTTTGTCTCTATGTGTCTGTGTGTGTTGTGTGAGTGTTGTGTTTGTCCGTGTGTGTGTGTCTGTATCTGTGGCTGCGTGTGTGTGTTTCTTTGTCTCTATGTGTCTGTGTGTGTTGTGTGAGTGTTGTGTTTTTCCGTGTGTGTGTGTCTGTATCTGTGTCTGTGTGTGTGTCTTTGTCTCTTTGTGTCTGTGTGTGTTGTGTGGGTGTTGTGTTTGTCCGTGTGTGTGTGTCTGTATCTGTGTGTGTGTCTTTGTCTCTATGTGTCTGTGTGTGTTGTGTTTGTCCGTGTGTGTGTCTTTATCTGTGTCTGTGTGTGTGTCTTTGTCTCTATGTGTCTGTGTGTGTTGTGTGAGTGTTGTGTTTGTCCGTGTGTGTGTCTTTGTCTCTATGTGTCTGTGTGTGTTGTGTGAGTGTTGTGTTTGTCCGTGTGTGTGTGTGTCTGTATCTGTGTGTGTGTCTGTGACTGTGTGTGTGTGTTGTGTATGTGTGTGTGTCTGTGTGTGTGTCTGTATCTGTGTGTGAGTGTTGTGTGTGTCTGTGTGTGTGTCTGTGACTGTGTGTGTGTCTTTGTCTCTATGTGTCTGTGTGTGTTGTGTGAGTGTTGTGTTTGTCCGTGTGTGTGTGTCTGTATCTGTGTGTGTGTGTGTCTGTGACTGTGTGTGTGTTGTGTATGTGTGTGTCTTTGTCTCTATGTGTCTGTGTGTGTTGTGTGAGTGTTGTGTGTGTCTGTGTGTGTGTCTGTGTCTGTATGTGTGTGTCTGTATCTGTGTGTGAGTGTTGTGTGTGTCTGTGTGTGTGTCTGTGTCTGTATGTGTGTGTCTGTATCTGTGTGTGTGTCTTTGTCTCTATGTGTCTGTGTGTGTTGTGTGAGTGTTGTGTTTGTCCGTGTGTGTCTGTATGTGTGTGTGTGTCTGTGACTGTGTGTGTGTTGTGTATGTGTGTGTCTTTGTCTCTATGTGTCTGTGTGTGTTGTGTGAGTGTTGTGTGTGTCTGTGTGTATGTCTGTATCTCTGTGTGTTTTGTGTGTCAGCCTGTGGTGTTTGTCCGTGTGCGTGTGTGTGTTTGTGTGTGTGTGTGTTTGTCTGTGTGTGTCTGTGACTGTGTGTGTGTTTTGTGTGTCAGCCTGTGGTGTTTGTCCATGTGTGTGTGTGTGTGTGTGTGTTTGTCTGTGTGTGTCTGTGACTGTGTGTGTGTTGTGTGTGTCTGTCAGTCTGTGGACAGTATAAGTCCAAAACGAAAAGTCGGTTAAAACCAAATTTGGTATTTAAGTGTAATATCTTTTAAGTAATGCGACACGAAGATTTAGAAAAAAATTCCTCTACGCTAAACTACTCTTTGCGTTTTCGAAAATTTTAATCTTCTGAAAAGTGCCTCTAAAGATTTTGATTAAAATGCCATGTGTTTGAGATATTTTTATGGTAAACGATGTGCATATTTTGAAGTTTCTGGCTAAAACCTATGTAGTCTTGTTTACTCTGGGCTTTTGCATAACTGGTAAACCGCAAGAGATAGACCAAATCTAAAAATCTGATGTGCTGCACTCACATGACTTTCTCTACTCTTGTACTAGCCATTCTTACAAACTCTTATTCCTATATCTTCTTCGTGTTGAGATATACATTTGCAGAAATTGTCTTATTGCTTATTTCCTTGTAGGTGCAAGGGGAATATGGGGATGCAGAAAGCTATGAGCGATAGTCAAATCTTTTAAAGGTTTGAGATGCCGTTCTCTTTGCACGGCTAAGATATAAGAATATGAATAAGGATCTTCTATTTGACGAAAGTTTAGGTATTCCAGACTCACACAAATAAGAATAAATATGTCCGAAATGGCTCAATCTACAAAAAAAAATATTTAAACATAAATTGTGTTTTAAAGGTGGTTAAAAAAGAAATTTAATATTTAAGTATTTACGCTGCGTTTGATTTGCGAAAAAACTTTCAAATCTTATGCGGTAAACATATCTTCATTAGTGACTTACGTTTAAATAATCTATCAATATTTGGCGACAAAGTCAAATTGCATAGTCTTAGAAGATATACCAAGTGATCGTCGCTTAACATATTGCGATACAGACTTTTAATATGATTCAACTTGGAAAACTCCGTTCGAAAATATATGTAGAGCTATAGTCACTCTTATACACACTATTCTTGTAAATCTACTTTTTAATCAAAGTAAGCATTTTTGGAAACCTTCTTATTGCTAATTTTCTTACAGGTACAAGGCTTTAGCGATAGCCAAATATTTTAAGAACTGGTTGTTATGCAAGGGCTTTGAAATCGCGTTCTCTTTGGCCATGACATTCCTATTTGAAAAATCAATAAATATTGGCAAATTCAAACAAATAAGAGAATATCTTGGGAATGGTTTACTCAAAAGAAAGACGAAGAATGTATTTGACATAAGATATGTGTTTTAACCAGACTCACATTTTTACTTTCTCTACTAGTAAGTAGGGGAAGTATTGTGTTCCACCCAAAAATTCGATGTCGAGATTTCACCGGAAATATATGTTTTGAGGTCCCCTAAATCCAAAAAAAAAGCATTTTTAGAAAAAGGTCCGTGTGTCTGTGTGTCAGTCTGTGGACAGCATAACTGAAAAACGAAAAGTCGGTTAAAAACCAAAGTTGGTATTTAAGTTTAATGTCTTTCAAGGATGTGACACGAAGATTTTGAAGAAAATACCCCCACCCTAAGCTACTCTTTACATGAAAATGTTTCTAAAATTTTGATTTTCTTGAAAATGGCTCTAACGATTTTGATTAAAATGCCATATGTTTGAGATATTTTTATGACCAATGAAATATATGTCTTGAATTTTCTGACTATAGCCCCTGTAGTCGTATTTACTCTGGACAACTTTTGCATAACTGGTAAACCGTTAGAGATAGACCAAATGATACTGTACAAAAAACGTAGACTTTGCTAAAGTACACAATTTGTCTCAATAAATTTTCTTGTAGGGTGAACCATTTCGGAGATATTCCTTGTTATGTGTGTGAGTTTCGGAAAACTTAGAAATTTCATGAAATGGATAATCGTTGTTCATTTTTTTATATGCTAAGTGTGCAAAGACAACAGAATCCCAAAGCTTTAAAACATTTGACTATCGCACAAAGCCTACTGTATTCTAATATTCCCCTTGTACCTACAAGGAAATAAGCAATAAGATAAGTTGTACAAATGTTTATCTTAACTAACACGAAGAAGATATAGGAATAAGAGTTTACAAGAATGGTTAGTACAAGAGTAGAGAAAGCCATGTGAGTGCAACACATCAGAGTTTTTATTTAGTAAGCTTTTGTCCGTCTGTTACTGTTCGTTTGTGCAGAAATCATTCGGAATGAAGAGCTCATGAGGGCATTGCCAAAACATTCAAGGTATGACCTAGAAACGACCACGGAATCGTCTGTGTGTGTCCGTCACTGAATACTGACTGTCTTTGCCTCCGACTAAAGGAGTGGAGTGGGGTATTGCCGCTCATTACATAAGATTCTCCAAAGAGAATGCTGGACATACCTGCTGTAGACCATACATGGGGAGAAGTGACACAATTGTGTCACTTCACCTACGTCGTTGTTTTAACCCCGTCCACTCTCCTACACGCCGGTCAGCTACCGAGTCACGCCCCTCGCTGTTATCTATCTACCTCTGAGAACCGTCAGTGCCTCAAATCGTGTCAGTGGCGGAATCACGTCGCACAACAAGGTGAAAAGAAACCTCAAAGTCGAATGGCAATATAAGTATGTTGTGTTCCTAGTAAAAATATGTATGTTTGCTATGACAAAAGAATATGCATGTAACGTAATCAGTTAATCACAAAACTAATACATTATGATTCTATTTGGTTTCACCTTGAAACTTGTGTACCTTGTTTGTAAACACATGTGTATACTTAAACACAGAACCGGAAACGTGAGGTGGGCTGAGGTATGTGAGGATTTCATTCCTGTCACCCTTCTTCCCCATGTCTGCTATACACTGTGTTAACGACGGGAAGAAAATTCTGCGTTGGTCACAAAACTTTAAAACACACTAAATGAAGTGTTAGCAAAGGAACCGCACTGATTTTTTCATTTTGTCAGAGTATATTTAGTATTATTCAGCCTTTAAATACACAATATTTTAAGGACTTGTAAATCTGGATTTACATATATAGTAATATAAACCTGGCAGAGTAATTTTGATATTTTAATATCCCTTTAATATGTTACATAGTTGCATAGTAAAAAATTTGCAGCAATCAAAAAATTTGCATCAATCAGACTTTAAAGTGTCCACTGTTAGCATACACACAAGCTTGAGTGTTTGACCAGTTATCTACTGCACAACGGATAGTGTCAATTGGAAAGTCTACCACTGTTGCCACCAAGGAGCATTTCAAACTTTCAAGTGAAGGGTGTCTTTTCTTGCAGGCCATTCCCTATAGCACTGACCAGGGTTTATAGTACAGAGGGTTTAGGTCAGGGTTACCAGAAGGCCACTCACCAGTGAAGGTGAAGCTCGGAGTCCTGCAAACACTGTTGTGCCATTCTTGCTTTGAGCTGGTACAGAATCTTGCTGGAATGTCTAGGGGCTTGTTGAATAGTGTGTTGCTCAAGTCCTTCATAAGATGATCTATAACAGTTTCCAAATATACTCTGGCACTTCCCCAGCCAAATCATGACTGAGGAGGGATGAAGACTCCCTGAACCTTAGGAATGTTCTCACAAGCATCTCAAGCACTCCATATGCTCTATCATTCTATCAGTTGAAGTGCTCTTCAATTGTGTTGTTAGCTAATGCTGGATTTCTGACAATGAAGTCATTAATCCTCTTGCTCTCCAATATTTTTCACTGATGGATGGGGCACTAGAAGTGGCCGGGCATATTTGAAGGTGGTCTCGATCCATTTCCTCTTGCAGATCACATAGAGGACAGAGTGGTGAAGAATATATCCCAATTCTGTTTAAATGTTTTGCCAGACAATCATGTCCTGTAATCAACCTGAAGGTTGCAACTGCTGTTTTTCGAGGATACTCAGGAATCACTGTTTGAATGTTTGGTAGTTCCCATCTTTTATTCTTTGATTTTTCATAGTAATATTTTGCAATAATTTTTTTGAATTCAGAGTTGACTAATCTTTTAGCTGCATAAAATGGTAAATTAACTATAGATTTCTGTACACCGCTGGTACCCTTTTTTGCAAGAAAATCAGCTTTCTCATTACCACTCAGTCCACAGTGAGCCGGTATCCATTGGAAGACTAGGTGTTTTTGAAGTGCAGTTAGATGGCTAAGCATCTTCCAACATTCTATAATAGTTTGGTTTTTTGGTGACAACTTGGAAGTAATTGCTATAATTGCTGCCCTGGAATCTGAGAGAATAACTGCTTGCTGAAAATGTGAAATTCTGTACAAAAGATTTTGTAGGGCCATTCGAATTGCTTCAATTTCTCCATCAAAGTTAGTAGCTCCATAACTTAAAGATTTGTAATAGGAAAAGAGGTGACATGTGACTCCAGCACCTGCTCCATCTTTGTTTGATATAAATGATCCATCAGTATAAATATGGAGCCACTCATGTTCTGGAAACCTAGTATGGATTGTCTCTAATGCCAATAATTTTAGAACACTAGTTGGAGTATCACTTTTTTTAACTTCTTCTGTCAGGTGTAAATAATATGTGATGTCTAATGTATGTGTTGGATTGACTTTAGATATAAAGTTTTCCTTTGAATTAGGAAGGTGTACATCCTTCTTGATGTCTTGAATTTTGGAAAGAAAGCTCTCCTGAGTCTTTAGTGTATGTGTAAAATTTCTCTTGTGCCATGTATTGAATGGGAGTCTGATCAACTTTTCGTGTTGAATAAGAGCCGCTTTTTCTATTTCATATTCAATGGGGTATTGGTTGGTTAGTATTTCCATAGCTGCTATTGGTGTGGTTTTGATAGCACCTGTAATTAGTCTCAGACTTTGGTTTTGAAAGATTTGAATTTTGTTTGTGTTTGCTGTTACAAGAACTTCGCTGCAGTAAGTAAACAATGGTTTTATATATATATTATATGTTGTGTTAAGCGTTGCTCTGGAACATCCCCACTTCATTCCTGTTAAACGTTTTAACAGTGAAAGGCGCCTCTCTGCTCTTTGTATTACATTTTCTATTTGTTTGGTCCATGTAAGTTTGGTATCAAATGTAACTCCTAAATACTTTGCTTCCTTTGTTTCTGGTAATTGTTGACCCTCAAAATTTAGTTTTAGTTTTAGTGGTTTTTTTCTTAGTGAAAAGATTTGGTAGTTTGATTTTGTTGTATTAACAGTCATTAAATTTTCTTTGGTCCACCTCTGTAAGTTGGTTAAGGATTGTTGTATGGTTTTTTCCATTTCTGTACTTTTGCTTTTTGGTTTTGAAGTCCACATTACCAAGTCATCAGCAAATAGTGCACACTTCACACCTGATTCTTGTTTTTGTTGTGGTAGATCATTAATAAATATATTAAAAAGTGTAGTGCTGAGCACTGCACCTTGTGGCAAGCCACGGTGTATTTGTTTATATTTAGATATATTTCTTCCATATCTGGTTGCAATAAAGCGTTGTGTTAGGAAATGATATAGCCATGAAAACATTGGACCTTGTATCCCTATTTTTTTTACTTTCTTTAGTAGTTTTGTTCTGCATATAGAATCATATGCGCTTTGAAAATCAATAAAAACTGATAAATTATCTTCTTTTCTATTGAAGGAGTCTTTGATTTCTTGACTGAGAAGTAAGACTTGTTCATTTGTAGAGTGGAACTCTCTGAATCCAGCTTGACATGGGGATATTAAATTTTGTGATTCTAGAAACCAATTTAACCTGTTTGACACCATTCTTTCCATTACTTTTGCTATTATGCTGGTAAGAGCTATTGGTCTATAATTTTTTATTTCTGATGCTGTTTTGTCTTTCTTCAAGAGTGGGACAATTATTGCTTTTCGCCATTCAGCAGGTACAGTGGTTTTCCAGGATAGATTGTAGAGTTTCAGTAGTAGTTGTTTTGCTGTTTTTCCAAGGTTTTTTATGAACTCTGGATGTATGTGATCTGGTCCAGGAGACTTTTTGTTTTTTAGATTATTTATTGCAATGTTCAATTCTTGCATATTAAAATTTTGAAAAAAGATATTGCACTGAGTGTTAGGATTACATTCTCTTTCTTGTTTCGAATCTTTCTTAAATTCTTTACGTTCCTTTTTATTATTTCTTATTACTTTGTGTGCATTAGCATAATATTTATTGAATGTTTCGGCTATGACTGCATCATTTACTAACATTTTATTGTTGTGTATGATAGGTGTGCTGTTGTTTTCTTTCCTGTCCTTGACATTTTTTATGAACTTATGAGCTTTGTTACCATCTGTCCTATAATCCATTTTTTCTAAGAAATTATTAAAGTGATTCCTTTTAGCAGTATTAATTTCTTTTTTTAATGAGGCACATTTCTTCCGCCATATTTGTGTATCTGATATGTTTTTTGTTTGTTCAGCTGTATTTCTAGCTATATCCCTTTGCTTTTTCAGTTCTTCTAACTGGGGGTTCCAAAAGGGTTTGAAATTTTTAATTCTTCCACGAGGAATATGTTTTTTTGCAGTTTCTAGGATGACTTTACAGAATTCTTTGTTCATATGATCTGGTTGGTCATGCAGCTGTGAGTTTGTTTGTTCTTTAAATTTATGTTCTAATTCAGTTTTATATTTGTTCCAATCTGCTTTTTTGAAGTTCCAATACAGATTCGTAAGACCTTGACTGTTATTTGTGTTCTCTAGTTTTATATCAGCAATTACTGCTCTGTGACCAGAACTTGGATCTTCTATAACTTGTTTTTTAATTTTTGAAACAATATCTGTTGTAGCTAACAAGAGGTCTGGGTTACTACCCGCTCCAGAATAATGTATGAAGGTTGTGGGATCTTCTTTACTATAAATCAGTTCAAAAGTTGTGGTATTCAAAAATTCTTCCACTATCTTCCCTGTAGAATCCACTTTTTCATAACCCCATCTTTTGGAATGGGCATTGAAATCCCCAATTACGATTGTTTTATTTAATTGGTCAATAAGTGAGAGATCCGGTACATTCCTGGGAGGATTGTAAATACTGTATAAATGTAGATGTGTTTTGTTAACCCAAAAATTTAGCTTTATTAATTCACTTTTATCTGTGTTATCCATTTCTTTAACAATTTCAAAGGAGGTTTTAATATCCTTTTTGACTCCAACTAATATTCCACTACTTATCTGTCTATTTTTGGGTAGTAAGTGCAGTAAAAATCCAGTAAAATTGAAGTATTTAAGTTGGTCATTTGTTAGATTTGCTTCTTGTATTACAAATATGTCAATGTTGTAGTCAAATACAATTTTATTCAGTTCTACTCTTTTTGTTTGTGTGAGACCACCCGCATTCCATTGTAGAAGTCTGATGTTAGATCTTCTATTAATATAATGTTTTGGTTCTCGAGAAGTAGTCCCCGCCCGGAGATCCGAATGGGGGACTATTTTAACTCCGGAACATTTTACCCCTCGAGTCATATTTCATAAAAAAAGAGAGCAATAGCAGTAATAGTAACCGTTTTTTTAGAGAGCACCATATTTTTATGTTTTGGCGGTCACATCGCTCTCTCACAACCCCCAGAATGTCTGGAGGACCACACCTGTCGTTGGTTTACGGGTCTCACCGACCTGACCGGGAGAATTATCAAAATAAATTCACCGACCATATCCTCTGATTACCAATCAGAAGACGTATTACATGCCATGACAGGTCAGCATGTTAGGGGTTAAGGTTTTATAGAAAAATTAGAGAAATGGAGAGGTTGGAAAAATAAAGACTCCCTAGCCCTCAGGGACCCTAATAGCATCGGGGTCGGAAGAGAACAAGAGATGACCAAGGTAAGGTCAGATAGGAAAGTTACAGTGAGGAGCAAAACACCAGTAAGTGGAAGTAATGTTCTGCTCAGCTTGGGTACCTTGTGGTTGCCATTCACATATCCCCTAGACGGAGACCCCTGAGTAAGCTCTTCAATTGTGAACACATTCTAATTTATCTTCTGCTTCTGGAAAGGATTTTGCTGAATATGGATTGCCACTGTTCTCTCACTGCAAGAACAACCAACCCTTCTGCGATCTTTCACTCAGGTTGTCAGCAAATCACTGGATTGGCAGTAGATTAACCTCTTATCGGTTTCGTCTTTCTCAGGGTTTGGAAAATCACAGTTGGTGGCTTCTAACTTTGTGCAAGGCAATTAGTTGCCCTGTTCACATAATCACCCCATACTATGCAAAGATAATTTCATCTTTCTCTTTAATTGTTGAACACACTGGTCTAAACTTTCACTCGACAGCTTCTTGTTACCCGGAAAACAGGTTCTTTAATGCAATTTGAAAGTTTTACAGTATTTATGGCTGGACTAGGTACATTGTGACGCTGAAAATCTAGCAGTTAGAGCATCTGTAAATAAAAAAAATATATGTATGAACAATTTCTAGTCTAACACTGCCCCAATGTTCAGTTCTTTCAGGCTCTAAAATACACTGGTTATTAAATATTTCCGTATTGTCTGTAATAAGTTTCATTGATCTATTTCATTAAGTTTATGTAAAATGAGTTCTATTTGCATGCCTTTGCATAATGGATGTTTATTGTAACACTAGTGATGTGTAATCATTGCACATATATTACAATGCTTTGGCTCTTAAATATTTCTAGTGTTTCACATATTGCATGGAACAATTACAAGCTGTTTAAACGGTAATCCCCATTCTTGATATTCTAATTCAGTTTAACATTTCACTTACACTCCTATTTATAGATAAGCAGAGCACGTGGAGTATGAACTCATTTGTAACATGGAGGATCTTCATAGCTTTGATGTGTGGAAGTAGTAGTGGAGCAACTGAAGTGTTAAAACTCGATTATAGTATAGAGAATCTGTTCTCTTTAGTTTCTTTTAATGCTTTCTGCAGCTCTAAAAAGGAAACCATTCAGTTAAAAGTCATCTTTCCTTAATTCCTCTTTCTCATTTTACCACAGTGTTAGTGTTTTATAGTTTCCTTTATTTGGAACATTTTTCTGTGTTATTTTTCCCCAATGTATTAAAAAGTTTTATACTTTCATATGAAGTCTTCGTTTACCAAGAACATCATTCACGAGGTAACTTATTTATTCCAGAGTTGTTGATGAGCTTCTGTAATTGTTTGTTTGGCTTTATTAATTTTTACTAGATTTCTCCATAGGTTTTTGTGGTTTCGCTTGTAGTCTCTGTTTGTACACCTTTTGTTTCTCTTTTAACAGCTGTTCTATTTCTTCTTTCCAAATTTAATTATTTTTGCTATTTGTTACCGATGTATATCTTTACTGCTTTTGAAATACAATTTTGTTTTCCCATTCCTCATATATATTAATGTTGAGAATTCATTTGCATTTTAATATTTACATTTACACTTTCTGTAAAAGGTGCACTTTACATAATTTCTGACTCAGGGGTCTCCGTCTAGGGGATATGTGAATAGTGACCACAAGGTACCCAAGCTGAGCAGAACATTACTTCCACGTACTGGTGTTTTGCTCCTCACTGTAACTTTTCTATCTGACCTTACCTTGATCATCTCTTGTTCTCTTCCGAGCCCGATGCTATTAGGCTTCCCGCGGGTTAGGGAGTCTTTATTTTTCCAACCTCTCCATTTCTATAATTTCTCTACAACCTCTTAACCCCTAACATGCTGACCTGTCATGGCATGTAATATGTCCTCTCATTGGTAATCAGAGGATATGGCCGCTGAATGTATTTTGATAACTCTCCCAGTCAGGTCGGTGAGACCCGTAAACCAACAACAGGTGTGGTCCTCCAGACATTCTGGTGGTTGTAAGAGAGCGATGTGACCGTCAAAACACAAAAATATGGTGCTCTCTAAAAAACACCTTACTTACTGCTATTCCTCTCTTCAATATCATCAGTGCAAAATATTGGAGAGCAAGAGGATTAATGACTTCATTGTCAGAAACCCAGCAATAGCTAACAGCAACATTTAAATCCAGAAGTACAAGTATGTTTGCAAAATTTTCACTGACTTTCAGTGGGGCAGTCCCTTAATGCTATAACAGTAATAATAATAATAATAATAATAATAATAATAATAATAATAATAATAATAATAATAATAATAATAATAATAATAATAATAATAATAATAATAATAATAATAATAATAATAATAATAATAATAATAATAATAATAATAATAATAATAATAATAATAATAATAATAATAATAATAATAATAATAATAATAATAATAATAATAATAATAATAATAATAATAATAATAATAATAATAATAATAATAATAATAATAATAATAATAATAATAATAATAATAATAATAATAATAATAATAATAATAATAATAATAATAATAATAATAATACTAATACTAATACTAATACTAATACTAATACTAATACTAATACTAATACTAATACTAATACTAATACTAATAATAATAATAATAATAATAATAATAATAATAATAATAATAATAATAATAATAATAATAATAATAATAATAATAATAATAATAATAATAATAATAATAATAATAATAATAATAATAATAATAATAATAATAATAATAATAATAATAATAATAATAATAATAATAATAATAATAATAATAATAATAATAATAATAATAATAATAATAATAATAATAATAATAATAATAATAATAATAATAATAATAATAATAATAATAATAATAATAATAATAATAATAATAATAAATAACAATAACAATAATAAATAACAATAACAATAATAATAATAATAATAATAATAATAATAATAATAATAATAATAATAATAATAATAATAATAATAATAATAATAATGCTAATTAATAATAATAACAACAACAATAATAATGATAGTGATGATGATGGTGATGATGATGGTGATGATGATGATGATGATGATGATGATAATAATAATAATAATAATAATGCTAATACTAATAGTAATAATAATAGTAATGATAATGAATTAATAATAATTAATAATAGCAATAAATTATAATAATTAATGATAATCATTATCATAATAATGTTAAATAATGATAAATAATAATGATTAATAATGATAATTGATGATAATTGATACTGATAATTAATTGTAACTAATTCATATAATTAATAATTAGTAATAATTAATAAAAATGGCGACGACGACAGCAATAACAATAATAATCAATTTTGTTTCTGTTTGAATGATCTTCTGTGGCCAACTCCTATTTCACTATTATGACAGTATCCCATTTCCTATAACACTTTATTATGGTCTGCACAGACTCCCTCCATTAATATCAGCAATTTCTTAAAATTGTTTTCCCTTCTGCAATTTGGACATAGCCGTTTACGTTACCACTGCAGTTGTTTATTTCATTTTGTGACCCATTTCTCTGTTGTACGACATTCACCAAGTATCAGAGCCAACACGAAAGAGGTGCAGCTTGCCCCTGAAAGTGTTCGTTACTACAAGCGGTTCATGAGTGGTTTCCATGTTTACATTTCTGGAGATATATGAATACTTTTTTCCCTGTTGAGTAGCGCCAGAATTGGGGTATTGCTAATTTTCTTGAAGCATGTTTATGTAATGTTCAAGGCTATATTGCCATTATACTGCCTATTTAATGTTTTATCCTTCTAGTCAAAACCATAGCTCTTTTATTTAATTGTATACAGATACAACTAATCAACTTCAACAGTAGCACTGTAAGACTGTAAGTACAAATATTGCCAACTGCCTGCTATTTATGGGCTATTCAGTTGTTTGGTTCCTGGAAATTTACCCCTAATTTTAGTCTATATAAACCTTCTATTTAATTGTATTCTCTCCCTCTAAGTTGCTGTATCCTTCTTAACCATTTTCCCTTAACTCTCTCCCTAAACCTTTTTTTTTTCTTCATCTTTTACCGTAAGCATCTTCAGTGTTACTAAAAGTGCACTTTTATTCTCCCACTTTTCCCCACATTTCTTTTCTCCGATTTGCTAACTCTTTGCATTGTCCCAAGCAGAGCTCCACACTTATTTCTTCTCCATATAGTACACAGTTGTTAGGTAACCCCTCTCATCAGAGCCCAGGCTAAAAGCTCTCACCTCTCCTAGTCGCATATACGTATCTATATCATTTTGTATTCCCCAATGTTTCTTCGTTTTTAAATATGTATCTAATGATCTCTCATTAAACAGGTTCCCTCACACGTCTTGTTTCTACATTTCGTTCTCCTTCTTGCCATATATCACACATCGATATTTTCTCTAATTCTGTCTTTTTACGCTACACTTTTTAATGCTGTAAACAGGAAATTATTTCCAAAATTTGCAGATATGACCTTATGACCCCGCATGCTTATCCTTGATTAAATGCGCATTTTTCCCAAGCACAAGGATATATAAGATGCACAAAAGTCAGAGCTCATTCACAAAGGACTTCATAACAGCAGCATAATTGCGACTTCTGAGTAGCGTAACGTAAGTATCCTTGGTTTAATATATACCGTCCCTACTGCCCCACGGGACATTTCACTAAACTTCCCAGTACATAGTACTGTGTGGAGTGTTATGTATGGATAGACCAAGTAGTGGTGTATGTTAGGAACATATACATATATACCGTCCCTACTGCTTCACGGGACATTTTACCAAACTTGTCAGTACATAGTAGTGTGTGGAGAGTTGTGTATAGACCAAGAAGTGGTGTATGTTAGGAACGTATACATATATACCGTCCCTACTGCTTCACGGGACATTTTACCAACCTTCCCAGTACATAGTAGTGTGTGTGTGTGGAGTGTTGTGTATAGACCAAGTAGTGGTGTATGTTAGGAACATATACACATATACCGTCCCTACTGCTTCACGGGACATTTTACCAAACTTCCCAGTACATAGTAGTGTGTGTGTGTGTGGAGTGTTGTGTATAGACAAGTAGTGGTGTATGTTAGGAACATATACATATATACCGTCCCTACAGCTTCACGGGACATTTTACCAAACTTCCCAGTACATAGTAGTGTGTGCAGTGTTGTGTATAGACCAAGTGGTGGTGTATGTTAGGAACATACATATATTCCGTACCTACTGCTTCACGGGACATTTTACCAAACTTCCCAGTACATAGTAGTGTGTGCAGTGTTGCGTATAGACCAAGTGGTGGTGTATGTTTGGAACATATACATATATGCCGTCCCTACTGCTACATGAGACATTTTACCAAACTTCCCAGTACATAGTAGTGTGTGGAGTGTATAGACCAAGTGGTGGTGCATGTTAGGAACATATCCATATATGCCGTCCCTACTGCTACATGAGACATTTTACCAAACTTCCCAGTACATAGTAGTGTGTGGAGTGTTATGTATGGATACACCCAGTAGTGGTGTATGTTAGGAACATTTACATATATACTGTCCCCACTACTTCACGGGACATTTTACCACACTTCCCAGTACATAGTAGTGTGTGCAGTGTTGTGTATAGACCAAGTGGTGGTGTATGTTAGGAACATATACATATATGCCCTCCCTACTGCTACATGAAACATTTTACCAAACTTCCCAGTACATAGTAGTGTGTGGAGTGTTGTGTATAGACCAAGTAGTGCTGCATGTTAGGAACATATATATATACCTTCCCTACTGCTACACGAGACATTTTACCAAACTTCCCAGTACATAGTAGTGTGTGGAGTGTTATGTATGGATAGACCAAGTAGTGGTGTATGTTAGGAACATATACATATATACTGTCCCTACTACTTCACGGGACATTTTACCAAACTTCCCAGTACATAGCAGTGTGTGTGCAGTGTTGTGTATAGACCAAGTGGTGGTGTATGTTAGGAACATATACATATATACCGTCCCTACTGCTTCACGGGACATTTTACCAAACTTCCTAGTACGTAGTAATGTGTGGAGTGTTGTGTGCAGACCAAGTAGTGGTGTATGTTAGGAACATATACACATACACCGTCCCTACTGCTTCACGGGACATTTTACCAAACTTCCCAGTACATAGTAGTGTGTGGAGTGTTGTGTATAGACCAAGTAGTGGTGTATGTTAGGTTCATATAGATATATACCGTCCCTACTGCTACACGGGACATTTTCCCAAATTGTTAGTACATAGTAGTGTGTGGAGTGTTGTGTATAGACCAAGTAGTGGTGTATGTTAGGGACATATACATATATACCGTACCTACTGCTGCACGGGACATTTTACCAAATTGTCAGTGCGTAGTAGTGTGTGGAGTGTTGTGTATAGACTAAGTAGTGGTGTATGTTAGGAACATATACAAATATACCGTCCCTACTGCTTCATGGGACATTTTACCAAACTTCCCAGTACATAGTAGTGTGTGTGTGGAGTGTTGTGTATAGACCAAGTAGTGGTGTATGTTAGGAACATATACATATATACCGTCCCTACTGCTTCACGGGACAGTCTACCAAACTTCCCAGTACATAGTAGTGTGTGGAGTGTTGTGTATAGACCAAGTAGTGGTGTATGTTAGGTTCATATAGATATATACCGTCCCTACTGCTACACGGGACATTTTCCCAAATTGTCAGTACATAGTAGTGTGTGGAGTGTTGTGTATAGACCAAGTAGTGGTGTATGTTAGGGACATATACATATATACCGTACCTACTGCTGCACAGGACATTTTACCAAATTGTCAGTACGTAGTAGTGTGTGGAGTGTTGTGTATAGACCAAGTAGTGGTGTATGTTAGGAACATATACATATATACCGTCCCTACTGCTTCATGGGACATTTTACCAAACTTCCCAGTACATAGCAGTGTGTGTGTGGAGTTTTGTGTATAGACCAAGTAGTGGTGTATGTTAGGAACATATAGATATATACCGTCCCTACTGCTTCACGGGACAGTCTACCAAACCTCCCAGTACATAGTAGTGTGTGGAGTGTTGTATATAGACCAACTAGTGGTGTATGTTAGGAACATATACATATATACCGTACCTACTGCTTCACGGGATAGTCTACCAAACTTCCCAGTACATAGTACCGTGTGGAGTGTTGTATATAGACCAAGTAGTGGTGTATGTTAGGAACATATACATATATACCGTCCCTACTGCTTCAGGGGACATTTTACCAAACTTCCCAGTACATAGTAGTGTGTGGAGTGTTGTATATAGACCAAGTAGTGGTGTATGTTAGGAACATATACATATATACCGTCCCTACTGCTTCACGGGACAGTCTACCAAACTTCCCAGTACATAGTAGTGTGTGGAGTGTTGTATATAGACCAAGTAGTGGTGTATGTTAGGAACATATACATATATACCGTACCTACTGCTTCACGGGACAGTCTACCAAACTTCCAGGTACATAGTAGTGGGTGGAGTGTTGTATATAGACCAAGTAGTGGTCTATGTTAGCAACATATACATATATACCGTCCCTACTGCTTCAGGGGTCATTTTCCCAAACTTCCCAGTACATAGTAGTGTGTGCAGTGTGGTGTATAGACGAAGTTGTGGTGTATGTTAGGAACATATACATATATACCGTCCCTACTGCTTCACGGGACATTTTACCAAACTTCCCAGCACGTAGTAGTGTATCCAGTGTTGTGTATAGACCAAGTAGTGGTGTATGTTAGGAACTTATACATATATACCGTCCCTACTGCTTCACGGGACATTTTACCAAACTTACCAGAACACTCTAATGTGTGGAGTGTTGTGTGTAGACCATGTATATTAGGAACATATAGATATATATCGTCCCTACTGCTACACGAGACATTTTCCCAAATTGTCAGCACATAGTAGTGTGTGGAGTGTTGTGTATAGACCAAGTAGTGGTGTATGTTAGGGACATATACATATATACTGTACCTACTGCTGCACGGGACATTTTACCAAATTTTCAGTGCATAGTAGTGTGTGGAGTATTGTGTATAGACCAAGTAGTGGTGTATGCTAGGAACATATACATATATACCGTCCCTACTGCTTCATGGGACATTTTACCAAACTTCCTAGTACATGGTAGTGTGTGTGTGTGGAGTGTTGTGTATAGACCAAGTACTGGTGTATGTTAGGAACATATACATATATACCGTCACTACTGCTTCACGGGACAGTCTACCAAACTTCCCAGTACATAGTAGTATGTGGAGTGTTGTATATACACAGAGTAGTGGTGTATCTTAGGAACATATACATATATACCGGCCCTACTGCTTCAGGGGACATTTTACCAAACATCCCAGTACAAAGTAGTGTGTGCAGTGTTGTGTATAGATCAAGTGGTGGTGTATATTAGGAACATATACATATATACCGTCCCTACTGCTTCACGGGACATTTTACCAAACTTCCCAGAACACAATAGTGTGTGCAGTGTTGTGTATAGACCAAGTAGTGGTGTATGTTAGGAACATATACATATATACCGTCCCTACTGCTTCACGGGACATTTTACCAAACTTCCCAGCAAGTAGTAGTGTATGCAGTGTTGTGTGTATACCAAGTAGTGGTGTATGTTAGGAACATATACATATATACCGTCCCTACTGCTACACGAAACATTTTAACAAACTTCCCAGTACGTAGTAGTGTGTGCAGTATTGTGTATTGACCAACTAGTGGTGTATGTTAGGAACATATACATATATAACGTCCCTACTGCTTCACGGGACATTTTACCAAACTTGTCAGTACATGGTAGTGTGTGGAGTGTTGTGTATAGATAGACCAAGTAGTGGTGTATGTTAGGAACATATACATATATACCTACTGCTTCGTGGGACATTTTACCAAACTTCCCAGTATATTGTAGTGTGTGGAGTGCTGTGTATAGACCAACTAGTGGTGTATGTTAGGAACATATACATATATACCATCCCTAATGCTTCAGGGGACATTTTACCAAATTTCCTAGTACATAGTAGTGCGTGGAGTGTTGTATATACACCAAGTAGTGGTGTATGTTAGGAACATATATATAAATATATACCATCCCTAATGCTTCAGGTGACATTTTACCAAACTTCCCAGTACATAGTAGTGTGTGGAGTGTGGTGTATAGACCAGGTAGTGGTGTATGTTAGGAAGATATATATATATACCATCCCTAATGCTTCAGGAGACATTTTACCAAACTTCCCACTACATAGTAGTGTGTGGAGTGTTGTGTATAGATAAAGTAGTGGTGTATGTTAGGAACATATACATATATACCGTCCCTACTGCTTAAGGGGACATTTTACCAAATTTCCCAGTACATTGTAGTGAGTGGAGTGTCATGTATAGACCAAGTAGTGGTGTATGTTAGGAACATATACATATATACCGTCCCTACTGCTTCAGGGGACATTTTACCAAACTTCCCACTACATACTAGTGTGTGGAGTGTTGTGTATAGACCAAGTAGTGGTCTATGTTAGGAACATATACATATATTCGGTCCCTACTGCTTCACGGGACATTTTACCAAACTTCCCAGTACATAGTAGTGTGTGGAGTGTTGTGTATAGACCAAGTAGTGGTGTATGTAAGGAACATATACATATATGCCGTCCCTACTGCTGCACGGGACATTTTACCAAACTTCCCAGTACATAGTAGTGTGTGGAGTGTTGTGTATAGACCAAGTAGTGGTGTATGTTAGGAACATATACATATATACCGTCCCTACTGCTTCATGGGACATTTTACCAAACTTCCCAGTACATAGCAGTGTGTGTGTGGAGTGCTGTGTATAGACCAAGTAGTGGTGTATGTTAGGAACATATACATATATACCGTCCCTACTGTTTCACGGGACAGTTTACCAAAATTCCCAGTACATAGTAGTGTGTGGAGTGCTGTATATAGACCAAGTAGTGGTGTATGTTAGGAAAAAATACGTATATACCGTCCCTACTATTTCAGGGGACATTTTACCAAACTTCCCAGTACATAGTAGTGTGTGCAGTGTTGTCTATAGACCAAGTGGTGGTGTATGTTAGGAACATATACCTATATAACGTCCCTACTGCTTCACGGGACATTTTACCAAACTTCCCAGCACGTAGTAGTGTATGCAGTGTTGTGTATAGACCAAGTAGCGGTGTATGTTACGAACATATACAAATATGCCGTCCCTACTGCTTCACGGGATATTTTACCAAACTTCCGACCACGTAGTAGTGTATGCAGTGTTGTGTATATAACAAGTAGTGGTGTATGTTAGGAACATATACATATATACCGTCCCTACTGCTACACGAGACATTTTACCAAACTTCCCAGTACGTAGTAGTGTGTGCAGTGTTGGGTATAGACGAAGTAGTGGTGTATGTTAGGAACATATACATATATACCGTCCCTACTGCTTCGCGGGACATTTTACGAAACTTCCCACTACATGGTAGTGTGTGGAGTGTTGTGTATAGACCAAGTAGTGGTCTATGTTAGGAACATATACATATATTCGGTCCCTACTGCTTCACGGGACATTTTACCAAACTTCCCAGTACATAGTAGTGTGTGGAGTGTTGTGTATAGACCAGGTATTGGTGTATGTTAGGTACATATACATATATACCGTCCCTACTGCTGCACGGGACATTTTACCAAACTTCCCAGTACATAGTAATGTGTGGAGTGTTGTGTCTAGACCAAGCAGTGGTGTATGTTAGGTTCATATAGATATATACCGTCCCTACTGCTACACGGGACTTTTCCCAAATTGTTAGTACATAGTAGTATGTGGAGTGTTGTGTATATACCAAGTAGTGGTGTATGTTAGGGACATATACATATATACCGTACCTACTGCTGCATGGGACATTTTACCAAATTGTCAGTGTGTAGTAGTGTGTGGAATGTTGTGTATAGACCAAGTAGTGGTGTATGTTAGGAACCTATACATATATACCGTCCCTACTGCTTTATGGGACATTTTACCAAACTTCCCAGTACATAGTAGTGTGTGTGTGGAGTTTTGTGTATAAACCAAGTAGTGGTGTATGTTAGGAACATATACATATATACCGTCCCTACTGCTTCACGGGACAGTCTACCAAACTTCCCAGTACATAGTAGTGTGTGAAGTGTGGTATATAGACCAAGTAGTGGTGTATGTTAGGAACATACATATATACCGTACCTACTGCTTCACGGGACACTTTACCAAACTTCCCAGTACATAGTAATGTGTGCAGTGTTGTGTATAGACAAGGTAGTGGTGTACGTTAGGAACATATACATATATACTGTCCCTACTGCTACACGGGACATTTTACCAAATTTCCCAGTACATAGTAGTGTGTGGAGTGTTGTGTAACGACCAAGTAGTGGTGTATGTTAGGAACATATACATATATCCTGTCCCTACTGCTTCACGGGACAGTCTACCAAACTTCCCAGTATATAGCACTGTGTGGAGTGTTGTATATAGACCAAGTAGTGGTGTATGTTAGGAACATATACATATATGCCGTCCCTACTGCTACATGAGACATTTTACCAAACTTCCCAGTACATAGTAGTGTGCGGAGTGTTGTGTATAGACCAAGTAGTGCTGCATGTTAGGAACATATATATATATATATATATATACCTTCCCTACTGCTACATGAGACATTTTACCAAACTTCCCAGTACATAGTAGTGTGTGGAGTGTTATGTATGGATAGACCAAGTAGTGGTGTATGTTAGGAACATATACATATATACTGTCCCTACTACTTCACGGGACATTTTACCATACTTCCCACTACATAGTAGTGTGTGCAGTGTTGTGTATAGACCAAGTAGTGGTTTATGCTAGGAACATATACATATATACCGTCCCTACTGCTTCATGGGACATTTTACCAAACTTCCCAGTACATAGTAGTGTGTGTGTGTGGAGTGTTGTTTATAGACCAAGTAGTGGTGTATGTTAGGAACATATACATATATACCGTCCCTACTGCTTCACGGGACAGTGTACCAAACTTCCCAGTACATAGTATTATGTGGAGTGTTGTATAGACACCAAGTAGTGGTGTATGTTAGGAACATATACATATATACCGTCCCTACTGCTTCAGGGTACATTTTACCAAACTTCCTAGTACAGAGTAGTGTGTGCAGTGTTGTGTATAGATCAAGTGGTGGTGTATTTTAGGAACATATACATATATACCGTCGCTACTGCTCCACGGGACATTTTACCAAACTTCCCAGCACGTAGTAGTGTATGCAGTGTTGTGTATAGACCAAGTAGTGGTGTATGTTAGGAACATATACATATATACCGTCCCTACTGCTTCACGGGACATTTTACCAAACTTCCCAGCAAGTAGTAGTGTGTGCAGTATTGTGTATAGGCCAACTAGTGGTGTATGTTAGGAACATATACATATATAATGTCCCTACTGCTTCACGGGACATTTTAACAAACTTGTCAGTACATAGTAGTGTGTGCAGTGTTGTGTATAGATAGACCAAGTAGTGGTGTATGTTAGGAACATATACATATATACCTACTGCAACGTGGGACATTTTAGCAAACTTCCCAGTATATTGTAGTGTGTGGAGTGTTGTGTATAGACCAAGTAGTGGTGTATGTTAGGAACATATAACTATATACCATCCCTAATGCTTCATTGGACATTTTACCAAATTTCCCAGTACATAGTAGTGTGTGGAGTGTTGTATATAGACCAAGTAGTGGTGTATGTTAGGAACATATACATATATACCATCCCTAATGCTTCAGGTGACATCTTACCAAACTTCCCAGTACATAGTAGTGTGTGGAGTGTTGTGTATAGACCAAGTAGTGGTGTATGTTAGGAACATATACATATATACCATCCCTACTGCTGCACGGGACATTTATCAAACTTCCCAGTACATAGTAGTGTGTGGACTGTTGTGTATAGACCAAGTAGTTGTGTATGTTAGGAACATATACATATATACCATCCCTAATGCTTCAGGAGACATTTTACCAAACTTCCCACTACACAGTGGTGCGTGGAGTGTTGTGTATAGACCATGTTGTGGTGTATGTTAGGAACATATACATGTATACCTTCGCTACTGCTGCACGGGACATTTTACCAAATTGTCAGTACATAGTTGTGTGCGGAGCGTCGTGTATAGACCAAGTAGTGGTCTATGTTAGGAACATATACATATATACCGGCCCTACTGCTTCAGGGCACATTTTACCAAATTTCCCAGTACATAGTAGTGTGTGGAGTGTTGTGTATAGACCAAGTAGTGGTGTATGTTAGGAACATATACATATATACCATCCCTAATGCTTCAGGGGACATTTTACCAAACTTCCCGCTACATAGTAGTGTGTGGAGTGTTGTGTATAGACCAAGTAGTGGTGTATGTTAGGAACATATACATATATACCGTCCCTACTGCTTAAGTAAACATTTTACCAAATTTCCCAGTACATAGTAGTGTGTGGAGTGTCGTGTATTGACCAAGTAGTGGTGTATGTTAGGAACATATACATATATACCGTCCCTACTGCTTCACGGGACATTTTACCAAACTTCCCACTATATAGTAGTGTGTGGAGTGTTGTGTATAGACCAAGTAGAGGTCTATGTTAGGAACATATACATATATTCGGTCCCTACTGCTTCACGGGACATTTTACCAAACTTCCCAGTACATAGTAGTGTGTGGAGTGTTGTGTATGGACCAAGTAGTGGTGTATGTTAGGAACATATACAAATATACCGTCCCTACTGCTTCACGGGACATTTCACCAAACTTCCGAGCACGTAGTAGTGTATGCAGTGTTGTGTATATACCAAGTAGTGGTGTATGTTAGGAACATATACAAATATACCGTCCCTACTGCTTCACGGGACATTTTACCAAACTTCCGAGCACGTAGTAGTGTATGTAGTGTTGTGTATATACCAAGTAGTGGTGTATGTTAGGAACATATACATATATACCGTCCCTACTGCTACACGAGACATTTTACCAAACTTCCCAGTACGTAGTAGTGTGTACAGTGTTGCATATAGACCAAGTAGTGGTGTATGTTAGGAACATATACATATATACCGCCCCTACAGCTTCACGGGACATTTTACCAAACTTGTCAGTACATAGTAATGTGTGGAGTGTTGTGTATAGACCAAGTAGTGGTCTATGTTAGGAACATATACATATATTCAGTCCCTACTGCTTCACGGGACATTTTACCAAACATCCCAGTACATAGTAGTGTGTGGAGTGTTGTGTATAGACCAAGTAGTGGTGTATGTTAGGAACATATACATATATACCGTCCCTACTGCTTAAGTCAACATTTTACCAAATTTCCCAGTACATAGTAGTGTGTGGAGTGTCGTGTATAGACCAAGTAGTGGTGTATGTTAGGAACATATACATATATACCGTCCCTACTGCTTCACGGGACATTTTACCAAACATCCCACAACATAGTAGTGTGTGGAGTGTTGTGTATAGACCAAATAGAGGTCTATGTTAGGAACATATACATATATTCGGTCCCTACTGCTTCACGGGACATTTTACCAAACTTCCCAGTACATAGTAGTGTGTGGAGTGTTGTGTATGGACCAAGTAGTGGTGTATCTTAGGAACATATACATATATGCCGTGCTACTGCTACACGAGACATTTTACCAAACTTCCCAGTACATAGTAGTGTGTGCAGTGTTGTGTATAGACCAAGTAGTGGTGTATGTTAGGAACATATACATATATACCGTCCCTACTGCTTCATGGGACATTTTACCAAACTTCGCAGTACATAGCAGTGTGTGTGTGGAGTTCTGTGTATAGACCAAGTAGTGGTGTATGTTAGGAACATATACATATATACCGTCCCTACTGCTTCACGGGACAGTCTACTAAACTTCCCAGTACATAGTAGTGTGTGGAGTGTTGTATATAGACCAAGTAGTGGTGTATGTTAGGAACAAATACATATATACCGTCCCTACTGCTTCAAGGGACATTTTACCAAACTTCCTGCTACATAGTAGTGTGTGCAGTGTTGTGTATAGACCAAGTGGTGGTGTATGTTAGGAACAGATACCTATATACCGTCCCTACTGCTTCGCGGGACATTTTACCAAACTTCCCAGCACGTAGTAGTGTATGCAGTGTTGTGTACAGACCAAGTAGTGGTGTATGTTAGGAACATATACAAATATACCGTCCCTACTGCTTCACGGGACATTTTACCAAACTTCCGAGCACGTAGTAGTGTATGCAGTGTTGTGTTTATACCAAGTAGTCGTGTATGTTAGGAACATATACAAATATACCGTCCCTACTTCTTCACGGGACATTTTACCAAACTTCCGAGCACGTAGTAGTGTGTGCAGTGTTGTGTATAGACCAAGTGGTGGTGTATGTTAGGAACATATACCTATATACCGTCCCTACTGCTTCACGGGACATTTCACCAAACTTCCCACACGTAGTAGTGTATGCAGTGTTGTGTATAGACCAAGTAGTGGTGTATGTTAGGAACATATACATATATACCGTCGCTACTGCTACATGGGACATTTTACCAAATTTCCCAGTACATACTAGTGTATGGAGTGTTGTGTACAGACCAAGTAGTGGTCTATGTTAGGAACATATACATATATACCGTCACTACTGCTTCACGGGACAGTCTACCAAACTTCCCAGTACATAGTACTGTGTGGAGTGTTGTATATAGACGAAGTAGTGGTGTATGTTAGGAACATATATATATATATATATACCGTCCCTACTGCTTCAGGGGACATTTTACCAAACTTCCCAGTACATAGTAGTGTGTGGAGTGTTGTATATAGACCAAGTAGTGGTGTATGTTAGGAACATATACATATATACCGTACCTACTGCTTCACGGGACAGTATACCGAACTTCCCAGTACATAGTAGTGTGTGGAGTGTTGTATATAGACGAAGTAGTGGTGTGTGTTAGGAACATATATATATATATACCGTCCCTACTGCTTCAGGGGACATTTTACCAAACTTCCCAGTACATAGTAGTGTGTGCAGTGTGGTGTATAGACGAAGTGGTGGTGTATGTTAGGAACATATACACATATACCGTCCCTACTGCTTCGCGGGAAATTTTACCAAACTTCCCAGCACGTAGTTGTGTATGCAGTGTTGTGTATATACCAAGTAGTGGTGTATGTTAGGAACATATACATATATACCGTCCCTACATCTTCACGGGACATTTTACCAAACTTCCGAGCACGTAGTAGTCTATGCAGTGTTGTGTATATACCAAGTAGTGGTGTATGTTAGGAACATACACATATATAACGTCCCTACTGCTTCACGGGACATTTTACCCAACTTGTCAGTACATAGTAGTGTGTGGAGTGTTGTGTATAGACCAAGTAGTGGTGTATGGTAGGAACATATACAGATATACCGCCCCTACTGCTTAACGGGACATTTTACCAAACTTGTCAGTACATAGTAATGTGTGGAGTGTTGTGTATAGACCAAGTAGTGGTGTATGGTAGGAACATATACATATATACTGTTCCTACTGCTACGTGAGACATTTTACCAAACTTCCCACCACATAGCAGTGTGTGCGGTGTTGCGTATAGACCAAGTAGTGCTCTATGTTAGGAACATATACATATATACCGTCGCTACTGCTACACGGGACATTTTACCAAACTTCCCACTACATAGTAGTGTGTGGAGTGTTGTATATAGACCAAGTAGTGGTGTATGTTAGGAACATATACATATATACCGTCCCTACTGCTACACGGGACATTTTACCAAATTGTCAGTACATAGTATTGTGTGTGTGGAGTGTTGTGTATAGACCAAGTAGTGGTGTATGTTAGGAACATATACATATATACCGTGCCTACTGCTTAAGGGGACATTTTACCAAACTTCCCAGTACATAGTAGTGTGTGGAGTGTTGTGTATAGACCAAGTAGTGGTGTATGTTAGGAACATATACATATATACCGTCCCTACTGCTTCAAGGAAATTTTACCAAACTTCCCACTACATAGTAGTGTGTGGAGTGTTGTGTACAGACCAAGTAGTGGTCTATGTTAGGAACATATACATATATTCGGTCCCTACTGCTTCACGGGACATTTTACCAAACTTCTCAGTACATGGTAGTCTGTGCAGTATTGTGTATAGACCAAGTAGTGGTGTATGTTAGGAACATGTACATATATACCGTCCCTACTGCTACATGGGACATTTTACCAAACTTCCCACCACATAGTAGTGTGTGGGGTGTGGAGTATAGACCAAGGAGTGGTGTATGTTAGGAACATATACATATATACCGTCGCTACTGCTACACGGGACATTTTACCAAATTTCCCAGTACATAGTAGTGTGTGGAGTGTTGTGTATAGACCAAGTAGTGCTGTATGTTAGGAACATATACATATATACAGTCCCTACTGCTTCACGGGACATTTTACCAAACTTCCCAGTCCATTGTAGTGTGTGGAGTGTTGTGTATAGACCAAGTAGTTTTGTATGTTAGGAACATATACATATATACCGTCCCAACTGCTTTACTGGACATTTTACCAAACTTCCCACTACATAGTAGTGTGTGGAGTGTTGTATATAGACCAAGTAGTGGTGTATGTTAGGAACATATACATATGTACCGCCCCTACTGCTTAACGGGACATTTTACCAAACTTGTCAGTACATAGTAATGTGTGGAGTGTTGTGTATAGACCAAGTAGTGGTGTATGTTAGGAACATATACATATATACCGTTCCTACTGCTACATGAGATATTTTACCAAACTTCCCACCACATAGCAGTGTGTGCGGTGTGGCGTATAGACCAAGTAGTGCTCTATGTTAGGAACATATACATATATACCGCCGCTTCTGCTACACGGGACATTTTACCAAACTTCCCACCACATAGTAGTGTGTGGAGTGTTGTATATAGACCAAGTAGTGGTGTATGTTAGGAACATATACATATATACCATCCCTACTGCTACATGGGACATTTTACAAAACTTCCCACCACATAGTAGTGTGTGGGGTGTGGAGTATAGACCAAGTAGTGGTGTATGTTAGGAACATATACATATATACCGTCGCTACTGCTACACGGGACATTTTACGAAATTTCCCAGTACATAGTAGTGTGTGGAATGTTGTGTATAGACCAAGTAGTGCTGTATGTTAGGAACATATACATATATACAGTCCCTACTGCTTCACGGGACATTTTACCAAACTTCCCAGTCCATTGTAGTGTGTGGAGTGTTGTGTATAGACCAAGTAGTTTTGTATGTTAGGAACATATACATATATACCGTCCCTACTGCTTCACGGGACATTTTACCAAACTTCCCACTACATAGTAGTGTGTGGAGTGTTGTGTATAGACCAAGTAGTGGTGTATGTTAGGAACATATACATATATACCGTTCCTACTGCTACATGAGACATTTTACCAAACTTCCCACCACATAGCAGTGTGTGCGGTGTTGCGTATAGACCAAGTAGTGATCTATGTTAGGAACATATACATATATACCGTCGCTACTGCTAAACGGGACATTTTACCAAACTTCCCACTACATAGTAGTGTGTGGAGTGTTGTATATAGACCAAGTAGTGGTGTATGTTAGGAACATATACATATATACCTTCCCTACTGCTACACGAGACATTTTACCAAACTTCCCAGTACATAGTAGTGTGTGGAGTGTTGTGTATAGACCAAGTAGTGGTGTATGTTAGGAACATATACATATATACCGTCCCTACTGCTTCAAGGACATTTTACCAAACTTCCCACTACATAGTAGTGTGTGGAGTGTTGTGTATAGACCAAGTAGTGGTCTATGTTAGGAACATATACATATATTCGGTCCCTACTGCATCACGGGACCTTTTACCAAACTTCCCAGTACATAGTAGTGTGTGGACTGTTGTGTATAGACCAAGTAGTGGTGTATGTTAGGAACATATACATATATACCGTATCTACTGCTGCACGGGACATTTTACTAAACTTCCCAGTACATAGTAGTGTGTGCAGTGTTGTGTATAGACCAAGTAGTGGTGTATGTTAGGAACATATACGTATATACCGTCCCTACTGCTGCACGGGACATTTTACCAAATTTCCCAGTACATAGTAGTGTGTGGAGTGTTGTATATAGACCAAGTAGTGGTGTATGTTAGGAACATATACATATATACCGTCCCTACTGCTGCACAGGACATTTTACCAAATTGTCAGTACATAGTAGTGTGTGTGTGGAGTGTTGTGTATAGACCAAGTAGTGGTGTATGTTAGGAACATATACATATATACTGTCCCTACTGCTTAAGGGGACATTTTACCAAACTTCCCAGTACATAGTAGTGTGTGGAGTGTTGTGTATAGACCAAGTAGTGGTGTATGTTAGGAACATATACATATATCCCGTCCCTACTGCTTCAAGGACATTTTACCAAACTTCCCACTACATAGTAGTGTGTGGAGTGCTGTGTATAGACCAAGTAGTGGTCTATGTTAGGAACATATACATATATTCGGTCCCTACTGCATCACGGGACCTTTTGCCAAACTTCCCAGTACATAGTAGTGTGTGGACTGTTATGTATAGACCAAGTAGTGGTGTATGGTAGGAACATATACATATATACCGTCCCTACTGCTGCACGGGACATTTTACCAAACTTCCCAGTACATAGTAGTGTGTGCAGTGTTGTGTATAGGCCAAGTAGTGGTGTATGTTAGGAACACATACGTATATACCGTCCCTACTGCTGCACGGGACATTTTACCAAACTTCCCAGTACATAGTAGTGTGTGCAGTGTTGTGTATAGACCAAGTAGTGGTATATGTTAGGAACATATACATATATACCATCCCTACTGCTTCATGGGACATTTTAACAAAATTTCCCAGTACATAGCAGTGTGTGTGTGGAGTGCTGTGTATAGACCAAGTAGTGGTGTATGTTAGGAACATATACATATATACCGTCCCTATTGCTTCACGGGACAGACTACCAAACTTGCCAGTACATGGTAGTGTGTGGAGTGTTGTATATAGACCAAGTAGTGGTGTATGTTAGGAACATATACATATATACCGTCCCTACTGCTTCACGGGACATTTTACCAAACTTCCAAGCACGTAGTAGTGTATGCAGTGTTGTGTATAGACCAAGTAGTGGTGTATGTTAGGAACATATACATATATACCGTTCCTACTGCTACATGAGACATTTTACCAAACTTCCCACCACATAGCATAGTGTGCGGTGATGCGTATAGACCAAGTAGTGCTCTATGTTAGGAACATATACATATATACCCTCGCTACCGCTACACGGGACATTTTACCAAACTTCCCACTACATAGTAGTGTGTGGAGTGTTGTATATAGACCAAGTAGTGGTGTATGTTAGGAACATATACATATATACCGTCGCTACTGCTACACGGGACATTTTACCAAATTTCCCAGTACATAGTAGTGTGTGGAGTGTTGTGTATAGACCAAGTAGTGCTGTATGTTAGGAACATATACATATATACAGTCCCTACTGCTTCACGGGACATTTTACCAAACTTCCCAGTCCATTGTAGTGTGTGGAGTGTTGTGTATAGACCAAGTAGTTTTGTATGTTAGGAACATATACATATATACCGTCCCAACTGCTTTACTGGACATTTTACCAAACTTCCCACTACATAGTAGTGTGTGGAGTGTTGTATATAGACCAAGTAGTGGTGTATGTTAGGAACATATACATATGTACCGCCCCTACTGCTTAACGGGACATTTTACCAAACTTGTCAGTACATAGTAATGTGTGGAGTGTTGTGTATAGACCAAGTAGTGGTGTATGTTAGGAACATATACATATATACCGTTCCTACTGCTACATGAGATATTTTACCAAACTTCCCACCACATAGCAGTGTGTGCGGTGTGGCGTATAGACCAAGTAGTGCTCTATGTTAGGAACATATACATATATACCGCCGCTACTGCTACACGGGACATTTTACCAAACTTCCCACCACATAGTAGTGTGTGGAGTGTTGTATATAGACCAAGTAGTGGTGTATGTTAGGAACATATACATATATACCATCCCTACTGCTACATGGGACATTTTACAAAACTTCCCACCACATAGTAGTGTGTGGGGTGTGGAGTATAGACCAAGTAGTGGTGTATGTTAGGAACATATACATATATACCGTCGCTACTGCTACACGGGACATTTTACCAAATTTCCCAGTACATAGTAGTGTGTGGAATGTTGTGTATAGACCAAGTAGTGCTGTATGTTAGGAACATATACATATATACAGTCCCTACTGCTTCACGGGACATTTTACCAAACTTCCCAGTCCATTGTAGTGTGTGGAGTGTTGTGTATAGACCAAGTAGTTTTGTATGTTAGGAACATATACATATATACCGTCCCTACTGCTTCACGGGACATTTTACCAAACTTCCCACTACATAGTAGTGTGTGGAGTGTTGTGTATAGACCAAGTAGTGGTGTATGTTAGGAACATATACATATATACCGTTCCTACTGCTACATGAGACATTTTATCAAACTTCCCACCACATAGCAGTGTGTGCGGTGTTGCGTATAGACCAAGTAGTGATCTATGTTAGGAACATATACATATATACCGTCGCTACTGCTAAACGGGACATTTTACCAAACTTCCCACTACATAGTAGTGTGTGGAGTGTTGTATATAGACCAAGTAGTGGTGTATGTTAGGAACATATACATATATACCTTCCCTACTGCTACACGAGACATTTTACCAAACTTCCCAGTACATAGTAGTGTGTGGAGTGTTGTGTATAGACCAAGTAGTGGTGTATGTTAGGAACATATACATATATACCGTCCCTACTGCTTCAAGGACATTTTACCAAACTTCCCACTACATAGTAGTGTGTGGAGTGTTGTGTATAGACCAAGTAGTGGTCTATGTTAGGAACATATACATATATTCGGTCCCTACTGCATCACGGGACCTTTTACCAAACTTCCCAGTACATAGTAGTGTGTGGACTGTTGTGTATAGACCAAGTAGTGGTGTATGTTAGGAACATATACATATATACCGTATCTACTGCTGCACGGGACATTTTACTAAACTTCCCAGTACATAGTAGTGTGTGCAGTGTTGTGTATAGACCAAGTAGTGGTGTATGTTAGGAACATATACGTATATACCGTCCCTACTGCTGCACGGGACATTTTACCAAATTTCCCAGTACATAGTAGTGTGTGGAGTGTTGTATATAGACCAAGTAGTGGTGTATGTTAGGAACATATACATATATACCGTCCCTACTGCTGCACAGGACATTTTACCAAATTGTCAGTACATAGTAGTGTGTGTGTGGAGTGTTGTGTATAGACCAAGTAGTGGTGTATGTTAGGAACATATACATATATACTGTCCCTACTGCTTAAGGGGACATTTTACCAAACTTCCCAGTACATAGTAGTGTGTGGAGTGTTGTGTATAGACCAAGTAGTGGTGTATGTTAGGAACATATACATATATCCCGTCCCTACTGCTTCAAGGACATTTTACCAAACTTCCCACTACATAGTAGTGTGTGGAGTGCTGTGTATAGACCAAGTAGTGGTCTATGTTAGGAACATATACATATATTCGGTCCCTACTGCATCACGGGACCTTTTGCCAAACTTCCCAGTACATAGTAGTGTGTGGACTGTTATGTATAGACCAAGTAGTGGTGTATGGTAGGAACATATACATATATACCGTCCCTACTGCTGCACGGGACATTTTACCAAACTTCCCAGTACATAGTAGTGTGTGCAGTGTTGTGTATAGGCCAAGTAGTGGTGTATGTTAGGAACACATACGTATATACCGTCCCTACTGCTGCACGGGACATTTTACCAAACTTCCCAGTACATAGTAGTGTGTGCAGTGTTGTGTATAGACCAAGTAGTGGTATATGTTAGGAACATATACATATATACCGTCCCTACTGCTTCATGGGACATTTTAACAAAATTTCCCAGTACATATCAGTGTGTGTGTGGAGTGCTGTGTATAGACCAAGTAGTGGTGTATGTTAGGAACATATACATATATACCGTCCCTATTGCTTCACGGGACAGTCTACCAAACTTGCCAGTACATGGTAGTGTGTGGAGTGTTGTATATAGACCAAGTAGTGGTGTATGTTAGGAACATATACATATATACCGTCCCTACTGCTTCACGGGACATTTTACCAAACATCCAAGCACGTAGTAGTGTATGCAGTGTTGTGTATAGACCAAGTAGTGGTGTATGTTAGGAACATATACATATATACCGTTCCTACTGCTACATGAGACATTTTACCAAACTTCCCACCACATAGCATAGTGTGCGGTGATGCGTATAGACCAAGTAGTGCTCTATGTTAGGAACATATACATATATACCCTCGCTACCGCTACACGGGACATTTTACCAAACTTCCCACTACATAGTAGTGTGTGGAGTGTTGTATATAGACCAAGTAGTGGTGTATGTTAGGAACATATACATATATACTGTTCCTACTGCTACGTGAGACATTTTACCAAACTTCCCACCACATAGCAGTGTGTGCGGTGTTGCGTATAGACCAAGTAGTGCTCTATGTTAGGAACATATACATATATACCGTCGCTACTGCTACACGGGACATTTTACCAAACTTCCCAATACATAGTAGTGTGTGGAGTGTTGTATATAGACCAAGTAGTGGTGTATGTTAGGAACATATACATATATACCGTCCCTACTGCTGCACGGGACATTTTACCAAATTGTCAGTACATAGTAGTGTGTGTGTGGAGTGTTGAGTATAGACCAAGTAGTGGTGTATGTTAGCAACATATACATATATACCGTCCCAACTGCTTATGGGGACATTTTACCAAACTTCCCAGTACATAGTAGTGTGTGGAGTGTTGTGTATAGACCAAGTAGTGGTGTATGTTAGGAACATATACATATATACCGTCCCTACTGCCTCAAGGAAATTTTACCAAACTTCCCACTACATAGTAGTGTGTGGACTGTTGTGTACAGACCAAGTAGTGGTCTATGTTAGGAACATATACATATATTCGGTCCCTACTGCATCACGGGACCTTTTACCAAACTTCCCAGTACATAGTAGTGTGTGGACTGTTGTGTATAGACCAAGTAGTGGTGTATGTTAGGAACATATACATATATACCGTCCCTACTGCTGCACGGGACATTTTACCAAACTTCCCAGTACATAGTAGTGTGTGCACTGTTATGTATAGACCAAGTAGTGGTGTATGTTAGGAATATATACGTATATACCGTCGCTACTGCTACACGGGACATTTTACCAAACTTCCCACTACATAGTAGTGTGTGGAGTGTTGTATATAGACCAAGTAACTGTGTATGTTAGGAACATATACATATATATAGTCCCTACTGCTGCACGGGACATTTTACCAAATTGTCAGTACATAGTAGTGTGTGTGTGGAGTGTTGTGTATAGACCAAGTAGTGGTGTATGTTAGGAACATATACATATATACCGTCCCTACTGCTTAAGGGGACATTTTACCAAACTTCCCAGTATATAGTAGTGTGTGGAGTGTTGTGTATAGACCAAGTAGTGGTGTATGTTAGGAACATATACATATATACCGTCCCTACTGCTTCAAGGAAATTTTACCAAACTTCCCACTACATAGTAGTGTGTGGAGTGTTGTGTACAGACCAAGTAGTGGTCTATGTTAGGAACATATACATATATTCGGTCCCTACTGCTTCACGGGACATTTTACCAAACTTCTCAGTACATGGTAGTCTGTGCAGTATTGTGTATAGACCAAGTAGTGGTGTATGTTAGGAACATGTACATATATACCGTCCCTACTGCTACATGGGACATTTTACCAAACTTCCCACCACGTAGTAGTGTGTGGGGTGTGGAGTATAGACCAAGTAGTGGTGTATGTTAGGAACATATACATATATACCGTCGCTACTGCTACACGGGACATTTTACCAAATTTCCCAGTACATAGTAGTGTGTGGAGTGTTGTGTATAGACCAAGTAGTGCTGTATGTTAGGAACATATACATATATACAGTCCCTACTGCTTCACGGGACATTTTACCAAACTTCCCAGTCCATTGTAGTGTGTGGAGTGTTGTGTATAGACCAAGTAGTTTTGTATGTTAGGAACATATACATATATACCGTCCCAACTGCTTTACTGGACATTTTACCAAACTTCCCACTACATAGTAGTGTGTGGAGTGTTGTATATAGACCAAGTAGTGGTGTATGTTAGGAACATATACATATGTACCGCCCCTACTGCTTAACGGGACATTTTACCAAACTTGTCAGTACATAGTAATGTGTGGAGTGTTGTGTATAGACCAAGTAGTGGTGTATGTTAGGAACATATACATATATACCGTTCCTACTGCTACATGAGATATTTTACCAAACTTCCCACCACATAGCAGTGTGTGCGGTGTGGCATATAGACCAAGTAGTGCTCTATGTTAGGAACATATACATATATACCGCCGCTACTGCTACACGGGACATTTTACCATACTTCCCACCACATAGTAGTGTGTGGAGTGTTGTATATAGACCAAGTAGTGGTGTATGTTAGGAACATATACATATATACCATCCCTACTGCTACATGGGACATTTTACCAAACTTCCCACCACATAGTAGTGTGTGGAGTGTTGTGTATAGACCAAGTAGTGCTGTATGTTAGGAACATATACATATATACAGTCCCTACTGCTTCACGGGACATTTTACCAAACTTCCCAGTCCATTGTAGTGTGTGGAGTGTTGTGTATAGACCAAGTAGTTTTGTATGTTAGGAACATATACATATATACCGTCCCTACTGCTTCACGGGACATTTTACCAAACTTCCCACTACATAGTAGTGTGTGGAGTGTTGTGTATAGACCAAGTAGTGGTGTATGTTAGGAACATATACATATATACCGTTCCTACTGCTACATGAGACATTTTACCAAACTTCCCACCACATAGCAGTGTGTGCGGTGTTGCGTATAGACCAAGTAGTGATCTATGTTAGGAACATATACATATATACCGTCGCTACTGCTAAACGGGACATTTTACCAAACTTCCCACTACATAGTAGTGTGTGGGGTGTTGTATATAGACCAAGTAGTGGTGTATGTTAGGAACATATACATATATACCTTCCCTACTGCTACACGAGACATTTTACCAAACTTCCCAGTACATAGTAGTGTGTGGAGTGTTGTGTATAGACCAAGTAGTGGTGTATGTTAGGAACATATACATATATACCGCCCCAACTGCTTCATGGGACATTTTACCAAACTTCCCAGTACATAGTAGTGTGTGTCTGGAGTGTTGTGTATAGACCAAATAGTGGTGTATGTTAGGTACATATACATATATACCGTCCCTACTGCTTCACGGGACAGTCTACCAAACTTCCCAGTACATAGTAGTGTGTGGAGTGTTGTATAAACACTAAGTAGTGGTGTATGTTAGGAACATATACATATATACCGTCCCTACTTCTTCAGGGGACATTTTACCAAACTTCCCAGTACAGAGTAGTGTGTGCAGTGTTGTGTATAGACCAAGTGGTGGTGTATGTTAAGAACATATACATATATACCGTCCCTACTGCTCCACGGGACATTTTACCAAACTTCCCAGCACGTAGTAGTGTATGCAGTGTTGTGTATAGACCAAGTAGTGGTGCATGTTAGGAACATATACATATATACGGTCCCTACTGCTTCACGGGACATTTTACCAAACTTCCCAGCAAGTAGTAGTGTATGCAGTGTTCTGTATATACCAAGTAGTGGTGTATGTTACGAACATATACATATATACTGTCCCTACTGCTTCACGGGACATTTTACCAAACTTGCAGTACATAGTGGTGTGTGGAGTGATGTGTATAGATAGACCAGGTAGTGGTGTATGTTAGGAACATATACACCATCCCTAATGCTTCAGGGGACAATTTACCAAATTTCCCAGTACATAGTAGTGTGTGGAGTGTTGTATATAGACCAAGTAGTGGTGTATGTTAGGTACATATACATATATACCATCCCTAACTCAGGTGACATTTTACCAAACTTACCAGTACATAGTAGTGTATGGACTGGTGTGTATAGACCAAGTAGTGGTGTATGTTAGGAACATATACATATATACCATCCCTACTGCTGCACGGGACATTTTACCAAACTTCCTAGTACATAGTAGTGTGTGGAGTGTTGTGTATAGACCAAGTAGTGGTGTATGTTAGGAACATATACATATATACCTTCCCTGCTGCTGCAGGGGACATTTTACCAAATTGTCAGTACATAGTTGTGTGTGGAGTGTCGTGTATAGACCAAGTAGTGGTCTATGTTAGGAACATATACATATATGCCGTCCCTACTGCTTCAGGGGACATTTTACCAAATTTCCCAGTACATAGTAGTGTGTGTAGTGTTTTGTATTGACCAAGTAGTGGTGTATGTTAGGAACATATACATATATACCATCCCTAATGCTTTAGGAGACATTTTACCAAACTTCCCACTACCTAGTAGTATGTGGAGTGTTGTGTATAGACCAAGCAGTGGTGTATGTTAGGAACATATACATATATACCGTCCCTACTGCTTCACGGGACATTTTACCAAACTTCCCAGCATGTAGTAGTGTATGCAGTGTTGTGTATAGACCAAGTAGTGGTGTATGTTAGGAACATATAAATATATACCGTCCCCACATCTTCACGGGACATTTTACCAAACTTCCGAGCACGTAGTAGTCTATGCAGTGTTGTGTATATACCAAGTAGTGGTGTATGTTGGGAACATATACATATATACCGTCCCTACTGCTACACGAGACATTTTACCAAACTTCCCAGTACGTAGTAGTGTGTGCAGTGTTGTGTATAGAACAACTAGTGGTGTATGTTAGGAACATACAGATATATAACGTCCCTACTGCTTCACGGGACATTTTACCCAACTTGTCAGTACATAGTAGTGTGTGGAGTGTTGTGTATAGACCAAGTAGTGCTCTATGTTAGGAACATATATATATATACCGTCCCTACTGTTACACGGGACATTTTACGAAACTTCCCACCACTTAGTAGTGTGTGGGGTGATGAGTATAGACCAAGTAGTGGTGTATGTTAGGAACATATACATATATACGGTCGCTACTGCTACACGGGACATTTTACCAAACTTCACAGTCCATTGTAGTGTGTGGAGTGTTGTGTATAGACCAAGTAGTGGTGTATGTTAGGAACATATACATATATACCGTCCCTACTGCTTCACGGGACTTTTACCAAACTTACCACTACATAGTAGTGTGTGGAGTGTTGTATATAGACCAAGTAGTGGTGTATGTTAGGAACATATACATATATACTGCCCCTACTGCTTCACGGGACATTTTACCAAACGTGTCAGTACATAGTAATGTGTGGAGTGTTGTGTATAGACCAAGTAGTGGTGTATGTTAGGAACATATACATATATACCGTTCCTACTGCTACATGAGACATTTTACCAAACTTCCCACCACATAGCAGTGTGTGCGGTGTTGCGTGTAGGCCAAGTAGTGCTCTATGTTAGGAACATATACATATATACCGTCGCTACTGCTACACGGGACATTTTACCAAACTTCCCACTATATAGTAGTGTGTGGAGTGTTGTATATAGACCAAGTAGTGGTCTATGTTAGGAACATATACATATATACAGTCCCTACTGCTGCACGGGACATTTTACCAAATTGTCAGTACATAGTAGTGTGTGTGTGGAGTGTTGTGTATAGACCAAGTAGTGGTGTATGTTAGGAACATATACATATATACCGTCCCTACTGCTTAAGGGGACATTTTACCAAACTTCCCAGTACATAGTAGTGTGTGGAGTATTGTGTATAGACCAAGTAGTGGTGTATGTTAGGAACATATACATATATACCGTCCCTACTGATTCAAGGACATTTTACCAAACTTCCCACTACCTAGTAGTGTGTGGAGTGTTGTGTATAGACCAAGTAGTGGTCTATGTTACGAACATATACATATATACCCTCCCTACTGCTACACGAGACATTTTACCAAACCTTGCCAGTACGTAGTAGTGTGTGCAGTGTTGTGTATAGACCAAGTAGTGGTGTATGTTAGGAACATATACATATATACCATCCCTACTGCTGCACGGGACATTTTACCAAACTTTCTAGTACATAGTAGTGTGTGGAGTGTTGTGTATAGACCAAGTATTGGTGTATGTTAGGAACATATACATATTTACCTTCCCTACTGCTGCACGGGACATTTTACCAAATTGTCAGTACATAGTTGTGTGTGGAGTGTCGTGTATAGTCCAAGTAGTGGTCTATGTTAGGAACATATACATATATACCGTCCCTACTGCTTCAGGGGACAGTCTACCAAACTTCCCAGTACATAGTAGTGTGTGGAGTGTTGTATATAGACCAAGTGGTGGTGTATGTTAGGAACATATACATATATACCGTCCCTACTGATACACGAGACATTTTACCAAACTTCCCAGTACGTAGTAGTGTGTGCAGTGTTGTGTATAGACCAACTAGTGGTGTATGTTAGGAACATACACATATATAACCTCCCTACTGCTTCACGGGACATTTTACCCAACTTGTCAGTACATAGTAGTTTTTTTTTTTTTTTTTTTTTTTTTTTAAAGATTCTTTATTGTTCTACATGTTCCATTACAATATGTAATACTACATGTTGGGTTTGCTTTGTAAACTGATAAATACATTTTAATTTAACATTAATAATTACATAGATTTAAATAGTTCAATTATTTTTTGTCAGATCAATTGCATTGGCATACTGAATATATTCTTTAAAATAACTTTTAGCAATTTCGACTTTAGTTGGTGGCCATTTTCCTCTTCTTTGAATTATTTTCCTTCTGAATGCTCTTCTTTTTTCTTCGAGATTTTTGCAGTCATAAATTATATGGTCTGTTGTTTGCTCTCCTCCATTACATGAACAACTTGGGTCGTCTGTGATGTGGAACCTATAGTAGTATGCTTTAAGTCTTCCGTGTCCTGTCAGTAGTGTTGTAAGGTTTGCCGTTAGATTTATCCTTAACTTCAGTCTGTCTGCTACAGTAGGAAAGTATTGCTTTGTTTCCTGACCTTTAGTTGTTTCTTGCCATTGACTTTCCCAATGTTTTAGACTTTCTTGTCTTAGCGTTCTTCTAACAAAACTCTTTGGAAGTCTATTATAGCTGCATTCCTCTTCGTTTGTAATTGCTCTCTTTGCTAGTCGGTCTGCAATTTCATTGCCTTGTATCCCTATGTGTGCTTTGACCCACCCAATTTCTACATTCCAGTTTTGTTTTTCTAAAATTTTTAACATTGCTCTAATTGCTTCTGTTAGGTAACTGTGAATTTTGTAGTTATGCAATGATTGTAACGTGACTCTACTCTCCGTGTATATCGCTGCAGTTTTGTTATCTTCTTCAGTTAAGTAAATATTTTCAACAGTTTCTAATGCTTTCAACACTGCAAATTGTTCAGCTTGGTTATTGGAGCACTGTTTATCTAACTTATATTGTAGCTGATATTTCAGTTTTTTCTGATGATAAATTGCTACTCCAGAACCAACTCCTTCTTCTGTTTTACTGCCATCTGTATAAATTTCCAGTGCATATGTTTTATTCTGATTTATTTCTTTTATTATTGGTATGTCGGCTGGATGACACCATTTCCTATATTCTACAGGTTTGTCTAATTTGTTCTCGGAGTTTTGTTTCAATATTGTATATTCATTGGCGATTTCCTGAAGTTTGATTGTAATAGGTGTAAGTCCCGTTATAATGGATAGTGCTTCAGTAGATGTGGTCCTGAATGCTTTAGCAATTTTGATATTTATTTGTCTTTGCACTCTTGTAAACTTATTTGCATTATATTTTCTGTCAATGGCTTCTATCCATACTGGAGCTGCATAAGATAGTAATGGTAGAATTGCACCGTTGTACATAGTCTTTAAAGCCTGGTGTTTCAGTCCCCAATCTAGTTTTGCTGATTTAGATAAAATGTGTATCAATTTATTGGCTTTCTCTGTTACATACTGAATGTGATCATTAAAGGTGAAATTTTTATCAATGATTATTCCCAAATATTTGACGTTTTCTACTTGTTTTATTTGTCTGTTATTGATAAAGATGCTTATATCCCTTTCCACTCTACGTTTACGTGTTATTAGCATTGTTTTCGACTTTTGCTCATTAAAAATAATTTTATTATTCTTAGCCCATGTTTCAATCTTTTTCAGGTCTACATTATTGTAATTTTCGGCTTCCAAGTTGGTTTTACCTCTAGTTATTATTAATAAATCATCCGCAAATGCCACTACCTTTGTATGGCTCGAGTATTCAATATTCAAGAGCAAATTGTATTGCAAATTCCAAAAGCCTGGTCCGCAGCAAGATCCTTGTGGACATCCCTTGCTTACATTTTTTTCAAGTTTTACATTATTAACTGTCAATACTGCACTTCTATGACTGAAATAACTTTTAGCAAGGTAGTATAAGTTACTCGGGCAGTTAAATTCCCTCAATGTATACAATATACTCGGCCACCAGGCTGCGTCAAAAGCTCCCTGAACATCCAGGCTGGTTAAAATTACCATCTGACCATCTTCCAGGGTTTTCTTTATGTATTTCTTAACTGTCATTGCAGCATCTACTGTGCTTGTTTGTGGAGTGAAACCAAACTGGTTGTTATTCATTAAGTTTTGTGAATATGCATGGTACATTATTCTGTCGATTAAAAGTTTTTCTAGTAGTTTCCCTCCTACATTCAGTAAACTGATTGGTCGGAATTTTGTTACTTCTGAACTCTTTTCCTTTCCTGGTTTAACAATAGGTATTAATTTGGCTTTCTTCCATTGCTTAGGAAAGTTTCCTTTTGTTAGACAATTGTTGTAGATGGTTGTCATATATTTTGGAAACACATTAAAGACCTTAAGTAATATTTTACTTGTAATTCCATCTTCTCCAGGAGTTTTACTTGCATCCATTCTACTTAAAATATCTTTTATTTCTCTCTGAGTAAAATCTTTATCATTCTGTGTTGTGATTGGTCTGTTGATTACTTCCCTAATATTTTTGTGATAACAATTGTCATCTTCTTCATTGTCTTCTGGTACAAAATGATTCAGCATATATTCTAATGTGTCTTTTAAATCTGTTGTGACTGAACCGTCCTGTTTCGTAAGAGTTGTTAATGGTGAATTTTTTCTTATTTTGCCAGTAGCTATTCTATATACCGCATTCCATGGATTATTAGATGGAGTTAGACTGCAATAATTTTTCCAGGAATCTAATTTCTCTTTTCTTATAGTTCTTTCATACTCCCTTTTTTGTTTTATATACAAGGCTTTTCGTTCTTCTCTTAATACACCATCTTGTTTTGTCTTTTGATATCGTTTTCTTAATGCATTTGCTCTTTTCCTCATTATGGTTAGTTCATTTGTCCACCAGGGTATAGATTTTCTTTCGTTAATTTTCTTTAATGAATTACAATTCTTAAAACAGTTATTACATGCTGCAGCTAAATGTTCTTCAAACTGCTTTATTATTTTATCGACATCATCTTCCGTGTTCACCAATTTGCTAAGTTCTTCATCTACATCTTCTAAATTGCTTCTTCTAAACGGTAAATTCTGAACTCCTATTGTTTTTAGTACTTTGCCAAAGTCTCCTAATTTGTTATCATCTACTATATATTTTGGGACGTGGAAGTTATATTCCGTTTTATGATTTGCTCTTTGACTTACTGTGTAACTTATAATTCTATGATCAGAACAACTTTCGTCTTTGCCGCATTCCCAATCTGCAATTCGCGACAACAACTCACTGTTAGTGATAGTGAGATCAATATTACTTCTTCCATTAGTGCTTTCAAATGTTGTATTTTCACTTTCTTCGTTTATAATATATAACTGTTTTGAATTTAAATATTCCTCCATTATCCTTCCTCTGGTATTTGTTGTCACATCATGCCATATTGTTGATCTAGCATTACTATCCATAGCGATTATAAGACCCGTTCCTTTGATATAAGATGTTATCTTATCTATTTTATACAGATCAGCGTTAATGTCATCCTCAATGTCCAGATACATACTAGCTATGTAGAACCTAGTATTTTGGAAAATCACTTCTACAACTGTGGCATCTCCATCTGATAGCTGAGATATGAGGATAACATCAACGTGTTTGTTGACGATCAATACAGCTGTTCTAATTTTGTTGTCCCCAAAAGTAAAAGTTTTGTAGCTTTTATTGATCCCAGCTACTGTGTTCTTAATAATATATGGCTCTTGAATAAGTACAATATCTGTTTTATTTTGATTTATTACGTGCATTAAATTGTCTGTAGCTATTCTAGAATGCTGTAAGTTTATTTGCATTATCTTAAGATGGACATTACTATTGTGAAATTTATTGTTGTAAATTCGTCTGTCACTTAGTGCTTTAATTGTAGCCATTTTAATATTCTGTATTTTGTCTATTCCTTCTAATAACAGCTTGTAAACATGGGCATTTATTTTTGTCCAGAGAGGAATGATTTTCATCGACTTTAATGATTTTGCTATACACATTGTGATTTATGCAATTACTACATTTGTATTCCTGTACTGATGCTTTACATTCTTTCAATTTATGCTTTCCTGCACATAGTGGGCACTTTTCTTCTCCTCGACATTCTGTTGCTTTATGGTTAAATTTATTACACTTAAAACATCTACTGATGTTTACATAGTCTTCCACAGTACATATATTCCAACCTAATTTCAACTTTCTGTTGTTTACTAACAATCTCCATGCTTCAGTCTTGACTTCTGCAACCAAATTTCTGATGTTTCTTCTGTTCCTAATGATAAATTTAGGAACTATTGACTGCTCACTTAGATTAAGCTCTCCGTTTTGTGATATTATTGTTTCAGTTGCATTTTGTGGTGTTATTTCTTCTGGTACATTGTATATTGTGACATGGCTTCTCCATGTCATTAAGACTCTTTGATTTTCAAGAGGTTGCTATGGAGACAGTTTTGAGTTGTTGAAGATGAAGAGACAGAAACTAGTATGGTGTGAGAGTTTGGAAAGATTAAGAGACAGAAACTAGTAGTGTGGCTGTACTTGAAGCTTGAGAAAATAAAAAGATTTGCTAAATTTGTTACATTTGGTGTCAGGAAGTGGGATGGAGGGAGATTCGGAAACCAGGATGATGGCAATGATGAAAGAATTATTTGCCAAAATGGAAACGAGAAACGACAACCTCGCTGCCGAGCTGAAAAAGATAAAGACGGAGCTATCGGCGAAAATTGACGGGCAACTGGCTGGCGTGACGGAAGGCGTGGAAGAACTCGGCGAAAAGGTGGAAGACCTCTGCCAGCACGTGGACGTCGTGGAGGACGACGGGGAACGTCTTGGCGCCCTGGTAGTAAGAGTTGACGAGAGCGTCAAAGTACTGGATGCCAGGGGCAGACGGAATAGCGCGGAGCCGGGGAGGGAGCACCTAGTGGCCGAGGCGACAGTTGCGCCCGTTTCGGATGATATGAGGGAAAACGTGGAACAACTCGGCGAACGGATTGGCGTGACGGAAGACGTGGAACAACTCGGCGAACGGATTGGCGTGACGGAAGACGTAGAACAACTCGGCGAACGGATTGGCGTGACGGAAGACGTGGAACAACTCGGCGAAAAGGTGGAAGACCTCTGCCAGCACGTGGACGTCGTGGAGGACGACGGGGAACGTCTTGGCGCCCTGGTAGTAAGAGTTGACGAGAGCGTCAAAGTACTGGATGCCAGGGGCAGACGGAATAGCGCGGAGCCGGGGAGGGAGCACCTAGTGGCCGAGGCGACAGTTGCGCCCGTTTCGGACGATCAGCAGGGAAGCGCACAAGCAAACGAGCAACACGCGAGAACCGACTTGGCGTGTGACATGGGGGGACCGTCGGGGCCATCCAATCACCTGACGCATAGTGCCGTGAACGGAAGAATGGTGGACATCATCGTGGACGGCAGGATACAGGAGAGGCCGTGCCGAGCACGAGTGAACACGAGTGCAGCGGTGGACGCGACTCGCGCGGATGTGGTGGGGTTTGTTGCCGGACCCATCGGAAGCAAGGTGGCTGCGAAGGTGCGCCAGAGAGGTCGGCGGACATGGTACCCAGTGAGCCGTTTCAAAGTGCGCAGGATGGCCCGTCAACACACCAGGAAGAAGGGCAACTGGACGAGGGACCGTCAAGACCGGCGGTACTGTTGCAGAATTTCGAAGCAGGATGGCATACATCGTCCTACCTGGACCAAGGGACACTATCCAACAGCGATACCTAGGATCGTGCCCCCTGGAGAGCGAGGTCCTACTGGCCCTCAAGGTTTACAAGGATTCCCTGGCCCTCAGGGTCTGGTAGGCTTGCCTGGAATGAAGGGTGAACGTGGATTCCCAGGAATGAAAGGGGAACAGGGCAATCCAGGACCTCCAGGACAAGCTGGTGCACCAGGACCTGAAGGACCTAAGGGTGACTCAGGCTCTCAAGGACAACATGGAGCTCCAGGACAACCTGGTCCACAGGGCCCTCCAGGAGACAGAGGACTTCCAGGATTACCCGGCCCAACAGGACCTGCTGGCCTCAGAGGTCAGAGAGGTGCACAAGGTGAGACAGGTCCACCAGGGAAGCCAGGCAGTGAAGGACCTCCAGGACCACAAGGTATTGCAGGACCTCTAGGACCACCGGGACCAATTGGAGAACAGGGACCAGAGGGAGCACCAGGTAAAGCAGGAACACCTGGTATTGCAGGAAGACCGGGAGATAAGGGACCTGTAGGACCTTCAGGACCTCCGGGAACTCCAGGGGCACCAGGTCTTCCAGGGCCACCTGGTCCAAATGGACCTCCAGGACCAGCAGGAGAACGGGGTCTTCGAGGAGAAACTGGACCACAGGGTGTAGAAGGGCCACAGGGAGCTAGAGGAAAGCCAGGACCTCCAGGGCCAGAGGGAGGTAAGGGTGATAGAGGAGAAGAAGGTCCAAAGGGTGCAAAAGGACACCGTGGTCTCATTGGTCTACAAGGGTTACCTGGACCTCAGGGACCTCCAGGAGACAAAGGCATGACTGGACCTCCAGGATTGTCGGGAAAAGATGGTGAACCTGGAACTAAAGGTATGCCTGGAAGAGATGGAAACCCAGGACCTCAAGGTATACCAGGACCACCAGGCCCTCGTGGACCACCAGGAGAAGAGGTTCGATGGGTTAATCCACCGGGGCGCAAGGGAGATGCCGCAGTGATAGTGCTGGTCGGGACGACCAACTCTGAGGAGGGAGCAGTGTGACATGGCTTCTCCATGTCATTAAGACTCTTTGATTTTCAAGAGGTTGCTATGGAGACAGTTTTGAGTTGTTGAAGATGAAGAGACAGAAACTAGTATGGTGTGAGAGTTTGGAAAGATTAAGAGACAGAAACTAGTAGTGTGGCTGTACTTGAAGCTTGAGAAAATAAAAAAGAGTTGTTAAATTTGTTACAATATAATTACATATGGCTTTCGAAGTTCAGGAACCTTTACTTCTACCTGTTGGCTACACTGTTCTTGAATCTTTTCTCCTAGAATATTTATTTCACTCTTTGATTCAGATTCCACAATCAATCTTCCATCCCTTAGAGCCTTTAGTGAGCTTATTCCCACCTTCAGTTGTGTTGGATTAACCTTATTTTTCAATATTACCTTCATAGCTTCCGCTGATTCATTCATTTTGGATTTTAGAATAAGTTTGTATCTCTTTTCGATGTTTTCATGAGGAATTTTCCGACTAGCATCAGCATAACTTGGCTTCCGATCATAAGATGGCGCAGCTTTCTCCCTTTCCATTTTTCTATATGATAAGGCCATTTCACTTCCTTCTTGCTTCTTAACCGCAGCTTGAAGTTCCTTAATCACTTTTTCTTTAGTTTCTACATCCTTTTTTAAAGTATTAATTGCTTTCCTTAAATCACTTACCGATTTAATTATTTTCTTCTTGAAATCGTTTCTGATGTTGCCACTTTTTTCAGCAACCTCAAGTAAATCAATTAAAGCACTTTCAGTCTTCTTATCCATGTCCTCCATGGTTTTAATATTACGCCTTTATTTCTTATGTAACCTTTCGGATCTTAAAAGTATTAAGTTATATATCCGAAGTGAAATAGTTGAAATACAGTAAAACTTGCCGTGTTTAACCAACACACGATAGTAACAGTCACAGTCAATATTTAAATGGTACAAAACCACAATTGCACAAAAGCAGTCAAACTGCTAACACTTTCACTAACAAAGTATACTTATTACTTCATTATTATAACGTTATATATAAAATCAGAGAGAAAATACACTATTTTAAGCTCAAATATTCAGAGTATCATTCAAGGAAAACTTGTACAATTCCAAGGCCCTCTGTGTACATAGTAGTGTGTGGAGTGTTGTGTATAGATAGACCAAGTAGTGGTGTATGTTAGGAACATATACAGATATACCGTCCCTACTGCTTCACGGGACATTTTACCAAACTTCCCACTATATAGTAGTGTGTGGAGTGTTGTGTATAGACCAAGTAGTGGTCTATGCTAGGTACATATACATATATTCAGTCCCTACTGCTTCACGGGACATTTTACCAAACTTCCCAGTACATAGTAGTCTGTGCAGTATTGTGTATAGACCAAGTAGTGGTGTATGTTAGGAACATATACATATATACCGTCCCTACTGCTACACGGGACATTTTACCAAACTTCCCACCACATAGTAGTGTGTGGGGTGTTGAGTATAGACCAAGTAGTGGTGTATGTTAGGAACATATACATATATACCGTCCCTACTGGTTCACGGGACATTTTACCAAACTTCCCACTACATAGTAGTGTTCGGAGTGTTGTATATAGACCAAGTAGTGGTGTATGTTAGGAACAAATACATATATACCGCCCCTACTGCTTCACGGGACATTTTACAAACTTGTCAGTACATAGTAATGTGTGGAGTATTGTGTATAGACCAAGTAGTGGTGTATGTTAGGAACATATACATATATACCGTTCCTACTGCTACATGAGACATTTTACCAAACTTCCCACCACATAGCAGTGTGTGCGGTGTTGCGTATAGACCAAGTGGTGGTGTATGTTAGGAACATATACATATATACCGTCCCTACTGCTACACGGGACATTTTACCAATCTTCCCACCACATAGTAGTGTGTGGGGTGTTGAGTATAGACCAAGTAGTGGTGTATGTTAGGAACATATACATATATACCGTCGCTACTGCTACACGGGACATTTTACCAAATTTCCCAGTACATAGTAGTGTGTGCAGTATTGTGTATAGACCAACTAGTGGTGTATGTTAGGAACATATACATATATAACGTCCCTACTGCTTCACGGGACATTTTACCAAACTTGTCAGTACATAGTAGTGTGTGGAGTGTTGTGTATAGATAGACCAAGTAGTGGTGTATGTTAGGAACATATACAGATATACCGTCCCTACTGCTTCACGGGACATTTTACCAAACTTCCCACTATATAGTAGTGTGTGGAGTGTTGTGTATAGACCAAGTAGTGGTCTATGCTAGGTACATATACATATATTCAGTCCCTACTGCTTCACGGGACATTTTACCAAACTTCCCAGTACATAGTAGTCTGTGCAGTATTGTGTATAGACCAAGTAGTGGTGTATGTTAGGAACATATACATATATACCGTCCCTACTGCTACACGGGACATTTTACCAAACTTCCCACCACATAGTAGTGTGTGGGGTGTTGAGTATAGACCAAGTAGTGGTGTATGTTAGGAACATATACATATATACCGTCCCTACTGGTTCACGGGACATTTTACCAAACTTCCCACTACATAGTAGTGTTCGGAGTGTTGTATATAGACCAAGTAGTGGTGTATGTTAGGAACAAATACATATATACCGCCCCTACTGCTTCACGGGACATTTTACAAACTTGTCAGTACATAGTAATGTGTGGAGTATTGTGTATAGACCAAGTAGTGGTGTATGTTAGGAACATATACATATATACCGTTCCTACTGCTACATGAGACATTTTACCAAACTTCCCACCACATAGCAGTGTGTGCGGTGTTGCGTATAGACCAAGTGGTGGTGTATGTTAGGAACATATACATATATACCGTCCCTACTGCTACACGGGACATTTTACCAATCTTCCCACCACATAGTAGTGTGTGGGGTGTTGAGTATAGACCAAGTAGTGGTGTATGTTAGGAACATATACATATATACCGTCGCTACTGCTACACGGGACATTTTACCAAATTTCCCAGTACATAGTAGTGTGTGCAGTATTGTGTATAGACCAACTAGTGGTGTATGTTAGGAACATATACATATATAACGTCCCTACTGCTTCACGGGACATTTTACCAAACTTGTCAGTACATAGTAGTGTGTGGAGTGTTGTGTATAGATAGACCAAGTAGTGGTGTATGTTAGCAACATATACATATATACCTACTGCTTCGTGGGACATTTTACCAAACTTCCCGGTATATTGTAGTGTGAGGAGTGTTGTGTATAGTCCAAGCAGTGGTGTATGTTAGGAACATATACATATATACCATCCGTAAAGCTTCAGGGGACATTTTACCAAATTTCCCAGTACATAGTAGTGTGTGGAGTGTTGTATATACACCAAGTAGTGGTGTATGTTAGGAACATATACATATATACCATCCCTAATGCTTCAGGAGACATTTTACCAAACTTCCCACTACATAGTAGTGTGTGGAGTGTTGTGTATAGACCAAGTAGTGGTGTATGTTAGGAACATATACCTATATACCGTCCCTACTGCTTCACGGGACATTTTACCAAACTTCACAGCACGTAGTAGTGTATGCAGTGTTGTGTATAGACCAAGTAGTGGTGTATGTTAGGAACATATAAATATATACCGTCCCTACATCTTCACGGGACATTTTACCAAACTTCCGAGCACGTAGTAGTCTATGCAGTGTTGTGTATATACCAAGTAGTGGTGTATGTTAGCAACATATACATATATACCGTCCCTACTGCTACACGAGAAATTTTACCAAACTTCCCAGTACGTAATAGTGTGTGCAGTGTTGTGTATAGACTAACTAGTGGTGTATGTTAGGAACATACACATATATAATGTCCCTACTGCTTCACGGGACATTTTACCCAACTTGTCAGTACATAGTAGTGTGTGGAGTGTTGTGTATAGACCAAGTAGTGCTCTATGTTAGGAACATATACATATATACCGTCCCTGCTGCTACACGGGACATTTTACGAAACTTCCCACCACATAGTAGTGTGTGTGCTGTTGAGTATAGACCAAGTAGTCGTGTATGTTAGGAACATATACATATATACCGTCGCTACTGCTACAGGGACATTTTACCAAATTTCCCAGTACATAGTAGTGTGTGGAGTGTTGTGTATAGACCAAGTAGTGGTGTATGTTAGGAACATATACATATATACCGTCCCTACTGCTTCACGGGACATTTTACCAATCTTGTCAGGACATAGTAATGTGTGGAGTGTTGTGTATAGACCAAGTAGTGGTGTATGTTAGGAACATATACATATATACCGTTCCTACTGCTACATGAGACATTTTACCAAACTTCCCACCACATAGCAGTGTGTGCAGTGTTGCGTATAGACCAAGTAGTGCTTTATGTTAGGAACATATACATATATACCGTCGCTACTGCTACACGGGACATTTTACCAAACTTCCCACTACATAGTAGTGTGTGGAGTGTTGTATATAGACCAAGTAGTGGTGTATGTTAGGAACATATACATATATACCGTCCCTACTGCTTAAGGGGACATTTTACCAAACTTCCCAGTTCATAGTAGTGTGTGGAGTGTTGTGTATAGACCAAGTAGTGGTGTATGTTAGGAACATATACATATTGTCACCGCGCCCGCCGCATCTAATTGCCGACAGCCGCAATTGTCACCCATCGCATTATTGTCGGCACTATCGCAAAGGAGCCGAAGGAAAGAGACAGAGAATGGCCGCATTGTTGGGGCGCTTGCCGAAAGAGAGAAAAGGATAGAGGCTACTGGAATCTTCTACTTTGTACTCCAGCGCAATAAGTGAACGTTCCTGAAGCTTCCAGAAGTGTGCCTGGGAGATATAAATAGCGGTAAAGTGTGAGAAGAGTCAGTCAGACGTATGTGAAGGTTGAGTAGTCGTGCCGACGGAGACGGACAGACGATGTGGAGAGTTGTGCCGACGGAGAAGAGTTAGCTCTTTGTGTTACGAGTTCGAAGCCGTGCTGTGGGAGAATCGGAAAAGACTTTCTTGTTGTTGCAACGAGTGTACAAAGTTACTGTTTACGGAAATAAAAGTGCTTATCTCCACTACATCAGTCTACTTTACTTCAAACCACAACCAAAAAAGTTACAATATATACCGTCCCTACTGCTACACGAGACATTTTACCAAACTTCCCAGTACGTAGTAGTGTGTGCAGTGTTGTGTATAGACCAACTAGTGGTGTTTGTTAGGAACATATACATATATACCGTATCTACTGCTTCACGGGACATTTTACCAAACTTCCCAGAACACTGTAGTGTGTGGAGTGTTGTGTGTAGACCAAGTAGTGGTGTATGTTAGGTTCATATAGATATATACCGTCCCTACTGCTACACGGGACATTTTCCCAAATTGTCAGTACATAGTAGTGTGTGGAGTTTTGTGTATAGATAGACCAAGTAGTGGTGTATGTTAGGAACATATACATATATTCCGTCCCTACTGCTTCATGGGACATTTTACCAAACTTCCCACTACATAGTAGTGTGTGAAGTGTTGTGTATAGACCAAGCAGTGGTCTATGTTAGGAACATATACATATATACCGTCCCTAATGCTTCACAGGCCATTTTACCAAACTTCCCAGTACGTAGTACTGTGTGGAGTGTTGTATATAGACCAAGTAGTGGTGTATGTTAGGAACATATACATATATACCGTATCTACTGCTTCACGGGACATTTTACCAATCTTCCCAAAACATTGTAGTGTGTGGAAAGTTGTGTGTAGACCAAGTAGTGGTGTATGTTAGGTTCATATAGATATATACCGTCGCTACTGCTACACGGGACATTTTCCCAAATTGTCAGTACATAGTAGTGTGTGGAGTTTTGTGTATAGACCAAGTAGAGGTGTATGTTAGGGACATATACATATATACCCTACCTACTGCTGCACGGGACATTCTACCAAATTGTCAGTGCGTAGTAGTGTGTGGAGTGTTGTGTATAGACCAAGTAGTGGTGTATGTTAGGAACATATACATATATACCGCCCCTACTGCTTCATGGGACTTTTTACCAAACTTCACAGTACATAGTAGTGTGTGTATGGAGTGTTGTGTATAGACCAAGTAGTGGTGTATGCTAGGAAAATATACATATATACCGTCCCTACTGCTTAATGGGACATTCTACCAAACTTCCCAGTACATAGTAGTGTGTGTGTGTGGAGTGTTGTGTATAGACCAATTAGTGGTGTATGTTAGGAACATATACATATATACCGTCCCTACTGCTTAACGGGACAGCCTACCTAACTTCCCAGTACATAGTAGTGTGTGGAGTGTTGTATAAACACCAAGTAGTGGTGTATGTTAGGAACATATACAAATACACCGTCCCTACTTCTACAGGGGACATTTTACCAAACTTCCCAGTACAGAGTAGTGTGTGCAGTGTTGTGTATAGACCAAGTGGTGGTGTATGTTAGGAACATATACATATATACCGTCCCTACTGCTACAAGGGACATTTTACCAATCTTCCCACCACATAGTAGTGTGTGGGGTGTTGAGTATAGACCAAGTAGTGGTGTATGTTAGGAACATATACATATATACCGTCGCTACTGCTACACGGGACATTTTAGCAAATTTCCCAGTACATAGTAGTGTGTGCAGTATTGTGTATAGACCAACTAGTGGTGTATGTTAGGAACATATACATATATAACGTCCCTACTGCTTCACGGGACATTTTACCAAACTTGTCAGTACATAGTAGTGTGTGGAGTGTTGTGTATAGATAGACCAAGTAGTGGTGTATGTTAGGAACATACACATATATACCTACTGCTTCGTGGGACATTTTACCAAACTTCCCGGTATATTGTAGTGTGAGGAGTGCTGTGTATAGACCAAGCAGTGGTGTATGTTAGGAACATATACATATATACCATCCGTAAAGCTTCAGGGGACATTTTACATAATTTCCCAGTACATAGTAGTGTGTGGAGTGTTGTATATACACCAAGTAGTGGTGTATGTTAGGAACATATACATATATACCATCCCTAATGCTTCAGGAGACATTTTACCAAACTTCCCACTACATAGTAGTGTGTGGAGTGTTGTGTAAAGACCAAGTAGTGGTCTATGTTACGAACACATACATATATACCGTCCCTACTGCTTCAGGGCACATTTTACCAAATTTCCCAGTACATAGCAGTGTGTGGAGTGTTGTGTATAGACCAGGCAGTGGTGTATGTTACGAACATATACATATATACCATCCCTAATGCTTCAGGAGACGTTTTACCAAACCTCCCACTACATTGTAGTGTGTGGAGTGTTGTGTATAGACCAAGTAGTGGTGTATGTTAGGAACATATACAAATATACCGTCCCTACTGCTTAAGGGGATATTTTACCAAATTTCCCAGTACATAGTAGTGAGTGGATTGTCGTGTATAGACCAAGTAGTGGTGTATGTTAGGAACATATACATATATACCGTCCCTACTGCTTCACGGGACATTTTACCAAACTTCCCACTACATAGTAGTATGTGGAGTGTTGTGTATAGACCAAGTAGTGGTCTATGTTAGGAACATATACATATATTCGGTCCCTACTGCTTCACGGGTCATTTTACCAAACTTCCCAGTACATAGTAGTGTGTGGAGTGTTGTGTATAGACCAATTAGTGGTGTATGTTAGGAACATATACATATATGCCTTCCCTACTACTGCACGGGACATTGTACCAAACTTCCCAGTACATAGTAGTGCGTGCAGTGTTGTGTATAGACCAAGTAGTGGTGTATGTTAGGAACATATACATATATACCGTGCCTACTGGTTCATGGGATATTTTACCAAACTTCCCAGAACATAGCAGTGTGTGTGTGGAGTGCTGCGTATAGACCAAGTAGTGGTGTATGTTAGGAACATATACATATATACCGTCCCTACTGCTTCACGGGACAGTCTAGCAAACTTCCCAGTACATAGTAGTGTGTGGAGTGTTGTATACAGACCAAGTAGTGGTGTATGTTAGGAACAAATACGTATATACCGTCCCTACTGCTTCAGGGGACATTTTAACAAACTTCCCAGTACATAGTGTGTGCAGTGTTGTGTATAGACCAAGTGGTGGTGTATGTTAGGAACATATACCTATGTACCGTCCCTACTGCTTCACGGGACATTTTACCAAACTACCTAGCACGTAGTAGTGTATGCAGTGTTGTGTATAGACCAAGTAGTGGGGTATGTTAGGAACATATACAAATATACCGTCCCTACTGCTTCACGGGACATTTTACCAAACTTCCCAGTACGTAGTACTGTGTGCAGTGTTGTGTATAGACCAAGTAGTGGTGTATGTTAGGGACATATACGTATATACCGTACCTACTGCTGCACGGGACATTTTACCAAATTGTCAGTGCGTAGTAGTGTGTGGAGTGTTGTCTATAGACCAAGTAGTGGTGTATGTTAGGAACATATACATATATACCGTCCCTACTGCTTCATGGGACATTTTACCCAACTTACCAGTACATAGTAGTGTGTGTGTGGAGTGTTGTGTATAGACCAAGTAGTGGTGTATGTTAGGAACATATACATATATACCGTCCCTACTGCATCACGGGACAGTCTACCAAACTTCCCAGTACATAGTAGTGTGTGGAGTGTTGTGTATAGACCAAGTAGTGGTGTATGTTAGGTTCATATAGATATATACCGTCTCTACTGCTACACGGGACATTTTCCCAAATTGTCAGTACATAGTAGTGTGTGGAGTGTTGTGTATAGACCAAGTAGTGGTGTATGTTAGGGACATATACATATATACCGTACCTACTGCTGCACGGGACATTTTACCAAATTGTCAGTGCGTAGTAGTGTGTGGAGTTTTGTGTATAGACCAAGTAGTGGTGTATGTTAGGAACATTTACATATATACCGTCCCTACTGCTTCATGGGACATTTTACCAATCTTCCCAGTACATAGTAGTGTGTGTGTGGAGTGTTGTGTATAGACCAAGTAGTGGTGTATGTGAGGAACATATACATATATACCGTCCCTACTGCTTCACGGGACAGTCTACCAAACTTCCCAGTACATAGTAGTGTGTGGAGTGTTGTATATAGACCAAGGAGTGGTGTATGTTAGGAACATATACATATATACCGTCACTACTGCTTCACGGGACAGTCTACCAAACTTCCCAGTACATAGTACTGTGTGGAGTGTTGTATATAGACCAAGTAGTGGTGTATGTTAGGAACATATACATATATACCGTCCCTACTGCTTCAGGGGACATTTTACCAAACTTCCCAGGACATAGTAGTGTGTGGAGTGTTGTATATAGACCAAGTAGTGGTGTATGTTAGGAACATATACATATATACTGTCCCTACTGCTTCACGGGACAGTCTACCAAACTTCCCAGTACATAGTAGTGTGTGGAGTGTCGAGTGTTGTATATAGACCAAGTCGTGGTGTATGTTAGGAACATATACATATATACCGTACCTACTGCTTCACGGGACAGACTACCAAACTTCCCAGTACATAGTAGTGTGTGGAGTATTGTGTATAGACCAAGTAGTGGTGTATGTTAGGAACATATACATATATACCGTCCCTACTGCTTCACGGGACATTTTACCAAACTTCCCAGTACATAGTAGTGTGTGCAGTGCTGTGTATAGAGCAAGTGGTGGTGTATGTTAGGAACATACATATATACCGTTCCTATTGCTTCACGGGAAATTTTACCAAACTTCCCAGTACATAGTAATGTGTGCAGTGTTGGTATAGACCAAGTAGCGGTGTCCGTTGGTAACATATACATATATACCGACCCTACTGCTACACGAGAAATTTTACCAAACTTCCCACTACGTAGTAGTGTGTGCAGTGTTGTGTATAGACCAACTAGTGGTGTATGTTAGGAACATATACATATATACCGTCCCTACTGCTTCAGGAGACATTTTACCACACCTCCCACTACATTGTAGTGTGTGGAGTGTTGTGTATAGACCAAGTAGTGGTGTATGTTAGGAACATATACATATATACCGTCCCTACTGCTTCACGGGACATTTTACCAAACTTCCCACTACATAGTAGTATGTGGAGTGTTGTGTATAGACCAAGTAGTGGTCTATGTTAGGAACATATACATATATTCGGTCCCTACTGCTTCAGGAGACATTTTACCACACCTCCCACTACATTGTAGTGTGTGGAGTGTTGTGTATAGACCAAGTAGTGGTGTATGTTAGGGACATATACGTATATACCGTACCTACTGCTGCACGGGACATTTTACCAAATTGTCAGTGCGTAGTAGTGTGTGGAGTGTAGTCTATAGACCAAGTAGTGGTGTATGTTAGGAACATATACATATATACCGTCCCTACTGCTTCATGGGACATTTTACCAAACTTCCCAGAACATAGCAGTGTGTGTGTGGAGTGCTGCGTATAGACCAAGTAGTGGTGTATGTTAGGAACATATACATATATACCCTCCCTACTGCTTCACGGGACAGTCTACCAAACTTCCCAGTACATAGTAGTATGTGGAGTGTTGTATATAGACCAAGTAGTGGTGTATGTTAAGAACAAATACGTATATACCGTCCCTACTGCTTCAGGGGACATTTTACCAAACTTCCCAGTACATAGTGTGTGCAGTGTTGTGTATAGACCAAGTGGTGGTGTATGTTAGGAACATATACCTATGTACCGTCCCTACTGCTTCACGGGACATTTTACCAAACTACCTAGCACGTAGTAGTGTATGCAGTGTTGTGTATAGACCAAGTAGTGGTGTATGTTAGGAACATATACAAATATACCGTCCCTACTGCTTCACGGGACATTTTGCCAAACTTCCGAACAAGTAGTAGTGTATGCAGTGTTGTGTATATACCAAGTAGTGGTGTATGTTAGGAACATATACATATATACCGTCCCTTCTGCCACACGAGACATTTTACCAAACTTCCCAGTACGTAGTAGTGTTTGCAGTGTTGGGTATAGACCAACTAGTGGTGTATGTTAGGAACATATACATATATAATGACCCTACTGCTTCACGGGACATTTTACTCAACTTGTCAGTACATAGTAGTGTGTGGAGTGTTGTGTATAGGTAGACCAAGTAGTGGTGTATGTTAGGAATATATACAGATATACAGTCCCTACTGCTTCGCGGGACATTTTAAGAAACTTCCCACTACATAGTAGTGTGTGGAGTGTTGTGTATAGACCAAGTAGTGGTCTATGTTAGGAACATATACATATATTCGGTCCCTACTGCTTCACGGGACATTTTACCAAACTTCCCAGTACATAGTAGTATGTGGAGTGTTGTGTATGGACCAAGTATTGGTGTATGTTAGGAACATATACATATATACCGTCACTACTGCTACACGGGACATTTTACCAAATTTTCCAGTACATAGTAGTGTGTGGAGTGTTGTGTACAGACCAAGTAGTGGTGTATGTTAGGAACATATACATATATACCGTCCCTACCGCTTCACGGGACATTTTACCAAACTTCCCAGTACATAGTAGTGTGTGGAGTGTTATGTGTGGATAGACCAAGTAGTGGTGTATGTTACGAACATATACGTATATACCGTCCCTACTGCTTCACGGGACATTTTACCAAACTTCCCAGTACATAGTAGTGTGTGGTGTGTTGTGTATAGACCAAGTAGTGGTGTATGTTATGGACATATACATATATACAGTCCCTACTGCTTCACGGGACATCCCCTCCGAAGGAGTGTCGCCTTGTCGTGGCGGAGGGGCTCAGTACCTGAGCCAGACGGCCTACTAAGTGTCATTTTGATTACTGGTAGGCAAGAGGTGAGGGGAAGCAAAGAACATTCCAAACGGGTAGATGGGGCTCGTTAGTCTTGGTTGACGACTCATCTAGGAGAAGAGGACTCCGAAATCAAACTCCCCCAGGGGCTCCTACTATGGTAGGTACGGGTTTGGCGTACCCGGGGCCCCAAGCCATACTCTCGATTGGGTTCCTCCAAGAGGTGAGAGGGCACATGCCAAACGCCCAATCAACTTTGGTCCACTTTTGTGTTTGACCTCCCACCTATTACCTCCCTGTACACAGTCTGACGGATAACCTACGCGCGGGTTGGAGGATGGGGTGACGCAAGGGGTGACTGGGTAATCGCGTAAGTCCCAGCCCCTGGTTATCATGTAGGATCTGTGTACGTATCCGCTGATAAAGGTCAGTCCCGGGGAGGGGCCATTGCATGAGCTGATGCACTCCTGAAGGCGATTGGGTCCCTCTGTCTATACATTGGGAGGTGAGACCCTAGGGTGAGCAAGGTCCAGGCCAGGACTCTCACCTAAGCCGGGGTGGCGCCCAGGAAGTGAGCATGCCATCGGAGACATTTGCAATGGTGGAGGATATCATCGCCATGGGACATCCCAAACCAAATACAAAAAACCAGAAAACGATTGGAAAGGAAGTAGCAGAGTTGAGTGGTCCTCGCTACTTAATATTTACTAGAACTGAGGAAGGAAGGAAATTTACATCGGTGAACCCATTTGTCATCCAAAAGGGTCTTGATAAAATAGCTGGCCCAGTGAAGAACTGCACAAGGTCTCGCAACGGCACGCTCCTGGTTGAAGCTAATTCAGCATCCCAGGCGGCTACTTTGCTTAAGGCGAATATGTTAGCTAGCTATCCGGTACACGTAGAACTGCATAGGACTTTGAACTCCTCCCGTGGAGTTGTGAATACCCGGGCATTGGACGGCATGTCCAATGAGGAGATTCAGGAGAACCTCGAAGATCAAGGTGTAACAGCAGTATACCGGGTTCAGAGAAAAGATGGAGGCGAATATCTGCCTACCCGTACCCTTTTCCTTACCTTTAATCGGGTAGATCTCCCACAAAGGATAAAGGCTGGGTACGAGGCCATTGAAGTAAGACCATATATTCCGAACCCGATTAGATGCTACAAATGCCAGCGCTTTGGTCATACAAGTGACACATGCAGTGGTAGAGCTACCTGCGTGAACTGTGGAGGCATCGCCCATGACGATGACTGTACATCACCTCCCAGTTGTATTAACTGCAGGGGAGAACATCCAGCAAGCTCTCGAGAATGTCCCCGTTATGTGGAGGAAAGAGCTATCCAGGAGATCCGGGTTAGAGAGAAGGTGTCCTTCTCAGAAGCCCGAAAGCTCTTACGTTTGCGACAGCCCACTATCCCGAATTCCGGTACCTATAGCTCGGTTGTAGCTAAACCAGTACCGTGTCGGGAAATCGCAACTCAAACTAGCGATGAATGCGGGGTAACAATTTCAGATAAGATTCTCGTAGCTAGGTCACCTCCAAAGCCTCAGACATCACCTAAGTCCGCCAGAGCATCTACAAGCACCGCAGTTCAATCCAGCAGACCAGGAAGGTCGCCAACAAAGAAGCCGAGCTCTAAAAGTAGACCGATTGTATACGAAGTGTCACCGATGAAGTTTAAGACCCAGTATCAAAGATCTGATTTCCTCAAAGAAAATAAATTATCTCCCAAGGCACCAAAGGGAAAGAAAAGCCCAAAGACATCTCCCAGGAGATCCTCTTCGGAGGAATCCTCTGGGATGACTACAGACCGGCGAATGTCATCTTCGCCGGTCTCCGTGTCCAATCGGTTCGAGGCTCTCGAACCAAAATTCAGTATCGGAACACGTACGTCCTCGGCAGAGGACATGGAGTTTGAATCTGCCCACACTGGGAGACCCCCAGTAGAAAAGAGGCGCGAAAAAGCGCCAGACAAGAATGCGAGCCCCAGAGAAAAAAAAAGGGCTAAGTTAGTTCGACAACCGCCAACTCCAAAGTAATGAAGAGTTACCTTGGAGTTACCTATCCCATACATAATGCAATATGGCTATCCTACATTGGAACATACGTGGAATCCGAACTCAAAGGCCAGAACTTGAGCTCTTGCTCAAAGAAAACGAACCTCTGGTCGCATGTTTGCAAGAGACTAAGCTGCGTCCTCAAGACGCTTTCCATCTAAGGCGATACACCCCAGTACGGTGTGATGTCACACCAGAAGAGGGTGTACCGGCACATGGCGGCGCTATGATACTTGTCAGAGATGACGTATATATGCAAACTCTACCTTTGCACTCTGATATACAATCAGTTGCTGTGTGGATTAAACTGCCAAACATACATTTCACCATCTGTAATGTTTATCTGCCTCCGTCCCATGACTTCTCGCACATTGATTTAGAAGATCTAGTTTCCCAGTTGCCAACACCGTTTCTGTTGGTGGGAGACTTCAATGCGCACCACCCACTTTGGGGTTCAAGTCGCGCTTGTGCGAGAGGTAAACTCATTTCCGATTTCTTGGACAGTCACAACCTAGCTCTCCTCAACACTGGAGAGCCTACATTCATTTCGGACTCCCACAGCACCTTCTCACACCTTGATCTTGCAGTTTGTTCACCTCAGTTGGCAGTCTCCTTACAATGGAATGTCATCTCTGATTTACACTCTAGTGACCACTTCCCATGTCTTATTAGTCTCTTGACGCAACATACATATTCCACACGTATGCCCAGATGGCGTTTGGACCATGCCAACTGGAACCTTTACACCCAGTTGGCTGTCTTTACGTACAACGAGCACGACTCAGTGAATAATTTGGCGCAGCATCTCACGGAGACGATTCTCTCTGCTGCTGAACAATCGATTCCGCGGTCGACTACACACCCTCGTCGATTTCCCGTCCCCTGGTGGACGGAAGAATGTCGGAATGCCATTCGTGCTCGAAGGCGTGCACTTAGGTTTTTCCAACGTCACCCTACTTTGGAAAACCTAATCGAATACAAGAAAATGCGCGCCAGGTCCAGACAAGTCATTAAGGATAGCAAAAAGTCATCATGGAGCAAATTTGTAGCTTCATTTAACCGACACACACCTTCCTCGGTTGTGTGGGATAGATTAAGGCGTGTTGCCAAAAAAACGACCCAAATACCAATAGCGGGACTAAAAACAGCCACAGGAGCTGTTGTTGATTCATTTGAAGTGGCCAATACCTTTGGCAGTGCTTTCGCACAAGTGTCTAGCTCGGAAAACTACTCCCCTGAGTTCCTTCCAATTAAAACTCAGGTGGAATCTCAAGGTTTCTCGTTTCGTTCTAGAAACGTAGAAGATTACAATCGCCTTTTCACCATGGCAGAGCTGGAATATTCCCTGAAATCTTCGCGATGTTCAGCACCAGGACCGGACGGTATTCATGTACAAATGTTACAACAGCTCTCTCCTGAAGGTAAGGCATTCCTGCTCGAGGTCTATAATCGTGTTTGGGTTGACAGTATACTCCCAGAAAATTGGCGGGAGGCCACCGTTATTCCCATCTTGAAGGCTGGAAAGGACCGTCATCTTCCCTCCAGCTATCGTCCTATTTCCCTCACCAGTTGCGTTTGCAAGGTGATGGAACGCATGATCAATGGACGATTGGTATGGTGGTTAGAAAGTCGCAACCTACTGACTAACATCCAGTGTGGTTTTCGACGACGCCGTTCAACTGTTGACCATCTTGTGTCAATATCGACACAGATAATGGACGGCTTTATGAAGAACTGTCAAACCGTTGGCATATTTTTCGATCTTGAGAAGGCTTATGATACGTGCTGGCGAGCAGGGATTCTACGTTCCCTGTACGCCTGGAACATACGTGGACGCCTACCACTTTTCATTCAGGAGTTTATGAAGGACCGCTTTTTCCGAGTAAGGGTCGGCTCGGTTTTTTCTAATTCTTTTGTTCAGGAGGAGGGAGTACCTCAGGGTTCGGTGCTAAGTGTCACGCTCTTTGCTATAGCAATTAACTCCATCTGGAAATGTGTTCCACCTGGAGTTTCGTCATGCCTATTCGTAGACGACTTCGCTGTCTATTGCACTTCTCAGCGCACGGCGTTCTTACAACGGCGCCTGCAGCAATGTTTGGACAACCTTAGAGAATGGAGCGTGAAAAACGGCTTCCGTTTCTCAACTGAGAAGACAATCTGCGTTAATTTCTGGCGCCGTAGGAGACGATTACCACCTTCGCTCCGATTTGGTCCAGATTCACTTCCCTTCGCAGAAGAGACGCGCTTCCTGGGTTTGATCTTGGACAGGAAGCTTAGTTGGTCGTCGCATATTGCACAGCTAAGAGCGAGATGTGACCGTTCCCTAAATATTATGCGAGTACTGAATGGCAAATCGTGGGGAGCGGATCGAACAACTTTGTTGCGAATATATCGCGCATTGGTCCGATCCAAGCTAGACTATGGGTGTATTGTTTATTCGTCAGCACGACCATCTGTGCTGAGAAGATTAGACGTGGTCCACAATAGGGGCATCCGCATTGCAACAGGAGCTTTTCCAACAAGCCCAGTGGTGAGCCTTTACGCCGAGTCCGCAGAACCTCCTCTGCAATATCGGCGTGAGATTCTCTTGGCAAATTATGGTTGTGCGCTTAGATGTATGCCTAAGCACCCAACGTTCGCCTCTTTTTTCACCAGCACGCTAAGAGAACGATATAGAAATAGCTCCCTTAATCCTAAGCCTGCGGGGTTCCGTTTCCAAGAGCTCCTAGTGAAGCTTGGAGTGGAACTGCCTGTGATGTTCGCCAAGGGCGAGAGACTTCACCCCCCTTGGCTATCTGGTACGCCCCATGTAGATCTTGGGATGACCATACACCAGAAGTCCACGATGCCTATTTCAAGTATCCGCACGTGTTTCTTAGAATTTTTGTCAGGTTACTCTGACCGTACATATATTTACACCGATGGATCAAAGAACACCAACGGTGTTGGATGTGCTTATGTTTATGGAACCGAACCATATACATTCGGTTTTCCAAATAGCACTTCCATTTTTACTGCAGAGCTTTATGCAATTTATCGAGCCGTTTTGTATGTTCGCCGTCGTAAATTAGGTGACTGCCTGATTTTGAGCGATTCCCTTAGTGCACTGCAGAGCCTTTGTCAGTTGTACAACCCCCACCCTATTGTACAACGTATCCAGGATGCCCTCCATGTTTTACACGCTTCTGGTGTTGACGTGGTGTGTGCATGGATTCCTGGTCACGTAGGCTTGCCTGGGAATGAAGTGGCAGATTTAGCAGCAAAGACGGCAACTACAGAACCTAGTATTACCATCTCACGTGTTACTTCGGAAGACTTCAGGCTTGAAGTGCGGAGAGCGGTGCTGTCGTCCTGGCACGACGAGTGGTCAGCTCTCCGCGGTAATAAGCTTAGAGAAGTGAAAGAACTTCCGATAAACTGGGTAACTTCCTGTCGCACATCTCGTCGCGAGGAGGTTAGTTTGGCTCGATTAAGAATAGGGCACTGCAATTTTTCGCACGGTCACCTATTTAAAAGGGACCCTGCGCCTCTATGTCCGCTGTGTGACAACGTTTTGTCGGTTCGCCACGTGCTGCTAGAGTGTTGCTCTCTAGCGCACCTTCGGGATTCTCTGCAGCTGCCTGCCAGACTTGCAGAGATCCTAGCGGACGACAGAACAGCGGTTGATAGAGTTTTTAATTTTTTAGCGCAGTGTAATATAAATTTGAGGATTTGAATTTTTTAAATTATCTGTTTCTGCTTTTGGACAAATTTATCACCTTGTTTCATATCTGGCTATTGCCACTGCTTTTTACCTTTGTATATTTTGTTGTTTCTAGTATTTTTATTTTTTGAGTGAAATTTATATCTGGCTATTGCCATGAATCTTTTAAGGGCGCTGATGACCTTGAAGTTGAGCGCCCTTAAACCAAATCAAATTCAAATTCACGGGACATTTTAGGCGGCACCGTGGCCGAGCGGTTAGCGCGCTCGCCTACCACCTAGGCGGCCCGGGTTCGATCCCAGGGACCCGCATGTGGTATTCGTGGTGGACGAAGCGGCGTCTGGGCGGGTTTTCTCCGGGTGCTCCGGTTTACCCCGCCATCTCATTCCACCGGTGCTCCATCTACATTCCATGTATCATCAGTGTCACCGCCTGCGGTGCCGTAGTAGTAAAAGCGGGCGTTAAACACAACAACAACCACTACAACAACGGGACATTTTGACAAACTTCCCAGTACGTAGTAATGTGTGGAGTATTGTGTATAGACCTAGTAGTGGTGTATGTTAGGAACATATACATATATACCGCCCTACTGCTTCACGGGACATTTTACCAAACTTCCTAGTACGTAGTAATGTGTGGAGTGTTGTGTGTAGACCAAGTAGTGCTGTATGTTACGAACATATACGTATATACCGTCCCTACTGCTTCACGGGAGATTTTACCAAACTTCCCAGTACATAGTAGTGTGTGGTGTGTTGTGTATAGACCAAGTAGTGGTGTATGTTATGCACATATACATATATACCGTCCCTACTGCTTCACGACACATTTTACCAAATTTCCCAGTACATTGTGGTGTGTGCAGTGTTGTGTATATACCAAGTAGCGGTGTATGTTAGGAACATATACATATATACCGTATCTACTGCTTCACGGGACATTTTACCAAACTTCCCAGAACATTGTAGTGTGTGGAGTGTTGTGTGTAGACAAAGTAGTGGTGTATGTTATGGACATATACATATATACCGTCCCTACTGCTTCACGACACATTTTACCAAATTTCCCAGTACATTGTGGTGTGTGTAGTGTTGTGTATAGACCACGTTGCGATGTATGTTAGGAACATATACATATATACCGTCCCTACTGCTTCAGGGGACATTTTACCAAACTTCCCAGGACATAGTAGTGTGTGGAGTGTTGTATATAGACCAAGTAGTGGTGTATGTTAGGAACATATACATATATACCGTCCCTACTGCATCACGGGACAGTCTACCAAACTTCCCAGTACATAGTAGTGTGTGGAGTGTTGTATATGGACCAAGGAGTGGTGTATGTTAGGAACATATACATATATACCGTCACTACTGCTTCACGGGACAGTCTACCAAACTTCCCAGTACATAGTACTGTGTGGAGTGTTATATATAGACCAAGTAGTGGTGTATGTTAGGAACAAATACATATATACCGTCCCTACTGCTTCAGGGGACATTTTACCAAACCTCCCAGGACATAGTAGTGTGTGGAGTGTTGTATATAGACCAAGTAGTGGTGTATGTTAGGAACATATACATATATACTGTCCCTACTGCTTCACGGGACAGTCTACCAAACTTCCCAGTACATAGTAGTGTGTGGAGTGTTGTATATAGACCAAGTAGTGGTGTATGTTAGGAACATATACATATATACCGTACCTACTGCTTCACGGGACAGACTACCAAACTTCCCAGTACATAGTAGTGTGTGGAGTGTTGTGTATAGACCAAGTAGTGGTGTATGTTAGGAACATATACATATATACCGTCCCTACTGCTTCACGGGACATTTTACCAAACTTCCCAGTACATAGTAGTGTGTGCTGTGCTGTGTATAGACCAAGTGGTGGTGTATGTTAGGAACATACATATATACCGTACCTATTGCTTCACGGGAAATTTTACCAAACTTCCCAGTACATAGTAATGTGTGCAGTGTTGGTATAGACCATGTAGTGGTGTCCGTTGGTAACATATACATATATACCGTCCCTACTGCTACACGAGAAATTTTACCAAACTTCCCAGTACGTAGTAGTGTGTGCAGTGTTGTGTATAGACCAACTAGTGGTGTATGTTAGGAACATATACATATATAACGTCCCTACTGCTTGACGCGACATTTTACCCAACTTGTCAGTACATAGTAGTGTGTGGAGTGTTGTGTATAGATAGAACAAGTGGTGGTGTATGTTAGGAACATATACGTATATACCATCCCTACTGCTTCACGGGACATTTTACCAAACTTCCCAGCCCGTAGTAGTGTATGCAGTGTTGTGTATAGACCAAGTAGTGGTGTATGTTAGGAACATATACAAATATACCATCCCTAATATTTCACAGGACGTTTTACCAAACTTCCGAGCACGTAGTAGTGTATGCAGTATTGTGTATATACCAAGTAGTGGTGTATGTTAGGAACATATACATATGTACCGTCCCTACTGCTACACGAGACATTTTACCAAACTTCCCAGTACGTAGTAGTGTGTGCAGTGTTGGGTATAGACCAACTAGTGGTGTATGTTAGGAACATATACATATATAACGTCCCTAATGCTTCACGGGACATCTTACCCAACTTGTCAGTACATAGTAGTGTGTGGAGTGTTGTGTATAGATAGACCAAGTAGTGGTGTATGTTAGGAACATATACATATATACCGTCCCTACTGCTTAAGGGGACATTTTACCAAACTTCCCAGTACATAGTAGTGTGTGGAGTGTTGTATATAGACCAAGTAGTGGTGTATGTTAGGAACATATACATATAGACCGCCCCTACTGCTTCACGGGACATTTTACCAAACTTCCCAGTACATAGTAGTGTGTGGAGTGTTGTATATAGACCAAGTAGTAGTGTATGTTAGGAACATATACATATATAGCGTCCCTACTGCTTCACGGGACAGTCTATCAAACTTCCCAGTACATAGTAGTGTGTGGAGTGTTGTATATAGACCAAGTAGTGGTGTATGTTAGGAACATATACATATATACCGTACCTACAGGTTCACGGGACAGACTACCAAACTTCCCAGTACATAGTAGTGTGTGGAGTGTTGTATATAGACCAAGTAGTGGTGTATGTTAGGAACATTTACATATATACCGTCCCTACTGCTTCAGGGGACATTTTCCCAAACTTCCCAGTACATAGTAGTGAGTGCAGTGTGGTGTATAGACGAAGTGGTGTTGTATGTTAGGAACATATACATATATACCGTCCCTACTGCTTCACGGGTAATTTTACCAAAGTTCCCAGCACGTAGTAGTGTATGCAGCATTGTGTATAGCCCAAGTAGTGGTGTATGTTACAAAGATATACGTTTATACCGTCCCTACTGCTTCACGGGACATTTTACCAAACTTCCCAGAACACTCTAGTGTGTGGAGTGTTGTGTGTAGACCATGTATGTTAGGAGCATATAGATATATATCGTTCCTACTGCTACACGGGACATTTTCCCAAATTGTCAGTACATAGTAGTGTGTGGAGTGTTGTGTATTGACCAAGTAGTGGTTTATGCTAGGAACATATACATATATACCGTCCCTACTGCTTCATGGGACATTTTACCAAACTTCCCAGTACATAGTAGTGTGTGTGTGGAGTGTTGTGTATAGACCAAGTAGTGGTGTATGTTAGGAACATATACATATATACCGTCCCTACTGCTTCACGGGACAGTCTACCAAACTTCCCAGTACATAGTAGTATGTGGAGTGTTGTATATACACCAAGTAGTGGTGTATGTTAGGAACATATACATATATACCGTCCCTACTGCTTCAGGGGACATTTTACCAAACTTCTCAATACATAGTAGGGTGTGCAGTGTTGTGTATAGACCAAGTGGTGTGTATGTTAGGAACATATACATATATACCGTCCCTACTGCTTCACGGGACATTTTACCAAACTTCCCAGCACATAGTAGTGTATGCAGTGTTGTGTATATACCAAGTAGTGTGTATGTTAGGAACATATACATATATACCGTCCCTACTGCTACACGAGACATATTACCAAACTTCCCAGTACCTAGTAGTGTGTGGAGTGTTGTGTGTAGACCAACTAGTGGTGTATGTTAGGAACATATACATATATAACGTCCCTACTGCTTCAGGGGACATTTTACCAAACTTCTCAGTACATAGTAGTGTGTGCAGTGTTGTGTATAGACCAAGTGGTGGTGTATGTTAGGAACATATACATATATACCGTCCCTACTGCTTCACGGGACATTTTACCAAACTTCCCAGCACATAGTAGTGTACACAGTGTTGTGTATATACCAAGTAGTGTGTATGTTAGGAACATATACATATATACCGTCCCTACTGCTACACGAGACATTTTACCAAACTTCCCAGTACCTAGTAGTGTGTGGAGTGTTGTGTGTATACCAAGTAGTGGTGTATGTTAGGAACATATACATATATACCGTCCCTACTGCTTCACGGGACATTTTACCAAACTTCCCAGCACATAGTAGTGTATGCAGTGTTGTGTATATACCAAGTAGTGTGTATGTTAGGAACATATACATATATACCGTCCCTACTGCTACACGAGACATTTTACCAAACTTCCCAGTACCTAGTAGTGTGTGGAGTGTTGTGTGTAGACCAACTAGTGGTGTATGTTAGGAACATATACATATATAACGTCCCTACTGCTTCAGGGGACATTTTACCAAACTTCTCAGTACATAGTAGTGTGTGCAGTGTTGTGTATAGACCAAGTGGTGGTGTATGTTAGGAACATATACATATATACCGTCCCTACTGCTTCACGGGACATTTTACCAAACTTCCCAGCACATAGTAGTGTACACAGTGTTGTGTATATACCAAGTAGTGTGTATGTTAGGAACATATACATATATACCGTCCCTACTGCTACACGAGACATTTTACCAAACTTCCCAGTACGTAGTAGTGTGTGGAGTGTTGTGTGTATACCAAGTAGTGGTGTATGTTAGGAACATATACATATATAACGTCCCTACTGCTTCACGGGACATTTTACCAAACTTCCCAGTACATAGTAGTGTGTGGAGTGTTGTGTATAGATAGACCAAGTAGTGGTGTATGTTTGCAAGATATACATATATACCGTCCCTACTGCTTCACGGGACATTTTACCAAACTTCGCAGTACATTGTAGTGTGTGTAGTGTTCTGTATAAACCAAGTAGTGGAGTATGTTAGGAACATATACTTATATACCATCCCTACTGCTTCACGGGACATTTTACCAAACTTCCCACTACATAGTAGTATGTGGAGTGTTGTGTATACACCAGGTAGTGGTGTATGTTAGGAACATATACATATATACCATCCCTACTGCTTCAGGAGACATTTTACCAAACTTCCCACTACATAGTAGTGTGTGGAGTGTTGTGTATAGACCAAGTAGTGGTCTATGTTAGGAACATATACATATATACTGTCCCTACTACTTCAGGGGACATTTTAAGAAACTTCCCACTACATAGTAGTGTGTGGAGTGTTGCATATAGACCAAGTAGTGGTGTATGTTAGGAACATATACATATATACCGTCCCTACTGCTTCACTGGACAGTTTACCAAACTTCCCACTACATAGTAGTGTGTGGAGTGTTGTGTATAGACCAAGTAGTGGTCTATGTTAGGAACATATACATATATACTGTCCCTACTGCTTCACGGGACATTTTACCAAACTTCCCACTACATAGTAGTGTGTGGAGTGTTGTATATAGACCAAGTAGTGGTGTATGTTAGGAACATATACATATATACCGTCCCTACTGCTTCACTGGACAGTTTACCAAACTTCCCACTACATAGTAGTGTGTGGAGTGTTGCGTATAGACCAAGTAGTGGTCTATGTTAGGAACATATACATATATACCGTCCCTACTGCTTCAAGGGACATTTTACCAAACTTGTCAGTACATAGTAGTGTGTGTGGAGTGTTGTGTATAGACCAAGTAGTGGTGTATGTTAGGAACATATACATATATACCGTACCTACTGCTTCACGGGACAGTCTACCAAACTTCCCATTACATAGTAGTGTGTGGAGTGCTGTATATAGACCAAGTAGTGGTGTATGTTAGGAACATATACATATATACCGTCCCTACTGCTTCAGGGGACATTTTATCAAACTTCCCAGTACATAGTAGTGTGTGCAGTGTGGTGTATAGACGAAGTGGAGGTGTATGTTAGGAACATATACATATATACCGTCCCTACTGCTTCACGGGACATTTTACCAAACTTCCCAGCACGTAGTAGTGTATGCAGTGTTGTGTATAGACCAAGTAGTGGTGTATGTTAGGAACATATACATATATACTGTCCCTACTGCTTCACGGGACAGTCTACCAAACTTCCCAGTACATAGTAGTGTGTGGAGTGTTGTATATAGACCAAGTAGTGGTGTATGTTAGGAACATATACATATATACCGTACCTACTGCTTCACGGGACAGACTACCAAACTTCCCAGTACATAGTAGTGTGTGGTGTGTTGTGTATAGACCAAGTAGTGGTGTATGTTATGCACATATACATATATACCGTCCCTACTGCTTCACGACACATTTTACCAAATTTCCCAGTACATTGTGGTGTGTGCAGTGTTGTGTATATACCAAGTAGCGGTGTATGTTAGGAACATATACATATATACCGTATCTACTGCTTCACGGGACATTTTACCAAACTTCCCAGAACATTGTAGTGTGTGGAGTGTTGTGTGTAGACAAAGTAGTGGTGTATGTTATGGACATATACATATATACCGTCCCTACTGCTTCACGACACATTTTACCAAATTTCCCAGTACATTGTGGTGTGTGTAGTGTTGTGTATAGACCACGTTGCGATGTATGTTAGGAACATATACATATATACCGTCCCTACTGCTTCAGGGGACATTTTACCAAACTTCCCAGGACATAGTAGTGTGTGGAGTGTTGTATATAGACCAAGTAGTGGTGTATGTTAGGAACATATACATATATACCGTCCCTACTGCATCACGGGACAGTCTACCAAACTTCCCAGTACATAGTAGTGTGTGGAGTGTTGTATATGGACCAAGGAGTGGTGTATGTTAGGAACATATACATATATACCGTCACTACTGCTTCACGGGACAGTCTACCAAACTTCCCAGTACATAGTACTGTGTGGAGTGTTATATATAGACCAAGTAGTGGTGTATGTTAGGAACAAATACATATATACCGTCCCTACTGCTTCAGGGGACATTTTACCAAACTTCCCAGGACATAGTAGTGTGTGGAGTGTTGTATATAGACCAAGTAGTGGTGTATGTTAGGAACATATACATATATACTGTCCCTACTGCTTCACGGGACAGTCTACCAAACTTCCCAGTACATAGTAGTGTGTGGAGTGTTGTATATAGACCAAGTAGTGGTGTATGTTAGGAACATATACATATATACCGTACCTACTGCTTCACGGGACAGACTACCAAACTTCCCAGTACATAGTAGTGTGTGGAGTGTTGTGTATAGACCAAGTAGTGGTGTATGTTAGGAACATATACATATATACCGTCCCTACTGCTTCACGGGACATTTTACCAAACTTCCCAGTACATAGTAGTGTGTGCTGTGCTGTGTATAGACCAAGTGGTGGTGTATGTTAGGAACATACATATATACCGTACCTATTGCTTCACGGGAAATTTTACCAAACTTCCCAGTACATAGTAATGTGTGCAGTGTTGGTATAGACCATGTAGTGGTGTCCGTTGGTAACATATACATATATACCGTCCCTACTGCTACACGAGAAATTTTACCAAACTTCCCAGTACGTAGTAGTGTGTGCAGTGTTGTGTATAGACCAACTAGTGGTGTATGTTAGGAACATATACATATATAACGTCCCTACTGCTTGACGCGACATTTTACCCAACTTGTCAGTACATAGTAGTGTGTGGAGTGTTGTGTATAGATAGAACAAGTGGTGGTGTATGTTAGGAACATATACGTATATACCATCCCTACTGCTTCACGGGACATTTTACCAAACTTCCCAGCCCGTAGTAGTGTATGCAGTGTTGTGTATAGACCAAGTAGTGGTGTATGTTAGGAACATATACAAATATACCATCCCTAATATTTCACAGGACGTTTTACCAAACTTCCGAGCACGTAGTAGTGTATGCAGTATTGTGTATATACCAAGTAGTGGTGTATGTTAGGAACATATACATATGTACCGTCCCTACTGCTACACGAGACATTTTACCAAACTTCCCAGTACGTAGTAGTGTGTGCAGTGTTGGGTATAGACCAACTAGTGGTGTATGTTAGGAACATATACATATATAACGTCCCTAATGCTTCACGGGACATCTTACCCAACTTGTCAGTACATAGTAGTGTGTGGAGTGTTGTGTATAGATAGACCAAGTAGTGGTGTATGTTAGGAACATATACATATATACCGTCCCTACTGCTTAAGGGGACATTTTACCAAACTTCCCAGTACATAGTAGTGTGTGGAGTGTTGTATATAGACCAAGTAGTGGTGTATGTTAGGAACATATACATATAGACCGCCCCTACTGCTTCACGGGACATTTTACCAAACTTCCCAGTACATAGTAGTGTGTGGAGTGTTGTATATAGACCAAGTAGTAGTGTATGTTAGGAACATATACATATATAGCGTCCCTACTGCTTCACGGGACAGTCTATCAAACTTCCCAGTACATAGTAGTGTGTGGAGTGTTGTATATAGACCAAGTAGTGGTGTATGTTAGGAACATATACATATATACCGTACCTACAGGTTCACGGGACAGACTACCAAACTTCCCAGTACATAGTAGTGTGTGGAGTGTTGTATATAGACCAAGTAGTGGTGTATGTTAGGAACATTTACATATATACCATCCCTACTGCTTCAGGGGACATTTTCCCAAACTTCCCAGTACATAGTAGTGAGTGCAGTGTGGTGTATAGACGAAGTGGTGTTGTATGTTAGGAACATATACATATATACCGTCCCTACTGCTTCACGGGTAATTTTACCAAAGTTCCCAGCACGTAGTAGTGTATGCAGCATTGTGTATAGCCCAAGTAGTGGTGTATGTTAGAAAGATATACGTTTATACCGTCCCTACTGCTTCACGGGACATTTTACCAAACTTCCCAGAACACTCTAGTGTGTGGAGTGTTGTGTGTAGACCATGTATGTTAGGAGCATATAGATATATATCGTTCCTACTGCTACACGGGACATTTTCCCAAATTATCAGTACATAGTAGTGTGTGGAGTGTTGTGTATTGACCAAGTAGTGGTTTATGCTAGGAACATATACATATATACCGTCCCTACTGCTTCATGGGACATTTTACCAAACTTCCCAGTACATAGTAGTGTGTGTGTGGAGTGTTGTGTATAGACCAAGTAGTGGTGTATGTTAGGAACATATACATATATACCGTCCCTACTGCTTCACGGGACAGTCTACCAAACTTCCCAGTACATAGTAGTATGTGGAGTGTTGTATATACACCAAGTAGTGGTGTATGTTAGGAACATATACATATATACCGTCCCTACTGCTTCAGGGGACATTTTACCAAACTTCTCAATACATAGTAGGGTGTGCAGTGTTGTGTATAGACCAAGTGGTGTGTATGTTAGGAACATATACATATATACCGTCCCTACTGCTTCACGGGACATTTTACCAAACTTCCCAGCACATAGTAGTGTATGCAGTGTTGTGTATATACCAAGTAGTGTGTATGTTAGGAACATATACATATATACCGTCCCTACTGCTACACGAGACATATTACCAAACTTCCCAGTACCTAGTAGTGTGTGGAGTGTTGTGTATAGACCAACTAGTGGTGTATGTTAGGAACATATACATATATAACGTCCCTACTGCTTCAGGGGACATTTTACCAAACTTCTCAGTACATAGTAGTGTGTGCAGTGTTGTGTATAGACCAAGTGGTGGTGTATGTTAGGAACATATACATATATACCGTCCCTACTGCTTCACGGGACATTTTACCAAACTTCCCAGCACATAGTAGTGTACACAGTGTTGTGTATATACCAAGTAGTGTGTATGTTAGGAACATATACATATATACCGTCCCTACTGCTACACGAGACATTTTACCAAACTTCCCAGTACCTAGTAGTGTGTGGAGTGTTGTGTGTATACCAAGTAGTGGTGTATGTTAGGAACATATACATATATACCGTCCCTACTGCTTCACGGGACATTTTACCAAACTTCCCAGCACATAGTAGTGTATGCAGTGTTGTGTATATACCAAGTAGTGTGTATGTTAGGAACATATACATATATACCGTCCCTACTGCTACACGAGACATTTTACCAAACTTCCCAGTACCTAGTAGTGTGTGGAGTGTTGTGTGTAGACCAACTAGTGGTGTATGTTAGGAACATATACATATATAACGTCCCTACTGCTTCAGGGGACATTTTACCAAACTTCTCAGTACATAGTAGTGTGTGGAGTGTTGTGTGTATACCAAGTAGTGGTGTATGTTAGGAACATATACATATATAACGTCCCTACTGCTTCACGGGACATTTTACCAAACTTCCCAGCACATAGTAGTGTATGCAGTGTTGTGTATATACCAAGTAGTGTGTATGTTAGGAACATATACATATATACCGTCCCTACTGCTTCACGGGACATTTTACCAAACTTCCCAGCACATAGTAGTGTACACAGTGTTGTGTATATACCAAATAGTGTGTATGTTAGGAACATATACATATATACCGTCCCTACTGCTACACGAGACATTTTACCAAACTTCCCAGTACGTAGTAGTGTGTGGAGTGTTGTGTGTATACCAAGTAGTGGTGTATGTTAGGAACATATACATATATAACGTCCCTACTGCTTCACGGGACATTTTACCAAACTTCCCAGTACATAGTAGTGTGTGGAGTGTTGTGTATAGATAGACCAAGTAGTGGTGTATGTTTGCAAGATATACATATATACCGTCCCTACTGCTTCACGGGACATTTTACCAAACTTCGCAGTACATTGTAGTGTGTGTAGTGTTCTGTATAAACCAAGTAGTGGAGTATGTTAGGAACATATACTTATATACCATCCCTACTGCTTCACGGGACATTTTACCAAACTTCCCACTACATAGTAGTATGTGGAGTGTTGTGTATAGACCAGGTAGTGGTGTATGTTAGGAACATATACATATATACCATCCCTACTGCTTCAGGAGACATTTTACCAAACTTCCCACTACATAGTAGTGTGTGGAGTGTTGTGTATAGACCAAGTAGTGGTCTATGTTAGGAACATATACATATATACTGTCCCTACTACTTCAGGGGACATTTTAAGAAACTTCCCACTACATAGTAGTGTGTGGAGTGTTGCATATAGACCAAGTAGTGGTGTATGTTAGGAACATATACATATATACCGTCCCTACTGCTTCACTGGACAGTTTACCAAACTTCCCACTACATAGTAGTGTGTGGAGTGTTGTGTATAGACCAAGTAGTGGTCTATGTTAGGAACATATACATATATACTGTCCCTACTGCTTCACGGGACATTTTACCAAACTTCCCACTACATAGTAGTGTGTGGAGTGTTGTATATAGACCAAGTAGTGGTGTATGTTAGGAACATATACATATATACCGTCCCTACTGCTTCACTGGACAGTTTACCAAACTTCCCACTACATAGTAGTGTGTGGAGTGTTGCGTATAGACCAAGTAGTGGTCTATGTTAGGAACATATACATATATACCGTCCCTACTGCTTCAAGGGACATTTTACCAAACTTGTCAGTACATAGTAGTGTGTGTGGAGTGTTGTGTATAGACCAAGTAGTGGTGTATGTTAGGAACATATACATATATACCGTACCTACTGCTTCACGGGACAGTCTACCAAACTTCCCATTACATAGTAGTGTGTGGAGTGCTGTATATAGACCAAGTAGTGGTGTATGTTAGGAACATATACATATATACCGTCCCTACTGCTTCAGGGGACATTTTATCAAACTTCCCAGTACATAGTAGTGTGTGCAGTGTGGTGTATAGACGAAGTGGAGGTGTATGTTAGGAACATATACATATATACCGTCCCTACTGCTTCACGGGACATTTTACCAAACTTCCCAGCACGTAGTAGTGTATGCAGTGTTGTGTATAGACCAAGTAGTGGTGTATGTTAGGAACATATACATATATACCGTCCTTACTGCTTCACGGGACATTTTACCAAACTTCCCAGAACACTGTAGTGTGTGGAGTGATGTGTGTAGACCGTGTATGTTAGGAACATATAGATATATATCGTCCCTACTACTACACGGGAAATTTACCAAATTGTCAGTGCATAGTAGTCTGTGGAGTGTTGTGTATAGACCAAGTAGTGGTGTATGTTAGGAACATATGCATATATACAGTCCCTACTGCTTCAGGAGACATTTTACCAAACTTCCCACTACATAGTAGTGTGTGGAGTGTTGTGTATAGACCAAGTAGTGGTCTATGTTAGGAACATTAACATATATACCGTCCCTACTGCTTCCAGGGACATTTTACCAAACTTCCCCATTCATAGTAGTGTGTCGGGTGTTGTATATAGATCAAGTAGTGGTGTATGTTAGGAACATATACATATATACCGTCCCTACTGCTTCACGGGACATTTTACCAAACTTCTCAGTACATAGTAGTGTGTGCAGTGTTGTGTATAGACCAAGTGGTGGTGTATGTTAGGAACATATACATATATACCATCCCTACTGCTTCACGGGACATTTTACCAAACTTCCCAGCACATAGTAGTGTATGCAGTGTTGTGTATATACCAAGTAGTGTGTATGTTAGGAACATATACATATATACCGTCCCTACTGCTACACGAGACATTTTACCAAACTTCCCAGTCCGTAGTAGTGTGTGGAGTGTTGTGTGTAGACCAACTAGTGGTGTATGTTAGGAACATATACATATATAACGTCCCTACTGCTTCAGGGGACATTTTACCAAACTTCTCAGTACATAGTAGTGTGTGCAGTGTTGTGTATAGACCAAGTGGTGCTGTATGTTAGGAACATATACATATATACCGTCCCTACTGCTTCACGGGACATTTTACCAAACTTCCCAGCACATAGTAGTGTATGCAGTGTTGTGTATATACCAAGTAGTGTGTATGTTAGGAACATATACATGTATATCGTCCCTACTGCTACACGAGACATTTTACCAAACTTCCCAGTACGTAGTAGTGTGTGGAGTGTTGTGTGTATACCAAGTAGTGGTGTATGTTAGGAACATATACATATATAACGTCCCTACTGCTTGACGCGACATTTTACCCAACTTGTCAGTACATAGTAGTGTGTGGAGTGTTGTGTATAGATAGAACAAGTGGTGGTGTATGTTAGGAACATATACGTATATACCATCCCTACTGCTTCACGGGACATTTTACCAAACTTCCCAGCCCGTAGTAGTGTATGCAGTGTTGTGTATAGACCAAGTAGTGGTGTATGTTAGGAACATATACAAATATACCATCCCTAATATTTCACAGGACGTTTTACCAAACTTCCGAGCACGTAGTAGTGTATGCAGTGTTGTGTATATACCAAGTAGTGGTGTATGTTAGGAACATATACATATGTACCGTACCTACTGCTACACGAGACATTTTACCAAACTTCCCAGTACGTAGTAGTGTGTGCAGTGTTGGGTATAGACCAACTAGTGGTGTATGTTAGGAACATATACATATATAACGTCCCTACTGCTTCACGGGACATCTTACCCAACTTGTCAGTACATAGTAGTGTGTGGAGTGTTGTGTATAGATAGACCAAGTAGTGGTGTATGTTAGGAACATATACATATATACCGTCCCTACTGCTTAAGGGGACATTTTACCAAACTTCCCAGTACATAGTAGTGTGTGGAGTGTTGTATATAGACCAAGTAGTAGTGTATGTTAGGAACATATACATATATAGCGTCCCTACTGCTTCACGGGACAGTCTATCAAACTTCCCAGTACATAGTAGTGTGTGGAGTGTTGTATATAGACCAAGTAGTGGTGTATGTTAGGAACATATACATATATACCGTACCTACAGGTTCACGGGACAGACTACCAAACTTCCCAGTACATAGTAGTGTGTGGAGTGTTGTATATAGACCAAGTAGTGGTGTATGTTAGGAACATTTACATATATACCGTCCCTACTGCTTCAGGGGACATTTTCCCAAACTTCCCAGTACATAGTAGTGAGTGCAGTGTGGTGTATAGACGAAGTGGTGTTGTATGTTAGGAACATATACATATATACCGTCGCTACTGCTTCACGGGTAATTTTACCAAAGTTCCCAGCACGTAGTAGTGTATGCAGCATTGTGTATAGCCCAAGTAGTGGTGTATGTTAGAAACATATACGTTTATACCGTCCCTACTGCTTCACGGGACATTTTACCAAACTTCCCAGAACACTCTAGTGTGTGGAGTGTTGTGTGTAGACCATGTATGTTAGGAGCATATAGATATATATCGTTCCTACTGCTACACGGGACATTTTCCCAAATTGTCAGTACATAGTAGTGTGTGGAGTGTTGTGTATTGACCAAGTAGTGGTTTATGCTAGGAACATATACATATATACCGTCCCTACTGCTTCATGGGACATTTTACCAAACTTCCCAGTACATAGTAGTGTGTGTGTGTGGAGTGTTGTGTATAGACCAAGTAGTGGTGTATGTTAGGAACATATACATATATACCGTCCCTACTGCTTCACGGGACAGTCTACCAAACTTCCCAGTACATAGTAGTATGTGGAGTGTTGTATATACACCAAGTAGTGGTGTATGTTAGGAACATATACATATATACCGTCCCTACTGCTTCAGGGGACATTTTACCAAACTTCTCAATACATAGTAGGGTGTGCAGTGTTGTGTATAGACCAAGTGGTGGTGTATGTTAGGAACATATACATATATACCGTCCCTACTGCTTCACGGGACATTTTACCAAACTTCCCAGCACATAGTAGTGTATGCAGTGTTGTGTATATACCAAGTAGTGTGTATATTAGGAACATATACATATATACCGTCCCTACTGCTACACGAGACATTTTACCAAACTTCCCAGTACCTAGTAGTGTGTGGAGTGTTGTGTGTAGACCAACTAGTGGTGTATGTTAGGAACATATACATATATAACGTCCCTACTGCTTCAGGGGACATTTTACCAAACTTCTCAGTACATAGTAGTGTGTGCAGTGTTGTGTATAGACCAAGTGGTGGTGTATGTTAGGAACATATACATATATACCGTCCCTACTGCTTCACGGGACATTTTACCAAACTTCCCAGCACATAGTAGTGTACACAGTGTTGTGTATATACCAAGTAGTGTGTATGTTAGGAACATATACATATATACCGTCCCTACTGCTACACGAGACATTTTACCAAACTTCCCAGTACGTAGTAGTGTGTGGAGTGTTGTGTGTATACCAAGTAGTGGTGTATGTTAGGAACATATACATATATAACGTCCCTACTGCTTCACGGGACATTTTACCAAACTTCCCAGTACATAGTAGTGTGTGGAGTGTTGTGTATAGATAGACCAAGTAGTGGTGTATGTTTGCAAGATATACATATATACCGTCCCTACTGCTTCACGGGACATTTTACCAAACTTCGCAGTACATTGTAGTGTGTGTAGTGTTCTGTATAAACCAAGTAGTGGAGTATGTTAGGAACATATACTTATATACCATCCCTACTGCTTCACGGGACATTTTACCAAACTTCCCACTACATAGTGGTATGTGGAGTGTTGTGTATAGACCAGGTAGTGGTGTATGTTAGGAACATATACATATATACCATCCCTACTGCTTCAGGAGACATTTTACCAAACTTCCCACTACATAGTAGTGTGTGGAGTGTTGTGTATAGACCAAGTAGTGGTCTATGTTAGGAACATATACATATATACTGTCCCTACTACTTCAGGGGACATTTTAAGAAACTTCCCACTACATAGTAGTGTGTGGAGTGTTGTATATAGACCAAGTAGTGGTGTATGTTAGGAACATATACATATATACCGTCCCTACTGCTTCACTGGACAGTTTACCAAACTTCCCACTACATAGTAGTGTGTGGAGTGTTGCGTATAGACCAAGTAGTGGTCTATGTTAGGAACATATACATATATACCGTCCCTACTGCTTCAAGGGACATTTTACCAAACTTGTCAGTACATAGTAGTGTGTGTGGAGTGTTGTGTATAGACCAAGTAGTGGTGTATGTTAGGAACATATACATATATACCGTACCTACTGCTTCACGGGACAGTCTACCAAACTTCCCATTACATAGTAGTGTGTGGAGTGCTGTATATAGACCAAGTAGTGGTGTATGTTAGGAACATATACATATATACCGTCCCTACTGCTTCAGGGGACATTTTATCAAACTTCCCAGTACATAGTAGTGTGTGCAGTGTGGTGTATAGACGAAGGGGAGGTGTATGTTAGGAACATTTACATATATACCGTCCCTACTGCTTCACGGGACATTTTACCAAACTTCCCAGCACGTAGTAGTGTATGCAGTGTTGTGTATAGACCAAGTAGTGGTGTATGTTAGGAACATATACATATATACCGTCCTTACTGCTTCACGGGACATTTTACCAAACTTCCCAGAACACTGTAGTGTGTGGAGTGTTGTGTGTAGACCGTGTATGTTAGGAACATATAGATATATATCGTCCCTACTACTACACGGGAAATTTACCAAATTGTCAGTGCATAGTAGTCTGTGGAGTGTTGTGTATAGACCAAGTAGTGGTGTATGTTAGGAACATATGCATATATACAGTCCCTACTGCTTCAGGAGACATTTTACCAAACTTCCCACTACATAGTAGTGTGTGGAGTGTTGTGTATAGACCAAGTAGTGGTCTATGTTAGGAACATTAACATATATACCGTCCCTACTGCTTCCAGGGACATTTTACCAAACTTCCCCATTCATAGTAGTGTGTCGGGTGTTGTATATAGATCAAGTAGTGGTGTATGTTAGGAACATATACATATATACCGTCCCTACTGCTTCACGGGACATTTTACCAAACTTCTCAGTACATAGTAGTGTGTGCAGTGTTGTGTATAGACCAAGTGGTGGTGTATGTTAGGAACATATACATATATACCATCCCTACTGCTTCACGGGACATTTTACCAAACTTCCCAGCACATAGTAGTGTATGCAGTGTTGTGTATATACCAAGTAGTGTGTATGTTAGGAACATATACATATATACCGTCCCTACTGCTACACGAGACATTTTACCAAACTTCCCAGTCCGTAGTAGTGTGTGGAGTGTTGTGTGTAGACCAACTAGTGGTGTATGTTAGGAACATATACATATATAACGTCCCTACTGCTTCAGGGGACATTTTACCAAACTTCTCAGTACATAGTAGTGTGTGCAGTGTTGTGTATAGACCAAGTGGTGGTGTATGTTAGGAACATATACATATATACCGTCCCTACTGCTTCACTGGACAGTTTACCAAACTTCCCACTACATAGTAGTGTGTGGAGTGTTGTGTATAGACCAAGTAGTGGTCTATGTTAGGAACATATACATATATACTGTCCCTACAGCTTCACGGGACATTTTACCTAACTTCCCACTACATAGTAGTGTGTGGAGTGTTGTATATAGACCGAGTAGTTGTGTATGTTAGGAACATAAACATATATACCGTCCCTACTGCTTCACTGGACAGTTTGCCAAACTTCCCACTACATAGTAGTGTGTGGAGTGTTGCGTATAGACCAAGTAGTGGTCTATGTTAGGAACATATACATATATAGCGTCCCTACTGCTTCACCGGACATTTTACCAAACTTGTCAGTACATAGTAGTGTGTGGAGTGTTGTGTATAGACCAAGTAGTGGTCTATGTTAGGAACATATACATATATACCATCCCTACTGCTTCACGGGACATTTTACCAAACTTCCCACTACATAGTAGTGCGTGGAGTGTTGTGTATAGACCAAGTAGTGGTCTATGTTAGGAACATATACATATATACCGTCCCTACTGCTTCACGGGACAGTCTACCAAACTTCCCAGTACATAGTAGTATGTGGAGTGTTGTTTATACACCAAGTAGTGGTGTATGTTAGGAACATATACATATATACCGTCCCTACTGCTTCAGGGGACATTTTACCAAACTTCTCAGTACATAGTAGTGTGTGCAGTGTTGTGTATAGACCAAGTGGTGGTGTATGTTAGGAACATATACATATATACCATCCCTACTGCTTCACGGGACATTTTACCAAACTTTCCAGCACATAGTAGTGTATGCAGTGTTGTGTATATACCAAGTAGTGTGTATGTTAGGAACATATACATATATACCGTCCCTACTGCTACACGAGACATTTTACCAAACTTCCCAGTACGTAGTAGTGTGTGGAGTGTTGTGTGTAGACCAACTAGTGGTGTGTGTTAGGAACATATACATATATAACGTCCCTACTGCTTCAGGGGACATTTTACCAAACTTCTCAGTACATAGTAGTATGTGCAGTGTTGTGTGTAGACCAAGTGGTGGTGTATGTTAGGAACATATACATATATACCGTCCCTACTGCTTCACGGGACATTTTACCAAACTTCCCAGCACATAGTAGTGTATGCAGTGTTGTGTATATACCAAGTAGTGTGTATGTTAGGAACATATACATATATATCGTCCCTACTGCTACACGAGACATTTTACCAAACTTCCCAGTACGTAGTAGTGTGTGGAGTGTTGTGTGTATACCAAGTAGTGGTGTATGTTAGGAACATATACATATATAACGTCCCTACTGCTTAACGGGACATTTTACCAAACTTCCCAGTACATAGTAGTGTGTGGAGTGTTGTGTATAGATAGACCAAGCAGTGGTGTATGTTAGCAAGATATACATATATACCGTCCCTACTGCTTCACGAGACATTTTACCAAACTTCCCAGTACGTAGTAGTATGTGGAGTGTTGTGTGTATACCAAGTAGTGGTGTATGTTAGGAACATATACATATATAACGTCCCTACTGCTTCACGGGACATTTTACCAAACTTCCCACTACATAGTAGTATGTGGAGTGTTGTGTATAGACCAGGTAGTGGTGTATGTTAGGAACATATACATATATACCATCCCTACTGCTTCAGGAAACATTTTACCAAATTTCCCACTACATAGTAGTGTGTGTAGTGTTTTGTATAGACTAAGTAGTGGTGTATGTTAGGAACATATACATATATAACGTCCCTACTGCTTCACGGGACATTTTACGAAACTTCCCAGTACATAGTAGTGTGTGGAGTGTTGTATATAGACCAAGTAGTGGTGTATGTTAGGAACATATACATATATAACGTCCCTACTGCTTCACGGGACATTTTACGAAACTTCCCAGTACATAGTAGTGTGTGGAGTGTTGTATATAGACCAAGTAGTGGTGTATGTTAGGAACATATACATATATACCGTCCCTACTGCTTCACTGGACAGTTTACCAAACTTCCCACTATATAGTAGTGTGTGGAGTGTTGTGTATAGACCAAGTAGTGGTCTATGTTAGGAACATATACATATATACTGTCCCTACAGCTTCACGGGACATTTTACCTAACTTCCCACTACATAGTAGTGTGTGGAGTGTTGTATATAGACCGAGTAGTTGTGTATGTTAGGAACATAAACATATATACCGTCCCTACTGCTTCACTGGACAGTTTGCCAAACTTCCCACTACATAGTAGTGTGTGGAGTGTTGCGTATAGACCAAGTAGTGGTCTATGTTAGGAACATATACATATATAGCGTCCCTACTGCTTCACCGGACATTTTACCAAACTTGTCAGTACATAGTAGTGTGTGGAGTGTTGTGTATAGACCAAGTAGTGGTCTATGTTAGGAACATATACATATATACCATCCCTACTGCTTCACGGGACATTTTACCAAACTTCCCACTACATAGTAGTGCGTGGAGTGTTGTGTATAGACCAAGTAGTGGTCTATGTTAGGAACATATACATATATACCGTCCCTACTGCTTCACGGGACAGTCTACCAAACTTCCCAGTACATAGTAGTATGTGGAGTGTTGTTTATACACCAAGTAGTGGTGTATGTTAGGAACATATACATATATACCGTCCCTACTGCTTCAGGGGACATTTTACCAAACTTCTCAGTACATAGTAGTGTGTGCAGTGTTGTGTATAGACCAAGTGGTGGTGTATGTTAGGAACATATACATATATACCATCCCTACTGCTTCACGGGACATTTTACCAAACTTCCCAGCACATAGTAGTGTATGCAGTGTTGTGTATATACGAAGTAGTGTGTATGTTAGGAACATATACATATATACCGTCCCTACTGCTACACGAGACATTTTACCAAACTTCCCAGTACGTAGTAGTGTGTGGAGTGCTGTGTGTAGACCAACTAGTGGTGTATGTTAGGAACATATACATATATAACGTCCCTACTGCTTCAGGGGACATTTTACCAAACTTCTCAGTACATAGTAGTGTGTGGAGTGTTGTGTGTATACCAAGTAGTGGTGTATGTTAGGAACATATACATATATACCGTCCCTACTGCTTCACGGGACATTTTACCAAACTTCCCAGTACATAGTAGTGTGTGGAGTGTTGTGTATAGATAGACCAAGTAGTGGTGTATGTTAGCAAGATATACATATATACCGTCCCTACTGCTTCACGGGACATTTTACCAAACTTCCCAGTACATTGTAGTGTGTGTAGTGTTCTGTATAAACCATGTAGTGGAGTATGTTAGGAACATATACTTATATACCGTCCCTACTGCTTCACGGGACATTTTACCAAACTTCCCACTACATAGTAGTATGTGGAGTGTTGTGTATAGACCAGGTAGTGGTGTATGTTAGGAACATATACATATATACCATCCCTACTGCTTCAGGAAACATTTTACCAAATTTCCCACTACATAGTAGTGTGTGGAGTGTTGTGTATAGACCAAGTAGTGGTGTATGTTAGGAACATATACATACATACCGTCCCTACTGCTTCAGGAGACATTTTACCAAACTTCCCACTACATAGTAGTGTGTGGAGTGTTGTGTATAGACCAAGTAGTGGTCTATGTTAGGAACATATACATATATACCGTCCCTACTGCTTCACGGGACATTTTACCAAACTTGTCAGTACATAGTAGTGTGTGGAGTGTTGTGTATAGACCAAGTAGTGGTCTATGTTAGGAACATATACATATATACCGTACCTACTGCTTCAGGGGACATTTTACTAAATTTCCCAGTATATAGTAGTGTGTGGAGTGTTGTGTATAGACCAAGTAGTGGTGTATGTTAGGAAGATATACATATATAACGTCCCTACTGCTACATGGGACATTTTACCAAACTTCCCAGTACATAGTAGTGTGTGGAGTGTTGTGTATAGACCAAGTAGTGGTGTATGTTAGGAACATATACATATATACCTTCCCTACTGCAGCACGGGAGATTTTACCAAATTGTCAGTACATAGTAGTGTGTGTGTGGAGTGTTGTGTATAGACCAAGTAGTGGTGTATGTTAGGAACGTATACATATTGTAACAAATTTAACAACTCTTTTTTTTTTTCTCAAGCTTCAAGTACAGCCACACTACTAGTTTCTGTCTCTTAATCTTTTCCAAACTCTAACACCATACTAGTTTCTGTCTCTTCATCTTCAACAACTCAAACTGTCTCCATAGCAACCTCCTTGAAAATCAAAGAGTCTTAATGACATGGAGAAGCCATGTCACACTGCTCCCTCCTCAGAGCTGGTCGTCCCGACCAGCACTATCACTGCGGCATCTCCCTTGCGCCCCGGTGGATTAACCCATCGAACCTCTTCTCCTGGTGGTCCACGAGGGCCTGGTGGTCCTGGTATACCTTGAGGTCCTGGGTTTCCATCTCTTCCAGGCATACCTTTAGTTCCAGGTTCACCATCTTTTCCCGACAATCCTGGAGGTCCAGTCATGCCTTTGTCTCCTGGAGGTCCCTGAGGTCCAGGTAACCCTTGTAGACCAATGAGACCACGGTGTCCTTTTGCACCCTTTGGACCTTCTTCTCCTCTATCACCCTTACCTCCCTCTGGCCCTGGAGGTCCTGGCTTTCCTCTAGCTCCCTGTGGCCCTTCGACACCCTGTGGTCCAGTTTCTCCTCGAAGACCCCGTTCTCCTGCTGGTCCTGGAGGTCCATTTGGACCAGGTGGCCCTGGAAGACCTGGTGCCCCTGGAGTTCCCGGAGGTCCTGAAGGTCCTACAGGTCCCTTATCTCCCGGTCTTCCTGCAATACCAGGTGTTCCTGCTTTACCTGGTGCTCCCTCTGGTCCCTGTTCTCCAATTGGTCCCGGTGGTCCTAGAGGTCCTGCAATACCTTGTGGTCCTGGAGGTCCTTCACTGCCTGGCTTCCCTGGTGGACCTGTCTCACTTTGTGCACCTCTCTGACCTCTGAGGCCAGCAGGTCCTGTTGGGCCGGGTAATCCTGGAAGTCCTCTGTCTCCTGGAGGGCCCTGTGGACCAGGTTGTCCTGGAGCTCCATGTTGTCCTTGAGAGCCTGAGTCACCCTTAGGTCCTTCAGGTCCTGGTGCACCAGCTTGTCCTGGAGGTCCTGGATTGCCCTGTTCACCTTTCATTCCTGGGAATCCACGTTCACCCTTCATTCCAGGCAAGCCTACCAGACCCTGAGGGCCAGGGAATCCTTGTAAACCTTGAGGGCCAGTAGGACCTCGCTCTCCAGGGGGCACGATCCTAGGTATCGCTGTTGGATAGTGTCCCTTGGTCCAGGTAGGACGATGTATGCCATCCTGCTTCGAAATTCTGCAACAGTACCGCCGGTCTTGACGGTCCCTCGTCCAGTTGCCCTTCTTCCTGGTGTGTTGACGGGCCATCCTGCGCACTTTGAAACGGCTCACTGGGTACCATGTCCGCCGACCTCTCTGGCGCACCTTCGCAGCCACCTTGCTTCCGATGGGTCCGGCAACAAACCCCACCACATCCGCGCGAGTCGCGTCCACCGCTGCACTCGTGTTCACTCGTGCTCGGCACGGCCTCTCCTGTATCCTGCCGTCCACGATGATGTCCACCATTCTTCCGTTCACGGCACTATGCGTCAGGTGATTGGATGGCCCCGACGGTCCCCCCATGTCACACGCCAAGTCGGTTCTCGCGTGTTGCTCGTTTGCTTGTGCGCTTCCCTGCTGATCGTCCGAAACGGGCGCAACTGTCGCCTCGGCCACAAGGTGCTCCCTCCCCGGCTCCGCGCTATTCCGTCTGCCCCTGGCATCCAGTACTTTGACGCTCTCGTCAACTCTTACTACCAGGGCGCCAAGACGTTCCCCGTCGTCCTCCACGACGTCCACGTGCTGGCAGAGGTCTTCCACCTTTTCGCCGAGTTGTTCCACGTCTTCCGTCACGCCAATCCGTTCGCCGAGTTGTTCTACGTCTTCCGTCACGCCAATCCGTTCGCCGAGTTGTTCCACGTCTTCCGTCACGCCAATCCGTTCGCCGAGTTGTTCCACGTTTTCCCTCATATCATCCGAAACGGGCGCAACTGTCGCCTCGGCCACTAGGTGCTCCCTCCCCGGCTCCGCGCTATTCCGTCTGCCCCTGGCATCCAGTACTTTGACGCTCTCGTCAACTCTTACTACCAGGGCGCCAAGACGTTCCCCGTCGTCCTCCACGACGTCCACGTGCTGGCAGAGGTCTTCCACCTTTTCGCCGAGTTCTTCCACGCCTTCCGTCACGCCAGCCAGTTGCCCGTCAATTTTCGCCGATAGCTCCGTCTTCATCTCTTTCAGCTCGGCAGCGAGGTTGTCGTTTCTCGTTTCCATTTTGGCAAATAATTCTTTCATCATTGCCATCATCCTGGTTTCCGAATATCCCACTTCCTGACACCAAATGTAACAAATTTACCAAATTTTTTTTATTTTCTCAAGCCTCAAGTACAGCCACACTACTAGTTTCTGTCTCTTAATCTTTTCCAAACTCTAACACCATACTAGTTTCTGTCTCTTCATCTTCAACAACTCAAACTGTCTCCATAGCAACCTCCTTGAAAATCAAAGAGTCTTAATGACATGGAGAAGCCATGTCACAATATATACCGTCCCTACTGCTTCACGGGACATTTTACCAAACTTCCCAGTACATTGTAGTGTGTGTAGTGTTCTGTATAAACCATGTAGTGGAGTATGTTAGGAACATATACTTATATACCGTCCCTACTGCTTCAGGGACATTTTACCAAACTTCCCACTACATAGTAGTATGTGGAGTGTTGTGTATAGACCAGGTAGTGGTGTATGTTAGGAACATATACATATATACCATCCCTACTGCTTCAGGAGACATTTTACCAAATTTCACACTACATAGTAGTGTGTGGAGTGTTGTGTATAGACCAAGTAGTGGTCTATGTTACGAACATATACATATATACTGTCCCTACTGCTTCACGGGACATTTTACGAAACTTCCCACTACATAGTAGTGTGTGGAGTGTTGTATATAGACCAAGTAGTGGTGTATGTTAGGAACATATACATATATACCGTCCCTACTGCTTCACTGGACAGTTTACCAAACTTCCCACTACATAGTAGTGTGTGGAGTGTTGTGTATAGACCAAGTAGTGGTCTATGTTAGGAACATATACATATATACTGTCCCTACAGCTTCACGGGACATTTTACCTAACTTCCCACTACATAGTAGTGTGTGGAGTGTTGTATATAGACCAAGTAGTGGTGTATGTTAGGAACATAAACATATATACCGTCCCTACTGCTTCACTGGACAGTTTACCAAACTTCCCACTACATAGTAGTGTGTGGAGTGTTGCGTATAGACCAAGTAGTGGTCTATGTTAGGAACATATACATATATAGCGTCCCTACTGCTTCACCGGACATTTTACCAAACTTGTCAGTACATAGTAGTGTGTGGAGTGTTGTGTATAGACCAAGTAGTGGTCTATGTTAGGAACATATACATATATACCATCCCTACTGCTTCACGGGACATTTTACCAAACTTCCCACTACATAGTAGTGTGTGGAGTGTTGTGTATACACCAAGTAGTGGTCTATGTTAGGAACATATACATATATACTATCCCTACTGCTTCACGGGACATTTTACTAAACTTGTCAGTACATAGTAGTGTGTGGAGTGTTGTCTATAGACCAAGTAGTGGTGTATGTTAGGAACATATACATACATACCGTCCCTACTGCTTCACGGGACATTTTACCAAACTTCCCCATACATAGTAGTGTGTGGAGTGTTGTATATAGATCAAGTAGTGGTGTATGTTAGGAACATATACATATATACCGTCCCAACTGCTTCACGGGACATTTTACCAAACTTGTCAGTACATAGTAGTGTGTGGAGTGTTGTGTATAGACCAAGTAGTGGTGTATGTTAGGAACATATACATATATACCGTCCCTACTGCTTCACGGGACAGTCTACCAAACTTCCCAGTACATAGTAGTATGTGGAGTGTTGTTTATACACCAAGTAGTGGTGTATGTTAGGAACATATACATATATACCGTCCCTACTGCTTCAGGGGACATTTTACCAAACTTCCCAGTACGTAGTAGTGTGTGGAGTGCTGTGTGTAGACCAACTAGTGGTGTATGTTAGGAACATATACATATATAACGTCCCTACTGCTTCAGGGGACATTTTACCAAACTTCTCAGTACATATTAGTGTGTGCAGTGTTGTGTATAGACCAAGTGGTGGTGTATGTTAGGAACATATACATATATACCGTCCCTACTGCTTCACGGGACATTTTACCAAACTTCCCAGCACATAGTAGTGTATGCAGTGTTGTGTATATACCAAGTAGTGTGTATGTTAGGAACATATACATATATGCCGTTCCTATTGCTACACGAGACATTTTACCAAACTTCCCAGTATGTAGTAGTGTGTGGAGTGTTGTGTGTATACCAAGTAGTGGTGTATGTTAGGAACATATACATATATAACGTCCCTACTGCTTCACGGGACATTTTACCAAACTTCCCAGTACATAGTAGTGTGTGGAGTGTTGTGTATAGATAGACCAAGTAGTGGTGTATGTTAGCAAGATATACATATATACCGTCCCTACTGCTTCACGGGACATTTTACCAAACTTCCCAGTACATTGTAGTGTGTGTAGTGTTCTGTATAAACCATGTAGTGGAGTATCTTAGGAACATATACTTATATACCGTCCCTACTGCTTCACGGGACATTTTACCAAACTTCCCACTACATAGTAGTATGTGGAGTGTTGTGTATAGACCAGGTAGTGGTGTATCTTAGGGACATATACATATATACCATCCCTACTGCTTAAGGAAACATTTTACCAAATTTCCCACTACATAGTAGTGTGTGGAGTGTTGTGTATAGACCAAGTAGTGGTGTATGTTAGGAACATATACATACATACCGTCCCTACTGCTTCAGGAGCCATTTTACCAAACTTCCCACTACATAGTAGTGTGTGGAGTGTTGTGTATAGACCAAGTAGTGGTCTATGTTAGGAACATATACATATATACTTCCCTACTGCTTCACGGGACATTTTACGAAACTTCCCACTACATAGTAGTGTGTGGAGTGTTGTATATAGACCAAGTAGTGGTGTATGTTAGGAACATATACATATATACCGTCCCTACTGCTTCACTGGACAGTTTACCAAACTTCCCACTACATAGTAGTGTGTGGAGTGTTGTGTATAGACCAAGTAGTGGTCTATGTTAGGAACATATACATATATACTGTCCCTACAGCTTCACGGGACATCTTACCTAACTTCCCACTACATAGTAGTGTGTGGAGTGTTGTATATAGACCAAGTAGTGGTTTATGTTAGGAACATAAACATATATAACGTCCCTACTGCTTCACTGGACAGTTTACCAAACTTCCCACTACAAAGTAGTGTGTGGACTGTTGCGTATAGACCAAGTAGTGGTCTATGTTAGGAACATATACATATATACCGTCCCTACTGCTGCACGGGAGATTTTACCAAATTGTCAGTACATAGTAGTGTGTGTGTGGAGTGTTGTGTATAGACCAAGTAGTGGTGTATGTTAGGAACGTATACATATATACCGTCGGTACTGCTTAAGGGGACATTTTACCAAACTTCCCAGTACATAGTAGCGTGTGGAGTGTTGTGTATAGACCAAGTAGTGGTGTATGTTAGCAAGATATACATATATACCGTCCCTACTGCTTCACGGGACACTTTACCAAACTTCCCAGTACATTATAGTGTGTGTAGTGTTCTGTATAAACCATGTAGTGGAGTATGTTAGGAACATATACTTATATACCGTCCCTACTGCTTCACGGGACATTTTACCAAACTTCCCACTACATAGTAGTATGTGGAGTGTTGTGTATAGACCAGGTAGTGGTGTATGTTAGGAACATATACATATATACCATCCCTACTGCTTCAGGAGACATTTTACCAAATTTCCCACTACATAGTAGTGTGTGGAGTGTTGTGTATAGACCAAGTAGTGGTCTATGTTAGGAACATATACATATATACTGTCCCTACTGCTTCACGGGACATTTTACGAAACTTCCCACTACATAGTAGTGTGTGGAGTGTTGTATATAGACCAAGTAGAGGTGTATGTTAGGAACATATACATATATACCGTCCCTACTGCTTCACTGGACAGTTACCAAACTTCCCACTACATAGTAGTGTGTGGAGTGTTGTGTATAGACCAAGTAGTGGTGTATGTTAGGAACATATACATATATACTGTCCCTTCTGCTTCACGGGACATTTTACCAAACTTCCCACTACATAGTAGTGTGTGGAGTGTTGTATATAGACCAAGTAGTGGTGTATGTTAGGAACATAAACATATATACCGTCCCTACTGCTTCACTGGACAGTTTACCAAACTTCCCACTACATAGTAGTGTGTGGAGTGTTGCGTATAGACCAAGTAGTGGTCTATGTTAGGAACATATACATATATACCGTCCCTACTGCTTCACGGGACATTTTACCAAACTTGTCAGTACATACTAGTGTGTGGAGTGTTGTGTATAGACCAAGTAGTGGTCTATGTTAGGAACATATACATATATACCATCCCTACTGCTTCACGGGACATTTTACCAAACTTCCCACTACATAGTAGTGTGTGGAGTGTTGTGTATAGACCAAGTAGTGGTCTATGTTAGGAACATATACATATATACCGTCCCTACTGCTGCACGGGACATTTTACTAAACTTGTCAGTACATAGTAGTGTGTGGAGTGTTGTGTATAGACCAAGTAGTGGTGTATGTTAGGAACATATACATACATACCGTCCCTACTGCTTCAGGAGACATTTTACCAAACTTCCCACTACATAGTAGTGTGTGGAGTGTTGTGTATAGACCAAGTAGTGGTCTATGTTAGGAACATATACATATATACCGTCCCTACTGCTTCACGGGACATTTTACTAAACTTGTCAGTACATAGTAGTGTGTGGAGTGTTGTGTATAGACCAAGTAGTGGTGTATGTTAGGAACATATACATACATACCGTCCCTACTGCTTCAGGAGACATTTTACCAAACTTCCCACTACATAGTAGTGTGTGGAGTGTTGTGTATAGACCAAGTAGTGGTCTATGTTAGGAACATATACATATATACCGTCCCTACTGCTTCACGGGACATTTTACCAAACTTCCCCATACATAGTAGTGTGTGGAGTGTTGTATATAGATCAAGTAGTGGTGTATGTTAGGAACATATACATATATACCGTCCCTACTGCTTCACGGGACATTTTACCAAACTTGTCAGTACATAGTAGTGTGTGGAGTGTTGTGTATAGACCAAGTAGTGGTCTATGTTAGGAACATATACATATATACCGTCCCTACTGCTTCAGGGGACATTTTACTAAATTTCCCAGTACATAGTAGTGTGTGGAGTGTTGTGTATAGACCAAGTAGTGGTGTATGTTAGGAAGATATACATATATAACGTCCCTACTTCTACACGGGACATTTTACCAAACTTCCCAGTACATAGTAGTGTGTGGAGTGTTGTGTAGAGACCAAGTAGTGGTGTATGTTAGGAACATATACATATATACCGTCCCTACTGCTGCACGGGAGATTTTAACAAATTGTCAGTACATAGTAGTGTGTGTGTGGAGTGTTGTGTATAGACCAAGTAGTGGTGTATGTTAGGAACGTATACATATATACCGTCGGTACTGCTTAAGGGGACATTTTACCAAACTTCCCAGTACATAGTAGTGTGTGGAGTGTTGTGTATAGACCAAGTAGTGGTGTATGTTAGGAACATATACATATATACCGTCCCTACTGCTACACGGGACATTTTACCAAACTTGTCAGTACATAGTAGTGTGTGGAGTGTTGTGTATAGACCAAGTAGTGGTGTACGTTAGGAACATATACATATATGCCCTCCCTACTGCTTCACGGGACATTTTACCAAACTTGTCAGTACATAGTAGTGTGTGGAGTGTCGTGTATAGACCAAGTAGTGGTGTATGTTAGGAACATATACATATATACCGTCCCTACTGCTTCACGGGACATTTTACCAAACTTCCCAGTACAAAGTAGTGTGTGCAGTGTTGTGTATAGACCAAGTAGTGGTGTACGTTAGGAACATATACATATATACAGTCCCTACTGCTTCAATGGACATTTTACCAAACTTGTCAGTACATAGTAGAGTGTGGAGTGTCGTGTATAGACCAAGTAGTGGTGTATGTTAGGAACATATACATATATACCATCCCTACTGCTTCACGGGACATTTTACCAAACATCCCAGTACAAAGTAGTGTGTGTGTGGAGTGTAGTGTATAGACCAAGTAGTGGTGTATGTTAGGAACATATACATATATACCATCCCTACTGCTTCACGGGTCATTTTACCAAACATCCCAGTACATAGTAGTGTGTGCGTGGAGTGTCGTGTATAGACCAAGTAGTGGTGTATGTTAGGAACATATACATATATACCATCCCTACTGCTTCACGGGACATTTTACCAAACTTCCCAATACATAGTAGTGTGTGCAGTGTTGTGTGTAGACCAAGTAGTGGTGTACGTTAGGAACATATACATATATACAGTCCCTACTGCTTCACAGGACATTTTACCAAACTTGTCAGTACATAGTAGAGTGTGGAGTGTCGTGTATAGACCTAGTAGTGGTGTATGTTAGGAACATATACATATATACCATCCCTACTGCTTCACGGGACATTTTACCAAACTTCCCACTACATAGCAGTGTGTGGAGTGTTGTGGATAGACCAAGTAGTGGTCTATGTTAGGAACATATACATATATACCGTCCCTACTGCTTCACGGGACATTTTACTAAACTTGTCAGTACATAGTAGTGTGTGGAGTGTTGTGTATAGACCAAGTAGTGGTGTATGTTAGGAACATATACATACATACCGTCCCTACTGCTTCAGGAGACATTTTACCAAACTTCCCACTACATAGTAGTGTGTGGAGTGTTGTGTATAGACCAAGTAGTGGTCTATGTTAGGAACATATACATATATACCGTCCCTACTGCTTCACGGGACATTTTACCAAACTTCCCCATACATAGTAGTGTGTGGAGTGTTGTATATAGATCAAGTAGTGGTGTATGTTAGGAACATATACATATATACCGTCCCTACTGCTTCACGGTACATTTTACCAAACTTGTCAGTACATAGTAGTGTGTGGAGTGTTGTGTATAGACCAAGTAGTGGTCTATGTTAGGAACATATACATATATACCGTCCCTACTGCTTCAGGGGACATTTTACTAAATTTCCCAGTACATAGTAGTGTGTGGAGTGTTGTGTATAGACCAAGTAGTGGTGTATGTTAGGAACATATACATATATAACGTCCCTACTGCTTCAGGGGACATTTTACCAAACTTCTCAGTACATAGTAGTGTGTGGAGTGTTGTGTGTATACCAAGTAGTGGTGTATGTTAGGAACATATACATATATACCGTCCCTACTGCTTCACGGGACATTTTACCAAACTTCCCAGTACATAGTAGTGTGTGGAGTGTTGTGTATAGATAGACCAAGTAGTGGTGTATGTTAGCAAGATATACATATATACCGTCCCTACTGCTTCACGGGACATTTTACCAAACTTCCCAGTACATTGTAGTGTGTGTAGTGTTCTGTATAAACCATGTAGTGGAGTATGTTAGGAACATATACTTATATACCGTCCCTACTGCTTCACGGGACATTTTACCAAACTTCCCACTACATAGTAGTATGTGGAGTGTTGTGTATAGACCAGGTAGTGGTGTATGTTAGGAACATATACATATATACCATCCCTACTGCTTCAGGAAACATTTTACCAAATTTCCCACTACATAGTAGTGTGTGGAGTGTTGTGTATAGACCAAGTAGTGGTGTATGTTAGGAACATATACATACATACCGTCCCTACTGCTTCAGGAGACATTTTACCAAACTTCCCACTACATAGTAGTGTGTGGAGTGTTGTGTATAGACCAAGTAGTGGTCTATGTTAGGAACATATACATATATACCGTCCCTACTGCTTCACGGGACATTTTACCAAACTTGTCAGTACATAGTAGTGTGTGGAGTGTTGTGTATAGACCAAGTAGTGGTCTATGTTAGGAACATATACATATATACCGTCCCTACTGCTTCAGGGGACATTTTACTAAATTTCCCAGTATATAGTAGTGTGTGGAGTGTTGTGTATAGACCAAGTAGTGGTCTATGTTAGGAACATATACATATATACTTCCCTACTGCTTCACGGGACATTTTATGAAACTTCCCACTACATAGTAGTGTGTGGAGTGTTGTATATAGACCAAGTAGTGGTGTATGTTAGGAACATATACATATATACCGTCCCTACTGCTTCACTGGACAGTTTACCAAACTTCCCACTACATAGTAGTGTGTGGAGTGTTGTGTATAGACCAAGTAGTGGTCTATGTTAGGAACATATACATATATACTGTCCCTACAGCTTCACGGGACATCTTACCTAACTTCCCACTACATAGTAGTGTGTGGAGTGTTGTATATAGACCAAGTAGTGGTGTATGTTAGGAACATAAACATATATAACGTCCCTACTGCTTCACTGGACAGTTTACCAAACTTCCCACTACATAGTAGTGTGTGGACTGTTGCGTATAGACCAAGTAGTGGTCTATGTTAGGAACATATACATATATACCGTCCCTACTGCTGCACGGGAGATTTTACCAAATTGTCAGTACATAGTAGTGTGTGTGTGGAGTGTTGTGTATAGACCAAGTAGTGGTGTATGTTAGGAACGTATACATATATACCGTCGGTACTGCTTAAGGGGACATTTTACCAAACTTCCCAGTACATAGTAGCGTGTGGAGTGTTGTGTATAGACCAAGTAGTGGTGTATGTTAGCAAGATATACATATATACCGTCCCTACTGCTTCACGGGACACTTTACCAAACTTCCCAGTACATTATAGTGTGTGTAGTGTTCTGTATAAACCATGTAGTGGAGTATGTTAGGAACATATACTTATATACCGTCCCTACTGCTTCACGGGACATTTTACCAAACTTCCCACTACATAGTAGTATGTGGAGTGTTGTGTATAGACCAGGTAGTGGTGTATGTTAGGAACATATACATATATACCATCCCTACTGCTTCAGGAGACATTTTACCAAATTTCCCACTACATAGTAGTGTGTGGAGTGTTGTGTATAGACCAAGTAGTGGTCTATGTTAGGAACATATACATATATACTGTCCCTACTGCTTCACGGGACATTTTACGAAACTTCCCACTACATAGTAGTGTGTGGAGTGTTGTATATAGACCAAGTATTGGTGTATGTTAGGAACATATACATATATACCGTCCCTACTGCTTCACTGGACAGTTACCAAACTTCCCACTACATAGTAGTGTGTGGAGTGTTGTGTATAGACCAAGTAGTGGTGTATGTTAGGAACATATACATATATACTGTCCCTTCTGCTTCACGGGACATTTTACCAAACTTCCCACTACATAGTAGTGTGTGGAGTGTTGTATATAGACCAAGTAGTGGTGTATGTTAGGAACATAAACATATATACCGTCCCTACTGCTTCACTGGACAGTTTGCCAAACTTCCCACTACATAGTAGTGTGTGGAGTGTTGCGTATAGACCAAGTAGTGGTCTATGTTAGGAACATATACATATATACCGTCCCTACTGCTTCACGGGACATTTTACCAAACTTGTCAGTACATACTAGTGTGTGGAGTGTTGTGTATAGACCAAGTAGTGGTCTATGTTAGGAACATATACATATATACCATCCCTACTGCTTCACGGGACATTTTACCAAACTTCCCACTACATAGTAGTGTGTGGAGTGTTGTGTATAGACCAAGTAGTGGTCTATGTTAGGAACATATACATATATACCGTCCCTACTGCTGCACGGGACATTTTACTAAACTTGTCAGTACATAGTAGTGTGTGGAGTGTTGTGTATAGACCAAGTAGTGGTGTATGTTAGGAACATATACATACATACCGTCCCTACTGCTTCAGGAGACATTTTACCAAACTTCCCACTACATAGTAGTGTGTGGAGTGTTGTGTATAGACCAAGTAGTGGTCTATGTTAGGAACATATACATATATACCGTCCCTACTGCTTCACGGGACATTTTACTAAACTTGTCAGTACATAGTAGTGTGTGGAGTGTTGTGTATAGACCAAGTAGTGGTGTATGTTAGGAACATATACATACATACCGTCCCTACTGCTTCAGGAGACATTTTACCAAACTTCCCACTACATAGTAGTGTGTGGAGTGTTGTGTATAGACCAAGTAGTGGTCTATGTTAGGAACATATACATATATACCGTCCCTACTGCTTCACGGGACATTTTACCAAACTTCCCCATACATAGTAGTGTGTGGAGTGTTGTATATAGATCAAGTAGTGGTGTATGTTAGGAACATATACATATATACCGTCCCTACTGCTTCACGGGACATTTTACCAAACTTGTCAGTACATAGTAGTGTGTGGAGTGTTGTGTATAGACCAAGTAGTGGTCTATGTTAGGAACATATACATATATACCGTCCCTACTGCTTCAGGGGACATTTTACTAAATTTCCCAGTACATAGTAGTGTGTGGAGTGTTGTGTATAGACCAAGTAGTGGTGTATGTTAGGAAGATATACATATATAACGTCCCTACTTCTACACGGGACATTTTACCAAACTTCCCAGTACATAGTAGTGTGTGGAGTGTTGTGTAGAGACCAAGTAGTGGTGTATGTTAGGAACATATACATATATACCGTCCCTACTGCTGCACGGGAGATTTTAACAAATTGTCAGTACATAGTAGTGTGTGTGTGGAGTGTTGTGTATAGACCAAGTAGTGGTGTATGTTAGGAACGTATACATATATACCGTCGGTACTGCTTAAGGGGACATTTTACCAAACTTCCCAGTACATAGTAGTGTGTGGAGTGTTGTGTATAGACCAAGTAGTGGTGTATGTTAGGAACATATACATATATACCGTCCCTACTGCTACACGGGACATTTTACCAAACTTGTCAGTACATAGTAGTGTGTGGAGTGTTGTGTATAGACCAAGTAGTGGTGTACGTTAGGAACATATACATATATGCCCTCCCTACTGCTTCACGGGACATTTTACCAAACTTGTCAGTACATAGTAGTGTGTGGAGTGTCGTGTATAGACCAAGTAGTGGTGTATGTTAGGAACATATACATATATACCGTCCCTACTGCTTCACGGGACATTTTACCAAACTTCCCAGTACAAAGTAGTGTGTGCAGTGTTGTGTATAGACCAAGTAGTGGTGTACGTTAGGAACATATACATATATACAGTCCCTACTGCTACAATGGACATTTTACCAAACTTGTCAGTACATAGTAGAGTGTGGAGTGTCGTGTATAGACCAAGTAGTGGTGTATGTTAGGAACATATACATATATACCATCCCTACTGCTTCACGGGACATTTTACCAAACATCCCAGTACAAAGTAGTGTGTGTGTGGAGTGTAGTGTATAGACCAAGTAGTGGTGTATGTTAGGAACATATACATATATACCATCCCTACTGCTTCACGGGTCATTTTACCAAACATCCCAGTACATAGTAGTGTGTGTGTGGAGTGTCGTGTATAGACCAAGTAGTGGTGTATGTTAGGAACATATACATATATACCATCCCTACTGCTTCACGGGACATTTTACCAAACTTCCCAGTACATAGTAGTGTGTGCAGTGTTGTGTGTAGACCAAGTAGTGGTGTACGTTAGGAACATATACATATATACAGTCCCTACTGCTTCACAGGACATTTTACCAAACTTGTCAGTACATAGTAGAGTGTGGAGTGTCGTGTATAGACCTAGTAGTGGTGTATGTTAGGAACATATACATATATACCATCCCTACTGCTTCACGGGACATTTTACCAAACTTCCCACTACATAGCAGTGTGTGGAGTGTTGTGGATAGACCAAGTAGTGGTCTATGTTAGGAACATATACATATATACCGTCCCTACTGCTTCACGGGACATTTTACTAAACTTGTCAGTACATAGTAGTGTGTGGAGTGTTGTGTATAGACCAAGTAGTGGTGTATGTTAGGAACATATACATACATACCATCCCTACTGCTTCAGGAGACATTTTACCAAACTTCCCACTACATAGTAGTGTGTGGAGTGTTGTGTATAGACCAAGTAGTGGTCTATGTTAGGAACATATACATATATACCGTCCCTACTGCTTCACGGGACATTTTACCAAACTTCCCCATACATAGTAGTGTGTGGAGTGTTGTATATAGATCAAGTAGTGGTGTATGTTAGGAACATATACATATATACCGTCCCTACTGCTTCACGGTACATTTTACCAAACTTGTCAGTCCATAGTAGTGTGTGGAGTGTTGTGTATAGACCAAGTAGTGGTCTATGTTAGGAACATATACATATATACCGTCCCTACTGCTTCAGGGGACATTTTACTAAATTTCCCAGTACATAGTAGTGTGTGGAGTGTTGTGTATAGACCAAGTAGTGGTGTATGTTAGGAGCATATACATATATAACGTCCCTACTGCTTCAGGGGACATTTTACCAAACTTCTCAGTACATAGTAGTGTGTGGAGTGTTGTGTGTATACCAAGTAGTGGTGTATGTTAGGAACATATACATATATACCGTCCCTACTGCTTCACGGGACATTTTACCAAACTTCCCAGTACATAGTAGTGTGTGGAGTGTTGTGTATAGATAGACCAAGTAGTGGTGTATGTTAGCAAGATATACATATATACCGTCCCTACTGCTTCACGGGACATTTTACCAAACTTCCCAGTACATTGTAGTGTGTGTAGTGTTCTGTATAAACCATGTAGTGGAGTATGTTAGGAACATATACTTATATACCGTCCCTACTGCTTCACGGGACATTTTACCAAACTTCCCACTACATAGTAGTATGTGGAGTGTTGTGTATAGACCAGGTAGTGGTGTATGTTAGGAACATATACATATATACCATCCCTACTGCTTCAGGAAACATTTTACCAAATTTCCCACTACATAGTAGTGTGTGGAGTGTTGTGTATAGACCAAGTAGTGGTGTATGTTAGGAACATATACATACATACCGTCCCTACTGCTTCAGGAGACATTTTACCAAGCTTCCCACTACATAGTAGTGTGTCGAGTGTTGTGTATAGACCAAGTAGTGGTCTATGTTAGGAACATATACATATATACCGTCCCTACTGCTTCACGGGACATTTTACCAAACTTGTCAGTACATAGTAGTGTGTGGAGTGTTGTGTATAGACCAAGTAGTGGTCTATGTTAGGAACATATACATATATACCGTCCCTACTGCTTCAGGGGACATTTTACTAAATTTCCCAGTATATAGTAGTGTGTGGAGTGTTGTGTATAGACCAAGTAGTGGTCTATGTTAGGAACATATACATATATACTGTCCCTACAGCTTCACGGGACATCTTACCTAACTTCCCACTACATAGTAGTGTGTGGAGTGTTGTATATAGACCAAGTAGTGGTGTATGTTAGGAACATAAACATATATAACGTCCCTACTGCTTCACTGGACAGTTTACCAAACTTCCCACTACATAGTAGTGTGTGGACTGTTGCGTATAGACCAAGTAGTGGTCTATGTTAGGAACATATACATATATACCGTCCCTACCGCTGCACGGGAGATTTTACCAAATTGTCAGTACATAGTAGTGTGTGTGTGGAGTGTTGTGTATAGACCAAGTAGTGGTGTATGTTAGGAACGTATACATATATACCGTCGGTACTGCTTAAGGGGACATTTTACCAAACTTCCCAGTACATAGTAGCGTGTGGAGTGTTGTGTATAGACCAAGTAGTGGTGTATGTTAGCAAGATATACATATATACCGTCCCTACTGCTTCACGGGACACTTTACCAAACTTCCCAGTACATTATAGTGTGTGTAGTGTTCTGTATAAACCATGTAGTGGAGTATGTTAGGAACATATACTTATATACCGTCCCTACTGCTTCACGGCACATTTTACCAAACTTCCCACTACATAGTAGTATGTGGAGTGTTGTGTATAGACCAGGTAGTGGTGTATGTTAGGAACATATACATATATACCATCCCTACTGCTTCAGGAGACATTTTACCAAATTTCCCACTACATAGTAGTGTGTGGAGTGTTGTGTATAGACCAAGTAGTGGTCTATGTTAGGAACATATACATATATACTGTCCCTACTGCTTCACGGGACATTTTACGAAACTTCCCACTACATAGTAGTGTGTGGAGTGTTGTATATAGACCAAGTATTGGTGTATGTTAGGAACATATACATATATACCGTCCCTACTGCTTCACTGGACAGTTACCAAACTTCCCACTACATAGTAGTGTGTGGAGTGTTGTGTATAGACCAAGTAGTGGTGTATGTTAGGAACATATACATATATACTGTCCCTTCTGCTTCACGGGACATTTTACCAAACTTCCCACTACATAGTAGTGTGTGGAGTGTTGTATATAGACCAAGTAGTGGTGTATGTTAGGAACATAAACATATATACCGTCCCTACTGCTTCACTGGACAGTTTGCCAAACTTCCCACTACATAGTAGGGTGTGGAGTGTTGCGTATAGACCAAGTAGTGGTCTATGTTAGGAACATATACATATATACCGTCCCTACTGCTTCACGGGACATTTTACCAAACTTGTCAGTACATACTAGTGTGTGGAGTGTTGTGTATAGACCAAGTAGTGGTCTATGTTAGGAACATATACATATATACCGTCCCTACTGCTGCACGGGACATTTTACTAAACTTGTCAGTACATAGTAGTGTGTGGAGTGTTGTGTATAGACCAAGTAGTGGTGTATGTTAGGAACATATACATACATACCGTCCCTACTGCTTCAGGAGACATTTTACCAAACTTCCCACTACATAGTAGTGTGTGGAGTGTTGTGTATAGACCAAGTAGTGGTCTATGTTAGGAACATATACATATATACCGTCCCTACTGCTTCACGGGACATTTTACTAAACTTGTCAGTACATAGTAGTGTGTGGAGTGTTGTGTATAGACCAAGTAGTGGTGTATGTTAGGAACATATACATACATACCGTCCCTACTGCTTCAGGAGACATTTTACCAAACTTCCCACTACATAGTAGTGTGTGGAGTGTTGTGTATAGACCAAGTAGTGGTCTATGTTAGGAACATATACATATATACCGTCCCTACTGCTTCACGGGACATTTTACCAAACTTCCCCATACATAGTAGTGTGTGGAGTGTTGTATATAGATCAAGTAGTGGTGTATGTTAGGAACATATACATATATACCGTCCCTAGTGCTTCACGGGACATTTTACCAAACTTGTCAGTACATAGTAGTGTGTGGAGTGTTGTGTATAGACCAAGTAGTGGTCTATGTTAGGAACATATACATATATACCGTCCCTACTGCTTCAGGGGACATTTTACTAAATTTCCCAGTACATAGTAGTGTGTGGAGTGTTGTGTATAGACCAAGTAGTGGTGTATGTTAGGAAGATATACATATATAACGTCCCTACTTCTACACGGGACATTTTACCAAACTTCCCAGTACATAGTAGTGTGTGGAGTGTTGTGTAGAGACCAAGTAGTGGTGTATGTTAGGAACATATACATATATACCGTCCCTACTGCTGCACGGGAGATTTTAACAAATTGTCAGTACATAGTAGTGTGTGTGTGGAGTGTTGTGTATAGACCAAGTAGTGGTGTATGTTAGGAACGTATACATATATACCGTCGGTACTGCTTAAGGGGACATTTTACCAAACTTCCCAGTACATAGTAGTGTGTGGAGTGTTGTGTATAGACCAAGTAGTGGTGTATGTTAGGAACATATACATATATACCGTCCCTACTGCTACACGGGACATTTTACCAAACTTGTCAGTACATAGTAGTGTGTGGAGTGTTGTGTATAGACCAAGTAGTGGTGTACGTTAGGAACATATACATATATGCCCTCCCTACTGCTTCACGGGACATTTTACCAAACTTGTCAGTACATAGTAGTGTGTGGAGTGTCGTGTATAGACCAAGTAGTGGTGTATGTTAGGAACATATACATATATACCGTCCCTACTGCTTCACGGGACATTTTACCAAACTTCCCAGTACAAAGTAGTGTGTGCAGTGTTGTGTATAGACCAAGTAGTGGTGTACGTTAGGAACATATACATATATACAGTCCCTACTGCTTCAATGGACATTTTACCAAACTTGTCAGTACATAGTAGAGTGTGGAGTGTCGTGTATAGACCAAGTAGTGGTGTATGTTAGGAACATATACATATATACCATCCCTACTGCTTCACGGGACATTTTACCAAACATCCCAGTACAAAGTAGTGTGTGTGTGGAGTGTAGTGTATAGACCAAGTAGTGGTGTATGTTAGGAACATATACATATATACCATCCCTACTGCTTCACGGGTCATTTTACCAAACATCCCAGTACATAGTAGTGTGTGTGTGGAGTGTCGTGTATAGACCAAGTAGTGGTGTATGTTAGGAACATATACATATATACCATCCCTACTGCTTCACGGGACATTTTACCAAACTTCCCAGTACATAGTAGTGTGTGCAGTGTTGTGTGTAGACCAAGTAGTGGTGTACGTTAGGAACATATACATATATACAGTCCCTACTGCTTCACAGGACATTTTACCAAACTTGTCAGTACATAGTAGAGTGTGGAGTGTCGTGTATAGACCTAGTAGTGGTGTATGTTAGGAACATATACATATATACCATCCCTACTGCTTCACGGGACATTTTACCAAACTTCCCACTACATAGCAGTGTGTGGAGTGTTGTGGATAGACCAAGTAGTGGTCTATGTTAGGAACATATACATATATACCGTCCCTACTGCTTCACGGGACATTTTACTAAACTTGTCAGTACATAGTAGTGTGTGGAGTGTTGTGTATAGACCAAGTAGTGGTGTATGTTAGGAACATATACATACATACCATCCCTACTGCTTCAGGAGACATTTTACCAAACTTCCCACTATATAGTAGTGTGTGGAGTGTTGTGTATAGACCAAGTAGTGGTCTATGTTAGGAACATATACATATATACCGTCCCTACTGCTTCACGGGACATTTTACCAAACTTCCCCATACATAGTAGTGTGTGGAGTGTTGTATATAGATCAAGTAGTGGTGTATGTTAGGAACATATACATATATACCGTCCCTACTGCTTCACGGTACATTTTACCAAACTTGTCAGTCCATAGTAGTGTGTGGAGTGTTGTGTATAGACCAAGTAGTGGTCTATGTTAGGAACATATACATATATACCGTCCCTACTGCTTCAGGGGACATTTTACTAAATTTCCCAGTACATAGTAGTGTGTGGAGTGTTGTGTATAGACCAAGTAGTGGTGTATGTTAGGAGCATATACATATATAACGTCCCTACTGCTTCAGGGGACATTTTACCAAACTTCTCAGTACATAGTAGTGTGTGGAGTGTTGTGTGTATACCAAGTAGTGGTGTATGTTAGGAACATATACATATATACCGTCCCTACTGCTTCACGGGACATTTTACCAAACTTCCCAGTACATAGTAGTGTGTGGAGTGTTGTGTATAGATAGACCAAGTAGTGGTGTATGTTAGCAAGATATACATATATACCGTCCCTACTGCTTCACGGGACATTTTACTAAACTTGTCAGTACATAGTAGTGTGTGGAGTGTTGTGTATAGACCAAGTAGTGGTGTATGTTAGGAACATATACATACATACCGTCCCTACTGCTTCAGGAGACATTTTACCAAACTTCCCACTACATAGTAGTGTGTGGAGTGTTGTGTATAGACCAAGTAGTGGTCTATGTTAGGAACATATACATATATACCGTCCCTACTGCTTCACGGGACATTTTACCAAACTTCCCCATACATAGTAGTGTGTGGAGTGTTGTATATAGATCAAGTAGTGGTGTATGTTAGGAACATATACATATATACCGTCCCTAGTGCTTCACGGGACATTTTACCAAACTTGTCAGTACATAGTAGTGTGTGGAGTGTTGTGTATAGACCAAGTAGTGGTCTATGTTAGGAACATATACATATATACCGTCCCTACTGCTTCAGGGGACATTTTACTAAATTTCCCAGTACATAGTAGTGTGTGGAGTGTTGTGTATAGACCAAGTAGTGGTGTATGTTAGGAAGATATACATATATAACGTCCCTACTTCTACACGGGACATTTTACCAAACTTCCCAGTACATAGTAGTGTGTGGAGTGTTGTGTAGAGACCAAGTAGTGGTGTATGTTAGGAACATATACATATATACCGTCCCTACTGCTGCACGGGAGATTTTAACAAATTGTCAGTACATAGTAGTGTGTGTGTGGAGTGTTGTGTATAGACCAAGTAGTGGTGTATGTTAGGAACGTATACATATATACCGTCGGTACTGCTTAAGGGGACATTTTACCAAACTTCCCAGTACATAGTAGTGTGTGGAGTGTTGTGTATAGACCAAGTAGTGGTGTATGTTAGGAACATATACATATATACCGTCCCTACTGCTACACGGGACATTTTACCAAACTTGTCAGTACATAGTAGTGTGTGGAGTGTTGTGTATAGACCAAGTAGTGGTGTACGTTAGGAACATATACATATATGCCCTCCCTACTGCTTCACGGGACATTTTACCAAACTTGTCAGTACATAGTAGTGTGTGGAGTGTCGTGTATAGACCAAGTAGTGGTGTATGTTAGGAACATATACATATATACCGTCCCTACTGCTTCACGGGACATTTTACCAAACTTCCCAGTACAAAGTAGTGTGTGCAGTGTTGTGTATAGACCAAGTAGTGGTGTACGTTAGGAACATATACATATATACAGTCCCTACTGCTTCAATGGACATTTTACCAAACTTGTCAGTACATAGTAGAGTGTGGAGTGTCGTGTATAGACCAAGTAGTGGTGTATGTTAGGAACATATACATATATACCATCCCTACTGCTTCACGGGACATTTTACCAAACATCCCAGTACAAAGTAGTGTGTGTGTGGAGTGTAGTGTATAGACCAAGTAGTGGTGTATGTTAGGAACATATACATATATACCATCCCTACTGCTTCACGGGTCATTTTACCAAACATCCCAGTACATAGTAGTGTGTGTGTGGAGTGTCGTGTATAGACCAAGTAGTGGTGTATGTTAGGAACATATACATATATACCATCCCTACTGCTTCACGGGACATTTTACCAAACTTCCCAGTACATAGTAGTGTGTGCAGTGTTGTGTGTAGACCAAGTAGTGGTGTACGTTAGGAACATATACATATATACAGTCCCTACTGCTTCACAGGACATTTTACCAAACTTGTCAGTACATAGTAGAGTGTGGAGTGTCGTGTATAGACCTAGTAGTGGTGTATGTTAGGAACATATACATATATACCATCCCTACTGCTTCACGGGACATTTTACCAAACTTCCCACTACATAGCAGTGTGTGGAGTGTTGTGGATAGACCAAGTAGTGGTCTATGTTAGGAACATATACATATATACCGTCCCTACTGCTTCACGGGACATTTTACTAAACTTGTCAGTACATAGTAGTGTGTGGAGTGTTGTGTATAGACCAAGTAGTGGTGTATGTTAGGAACATATACATACATACCATCCCTACTGCTTCAGGAGACATTTTACCAAACTTCCCACTATATAGTAGTGTGTGGAGTGTTGTGTATAGACCAAGTAGTGGTCTATGTTAGGAACATATACATATATACCGTCCCTACTGCTTCACGGGACATTTTACCAAACTTCCCCATACATAGTAGTGTGTGGAGTGTTGTATATAGATCAAGTAGTGGTGTATGTTAGGAACATATACATATATACCGTCCCTACTGCTTCACGGTACATTTTACCAAACTTGTCAGTCCATAGTAGTGTGTGGAGTGTTGTGTATAGACCAAGTAGTGGTCTATGTTAGGAACATATACATATATACCGTCCCTACTGCTTCAGGGGACATTTTACTAAATTTCCCAGTACATAGTAGTGTGTGGAGTGTTGTGTATAGACCAAGTAGTGGTGTATGTTAGGAGCATATACATATATAACGTCCCTACTGCTTCAGGGGACATTTTACCAAACTTCTCAGTACATAGTAGTGTGTGGAGTGTTGTGTGTATACCAAGTAGTGGTGTATGTTAGGAACATATACATATATACCGTCCCTACTGCTTCACGGGACATTTTACCAAACTTCCCAGTACATAGTAGTGTGTGGAGTGTTGTGTATAGATAGACCAAGTAGTGGTGTATGTTAGCAAGATATACATATATACCGTCCCTACTGCTTCACGGGACATTTTACCAAACTTCCCAGTACATTGTAGTGTGTGTAGTGTTCTGTATAAACCATGTAGTGGAGTATGTTAGGAACATATACTTATATACCGTCCCTACTGCTTCACGGGACATTTTACCAAACTTCCCACTACATAGTAGTATGTGGAGTGTTGTGTATAGACCAGGTAGTGGTGTATGTTAGGAACATATACATATATACCATCCCTACTGCTTCAGGAAACATTTTACCAAATTTCCCACTACATAGTAGTGTGTGGAGTGTTGTGTATAGACCAAGTAGTGGTGTATGTTAGGAACATATACATACATACCGTCCCTACTGCTTCAGGAGACATTTTACCAAGCTTCCCACTACATAGTAGTGTGTGGAGTGTTGTGTATAGACCAAGTAGTGGTCTATGTTAGGAACATATACATATATACCGTCCCTACTGCTTCACGGGACATTTTACCAAACTTGTCAGTACATAGTAGTGTGTGGAGTGTTGTGTATAGACCAAGTAGTGGTCTATGTTAGGAACATATACATATATACCGTCCCTACTGCTTCAGGGGACATTTTACTAAATTTCCCAGTATATAGTAGTGTGTGGAGTGTTGTGTATAGACCAAGTAGTGGTGTATGTTAGGAAGATATACATATATAACGTCCCTACTGCTACATGGGACATTTTACCAAACTTCCCAGTACATAGTAGTGTGTGGAGTGTTGTGTATAGACCAAGTAGTGGTGTATGTTAGGAACATATACATATATACCGTCCCTACTGCTGCACGGGAGATTTTACCAAATTGTCAGTACATAGTAGTGTGTGTGTGGAGTGTTGTGTATAGACCAAGTAGTGGTGTATGTTAGGAACGTATACATATTGTAACAAATTTAACAACTCTTTTTTTTTTTCTCAAGCTTCAAGTACAGCCACACTACTAGTTTCTGTCTCTTAATCTTTTCCAAACTCTAACACCATACTAGTTTCTGTCTCTTCATCTTCAACAACTCAAACTGTCTCCATAGCAACCTCCTTGAAAATCAAAGAGTCTTAATGACATGGAGAAGCCATGTCACACTGCTCCCTCCTCAGAGCTGGTCGTCCCGACCAGCACTATCACTGCGGCATCTCCCTTGCGCCCAGGTGGATTAACCCATCGAACCTCTTCTCCTGGTGGTCCACGAGGGCCTGGTGGTCCTGGTATACCTTGAGGTCCTGGGTTTCCATCTCTTCCAGGCATACCTTTAGTTCCAGGTTCACCATCTTTTCCCGACAATCCTGGAGGTCCAGTCATGCCTTTGTCTCCTGGAGGTCCCTGAGGTCCAGGTAACCCTTGTAGACCAATGAGACCACGGTGTCCTTTTGCACCCTTTGGACCTTCTTCTCCTCTATCACCCTTACCTCCCTCTGGCCCTGGAGGTCCTGGCTTTCCTCTAGCTCCCTGTGGCCCTTCCACACCCTGTGGTCCAGTTTCTCCTCGAAGACCCCGTTCTCCTGCTGGTCCTGGAGGTCCATTTGGACCAGGTGGCCCTGGAAGACCTGGTGCCCCTGGAGTTCCCGGAGGTCCTGAAGGTCCTACAGGTCCCTTATCTCCCGGTCTTCCTGCAATACCAGGTGTTCCTGCTTTACCTGGTGCTCCCTCTGGTCCCTGTTCTCCAATTGGTCCCGGTGGTCCTAGAGGTCCTGCAATACCTTGTGGTCCTGGAGGTCCTTCACTGCCTGGCTTCCCTGGTGGACCTGTCTCACTTTGTGCACCTCTCTGACCTCTGAGGCCAGCAGGTCCTGTTGGGCCGGGTAATCCTGGAAGTCCTCTGTCTCCTGGAGGGCCCTGTGGACCAGGTTGTCCTGGAGCTCCATGTTGTCCTTGAGAGCCTGAGTCACCCTTAGGTCCTTCAGGTCCTGGTGCACCAGCTTGTCCTGGAGGTCCTGGATTGCCCTGTTCACCTTTCATTCCTGGGAATCCACGTTCACCCTTCATTCCAGGCAAGCCTACCAGACCCTGAGGGCCAGGGAATCCTTGTAAACCTTGAGGGCCAGTAGGACCTCGCTCTCCAGGGGGCACGATCCTAGGTATCGCTGTTGGATAGTGTCCCTTGGTCCAGGTAGGACGATGTATGCCATCCTGCTTCGAAATTCTGCAACAGTACCGCCGGTCTTGACGGTCCCTCGTCCAGTTGCCCTTCTTCCTGGTGTGTTGACGGGCCATCCTGCGCACTTTGAAACGGCTCACTGGGTACCATGTCCGCCGACCTCTCTGGCGCACCTTCGCAGCCACCTTGCTTCCGATGGGTCCGGCAACAAACCCCACCACATCCGCGCGAGTCGCGTCCACCGCTGCACTCGTGTTCACTCGTGCTCGGCACGGCCTCTCCTGTATCCTGCCGTCCACGATGATGTCCACCATTCTTCCGTTCACGGCACTATGCGTCAGGTGATTGGATGGCCCCGACGGTCCCCCCATGTCACACGCCAAGTCGGTTCTCGCGTGTTGCTCGTTTGCTTGTGCGCTTCCCTGCTGATCGTCCGAAACGGGCGCAACTGTCGCCTCGGCCACAAGGTGCTCCCTCCCCGGCTCCGCGCTATTCCGTCTGCCCCTGGCATCCAGTACTTTGACGCTCTCGTCAACTCTTACTACCAGGGCGCCAAGACGTTCCCCGTCGTCCTCCACGACGTCCACGTGCTGGCAGAGGTCTTCCACCTTTTCGCCGAGTTGTTCCACGTCTTCCGTCACGCCAATCCGTTCGCCGAGTTGTTCTACGTCTTCCGTCACGCCAATCCGTTCGCCGAGTTGTTCCACGTCTTCCGTCACGCCAATCCGTTCGCCGAGTTGTTCCACGTTTTCCCTCATATCATCCGAAACGGGCGCAACTGTCGCCTCGGCCACTAGGTGCTCCCTCCCCGGCTCCGCGCTATTCCGTCTGCCCCTGGCATCCAGTACTTTGACGCTCTCGTCAACTCTTACTACCAGGGCGCCAAGACGTTCCCCGTCGTCCTCCACGACGTCCACGTGCTGGCAGAGGTCTTCCACCTTTTCGCCGAGTTCTTCCACGCCTTCCGTCACGCCAGCCAGTTGCCCGTCAATTTTCGCCGATAGCTCCGTCTTCATCTCTTTCAGCTCGGCAGCGAGGTTGTCGTTTCTCGTTTCCATTTTGGCAAATAATTCTTTCATCATTGCCATCATCCTGGTTTCCGAATATCCCACTTCCTGACACCAAATGTAACAAATTTACCAAATCTTTTTTTATTTTCTCAAGCCTCAAGTACAGCCACACTACTAGTTTCTGTCTCTTAATCTTTTCCAAACTCTAACACCATACTAGTTTCTGTCTCTTCATCTTCAACAACTCAAACTGTCTCCATAGCAACCTCCTTGAAAATCAAAGAGTCTTAATGACATGGAGAAGCCATGTCACAATATATACCGTCCCTACTGCTTCACGGGACATTTTACCAAACTTCCCAGTACATTGTAGTGTGTGTAGTGTTCTGTATAAACCATGTAGTGGAGTATGTTAGGAACATATACTTATATACCGTCCCTACTGCTTCAGGGACATTTTACCAAACTTCCCACTACATAGTAGTATGTGGAGTGTTGTGTATAGACCAGGTAGTGGTGTATGTTAGGAACATATACATATATACCATCCCTACTGCTTCAGGAGACATTTTACCAAATTTCACACTACATAGTAGTGTGTGGAGTGTTGTGTATAGACCAAGTAGTGGTCTATGTTACGAACATATACATATATACTGTCCCTACTGCTTCACGGGACATTTTACGAAACTTCCCACTACATAGTAGTGTGTGGAGTGTTGTATATAGACCAAGTAGTGGTGTATGTTAGGAACATATACATATATACCGTCCCTACTGCTTCACTGGACAGTTTACCAAACTTCCCACTACATAGTAGTGTGTGGAGTGTTGTGTATAGACCAAGTAGTGGTCTATGTTAGGAACATATACATATATACTGTCCCTACAGCTTCACGGGACATTTTACCTAACTTCCCACTACATAGTAGTGTGTGGAGTGTTGTATATAGACCAAGTAGTGGTGTATGTTAGGAACATAAACATATATACCGTCCCTACTGCTTCACTGGACAGTTTACCAAACTTCCCACTACATAGTAGTGTGTGGAGTGTTGCGTATAGACCAAGTAGTGGTCTATGTTAGGAACATATACATATATAGCGTCCCTACTGCTTCACCGGACATTTTACCAAACTTGTCAGTACATAGTAGTGTGTGGAGTGTTGTGTATAGACCAAGTAGTGGTCTATGTTAGGAACATATACATATATACCATCCCTACTGCTTCACGGGACATTTTACCAAACTTCCCACTACATAGTAGTGTGTGGAGTGTTGTGTATACACCAAGTAGTGGTCTATGTTAGGAACATATACATATATACTATCCCTACTGCTTCACGGGACATTTTACTAAACTTGTCAGTACATAGTAGTGTGTGGAGTGTTGTCTATAGACCAAGTAGTGGTGTATGTTAGGAACATATACATACATACCGTCCCTACTGCTTCACGGGACATTTTACCAAACTTCCCCATACATAGTAGTGTGTGGAGTGTTGTATATAGATCAAGTAGTGGTGTATGTTAGGAACATATACATATATACCGTCCCAACTGCTTCACGGGACATTTTACCAAACTTGTCAGTACATAGTAGTGTGTGGAGTGTTGTGTATAGACCAAGTAGTGGTGTATGTTAGGAACATATACATATATACCGTCCCTACTGCTTCACGGGACAGTCTACCAAACTTCCCAGTACATAGTAGTATGTGGAGTGTTGTTTATACACCAAGTAGTGGTGTATGTTAGGAACATATACATATATACCGTCCCTACTGCTTCAGGGGACATTTTACCAAACTTCCCAGTACGTAGTAGTGTGTGGAGTGCTGTGTGTAGACCAACTAGTGGTGTATGTTAGGAACATATACATATATAACGTCCCTACTGCTTCAGGGGACATTTTACCAAACTTCTCAGTACATATTAGTGTGTGCAGTGTTGTGTATAGACCAAGTGGTGGTGTATGTTAGGAACATATACATATATACCGTCCCTACTGCTTCACGGGACATTTTACCAAACTTCCCAGCACATAGTAGTGTATGCAGTGTTGTGTATATACCAAGTAGTGTGTATGTTAGGAACATATACATATATGCCGTTCCTATTGCTACACGAGACATTTTACCAAACTTCCCAGTATGTAGTAGTGTGTGGAGTGTTGTGTGTATACCAAGTAGTGGTGTATGTTAGGAACATATACATATATAACGTCCCTACTGCTTCACGGGACATTTTACCAAACTTCCCAGTACATAGTAGTGTGTGGAGTGTTGTGTATAGATAGACCAAGTAGTGGTGTATGTTAGCAAGATATACATATATACCGTCCCTACTGCTTCACGGGACATTTTACCAAACTTCCCAGTACATTGTAGTGTGTGTAGTGTTCTGTATAAACCATGTAGTGGAGTATCTTAGGAACATATACTTATATACCGTCCCTACTGCTTCACGGGACATTTTACCAAACTTCCCACTACATAGTAGTATGTGGAGTGTTGTGTATAGACCAGGTAGTGGTGTATCTTAGGGACATATACATATATACCATCCCTACTGCTTAAGGAAACATTTTACCAAATTTCCCACTACATAGTAGTGTGTGGAGTGTTGTGTATAGACCAAGTAGTGGTGTATGTTAGGAACATATACATACATACCGTCCCTACTGCTTCAGGAGCCATTTTACCAAACTTCCCACTACATAGTAGTGTGTGGAGTGTTGTGTATAGACCAAGTAGTGGTCTATGTTAGGAACATATACATATATACTTCCCTACTGCTTCACGGGACATTTTACGAAACTTCCCACTACATAGTAGTGTGTGGAGTGTTGTATATAGACCAAGTAGTGGTGTATGTTAGGAACATATACATATATACCGTCCCTACTGCTTCACTGGACAGTTTACCAAACTTCCCACTACATAGTAGTGTGTGGAGTGTTGTGTATAGACCAAGTAGTGGTCTATGTTAGGAACATATACATATATACTGTCCCTACAGCTTCACGGGACATCTTACCTAACTTCCCACTACATAGTAGTGTGTGGAGTGTTGTATATAGACCAAGTAGTGGTGTATGTTAGGAACATAAACATATATAACGTCCCTACTGCTTCACTGGACAGTTTACCAAACTTCCCACTACATAGTAGTGTGTGGACTGTTGCGTATAGACCAAGTAGTGGTCTATGTTAGGAACATATACATATATACCGTCCCTACTGCTTCACGGGACATTTTACCAAACTTCCCAGCACATAGTAGTGTATGCAGTGTTGTGTATATACCAAGTAGTGTGTATGTTAGGAACATATACATATATACCGTCCCTACTGCTTCAGGGGACATTTTACTAAATTTCCCAGTACATAGTAGTGTGTGGAGTGTTGTGTATAGACCAAGTAGTGGTGTATGTTAGGAACATATACATATATAACGTCCCTACTGCTTCAGGGGACATTTTACCAAACTTCTCAGTACATAGTAGTGTGTGGAGTGTTGTGTGTATACCAAGTAGTGGTGTATGTTAGGAACATATACATATATACCGTCCCTACTGCTTCACGGGACATTTTACCAAACTTCCCAGTACATAGTAGTGTGTGGAGTGTTGTGTATAGATAGACCAAGTAGTGGTGTATGTTAGCAAGATATACATATATACCGTCCCTACTGCTTCACGGGACATTTTACCAAACTTCCCAGTACATTGTAGTGTGTGTAGTGTTCTGTATAAACCATGTAGTGGAGTATGTTAGGAACATATACTTATATACCGTCCCTACTGCTTCACGGGACATTTTACCAAACTTCCCACTACATAGTAGTATGTGGAGTGTTGTGTATAGACCAGGTAGTGGTGTATGTTAGGAACATATACATATATACCATCCCTACTGCTTCAGGAAACATTTTACCAAATTTCCCACTACATAGTAGTGTGTGGAGTGTTGTGTATAGACCAAGTAGTGGTGTATGTTAGGAACATATACATACATACCGTCCCTACTGCTTCAGGAGACATTTTACCAAACTTCCCACTACATAGTAGTGTGTGGAGTGTTGTGTATAGACCAAGTAGTGGTCTATGTTAGGAACATATACATATATACCGTCCCTACTGCTTCACGGGACATTTTACCAAACTTGTCAGTACATAGTAGTGTGTGGAGTGTTGTGTATAGACCAAGTAGTGGTCTATGTTAGGAACATATACATATATACCGTCCCTACTGCTTCAGGGGACATTTTACTAAATTTCCCAGTATATAGTAGTGTGTGGAGTGTTGTGTATAGACCAAGTAGTGGTGTATGTTAGGAAGATATACATATATAACGTCCCTACTGCTACATGGGACATTTTACCAAACTTCCCAGTACATAGTAGTGTGTGGAGTGTTGTGTATAGACCAAGTAGTGGTGTATGTTAGGAACATATACATATATACCGTCCCTACTGCTGCACGGGAGATTTTACCAAATTGTCAGTACATAGTAGTGTGTGTGTGGAGTGTTGTGTATAGACCAAGTAGTGGTGTATGTTAGGAACGTATACATATTGTAACAAATTTAACAACTCTTTTTTTTTTTCTCAAGCTTCAAGTACAGCCACACTACTAGTTTCTGTCTCTTAATCTTTTCCAAACTCTAACACCATACTAGTTTCTGTCTCTTCATCTTCAACAACTCAAACTGTCTCCATAGCAACCTCCTTGAAAATCAAAGAGTCTTAATGACATGGAGAAGCCATGTCACACTGCTCCCTCCTCAGAGCTGGTCGTCCCGACCAGCACTATCACTGCGGCATCTCCCTTGCGCCCAGGTGGATTAACCCATCGAACCTCTTCTCCTGGTGGTCCACGAGGGCCTGGTGGTCCTGGTATACCTTGAGGTCCTGGGTTTCCATCTCTTCCAGGCATACCTTTAGTTCCAGGTTCACCATCTTTTCCCGACAATCCTGGAGGTCCAGTCATGCCTTTGTCTCCTGGAGGTCCCTGAGGTCCAGGTAACCCTTGTAGACCAATGAGACCACGGTGTCCTTTTGCACCCTTTGGACCTTCTTCTCCTCTATCACCCTTACCTCCCTCTGGCCCTGGAGGTCCTGGCTTTCCTCTAGCTCCCTGTGGCCCTTCCACACCCTGTGGTCCAGTTTCTCCTCGAAGACCCCGTTCTCCTGCTGGTCCTGGAGGTCCATTTGGACCAGGTGGCCCTGGAAGACCTGGTGCCCCTGGAGTTCCCGGAGGTCCTGAAGGTCCTACAGGTCCCTTATCTCCCGGTCTTCCTGCAATACCAGGTGTTCCTGCTTTACCTGGTGCTCCCTCTGGTCCCTGTTCTCCAATTGGTCCCGGTGGTCCTAGAGGTCCTGCAATACCTTGTGGTCCTGGAGGTCCTTCACTGCCTGGCTTCCCTGGTGGACCTGTCTCACTTTGTGCACCTCTCTGACCTCTGAGGCCAGCAGGTCCTGTTGGGCCGGGTAATCCTGGAAGTCCTCTGTCTCCTGGAGGGCCCTGTGGACCAGGTTGTCCTGGAGCTCCATGTTGTCCTTGAGAGCCTGAGTCACCCTTAGGTCCTTCAGGTCCTGGTGCACCAGCTTGTCCTGGAGGTCCTGGATTGCCCTGTTCACCTTTCATTCCTGGGAATCCACGTTCACCCTTCATTCCAGGCAAGCCTACCAGACCCTGAGGGCCAGGGAATCCTTGTAAACCTTGAGGGCCAGTAGGACCTCGCTCTCCAGGGGGCACGATCCTAGGTATCGCTGTTGGATAGTGTCCCTTGGTCCAGGTAGGACGATGTATGCCATCCTGCTTCGAAATTCTGCAACAGTACCGCCGGTCTTGACGGTCCCTCGTCCAGTTGCCCTTCTTCCTGGTGTGTTGACGGGCCATCCTGCGCACTTTGAAACGGCTCACTGGGTACCATGTCCGCCGACCTCTCTGGCGCACCTTCGCAGCCACCTTGCTTCCGATGGGTCCGGCAACAAACCCCACCACATCCGCGCGAGTCGCGTCCACCGCTGCACTCGTGTTCACTCGTGCTCGGCACGGCCTCTCCTGTATCCTGCCGTCCACGATGATGTCCACCATTCTTCCGTTCACGGCACTATGCGTCAGGTGATTGGATGGCCCCGACGGTCCCCCCATGTCACACGCCAAGTCGGTTCTCGCGTGTTGCTCGTTTGCTTGTGCGCTTCCCTGCTGATCGTCCGAAACGGGCGCAACTGTCGCCTCGGCCACAAGGTGCTCCCTCCCCGGCTCCGCGCTATTCCGTCTGCCCCTGGCATCCAGTACTTTGACGCTCTCGTCAACTCTTACTACCAGGGCGCCAAGACGTTCCCCGTCGTCCTCCACGACGTCCACGTGCTGGCAGAGGTCTTCCACCTTTTCGCCGAGTTGTTCCACGTCTTCCGTCACGCCAATCCGTTCGCCGAGTTGTTCTACGTCTTCCGTCACGCCAATCCGTTCGCCGAGTTGTTCCACGTCTTCCGTCACGCCAATCCGTTCGCCGAGTTGTTCCACGTTTTCCCTCATATCATCCGAAACGGGCGCAACTGTCGCCTCGGCCACTAGGTGCTCCCTCCCCGGCTCCGCGCTATTCCGTCTGCCCCTGGCATCCAGTACTTTGACGCTCTCGTCAACTCTTACTACCAGGGCGCCAAGACGTTCCCCGTCGTCCTCCACGACGTCCACGTGCTGGCAGAGGTCTTCCACCTTTTCGCCGAGTTCTTCCACGCCTTCCGTCACGCCAGCCAGTTGCCCGTCAATTTTCGCCGATAGCTCCGTCTTCATCTCTTTCAGCTCGGCAGCGAGGTTGTCGTTTCTCGTTTCCATTTTGGCAAATAATTCTTTCATCATTGCCATCATCCTGGTTTCCGAATATCCCACTTCCTGACACCAAATGTAACAAATTTACCAAATCTTTTTTTATTTTCTCAAGCCTCAAGTACAGCCACACTACTAGTTTCTGTCTCTTAATCTTTTCCAAACTCTAACACCATACTAGTTTCTGTCTCTTCATCTTCAACAACTCAAACTGTCTCCATAGCAACCTCCTTGAAAATCAAAGAGTCTTAATGACATGGAGAAGCCATGTCACAATATATACCGTCCCTACTGCTTCACGGGACATTTTACCAAACTTCCCAGTACATTGTAGTGTGTGTAGTGTTCTGTATAAACCATGTAGTGGAGTATGTTAGGAACATATACTTATATACCGTCCCTACTGCTTCAGGGACATTTTACCAAACTTCCCACTACATAGTAGTATGTGGAGTGTTGTGTATAGACCAGGTAGTGGTGTATGTTAGGAACATATACATATATACCATCCCTACTGCTTCAGGAGACATTTTACCAAATTTCACACTACATAGTAGTGTGTGGAGTGTTGTGTATAGACCAAGTAGTGGTCTATGTTACGAACATATACATATATACTGTCCCTACTGCTTCACGGGACATTTTACGAAACTTCCCACTACATAGTAGTGTGTGGAGTGTTGTATATAGACCAAGTAGTGGTGTATGTTAGGAACATATACATATATACCGTCCCTACTGCTTCACTGGACAGTTTACCAAACTTCCCACTACATAGTAGTGTGTGGAGTGTTGTGTATAGACCAAGTAGTGGTCTATGTTAGGAACATATACATATATACTGTCCCTACAGCTTCACGGGACATTTTACCTAACTTCCCACTACATAGTAGTGTGTGGAGTGTTGTATATAGACCAAGTAGTGGTGTATGTTAGGAACATAAACATATATACCGTCCCTACTGCTTCACTGGACAGTTTACCAAACTTCCCACTACATAGTAGTGTGTGGAGTGTTGCGTATAGACCAAGTAGTGGTCTATGTTAGGAACATATACATATATAGCGTCCCTACTGCTTCACCGGACATTTTACCAAACTTGTCAGTACATAGTAGTGTGTGGAGTGTTGTGTATAGACCAAGTAGTGGTCTATGTTAGGAACATATACATATATACCATCCCTACTGCTTCACGGGACATTTTACCAAACTTCCCACTACATAGTAGTGTGTGGAGTGTTGTGTATACACCAAGTAGTGGTCTATGTTAGGAACATATACATATATACTATCCCTACTGCTTCACGGGACATTTTACTAAACTTGTCAGTACATAGTAGTGTGTGGAGTGTTGTCTATAGACCAAGTAGTGGTGTATGTTAGGAACATATACATACATACCGTCCCTACTGCTTCACGGGACATTTTACCAAACTTCCCCATACATAGTAGTGTGTGGAGTGTTGTATATAGATCAAGTAGTGGTGTATGTTAGGAACATATACATATATACCGTCCCAACTGCTTCACGGGACATTTTACCAAACTTGTCAGTACATAGTAGTGTGTGGAGTGTTGTGTATAGACCAAGTAGTGGTGTATGTTAGGAACATATACATATATACCGTCCCTACTGCTTCACGGGACAGTCTACCAAACTTCCCAGTACATAGTAGTATGTGGAGTGTTGTTTATACACCAAGTAGTGGTGTATGTTAGGAACATATACATATATACCGTCCCTACTGCTTCAGGGGACATTTTACCAAACTTCCCAGTACGTAGTAGTGTGTGGAGTGCTGTGTGTAGACCAACTAGTGGTGTATGTTAGGAACATATACATATATAACGTCCCTACTGCTTCAGGGGACATTTTACCAAACTTCTCAGTACATATTAGTGTGTGCAGTGTTGTGTATAGACCAAGTGGTGGTGTATGTTAGGAACATATACATATATACCGTCCCTACTGCTTCACGGGACATTTTACCAAACTTCCCAGCACATAGTAGTGTATGCAGTGTTGTGTATATACCAAGTAGTGTGTATGTTAGGAACATATACATATATGCCGTTCCTATTGCTACACGAGACATTTTACCAAACTTCCCAGTATGTAGTAGTGTGTGGAGTGTTGTGTGTATACCAAGTAGTGGTGTATGTTAGGAACATATACATATATAACGTCCCTACTGCTTCACGGGACATTTTACCAAACTTCCCAGTACATAGTAGTGTGTGGAGTGTTGTGTATAGATAGACCAAGTAGTGGTGTATGTTAGCAAGATATACATATATACCGTCCCTACTGCTTCACGGGACATTTTACCAAACTTCCCAGTACATTGTAGTGTGTGTAGTGTTCTGTATAAACCATGTAGTGGAGTATCTTAGGAACATATACTTATATACCGTCCCTACTGCTTCACGGGACATTTTACCAAACTTCCCACTACATAGTAGTATGTGGAGTGTTGTGTATAGACCAGGTAGTGGTGTATCTTAGGGACATATACATATATACCATCCCTACTGCTTAAGGAAACATTTTACCAAATTTCCCACTACATAGTAGTGTGTGGAGTGTTGTGTATAGACCAAGTAGTGGTGTATGTTAGGAACATATACATACATACCGTCCCTACTGCTTCAGGAGCCATTTTACCAAACTTCCCACTACATAGTAGTGTGTGGAGTGTTGTGTATAGACCAAGTAGTGGTCTATGTTAGGAACATATACATATATACTTCCCTACTGCTTCACGGGACATTTTACGAAACTTCCCACTACATAGTAGTGTGTGGAGTGTTGTATATAGACCAAGTAGTGGTGTATGTTAGGAACATATACATATATACCGTCCCTACTGCTTCACTGGACAGTTTACCAAACTTCCCACTACATAGTAGTGTGTGGAGTGTTGTGTATAGACCAAGTAGTGGTCTATGTTAGGAACATATACATATATACTGTCCCTACAGCTTCACGGGACATCTTACCTAACTTCCCACTACATAGTAGTGTGTGGAGTGTTGTATATAGACCAAGTAGTGGTGTATGTTAGGAACATAAACATATATAACGTCCCTACTGCTTCACTGGACAGTTTACCAAACTTCCCACTACATAGTAGTGTGTGGACTGTTGCGTATAGACCAAGTAGTGGTCTATGTTAGGAACATATACATATATACCGTCCCTACTGCTGCACGGGAGATTTTACCAAATTGTCAGTACATAGTAGTGTGTGTGTGGAGTGTTGTGTATAGACCAAGTAGTGGTGTATGTTAGGAACGTATACATATATACCGTCGGTACTGCTTAAGGGGACATTTTACCAAACTTCCCAGTACATAGTAGCGTGTGGAGTGTTGTGTATAGACCAAGTAGTGGTGTATGTTAGCAAGATATACATATATACCGTCCCTACTGCTTCACGGGACACTTTACCAAACTTCCCAGTACATTATAGTGTGTGTAGTGTTCTGTATAAACCATGTAGTGGAGTATGTTAGGAACATATACTTATATACCGTCCCTACTGCTTCACGGGACATTTTACCAAACTTCCCACTACATAGTAGTATGTGGAGTGTTGTGTATAGACCAGGTAGTGGTGTATGTTAGGAACATATACATATATACCATCCCTACTGCTTCAGGAGACATTTTACCAAATTTCCCACTACATAGTAGTGTGTGGAGTGTTGTGTATAGACCAAGTAGTGGTCTATGTTAGGAACATATACATATATACTGTCCCTACTGCTTCACGGGACATTTTACGAAACTTCCCACTACATAGTAGTGTGTGGAGTGTTGTATATAGACCAAGTAGTGGTGTATGTTAGGAACATATACATATATACCGTCCCTACTGCTTCACTGGACAGTTACCAAACTTCCCACTACATAGTAGTGTGTGGAGTGTTGTGTATAGACCAAGTAGTGGTGTATGTTAGGAACATATACATATATACTGTCCCTTCTGCTTCACGGGACATTTTACCAAACTTCCCTCTACATAGTAGTGTGTGGAGTGTTGTATATAGACCAAGTAGTGGTGTATGTTAGGAACATAAACATATATACCGTCCCTACTGCTTCACTGGACAGTTTACCAAACTTCCCACTACATAGTAGTGTGTGGAGTGTTGCGTATAGACCAAGTAGTGGTCTATGTTAGGAACATATACATATATACCGTCCCTACTGCTTCACGGGACATTTTACCAAACTTGTCAGTACATACTAGTGTGTGGAGTGTTGTGTATAGACCAAGTAGTGGTCTATGTTAGGAACATATACATATATACCATCCCTACTGCTTCACGGGACATTTTACCAAACTTCCCACTACATAGTAGTGTGTGGAGTGTTGTGTATAGACCAAGTAGTGGTCTATGTTAGGAACATATACATATATACCGTCCCTACTGCTGCACGGGACATTTTACTAAACTTGTCAGTACATAGTAGTGTGTGGAGTGTTGTGTATAGACCAAGTAGTGGTGTATGTTAGGAACATATACATACATACCGTCCCTACTGCTTCAGGAGACATTTTACCAAACTTCCCACTACATAGTAGTGTGTGGAGTGTTGTGTATAGACCAAGTAGTGGTCTATGTTAGGAACATATACATATATACCGTCCCTACTGCTTCACGGGACATTTTACTAAACTTGTCAGTACATAGTAGTGTGTGGAGTGTTGTGTATAGACCAAGTAGTGGTGTATGTTAGGAACATATACATACATACCGTCCCTACTGCTTCAGGAGACATTTTACCAAACTTCCCACTACATAGTAGTGTGTGGAGTGTTGTGTATAGACCAAGTAGTGGTCTATGTTAGGAACATATACATATATACCGTCCCTACTGCTTCACGGGACATTTTACCAAACTTCCCCATACATAGTAGTGTGTGGAGTGTTGTATATAGATCAAGTAGTGGTGTATGTTAGGAACATATACATATATACCGTCCCTACTGCTTCACGGGACATTTTACCAAACTTGTCAGTACATAGTAGTGTGTGGAGTGTTGTGTATAGACCAAGTAGTGGTCTATGTTAGGAACATATACATATATACCGTCCCTACTGCTTCAGGGGACATTTTACTAAATTTCCCAGTACATAGTAGTGTGTGGAGTGTTGTGTATAGACCAAGTAGTGGTGTATGTTAGGAAGATATACATATATAACGTCCCTACTTCTACACGGGACATTTTACCAAACTTCCCAGTACATAGTAGTGTGTGGAGTGTTGTGTAGAGACCAAGTAGTGGTGTATGTTAGGAACATATACATATATACCGTCCCTACTGCTGCACGGGAGATTTTAACAAATTGTCAGTACATAGTAGTGTGTGTGTGGAGTGTTGTGTATAGACCAAGTAGTGGTGTATGTTAGGAACGTATACATATATACCGTCGGTACTGCTTAAGGGGACATTTTACCAAACTTCCCACTACATAGTAGTGTGTGGAGTGTTGTGTATAGACCAAGTAGTGGTGTATGTTAGGAACATATACATATATACCGTCCCTACTGCTGCACGGGACATTTTACTAAACTTGTCAGTACATAGTAGTGTGTGGAGTGTTGTGTATAGACCAAGTAGTGGTGTATGTTAGGAACATATACATACATACCGTCCCTACTGCTTCAGGAGACATTTTACCAAACTTGTCAGTACATAGTAGTGTGTGGAGTGTTGTGTATAGACCAAGTAGTGGTCTATGTTAGGAACATATACATATATACCGTCCCTACTGCTTCACGGGACATTTTACTAAACTTGTCAGTACATAGTAGTGTGTGGAGTGTTGTGTATAGACCAAGTAGTGGTGTATGTTAGGAACATATACATACATACCGTCCCTACTGCTTCAGGAGACATTTTACCAAACTTCCCACTACATAGTAGTGTGTGGAGTGTTGTGTATAGACCAAGTAGTGGTCTATGTTAGGAACATATACATATATACCGTCCCTACTGCTTCACGGGACATTTTACCAAACTTCCCCATACATAGTAGTGTGTGGAGTGTTGTATATAGATCAAGTAGTGGTGTATGTTAGGAACATATACATATATACCGTCCCTACTGCTTCACGGGACATTTTACCAAACTTGTCAATACATAGTAGTGTGTGGAGTGTTGTGTATAGCCCAAGTAGTGGTCTATGTTAGGAACATATACATATATACCGTCCCTACTGCTTCAGGGGACATTTTACTAAATTTCCCAGTACATAGTAGTGTGTGGAGTGTTGTGTATAGACCAAGTAGTGGTGTATGTTAGGAAGATATACATATATAACGTCCCTACTTCTACACGGGACATTTTACCAAACTTCCCAGTACATAGTAGTGTGTGGAGTGTTGTGTAGAGACCAAGTAGTGGTGTATGTTAGGAACATATACATATATACCGTCCCTACTGCTGCACGGGAGATTTTAACAAATTGTCAGTACATAGTAGTGTGTGTGTGGAGTGTTGTGTATAGACCAAGTAGTGGTGTATGTTAGGAACGTATACATATATACCGTCGGTACTGCTTAAGGGGACATTTTACCAAACTTCCCAGTACATAGTAGTGTGTGGAGTGTTGTGTATAGACCAAGTAGTGGTGTATGTTAGGAACATATACATATATACCGTCCCTACTGCTACACGGGACATTTTACCAAACTTGTCAGTACATAGTAGTGTGTGGAGTGTTGTGTATAGACCAAGTAGTGGTGTACGTTAGGAACATATACATATATGCCCTCCCTACTGCTTCACGGGACATTTTACCAAACTTGTCAGTACATAGTAGTGTGTGGAGTGTCGTGTATAGACCAAGTAGTGGTGTATGTTAGGAACATATACATATATACCGTCCCTACTGCTTCACGGGACATTTTACCAAACTTCCCAGTACAAAGTAGTGTGTGCAGTGTTGTGTATAGACCAAGTAGTGGTGTACGTTAGGAACATATACATATATACAGTCCCTACTGCTTCAATGGACATTTTACCAAACTTGTCAGTACATAGTAGAGTGTGGAGTGTCGTGTATAGACCAAGTAGTGGTGTATGTTAGGAACATATACATATATACCATCCCTACTGCTTCACGGGACATTTTACCAAACATCCCAGTACAAAGTAGTGTGTGTGTGGAGTGTAGTGTATAGACCAAGTAGTGGTGTATGTTAGGAACATATACATATATACCATCCCTACTGCTTCACGGGTCATTTTACCAAACATCCCAGTACATAGTAGTGTGTGTGTGGAGTGTCGTGTATAGACCAAGTAGTGGTGTATGTTAGGAACATATACATATATACCATCCCTACTGCTTCACGGGACATTTTACCAAACTTCCCAGTACATAGTAGTGTGTGCAGTGTTGTGTGTAGACCAAGTAGTGGTGTACGTTAGGAACATATACATATATACAGTCCCTACTGCTTCACAGGACATTTTACCAAACTTGTCAGTACATAGTAGAGTGTGGAGTGTCGTGTATAGACCTAGTAGTGGTGTATGTTAGGAACATATACATATATACCATCCCTACTGCTTCACGGGACATTTTACCAAACTTCCCACTACATAGCAGTGTGTGGAGTGTTGTGGATAGACCAAGTAGTGGTCTATGTTAGGAACATATACATATATACCGTCCCTACTGCTTCACGGGACATTTTACTAAACTTGTCAGTACATAGTTGTGTGTGGAGTGTTGTGTATAGACCAAGTAGTGGTGTATGTTAGGAACATATACATACATACCGTCCCTGCTGCTTCAGGAGACATTTTACCAAACTTCCCACTACATAGTAGTGTGTGGAGTGTTGTGTATAGACCAAGTAGTGGTCTATGTTAGGAACATATACATATATACCGTCCCTACTGCTTCACGGGACATTTTACCAAACTTCCCCATACATAGTAGTGTGTGGAGTGTTGTATATAGATCAAGTAGTGGTGTATGTTAGGAACATATACATATATACCGTCCCTACTGCTTCACGGTACATTTTACCAAACTTGTCAGTACATAGTAGTGTGTGGAGTGTTGTGTATAGACCAAGTAGTGGTCTATGTTAGGAACATATACATATATACCGTCCCTACTGCTTCAGGGGACATTTTACTAAATTTCCCAGTACATAGTAGTGTGTGGAGTGTTGTGTATAGACCAAGTAGTGGTGTATGTTAGGAAGCTATACATATATAACGTCCCTACTGCTACACGGGACATTTTACCAAACTTCCCAGCACATAGTAGTGTGTGGAGTGTTGTGTAGAGACCAAGTAGTGGTGTATGTTAGGAACATATACATATATACCGTCCCTACTGCTGCACGGGAGATTTTAACAAATTGTCAGTACATAGTAGTGTGTGTGTGGAGTGTTGTGTATAGACCAAGTAGTGGTGTATGTTAGGAACGTATACATATATACCGTCGGTACTGCTTAAGGGGACATTTTACCAAACTTCCCAGTACATAGTAGTGTGTGGAGTGTTGTGTATGGACCAAGTAGTGGTGTATGTTAGGAACATATACATATATACCGTCCCTACTGCTACACGGGACATTTTACCAAACTTGTCAGTAGATAGTAGTGTGTGGAGTGTTGTGTATAGACCAAGTAGTGGTGTACGTTAGGAACATATACATATATGCCCTCCCTACTGCTTCACGGGACATTTTACCAAACTTGTCAGTACATAGTAGTGTGTGGAGTGTTGTGTATAGACCAAGTAGTGGTGTATGTTAGGAACATATACATATATACCGTCCCTACTGCTTCACGGGACATTTTACCAAACTTCCCAGTACAAAGTAGTGTGTGCAGTGTTGTGTATAGACCAAGTAGTGGTGTACGTTAGGAACATATACATATATACAGTCCCTACTGCTTCAATGGACATTTTACCAAACTTGTCAGTACATAGTAGAGTGTGGAGTGTCGTGTATAGACCAAGTAGTGGTGTATGTTAGGAACATACACATATATACCATCCCTACTGATTCACGGGACATTTTACCAAACATCCCAGTACAAAGTAGTGTGTGTGTGGAGTGTAGTGTATAGACCAAGTAGTGGTGTATGTTAGGAACATATACATATATACCATCCCTACTGCTTCACGGGTCATTTTACCAAACATCCCAGTACATAGTAGTGTGTGTGTGGAGTGTCGTGTATAGACCAAGTAGTGGTGTATGTTAGGAACATATACATATATACCGTCCCTACTGCTTCACGGGACATTTTACCAAACTTCCCAGTACATAGTAGTGTGTGCAGTGTTGTGTGTAGACCAAGTAGTGGTGTACGTTAGGAACATATACATATATACAGTCCCTACTGCTTAACAGGACATTTTACCAAACTTGTCAGTACATAGTAGAGTGTGGAGTGTCGTGTATAGACCAAGTAGTGGTGTATGTTAGGAACATATACATATATACCATCCCTACTGCTTCACGGGACATTTTACCAAACTTCCCACTACATAGCAGTGTGTGGAGTGTTGTGGATAGACCAAGTAGTGGTCTATGTAAGGAACATATACATATATACCGTCCCTACTGCTTCACGGGACATTTTACTAAACTTGTCAGTACATAGTAGTGTGTGGAGTGTTGTATATAGACCAAGTAGTGGTGTATGTTAGGAACATATACATATATACCGTCCCTACTGCTTCACTGGACAGTTACCAAACTTCCCACTACATAGTAGTGTGTGGAGTGTTGTGTATAGACCAAGTAGTGGTCTATGTTAGGAACATATACATATATACTGTCCCTTCTGCTTCACGGGACATTTTACCAAACTTCCCACTACATAGTAGTGTATGGAGTGTTGTATATAGACCAAGTAGTGGTGTATGTTAGGAACATAAACATATATACCGTCCCTACTGCTTCACTGGACAGTTTACCAAACTTCCCACTACATAGTAGTGTGTGGAGTGTTGCGTATAGACCAAGTAGTGGTCTATGTTAGGAACATATACATATATACCATCCCTACTGCTTCACGGGACATTTTACCAAACTTGTCAGTACATAGTAGTGTGTGGAGTGTTGTGTATAGACCAAGTAGTGGTGTATGTTAGGAACATATACATACATACCGTCCCTACTGCTTCAGATGACATTTTACCAAACTTCCCACTACATAGTAGTGTGTGGAGTGTTGTGTATAGACCAAGTAGTGGTCTATGTTAGGAACATATACATATATACCGTCCCTACTGCTTCACGGGACATTTTACACAAACTTCCCCATACATAGTAGTGTGTGGAGTGTTGTATATAGATCAAGTAGTGGTGTATGTTAGGAACATATACATATATACCGTCCCTACTGCTTCACGGGACATTTTACCAAACTTGTCAGTACATAGTAGTGTGTGGAGTGTTGTGTATAGACCAAGTAGTGGTCTATGTTAGGAACATATACATATATACCGTCCCTACTGCTTCAGGGGACATTTTACTAAATTTCCCAGTACATAGTAGTGTGTGGAGTGTTGTGTAGAGACCAAGTAGTGGTGTATGTTAGGAACATATACATATATACCGTCCCTACTGCTACACGGGAGATTTTAACAAATTGTCAGTACATAGTAGTGTGTGTGTGGAGTGTTGTGTATAGACCAAGTAGTGGTGTATGTTAGGAACGTATACATATATACCGTCGGTACTGCTTCAGGGGACATTTTACCAAACTTCCCAGTACATAGTAGTGTGTGGAGTGCTGTGTATAGACCAAGTAGTGGTGTATGTTAGGAACATATACATATATACCGTCCCTACTGCTTCACGGGACATTTTACCAAACTTGTCAGTACATAGTAGTGTGTGGAGTGTCGTGTATAGACCAAGTAGTGGTGTATGTTAGGAACATATACATATATACCGTCCCTACTGCTTCACGGGACATTTTACCAAACTTCCCAGTACATAGTAGTGTGTGCAGTGTTGTGTATAGACCAAGTAGTGGTGTACGTTAGGAACATATACATATATACAGTCCCTACTGCTTCAATGGACATTTTACCAAACTTGTCAGTACATAGTAGAGTGTGGAGTGTCGTGTATAGACCAAGTAGTGGTGTATGTTAGGAACATATACATATATACCATCCCTACTGCTTCACGGGACATTTTACCAAACATCCCAGTACAAAGTAGTGTGTGTGTGGAGTGTAGTGTATAGACCAAGTAGTGGTGTATGTTAGGAACATATACATATATACCATCCCTACTGCTTCACGGGTCATTTTACCAAACATCCCAGTACATAGTAGTGTGTGTGTGGAGTGTCGTGTATAGACCAAGTAGTGGTGTATGTTAGGAACATATACATATATACCGTCCCTACTGCTTCACGGGACATTTTACCAAACTTCCCAGTACATAGTAGTGTGTGCAGTGTTGTGTGTAGACCAAGTAGTGGTGTACGTTAGGAACATATACATATATACAGTCCCTACTGCTTCACAGGACATTTTACCAAACTTGTCAGTACATAGTAGAGAGTGGAGTGTCGTGTATAGACCAAGTAGTGGTGTATGTTAGGAACATATACATATATACCATCCCTACTGCTTCACGGGACATTTTACCAAACTTCCCACTACATAGCAGTGTGTGGAGTGTTGTGGATAGACCAAGTAGTGGTCTATGTTAGGAACATATACATATATACCGTCCCTACTGCTTCACGGGACATTTTACCAAACTTGTCAGTACATAGTAGTGTGTGGAGTGTTGTGTATAGACCAAGTAGTGGTGTATGTTAGGAACATATACATATATACCGTCCCTACTGCTTCAGGAGACATTTTACCAAACTTCCCACTACATAGTAGTGTGTGGAGTGTTGTGTATAGACCAAGTAGTGGTCTATGTTTGGAACATATACATATATACCGTCCCTACTGCTTCACGGGACATTTTACCAAAGTTCCCCATACATAGTAGTGTGTGGAGTGTTGTATATAGATCAAGTAGTGGTGTATGTTAGGAACATATACATATATACCGTTCCTACTGCTTCACGGGACATTTTACCAAACTTGTCAGTACATAGTAGTGTGTGGAGTGTTGTGTATAGACCAAGTAGTGGTGTATGTTAGGAACATATACATATATACCGTTCCTACTGCTTCACGGGACATTTTACCAAACTTGTCAGTACATAGTAGTGTGTGGAGTGTTGTGTATAGACCAAGTAGTGGTGTATGTTAGGAACATATACATATATACCGTTCCTACTGCTTCAGGGGACATTTTACTAAATTTCCCAGTACATAGTAGTGTGTGGAGTGTTGTGTATAGACCAAGTAGTGGTGTATGTTAGGAAGATATACATATATAACGTCCCTACTGCTACACGGGACATTTTACCAAACTTCCCAGTACATAGTAGTGTGTGGAGTGTTGTGTATAGACCAAGTAGTGGTGTATGTTAGGAACATATACATATATACCATCCCTACTGCTGCAAGGGAGATTTTACCAAACTTGTCAGTACATAGTAGTGTGTGGAGTGTTGTGTATAGACCAAGTAGTGGTGTACGTAAGGAACATATACATATATACCCTCCCTACTGCTTCACGGGACATTTTACCAAACTTGTCAGTACATAGTAGTGTGTGGAATGTCGTGTATAGACCAAGTAGTGGTGTATGTTAGGAACATATACATATATACCGTCCCTACTGCTTCACGGGACATTTTACCAAACTTCCCAGTACATAGTAGTGTGTGCAGTGTTGTGTATAGACCAAGTAGTGGTGTACGTTAGGAACATATACATATATACAGTCCCTACTGCTTCACGGGACATTTTAACAAACTTGTCAGTACATAGTAGAGTGTGGAGAGTCGTGTATAGACCAAGTAGTGGTGTATGTTAGGAACATATACATATATACCATCCCTACTGCTTCACGGGACATTTTACCAAACATCCCAGTACAAAGTAGTGTGTGTGTGGAGTGTCGTGTATAGACCAAGTAGTGGTGTATGTTAGGAACATATACATATATACCATCCCTACTGCTTCACGGGACCATTTACCAAACATCCCAGTACATAGTAGTGTGTGTGTGGAGTGTCGTGTATAGACCAAGTAGTGGTGTATGTTAGGAACATATACATATATACCGTCCCTACTGCTTCACGGGACATTTTACCAAACTTCCCAGTACATAGTAGCGTGTGCAGTGTTGTGTATAGACCAAGTAGTGGTGTACGTTAGGAACATATACATATCTACAGTCCCTACTGCTTCACGGGACATTTTACCAAACTTGTCAGTACATAGTAGAGTGTGGAGTGTCGTGTTTAGACCAAGTAGTGGTGTATGTTAGGAACATATACATATATACCATCCCTACTGCTTCACGGGTCATTTTACCAAACATCCCAGTACATAGTAGTGTGTGTGTGGAGTGTCGTGTATAGACCAACTAGTGGTGTATGTTAGGAACATATACATATATACCGTCCCTACTGCTTCACGGGTCATTTTACCAAACATCCCAGTACATAGTAGTGTGTGTGTGGAGTGTCGTGTATAGACCAAGTAGTGGTGTATGTTAGGAACATATACATATATACTGTCCCTACTGCTTCACGGGACATTTTACCAAACTTCCCAGTACATAGTAGTGTGTGCAGTGTTGTGTGTAGACCAAGTAGTGGTGTACGTTAGGAACATATCCATATATACAGTCCCTACTGCTTCACAGGACATTTTACCAAACTTGTCAGTACATAGTAGAGTGTGGAGTGTCGTGTATAGACCAAGTAGTGGTGTATGTTAGGAACATATACATATATACCATCCCTACTGCTTCACGGGACATTTTACCAAACTTCCCACTACATAGCAGTGTGTGGAGTGTTGTGGATAGACCAAGTAGTGGTCTATGTTAGGAACATATACATATATACCGTCCCTACTGCTTCACGGGACATTTTACCAAACTTGTCAGTACATAGTAGTGTGTGGAGTGTTTTTTATAGACCAAGTAGTGGTGTATGTTAGGAACATATACATATATACCGTCCCTACTGCTTCAGGCGACATTTTACCAAACTTCCCACTACATAGTAGTGTGTGGAGTGTTGTGTATAGACCAAGTAGTGGTCTATGTTAGGAACATATACATATATACCGTCCCTACTGCTTCACGGGATATTTTAAAAAACTTCCCCATACATAGTAGTGTGTGGAGTGTTGTATATAGATCAAGTAGTGGTGTATGTTAGGAACATATACATATATACCGTTCCTACTGCTTCACGGGACATTTTACCAAACTTGTCAGTACATAGTAGTGTGTGGAGTGTTGTGTATAGACCAAGTAGTGGTCTATGTTAGGAACATATACATATATACCGTCCCTACTGCTTCAGGGGACATTTTACTAAATTTCCCAGTACATAGTAGTGTGTGGAGTGTTGTGTATAGACCAAGTAGTGGTGTATGTTAGGAAGATATACATATATACCGTCCCTACTGGTACACGGGACATTTTACCAAACTTGTCAGTACATAGTAGTGTGTGGAGTGTTGTGTATAGACCAAGTAGTGGTGTACGTTAGGAACATATACATATATACCCTCCCTACTGCTTCACGGGACATTTTACCAAACTTGTCAGTACATAGTAGTGTGTGGAATGTCGTGTATAGACCAAGTAGTGGTGTATGTTAGGAACATATACATATATACCGTCCCTGCTGCTTCACGGGACATTTTACCAAACTTCCCAGTACATAGTAGTGTGTGCAGTGTTGTGTATAGACCAAGTAGTGGTGTACGTTAGGAACATATACATATATACAGTCCCTACTGCTTCACGGGACATTTTACCAAACTTGTCGGTACATAGTAGAGTGTGGAGTGTCGTGTATAGACCAAGTAGTGGTGTATGTTAGGAACATATACATATATACCATCCCTACTGCTTCACGGGACATTTTACCAAACATCCCAGTACAAAGTAGTGTGTGTATGGAGTGTCGTGTATAGACCAAGTAGTGGTGTATGTTAGGAACATATACATATATACCATCCCTACTGCTTCACGGGACCATTTACCAAACATCCCAGTACATAGTAGTGTGTGTGTGGAGTGTCGTGTATAGACCAAGTAGTGGTGTATGTTAGGAACATATACATATATACCATCCCTACTGCTTCACGGGACATTTTACCAAACTTCCCACTACATAGCAGTGTGTGGAGTGTTGTGTATAGACCAAGTAGTGGTCTATGTTAGGAACATATACATATATACCGTCCCTACTGCTTCACGGGACATTTTACCAAACTTGTCAGTGCATAGTAGTGTGTGGAGTGTTGTGTATAGACCAAGTAGTGGTGTATGTTAGGAACATATACATATATACCGTCCCTACTGCTTCAGGAGACATTTTACCAAACTTCCCACTACATAGTAGTCTGTGGAGTGTTGTGTATAGACCAAGTAGTGGTCTATGTTAGGAACATATACATATATACCGTCCCTACTGCTTCACGGGACATTTTTCGAAACTTCCCCATACATAGTAGTGTGTGGAGTGTTGTATATAGATCAAGTAGTGGTGTATGTTAGGAACATATACATATATACCGTCCCTACTGCTTCACGGGACATTTTACCAAACTTGTCAGTACATAGTAGTGTGTGGAGTGTTGTGTATAGACCAAGTAGTGGTGTATGTTAGGAACATATACATATATACCGTTCCTACTGCTTCACGGGACATTTTACCAAACTTGTCAGTACATAGTAGTGTGTGGAGTGTTGTGTATAGACCAAGTAGTGGTGTATGTTAGGAACATATACATATATACCGTTCCTACTGCTTCAGGGGACATTTTACTAAATTTCCCAGTACATAGTAGTGTGTGGAGTGTTGTGTATAGACCAAGTAGTGGTGTATGTTAGGAAGATATACATATATAACGTCCCTACTGCTACACGGGACATTTTACCAAACTTCCCAGTACATAGTAGTGTGTGGAGTGTTGTGTATAGACCAAGTAGTGGTGTATGTTAGGAACATATACATATATACCATCCCTACTGCTGCAAGGGAGATTTTACCAAACTTGTCAGTACATAGTAGTGTGTGGAGTGTTGTGTATAGACCAAGTAGTGGTGTACGTAAGGAACATATACATATATACCCTCCCTACTGCTTCACGGGACATTTTACCAAACTTGTCAGTACATAGTAGTGTGTGGAATGTCGTGTATAGACCAAGTAGTGGTGTATGTTAGGAACATATACATATATACCGTCCCTACTGCTTCACGGGACATTTTACCAAACTTCCCAGTACATAGTAGTGTGTGCAGTGTTGTGTATAGACCAAGTAGTGGTGTACGTTAGGAACATATACATATATACAGTCCCTACTGCTTCACGGGACATTTTAACAAACTTGTCAGTACATAGTAGAGTGTGGAGAGTCGTGTATAGACCAAGTAGTGGTGTATGTTAGGAACATATACATATATACCATCCCTACTGCTTCACGGGACATTTTACCAAACATCCCAGTACAAAGTAGTGTGTGTGTGGAGTGTCGTGTATAGACCAAGTAGTGGTGTATGTTAGGAACATATACATATATACCATCCCTACTGCTTCACGGGACCATTTACCAAACATCCCAGTACATAGTAGTGTGTGTGTGGAGTGTCGTGTATAGACCAAGTAGTGGTGTATGTTAGGAACATATACATATATACCGTCCCTACTGCTTCACGGGACATTTTACCAAACTTCCCAGTACATAGTAGCGTGTGCAGTGTTGTGTATAGACCAAGTAGTGGTGTACGTTAGGAACATATACATATCTACAGTCCCTACTGCTTCACGGGACATTTTACCAAACTTGTCAGTACATAGTAGAGTGTGGAGTGTCGTGTTTAGACCAAGTAGTGGTGTATGTTAGGAACATATACATATATACCATCCCTACTGCTTCACGGGTCATTTTACCAAACATCCCAGTACATAGTAGTGTGTGTGTGGAGTGTCGTGTATAGACCAAGTAGTGGTGTATGTTAGGAACATATACATATATACCGTCCCTACTGCTTCACGGGTCATTTTACCAAACATCCCAGTACATAGTAGTGTGTGTGTGGAGTGTCGTGTATAGACCAAGTAGTGGTGTATGTTAGGAACATATACATATATACTGTCCCTACTGCTTCACGGGACATTTTACCAAACTTCCCAGTACATAGTAGTGTGTGCAGTGTTGTGTGTAGACCAAGTAGTGGTGTACGTTAGGAACATATCCATATATACAGTCCCTACTGCTTCACAGGACATTTTACCAAACTTGTCAGTACATAGTAGAGTGTGGAGTGTCGTGTATAGACCAAGTAGTGGTGTATGTTAGGAACATATACATATATACCATCCCTACTGCTTCACGGGACATTTTACCAAACTTCCCACTACATAGCAGTGTGTGGAGTGTTGTGGATAGACCAAGTAGTGGTCTATGTTAGGAACATATACATATATACCGTCCCTACTGCTTCACGGGACATTTTACCAAACTTGTCAGTACATAGTAGTGTGTGGAGTGTTTTTTATAGACCAAGTAGTGGTGTATGTTAGGAACATATACATATATACCGTCCCTACTGCTTCAGGCGACATTTTACCAAACTTCCCACTACATAGTAGTGTGTGGAGTGTTGTGTATAGACCAAGTAGTGGTCTATGTTAGGAACATATACATATATACCGTCCCTACTGCTTCACGGGATATTTTAAAAAACTTCCCCATACATAGTAGTGTGTGGAGTGTTGTATATAGATCAAGTAGTGGTGTATGTTAGGAACATATACATATATACCGTTCCTACTGCTTCACGGGACATTTTACCAAACTTGTCAGTACATAGTAGTGTGTGGAGTGTTGTGTATAGACCAAGTAGTGGTCTATGTTAGGAACATATACATATATACCGTCCCTACTGCTTCAGGGGACATTTTACTAAATTTCCCAGTACATAGTAGTGTGTGGAGTGTTGTGTATAGACCAAGTAGTGGTGTATGTTAGGAAGATATACATATATACCGTCCCTACTGGTACACGGGACATTTTACCAAACTTGTCAGTACATAGTAGTGTGTGGAGTGTTGTGTATAGACCAAGTAGTGGTGTACGTTAGGAACATATACATATATACCCTCCCTACTGCTTCACGGGACATTTTACCAAACTTGTCAGTACATAGTAGTGTGTGGAATGTCGTGTATAGACCAAGTAGTGGTGTATGTTAGGAACATATACATATATGCCGTCCCTGCTGCTTCACGGGACATTTTACCAAACTTCCCAGTACATAGTAGTGTGTGCAGTGTTGTGTATAGACCAAGTAGTGGTGTACGTTAGGAACATATACATATATACAGTCCCTACTGCTTCACGGGACATTTTACCAAACTTGTCGGTACATAGTAGAGTGTGGAGTGTCGTGTATAGACCAAGTAGTGGTGTATGTTAGGAACATATACATATATACCATCCCTACTGCTTCACGGGACATTTTACCAAACATCCCAGTACAAAGTAGTGTGTGTATGGAGTGTCGTGTATAGACCAAGTAGTGGTGTATGTTAGGAACATATACATATATACCATCCCTACTGCTTCACGGGACCATTTACCAAACATCCCAGTACATAGTAGTGTGTGTGTGGAGTGTCGTGTATAGACCAAGTAGTGGTGTATGTTAGGAACATATACATATATACCATCCCTACTGCTTCACGGGACATTTTACCAAACTTCCCACTACATAGCAGTGTGTGGAGTGTTGTGTATAGACCAAGTAGTGGTCTATGTTAGGAACATATACATATATACCGTCCCTACTGCTTCACGGGACATTTTACCAAACTTGTCAGTGCATAGTAGTGTGTGGAGTGTTGTGTATAGACCAAGTAGTGGTGTATGTTAGGAACATATACATATATACCGTCCCTACTGCTTCAGGAGACATTTTACCAAACTTCCCACTACATAGTAGTCTGTGGACTGTTGTGTATAGACCAAGTAGTGGTCTATGTTAGGAACATATACATATATACCGTCCCTACTGCTTCACGGGACATTTTTCGAAACTTCCCCATACATAGTAGTGTGTGGAGTGTTGTATATAGATCAAGTAGTGGTGTATGTTAGGAACATATACATATATACCGTCCCTACTGCTTCACGGGACATTTTACCAAACTTGTCAGTACATAGTAGTGTGTGGAGTGTTGTGTATAGACCAAGTAGTGGTCTATGTTAGGAACATATACATATATACCGTCCCTACTGCTTCAGGGGAGATTTTACTAAATTTCCCAGTACATAGTAGTGTGTGGAGTGTTGTGTATAGACCAAGTAGTGGTGTATGTTAGGAAGATATACATATATAACGTCCCTACTGCTACACGGGACATTTTACCAAACTTCCCAGTACATAGTAGTGTGTGGAGTGTTGTGTGTAGACCAAGTGGTGGTGTATGTTAGGAACATATACATATATACCGTCCCTACTGCTGCACGGGAGATTTTACCAAATTGTCAGTACATAGTAGTGTGTGTGTGTAGTGTTGTGTATAGACCAAGTAGTGGTGTATGTTAGGAACGTATACATATATACCGTCGGTACTGCTTAAGGGGACATTTTACCAAACTTCCCAGTACATAGTAGTGTGTCGAGTGTTGTGTATAGACCAAGTAGTGGTGTATGTTAGGAACATATACATATATACCGTCCCTACTGCTACACGGGACATTTTACCAAACTTGTCAGTACATAGTAGTGTGTCGAGTGTTGTGTATAGACCAAGTAGTGGTGTACGTTAGGAACATATACATATATACCCTCCCTACTGCTTCACGGGACATTTTACCAAACTTGTCAGTACATAGTAGTGTGTGGAGTGTCGTGTATAGACCAAGTAGTGGTGTATGTTAGGAACATATACATATATACCGTCCCTACTGCTTCACGGGACATTTTACCAAACTTCTCAGTACATAGTAGTGTGTGCAGTGTTGTGTATAGACCAAGTAGTGGTGTACGTTAGGAACATATACATATATACAGTCCCTACTGCTTCACGGGACATTTTACCAAACTTGTCAGTACATAGTAGAGTGTGGAGTGTCGTGTATAGACCAAGTAGTGGTGTATGTTAGGAACATATACATATATACCATCCCTACTGCTTCACGGGACATTTTACCAAACATCCCAGTACATAGTAGTGTGTGTGTGGAGTGTCGTGTATAGACCAAGTAGTGGTGTATGTTAGGAACATATACATATATACCATCCCTACTGCTTCTCGGGACCATTTACCAAACATCCCAGTACATAGTAGTGTGTGTGTGGAGTGTCGTGTATAGACCAAGTAGTGGTGTATGTTAGGAACATATACATATATACCGTCCCTACTGCTTCACGGGACATTTTACCAAACTTCCCAGTACATAGTAGTCTGTGCAGTGTTGTCTATAGACCAAGTAGTGGTGTACGTTAGGATTATATACATATATACAGTCCCTACTGCTTCACGGGACATTTTACCAAACTTGAGAGTACATAGTAGAGTGTGGAGTGTCGTGTATAGACCAAGTAGTGGTGTATGTTAGGAACATATACATATATACCGTCCCTACTGCTACACGGGATATTTTACCAAACTTGTCAGTACATAGTAGTGTGTGGAGTGTTGTGTATAGACCAAGTAGTGGTGTACGTTAGGAACATATACATATATACCCTCACTACTGCTTCACGGGACATTTTACCAAACTTGTCAGTACATAGTAGTGTGTGGAATGTCGTGTATAGACCAGGTAGTGGTGTATGTTAGGAACATATACATATATACCGTCCCTACTGCTACACGGGACATTTTACCAAACTTGTCAGTACATAGTAGTGTGTGGAGTGTTGTGTATAGACCAAGTAGTGGTGTACGTTAGGAACATATACATATATACCCTCCCTACTGCTTCACGGGACATTTTACCAAACTTCCCAGTACATAGTAGTGTGTGCAGTGTTGTGTATAGACCAAGTAGTGCTGTACGTTAGGAACATATACATATATACAGTCCCTACTGCTTCACGGGACATTTTACCAAACTTGTCAGTACATAGTAGAGTTTGAGTGTCGTGTATAGACCAAGTAGTTGTGTATGTTAGGAACATATACATATATACCATCCCTACTGCTTCACGGGACATTTTACCAAACATCCCAGTACATAGTAGTGTGTGTGTGGAGTGCCGTGTATAGACCAAGTAGTGGTGTATGTTAGGAACATATACATATATACCATCCCTACTGCTTCACGGGACATTTTACCAAACATCCCAGTACATAGTAGTGTGTGTGTGGAGTGTCGTGTATAGACCAAGTAGTGGTGTATGTTAGGAACAGATACATATATACCGTCCCTACTGCTTCACGGGACATTTTACCAAACTTCCCAGTACATAGTAGTGTGTGCAGTGTTGTGTATAGACCAAGTAGTGGTGTACGTTAGGAACATATACATATATACAGTCCCTACTGCTTCACGGGACATTTTACCAAACTTGTCAGTACATAGTAGAGTGTGGAGTGTCGTGTATAGACCAAGTAGTGGTGTATGTTAGGAACATATACATATATACCATCCCTACTGCTTCACGGGACATTTTACCAAACTTGTCAGTACATAGTAGTGTATGCAGTGTTGTGTATACACCAAGTAGTGGTGTATGTTAGGAACATATACATATATACCGTCCCTACTGCTTCATGGGACATTTTACCAAACTTCCCAGTACATAGTAGTGTGTGGAGTGTTGTGTATAGATAGACCAAGTAGTGGTGTATGTTAGGAACATATACATATATACCGTCCCTACTGCTTCACGGGACATTTTACCAAACTTCCCAGTACATTGTAGTGTGTGTAGTGTTCTGTATAAACCAAGTAGTGGAGTATGTTAGGAACATATACTTATATACCGTCCCTACTGCTACACGGGACATTTTACCAAGCTTCCCACTACATAGTAGTATGTGGAGTGTTGTGTATAGACCAGGTAGTAGTGTATGTTAGGAACATATACATATATACCGTCGCTACTGCTACACGGGACATTTTACCAAACTTCCCAGTACATAGTTGTGTGTGGAGTGTTGTGTATAGACCAAGTAGTGGTGTATGTTAGGAACATATACATATATACCGTCCCTACTGCTGCACGGGAGATTTTACCAAATTGTCAGTACATAGTAGTGTGTGTGTGTAGTGTTGTGTATAGACCAAGTAGTGGTGTATGTTAGGAACGTATACATATATACCGTCGGTACTGCTTAAGGGGACATTTTACCAAACTTCCCAGTACATAGTAGTGTGTCGAGTGTTGTGTATAGACCAAGTAGTGGTGTATGTTAGGAACATATACATATATACCGTCCCTACTGCTACACGGGACATTTTACCAAACTTGTCAGTACATAGTAGTGTGTCGAGTGTTGTGTATAGACCAAGTAGTGGTGTACGTTAGGAACATATACATATATACCCTCCCTACTGCTTCACGGGACATTTTACCAAACTTGTCAGTACATAGTAGTGTGTGGAGTGTCGTGTATAGACCAAGTAGTGGTGTATGTTAGGAACATATACATATATACCGTCCCTACTGCTTCACGGGACATTTTACCAAACTTCTCAGTACATAGTAGTGTGTGCAGTGTTGTGTATAGACCAAGTAGTGGTGTACGTTAGGAACATATACATATATACAGTCCCTACTGCTTCACGGGACATTTTACCAAACTTGTCACTACATAGTAGAGTGTGGAGTGTCGTGTATAGACCAAGTAGTGGTGTATGTTAGGAACATATACATATATACCATCCCTACTGCTTCACGGGACATTTTACCAAACATCCCAGTACATAGTAGTGTGTGTGTGGAGTGTCGTGTATAGACCAAGTAGTGGTGTATGTTAGGAACATATACATATATACCATCCCTACTGCTTCACGGGACCATTTACCAAACATCCCAGTACATAGTAGTGTGTGTGTGGAGTGTCGTGTATAGACCAAGTAGTGGTGTATGTTAGGAACATATACATATATACCGTCCCTACTGCTTCACGGGACATTTTACCAAACTTCCCAGTACATAGTAGTGTGTGCAGTGTTGTCTATAGACCAAGTAGTGGTGTACGTTAGGAACATATACATATATACAGTCCCTACTGCTTCACGGGACATTTTACCAAACTTGTGAGTACATAGTAGAGTGTGGAGTGTCGTGTATAGACCAAGTAGTGGTGTATGTTAGGAACATATACATATATACCGTCCCTACTGCTACACGGGACATTTTACCAAACTTGTCAGTACATAGTAGTGTGTGGAGTGTTGTGTATAGACCAAGTAGTGGTGTACGTTAGGAACATATACATATGTACCCTCCCTACTGCTTTACGGGACATTTTACCAAACTTGTCAGTACATAGTAGTGTGTGGAATGTCCTGTATAGACCAAGTAGTGGTGTATGTTAGGAACATATACATATATACCGTCCCTACTGCTACACGGGACATTTTACCAAACTTGTCAGTACATAGTAGTGTGTGGAGTGTTGTGTATAGACCAAGTAGTGGTGTACGTTAGGAACATATACATATATACCCTCCCTACTGCTTCACGGGACATTTTACCAAACTTCCCAGTACATAGTAGTGTGTGCAGTGTTGTGTATAGACCAAGTAGTGCTGTACGTTAGGAACATATACATATATACAGTCCCTACTGCTTCACGGGACATTTTACCAAACTTGTCAGTACATAGTAGAGTGTGGAGTGTCGTGTATAGACCAAGTAGTGGTGTTTGTTAGGAACATATACATATATACCATCCCTACTGCTTCACGGGACATTTTACCAAACATCCCAGTACATAGTAGTGTGTGTGTGGAGTGTCGTGTATAGACCAAGTAGTGGTGTATGTTAGGAACATATACATATATACCATCCCTACTGCTTCACGGGACATTTTACCAAACATCCCAGTACATAGTAGTGTGTGTGTGGAGTGTCGTGTATAGACCAAGTAGTGGTGTATGTTAGGAACATATACATATATACCGTCCCTACTGCTTCACGGGACATTTTACCAAACTTCCCAGTACATAGTAGTGTGTGCAGTGTTGTGTATAGACCAAGTAGTGGTGTACGTTAGGAACATATACATATATACAGTCCCTACTGCTTCACGGGACATTTTACCAAACTTGTCAGTACATAGTAGAGTGTGGAGTGTCGTGTATAGACCAAGTAGTGGTGTATGTTAGGAACATATACATATATACCATGCCTACTGCTTCACGGGACATTTTACCAAACTTGTCAGTACATAGTAGTGTATGCAGTGTTGTGTATACACCAAGTAGTGGTGTATGTTAGGAACATATACATATATACCGTCCCTACTGCTTCATGGGACATTTTACCAAACTTCCCAGTACATAGTAGTGTGTGGAGTGTTGTGTATAGATAGACCAAGTAGTGGTGTATGTTAGGAACATATACATATATACCGTCCCTACTGCTTCACGGGACATTTTACCAAACTTCCCAGTACATTGTAGTGTGTGTAGTGTTCTGTATAAACCAAGTAGTGGAGTATGTTAGGAACATATACTTATATACCGTCCCTACTGCTACACGGGACATTTTACCAAGCTTCCCACTACATAGTAGTATGTGGAGTGTTGTGTATAGACCAGGTAGTAGTGTATGTTAGGAACATATACATATATACCGTCGCTACTGCTACACGGCACATTTTACCAAACTTCCCAGTACATAGTAGTGTATGGAGTGTTGTGTATAGACCAAGTAGTGGTGTATGTTAGGAACATATACATATATACCGTCCCTACTGCTTCACGGGACATTTTACCAAACTTCCCGGTACATAGTAGTGTGTGCAGTGTTGTGTATAGACCAAGTAGTGGTCTATGTTAGGAACATATACATATATACCGTCCCTACTGCTTCACGGGACATTTTACCAAACTTGTCAGTACATAGTAGTGTGTGGAGTGTTGTGTATAGACCAAGTAGTGGTGTATGTTAGGAACCTATACATATATACCGTCCCTACTGCTTCAGGGGACATTTTACTAGATTTCCCAGTACATAGTAGTGTGTGGAGTGTTGTGTATAGACCAAGTAGTGGTGTATGTTAGGAAGATATACATATATACCGTCCCTACTGCTACACGGGACATTTTACCAAACTTGTCAGTACATAGTAGTGTGTGGAGTGTTGTGTATAGACCAAGTAGTGGTGTACGTTAGGAACATATACATATATACCCTCCCTACTGCTTCACGGGACATTTTACCAAACTTGTCAGTACATAGTAGTGTGTGGAATGTCGTGTATAGACCAAGTAGTGGTGTATGTTAGGAACATATACATATATACCGTCCCTGCTGCTTCACGGGACATTTTACCAAACTTCCCAGTACATAGTAGTGTGTGTGTGGAGTGCCGTGTATAGACCAAGTAGTGGTGTATGTTAGGAACATATACATATATACCATCCCTACTGCTTCACGGGACATTTTACCAAACATCCCAGTACATAGTAGTGTGTGTGTGGAGTGTCGTGTATAGACCAAGTAGTGGTGTATGTTAGGAACATATACATATATACCGTCCCTACTGCTTCACGGGACATTTTACCAAACTTCCCAGTACATAGTAGTGTGTGCAGTGTTGTGTATAGACCAAGTAGTGGTGTACGTTAGGAACATATACATATATACAGTCCCTACTGCTTCACGGGACATTTTACCAAACTTGTCAGTACATAGTAGAGTGTGGAGTGTCGTGTATAGACCAAGTAGTGGTGTATGTTAGGAACATATACATATATACCATCCCTACTGCTTCACGGGACATTTTACCAAACTTGTCAGTACATAGTAGTGTATGCAGTGTTGTGTATACACCAAGTAGTGGTGTATGTTAGGAACATATACATATATACCGTCCCTACTGCTTCATGGGACATTTTACCAAACTTCCCAGTACATAGTAGTGTGTGGAGTGTTGTGTATAGATAGACCAAGTAGTGGTGTATGTTAGGAACATATACATATATACCGTCCCTACTGCTTCACGGGACATTTTACCAAACTTCCCAGTACATTGTAGTGTGTGTAGTGTTCTGTATAAACCAAGTAGTGGAGTATGTTAGGAACATATACTTATATACCGTCCCTACTGCTACACGGGACATTTTACCAAGCTTCCCACTACATAGTAGTATGTGGAGTGTTGTGTATAGACCAGGTAGTAGTGTATGTTAGGAACATATACATATATACCGTCGCTACTGCTACACGGGACATTTTACCAAACTTCCCAGTACATAGTTGTGTGTGGAGTGTTGTGTATAGACCAAGTAGTGGTGTATGTTAGGAACATATACATATATACCGTCCCTACTGCTGCACGGGAGATTTTACCAAATTGTCAGTACATAGTAGTGTGTGTGTGTAGTGTTGTGTATAGACCAAGTAGTGGTGTATGTTAGGAACGTATACATATATACCGTCGGTACTGCTTAAGGGGACATTTTACCAAACTTCCCAGTACATAGTAGTGTGTCGAGTGTTGTGTATAGACCAAGTAGTGGTGTATGTTAGGAACATATACATATATACCGTCCCTACTGCTACACGGGACATTTTACCAAACTTGTCAGTACATAGTAGTGTGTCGAGTGTTGTGTATAGACCAAGTAGTGGTGTACGTTAGGAACATATACATATATACCCTCCCTACTGCTTCACGGGACATTTTACCAAACTTGTCAGTACATAGTAGTGTGTGGAGTGTCGTGTATAGACCAAGTAGTGGTCTATGTTAGGAACATATACATATATACCGTCCCTACTGCTTCACGGGACATTTTACCAAACTTCTCAGTACATAGTAGTGTGTGCAGTGTTGTGTATAGACCAAGTAGTGGTGTACGTTAGGAACATATACATATATACAGTCCCTACTGCTTCACGGGACATTTTACCAAACTTGTCACTACATAGTAGAGTGTGGAGTGTCGTGTATAGACCAAGTAGTGGTGTATGTTAGGAACATATACATATATACCATGCCTACTGCTTCACGGGACATTTTACCAAACATCCCAGTACATAGTAGTGTGTGTGTGGAGTGTCGTGTATAGACCAAGTAGTGGTGTATGTTAGGAACATATACATATATACCATCCCTACTGCTTCACGGGACCATTTACCAAACATCCCAGTACATAGTAGTGTGTGTGTGGAGTGTCGTGTATAGACCAAGTAGTGGTGTATGTTAGGAACATATACATATATACCGTCCCTACTGCTTCACGGGACATTTTACCAAACTTCCCAGTACATAGTAGTGTGTGCAGTGTTGTCTATAGACCAAGTAGTGGTGTACGTTAGGAACATATACATATATACAGTCCCTACTGCTTCACGGGACATTTTACCAAACTTGTGAGTACATAGTAGAGTGTGGAGTGTCGTGTATAGACCAAGTAGTGGTGTATGTTAGGAACATATACATATATACCGTCCCTACTGCTACACGGGACATTTTACCAAACTTGTCAGTACATAGTAGTGTGTGGAGTGTTGTGTATAGACCAAGTAGTGGTGTACGTTAGGAACATATACATATGTACCCTCCCTACTGCTTTACGGGACATTTTACCAAACTTGTCAGTACATAGTAGTGTGTGGAATGTCCTGTATAGACCAAGTAGTGGTGTATGTTAGGAACATATACATATATACCGTCCCTACTGCTACACGGGACATTTTACCAAACTTGTCAGTACATAGTAGTGTGTGGAGTGTTGTGTATAGACCAAGTAGTGGTGTACGTTAGGAACATATACATATATACCCTCCCTACTGCTTCACGGGACATTTTACCAAACTTCCCAGTACATAGTAGTGTGTGCAGTGTTGTGTATAGACCAAGTAGTGCTGTACGTTAGGAACATATACATATATACAGTCCCTACTGCTTCACGGGACATTTTACCAAACTTGTCAGTACATAGTAGAGTGTGGAGTGTCGTGTATAGACCAAGTAGTGGTGTTTGTTAGGAACATATACATATATACCATCCCTACTGCTTCACGGGACATTTTACCAAACATCCCAGTACATAGTAGTGTGTGTGTGGAGTGTCGTGTATAGACCAAGTAGTGGTGTATGTTAGGAACATATACATATATACCATCCCTACTGCTTCACGGGACATTTTACCAAACATCCCAGTACATAGTAGTGTGTGTGTGGAGTGTCGTGTATAGACCAAGTAGTGGTGTATGTTAGGAACATATACATATATACCGTCCCTACTGCTTCACGGGACATTTTACCAAACTTCCCAGTACATAGTAGTGTGTGCAGTGTTGTGTATAGACCAAGTAGTGGTGTACGTTAGGAACATATACATATATACAGTCCCTACTGCTTCACGGGACATTTTACCAAACTTGTCAGTACATAGTAGAGTGTGGAGTGTCGTGTATAGACCAAGTAGTGGTGTATGTTAGGAACATATACATATATACCATGCCTACTGCTTCACGGGACATTTTACCAAACTTGTCAGTACATAGTAGTGTATGCAGTGTTGTGTATACACCAAGTAGTGGTGTATGTTAGGAACATATACATATATACCGTCCCTACTGCTTCATGGGACATTTTACCAAACTTCCCAGTACATAGTAGTGTGTGGAGTGTTGTGTATAGATAGACCAAGTAGTGGTGTATGTTAGGAACATATACATATATACCGTCCCTACTGCTTCACGGGACATTTTACCAAACTTCCCAGTACATTGTAGTGTGTGTAGTGTTCTGTATAAACCAAGTAGTGGAGTATGTTAGGAACATATACTTATATACCGTCCCTACTGCTACACGGGACATTTTACCAAGCTTCCCACTACATAGTAGTATGTGGAGTGTTGTGTATAGACCAGGTAGTAGTGTATGTTAGGAACATATACATATATACCGTCGCTACTGCTACACGGCACATTTTACCAAACTTCCCAGTACATAGTAGTGTATGGAGTGTTGTGTATAGACCAAGTAGTGGTGTATGTTAGGAACATATACATATATACCGTCCCTACTGCTTCACGGGACATTTTACCAAACTTCCCGGTACATAGTAGTGTGTGCAGTGTTGTGTATAGACCAAGTAGTGGTCTATGTTAGGAACATATACATATATACCGTCCCTACTGCTTCACGGGACATTTTACCAAACTTGTCAGTACATAGTAGTGTGTGGAGTGTTGTGTATAGACCAAGTAGTGGTGTATGTTAGGAACCTATACATATATACCGTCCCTACTGCTTCAGGGGACATTTTACTAGATTTCCCAGTACATAGTAGTGTGTGGAGTGTTGTGTATAGACCAAGTAGTGGTGTATGTTAGGAAGATATACATATATACCGTCCCTACTGCTACACGGGACATTTTACCAAACTTGTCAGTACATAGTAGTGTGTGGAGTGTTGTGTATAGACCAAGTAGTGGTGTACGTTAGGAACATATACATATATACCCTCCCTACTGCTTCACGGGACATTTTACCAAACTTGTCAGTACATAGTAGTGTGTGGAATGTCGTGTATAGACCAAGTAGTGGTGTATGTTAGGAACATATACATATATACCGTCCCTGCTGCTTCACGGGACATTTTACCAAACTTCCCAGTACATAGTAGTGTGTGCAGTGTTGTGTATAGACCAAGTAGTGGTGTACGTTAGGAAAATATACATATATACAGTCCCTACTGCTTCACGGGACATTTTACCAAACTTGTCAGTACATAGTAGAGTGTGGAGTGTCGTGTATAGACCAAGTAGTGGTGTATGTTAGGAACATATACATATATACCATCCCTACTGCTTCACGGGACATTTTACCAAACATCCCAGTACAAAGTAGTGTGTGTGTGGAGTGTCGTGTATAGACCAAGTAGTGGTGTATGTTAGGAACATATACATATATACCATCCCTACTGCTTCACGGGACCATTTACCAAACATCCCAGTACATAGTAGTGTGTGTGTGGAGTGTCGTGTATAGACCAAGTAGTGGTGTATGTTAGGAACATATACATATATACCATCCCTACTGCTTCACGGGACATTTTACCAAACTTCCCACTACATAGCAGTGTGTGGAGTGTTGTGTATAGAACAAATAGTGGTCTATGTTAGGAACATATACATATACACCGTCCCTACTGCTTCACGGGACATTTTACCAAACTTGTCAGTGCATAGTAGTGTGTGGAGTGTTGTGTATAGACCAAGTAGTGGTGTATGTTAGGAACATATACATATATACCGTCCCTACTGCTTCAGGAGACATTTTACCAAACTTCCCACTACATAGTAGTGTGTGGAGTGTTGTGTATAGACCAAGTAGTGGTCTATGTTAGGAACATATACATATATAACGTCCCTACTGCTTCACGGGACATTTTACCAAACTTCCCCATACATAGTAGTGTGTGGAGTGTTGTATATAGATCAAGTAGTGGTGTATGTTAGGAACATATACATATATACCGTCCCTACTGCTTCACGGGACATTTTACCAAACTTGTCAGTACATAGTAGTGTGTGGAGTGTTGTGTATAGACCAAGTAGTGGTCTATGTTAGGAACATATACATATATACCGTCCCTACTGCTTCAGGGGACATTTTACTAAATTTCCCAGTACATAGTAGTGTGTGGAGTGTTGTGTATAGACCAAGTAGTGGTGTATGTTAGGAAGATATACATATATAACGTCCCTACTGCTACACGGGACATTTTACCAAACTTCCCAGTACATAGTAGTGTGTGGAGTGTTGTGTATAGACCAAGTAGTGGTGTATGTTAGGAACATATACATATATACCGTCCCTACTGCTGCACGGGAGATTTTACCAAATTGTCAGTACATAGTAGTGTGTGTGTGTAGTGTTGTGTATAGACCAAGTAGTGGTGTATGTTAGGAACGTATACATATATACCGTCGGTACTGCTTAAGGGGACATTTTACCAAACTTCCCAGTACATAGTAGTGTGTCGAGTTTGTGTATAGACCAAGTAGTGGTGTATGTTAGGAACATATACATATATACCGTCCCTACTGCTACACGGGACATTTTACCAAACTTGTCAGTACATAGTAGTGTGTCGAGTGTTGTGTATAGACCAAGTAGTGGTGTACGTTAGGAACATATACATATATACCGTCCCTACTGCTTCACGGGACATTTTACCAAACTTCTCAGTACATAGTAGTGTGTGCAGTGTTGTGTATAGACCAAGTAGTGGTGTACGTTAGGAACATATACATATATACAGTCCCTACTGCTTCACGGGACATTTTACCAAACTTGTCACTACATAGTAGAGTGTGGAGTGTCGTGTATAGACCAAGTAGTGGTGTATGTTAGGAACATATACATATATACCATCCCTACTGCTTCACGGGACATTTTACCAAACATCCCAGTACATAGTAGTGTGTGTGTGGAGTGTCGTGTATAGACCAAGTAGTGGTGTATGTTAGGAACATATACATATATACCGTCCCTACTGCTTCACGGGACATTTTACCAAACTTCCCAGTACATAGTAGTGTGTGCAGTGTTGTCTATAGACCAAGTAGTGGTGTTTGTTAGGAACATATACATATATACAGTCCCTACTGCTTCACGGGACATTTTACCAAACTTGTGAGTACATAGTAGAGTGTGGAGTGTCGTGTATAGACCAAGTAGTGGTGTATGTTAGGAACATATACATATATACCGTCCCTACTGCTACACGGGACATTTTACCAAACTTGTCAGTACATAGTAGTGTGTGGAGTGTTGTGTATAGACCAAGTAGTGGTGTACGTTAGGAACATATACATATATACCCTCCCTACTGCTTCACGGGACATTTTACCAAACTTGTCAGTACATAGTAGTGTGTGGAATGTCGTGTATAGACCAAGTAGTGGTGTATGTTAGGAACATATACATATATACCGTCCCTACTGCTACACGGGACATTTTACCAAACCTGTCAGTACATAGTAGTGTGTGGAGTGTTGTGTATAGACCAAGTAGTGGTGTACGTTAGGAACATATACATATATACCCTCCCTACTGCTTCACGGGACATTTTACCAAACTTCCCAGTACATAGTAATGTGTGCAGTGTTGTGTATAGACCAAGTAGCGCTGTACGTTAGGAACATATACATATATACAGTCCCTACTGCTTCACGGAACATTTTACCAAACTTGTCAGTACATAGTAGAGTGTGGAGTGTCGTGTATAGACCAAGTAGTGGTGTAGGTTAGGAACATATACATATATACCATCCCTACTGCTTCACGGGACATTTTACCAAACATCCCAGTACATAGTAGTGTGTGTGTGGAGTGTCGTATATAGACCAAGTAGTGGTGTATGTTAGGAACATATACATATATACCATCCCTACTGCTTCACGGGACATTTTACCAAACATCCCAGTACATAGTAGTGTGTGTGTGGAGTTTCGTGTTTAGACCAAGTAGTGGTGTATGTTAGGAACATATACATATATACCGTCCCTACTGCTTCATGGGACATTTTACCAAACTTCCCAGTACATAGTAGTGTGTGCAGTGTTGTGTATAGACCAAGTAGTGGTGTACGTTAGGAACATATACATATATACAGTCCCTACTGCTTCACGGGACATTTTACCAAACTTGTCAGTACATAGTAGAGTGTGGAGTGTCGTGTATAGACCAAGTAGTGGTGTATGTTAGGAACATATACATATATACCATCCCTACTGCTTCACGGGACATTTTACCAAACTTGTCAGTACATAGTAGTGTATGCAGTGTTGTGTATACACCAAGTAGTGGTGTATGTTAGGAACATATACATATATACCGTCCCTACTGCTTCATGGGACATTTTACCAAACTTCCCAGCACATAGTAGTGTGTGGAGTGTTGTGTATAGATAGACCAAGTAGTGGTGTATGTTAGGAACATATACTTATATACCGTCCCTACTGCTTCACGGGACATTTTACCAAACTTGTCAGCACATAGTAGTGTGTGGAGTGTTGTGTATAGATAGACCAAGTAGTGGTGTATGTTAGGAACATATACATATATACCGTCCCTACTGCTTCACGGGACATTTTACCAAACTTCCCAGTACATTGTAGTGTGTGTAGTGTTCTGTATAAACCAAGTAGTGGAGTATGTTAGGAACATATACTTATATACCGTCCCTACTGCTACACGGGACATTTTACCAAGCTTCCCACTACATAGTAGTATGTGGAGTGTTGTGTATAGACCAGGTAGTAGTGTATGTTAGGAACATATACATATATACCGTCGCTACTGCTACACGGGACATTTTACCAAACTTCCCAGTACATAGTAGTGTATGGAGTGTTGTGTATAGACCAAGTAGTGGTGTATGTTAGGAACATATACATATATACCGTCCCTACTGCTTCACGGGACATTTTACCAAACTTCCCAGTACATAGTAGTGTGTGCAGTGTTGTGTATAGACCAAGTAGTGGTGTACGTTAGGAACATATACATATATACAGTCCCTACTGCTTCACGGGACATTTTACAAAACTTGTCAGTACATAGTAGAGTGTGGAGTGTCGTGTATAGACCAAGTAGTGGTGTATGTTAGGAACATATACATATATACCATCCCTACTGCTTCACGGGACATTTTACCAAACTTGTCAGTACATAGTAGTGTATGCAGTGTTGTGTATACACCAAGTAGTGGTGTATGTTAGGAACATATACATATATACCGTCCCTACTGCTTCATGGGACATTTTACCAAACTTCCCAGCACATAGTAGTGTGTGGAGTGTTGTGTATAGATAGACCAAGTAGTGGTGTATGTTAGGAACATATACTTATATACCGTCCCTACTGCTTCACGGGACATTTTACCAAACTTGTCAGCACATAGTAGTGTGTGGAGTGTTGTGTATAGATAGACCAAGTAGTGGTGTATGTTAGGAACATATACATATATACCGTCCCTACTGCTTCACGGGACATTTTACCAAACTTCCCAGTACATTGTAGTGTGTGTAGTGTTCTGTATAAACCAAGTAGTGGAGTATGTTAGGAACATATACTTATATACCGTCCCTACTGCTACACGGGACATTTTACCAAGCTTCCCACTACATAGTAGTATGTGGAGTGTTGTGTATAGACCAGGTAGTAGTGTATGTTAGGAACATATACATATATACCGTCGCTACTGCTACACGGGACATTTTACCAAACTTCCCAGTACATAGTAGTGTATGGAGTGTTGTGTATAGACCAAGTAGTGGTGTATGTTAGGAACATATACATATATACCGTCCCTACTGCTTCACGGGACATTTTACCAAACTTCCCGGTACATAGTAGTGTGTGCAGTGTTGTGTATAGACCAAGTAGTGGTGTACTTTAGGAACTTATACATATATACCGTCCCTACTGCTTCACAGGACATTTTACCAAACTTGTCAGTACATCGTAGTCTGTGGAGTGTCGTGTATAGACCTAGTAGTGGTGTATGTTAGGAACATATACATATATACCGTCCCTACTGCTTCACGGGACATTTTACCAATCTTGTCAGTACATAGTAGTGTGTAGAGTGTTGTGTATAGACCAAGTAGTGGTCTATGTTAGGAACATATACATATATACCATCCCTACTGCTTCACGGGACATTTTACCAAACTTCCCACTACATAGTAGTGTGTGGAGTGTTGTGTATAGACCAAGTAGTGGTCTATGTTAGGAACATATACATATATACCGTCCCTACTGCTTCACTGGACAGTTTACCAAACTTCCCACTACATAGTAGTGTGTGGAGTGTTGTGTATAGACCAAGTAGTGGTCTATGTTAGGAACATATACATATATACCGTCCCTACTGCTTCACGGGACATTTTACCAAACTTGTCAGTACATAGTAGTGTGTGGAGTGTTGTGTATAGACCAAATAGTGGTCTATGTTAGGAACATATACATATATACCATCCCTACTGCTTCACGGGACATTTTACCAAACTTCCCACTACATAGCAGTGTGTGGAGTGTTGTGTATAGACCAAGTAGTGGTCTATGTTAGGAACATATACATATATACCGTCCCTACTGCTTCACGGGACATTTTACCAAACTTGTCAGTACATAGTAGTGTGTGGAGTGTTGTGTATAGACCAAGTAGTGGTGTATGTTAGGAACATATACATATATACCGTCCCTACTGCTTCAGGAGACATTTTACCAAACTTCCCACTACATAGTAGTGTGTGGAGTGTTGTGTATAGACCAAGGAGTGGTCTATGTTAGGAACATATACATATATACCGTCCCTACTGCTTCACGGGACATTTTACCAAACTTCCCCATACATAGTAGTGTGTGGAGTGTTGTATATAGATCAAGTAGTGGTGTATGTTAGGAACATATACATATATACCGTCCCTACTGCTTCACGGGACATTTTGCCAAACTTGTCAGTACATAGTAGTGTGTGGAGTGTTGTGTATAGACCGAGTAGCGGTCTATGTTAGGAACATATACATATATACCGTCCCTACTGCTTCAGGGGACATTTTACTTAATTTCCCAGTACATAGTAGTGTGTGGAGTGTTGTGTATAGACCAAGTAGTGGTGTATGATAGGAAGATATACATATATAACGTCCCTACTGCTACACGGGACATTTTACCAAACTTCCCAGTACATAGTAGTGTGTGGAGTGTTGTGTATAGACCAAGTAGTGGTGTATGTTAGGAACATATACATATATACCGTCCCTACTGCTCCACGGGAGATTTTACCAAATTGTCAGTACATACTAGTGTGTGTGTGGAGTGTTGTGTATAGACCAAGTAGTGGTGTATGTTAGAAACGTATACATATATACCGTCGGTACTGCTTAAGGGGACATTTTACCAAACTTCCCAGTACATAGTAGTGTGTGGAGTGTTGTGTATAGACCAAGTAGTGGTGTATGTTAGGAACATATACATATATACCGTCCCTACTGCTACACGGGACATTTTACCAAACTTGTCAGTACATAGTAGTGTGTGGAGTGTTGTGTATAGACCAAGTAGTGGTGTACGTTAGGAACATATACATATATAACATCCCTACTGCTACACGGGACATTTTACCAAACTTGTCAGTACATAGTAGTGTGTGGAGTGTTGTGTATAGACCAAGTAGTGGTGTACGTTAGGAACATATACATATATACGTCCCTACTGCTTCACGGGACATTTTACCAAACTTGTCAGTACATAGTAGTGTGTGGAGTGTCGTGTATAGACCAAGTAGTGGTGTATGTTAGGAACATATACATATATACCGTCCCTAATGCTTCACGGGACATTTTACCAAACTTCCCAGTACATAGTAGTGTGTGCAGTGTTGTGTATAGACCAAGTAGTGGTGTACGTTAGGAACATATACATATATACAGTCCCTACTGCTTCACGGGACATTTTACCAAACTTGTCAGTACATAGTAGAGTGTGGAGTGTCGTGTATAGACCAAGTAGTGGTGTATGTTAGGAACATATACATATATACCATCCCTACTGCTTCACGGGACATTTTACCAAACATCCCAGTACATAGTAGTGTGTGTGTGGAGTGTCGTGTATAGACCAAGTAGTGGTGTATGTTAGGAACATATACATATATACCATCCCTACTGCTTCACGGGACATTTTACCAAACATCCCAGTACATAGTAGTGTGTGTGTGGAGTGGCGTGTATAGACCAAGTAGTGGTGTATGTTTGGAACATATACATATATACCGTCCCTACTGCTTCACGGGACATTTTACCAAACCTCCCAGTACATAGTAGTGCGTGCAGTGTTGTGTATAGTCCAAGTAGTGGTGTAGGTTAGGAACATATACATATATACAGTCCCTACTGCTTCACGGGACATTTTACCAAACTTGTCAGTACATAGTAGAGTGTGGAGTGTCGTGTATAGCCCAAGTAGTGGTGTATGTTAGGAACAGATACATATATACCATCCCTACTTCTTCACGGGACATTTGACCAAACTTGTCAGTACATAGTAGTGTATGCAGTGTTGTGTATATACCAAGTAGTGGTGTATGTTAGGAACATATACATATATACCGTCCCTACTGCTACACGGGACATTTTACCAAGCTTCCCACTACATAGTAGCATGTGGAGTGTTGTGTATAGACCAGGTAGTAGTGTATGTTAGGAACATATACATATATACCGTCGCTACTGCTACACGGGACATTTTACCAAACTTCCCAGTACATAGTAGTGTATGGAGTGTTGTGTATAGACCAAGTAGTGGTGTATGTTAGGAACATATACATATATACCGTCCCTACTGCTTCACGGGACATTTTACCAAACTTCCCAGTACATAGTAGTGTGTGCAGTGTTGTGTATAGACCAAGTACTGGTGTACGTTAGGAACGTATACATATATAACGTCCCTACTGCTTCACAGGACATTTTACTAAACTTGTCAGTACATCGTAGTGTGTGGAGTGTCGTGTATAGACCTAGTAGTGGTGTATGTTAGGAACATATACATATATACCGTCGCTACTGCTTCACAGGACATTTTACCAAACTTGTCAGTACATAGTAGTGTGTGGAGTGTCGTGTATAGACCTAGTAGTGGTGTATGTTAGGAACATATACATATATACCGTCCCTACTGCTTCACGGGACATTTTACCAATCTTGTCAGTACATAGTAGTGTGTGGAGTGTTGTGTATAGACCAAGTAGTGGTCTATGTTAGGAACATATACATATATACCATCCCTACTGCTTCACGGGACATTTTACCAAACTTCCCACTACATAGTAGTGTGTGGAGTGTTGTGTATAGACCAAGTAGTGGTCTATGTTAGGAACATATACATATATACCGTCCCTCCTGCTTCACTGGACAGTTTACCAAACTTCCCACTACATAGTAGTGTGTGGAGTGTTGTGTATAGACCAAGTAGTGGTCTATGTTAGGAACATATACATATATACCGTCCCTACTGCTTCACGGGACATTTTACCAAACTTGTCAGTACATAGTAGTGTGTGGAGTGTTGTGTATAGACCAAATAGTGGTCTATGTTAGGAACATATACATATATACCATCCCTACTGCTTCACGGGACATTTTACCAAACTTCCCACTACATAGTAGTGTGTGGAGTGTTGTGTATAGACCAAGTAGTGGTCTATGTTAGGAACATATACATATATACCGTCCCTACTGCTTCACGGGACATTTTACCAAACTTGTCAGTACATAGTAGTGTGTGGAGTGTTGTGTATAGACCAAGTAGTGGTGTATGTTAGGAACATATACATATATACCGTCCCTACTGCTTCAGGAGACATTTTACCAAACTTCCCACTACATAGTAGTGTGTGGAGTGTTGTGTATAGACCAAGTAGTGGTCTATGTTAGGAACATATACATATATACCGTCCCTACTGCTTCACGGGACATTTTACCAAACTTCCCCATACATAGTAGTGAGTGGAGTGTTGTATATAGATCAAGTAGTGGTGTATGTTAGGAACATATACATATATACCGTCCCTACTGCTTCACGGGACATTTTGCCAAACTTGTCAGTACATAGTAGTGTGTGGAGTGTTGTGTATAGACCAAGTAGTGGTCTATGTTAGGAACATATACATATATACCGTCCCTACTGCTTCAGGGGATATTTTACTAAATTTCCCAGTACATAGTAGTGTGTGGAGTGTTGTGTATAGACCAAGTAGTGGTGTATGTTAGGAAGATATACATATATAACGTCCCTACTGCTACAGGGACATTTTACCAAACTTCCCAGTACATAGTAGTGTGTGGAGTGTTGTGTATAGACCAAGTAGTGGTGTATGTTAGGAACATATACATATATACCGTCCCTACTGCTGCACGGGAGATTTTACCAAATTGTCAGTACATACTAGTGTGTGTGTGGAGTGTTGTGTATAGACCAAGTAGTGGTGTATGTTAGAAACGTATACATATATACCGTCGGTACTGCTTAAGGGGACATTTTACCAAACTTCCCAGTACATAGTAGTGTGTGGAGTGTTGTGTATAGACCAAGTAGTGGTGTATGTTAGGAACATATACATATATACCGTCCCTACTGCTACACGGGACATTTTACCAAACTTGTCAGTACATAGTAGTGTGTGGAGTGTTGTGTATAGACCAAGTAGTGGTGTACGTTAGGAACATATACATATATACCCTCCCTACTGCTTCACGGGACATTTTACCAAACTTGTCAGTACATAGTAGTGTGTGGAGTGTCGTGTATAGACCAAGTAGTGGTGTATGTTAGGAACATATACATATATACCGTCCCTAATGCTTCACGGGACATTTTACCAAACTTCCCAGTACATAGTAGTGTGTGCAGTGTTGTGTATAGACCAAGTAGTGGTGTACGTTAGGAACATATACATATATACAGTCCCTACTGCTTCACGGGAATTTTACCAAACTTGTCAGTACATAGTAGAGTGTGGAGTGTCGTGTATAGACCCAGTAGTGGTGTATGTTAGGAACATATACATATATACCATCCCTAGTTCTTCACGGGACATTTTACCAAACATCCCAGTACATAGTAGTGTGTGTGTGGAGTGTCGTGTATAGACCAAGTAGTGGTGTATGTTAGGAACATATACATATATACCATCCCTACTGCTTCACGGGACATTTTACCAAACATCCCAGTACATAGTAGTGTGTGTGTGGAGTGGCGTGTATAGACCAAGTAGTGGTGTATGTTAGGAACATATACATATATGCCGTCCCTACTGCTTCACGGGACATTTTACCAAACTTCCCAGTACATAGTAGTGCGTGCAGTGTTGTGTATAGACCAAGTAGTGGTGTAGGTTAGGAACATATACATATATACAGTCCCTACTGCTTCACGGGACATTTTACCAAACTTGTCAGTACATAGTAGAGTGTGGAGTGTCGTGTATAGACCAAGTAGTGGTGTATGTTAGGAACATATACATATATACCATCCCTACTTTTTCACGGGACATTTGACCAAACTTGTCAGTACATAGTAGTGTATGCAGTGTTGTGTATATACCAAGTAGTGGTGTATGTTAGGAACATATACATATATACCGTCCCTACTGCTTCACGGGACATTTTACCAAACTTCCCAGTACATAGTAGTGTGTGGAGTGTTGTGTATAGATAGACCAAGTAGTGGTGTATGTTAGGAACATATACATATATACCGTCCCTACTGCTTCACGGGACATTTTACCAAACTTCCCAGTACATTGTAGTGTGTGTAGTGTTCTGTATAAACCAAGTAGTGGAGTATGTTAGGAACATATACTTATATACCGTCCCTACTGCTACACGGGACATTTTACCAAGCTTCCCACTACATAGTAGTATGTGGAGTGTTGTGTATAGACCAGGTAGTAGTGTATGTTAGGAACATATACATATATACCGTCGCTACTGCTACACGGGACATTTTACCAAACTTCCCAGTACATAGTAGTGTATGGAGTGTTGTGTATAGACCAAGTAGTGGTGTATGTTAGGAACATATACATTTATACCGTCCCTACTGCTTCACGGGACATTTTACCAAACTTCCCAGTACATAGTAGTGTGTGCAGTGTTGTGTATAGACCAAGTACTGGTGTACGTTAGGAACGTATACATATATACCGTCCCTACTGCTTCACAGGACATTTTACCAAACTTGTCAGTACATCGTAGTGTGTGGAGTGTCGTGTATAGACCTAGTAGTGGTGTATGTTAGGAACATATACATATTGTAACTTTGTTGGTGTGGGTGTGAAGTAAAGTAGACAGATGTAGTCGAGATAAAGAAACACTTTTATTTCCGTAAACAGTAACTTTGTACACTCGTTGCAACAACAAGAAAGTCTTTTCCGATTCTCCAACAGCACGGCTTCGAACTCGTAACACAAAGAACTAACTCTTCTCCGTCGGCACAACTCTCCACATCGTCTGTCCGTCTCCGTCGGCACGACTACTCAACCTTCACATACGTCTGACTGTTCTCCGTCGGCACTACTCAACGCTTCACGTACGTCTCTCACTTACGTCTGACTGTCTGGACTCCCTTCTCACACTTTACCACTATTTATATCCCCCAGGCACTATTCTGGAAGCTTCCGGAAAGTTCACTTATTTAGCGGTGAAACACAAAGTAGAAGGCTCCAGAAGAATCTATCCTTTTCTCTCTTTCGGCAAGCGCCCCAACAATGCGGCCATTCTCTGTCTCTTTCCTTCGGCTCCTTTGCGGTAGTGCCGACAATAATGCGATGGGTGACACTGCGGTTCTCGGCAATTAGATGCGGCGGGCGCGGTGACACTGCTCCCTCCTCAGAGCTGGTCGTCCCGACCAGCACTATCACTGCGGCATCTCCCTTGCGCCCCGGCGGACTATCCCATCGAACCTCTTCTCCAGGAGGCACGATCCTAGGTATCGCTGTTGGATAGTGTCCCTTGGTCTGGGTAGGACGACGTATGCCATCCTGCTTCGAAATTCTGCAACAGTACCGCCGGTCTTGACGGTCCCTCGTCCAGTTGCCCTTCTTCCTGGTGTGTTGACGGGCCATCCTGCGCACTTGGAAACGGCTCATTGGGTACCGTGTCCGCCGACCTCTCTGGCGCACCTTCGCAGCCACCTTGCTTCCGATGGGTCCGGCAACAAACCCCACCACATCCGCGCGAGTCGCGTCCACCGCTGCACCCGTGTTCACTCGTGCTCGGCACGGCCTCTCCTGTATCCAGCCGTCCAAGATGATGTCCACCATTCTTCCGTTCACGGCACTATGCGTCAGGTGATTGGATGGCACCGACGGTCCCCCCATGTTACACGCCAAGTCGGTTCTCGCGTGTTGCTCGTTTGCTTGTTCGCTTCCCTGCTGATCGTCCTCCACGTCATATCCTGGTTGGTTACGTACCCGAGACACTCCTCCAGGGGATCCTCGACGACGTCCCTGAACTGCCCCTTTGTCTTCCCCGAGACGTACACTTTCGTTATCTGAAACGGGCGCAACTGTCGCCTCGGCCACTAGGTGCTCCCTCCCCGGGTCTGTGCTATTCCGTCTGCCCCTGGCATCCAGTACTTTGACGCTCTCGTCAACTCTTACTACCAGGGCGCCAAGACGTTCCCCGTCGTCCTCCACGACGTCCACATGCTGGCAGAGGTCTTCCACCTTTTCGCCGAGTTCTTCCACGCCTTCCGTCACGCCAATCAGTTCGCCGAGTTGTTCCACGTCTTCCGTCATGCCAATCAGTTCGCCGAGTTGTTCCACGTCTTCCGTCACGCCAATCAGTTCGCCGAGTTGTTCCACGTCTTCCGTCACGCCAATCAGTTCGCCGAGTTGTTCCACGTCTTCCGTCATGCCAATCAGTTCGCCGAGTTGTTCCACGTCTTCCGTCACGCCAATCAGTTCGCCGAGTTGTTCCACGTCTTCCGTCACGCCAATCAGTTTGCCGAGTTGTTCCACGTCTTCCGTCACGCCAACCAGTTCGCCGAGTTGTTTCACGTCTTCCCTCACATCATCTGAAACGGGCGCAACTGTCGCCTCGGCCACTAGGTGGTCCCTCCCCGGCTCCGCGCTATTCCGTCTGCCCCTGGCATCCAGTACTTTGACGCTCTCGTCAACTCTTACTACCAGGGCGCCAAGACGTTCCCCGTCGTCCTCCACGACGTCCACGTGCTGGCAGAGGTCTACCACCTTTTCGCCGAGTTCTTCCACGTCTTCCGTCACGCCAATCAGTTCGCCATCAATTTTCGCCGATAGCTCCGTCTTCATCTCTTTCAGCTCGGCAGCGAGGTTGTTTCTCCTCTTCATTTCGGCGACGAGGTTGACGTTTGCCGTCTTCATCTCTTTCAGCTCGGCAGCGAGGTTGTGTCTCGTCTTTATTTCTTCTTTCAGCTCGGCAAAGAGGTTGTCGTTTGCCGTCTTCACTTTGGCAACGAGGTTGTCGTATGACGTTTCCATTTTGGCAAATAATTCTTTCATCATTGCCATCATCCTGGTTTCCGAATCTCCCTCCATTTTGGTTCTAACGTTGCAACTTCTGACGATGTAATGAAACTAGAAGCAATTCGACGGATCCCACTTCTGACACCAGTGTAACTTTGTTGGTGTGGGTGTGAAGTAAAGTAGACAGATGTAGTCGAGATAAAGAAACACTTTTATTTCCGTAAACAGTAACTTTGTACACTCGTTGCAACAACAAGAAAGTCTTTTCCGATTCTCCAACAGCACGGCTTCGAACTCGTAACACAAAGAACTAACTCTTCTCCGTCGGCACAACTCTCCACATCGTCTGTCCGTCTCCGTCGGCACGACTACTCAACCTTCACATACGTCTGACTGTTCTCCGTCGGCACTACTCAACGCTTCACGTACGTCTCTCACTTACGTCTGACTGTCTGGACTCCCTTCTCACACTTTACCGCTATTTATATCCCCCAGGCACTATTCTGGAAGCTTCCGGAACGTTCACTTATTTAGCGGTGAAACACAAAGTAGAAGGCTCCAGAAGAATCTATCCTTTTCTCTCTTTCGGCAAGCGCCCCAACAATGCGGCCATTCTCTGTCTCTTTCCTTCGGCTCCTTTGCGGTAGTGCCGACAATAATGCGATGGGTGACACTGCGGTTGTCGGCAATTAGATGCGGCGGGCGCGGTGACAATATATACCGTCCCTACTGCTTCACGGGACATTTTACCAATCTTGTCAGGACATAGTAGTGTGTGGAGTGTCGTGTATAGACCAAGTAGTGGTGTATGTTAGGAACATATACATATATACCGTCCCTACTGCTTCACGGGACATTTTACCAAACTTGTCAGTACATAGTAGTGTGTGGAGTGTTGTGTGTAGACCAAATGGTGGCGTATGTTAGGAACATATACATATATACCGTCCCTACTGCTACACGGGACATTTTACCAAACTTCCCAGTACATAGTAGTGTATGGAGTGTTGTGTATAGACCAAGTAGTGGTGTATGTTAGGAACATATACATATATACCGTCCCTACTGCTTCACGGGACATTTTACCAAACTTCCCAGTACATAGTAGTGTGTGCAGTGTTGTGTATAGACCAAGTAGTGGTGTACGTTAGGAACGTATAGATATATACCGTCCCTACTGCTTCACGGGACATTTTACCAAACTTGTCAGTACATAGTAGTGTGTGGAGTGTCGTGTATAGACCTAGTAGTTGTGTATGTTAGGAACATATACATATATACCGTCCCTACTGCTTCACGGGACATTTTACCAATCTTTTCAGGACATAGTAGTGTGTGGAGTGTCGTGTATAGACCAAGTAGTGGTGTATGTTAGGAACATATACACATATACCGTCCCTACTGCTTCACGGGACATTTTACCAAACTTGTCAGTACATAGTAGTGTGTGGAGTGTTGTGTGTAGACCAAATGGTGGCGTATGTTAGGAACATATACATATATACCGTCCCTACTGCTTCACGGGACATTTTACCAATCTTGTCAGTACATAGTAGTGTGTGGAGTGTTGTGTATAGACCAAGTAGTGGTGTATATTAGGGACATATACATATATACATCGCCTTCACTCTAGTATATTCTTGTAGAACACAAGGGTCGTTGTTTGCTTCAGCTGATGAAGGCTCCTCGCCTTGACTCTAGTATATTCTTGTAGAACACCAGGGTCGTGGTTTGCTTCAGCTGATGGAGACTCCTCGCCTTGACTCTAGTATATTCTTGTAGAACACCTGGGTCGTGGTTTGCTTCAGCTGATGGAGACTCCTCGCCTTGACTCTAGTATATTCTTGTAGAACACCAGGGTTGCGGTTTGCTTCAGCTGACGGAGACTCCTCGTCTTGACTCTAGTATATTCTTGTAGAACACCAGGGTCGCGGTTTGCTTGACCTGATGGAGGCTCCTCGTCTTGACTCTAGTATATTCTTGTAGAACACCAGAGTTGCGGTTTGCTTCAGCTTGTGGCGGGGTTTTATTAAAAATGATCGACACATATCAGCGTGAATATAACAGCGGGAATAATGTTTTTACTAAAAGGTGGAAAGTTTGTTATAGCAGAAGCTACTCTTATCTGCAGGGTCGACGGTCGAAGAAAGGAATGCACAATCCAACGTTCTTTTATTACAAACACATTTATTCGTTATATACACTTTTTATCACAATTTCAGCTAGTTAACAACTTTTAAAATTCGATAGCGTCCATGTTGGCTGAAAGTTCGGGTGCAATTCACATGTTCACACGCCATCAGCAATTATACGTCCTTCCACTTTGAGTTCACAGACGCTAATGATAAAAGAGTGCTTGGCGTCTGTGTGACGCAACACCACCATTCTTATGTATTCATCCGCGCAACAGTTCTCATTGGTTGAACTCAAAGTGACGAGAAGACATTGGATCTTGAATATTAAAAGAAATAAGTCCCTGATACATCCAAATTAAAAGAATTAAAAATTTACACACTCTTACAAAAATATTTACATGAACAATTTTCTATTAGTCAATATTCTGTCTCATATGCCCCTTGTTTTGTTTTTCAAGTTGTCACCTTATTTACAATCTTGAAACACAATACAATACTTCTCCCTACTCCTATGATTCAATCACTTTGTACAATTTTTTTTTTTTTTTTTTTTTTTTTACAGTCTTCTTCACTGTTAGTCTTTGTCCTTTGTTTTGACATGATACAGCATGTCTTTATAAACTTCACATATTCGATTACTACACAATGCATTCAATTATTATACAATACATATCCAGTTATTGTACAATATACCCAGTTATCATATCACATATGTTGTTATTATACAATACACTTTCAGTCATTATACAGTACATATCCAGTTATTGTACAACACATTTGATTACTACACAACATGTCCAATTATCATACAATACATATTCAGTTATTGCACAATATATCCTGCTATCATAACACATATGTGTTCTGTTTTAATGCAATACATATTCAGTTATTACACAATACACATTCAGTTTTTGCATAAAGCATTTAGTTATTACTCAACATATTCAGTTATTACACAATATATCCAGTTATTATATCATATATGTTGTTATTATACAACACACCTTCAGTCATTATACAATACATATTCAGTTATTGTACAACACATTTGAATACTGTACAACATGTCCAATCATTACACAATACATATTCAGTTATTGTACAATATATCCTGCTATCACATCACATATGTTCTGTTATTATGCAATACATATTCAGCTATTACACAATACACATTCAGTTTTTGCATAAAGCATTTAGTTATTACTCAACATATTCAGTTATTACACAATATATCCAGTTATCATACAATATATATTCAGTTATTGTACAACACATATTCAGTTCTTATACAACACATACTCAGTTATTGTACATTTGACATTGACACAAATATAATTTAAGTGTTTCATGTGGTTTTTGACTTGTATTCATTGCTATGAGGAGAGAAAAACAGGATACAAATTTTGAGCTAATGATTATGATCATGTTTATGGCAATATTTTATTCAGTTCTATGCGTTCTTTGTCTTATGAGCTTATGTATAGGCAGGTTGTTGAGTCGGTTCTTAAACTCTGATGCTACTTATGATACTAATTTTCTTGATTGGGTTATTTTTCATTGCTGTTTGGTTCAACATTTCTTCGAGCTTAGCATTGGCTATATTCATCTTAATTCATGGGCATTGTTTTTCTGGTTATGGTTTTCCTCATTTCACTAATTGTCATTTCACTATCTCTTATTTCTATAAGAGAAAACTTCTATACTTACAATTATTCTGTAATTGTATTATTTTTCTTCTCCATTTACCCTCGACATCTTTGTGTCGAAATATTATATCTTTTTCACCATAATTGATTCATTTTTATTTTTGTCCCTGACATCCTTATGTCATAAACATATTATCTTTCGTCGCTATGATTCATTTATTTAATGACAATCAGTGTCCTCATCTGTCTTTGTTGACAATGCTCTTTGTGGTCGATATAGCCAATGACTATGTTGATCTTCTTCCCTGTTGTAATCCTATTCTGAACATAATTTTCTATAAGTAACCCATTAAAAATTGTTATCTTCTTTCATCTCTACTACTCCTGCCTTACACATTTGTTGACAAGACTATTTGGTCCTTTCTTTGTATGGCTTCAATTTGTTTTTATGGTATCTTCCTACCAACTTGCCATTTGTATTCTGTAGCTCATACGTGTGGTCACCCAGCTGTTTTGTTATGACCAGTGGTTCCATCTTTCTCTTCGTGTAGTCATCATGGTGTCGATGTCAATTGTAAGTTGCTGAGATTTTGTTGTTTGTCATCCACTCGGTTGGGACGAACTTAGTTGTTGTGATTTCCCTGAGTGTTGGTGGTGGTTGTCGTTTCTGTATTCTGTGCAGTATCTGCCCTATCCGGCACATTTTCATCTTCCTCCTGCTGTCTTGTGTTGTCAGTGTACCATTGGTCTCTGCCCCTTTGGCGTGAACCTCTGTCATATGACGGTCTGTGGTTGTTCAAGTGTTCCCTACTGGATCGCATGTGATTCACTTGATGGGTACGATCTCCTGGTCTTCCACGATCATATGTATATGTTTGATGTCTCGATTCATCCCTCGGTATTGTGTTGTGGTACCGCTGTCTTGTGTTCTCCATCCTCTCGCCATGATTATGTGGTTGTGGGAAATGGTGTGCCCCTCTCCCCCTTTCATGGGTACTCCTAGTATTTCTATGTTCTCCCTCACTCTGGTTGTTCGTAGTCGTGTTTCGGTTTAGGATGGGTGAGTTTGGGTGACCGTTCCTATGTCTATGCTCATTAGGCCGACCATTTTGTGTTTCGAAGGCTGTCAGCAGTTCTATCATATCTGCAAAATCTACTGGCCTCGCAACAATTAATCCTGTTCTCACTGTGTCTGGGAAATGTCTTGTTATACTGGCAATTAGTTCTGCCTCCGACAAGTTGGGGTCTAATAGCTTTCCTTTGTTGGCTACTTTCATAAAATAATCGACTAGCGACAACCCTTTGGTTGGATCGTATCTACCTGTCGCTAGCTCTACCCTAGTTTGGTTTTGTTTAGCTGGGCCCCAATACCTTGATAGGAATAAATTTCTGAATGAGCTATACAACTCATGACCAGCTAGTGTTAACCTGAGCCATTCTAATGCCTTGTTCTTTAAGCTTTTCTTAATTATCATCATCCTAAGCTCGTTTGGTATCCTTTTCACTTTAAAATATTCCTCCATCTCTTTAACAAAGAGTTTTGGATCGTCTCCCTTCTCCTCGTCAAATGTAGGTGGTGTAATTTCATGTAATATGCTGTTGGTGTAACATGTGTTATGTGTTGTGTCATTGTTTGGTTGTGAACCTCTTTCTCTGTATGGTGAGTCAACATTTTGTACATTATTCAAATAACTCTCATCTTGTACATTACTTACATCTAAATCATCTTGTCTTTGTAATGCCTTCACAACATCATTTACATTAGCCAAATTTTCTTTCCCTTTTTTCATTTCTTCACAAATTGATTTTAAATCATTCTTTATTTCTAAGTGGCTTTGTTTCATATCATTTATAGCATCCTGTTGTGAAAGCATCACATCATTCATTGTCTTAATTTTAGGAATTACTATTTGTTCTACAGTTTCATTAATAATGTCTTTCTTTACTACCTCAATCTCTTTCCTTAATTCCTCAGTTATTTCTGCTTTTACATTTGTAATCTTACAGTCTACACTTGTATTACTTTCTGTTATTTCATCCCTACATCTAGCAATTTCTTCTTCTAACACAATTTTATTCTCTCTCATCTCTGATTCTATCTTTCCCATCCTATCTCCTACAATTTCTATCCTAGCTTCTAAGGCTTCCTTTGTTTCATTTAAGTTTTTATGTACTAATTTTAAATTAGTTTCCATTACTTTCATATTTTCTTTACACTCCTGTCTTCCTAATTCTATTTTCTGTTCTAGGTTCTGTCTACCTAATTCCATTTGCTGTTCTAAGTTCTGTCTACCTAATTCCATTTGCTGTTCTAAGTTCTGTCTACCTAATTCCATTTTCTGTTCTAAGTTCTGTCTACCTAATTCCATTTTCTGTTCTAAGTCTTTTCTCACTTCCTCCATTTTCTGACCTATCTCTTCCTTATTCTGTTCCATTTTCTGACCTAAACTTTGTTCTATATCCTGTTTCAATTCTATGTTATTTTGCTCCATTTTCTGACCTAATTCTACCTTGTTTTGTTCCAGTTTCTGACCTAAACTTTGTTCTATATCCTGTTTTAATTCTGCATTATTTTGCTCCATTTTCTGACCTAATTCTACCTTGTTTTGTTCCAGTTTCTGTTCTAGTCTTTCAAACATCATCATCATTAACCTTTGATCTTTGCTTATTTCCGCCTGTTCACCTTCTAATCCTTCCTGATAACTAGGCCTATCTGCCCCTTCCCCCACTCCTGTTTCTAACTCTTTTCGCGACATTTTAATTCCTTTATCTAATTCACTTAATGTTGAAAGTCCTGTTATTTTGCCACTTCTGAGTAGCATTAATAAATGGAAATAAAATAAAGACAAAATTTTGGATCCTACTTTTTTTTCTGCTGGTTCTTCGTCCAGTTATTTACGTCTCCTGGGTAGTTGGCTTCGCCAGATGGTCTCCGGTGTTTTTCCCACGTTGATTCTCCGTGTATCGATGTTTTGTTGGATCGTTGATATCAAACGATGTTCAATGGCGTCTTTTTCCTGCACGATGAGATGGCGTCCTTTTGGTGTTAACACTTCGTAATTTTGCATTCCATTCTAAATTCGCGCTCCACGTTGGGCAAGCCATTTGTGGCGGGGTTTTATTAAAAATGATCGACACATATCAGCGTGAATATAGCAGCGGGAATAATGTTTTTACTAAAAGGTGGAAAGTTTGTTATAGCAGAAGCTACTCTTATCTGCAGGGTCGACGGTCGAAGAAAGGAATGCACAATCCAACGTTCTTTTATTACAAACACATTTATTCGTTATATACACTTTTTATCACAATTTCAGCTAGTTAACAACTTTTAAAATTCGATAGCGTCCATGTTGGCTGAAAGTTCGGGTGCAATTCACATGTTCACACGCCATCAGCAATTATACGTCCTTCCACTTTGAGTTCACAGACGCTAATGATAAAAGAGTGCTTGGCGTCTGTGTGACGCAACACCACCATTCTTATGTATTCATCCGCGCAACAGTTCTCATTGGTTGAACTCAAAGTGACGAGAAGACATTGGATCTTGAATATTAAAAGAAATAAGTCCCTGATACATCCAAATTAAAAGAATTAAAAATTTACACACTCTTACAAAAATATTTACATGAACAATTTTCTATTAGTCAATATTCTGTCTCAAGCTGATGGAAGCTCCTCGTCTTGACTCTAGTATATTCTTGTAGAACACCAGGGTCGCGGTTTGCTTGAGCTGATGGAGGCTCCTCGTCTTGACTCTAGTATATTCTTGTAGAACACCAGGGTCGCGGTTTGCTTGAGCTGATGGAAGCTCCTCGTCTTGACTCTAGTATATTCTTGTAGAACACCAGAGTTGCGGTTTGCTTGAGCTGATGGAGGCTCCTCGTCTTGATTCTAGTATATTCTTGTAGAACACCACGGCCGTGGTTTGCTTCAGCTGATGGAGGCTCCTCGCCTTGACTCTAGTATATTCCTGTAGAACACCAGGGTCGTGGTTTGCTTCAGCTGATGGAGACTCCTCGTCTTGATTCTAGTATATTCTTGTAGAACACCAGGGTCGTGGTTTGCTTTAGCTGAATGAGACTCCTCGTCTTGACTCTAGTATATTCTTGTAGAACACCAGGGTCGTGGTTTGCTTCAGGTGAATGGGTCTCCTCGCCTTGACTCTAGTATATTCTTGTAGAACACCAGGGTCGTGGTTTGCTTTAGCTGAATGAGACTCCTCGTCTTGACTCTAGTATATTCTTGTAGAACACCAGGGTCGTGGTTTGCTTCAGCTGATGGAGACTCCTCGTCTTGAGTCTAGTAAATTCTTGTAGAACACCAGGGTCGTGGTTTGCTTCAGCTGATGGAGGCTCCTCCTCTTGACTCTAGTATATTCTTGTAGAACACCAGGGTCGTGGTTTGCTTCAGCTGAAGGAGAAAGTTATTCCTGATGAATCTACTCTGAGGAAAAAGTATCTTCATGTGTGTTATGGAGAAGTAGTTGCTCATAAATGGAAGGAAATTGGAGACTCCTGTATTTATTTGGTTTGCCCTCAATGAAACTACAGATGACATGTGTCGGTACATCAAATTTAGTAGTAGGAAAACTAGATTCCAAAAGTCCAGCAAAACCATTTCTAATCTGTTGCAAGGTGTTAGAACAAACAAATCATTCTAGAATTGCAAGATTCATAAATGATGGGATGAAGATTCTGTGGCCAGAGGGTGTGTGTGTGTGTGTGTGTGTGTGTGTGTGTGTGTGTGTGTGTGTGTGTGTGTGTGTGTTTGTGTGTGTGAGAGAGAAAAAGGTTTTAATTATGTATTCAGATGCCGCAGCGTACTGCATGATTAAAGCTGCTACTATCCTTAAGGTTTTCTACCCGAATGTAGAACATGCCCATGCATTGCTACATGTTGCTGATGGAGTAAGAAGTAATTTTCCCTGTGTGAATAAGTTGATATCAGGAACAAAAGAGGTCTTCGTGAAAGCACCGCACAGAATTCAGCTCTATAAAAATCATCTCCATGTCCCTTTGCCTCCTGAGTCAGTACTTACAAGATGGGGTACATGGTTAGAAGCTGTGAACTTTTACTGTGAACATTTTGAAGGAGTCCAGTCAGCAGTGAACATGTCCTCTTCAGAAGTAGCTGTTTCCATACTTGAATCTCAGAACGTCTTTAAAGATCCGAAAGTGGCAAGCTGGCAAGCTCCTGTACTTACATCAAAAGTAACTTCGACTGGTTGCTTAGCACCATCAAGCAGCTGGAAACTTCAGGTTCCCTTCCTCACGAATCTATGGATTTAATGGAATGTGCATCACAGAAGCTTAGTGTAGTTGCAGGAAGGAAGGTAGGTCAAAAATTCAAAGCTGTGCTAAACAGAAATCCAGGATACTCTACACTTGTGTCTGTGTCTAAAGTGCTAAATGGTGACAGTGTCGATTTGCCAAAACAGTTCTCTGCAAATCAGATTCCTATGCTAAAATATGCCCCTGTTACTTCATGTAACGTGGAGAGAAGCTTCTCTGCTTATAAAAACATTTTATCCAATAGGAGACAAACAATGACCCATGAAAATATGGAAAAGTATCTGGTTATTCACCGTACATTGAAAGAAGCAAAATACTCAAAATGAAAATGCCTGGTAGTTCATTGTATGTCAAGAGATAGGAAACTGAATATGCATCCTCATTATAAAATTTAATTATTTTTAATTGATTGTTTTGCTCATTGATAAATTGGTTCAGTATTTCAACATTCCTTTACCCTCTGAAATTTAAGTAAAATAATTATGTGAAATGAGTAGTTTTAATAAATATAATCCAAAATACATATTTTTTATTTCGTAATGACCTACTTGAAAATAAATTTTAGGTAAATTCTGCATAAAATAAAACATTTTCCCTATAATTAATTCTATATTTAGTAAATTATAACTCATTGTAATTAATTTACGCACTTACAGACCCATCAAATTACAAAATACTGGGTAATGTGCAGTCTGAATTTAGATTTGCAGTGATAATCTTAGCATTTAGATTATTACATAATTTTACACGCGTTGTTGGTATTACATATTTCATTACATATTTTGATGCTTTTGTTACATAAACATGTACATATTTCGCACCTTGATATTACATAAAAATCCGGGCTTTAGTCATCAGTTACCATGTCTTCTATAAATGTAGCCTTGTTAGTTTTAAGTTTCAATTAAGGCAACATAATGTGGCACACGAATTGTACATCAAGCTTCCTAAAACCCAGAATGCCATGTCTTGTAAAGTTCATACCATGGTCTGTCAACTGGACTAGCCACTTCTGGTTCTGCATCGAGCTTCCAAAAAATTCCGAGGAGAACCAAACATTTTGAGCGCTGCACGTCTCTTTGTACCGGATGTCAATGGAGTTAGAGCGAGTATCAGTGATGCCAATATTCGTTATTATGGGAGTATCGCACTATGAAACAATTTAATAGAAAATTCTGAATAAAGCAATAAAAAGAAGGAATAAATCATACAACAAAAGGAATTGCCGAATGACCGAACTGAGTCAATCCCAAATATGCATAAATTACAGACCTAGTTTCATAATTCAATGGAGTGTAAGTTGGTGATGCAACACGCAGTGACGTAATTTAAAAGTGATTTTTGATTCGAAATATGGTTAACGTTTTGTGATATCATTAACGGCAGCAAAGCGAAAATAAATCTGGAAGAATATTCTTGTATTTGTAAAACTCGCAAGATTTTAAATATGTGCTAGAGCGTATGGGCAGCAAGAGGAAATGAATATATTGTCAAAAGGTCGTTGGTAAGTATGATGCATGTATTAAATACATAAATGTTAAAAAGCAGGACATAACCTGGATTGTAATGTATCTGCAGTACTTATTTTCAATATAGAACTGTGTTGGTATGGAATTGACTAATATTGCTTTTTGCGAATCAGCTGTAGTTCGAATCTACTCTGCTTAGAATGATAACATTAATAATAAGCAACAGTAGCTTGATAGTTCATGAACTATGAGTCAGCAAGAAAAGTCCACTCGAAAACCTATTTAGGCATGTAGTTGTTAGAAGATTGGAATTGAACGTTTTTGCTTTCCCATTTTAATATTAAATTCAATTTTGCATTCTTTGAATTTCAGAATGGTGCATATTACAAAATGAACTACTGCAGTGCTAGACATCTCCAGAAGTGCACCTTCAGGACTATGGCACAGCTTTCCTTCATTTATCATTTGAAGTAATTTATATTTAATACATTTCCACTTTGCTGCAATAACCCAATGGCAGACTCATTGCTACATCTTTAGTCAATTATCTTTTCTCTAATTTTATTACTGTGAGAGATTATATTGTGGGTACAGCATTATGACATGGCTTAGGATCACATACTAAGATAAAGTTCTTTGTAAAATAACATTGCCGTTTTATCAAGGAAATCATTTAAATTTCAAACTTCGGTAAAGAAAGATGTGGTAAAATGTGTGGTATTCATACTTCATAAGTTGTAGCAATGTTTCAGTCTGCACTATCCTAATATTGTTGTGATTTTACTGGTACATAGCTTATGGTATCATTTCTTTGAAGAACCATTGATATGAGATTAAAGCGGGGGTCCCACGGTCCAAACTTTTTGTATCCAATGAAATTGTACACAAAAGAAACAGTGTCTGTCATACTGATGAATTTTGGTCCAACACAAATGACAGTTCACGTAGCAGGTGTGAAAAATAAACATGGCAGAAGCAAATATTAATTTAGCGATTACTATATTAAGTATAGGTTTGGGATATATTTCCACAAGTCTATGTAGGAAGAAAATATATATTACAAGTAAAAGATGGTGGGCACGGTCATGAGAACAGGACACAGGCCAGGTTTGCTACAGAACAAATTGAGGTTAGAGGAATTGGAAAATTATGGCGGTTTTCTACAAATTGGCAAAGCTTTATTTCTCAACCTTTTACATCCTGTAGAAGGCAATATTACACACCAGGACACAAATATGAGACAAACTATTACAGTGCGAAAGAGATAAGGTACAATTGTAATGGTTTTAATCTTAGTATACATGGACAGGAGATTTGAACTCATTTCAGAATGTAAAATTTGAACATACTGTTAACTGGGTTTCTTATTATTTATGAAATTTAGCTATGTAATGGCCACCTTAGTAATATATGTTAATGGTCATGAAAAATTGTTATTGAATCTGGCAGAAAAAGTTTAAAACGTTTTATTAAAACACCCATCACATTAAAAGAACCATGAGCCATACGTATAAAACAGCTGACTACATGTTGCTTGTGCAGTCTGCCATATTGCTTTGTTACTGACGCTGATTTGACTATTGTCAAGTTGTTTGGTGAAAAAATTAGATACAACTATATCACATTGTATACAAACAGATTGGATACAAAAAATAGGATAGAAATTGTATGCAACAAAATTGTATCCAACTCTCAATGTCCTACAATGGTCTGTAGTTGTATACAATGCTTTGGACCAAAATGTTAGAACGTGGACATCAGCATAAGCAAAAATATTGAAATAAAGAAACAAGTTTATGGTAAATAAGTGGTACTACAATGTTGCATTTACAAAATTAGAGAAGTTTTGATCTGTGTTGTTGCTGAGCAATGAACATACAATAGTTGCTGAAAATGAAGAGAGAATGTGTTATAAGTGTCAGGATACTTTATAGTTAGTGATGGACCAACTAATTTATAGTATCCTGAGAAAACCAAATGTCATTCGGTTTAGCCATTCATAGAAACATGTTGAAATATAATTGGACCAATGAAAACAGTTTTCTTTTCAATATTCATAGAGCTGTTGTTACAATAATTGTATTTGGTTCTGTGTTGCATTAAAATTATATTTGCAGCACAGGTGTAAACAGAGTTTTCATGTGGCCCAGAAACAGAACTTTAGCCACAAAACTGTAACTAATGATCTTAGATATACTCTTACTCAGTCATTTATTGCTCAATTTATTCAGAATGCTTGTCATTGTGTTAGGTTATGTTCACTTAAATGTAAATATACTTTTGACATTGCACAAGGTGAAGTATAATAGCTGTTTGGCAGTTTGTTGTTGGTCCAGATCATTTAATAGTTTGGGGTATAATTACAACAATGCTATTCTTGTGTTAGAGATATATACAAGAAAAAATTAGTTTTTTTATGGATGCACTTTAACTAATATAGTTCTCAGCGTCCCATACTATGTTGAGAATGACAGATTGCTTAATTTTGCTCAGAGGCCTCCTTAATTAGGCTTGAGCTCTTTTTTGTGCTGCATATCTACAACACAAGATACTTCCCTCCTGAAGGAAGCTGTGCTAGAGATCTTTATGTCTGAAAATCCTTGCCCTCAGCCACATTCAAACACCCAGGGCACATATCTAAAATAAACAATCAGTGTGCAGCCAAGTCACACCAACAAAATAGAAACAAATCTGTGTTGTATTAAGCAGGCTTAGAAACTATAATTTAATATGTTTTGAACTGATCAGGTTTGTGAAAAGAATAAGATTTACTCCGACATTCCAACTCCCACAAGGAAAAAGGATAGCAAAGGATATAAAATGTGTCAGTAGTACTATAGAATACACACTAAGAGTAGGAAATTGTACCAAACTAAATTTTGATTATGTAGGGACTTGATATCGTTTTGAAATGAACTATATGAAACACTGATGAATTATTTGCACTGTTTCCTGTTGTTTGTTTCAGGAGGGCATAATTGGATTTGGCAGCACCTACCTTGGATAGTGTTTGTGTATATTTTGCATACTGCTTGGTTGCTGACACTGTCTCATGTACTAATTTTAAACGTTTAAATAAACTATGAATGCCATATGAGACAATCTCAAATTTCAGGTCTTTCTCTTAATACATTCTTTGGTAAACTTGTGCAGAAAATAATGTATACCTATGTTAAAGTGTAATTGCTTTTGAAAATCTCATTAAACATAGGCATTAACATGACTTCTTTGTTTTCTTTTTGAAATAGTGCTGGTTTTTTTGTACATAGTTGTTGGTGTATTTTCATTTAGAATCTATTTAGTTTATTTCTTGGTCACTAAGGTTATCTTTCAGAAGTCTGTTTTAACATTATTACTAATTTACTGTGTACAAAAAAAAAAAAATTGCATTACACATAACTTTGTGATATCCTTTCCTGCTTTCCTCCGCCATTAACTCAAAGTGTAGTTATAACTGCTGTAAGCTTTGAAATTCTTGACAGAAAGGAAATATATTGCATAAGCTCAACAATTTGTGTGCTCTGACACATTCCATCGGCTTACTAAAGTTATGATTAATTGGACACATAACTATTCATACATAGAAAAAAATGTCAAGTTTAGAAGTGGCTTCTTCTTGCCGATCTTATATTCAGGAATTAATTGAACTTCTTTCGAAGTCACATCTCGCGCACTCATGAATTGTTTACAGCACATATCACATATTAGCGTAATACGCGTTACATCAGCTACGTGGATAAGAATCGTTTACCGCATATGGCTTCCACGTAGCTCACGTAACGCGTATTAGGCTAAGATGTTAATATTCGAAAAGTGCCGTAAACTATTCACGAGTGCAGGAATTGTGACTACGAAAGAAAATCGGCAAGCGATGCCGGCAAAGAGGAGGGGAGCGAGGCTCGCGCGAAATACAGGCTACGGCCCGATTGCGTCATCTTTGGAACAGCTGATCGAAGGGAACCGACCGAAGCCGAACGTGAATATGACTTCCCCGTTTGGAGGAACAGCGTAAGGAAGTAATATCTATTGAATTGTCACTCATTATTGAAAATAAAAACACGTAACAAAAATACCTGCACAATATTATAATACGTTACATAAATAATAAATCACATATCAATATAATAAAGATTAACTATCTATCTCAATAGCTGCTGTTATTATCATCAAACTTAAAACGTGAGGCACGTGATTATTGCCAAACTTAATTGCACTGAAACTGAATATACACATGTAAATGGAAATACTCCATCCTCAATATTTTTATTTTTAGTGGCCCATTGTGACTAACCGATATATTATTATAACTAGTCAGTCATATTAAAATAATGGTAATATTGATATGCTGCCTACCCCGGAGAAGCTGGAAGACTTATTTTTCAATATCACTTGTATAAAGTACTTACCAATGTATCCACTTACCTTACATAATATTTATTAATGATGGAATTTATAAATGTTAACTTACTATCAGCGGGACATATATAGTTTTCTCAGTTTCAGTTTTGTTTATTGAAAGTTTGGCCTGGTGCTGGTACAAAGGACCCGGCTTACAGGCTACAATTAACATTAACTTACAATTATAAATATTTACAAAGTTTACTGGTTTTGGGTTTAACAAAACCCATACGGTGACCATACCAAGAAGTTTTTGGGTGTGGATTTGTCCTTTAGATAGGCATCCCAGAAATTGAAGCAAAATACTAATTAAACTAGTCTATCAACATTTACCATGCTGGTTTGGTAAATTTGCACATAAATAGCAATTATCAACAATAGGATAAGCTGTGATACCTGTGTTAATTTGTAAAAGTGGAGAAAGAGTTGAGATATGATGTTATAAAGTTAGGTTAGGGTTGCATATTATTATTGATGGCAGGTGTGGATGCTGCCTCTGATAACACAGGCTAAATTTTGATAACACGGGACTCTGTCATCCTGTTCATATAGGTACACATTAACCTAGGTGTCGTTCCCTACATAATTCCATCATGTGTGAGTAAAGACGGGACGTCGATGGCTCTTCATCACTTCACCTGGCTCGAAGCCCGAGAACAGCTTGAATATGAATATGGGACAAAATTTGACCCAAGTATAATAGTTTTCCCTTTTTGATGAAGGTTGGAAAAATGTAAATGACCTAGCTACTGCCTGTTTTCTAAAGTTATTGATTAACTTGGTAAATGTTTTGTTAACATTCATTGCATTTAGCTGTTGCCAGAATGGTTTAACAAAACCCAACCCATACCATCTTATCTTTCAATGTGTTTCATTTATTTATATATATATATATTGTCCTAACTAGTTTTACATCGATACACACTACAACGTCGACCCATATAGTTCAATTCTACATCTAAAACAAAAGTAGAATTACATACCTTTCAGTACCGGTATCACCATGTTACAATATAGGTTATGGATTCTTGAATAACTTCACTGAAGAATTAACCATTTCTTAAATCACTTAAAATTACACACTATAAATGAAAATAATCATTTTAGTTTAATAGTTCAACTATAACAAGTAGAACTTACGAAAATCAGGCGAAAAACTGTTCAATTGCTCAAAAGAAACCGTTAAAAATTGCAGCGAAAAACATGTTATAATTCTCGTACTACAACAAGAAAACTACTGAAAAATTAATTTTGATTAATTTACAATATTTACAAATAAACACAATCACTGAAACTACATATACCGCCACTAATTCACTTTCAATTAAACAAAACTAACACGTGTTACCCCATAACATTCCACACTGGTAGCCATGTTTGTTAGCATGCCCGGTTCCCGGCTATCAGCTGATCACCCCGGGCCAGAGCCTGATATTCACGTCAGCCTCGGGAGGGGAGGAGGTGACGTAACGCAGCTCAGTCGATATAGAGGCTTACGGCATTACCGACGGAATCGTTAGTTCGCAAAAGAACCGGTCGAAACATCTGACATCAGCACCATTTGTGACCTCAGTCCACAACACAGAGTTGATCATCTGGTATAATCTGTGGTTCATACAAATTTTGTTTAACCTTAATTTTCACATATAATCCCAATTAAATTAAACTGGAAATTGTGATTAACTAAGATGAGAGTATACCACTTCACTTTACTTACAATAATAATAATTAACTTCTAACCACTTTAACACAAACTTCACGTTGTTTGGAAATAAATACGCAAATACAATACAAAATACAGAGGCAAAGCAGCAATGGAAACATACAAGGCCGTGTAATGCACGGCAGCCAACGTAGGAGAAAACTTCTGTTTTTCAGAAGACGAATACATGCCTCACTTCTCTGCTGGTAGAGTTTAGTATTGATAGCTATGCTTTGAGGTCGTGCAATTTACAGAGTGTTTTCTAATCTAATTTAAACTCACGTTGTAATGTTGTTACTTCTCATGGGTTGTCTACCTTACGTTATGTGAATTAGCATATTTGTGATGTTTATCCTGTATTCGATTTCCAAACGACAGTGAAATGTGCTGAGAGACTGCCATTACTGTAAGTAAAATTAAATGTTATACTTTCATCTGATTTAATTACAAGTTTCCTGTGATATTTAACTTTGGGTAATGTATGAAATGCAAATGGTAATGTCCATCTCTTTACATGCTGTGTTACTGACAGGGACTTTTAATCACATTTCTAATATTGAACCTGTGAAACCATACTGTTGTGTATTTACTTTCTTGGTTTATTCTTATTAGGTACTTTTCAATGTTAGTACTTGATTTGCCAAAACATACCCACTATAAGTGCATTTATTGGACCACGACCTAGAAATGTGTACTTACTAAAATCGCATTTTCTTCCCAAATACTTATGTTAGCGAATGTTGGGAATATGCAAAAATAAGTTGAGTACATTAGTATTGTTTTAGAATACGATATTGCCTCGTTGATCGCCTAGAACAACTCAAAGAACCTTTTTTCGAACTTGGTTACGTAGGAGATTTACTGCGTTCCCCCTGTGTATTTCGTTTCTTAAAGTTGTGCACCTTGAACCTACTAAGTCGATATTTCCAGCACATACATGTATAAATACCATATGGTGAGTATAATTATTTTTCCTAATGGTGTATTTAAAATACTTGTGCAATAAATCGGTAAATGTTTACAAAATCGTCCGCTCGAGAAAACGAATGAAACGTAGTGCAATGGATGCACTACTGATTACGATTTTGAAAGTTTTATTTGGTGGTCAAGTTTCATTTTTGATTGTATTGTATTGTATTACATCTTGTTCTTTGGATCCTAGAATGAGCCAGGCTCAAGGATATAGAAAACTTCATACAACCATGCAATTTCATACAAATTTTTTTTCCGACACCTAAACACAATCATTATAATAGGGTTAAACTAGTGGTTGAAAGAACTTATAGTATAGTATTCCTTTATGCTGTAAATAAAATGTGCTAGCGAAAACTTTCTCAATTCCTTTTTAAATCTTAAACAGTCTCTTGGGTTACACAGTAATTTTAAAGCTAAAGGAAGACCATTATATATTTGTATGGCGGAGTAGCAGGGACCTTTCTGATAAATGTACATGGAGTTACATGGCCTGTGTAAGTCATTTCTGTGTCTAGTGCTGTGGCTGTGTACAAGAGAATTGAATTTAAAGGTATTGTAGTTATCAACCACATAACACATAAGTGAAAAAATGTATTGACTTGTGAGTGTTAGAATACCCATCTTCTTAAATAAGGGTCTGCATGAATGATGGGCTCCAGCACCACTTAAAATTCGTAGTGCTCTCTTCTGTAGGACGAAGATCCTCCCACTCTGTGCCGAATTACCCCAGAAAATAATACTGTAGCTCATGATGGAATGGAAGTAAGCAAAGTATAATGCTCTCAGAGCATTTTGATGTAGCAAGTCATACATGGACCTCAAGGCAAAACAAGCTGAGCTGAGTTTAGGACATAAATTGAGTATATGCTTCTTCCAGCTCATTTGCTCATCTATTTCTAGCCCCAGAAACTTTGTACAATCTACTTTGTTTATGGTCAAGCTGTGATAAGTAATATTCAACTCTGGAATAATTTTATTCTTAGTTCTAAATTGAATGTATGATGTTTTGTCATAATTTAGAATTAATTTGTTGGCTTCGAACCAAATGTTCAATTCCCTAAATGCAGTTGCAGTTATGTTTAAGAGTTCTTCTGATGACTTCTGAGATATGAGTACACTAGTGTCATCTGCAAAAAGTATTATTTTGAAATGTTCATTGAGATTTAAAGGTAAATCATTTATGAAAACAAGAAGGAGCTATGGACCCAATATTGAGCCCTGCGGAACTCCGAGTTTAATTATACCTGGATCTGATTCTTTATTGTTGACAATAGTTTTTTGTGTTCTATTTGTTAAACAGGACCTAAACCAAGTAATCGAGATGTTATCCAGGCCATAAAAGTGTAATTTCTCCAGCATCAGCTCATGATTAATACTATCAAAGGCCTTAGCCAGATCACAGAAAATACCTATGATGAAGTTCTTGTTATTCATTGCATTTAATATTTCATTGGTAAGTCTATATGTGGCATTGTTGGTAGACAACCCCTTCCTAAAGCCAAACTGGTATGATGTTAGAATGCTATTATGATCAAGATGTTTCATAATACGATTATACATTGTTTTTTTCAAAAATCTTTGACAATGAGGTAAGCAGTGAGATTGGTCTGTAATTAGAGGGCAGTTGTCTTGCCACCCTTTTTAAACAATGGCTTAACTGTTGCTAGCTTTAACTTCTCTGGAAATATTCCTGACAAGAAGGAACAATTACAGATGTGGCTCAGTGGCTTACTTATCTCACTCGAGCAGCATTTTAACAGCCTAGTACTTATTCCATCCCACCCATGTGAGGTTTTACTCTTCAGGACTTAATAATTTTTTCAATTTCTGAGGGTGTTGTAGGCATTATTCTGAATGTATTTTGAATATTGATATTTATATTCCTTAGTAAATTTAGTGCTGCTATAGTTTGATCACTTTTAGTGTAGCCCATTTTAGATAAGTTTGCTTCGATGGCATTCAGGAAGTTTGTATTGAATGCATTTGCAATTTCGTGTGGATTTGTTAACTCTGCATTGTCCATCAATATTGAGGGGATATCATTAGACCTTTTGGCTCTAACTGTTTCAGTTTTAATGAGACTCCATGTAGTTTTGATTTTGTTTTTTGACTTTTCTATGACTTGCGAGAAATACCGCTTCTTTGCTGCCTTTATAATTCTACCAAGTATTCTACAGTAGTCTTTATAGTACATTCTGAGTTGATGATTATTACTGATGCGATAATGTAAGTAAAGTTCCCTTTTAGTATTGCATGACTTCGTTATTCCACTGGTTATCCACTCTTTAGTTTTTAGTCTCTGAGCCATAAATCTTTTTTTGGTAGGAAAGTTTGCTTTGTATGCCTCCATTAAAACACGTAGAAAAGTAAATGATTGATGGGCAAATTCCGTACCTACAATGCAGCAGTTTTATTACGCTTATACGGCAGATACTTGGCAAATAAATGTTTATAAACTAGTGTAATATATGCTAGAATGATTGATTAATGCATTTACATTGAAATTGTTGCATAAACACTGCCCAAGCTGTAAATATTTCGATGACACAGGACCCTGTCACCCCACTCGTATGCACACACTAAAGCTAAGCAAACACGGGCAAAACTAAAACGAAGCTTGACTGCCAAATAAAACTTTAAAAATCGTAATCAGCAATAACAATTTCAATGTAAATACATGAATCAATTATTCTAGCCTATATTATACTCTTTTATAAAAATTGATTTGCTAAATATGCCGATTTTGTAAACAACTACCAACATATGTTGCAGTCGGTGGGGCCACCCACCGTACTTTTTAAGTAGCTTCACATTTTCACGCACATTCATATATCAGTATAACCACCATATACTGAGTGTGAATTATTGTCAACTATGTGTATTATTGTAACTTGTGGAATGAAATGCTACATATGCACAAATAGCGATGTCAAGTGTTTTAGCAGACACACAATGTTAACAAATAAAACAAATAGTAGATTACAAAACCCTTTCACATCCAGCCTCACTAAATGAAGTCTCATAAAACTAGTGTTAATGAAATTAGGTTAAGAATTGCGTGGTATTCTCCCGCACTGTACAACCTGTTCGCGATTGCTGGATTGCGATGCTAAGGTTAGAATAGAATGACATTTGTGTAAGGTAGGTAGTGACGATTGATCATGGAATTGATCAAACAGTAATTAAAATGGGCTGTAATGTTCCATTTTTAACTAAAGTTTTTAGTTTACGTTTTACACAATTCTGAACTAGTGATTTACTTGGCATACAATTATTCGCTCAGTAAAACGGTTGTAATTTGGTATTGGTGGAAAACCTTCACTCATGGTAATGCACATATATAACATTGCTTATTGCACAAATGCAAGGTATACAGTAAATCACAGAACACTCTAGCAGTAAATAACCGTGGGATAATACCTGTGACGTCACGTCGTACGTGCTAAGAGCTCTTCTGTGAAACAATTATATATCAGTATTTAAATTCCCTGCACACATGAAGAAAGTACAGGATGGTGACTATATCGTACAACATTAAGGTTAGAATTACATTTATTTAAGGTAGGTAATGAAAACTCATGTTACTCAAATAGTAATAAGAATCAACAGTTTGACGAGACTTTCTGACGAGGGGGGAATTACGTTTGTGTTATATTTATAGCAATATTGGTGTGTTATGTACTTTAAAGGTAGCAGCGATGGTGGCAGCAGCAGCGATATATATTTGATGTCTTTAAGAACACCGTGATTTTGTATTTCCGAGCAGCACTGGAATGTAACTCTCCCAAAACTGTATGATGAAAGTCAGGGGCGATTTTGTTTTCCATTTTTCTAAGTTAGTTTTGTCTACATACTCCCTAATTAGTGTAATGCACTTACTCTCACTATTTATGCTAACACATGGCACTTTCAATGCTGCAGTTTTTATCTGAGAAGCTGTAATCACTTGAAGTTGAAGCCTGAGATTTGAACTGGAATAAATTACTGCCATGTCGCTTTCTTGTCACAAATTTATCCATGCTGACAAACAATAGAACAGTGAGTTGCAAGTAACTGAACTGAATACTCCAAGCTGTGATCATCATTGCTGTAATTGTGACCCTGAATGCCAACCCAACTAATCAATCTGAGAATTGTTTATTGTTTAGCTTACTGGCGATCTGATACTGCTGCTTTCTCACAGCTTGTACTCATACTATGTACAGCCTACATCGAAAGTGTTTGGTGTCTTTTATTATCAAAGAGGAGTAATAGTAAATACACTAAAAAGAAAAAATGCTTCCCTGGTACTTCCTTCTTCTTTAATGAGTTGGGGAAGTTTTTTAATGAGAGGGGAAAATCCCGCTCCTCTCTTAATTCAAACCCTGAGAAAGAGGGCAATACTGATCATTCTGCATCCACATGATAACCTTACTTTACACACCTCTTCCAAGTAAGTTGGTTTCCCCACCACTGCTTCCTGTCATACCTCGTGACGTGTTTCAAGCCAGCACCCAGAACTCCATTGTCCCTCCACTGTGTTATTATCCCTCTTGCTGCCTCCTATCAATCAGATATAAATGTCTGCCCAGCATTTAACTACAAAGTCAAAGAATGGCCACTAGCATGAAAATTGCCAGACTGCTATGTCTTGAAAGGTTAGCACTTAGAGAAAAAGTCACAGTAAATATAATTTTAAAGCTGGAATAAAAATCCAAAAAGCGAATTTTACCAAATTAATTTCTGTTCCATATATTGTTAACTAGAAGAATTATCAGATAGCAAATAAAGATCTACTGCATATTTTATTACATCAACAGTGAGTAATAAATTGTTATTGTAATTTGTGATGAAATATCATACACATCTAGTGAAATAATGTGAATAACATTTAGGACCATTAAATATGTATTGAATCCAAGTGAAATAGCAATGAACTTACTTTCAAAACTGTTATATTACATAAAACATTTAAAAATGAACCAGTGTCAACGACTTTGGTGTGGTTTCCATCAAGAATATGAACTCTTCAATAATTATGCTTCTAATTTCCCAGTGCTAGTTCCAAAATTATTCCAGGTTTCCATTAATTCTCAGTTTACATATGTGAAGATAAAGCTAATTATAATAATCGTTTCTGGTATCACAAAATAAAAAATAAAGCATTAATTAAAAAATATAATTTCTCTTTGTACTGTTTTGCACTTCTAACCATGAAGAAGGCATTACACTACATTTAATGTTCAAGTTAAATTAATTATAATGATCCCATTTAGCTACAAATCATTAATTTGGTATTTATTTTGAGCACTTAGTTAAATTAATGCACTTAGAATATAATACTTTTTTGCATTTTATAAAAATCTGGGCAATCTTTTTCATTGCCGTGGAATATGAGTAATAGGGTTAATAAGAAAGATTTCTTTGAAGCCTTCAGTTTTGCTATCCTGTCCTCCATCACTATTGTCGGCACTGTAATCACTTTTATCATTATCATCACTGGAATTCATGTCAGAACAGGCATTTAAATCAACATGCCTCACTTCTGCATCGGGAGACCTTGTTATCTCATGTAGGCAATCCTCAGTGTCACTGTTACTTAGAGTACTTGCATTCACGTCAAACCCATCATAATACACCAGAATTTTATTACCATCCCTCTCTGGTACAAACATTGTGAGGGCAATTAGCCATGCTAAATTCTAGTAGCAAAAACCAAACACAATTGGACATGGTCAAACTGTATTGCATACGGATTAAAAAAAAAAAGCCCCATAGCCTGCGCAAACTGCAGACCGCAGGCTAGAGGGCTCCTGTATCTTTTTAGTTCGGTGTCTTTTTTATATTCCGAACTATTTGCACATCTTTATTGGTTCCTCAATTACAATGCTGCAATAATTTATATGACCGGAATGAATATACTAATACATACATAATGTCTACACATAACCTAATTAAATGTTATCCCCCCCCCCCCCCCCCCCCAGTTAATTTCATATTTATTCCACGAATTCAGTGCTACATACAGTTTTAAATATGCAATATAATTACATTACCAATTCATATATTAAGGATATATAACCTAATTACATTTCACATAACTTATTATATGTTATCCCATTTATATAGCTACATGTTATGCCCCAGTTGATTTATCTTTATTGAACAATACCACAATTTATACAATTATTAATCTAAACTAATGTTTAGCCTACGTCCTAACTAAGTTTATAACTACGAATGTCATGTCCAGTAGATCTAATCAGGTGAATGTCTAATCCAGTGTTGTCTTCGCTGTGGTCATGGATTTCTTCTAAATTTAGCTGCCTCTCTTGTGGATACGGAGTTTGCTAGTTTATCCAGCCATGTCCACAGTCTTCGGCGACGTACCACCGAGTAGATAGTTCTGTCCTGTAGGTATGAGAGGGCTGTAGCCCTCCCAGACGTCCGCAGCAGACATTCCCATAGTGCATGTTCGGGCGTGTCTACGGCATCACAGCAACAATTACCGCTCTCCCTCAGACCAAACCGCATGAGATACGCACCATAGGGTCCATGTCCCGTGATGTAGTGGATTGATCCTTTTGAAGGCTTGAAGTATCTCATGCGGAGTCGCTCATCAACATCTGAGAAAATGTCATAGGTTCTCCTACCCGTGGTGCTCGTCTCCCATTCATGTTGCCATTCACTGATAAGTCGTTCTCTAATATCTAGTTCATCTTGTACTGGAGCTCCTGCAATTTGTGCAGCTCGCACCGGGTGTTGATGGCGAAGCCAGTAGTAGTCTTCTAATTTCCAAGTCGAGCGGTAGGATACTTAAGGTGACTAATAGGGCATCTGTTGGGGTTGTTGAAAAAGCCCCACTCAAGCAAATCAGTGTTTTTTGTTGAAGGCTGCGCACTTCTCGCTTGGCAGTGACTAAATACAGTCTATGTCCCCAGGTACTTGCAGCATGGCCCATCACAGAAGCCAGGATTGCATTATTATATAAGCGAATAGCTCCATAAGGGATTGTCCCAAAGTTGTGTGCTAGACGCCCAAGTTTACCCATTATGGCAAGTGCCTTTTTTGCTGTTTCAGTTATATGCTGCCTAAACAACAGGCCCTCTTCCAAGTTAACACCCAGATGTCTTGTATGGTGACGCCTTTGTATTCTTATTCCATTAAGGGATATCGCTGGATCTCTTTTTAGCTTGCCTTTCAAAAGTACATATTTAGTCTTTACCGGGGAGATTGTGAGCTTGCGCTCCATACATTCCCGATGAAAGACATCCAGGACATCTGCAGCGCGACGTTCTAATACTGTCCTAGAATTACCAGTAATGATGATGGCAACATCATCTGCATATGCAGTGTGCCCCCTGATTGCTGCAGTCCGATTTAATTGATGTAGTATCGGTTCAAGCCCGATATCCCACAGCACAGGCCCGCATACTGAACCCTGTGGACAGCCTTTGGTTACTGCTCTCGAGATCTTAAAATCGCGTAAAGTTACCTTTCTACCGTAGCAGTAATCACGAAGGAGAAGATACAGATTCCCAGGGCAGTTCATACTACGAAGTTCAGCAAATAGGGCTGGCCACCATAGATTGTTGAAGGCCCCTTCAATGTCAATGAAAATACCCAACACATACTTGGTGTCAGCTTCCTCCACTATATTGATGGTATGATTTATAGCATCCTCACAAGATCTTCCTCTTCGGAAACCAAATTGGGTTAGTGTAAGACCTGCTGTTTCCCTAATTGTCTGGAGCCTACTGCATATGAGCTTTTCCAGTAACTTGCTCATACCATTTAGAAGCGCGATAGGCCTGTATGAGCCGGGTTCTCTAGGATCTTTTTCAGGAGCCTTCTTAAGAATAACCAAATTCGCCTCTTTCCAACTCTCTGGCATTTTGCCCAATCTCAGGCATTCATTGTAAAGATTGCACAAATAAGGTGTTATGAGGTTAGCAAGGGCTTTCAGTACCTCATTGCCAATTCTATCTGGCCCAGGAGCTTTTCTGTTTCTTTAGTTGGTCAATGTAAATGAGAATCTCCTCCTCTGTGAAAGGATCACATGTTCCCTCTGTACGATATTCACTTGCCATTTGCAGCCTCGGTTCTTTTTGCGTCTGACTATCTTCCCGTTCGTCATCATGGGGAACCAATGTGTCCAGGAGAAGATCCATGGTTTCACTCCAGTTCTTCGTGCTTCTACCGTCCTGTCGAAGAAGCGTGCAGGAGACATCACCTCCAAACTTATCCCGCACAATTCTGTGCAGTACACCCCATGGATCCCGTTGTAGACAATCCTCTGTAAACCTCTTCCAACAGTTGTGCCTAGTCTGTGTGAGTTGTTTTGCATAGGCCTCTTTCCTGCGCCTATAAATTAGGAGCCATGTCTCACGCTCCTGTGGAGCTCTTGCCTTCTGGTATCGTTTCCTAGCATGCCGAGCATTACGTCGAAACCTTTGTAAACGATCATTCCATGGGGCATTCTGCTTATGTGAACTAGCACTGATTATAGGTATGGCGGCATCCATGCTGCTCCTGATGGCCTTTTCAATGTTATTAGCCGCTGTTTGAATGTTCACTCCTTCTGACATCCAATTAGGCACAGTTAATGTAGCTCTCAATCTGCTCCAGTTGGCCTTCCTATAATTGTACCTCCAGGATACCTTCTCTGGGTTATTGATTTGCGCCTTGTGTAGTTGAAAAAATATGACATTGTGGTCACTCGTGGTTTGCTGGTCAGCCACCTTCCAGTTCCTTAAAAGGTTCTCGGCCTGACAATTAGTAAGCGTGACATCTATGTTCACTGACACCCCTATCCACCCCACATAAGTTGGCGGGTTGTGAGGTTGGTTGGCAATCCGCAATCCCAGACTCATTAAGGTTTCCTCCAGTCTACTGCCTCGTTCATCCCGACAGCGGCTATACCACTGGGGCGATTTGGCGTTTGCATCTATTGTGTAGATTGTCGGCAGTAGTGCAAGATATTGGTGAACTGATTCCAGTTTTTGCAAATGAGGTTCAATCTCCTGACTGGTTGAAAGTATGCATTCACCAGTCCAATGTGAAGGTCCCTGTACATTAGCTCCACACAAGCCATGTGGGTGTCGTTGAATTGTTGCAACTTAATAAGACATATGGCCCTGTTGAAGACCACTATTGCCACCATAGGAGCCGCACCAGTCAAAACTGTTCTGGAGGACATCAGCATGTAGGGAACTATGCCATTGATAACATAGGGTTCCTGAATACACAATATATCAATGTGTTTTTCTTCTCCAAGTCGACGTAATTCTTGCATTACTAGGCGACTCCTGGCAGCATTTATTTGTAGTATATTTAAATTGTCCTCTCTCCTATGGTTGTTGGTGCTATTGGCCATAGTCTGTTCTTAGGATGAGGCGATCCAGCAACGCTTTGTATGTGGCACAGTTTCTTCCATTAGGATTTCCACAGGAGTGTTTGTTACGTGCATTGCACGCAACACAGATCTCCGCTTGCCTTCTTTTCAGGCAGTCCTTCCTGAGGTGGTCTTCTTCACCACAATGGCCACAGACCTGTTTGTCCACGGGGCATTTTTTAAGGACGTGCCCTAAGTCCTGACAACTGTGACAGCGTGGTACCACCAGATAGTCTTTTGCCGTGTATGACCCAAAGTCTAAATAGAGTCGTCCCTTTCTTAGAATCTCTTTCCGCATTTCGGGGGCAACCTCTACAACATGATGGACTGTTGATTTCTCCCTAGGACTGGTGAGTAATTTGGTTTCAAACTCACTCTGGAAATGCTCCTGATCATAATCAGGGAAATTCTGCTCACGGGTCAATTTTTGGAGTTTCTCCTGTGTGATCCATCTGGGAACGTCATACACAATTAGCCGTGGTCTCCACTTTCTAGGTCTTTCAACAGTAACCATATCCTGAAGCTTGGGGTGAATCAAAAGTTTCTCCACATTTTCCTCATTCTCCGTACGAATTAGTACTTTCCCACTTCCGGACTTCTTGATGACCTTTATCCGGATCTGATCCTTTGCAGGATGAATAGCTTCAGTTATCCGCCTCTGTAGTTGCTCTGCCGTATCATCTGCCTTCGAAGTGCAAAGCACCACGTCGCTTTGGGATGCCAGGGTCCTCTCAATTACAGTCTCCCTTCTATTACCCTGTGGTGGCTTTACTGCCATCATTGCATAGGAAGGAGGCTGTATGACGGGTGACGCTTTAAACCTGATGTTCTCCTCTCATAATCGTTGGTTTTCTTGTTCCAACTCTAGAGTTTTTCCTTGAAGGAGATGATATTCTTCTATAATCCTATAAAAGCTCATCCTAAGTTGCAATTTTTGACTTTTAGGCAGTTTGTCACATTGGTGAAGGACCTCCTACAGCCCTAACAGATGTTGGTGTGCATCCATCTTATCCTTTTCCACAGAAGGTAAATGGTCCTCGGATGGGGCCGTGGTGTCCATCAAAACATTCAACACTTCCTTCCTAGTCTTCTTGGATATAGATCTCGCCTTCTTGTTTGTCATTCCACTAATCTGGTGATTGTCAGCTGCTTCTTGTGTCACTCTATGCTTCTGGTCAGTTGAAGAGCTATCAGATACAGATGGTGCTACTTCTCGGTTTTGGTTGTCTTCTTGAGTGACATCTGTTGTAACCAGATTGTTCGCTAACGCCAAGTTAACCTTGGGCTTCTCTATGTCTCCAACCGCCATATTAACTGGTGACCTCTGAACATCTCTGGATTCAGATGTCGCCCTCTTGGCTCTTCTGGCCTTTCTGGTACCACTACTTGGTGTATCAGGCTTTTGGTTCATCGTTCTCATCACAATTACACTGTAAGTCTGTTCTTTGGTGAGTCTCCTTTGCATCTAATGACTGCACATCATCATCATCATCCATACATACCACAATTTATATTAAAGTTTATAAATAACTTGATATTTCCACTTTAATAGGGAATAGGGATAGAAAACCATTATCCTTCAGATAAAAGATTGGTCTTAATGTCCTTGAAACAGAATGCTAGAACCACAACCAGGAGCTGCTGGTAGGCTGATGTACAGCCTGGTGTATTTTGCTGCATACCATAGGGTTTTATTGCAGATAGGAAATATTTGTTGTGGGAAAATTTAAGGGTGGCATGTTTATAAGTTTAGGTTGTTTGGGATTTTGAAGGAAGCTTGTTGCCCCTTGACAGTTGTCATTGGATACAGTTAGGTCTGGATTCTGGTGGAACAAAAGAAGTTTTTAAATAACGTTTTTAATTTAGAATTTTGAATAGAGAATAATTTTGAGAGCTGAACAGCCCTTGAATGGGACTATATATAGAGCTCAGCTTTAGCTGCTGATGGTGTTGCTCCTTGGTTATATGGTATGACCACAAGCCTTGCAGGTACTGCTAGAAAGAAGCTTCATTTTGAGTTACATATTCTGGCGGGAGTTATTCAGTTATTGGTAAATGTTTGATACTTGCTTTTAAATGCAGACCTACAGTTTGGTCATTAGAGGACAGTTGTGGCTCAGCTGTTTGAAAGCAAGAGTTGCCAAAATTTGAAGACTAAATAGAGCCAGGGGAACTCTTATTGATTGATCCAAGATGAAGTAAGTAGGTATAACACTAATTTTAGTTTTCTAATGTTTTAATGAAAGCAGAAAGCAGAACACTATGTATATAACCATTCAGAATATCAGTAATACATCTAAGGAAATAAGTATAATATTGATTTCAATGTTTATTATTGTTTCCACTTAAAACCTTGAAAAGTTGAGAGCGACCAGTATATATACATATATATGTATCTATTTCACTATGATCATGATTAATAATTCAGATATGAAACAAGTATAGCACTGATTTTTCTGTTCTTTCTGTGGAAATCTGTGGACATGTTGAGCAATGGAAAACAATGATCAATCTTCAATGTTTCATGTAAAATTTCAATCCAAGTACAAAACAGAGCACTACTTTTGCATTTCATTATTAGCAGTGTAGATAATGTATGTTTAATTAAAAAAAGTAAGAAATCATTTAGGAAACACTTATAGCACTAATGTTTGCTTGTATGTAAATCTTTGTAAATTTCTGAGAAAATATATCAAATAAGATTTGAAGAACACATAATGACTAAATTTGTGGTAGATATTCTTTAGGAAATGGTGTAAATTGTGCTTCATGGGGAATGTATGTTTAAATATGTATTCCCCTAAGTAACCTGCAAAGTGCATCTCTTATCTTCTGAAGATAGGGTTGGAGTACTTGGAGCACTTTTATGTATTGTAATTCATATTGATGTGAATGGGAAAGTGTTGTCCTGCCAGTCATTGTATGTTCTCTTGCTGCAGTTTGCCAACTGTGGCAGTACTTCAAAATTCAATGGAGTGGTTTACTCAGAGATAGTAGAAGCTTTTATCCTGAAGTGTATCATGTGACTTCCAGCATTTAGATACCATTGTTGTGCTGGATAAAATCCATTTTTAGATTAAGACCGGTTGTGTTTTCCTGTCCCTGACTTCAACTAGCACAAGGAAGAAGTTAGAGTGTTCCTCACATTGTACACTACCAAACATCCATTGCTCTTTCATGTAACACTATGTTGGTATTTTCTGCTCCTGAATTTTGACCCCTCTGTTTCCACTACTGTTCCTACTCCTCCAAATGGAGTCTGCCTCTGTAGTGTTGGTGGTAGCCTGTCTGCCTCACAAGTTGGAATCTTGGTTAGGGTGAGTTATTTGTATAAGGCATTTTTCAGATTTTTGCTTATCCCAAGAAGACGGTGTCTGGTATCTTTAAGCTCTATGGCTCATTTGAGCATCATTTCACCCATTTCATTAATTTATCGTCTGATATGACATTACATTGAAGAACATTAATATTTGCAAAAAACAAAAAAGAAAAGAAAAAAAGAACAATAATAATAGTAATAATAATAATAGTAATAGTAATTTAAAAAAATTATTTTGTTGTTTAACGACGCTGTCAATTGCCAGGATCACATCAGCGTCGCCGGTGTGCCGGAATTTTGTCCCGCAGGAGTTCTTTTACATGCCAGTAAATCTACTGACATGGAGCTGTCGTTTTTAAGCACACTTAAAAACCATCAGCCTGGGCCGGGTTTGAACCTGCGACCTTGGGATCAGTAAGCCAGCGTCTAACCAGTAATAGTAATAGTTTTTTTTTTTGTTTCGGCAGGGAAAAATCCCTCATGGACGCTACCTTAGCGAGTTGGACTCTAACCAACTAAAAAAACCCTGCCCCGTCACATGCCATTCTGGGACTGCTTGTGGCATTACTTCAGAAATGGCAGTTGTCTAATCGTTCTAAACTATCTGTAATTGTCTATCCTCGGCTTCTTTGATCTTCAATATTGATTCACATAGTGATTTTACAATGGCCCATGTTTCTCTCTTTTCCATAATCTTTTCTCCCAGATTATCAGCTGTTAACTGGAAACCTAACTTCCGTTGGGCGTCATTTCTCTGTAAATCCCATTGTTTACAGTGGAAGATGGTGTGTTCCACAGTGTCCACTTGTGTACAATATTTGCATAGGTCATCTTCGGTTTTCCCCATCCTCTTGGCATAATATCTGAATCTCCCATGTCCCGTCAAGACCTGCGTCAGGAAGTAATCCAGCTGTCGATGTTTAGAATTTAGCCATTTATTAATGTCGGGAATGATTTTCTTTGTCCACTGCCCTACTATCATGGTCTCTTGCCATCGTCTTTGCCACTTCTCAATTATTTGCATTCTGATGTTCATCTTCTCATGCTTAGAGAGTGGGCCACCTGCCTCATGTATGATTCTTCTTTCTTCCACTTTTAAATCTATAGGGATGGACCCAGTTATTACTTGTAAGGCTCTAGTTGATACAGTCCTATACCCAAAGGCTATTCTCAGAAGCATCTTTCATTGTACCTTGTCCATGAGGTTCTTATAAATCCCTTTTTGAAGCACAGGACACCACAGAGGTGCAGCATATAGCAGCACTGAATATATTGCACTGCATAGCAACTGCCTTTTCATGGAGCTCGGACCTCCAATATTAATAGTAATATTAATAGTAATATTAATAGTAATAGTAGTAGTAGTAGTAATAGTAATAATAATAAATAAATCATATGAAAAATAAAAGAACTTCTCCAAATGGCATTTTAATTTAATAGAACCCAGGTTATGCATATTGTCCAGCAGTAGATGGACCAGCCAACCACGGTGCTAGATGAGCATTTCAGTCCATTCATGATGATGGTCCATCTAGAATTATGCAGTATACACCATAGGATTTAGAAGTACATTAAATGCGATTTTGATAGAGTTTTTAAGTTTTTAGCGGAGTCAATATCAATTTGAGGATTTAAAATGTTAGATTTTTTTATGCTTTTTGATGTATTTATCACCTTGTTTTTTATCTGCCTAACACCAATGTTTTTTACGTTTATGTGTATATTTTCTTTGTTGCTAGTAATTTTATTTTGGATTCAAATTTATATCTGGCTATTGACATGAATTTTTTAAGGGCGCTGATGACGTAGAAGTTAAGCCCCCTTAAACCTACAAACCGCCATCAGAAGTACATTAAGTGCTCCAGCAAGTGATTGATGTTACTCTTGGTTTCACAGAGAGTTCAACTTGCTGCCTGTTGCAGGTAAACTGTACTGTGCTTCCTCTGTTCCATCTGGCAGGAACCACGTAATTGCAGACAAGCCATTGGTATATTTAATTTGTTATGCTGTGCTCTATGATGAGTTCTGGCAAATGCTTCTTATTCTCTTTACCTATCAAATGTCTCTGTATGCTGCTCATGGAATGTTCACATACTCTGCATGTGATTGTCTCACAGTATGTATGAATATACTGAAGATAGATAAGCTGGTATAGGTCGCGAGTGCATTCTAGATGAGTGCTTCAACACAGCTACGGTGATCCAGTCTACTCTATATAATAGGTCAGCATTTAGTTTGTTATAACAGATGGCCCTGCTTCCATGTGTTGTGGATCTGAGTACAGATGACTACACATTTTGTGTGGCTTGGGCATATGCCATTGTCAGTGCTTTAATGAGAGGTGCTTATTTATTAATGTGACAATGCTTCCTATAATATCCTGGGGATCTGGACCCACCACCCTATCCTGAAATATCCTTTAAACTTCAGTAAGAAACTTAATCACAGAATTATTTCGTGAAACAATCCTGTTTTAGCCTTTGGAATTACGTTAGGAAGCTATATTGTTGGAAATCGTATGCAAAGCTTATATGTCTGATGGTGGAGATTACTAAGCTCCAGCCTATAATAAAAGGATGTTCATTTATAAAAAGAGGAATGAAGCAAAGGAAAACACCCAGTGTTTTCATAGTATCTGTGAAGCTGTAGCCCAGTTTAGGGTAAGCCTGGTTCTAAGTGACAGGTAATAAAACTTTGTAATGAGTGAGTTTGGAGGAAGAACTGAAATACATCAATATTTTTGGGCACTTCACTATTACTGCTCATGTATTTGCACTTCCCTGACCTAATGTGCAGTTGTAACAAAGTGGTGTTGTTTATTTACATTGTGTGATTCATATCGTATATAACAAAGTGTGTTACAACATGAGGGTGGACTGTGTCCAGGCTCTTGAACAGATCATATATGCTTTCCTTTGTGTCATATGAGTTTTCATTATTTAATCATATTTGTTGTGCATGTAGTTTATAAAGTAAATATCAATCAGCGTCACAGTTATATAGTTTCAGGTAAGTGTTCTTGTGTGATTGATAATTACTGCTTGATTTACTTGGAAATAAACATGGGGAGTAAGATTGTGTATTTACTAAAACACTTAATATTGCTCACCATGGGCATATACCATTATAAAGCATTCATTTGCTGTAGAACTTTTAACAATACACTTTACAAGCAATAATTGACAACCATTATATATATATATATATATATATATATATATATATATATATATATATATATATATATAATTATATCATTATATAATATTATATATATATAAAAGTGATGCAAGGTGCGAAAAGTTCACAAAACCACAGTAATGGAGCAAATGTAGTCCATTCAAGGCATTATGGGAGTGTTTCTCTCCTGTTCATCCCTTCCCTTACCTGTCCAACTGTTGCCAACATTGCACTGCAAATGGCGCCAAATGGTGCTGCAAGTGTGAAATTTCCATTGCACCCATGTTCCTCAGGTTTTCCAATTGTGTTTTCCAATTCCTCGCAGTTGACATACATTCCAATGAACTGTTAACTTTCGGGTGATCAAAGCGCTCATGATTCAGAGTGTCGTAGGTTTTCCAGCAGTCACCGATTATTTTTGTTCCTGGGAAATTCTAATCCTTTATTACTTGTTGGAGAGTTTTCTGCTTACTTTGTACAACAGGTGACCTTCATCCCCATGCTCCACACCAGCAAACACAATTTGTTCTTAGACATGGCATGCCCTGTTGTACTTTCTGCACTAGTATTTCTATTTGTCAATTTCCACGATTTTATTCCTTTGCCAATTTACCGTTGCATATCATCCAGTTCACACATACTTTGTTGTTGAATATGGACAAATACACAACTGTACTAATGCTACATTGTAACTTCTCTGCAGTAGCGTACTGATTTGAGACAATAAACAATAGAGCAAAAAAACCATCGCATTGAGAATGCTCCACTTACTGTTCCTGACTAAGGTATTTACTCTAGCTTGTTTCTTGAATGGCCAAGTGACCATGTGCTGCAATAGTGGAGGTTTCCTCCCCATTTCCTGTATATATCACTCTTTTATAGTTCTGTGCATTTTCATATATGAGCAACACCTGCTTCTACTCCCTATTTGCTGCTACTCTGTTTCTTGTGTGTGGAAATGGCCGCAGTATCTGCTATGTAAGCAGCTTTGTTGAGACATTGTGTATGTGATCTTGCAAGTAAAACAGGGCAACATCATGTTCTTAAAATGGTAATTACAAACTCAGGATATTTATGCACTTAGCTGGGATTTTCAAAGATAATATATTTGTAAAGAAAGCTTGCTTTTAGCACATACATGATCCTAAAAATCATGGATAACTTCTGCATCATTATGGAGTTTTAATTTTTTAATAATTTCAAAATAATGTTTTGTATTCTCATGAAGCCTTCCTTATACATTAGAACACCTGACAGAAATACGGTGGAAAAATCTCACCAGTGAATAACTCCTGGTTCTGCAGTTTGATGAATAAGTGTCCCATTTCATACCTGATGCATCAGTTCTACATTTCTCATAAGTACATTTGCAGTTGTCCAGAAATGAAAGAAATATAACTGATTTCACAATTTTTTGTACAAAGGATAACAGTATAATTATCTTTAATGAATACATAAATATTTGTTCCAACTTTTCTGTCTTTATTGGGCAGAAATTTTGATCAAATCTATTTTTTTTTTTTTTTTTGTTATTTCAGAGTACCTACAAAAGTCAGCTTGTTGTTAACAATTTTATAATAGGTTCAGTTATCAGTGGTAATGTTTCTACTGCTACAGTAAATATATTTGCAGAGGTAAATGACTGCTTGTGTTGGTTTTGAAAAGGCCTTTCGTTCCTCAGCTGAAAGTGTCATTCAGTTGCTGCCCATCTGCACATAAATGTATGCGTTATAAAGGCTAGAGGAATGTGTATCTGTAAGACACGTTACCTTTATGGCATACTTAGCAGATATGTTTGGCATATAAACTTGTAACCCTAAAAGCACTGACAATCTGGTCAGCACATGCATGAGCTCCAATTGAATATATCTTCTGACAATTTTATATAAGTAAATTGAAGAAGTGGGAGATTGCAGCAGTAGGAGCAGTTTATGTGTTCTCTGTGGTCTGGTGGATGAATGATCAAATATCAAAGCCAAAGTCCAAGTTTTACAGCTCTTCAAAGATATGATGCCAGTTTCTTGTGTCCAGATTTGAAGATGGTACAAAGAATCATTAGACCAATCACTGCTAGAATTTCACCTTTATCAGTGCTTATGGCGTATTTAATGAATCTTGAGATTTTGTTCTCATCTGCTTCAGCCTTTTATTTGCAAGACTGATGATCTGTGTTATTGTCTGAAAAAAGATGTTTCCTAATTTCCTCAGGATCAGGATTACTGCCCAAATTATCAGCAATGCCCTATTCAGTTTTATTATATATTTAGGATAAGCTCTTCCTCTAGATCCCTGTTGCTCTGAATTCCAGACAAAACATTTTCGCATTCCATGAAATATCTATTATGGTTCATGTTCATTTTGATGAAACTGCTCCTCAGGACTGTCAAAACAGCCTTATAAATCATCTAATCTTATGTCAGACTCAGTTTAATGGCTTGATTCTGGGAGGTGATCTATTTCAGTAACAAGTGAATCGTCAGTCATATTCTTCATCATTGTTTTCATATTGCAGTGAAGCCATTGGTACAATTTCATTAGCTGCAAGGTAAAACTGAATAAATTTACATAAATAGCTCTACAATGTACTTAAAGTATAATTATAACAGTACCATTAAGAGTTAAATAAAATATTGAGACAGAATATTGACCAATAGAAAATCGTTCATGTAAATATTTTTTTAAGAGTGTATGAATTTCTAGTTCTTGTTTGGGTGTATCAGGGACTTATTTTTTAATATTCAAGATAGCCAATGTTTTCTTGTCACTTTGTGTTCAACCAATAGAAACTATTGCGCGGATGAATACAAAAGAATGGCGGTGTTGCGTCATACAGACGCCAGGGACTTTTTTCATTAGCGTCTGTGTGCTCAAGATGAAAGGATGTATATTTTTTGATAGCGTGTGAACATGTAACTTACACCCAAACTTTTAACCAGTGTAGATTCTATCTAATTTTGAAAGTTGTTGATTAATTAATAAGGTGCTGAAAGTGTAAATTAACGAACAAATATGTTGTGATAAAGGAACGTTGATTTATGCATTCCATTCTGTAACCTCGACCCTGCAGATAATCGCGTCTGCTATCACACTATTTCATCTTTCAGTAAGAACATTATCTCCGGTATGCTATGTAAAGACCTATTTATAAAAACCGCACCAATATGTAGCTGCTTTACAAAGCAGTCTGGTGTTTAGGAAACATATCAGACCAGCGGAGCTGATATTTCCCAGGTGTTAATTTATATGCCAGTAAATCTTATTGACATGGAACTGTCATCTTTAAGCCCACTTAAAAACATTGGTGTGGATGAAGTTTGAACCTGTGACCTTGGTGTCAGTAGCCACGGCTGTAAGAAACTTAGAAATCCAGACCAACATACATGCAAACTGAGGCTGGTTGATTCCAATGTCTGTTCATACAATGTTAACTGTTCACTAATGAAAAGGTTAAATTTGCTAACAACTATCTTCTGTGTATAAAAAGAGAATGCTCAACTCAGATATCAAACAGGTATTTGCCTGATAAAGCAGCTCAGGACAAAACCATCCCATTAGATCATTGTCCTTCCTTCAGCTGATGCACTTGTGCCGCATTCAGTGTTTTCAAGGCTTTGAAACGGATGCATTTGAACAGTTTAATTTGTGGGCTGGAAAAATGAGGAAACGACAGAGGCAAAACATCGAATTACATTAAGGTCCTTTTAAAATGGTAAAACGTTCAAAGAAATAGCTGAAATAGCCTTGCCTCTATAGGAAAGAGTAGCATATACAGGTATAAACAAACAAAGATAAATAACAATTGGTCAACGTTCATCCTGACTCAGGTGGGACAATGTCAAATAGTTAGAAACTTAAAACAAGTAGCTATATGAATACTTCCTAGAGTAAAAAAATTTCTTTTTAATGATGCTGTGAATTGCCAGGATTACATCAGCATTGCAGGTGTGCCAGAATTTCATTCCGCCGGAGTTCCTTTACATACCAGTAAATATACTGACATGGAACTGTTGTTTAAGTACACTTAAAAATCATCTGTCTGGGTGGAATTTGAACCCGCAACCTTGGGTTCAGTAGGCTGACATGTAACCAACTGAGCCACCCAGACTGACACTTATTTGAGTGACTGTACAGGACCACATGCCCACCTCTGTAGCATTGTGGTGTGGTAGCGTGTCTGCCTCACTCGCTTAGGATGAGTTATCTGGATAAGGCTTCCTCCAAGGTTTTCCCTTATCCTGAGAAGATGATTGTTGGGTAACTTAAAGCTCTATGGACCTCAGGCTCATTTGAGCATCAGTTCATTCACTATCTGACATGACACTACGTTGAAGGATGTTAATAAAAAGAAGTGCAGGAGCACAACACAGAGTGAAGAGTAACAATTATTAGCGGTAGTAGCTTTACAAGTGATGACTCTTTGTTTTGTGGGAATGTAACTACCGTGCTCTTGGAGGTCATCTAGTGAAATATATGGACTGTGGTATAAAATCAAAGTTAAATAGCATCAGATGAGTGAAATGTCCATGTTAATTTTGTAATGCGCATTGTAAGCTCTTCTGAGTTTAAGATAAAAAATGGCTTTTGTAGTAATATAATTGAAGAAATGTTTTACTATTTCAGATTAACATGACCATAATTAGGAAAGCTATGGATCTTTTAATGTTAAAAATGTTATACTTAACGTATTACACAAAATTAATGTCAGTACTTTATACTAATCTATGTTGTCAGTTGAAACATAGCACAATGTAAATTATCAGTAAACTCATGGATGCTACTAATAATGTGTATTTTTCCCACAGACTTGCTACTGAAGTTTAAGAACAGAACAGTTCAAATACAGCAACTATTGTAAAATGGATATTAAAGAAGAGTTGTGTTTCCTAGACTTTTGTTCAGAGAATGAGAGAGATACCAAAGACCTTGTGAAGAATGTTAAGATTGAAACTGTTACATGTAGGAGTGATATCAAACCAGAAGTTGAAGATCCTACATGCTTACAGAATGAACATTATCTATTGGGATTTAATGAAACTACTAAAGAAAGTGAAATTGAAACCAAGATTCATATTAAAGAAGAATATTGTTGGCTGAAAAGTGAAGATTCATGTATTAATGATGGTATGAAGGTAAGTTCTGGAGTAGTAGTGCTCCAGTTTTATTCTTCTTAATTTTGTTGATCATTAAATTTATCATTTACTTCAGTGCTGACATAGACGTAAGTCTACTTTTGATTCTTCACCACCAATGTAAATTTATAGCTATACTGATCCCTAATTATTTCTGTTCTAATTTACTTTTCTTATTGTCAGTCTTTCTTACTGACAATACCAGAGAATCGTAATCTGACATGCAATTTATAATAGGAGGCAAATTATAGCCTAAATTTTTTTTCTGTGCCTAGAAAAATATTATTTACAACTGTTGCAGTGCTCATACAAATTCTGGTCAGAAAGTGAGTCACATATTCCAAGTTAAATGTACGTAGTATTTGAATATAACTGTAAGAGAAAGTTCTATTTAATCTATTTATAAATCCTTGAAAAGTCCCTGTGGGAGTCGCATATCGTTAAAATGATATATGTTACCTACCAAATTCTGTTTTTCTAGTGTCTCATTCTAAACTTTAACCCACCCTTTGTTCACTTTTCTCTTTAAGTATAGTAGACTATCGTAAATCCAAGCCATTTTAATTTTAAGTCCATCTTTGTATAACCACCACTATATACCACATACAACTAGTTTACAACTGACTCATTTTTTACATACTTCTCTGTCTCCCTACCTCTCTTCTAAAGTGTGTGAGGGCCTTTAGAGGGACAGAGCTATTTTCATACTACTTAAAGGAGTTACACTTTAAGTTCAAAAAAGTTGTAAACAAACCATTTGTCAAGGGACTGTTTGTTTTGCAAAGTAAAACTTTTCATGCTTAGCTTGTTGTCTTCCTCTGCATAAAACAATTCAGTTCAAATGTAACATTCTATAGTTATTCTTATGCAGATAAATTACCTGATGCAGCTTTAATGCTATGTGAAGGTGTTGTAGTATGTTTCCAGATAAGCAGTTAATGTTCGTTGTGTTACATGTACAACTATAATAAAATATTACTTTTAAGAAAATCATTGCTGAAAATCCTCATGACTGGAGAAACATATATCAGGAAAGTAGATAGAAGACAGTTATATTGTTTTAAAGGCATTCACCGATTTTCTTTTTACATAAAACAGACACACTTGAAACAATAGCAGTGGTGCCGTTTTTATAAATAGGTCTTTATCAAGCAGCGGGAATATAGCAGCACGAATAATGTTTTTACTAAAAGATGGAAAATTTGATAACAGACGCTACTCTAATCTTCAGGGTCGATGGTTTCTGAATGGAATGCACAAATCAACGTTTCTTTATTGCAACATGTTTATTCGTTCATCTACACTTTCGGCACCATACCAATTAGTTAACAACTTTCAAAATTCATTAAAATTTACACTGGTTAAAAGTTTGGGTGTAATTTACATGTTCACACGCCATCAGCAAATATACGTCCTTCCACTTTGAGTTCACAGACGCTAATAATAAAAGAGTCCGAGCGTCCCTATGACGCAACACCGCCATTCTTATGTATTCATCCGCGCAACAGTTCTCATTGGTTGAACTCAAAGTGACGAGAAGACATTGGATCTTGAATATTAAAAAGAAATAAGTCCCTATTACACCCACATTAAAAGAATTAAAAATTTACACACTCTTATAAAAATATTTACATGAACAATTTTCTATTGATCAATATTCTGTCTCATATGCCCCTTGTTTTGTTTTTCAAGTTGTCACCTTATTTACAATCTTGAAACACAATACAATACTTCTCCCTACTCCTATGATTCAATCACTTTGTACAATTTTTTTTTTTTTTTTTTTTTACAGTCTTCTTCACTGTTTGTCTTTGTCCTTCGTTGTGACATAATACAGCATGTCTTTATAAGTTTTACATATTCGATTACCACACAATACATTCAGTTATTATACAATACATATCCAGTTATTGTACAACACATTTAGTTATTACACAATATGTCCAATTATTATACAATATATATTCAGTCATTGTACAATATACCCAGTTATCATATCATATATGTTCTGTTATTATGCAATGCATATTCAGTTATTACACAATACATATTCAGTTATTGTACAACACATTTGATTACTACAAAACATGTCCAATTATTACACAATATGTATTCAGTTATTGCACAATATATCCTGCTATCACATCACATATGTTCTGTTATTATGCAATACATATTCAGTTATTACACAATACACATTCAGTTTTTGCATAACATATTTAGTTATTACTCAACATATTCAGTTATTACACAATATATCCAGTTATCATACAATACATATTTAGTTATTACTCAACACATATTCAGTTTTTATACAACACATACTCAGTTATTGTACATTTGACATTGACACAAATATAATTTAAGTGTTTCATGTGGTTTTTGACTTGTATTCATTGCTATGAGGAGAGAAAAACAGGATACAAATTTTGAGCTAATGATTATGATCATGTTTATGGTAATACTTTATTCAGTTCTTTGCCTTCTTTGTCTTATAAGCTTATGTATAGGCAGGTTGTTGAGTCGGTTCTTAAACTCTGATGTTACTTATGATACTAATTTTCTTGATTGGGTTATTTTTCATTGCTGTTTGGTTCAACATTTCTTCGAGCTTAGCATTGGCTATATTCATCTTAATTCATGGGCATTGTTTTTCTGGTTATGGTTTTCCTCATTTCACTAATTGTCATTTCACTATCTCTTATTTCTATAAGAGAAAACTTCTATACTTACAATTATTCTGTAATTGTATTATTTTTCTTCTCCATTTACCCTCGACATCTTTGTGTCGAAATATTATATCTTTTTCATCATAATTGATTCATTTTTAATTTTGTCCCTGACATCCTTATGTCAAAAACATATCATCTTCCGTCGCTATGATTCATTTATTTAATGACAATCAGTGTCCTCGTCTGTTTTTTGTTAACAATGCTCTTTGTGGTCGATATAGCCAATGACTATGTAGATTTTCTTCCTTGTTGTAATTCCTAATTTGAACATGATTTTCTATAAGTAACCCATTAAAAATTGTTATCTTCTTTCATCTCTACTACTCCTGCCTTACACATTCGTTGACAAAGACTATTTGGTCCTTTCTTTGTATGGCTTCAATTTATTTTTATGGTATCTTCCTACCAACTTGCCATTTGTATTCTGTAGCTCATACGTGTGGTCACCCAGCTGTTTTGTTATGACCAGTGGTTCCATCTTTCTCCTCGTGTAGCCATCATGGTGTCGATGTCAATTGTAAGTTGCTGAGATTTTGTTGTTTGTCATCCACTCGGTTGGGACGAACTTAGTTGTTGTAATTCCCCTGAGTGTTGGTGGTGGTTGTCGTTTCTATATTCTGTGCAGTATCTGCCCTATCCGGCACATTTTCATCTACTTCCTGCTGTCTTATGTTGTCAGTGTACCATTGGTCTCTGCCCCTTTGGCGTGAACCTTATCATATGACGGTCTGTGGTTGTTCAAGTGTTCCCTACTGAATCGTATGTGATTCACTTGATGGGTATGGTCTCCTGGTCTTCCACGATCATATGTATATGTTCTGTATCTCGATTCACCATTCGGTATTGTGTCGTGGTACCGCTGTCTTGTGTTCTCCATCCTCTCGCCATGATTATGCGGTTGTGGGAAATGGTGTGCCCCTCTCCCCCTTTCATGGGTACTCCTAGTATTTCTATTTTCTCCCTCACTCTGGTTGTTCGTAGTCGTGTTCCGGTTTAGGATGGGTGAGTTTGGGTGACCGTTCCTATGTCTATGCTCATTAGGCCGACCATTTTGTGTTTCGAAGGCTGTCAGCAGTTCTATCATATCTGCAAAATCTACTGGCCTCGCAACAATTAATCCTGTTCTCACTGTGTCTGGGAAATGTCTTGTTATGCTGGCAATTAGTTCTGCCTCCGACAAGTTGGGGTCTAATAGCTTTCCTTTGTTGGCTACTTTCATAAAATAATCGACTAGTGACAACCCTTTGGTTGGATCGTATCTACCTGTCGCTAGCTCTACCCTAGTTTGGTTTTGTTTAGCTGGGCCCCAATACCTTGATAGGAATAAATTTCTGAATGAGCTATAAGACTCATGACCAGCTAGTGTTAACCTGAGCCATTCTAATGCCTTGTTTTTTAAGCTTTTCTTAACTATCATCATTCTAAGCTCGTTTGGTATCCTTTTCACTTTAAAGTATTCTTCCATCTCTTTAACAAAGAGTTTTGGATCGTCTCCCTTCTCCTCGTCAAATGTAGGTGGTGTGATTTCATGTAATATGCTGTTGGTGTAACATGTGTTATGTGTTGTGTCATTGTTTGGTTGTGAACCTCTTTCTCTGTATGGTGAGTCAACATTTTGTACATTATTCAAATAACTCTCATCTTGTACATTACTTACATCTAAATCATCTTGTCTTTGTAATGCCTTCACAACATCATTTACATTAGCCAAATTTTCTTTCCCTTTTTTCATTTCTTCACAAATTGATTTTAAATCATTCTTTATTTCGAAGTGGCTTTGTTTCATATCATTTATAGCATCCTGTTGTGAAAGCATCACATCATTCATCGTCTTAATTTTAGGAATTACTATTTGTTCTACAGTTTCATTAATAATGTCTTTCTTTACTACCTCAATCTCTTTCCTTAATTCCTCAGTTATTTCTGTTTTTACATTTGTTATCTTACAGTCTACACTTGTATTACATTCTGTTATTTCATCCCTACATCTAGCAATTTCTCCTTCTAACACAATTTTATTCTCTCTCATCTCTGATTCTATCTTTCCCATCCTATCTCCTACAATTTCTATCCTAGCTTCTAAGGCTTCCTTTGTTTCATTTAAGTTTTTATGAACTAATTTTAAATTAGTTTCCATTACTTTCATATTTTCTTTACACTCCTGTCTTCCTAATTCTATTTTCTGTTCTAGGTTCTGTCTACCTAATTCCATTTTCTGTTCTAAGTTCTGTCTACCTAATTCCATTTTCTGTTCTAAATCTTTTCTCACTTCCTCCATTTTCTGACCTATCTCTTCCTTATTCTGTTCCAGTTTCTGGCCTATACTCTGACTTAAACTTTGTTCTATGTCCTGTCTCAATTCTATGTTATTTTGTTCCATTTTCTGACCTAATTCTACCTTGTTTTGTTCCAGTTTCTGACCTAAACTTTGTTCCAGTCTTTCAAACATCATCATCATTAACCTTTGGTCTTTGCTTATTTCCGCCTGTTCCTCACTTTCTAATCCTTCCTGATATCTAGGCCTATCTGCCCCTTCCCCCACTCCTGTTTCTATCTCTTTTCGCGACATTTTATTTTCTTTATTCAGTTCACTTTGGCTTAAAAGTCCTACTATTTTGCCGCTTCGCAGTAACATAAAAATAAAATGAATATGAAAATAAAAATTTTTGGTCCTAGTCTTTTCTCGTTGATTTATCCAGTTACGTGCGTCTCCTGGGCGGTTGGCTTCGCCAGATCTCCAGTGTTTTTCCCACGTTGATTCTCCGTGTATCGATGTTTTGTTGATATCAGTCGTTGGTCTAATGGCGTCTTTCTCCTGCGCGGTGGGATAGCGTCCTTTTGATGTTAACACTTTGTTCTCGTAATTTTGCATTCCATTCTAAATTCGCGCTCCACGTTGGGCAAGCCATTTTGGTGCCGTTTTTATAAATAGGTCTTTATCAAGCAGCGGGAATATAGCAGCACGAATAATGTTTTTACTAAAAGATGGAAAATTTGATAACAGACGCTACTCTAATCTTCAGGGTCGATGGTTTCTGAATGGAATGCACAAATCAACGTTTCTTTATTGCAACATGTTTATTCGTTCATCTACACTTTCGGCACCATACCAATTAGTTAACAACTTTCAAAATTCATTAAAATTTACACTGGTTAAAAGTTTGGGTGTAATTTACATGTTCACACGCCATCAGCAAATATACGTCCTTCCACTTTGAGTTCACAGACGCTAATAATAAAAGAGTCCGAGCGCCCCTATGACGCAACACCGCCATTCTTATGTATTCATCCGCGCAACAGTTCTCATTGGTTGAACTCAAAGTGACGAGAAGACATTGGATCTTGAATTAAAAAGAAATAAGTCCCTATTACACCCACATTAAAAGAATTAAAAATTTACACACTCTTATAAAAATATTTACATGAACAATTTTCTATTGATCAATATTCTGTCTCAGCAGTAAATAACTTTACCTTAGATTAATAATTTGTTTATCTTGTATTTTTCCTATTGTGCTTGATATAGTCCAAGTTATCCCAAATCCAACATAACCTCACCAAGATAATTGTACACAAAAAAATTTGGAGGTTAAGTTTTGCAGAAGATTGATATAATTTTATACACCACACAACTGAGTTGAACTTCTAGTTAAAAAGTATTGACATTTCTGGTCAGATACTGAATTCAAAGATATAATTACCCAAGTAATGATAAAAACAATAAATGTATTACCTATTTTTAGCTATTTATGAACAAAGTCTTTGGAAATCCACTGAATAAAATGGCTCAAGTGTTTTAATGGAAGAATATTATTTACCTTAATTGTATGGTTTTTATGTCAGGTTATATAGATTAGGTTATATAGATTGTCATAGATTACATAAAAAGGGTTCATTTTGTTTCTGCTCCTCTTTTTATAGATAGTGTCATAGGGTTAAAGCAGATATCTTGTACAAGTGAATTAATATGTTACAGGATGGAACACATGACCTTTATTCCACAAACCCACCAAGGTAAGTGATCTGGTTGATTCTTTGTACAATAAACTCCCTATGTCTATTAGATTTTCCTCACATTCTTTTTTACTGTCAGGTGTAGAACTGTTTTTCTTTCCTGATGATTATGGTGCAATTGCTTATTAAGTTGTTTAAGTAACTATCTCCAGACACATTGTCATATTCCCTGTTAGTGTTAGATATGGGACTCTTCACTGCACATAATGAGTATAACACAGTTATTTGATGAAGTTACATAACACCAGACACATTGTCATATTCTCTGTTCCTGTTAGATAGGGAACTGTTCTCTGAACAGAACGAGTAGGACTCAGATGTTTATGACATGGCATAGTTTTTGTTTGTCGTGTCTTTCCACAGGAAATATGAGCAAAGTATGATTTTGTCAATGGTGATTAAAATTATGGAATTCCCATGAGTTTAATGAGCTCATATTTGGGCTTTTTTAAACCTTTTTTTGTCATTTTTCTTGTTATTTTTCTTATTATAGTCATAGATTTTGTGATATTTCTATTCCAGTTTCGCATGTGTCCTTGTGGTAGTCCCAAACATGATTTTTTACATCTCCTAATTGTTGTCTCTAATATTATGAGGTACTTTTTCCATTACAATGTTGCTTGCAAATAGAAGGTAATTCCTTTTACAAAACTTTTGAATATATGTATTTTCCCACTGAAATTGTTCTTTCTGGTCACTCTTCTAACTGTGGCATTAGTCCATTCTGTTCAGAGGTGAGGTTTAGCTCAGGGTTGGGCAATTAAATAAGTTCAAAATGCAACAGTAAAATTAATATTATTTATTATTGAGTGTATTATTTTATAAAGTGCATTTTTGATATAATGTTAATTTAAGCAGTGTTAAATTTGTTAAGATTTTGAAAATGCATCCAAACATTTTGGCCATATTTTCTGTTTTTTCAGTCATGATGATTGCATTTTTCTAACATTGTTAGGTCATGACATCTGGAGCTAGATAGCAGTTATTTTCTGCAAGTATCATGCAAATTCCTTTTCAGTCTGAATAAATTTTATAACACTTGCCCAAATAATATATCAATAAAGTCTTACCATATAGAAATACAGCTTTACTGGAAGAGGTTTATATGAGTTATAGTTTTAACTTTCTGAAACTTCTAGAATATTTTGTGTGATAAGACAGCAGCTGAAACATTTGGAGAGTAAAAAAAATGAAAGATATTGTGATTCATTAAATTGAACTAAGATCAGGCAGCCTTGGGAATATGTAGCTGACAATAATCAGTATGCCAGAACAAAGGAGTTCTGTATGTTCGTGTTTTCAGCTTGCTTGTAAATTTTGAGAAAGACCTGTCCTATGTCATTCTGAGTATGAAAAGCTTGCGGAACATGAGAAAGCGGACAGCTTTTGAGACAGGAAGGAAATAATTGTTGTTGGTTCATATGGGACAGCTGTTAGCAGTGCCTGTGTGTGTGTGTGTGTGTGTGTACATACATTGTGGTGAGAACTGTATGTATCGACAGATATATTTTGTGATGCATCTCATCGGAGTCAGGCTTGCAGTGAGACAGTTTTAGTGAGTGTTGAATGATTGTATTGTGAAATGCTAATAACACACACACACACACACCATACCATGACTAATCAGATACATTTTAACTTGTTTCATTGTGAGTCACAGTCCGCTTAGCATCTTTAAATATTCTATGCCACTGATAATCACAAATATTAGTATACATAATCTTTTTTAGTATCTTATGGTTTTTCTCTTTAGTTGCTCATTCGCAAGTTGGTTCTCACTTTAAATTAAGTTGCATAATTTCAGATCTACGTGTATGTGTGTACATTGATGGGAGAACTACACAGGAAACATAACTGGAACAGTTAAAATTTACATGAGGAGTACTTGTCAGTTATAATTACTTTGCAATGTGTGAGTTGGGAAATCAGGGACTTTTCAAACAAATAACTTAATCTCTTAGTCTACATTTGTTCAGGAGGTTCCCTTATGGACCTAGAATTGTACATAGGCGTTAGATGTGCCTGAGGTCCCGAGTTACAGCCATTTGACCCTCTCCACCACTATTATGTGTGCCATTAGGAGCTGCCTTAGTTGCTGCTGTTCGTGTTCCCTTGATCTCCTAGAGCTATTATGATTACTAGTTCATTAGATTTTAGGTTTGTTAACTCCTATCTCACCAGCAGGGATCTCTTCTATATTGGAGGTCCTTTCCCAGGGTTTGATCAACTCAAACCTACTACCATCATAGGTTATTCATCAGCAGTCTGCCATACTTTAAACTCCATTGCCATACAATACGTCCCCGTTGCCAATGCTTCGACACAGACTGACTTGTCAGTGAGTGTGTCTCCATTGTATTGTGCCTCACCTGCACTATCAAGTACATCTTCAGCCTTGCACATGGTAGCTCCCAAGCTGTCCATTGGCGCTAGTGATCCCATCATCAGACATAATTCCCGACCTAAACATAGGACGAGTAGTCATGCATCCTCAAAGATTTCCTGGTCTCCCGCAATGAGCTGCAGGGGATCTTCCGGCTTCTGGACATCAGAGGAGTCACAAGAGGATGGGACTTACATTATCATTGGTCTGAAGTTAGTCAAAGTAAAAAAGAAAATCAAGACAGTCCCTTAATTTTGTTTGTACCATGAAAATAGACCAGGGGAATATTAATGGGTTCCAAGCTCATGATCTGGATATATACTACTTAGTTTCCCAGCAATCATCTTAAATCATCTGTATTGTTATTGTTTTCATTGTTATGCTCTAGTAATTACTGATAGTGTTATTTTTATATTTCAGTTTATACAAACAAGATGTTTCCAGTGATATGTCACACTTATCCTCCAGTGAAGACTTAGGAAATGACAAAAGTTTCAATATGAATGAGGATCGTTCAGAATGTGAAGGTGATAGGAAATGCAAGAGTCAGAAAAGTGTAGTTACTGATATACCTTTGCAAGGTGTGAAAAAACACAAATTGATTCAACAGGGTATAAAGTCACACAAGTGTAACATTTGTAGCAAGGCTTTTATTAAGGCATCTAATTTGAAAAAGCACACATTCATTCATGAAGGTATAAAACCATACAAGTGTAACGTTTGTAATAAGGCTTTTACCGAGTTATCAAATTTGAAAAAACACAAACTGATTCATGAGAACATAAAGCCACATAAGTGTGACATTTGTAACAAGGCTTTTACTCATTCATCCTATTTGAAAATACATAAATTGATTCACGAAGGCATAAAGCCACGCAGGTGTAACATTTGTAACAAGGCTTTTACCCATTTATCAAGCTTGAGCACACACAAATTGAGTCATCAGAATATAAAGCCACACAAATGTAACATTTGTAACAAAGGTTTCACTAGTTCATCACATTTGAAAACACATATATTGATTCATGAGGGTATAAAACCACATAGGTGTGACATTTGCAACAAGGGTTTTTCTCGGATATCACATTTGAAAAGACACAAATTGGTCCACAAGGGTAAATAGCCATGCAGGTGTGACATTTGCAACAAGGCTTTTACGGAGTTATTATGTTTGATAAGACATTAATCCCTCCTGAGCAGACATGATTTATGGCTCCAGTGGAAGGCAATTAAACTCTGTTAAATACAGTTAAAACTACATAAACATGCTCAAATGTACTAAAACGTAGTATGCCTTGCTTTTTGTTGAGTTGAATCACTGTCCACCAGGAGTGAAGTGTTGTTCATCAACGTGAAGATGTTACAAGTACAGCATAAGCAGCACTACCCCATTTTGTATAGTGTAGTTCGTATATATATTTGCAAATAAATCAACAGTGTTTCAGGAACAAACTAATGTCGCACTCTGATATGTGATACTTCCATTTGTCATAATAACCCTAATGATAATAAATGACAAGAGTTTTGATGGAAATGTGAGATTAGCCTAACTAGGGCAGGGTATCTGAAATATATATACACAATTTTTAAACTGATTTGTTTATCTCAATACTAGTTACACTGAGAAATATACGAACAGAAAAAAGAGGATTCCAAAACAAAAGTAGAAATTCATCACATGCAAATACATCAGCCAAAGAAAAAAGGAAGTTTATCTACCTAACTTGTAGAAAGCTAGTCCATGACATCAGAAGTAGGGTGAAGTGCATATTTATAACCACACCAATCACTTTTGTATTCCAGGATGCAATCCTGGCTATTTTCAATGGTGGTGTCGCATCTTTGTGTTTCCTTGAATGCAGGTCTCTTCAGTAAATTGCATAATTTTGTCATCAAAAAATAGCCTGAAAAACTTTACTGGAAGTGTCTTCTCATTAAAATAGAAGGAAGTAGTGGTCCCTGCTGGAGATTGTGCTCGAGGGTAGTAGATATGGGGCCAAAGTCAAGTAATCCGCCTCTGACCAGCTAGGTGTACAGTTGTCTGTAGCGTCACTTATGCCACTCTCATTCTCACTAGCATTTACATATGAATTCTCACAGTTATCACTCTCATCATCACTGAGCACAAAATCTGATAACTCACTATTTTTTTGTTCAACAAGGCTGAAATTACTTCGTCCATTAGCCCTTTCTTTCCTGCCATTATGCCGAAAAACAAAACAAACTGGCTTACTAGTTGCAATCACTGTACGGTTTATTCCTACAATGCTGAGAACTATGACAAAAATTGCTGACTGGGAAATCGGAGATTTAACAACCACCAACTGAAAGAACATTGCCTGCCATCTGTTGGCAGCATATATGAATTATGTTGAGCAACACAGGACCTCCTAAATACCGGACCTGACACAGTGATTCAAGATGGCGGCCTATGTGGTGGGAACTACTTATAAACAACTCGTCTACAGGCTACGATTTCAACGCAGTAAAATAAAAATGTGGTGTAATAACACGCCTGTTTTGTGAATATGGGCTGTATTATACACAAAAACACTGTCTTAAACATAACCTCACGTAAACAAAAAAGGATGACATTTAATATTAAACGATAACCCATGGGCAATGAAATATATAGCCTTAAATATCATTCATGCAATCTACAGGTTTACATGCAATTATGTAACTGCATTACACAATCAAATTACAAAGAAGATAGACAAAACTGCAAGCAGCATGTTACTTAAAGAAAACAGAAGTGTTGACATTGAGTTGACTCAATTATTAATCATTGTTTACACTGTTTGTCACACTTGTACAATGCACATAATGTTATATACCTACACAAACATACTATACTGGATGTTTGATATACAAATGCTGCCATTTAGAATAATTAGCTAACTACTAAATTCAAAAGCTTTAGGGTGGAAATTTGCTTTTACTATTACTGAAAACCTTTGATTACTCAGTTTGCAACAACATATTACTCAGCACTTCATGACACTATTTTACAGGGGGAATCCACAACAGCAGATGAAATATTAAAAATAATAACCGTAAAACAGCACTGTAAATGAAATACATATATGAAATACGTAACCTTAAATCAGCATTGTAAAGCAACTTTGGGTAATTATTTACAAAATCGGCCGCTCGAGAAAACGAATGAAACATAGTGCAATGGATGCAGTTTTTATTGCTAATTACGATTTTGAAAGTTTTATTATGCGCTTAAGCTTCGTTTTTTATTTATGAGCAAATTTTGTATGTGCTATGGAGTGGTTTTATTTTGCGTATGCGGCGGATATTTAGCAAATAAATGTTTATAAACGAGTATAATATATGCTAGAATGATTGATTAATGTATTTACATTGAAATTGTTATTGCTGATTACGGTTTCAGAAGTTTTATTTGCCGGTGAAGCTTCGCTTTTGTTTTTCCTGTGTTAGGTTAGGTTTAGTGTATGTATATGAGTGTAGTAACAGGGTCCTATGTTATCGAAATTTTGCCCGTGTTAGGTTAGGTTAGTGTATGTATATGAGTGGGGTGACAGGGTCCTGTGTTATCGAAATATTTAAAATTTGGGCAGATTTATGCAATAATTTCAACGTAAATGCATTAATCAATCATTCTAGTATACATTATACTCGTTTATACACATTTATTAGCTAAATATCCGCCCCATAAGCAAAATAAAACCACTGCATCGCACGTACAAAATTTGCTCATCAATGAAAAACGAACCTTGAGTGCACAATAAAACTTACAAAATCGTACTCAGCAATAAAAACTGCATCCATTGCACTATGTTTCATCCGTTTTCTCGAGCGGCCGATTTCGTAAACATTTTCCTAACTTTGCTATAGTCTACGGTTTTACATGCAGCAACATGACACATTTCTTCTAAACTACAGCTACACATTTAAATTACAAAGACAAAAGATAATGTATAAATACAAACAGCATACTACTTACATGGGTAAAACTGTAGAAGAGCGGCATCTCGAAATTATTGTCTTTCACTATTCACCATGTTATATACACATCGGCAACACACATAATGCTGCAATTTATAGTAATTAAATAGAATTGACAAGCGTTACGTTTCAATTTACCTCTTGTTTTAACGGAAAGTTTCTGATTTTTAATTTGCATCCGGGAATGCAACAGTTTCGGGGCATTGTCATGTTTGAGGTTAGGTTGAGGTATGACTACATTAACATACACTACTGGAACAGTTTTTCTTCAACAACCTCTGACCACTGTAATCGTGACACAAATTGTGTTTGTAAACATATAAATTAACCACACTATATAGCTAATGTACCCATAGCCTTAGATGAAACACAATAAACATGAACACGTGGTTAAACACACGGCACAGTTAACACGTTATTAGATTTATTCCCGTTCCCTATACTGCCCAAATAAAAGTTTTTAAACACTCGCTTTGCTAATATGAAGACAAACTTACATGGGAATTGTTATAAGAAACAATAATTCAAAGGCATAGAAAATAATACGAAGGATAGCGTGTGGAAACACCTCAGAAATCACCGCCACCAGCCGACGCCATTTCTGTACAACTTAGATGGCAGTCAGGTCCGTTAATCCAGAGAGTCCTGAGCAATAGGAGCCAACCACAATAGTTGTGTGACTCCAAAACTATATACAGGTTTTCGCTCGTAAGGGTCCAGACCCATATGTGGGTTTTCACTTGCAATGGGTAAATTCACCAGGACAAATACCCACAGTAGTATAATATTTATGAGTAGGATACTCTCAACTGTTAAATTCCAGAATTTTTAAACAGCGTTTGCTGACAAAGTCTATAATTATATAATGTAATGTATGTTAGAATCAGCAATCAACAAAGACAAAGAGATGTAAAATATATGCACTGTGCAGTGCATAATTTAAACACAGTACTTAACAATGCTGCAGGTGCAATTCAAGGAGTTAGGCCCTTTTCTGACACAATAAGAACCTAACCTGTTTTCAATCATGGTATTAAAAGTTGAGAATTTTTAGTAGTTCCTGTTAAAACAATATTGATATTTCAGGTGAAAGGAAGAAAGAATACAAGCAGTTGGTTTGAAAAACCACTTAGAAGAATTTGAATTCAGTTTTCAGATTGTGTTATGATCAAAGACTTAATAGAGACAGTCAATCTACTTGAAAAAACAGCAAAAAAAGTTGATCTTCAAGTAAACAGTTCTAAAACAAACATATTAACACAATTAAGGACAGAAATTAATAGAGAACAGCAATTTAAAACAGGCACTAATAATTTTGAAGTGGCGAAGAAATTTTCCTATTTAGGTACAGTTATAACCAGTAATAATGGTGAAATACAAAAAATCCAAAACAGAGTACACGGAGCAGACAAGGCATATAATGGTCCTTTATCAATTCTCAACTCAAAATTTGTACTTAGAAAAATAAAAATATAATCATGCGGACCATGCATACAACCCATATTTATTTACAGATGTGAAGCTTGGACCATTACAAAGACAGCCAAAAGCATAATTAACATGTTTGAAAGAAAGATCCTAAGAATTTATGGAACAAGAAATGAGAATGGAATATGGAGAATGAGATACAACAAGGAAATACAAGACCTCTTCAAAGAACCAGAACTGTCCACTGTGGCCAAATTAAAAAGACTACAGTGGACATATACCTAAAAAAATAATGACAGGAATGATGTTTGGAAAGTGAACAATAGGTAAACCTTGGAAAACGTGGATGGATTTAGTGAAAGAGGAGAGTTATCAGCTCCTAAAATACAAATATTAGCAACAGATATCTCTGGATAGAGATGATTGGAGGTCTCGGATGAAGAAGTCCCGGGCTCGCTTTGGGCTGTAGCGCCATTGAAAGAAGTTATAATCAAATATTCTACAATGTACTAATTTAGTATCTGCAATTATGAATCTGGAAGATGTAGAGCTCGATAAAGCGTGTTCTCTTGTTCACAAAGCAGGTGATAATAATTTATCTTGTTATCAAAATAATTTTCAAGAACTAATCAATTTTGGCAAACTAATGGGACATTTTCCACAATTTGAAGGCAAATGAGTTCAAAAATTGAAAGTAACACTTTTTTAAAATTGTATTAGGACAAGCAGCAGACATCAGAATATCCATTGTTTGGACATTATTATGGCGAGTTGAAATAAAGATTTGAGGTTATCTAGAATTTTTACTGTTCTGAGATTAATTACAGGTGCTATCAAAACCACACCAATAGCAGCTATGGAAATACTAACCAACCAATACCCCATTGAATATGAAATAGAAAAAGCGGCTCTTATTCAACACGAAAAGTTGATCAGACTCCCATTCAATACATAGCACAAGAGAAATTTTACACATACACTAAAGACTCAGGAGAGCTTTCTTTCCAAAATTCAAGATATCAAGAAGGATGTACACCTTCCTAATTCAAAGGAAAACTTTATATCTAAAGTCAATCCAACACATACATTAGACATCACATATTATTTACACCTGACAGAAGAAGTTAAAAAAAGTGATACTCCAACTAGTGTTCTAAAATTATTGGCATTAGAGACAATCCATCTAGGTTTCCAGAACATGAGTGGCTCCATATTTATACTGATGGATCATTTATATCAAACAAAGATGGAGCAGGTGCTGGAGTCACATGTCACCTCTTTTCCTATTACAAATCTTTAAGTTATGGAACTACTAACTTTGATGGAGAAATTGAAGCAATTCGAATGGCCCTACAAAATCTTTTGTACAGAATTTCACATTTTCAGCAAGCAGTTATTCTATCAGATTCCAGGGCAGCAATTATAGCAATTACTTCCAAGTTGTCACCAAAAAACCAAACTATTATAGAATGTTGGAAGATGCTTAGCCATCTAACAGCACTTCAAAAACACCTAGTCTTCCAATGGATACCGGCTCACTGTGGACTGAGTGGTAATGAGAAAGCTGATTTTCTTGCAAAAAAGGGTACCAGCGGTGTACAGAAATCTATAGTTAATTTACCATTTTATGCAGCTAAAAGATTAGTCAACTTTGAATTCAAAAAAATTATTGCAAAATATTACTATGAAAAATCAAAGAATAAAAGATGGGAACTACCAAACATTCAAACAGTGATTCCTGAGTATCCTCGAAAAACAGCAGTTGCAACCTTCAGGTTGATTACAGGACATGATTGTCTGGCAAAACATTTAAACAGAATTGGGATATATTCTTCACCACTCTGTCCTCATGTGATCTGCAAGAGGAAATGGATCGAGACCACCTTCAAATATGCCCGGCCACTTCTAGTGCCCCATCCATCAGTGAAAAATATTGGAGAGGAAGAGGATTAATGACTTCATTGTCAGAAATCCAGCATTAGCTAACAACAGAATTTTTACTGTATGTTCAAAATAATTATCCCAATGTTTCTAAATTCTGGACAAAGGGAGTCACAATGCAGCAGTAGTTCCTCAAAATAAATATGAGGAAAATGTATCCAGTGTATTCCTTGACAATATGACAGAGCTCAAAAATGCTGAGAAAAGAGTTTAGCTGCTAGTATTCCATATTTATGTAGAGTAGTCCGTTTCACATCCAAGAGGTGACAGGGTCAAATGTTTATTAGGGTGGGTTATCCGGATAAGGTATTTTTCAGCGGTTTTCCCTATTCCTTAGAAGATGAGTTTGAGTAATCTAATTTCATTCATTTATTGTTGAATATGACGTCGCATTGAAGGAAGTTAATACACAAAAAATAGGACACTCAGGAGAGTGGTTTCAGTCTTTCTTCATCTTAGAATAGAAATAATTTGTGTTGTGAATTCAAAGTTCTCTATTAAACTGATATTTGTATATAAATTAATTCTGAATGGAGAAAAGTATACAATATGTTCTACACAATTTCTTATTTGCCAATTGGACATTATGTGTAAGCTATATTCAAAATCATCTATTAAACTGATATTTTTATTTGCATATAAATTTATTGTAATGGAGAAAAGCATGCAATATGTTCTACATAATTTCTTATTTTGATAATTGTACATTATGTGTAAGCTATATCTGATTGGATGGGAGGGGAAGTGTAACCAATGGGTTGTTTGTGGGGTTAGGTAATTAAGTTAAAAAGGTAAATGATCTTTCCATATCATTTGCAACTTAAGTAAACAAACTCAGAATTAATTTCTGCTTTGATAATTGTTAGGAAACATTTTCAAGGACTGCAGCACTCCAGCTTTTGAACTGCCATTGTGTTTCCTCTTTCCTTCCATAATGGATTTGGTGGTGGCAAATTAAAATTCATTAATCATTATTCATAATTCATTGTTTTCTATAAAGTTCATCAGGCCACCACTAGATGTCACCTCAATAACCATACATCAGGCAACATCTACAAGAATCATTTGGATAATTGTGACGATGAGAGCAATTTAAGCTCTTGAAAAGGGCCAAGATGAATACTAACATGCAAGTGATGTTAAGTGCTTCAACAAAAATTCAATTTTTATAATAGCTTATGTTTTATTTCACCAAATACATTAATGGTTACATTGATGGTGAAGCCAGGAATATATTGAGTGGTATAAATAAAAACTAGCTAGTGCTTGTGAGCTGAAGCTGGTAAGCAAGTTGAGAATAAGCAAAAGGTTGTGATTTAGTATAAATAAAAACTTCCCCTCTTCCGCAGCTCTTGCTTTTAACACAAAGCTTTAGCTCTGTGACCTTCACCAGGCCATGTAAACAAACACCTTTTTCCTGTCTGGAGGGGATTTAAATATTTGCTGCATTTAAATATCCATATACTTATTCATGTTAAACCTGATAGAGATACTGATGTTAACCAAACTGTAAGTAAAGATTTGGCAAATTAAATAGAAATTAAGATTCGCCTGGTATTCCACCGATAACGTTCATACACTTTCTAAATTCCATCAGTGATTTTCTTAATTTTTAGTATTGAGAACTTGTATCAACTGATATATGGAAGTAGATAATTTGTACTCGTGTGTTTGCACTGTTATACTGATATCCTTTAGATCTATACATATAAAATATCAGTAACTAATTCCAAGAGTGAGTGTGTGGGGACTAATTCCAAGATTGTATAAGACTATCACAAATTAAAGCTATACCGGATGAAGTTTCATTTCGTGGACATTTAAATTTAGGGTCGGTTTTATATGAAAGTCTTCAGTTATAACACGGTTTTGATTTGCACAATATTCTACTCTATGTATCACTTTGATTACATTATCGTCGGAAATGAGAGCGGAACACTATTACCTCATTCACATTATGTTTAGCGTTATCGTACGCAGGCAAGATGACAACACCTTAGAATTTTAGAAGGTCACCTTCGTGTTTCAGTTCCCTCTGGAAGCAAGTGCTGCGGAAGCAAGTCTGCATTTTCTCTTTAAATGCGATTATAATTGTTTATACCTGCTTCCAAGTCCCTAGATATTGTGTAATGGTTTAGTTCCTCAACCACTAAACGTATAGTACAGGAATTATTGCATTCCGCCCAATAATTCGATATGGAGATTAAAGCAGAAATACAGCTTCTGAGCCTTTCTGAAGAGAGAGAGAGAGAGAGAGAGAGAGAGAGAGAGCGAGAGAGAGAGAGAGAGAGAGAGAGCCCTAGGTGTGCGTACCTGTAAATGTGAACATCAAATCCCAAGCAGTCACTTTTAAAAACCAAATTTCGTATTGAAGTTCAGTAACCTCCAAGAGTGCGACTTTATGGAAACCCTCTATCCAAAACTAACTTCTACATGGATAAACATTCCTAATTTTTAAATTTTCTCAAAAATGGCCACTGTGCTCGTATTTTGATTAAAATGGCATATGCTAAGATATTTACATGACAATTGAAATGTAGGTATACGTTTAATTTCGGTGGAATAGCCTGTGAAGTTCCTTTCATTCTGAATCACATTTGTATAACTGATAAACTGTAGGAGATAGACGAAGTCTTACTACACAAAAAATGTGTATCTAATTAAAGCACACATTTTACGTCAATTTATTTATTTTTTTTTTGGGGGGGGGGGTAGGGATAAATGAAACTACTTCGGATTTATCCGAACTTCCAACACATGGCGATTACCTATCCTTTTATAAATTTAAACCCAGGTTCCCATAATTTGACGACCTGCGTCTATTACCAGTGATAAACTGAAAGATTACTTTTACTAGTGTTCTGTTGATCTGCTCTAGAAATGGGCAATTACAATTTATGGAACATCAGAATAGGCAATTCTAAGATTTTAAAAGTGTTATCTTAATTAAAGCTATACCTACTTTGTGAGAGAGTTTCTTATAGGCTTATTTTATAGATATAATTCGACCTTGATTTCTACCAGCATTATGCTCTTCATACGTGCTGCATGTTTGTGTAAGCACGTTCGTATATGTTTTGATTCCATTATCAGGTTTCCGGTGATGAAAGTGGATCACTATGACATCACTCGCATACTAACCATGCTTGATCACAACACCTCAGAAAGATGTCCTTGTATCATCGGAGCTGATATAGCAGCAAATATCTTCAAGAGTCGAGTTTATTATATTTTACAACACGTATGTATTTCAGTCACCATGGTTGAAGAAAGCAGTGTATTTATGAGGCGCTTTGCTCATCTATTAAAGGAAAATCAAGACATTCTATTAAAAGCACAGTTGTCAGAAAGTAAGTGCAAAAGTTTAGCAGTAGCTACACTAAAGCAACACTTGGAGGAAGAGTTTAAAACATCCATCAGCGAGATGCAAATACTAAAAAAGAAAAGCAACTTAAAAACAAGAATTAAGTCCAAAAGGGATTTGAAATTAATTGGCACTAAGCCAGTTGTTTTAAAACAGTGGGAGCAGGAAATCCTGGTCATGGTACTAACTGAGTGAGCAAGCTGAGGTACCTACATAGCTACCTCAGAAAATAGCCAGCAAAAGCTCCGTAGGAGTGAGAAAGGCAGGTTTTTATTTATACCATTTCGCGAGCAATAGCTCCGCGGCCAAGGTCGGGAAGCTTTAGCTTGCAAGGAGATGGAGGAGAAGGTTTTTATTTATACGAAAGCAACCTCTTGCTCCGAATTAGCGAGAAAAAGCTATTGCGTGCTTTTATTTAAACCACCCATTGTCCTTCTGGAAAACATTCTCACTGTTGTATGACAATTTCAATCATAAAATAACAGTTTTATTACTTCTGGTATAGACAGCATTAATTTCCATAGCTATTTTCTTTATTTTGTTAGTCTCAAAATTGTGTTGGCCTACTGATCCTAAGGTCACGGCTTCATATCTGACTCATGTATATAATATATACATCTTACTGTCTTCATGAGCATTCTTTTATCATTCAGTGATGAGTTATTGCTGCAGATTGCAGTGGTTATAAAAGAAAAAGCAGAAGATAAAATAAAGGACTCAAACACGGTACCCAATGCCATTCAGAGGAAGAAAACAGAACACACGCTCTACTGTATCTACCGGTGTCTAAGCCGGGGTCAAGATAAGACTGCCGGGGCCAAAGTGCGCCTTAGGAGTTAAAAAGGGCAAAGGAAGCAAGGATGCTGACGTCATCGACTTTGGTATGAACAGCAATCCCAGATCGACGGGAGTGTGATCCGAGCTATTATTTCCGTTTTCGAAACGCTGCCGGTAAAGAGACATCCAATATCGCAAGGAGAGAACGGAAGCGAACACCATAAGGGAGTAAGACAAGGGAGCTCGTTGAGCACTAACTAAAAGAAACCGCAAAACATTGAGTAAAAGAAGAATGTCTGGCCAGACACGCGTAACTGTACACACGAGCATCGTCCCCATAACAGAGCAGAGGTTCAGCAGCCTCATCAGAGAGGCTGATAATTGGGCTGCATGTAAAAGGATGAGACTCAACCCGATGTAACAGTGATGTGCAGGATTGAGGTGATTTAAAATAACCGATCGAGCCGATGAGTACACAATACAGCCGTAATCAAATGTGTTCGGACCAGTCCAATCAACCCCAGGATGTGCAACTAAAATGCGTAAAAGCTAAAGCTAAATTCATTCATGATCTTTAAATAGGGGATATGGGAAGACCAGCTGAGTGTTCTGTAAAAACCAATCCCAAACTTTTTTCTCCCGTCTGCGTAATGAAGTGTATCTAGACCGAGATGTAGAGAAGGCGAAAGAAACGACTCACGGCGTCGAAACTTAACACAAACTGCTTTTTCTCGTTGGAGAATTTATTGCCGGTTTTCAAACTCCTAAGAAGAGCCGGCCAAGGCAATGGAGGCGGCGTTCTAATAGAGAAGTCCGCCGAAAACTACGGTAAATGGACCAGTCCAATCATGTCACCCAATCGTCTCCAGTCCATGACGTGCATGGACAGTCCAAGTTGTCGACCGTTCAACGGAAGCGACGAAAACCGCACTTAACACGGGACAGCATATTCCGAGATTCTAGCCACCATGTTAATCGCCCATTTGCCCCAACATTTCAGAGGCAACTGATGTGAGAGATTGTGCTTTTACGGGAAGGTAAATCGCGATCCTTGCCAGGCTTTAAAATTGGAACGGGGCAAGCGGATGGAAAATAGCGGTACGCCAGATATGGTTATCCATCTATTAGAGAAAGTTCATCAGCCGAAGACAGGTGCTGTGGTATTAAAATATGAACACAATCAGGTCAAGGTGCGTGGACTCAGAAGAGACCAGATCCTGCTTCAGCTCTTGCGTGGTGGAAAAGACGGAATAACTATTACCTTTAGAAGACTGGAAGGAGAGCCCATGATGCTCAACCCGGTACTTGCTGAGCAAAAATTCCGAGTGGTAACGTGACGAGCTGGAAGCATTACAAAGCTACGTCACAGCGTCAGCAGGATCTCTAGGGCAAACTATAGTGTTATTGTTAAGCCTAACACCGGAACTGTAAACTTTGAAAGTTTGCCGGCCGCACGGCAAAGTGGACACCTTACGACAGATGGTGTGAATGACCAATGAACTCCACAAAGTGTAGAAAGAAGGTTTTCTTACACCTATATGATGCGGCGGCCTCGGGCGTGTAATTCCCGAAAGTGACTGGATTATCAAGCGTATGGTGCCGTCGAAATATCCCAGGCGCAGCCGTCCCTCCGGTACTCGTCGGTCTAGCAAGGGACCGGCAAATGTCTCGGTTGCATAGACAAAGAAGAAATCACTTTCAAAAAAGGAGCTTATCCGGAATGTAAGGTTATCCATCTGGTCATCGTCTTTGAACAGGCGATCGCCGAGCTCGTATACTGAGCCCAGTTTGCTGTGTATATCTGCCACATGGTACATGTGATGATGGTACGTAGTGTAATAGCAAGCTGGTAAGGCATAGAAAATCATCGCTAGATGTCAGAGACGATGCTCCACAAAAACCTATGTGCAAGCTGTGCTGAGCAAACAAGTAAACCCTGGGACATAAAGTATTTACAATAGTAAGTCACCATTGGGGTAATTTGTCTCTGATGCGAGACTGCCTTAGTGGTTTACCAGGAGAAATACGAACTGGTTTGAGAATTTAATGCCATTCTGGCAGTTTGTCACAATAGCTCAAAGGTTAGAGCAGCCGCCTGGTAAGCGGAAGGTCTGTTGTTCAAATCCCAGTTGCGGCATTTAATTTTTAAGTTCCAGTTCTACCTCTCAAACTTTGACCACACACGACTTGTGCGTTTAAAAACACCAACAGTAAGGTTGTTGGCATACATAAATAATAATTACCGTATCTTATTGTTGTAAGCCCCAGACATCTATGAGGAAATACTATGAGAAAATTGGGACACCCAAAGCTTGCAGTTTTATATGTATCATCTTGCACTGGTGAATCCTCAGTTTTGTAAGCTCAGATAATGGGAATTATCGTACAACTCGTGAAAAACTCTGATGTGTGGCACTCTCGTTTATTCATTTATCGATAATATGAACCATACAGGTTTGCCCAATTACAATGTTCCTTAGAATGTACAATATCAGTTTGGTTACATGATTAAGTGGAGAAATATATACAACATAAGTATTCAGAACATCACAAAATAAATGATAGCAAAATATAAAACAAGTTAAATACAAAATGGAATGTTGGTAACACTAATCCACATGTACACTAAGTCTATCAATCTATTACTGGTAATAAATAATCACAGGATATAGCAAAACTGGTGGTATTCACATGAAATACGCATACCAATGTTTAGGGGACACGGAGTGAAATTTCAAACTTCTGTAGTGTTATATGGATATTTCCGAAAATTGTATTGTGACTGCGCTGCTATTAAATTAGTATGAATATCAAATTTCATTTAAATTGGATGAATACTTTTGTAGCTATAAATTATTTCATAAATGTTTTTGTAAAAGTAGCGTATATTCAAAATGTTGAACGGGCCTCAAAATTTGAGAAAATTGGTTAGTATGTTTTTAATTGGAGCTTCAGGCCAGTAATAAAAGTTCGATGTCCAATTATTTCAATACATTAAATGAGTCAATTAGTTGTTTTTTTTCTAATGCCTTGCATCTGGCAATGAAGCCATTAGCATTCGTGCTTTCCAATACTTTTGAACTGTAGTTTCATCTGATCTTAATGTTTCACAGGTGTTCAAGTGGTCTTCGTTCATTTCTGCTGGATCGTTACACAGGACACATTGGTGAAGCTGAGATACCTATTCTGTAGAGATGACTTGTTAAGCAGTCGTGATTTGTCAGTAGTCTGAAGGCTGCAACCGCGGTTTTCCTTGGTCTCTGGGGGATTATATCTGGGTTGGAAAGTAGTGTAACCCATTTTTTATCTTTGGCATTTGTTTCTATTTCTTGTAGGTATGAATGAGAACATTTTTTAATGATCAAGCGTTTTATTGAGGAATATGAGAAATTGAATTTAGACTTTTGTTTTATTGTTGTGCCTTTCTTTCCAAGTGAGTCTGCAGCTTCATTGCCCATGACTCCACAGTGTGCTGGAATCCATTGGAGATGAACAGTCTTATTAACTTTTTGGAGTTGTGTTAACATTTTGTAGCATTTTCTAATTTTTGTTGACTTCTTTGTAGTATTTTAACATATTCCCTGAATTGCAGCTTTAGAATCCGAAAGAATTACTGCCTTGTTAAATTTATTTAAGGGAAGATTTAATAATTGTCGGAGAGCAATGTGTATAGCCTCTATTTCTCCATCATAATTTGTTGTCTCTGCCAACAGAATGATAAAAGGAAAAATGTGAACACGTAACTCCAGCTCCAGTAAGGTTTTCCGTGGAGGATCCATCAGTATATATGTGCAGCCATTCTTCTGTGGGATATCTAGTATTGATTGTTTCCAGTGCTAGAAGTTTTTGTATTTCTTTTGGTGTGTCTGATTTACTTATTTGCTCTATTAATTCCAAATTGAAGGTAGGTTGCAATAATTCCAATGGATTTAATCTGTTACACTTTCTAGGAAATTACTATGAGTTTTAAGGATTGAAGGGGGGAGGTTCTCTTCTGTCCATTTAGAGTTTGGCAGTCGTAACATTTTCTCGTGTTGGAGCAATGCTTGTTCTTCTATTTTTGTTGTTATTGATGGGGTCCGTGTTAAGGCAAGCATGGCATCAATAGGTGTGGATTTAACTGCTCCAGTGATTAGGCAAAGAGCCTGATTTTGTATTTGTTCAAGTTTATTGATGTTAGCATTTGCTGCTGTTATTAGAGCTTCAGAACAGTACAAGAGGTTTGGTTTAACATACATTTTTTATGTTGTGTTAAGGACTCTCCTTGAGCAGCCCCATTTAGCACCAGCTAACATTTTCACGATTTGCAGTTTCTTTTCAACCTTTTCTGAGATGTTTTTTCCAACTTAGCTTTCTGTCGAAAGTGATGCCTAAGTATTTGGCATCATCAACTGCTTTGTGTGGTTTACCATTATAATTTATGTTAATATTAACTGGTTTGTATTTTAGTGTAAATAATTCATAATTTTTATTTATTTGTGCCAACAAACTTACTGTTGGTGTTTTTAAACACACAAGCCGTGTGTGGGCAAAGTTTAAGAGGTCTGTGGTTCAAATCCCAGTTGTGGCATTGAATTTTTAAGTTCCAGTTCTACCTCTTAAATTCATAATTTGTTTTTTCCACATTGATAGTCATGAGGTTTCTGAGCTCCATTCATGTACTTTGTTTAGGGCTGTTTCTATTCTGTCTTTAATTAATTCAGGTTTTTTTTGGAGAGCCTGAAGTCCAAATGACTACATCGTCAGCAAATAAAGCAATTTTGGTTTCCAAAGTTTTTATTATTATGGGGTAGTAAGGGGTAGTGATGCGCCTCCTATAGCCTCTCCTACCCAATTCCCATCCTCGTCCTGCCCGTGGTGCACCCTGCTTTTAACAGATGAGGCTCTGGGGACCGAATCACAGCGGTATAACTGTTTCATCTAAAATGGAGGAAATGTCATTTACATATGTGCTGGCCTATCACAGCACAACAGCGTCCCTCAGAGGCACATGAGGGGAAGGTCGGTGGATCTAAATATCATCTATTTAGTCCTCCCGGCTAGGTCCGATGGACCCGTTGACCAACGATAGGTGTGGTCCCCCTTGCAAAATGGGGGTTTAAGTCGGGTGATGTAACTGCCACATTGTAAAACTGGTGCCCGTTAAGAAAACAGTTACATGAAAGCCACATACATGAATATGAGTCCTGAAGATAAACATTCCGGAGTTAAAACTGTCCCCCAATCGGATCTCCGGGTGGGGACATCTTTCATCACAACAATTCCAATACTTTAAGAATTCTACAATGGAATGCAGGAGGCATGTCCCAGCCTAAATCACTTGAAGACCTGTGAAGCATTAAGATCAGAAGAAACTACAGTTCAAAAGTATTGGAAAGCACGAATGCTAATGGCTTCATTGCCAGATGCAAGGCACTAGAAAACAACAATATATATATATATATATATGTTAGAGTGTTGTGCTCAGAACAGCACCTTGTGGAAGTCCTCGGTGTGTTTGTTCATATTTGGAAATGTATGTATTATATTTTGTGGCACAAAATATTTGTGAAATAAACTGTTACTTTTCACACCTATTGATTGCAACTTCTCAATTAATTTGTTTCTCCAGACTGAGTCATATGCTGATTTAAAATCAATGAATACTGCTAAGGTACCCTCCTTCCTATAGGTAAATATTCCGGAGTTAAAACTGTTCCCCAATCCGATCTCCGGGTGGGGACATCTTTAGGCAAATTTCATCACAACAATTCCAATACTTTAAGAATTCTATAATGGAATGCAGGAGGCATGTCCCAGCCTAAAAAACAAGAACTAATGATAATATGAGTGAATTATTTATAATCGTTTAATATGTTCAAAATTTCAATCTCTAAAGTTATCAATTTTTTCATGATGAAAGGTTTTTAAAACAATTACTTGTGTCAGCATGAACTTTGGGAAACAGAATATCACAATGGATACTTCTAGTCATTTTGGAAAGTTTTAGTTGTATTTCAACAAAAAGTGAGACACATAGAACATTTGGAGTGTGTGAAACTGAAGTTTTTAAAAAACGCTGGTTTATAAAATACTGTGCTGAAGAACAGTAAATTATATTCTTTAGGTATAAAAACTCGCGGCGTAGGGAAGTGGCAACCCGATCGCCCAGAGGAAAACCACTGCAAACAACCTCCCGAGTACTGGCGAGAAAACCAAAGCCTTCCGGAGTTGGAAGGGAATGCCCAATCCCTACCTAAAGAACTGAGGATCTACCCGAATACCCTGGGGTAAAACAGGGACCTTAAACGTTGGGCTAATCTCCCACCTTAAGTAAAGTCGGTTCAAAAGGAAAACATGGTCCTCAGGGATCCAGGGTAAAACCATGCCATCGCGATATTGGTAGAACTCCGAGGTTCATGAAGAGAGTATTAAAACCCCACTGATTTAGTCCTCTGTGCTCTCACTTTACTTTGTGTCCTTTTGTGCCAAGTTGTATACCATTTTTGATTAATCTTTGAAGCAGTTGCTGAACAGCCTTTGCACCTTACCACAGATCTCAGCTCCTCAGAACCTGAACAGCCCATATTAAGAGCAGAAATAACATTTAATGTCCCAATTTCTAGCTACTTCTTAGAAATACATATTTCTTTGGGGCAGTTTTTCCAAATGAGTGAACACTTTCATTGTATTTTGTATCCACCACTAGTTCAGAGCAAGCTAGTCTCCGACATATTAGGAAGAATGCCTCTAGCCATACTATCAGCAAACTGAACAGACAATTTGTAATGACCATGCAGAGCCTTACTCTGAGCTGTACTAACTTAAGGCTAGGGTTCTATTACTACATATATATTCAAAGGGTATTAGGTTGTCACATCCTGTGTTGTCTAGAATCAGTTTTGATCTGGGCCGAATGGTCATCACGTGTTATTTATGCAATCATATATAGTTGCTGAAGGCTCTTGGTGAAGTTGCATTACTTAGTCGGTCAAGCCAGGTCCACATGTTTCTGTGTCGAATCATATCCTATGTTTTGAACACGGGATGGGGCCGTTTTTCTATATTGTTGTGTAAGTGGGCATTCTCAGGGTCCTCGACGTCGGCATCGAATTCACCTCGGTAAGCATTACAAAAGTTACGTTGTGGGAAACGTTTTTGTTATTGAGTTTACATCGGGGAGAAGCTAGAGAAAATGTTGAGGGGGGTTGGAAACAGTTTTTAAAAGAAACCAGAAGCCAGTAACCTCTTGCTTTCATCGTGTAAGGCTAACAAATGGTATTCATCTAATCAGCGTATTCACTCGCAACGCGTTTCACAGAAGACAGTATAACGAGCACCAGTAACAGTTCGAAATAAATTGTGTGTGTTTGTATACTGTGTGGAACCTGTTGAGTGTTATTTATTTAACATTTTCCATAAATATGTGTAGTTATGGAAGGGGAAGCTAGGAAGAGATGATATATTCGTAAATTAAGAAGCAAGGAACCCAAATAATTATGAATGTGTTAGGTTATTTTTCCAGTAAAATGACTGTTAATAAGGTAATAAAAGAAACTGCTAAGGCTATCGGGAGTTCAGAAGCAGTAGTGTATAGGATTCAAAAGGAACTAATAAAAGGACCTCTAAGAACATTGGAAAAGAAAGAAAAAAGAACGGGCAAAAAGAAATGCTAGGTTAACGCAATAGGACGGAGTAGTGCCAAGTGATGTGAAGCAAATGGTTCGTTCTTTAGATACTGTTATGCATGAGCGTCGGCATCCATTTTTCCAGGGGGGAGGGGGCCACATGTTTGAAATTTGCAATCAGGTTCACTATTTTATTGTCAAAATTTATAATATTCGTTGCATATAACCATGTTAATTTGTGTTAAATAAAAATTAGTCTTTTAAAATAGTAGTTTAATAGTCAGTAATTGATTGTACATTAAGTTGACCAACTTCCAGGGACGGGCCGCGGCACACCCTTGCCCCCCCTTCGCGACGCCCATGCTGTTATGTAGGGTGTTTATGTTACGTAACTTCCTTATCGCCTTTATAATATATAGAGATTTAACAGGTTTACTTATTGAAAGTATGATAATTGCTCTGAATCGCTAATATAATATATGGAGATTTAACAGGCTTACTTATTAAAACTATGAAAATTATTGCCCTATTTGATGCGTTAATATAATATATAGCGGTTTAACAGATATACTTATTGAAAGTAAGATGACTGTTGCTCTGTTTGATAGGTTAGTATAATGTACAGAGGTTTAACAGCTATACTTATTGAAACTAAGATCATAATTATGTTGTTTAGTGCGCTAATCTTCGTATAGTGTATTGGTGATGCTACTTAGCGTAATATTATTTATTGTTCCGGGAACAAAGTCACACTTGAAGCAGGGTGTGAAATCTCAGCGAGAGGAATAAACAATAGAGTGCCATCTTCAGTTTCACTTTTCTCAATCACGAGTTGTGGCAGCTGTGCGCCGAACGTGGAGCCACACATATAGTACGTGTTGCAACGTTGCGTCCCATTTAACAATGTAGGATCTTCTAAAGTTGAGACGCGCTTTACAATAAATGAATTACAGCCTGTTGTTCGCGAAAAGATAAATTTTCCGTGGGGATGAATTTCACTTTGGAAAGCAATTTCAGAGCCGGGCTTTAAATGGAGGAACTGACAGAATAAAGGTACTTTTAGACCGTCCAACCACCATGGCTTGGAGACACGATTATCTGATTAAAATAAAGTATTTGTGAGAAAGTGGGAGAAATATTTATAATGGTGAAAGTTGGGTGGATACTACCATCAAATTCGGCAAGTGCTGGCAAAGTGAGGACGAATTGGGGTTCAGATAAACAATAATGCAGGGAATGGGCTAACAATAGTTTATGCAGGTAGTGTAAATGGGTTCCTGGAAAATTCTCTTCTCGCTTACAAGGCCGGGACAACTGCAGGCGATTATCATGGACAAATGGACCATGTGAACTTTGAAAAATGGGTTCAAGAAAACCGGGCTCATAATGTGCCCTGTCTTCAGCTGTGTTGGACAATGCCCCTTAGCACAGTGTCCAGGTGGATAAACCCCCGCCTAGGAGTGCTCTGAAATCTGCTGATATTGTGGTTGCAGAACAAAGGAGTTCAGTGCAACAGTTCTATGCACAAAACAGATCTTTACAGGCTGATTGAAACACACCGAAAGAGGTGTTAAAAGTGGACACATTTTCGGTTTCAATTGGCCACACAGTCGTTCGCTTGCCCCCCATACTTGCGTGATCTAAATCCCACAGAACTAGCTTGGGCCAAGGTGAAACGAATAGTCAGGGAACGAAACGTAACAGGTGACTTATCTTTACAGAAATTGCGTGATATAGCTCTTGCGACTAAAACAGACTGGTCAGGGTTTGGTAAACACGTAAAAAAATTGGAGAACGAGACAGTATAGTTGAAAACAATATTGACAGAATTGTCATTTCATTGGGCGATTCTTCCTCTTCTTTGACGTCCTTCAGCGAAAATGGGTCTGGCTCTGAAGAAGAGCTGGCTACTGCACTTGTTTGAGGTGAGTGTGTTACCTTTATAAGCCAAATATATTGCATGATGTGAATAACGTTTCAAAGTCCTTTTTATCAGCGACTTCTGTGCTTTAGTCTAGCGTGAATACGCATTCTGAGATTGGCACAATTGCCGTACACGTAAACAGAAGCACGAATTCAGCTTATGATATCTCTGTTTGCCTGCAGCTGTTTACTGACATAGTAGCTAGCTGCAGTCCTGCCAGGGACCTCGAGGTGATGAACGAACAGTAGTAAGATGTCATCTTCCTGGGAAGGAAGCTGTAAACATTGATGCCTTCATTTGCCACACAAATAAGCTGGAGTGCAAGACATCATGGGAGCAAGTGACATTGAAAGTTTGAAGTCTGATGTTTCTTATTGCCACATTGTATGTGCGTGCTTATATGTCGTATTCACTAAAAATGTCACAGTATTTGAAATCCTAAATTCAGGGTTAATTACCCCAGAATGTACTTTATATCTAACTTTTTCTCGTACAATATTAAATCTTTCCCATGCAAACCGAAAACACAATTTTAGACATAGTTCAAAATAATTTTCTTGGGCTCAACATTGGCTGTGTATCCTAATTTTTTCACAGAAACAGGAAACCGCAACGCCAGTTCAAAGTCTAGAGTTCTGCTGCTCATAAACCAATTTTATCACATCAAATTATAAGTTCATTCTGAGAAAATTTAAGTTACAGAGGAAATAGGAAAATAATTTCCTCCTATAACTTAAAACATCTATTGCACCTCACCCTAAAAAGTCCATTTGTTACACTCCCTTTCCCATTCAATCCAACAAACCTTACCAATTACATGAAAAGTGTGTCACTAATAAATAACTTTGGATTCACAAAACTATTATACCAGATGAAGAAAGGGTGAAATTCTTCGTCACTCTTCTCTAAACTTCATTTTGAATCATTTAGTGATGTGCAATTTAACCAACATGTGAACTCTACTCACAAACATTATATTAGTGTGTCCTTGTGAATCACTTTGTGTCTTTTCAAACTTGGGAAAACAGTAAAAGCCTTGTTACAAATATTACACTTGTGTGGCTTTATTTCTTCGTGGATCAATTTGTGTCTTTTCAAGGCTGATAAATCAATACATGGCTTGTTACAAATGTGACACTTGTGTGACTTTATGCCTTCATGAATCACTTTGTGACGTTTCAAAACTGATAACTCAGTAAAATCCTTGTTGCAAATGTCACACTTGTGTGGCTTTACGCCCTCATGAATCAATTTGTGTCTTTTCAAGTTTGATAACACAGTAAAAGCCTTGTCACAAAGCTCACACCTGTGTGGCTTTATGCCATCATGAAGCAAGTTGTGTGACTTCAACTTTGATAACTCAGTAAAAGCCTTGTTACAAATGTAACACTTGTGTGGTTTCACACCCTCATGAATCAATTTGTGACTTTTCAAACTAGATGACTGTGTAAAAGCCTTGTTACAAATGCTACACTTGTGAGGCTTTATGCCCTCATGAATCAACTTGTGTGACTTTAAATGTGATAGGTTAGTAAAAGCCTTGTTACAAATGCAACACTTGTGTGGCTTCGTGCCCTCATGAATCAATTTGTGTCTTTTCAAATTTGATAACTCAGTAAAAGCCTTGTCACAAATCTCACACTTGTGTGGCTTTACGCCCTCATGAATCAATTTGTGTCTTTTCAAGTGTGATAACACAGTAAAAGCCTTGTCACAAAGCTCACACCTGTGTGGCTTTATGCCATCATGAAGCAACTTGTGTGACTTCAACTTTGATAACTCAGTAAAAGCCTTGTTACAAATGTAACATTTGTGTGGTTTCACACCCTCATGAATCAATTTGTGTCTTCTCAAATCTGATCGGTAAGTAAAAGCCTTGTTACACATGTTACATGTGTGTGTTTGTTTTGCATCATCAATCAATTTGGCAGTTTTCATACATAACTGATTCAAACCCTTGTCCCGAACGTCACATCTTTTTGTTTCTTTGCTATGAAGCACAAATTGGTGTTTTTCTAAATGGGGCGGATACTTAAGACACTTCTCAGAAATGTCATGTGCATTAGAATTTCTGTGTTCATGACTCAAGATTGCCTTGCAGATCTCCTTATTGACGTCCTGTTTATTTGTGTTGCTCTGCTGAACCAACATACTTTTTGAAGATGAAGGCATGCTGACCATATTCCAATCATGAGATGTTTCTGAGGAAACACTTGTTTCTAATGAAGATATATCAATACCTACACCATCTTGCCCATGACATTTTATGTCACTTTCACATTCAGGACTATCTTTGCTCATGTTGAAAATTTTGTAATTTCCTGACTCTTCACCGGAGAGTAAATCTGATGTATAACTGGAAACACCTTCTTTGGAGAATCTGAAATATAAAAATGAAATACCAGAAATATTGCTAGCATGTAAGTATGAAAAAGTGACCGCCTCCGTAGCGCGCTTGCCTCTGGCGCGGAGGACCCGGGTTCGATCCCCGGTACCAGCCTGGGGATTTTATCCCCTCTGGGAGGTCTGGCACAGGATGCACTGAGCCTCGTTAGATCCCAGGGGGACCAATTGAGGAGCTACTTGATGGAGAAGTAGCGGGCCCAGGTCTAGAAGACCGCATAACTGGCCGGGAGGGCTCGGGGCGCTGACCACGTCCCACCCTCCAGTACTGTACCTCACCAATGACGCCTGTAGTGGGCAGAGGTGGGGAACGCAGCGGCTGGGCTGTAGGCCTTGGCCCTTCATGGGCTGTCGCGCCGGGGTTTAGTAGTTTTTAGTAAGTATGAAAAAGTAACAGGTGGAACTCACAGCTCATGGGAGTGCTCTGAGAAAGAAATGTATAACAAGTTACCAGAAAAAACAAGCTGAAAATAATAATGACAAACAGATTGAATTTAATGGACTGCTAATTTAAGGGAAACAAAATGCTGACTTCCCAAAGTCTTGTTGGTGTGAATTTACAAAGCGGAGGGAATAAATAATCCAGTAATCTATAGGGGATAAGATTGCTACATATACTAAGTAAAATCAATGCAGTAATACTGGTCAATGGGTTAAAAAATAAACTGAAGGGGATAAATTATCAGAATTCCCAGCAGAGTTCAGAAAGAGGTAACAGTACATGGATAACATGTTGATAACGAGACAATTGATAAATATTTGGTGAGAAAGGGATGGATCTATGTGTTCTCTATGGACTGAAAAGGGATTCAACACAATACACAGAAACGTTAGCCTGGAAATTAAGGAAACAAGAAATAAGTGAGAGATTGATAAAGAACGGATGTAACAAAAAATTGTCTACCTAACACTAATGAGCTGGACAATGTGACTGGTGATAGTTACTCATACAACTTAATCAAAGAACTGTGTTAGACTCATTATGTGCAGTGAACATATACATCTGGGATAGTCACTGATACAACCTATTGACAGCAAATCCGCTGTGATCATTAAGTATGAAAATAATTTCTATACTTGCCACTAAAGGGGTATAAGAAGAAAATTGAATACAAATAGATAGTCTCTTATACAAAGAATCAATCAGCTGACTTACCTTGGTGGTTTTGTGGAATAAAAGTCTTCATGCGGTTCATCCTGTAATATAATAATTCATTTGTAAAACACATGATCTGATTTAAAACTGACTCTAATCTTCAGAAAGAAGAGGAGAAAAAAAATGGACACATTTTATATAAGCTATAGAGAAGAGCTCACTTCACACAAAAATTTTCCAATCGAGTTAAATGACATTCTTACATTAAAAGATACAAAGCATCTTTGTATGAAGGAAAGAGATAGACATCTCTGGCTTCCCAAAGAGTCTATGCATAAATAGTAAATAGAGAGTGCATTCATTGTTTTTATTACTTGTTGGGCAATTAAGTGTTTAAGTTAAACACAATTATTTTCAACACCTATATCTGGCAAGAAAATTCAATGCTTTTAAACTAACAATTCATTTCAGCAATATTGTGAACGAAACTGTGTCAACTTCTTGCAGCAATTAATTTCCATGTTTACGGTGTACATTATAATTTCACTAATCTGAGATGATGAGGGTGCGGTTGCTTTGGATTTGTGATAACCTGGACTGCACAGAGCTGTAGCACAAATCATAAATGATGAACTGCAATCACTAACTTAAGATAGTCATTTATTTTCAGGTTTTAAAGTAATTCTGTTTTATCTAGAAAGAATTTGTTCAATGCACTTGAAACAATAAATTTGTCCTCTAACCTCTTTCCAAATGCATGTTTCTCCATAGTGGTGGATTTTCAGCAATGACTTTCCTAAAATTATTATTTTGTCAATACCTGCACATGCGGCCAAAAATTCACTAAAGGCTTATATGGAAACAAACTACAGCACCAGCATATAGCATCATAAACCCTCTGGTATAAATGTTCAGATAGTTATATGTAAATCAGAATGATCTCGTGTTTCTAAATTTAACTGTTACACTAATAGACGTTTTTAATTTAATTGCATAAGGATAACTACAGAATATTAAATTTGAATGAACTGTGTTACACAAAGGAAGAGACAACACGCTAAGTAGGAAAACTTTAAGTTTGCACTCCATATAATCCCTTATCATATGGTTTTGTTTACAGCTACTTTGAACTTAAAGTGAAACACCTTTGATGAAGTCACTTTTATTTCATAAGTCCTTTTGTGCAACCATCTGTTGCCACTATATGCATCGTAAAGCCAAGATCTTATAACACAGGCATTGTAATAAACTGCCAAATGGTAAAATGAAAACTTACCTCTTCTCGCTGCTGCACACATTTAAGGTAACCCATCTGTGAAAAATGGACAAAAATGGCAACATTTTTCATTTTTGGCTTTTTATATCATAAATAAGTTTAAGCCTTTGGCTTTCATTTTCATGCTTTTGTTTACTCATCTGGGCCCTTTAAATGACTTGACCGAGGGATTTAAATGGCCATGTGCTAGGTGGTGTCAGTTTAATTGCCCAGAAACACTCGAAGCAAGTTAAGTGGAGTGCAAAGTGCTTCCAATGTTTTTCCGACTCAATATCTGTTCAGTGTGAGTTTGAATTACGCGGTTTCTTGTGACAAATTAGCTGAAACATGTTGGCTAACCTGAGAATCATCTATATGAGAGCTGTCTGTTGGGCAAATTCCAAAGTTCTTTGGTTTATCTAGAGGGAAAATGTGCTAACCTCATGGTGCTTTGTGAAGAAATAGTGAGGAAATGCCCAAAGGAAAAATTTGTTTTAAAAAAGAAAACAGAAATTGGTGTAATATCTGAAATTACTGAATATAAAATGGGTTATGAAGCTTCACAGCATGTAAAGAAAGCGGTTCAGGGTAGAAATTTCAATGTAGTTGGGGAGAAATTAAGTAAAATTAGGAATAAGTATCGTTTGAAGGATAGTGCTAGGCATTTAGAAAAGGGCTACAGAACTACTAGGAAGCGACTAAAGTTTGAAAAAACAGCTAAAAGGACATCTGAGGGTCCCACATATGGTGCAGGCCAGTTTTAATCAAATACATTTGTATTATATAGTTGCTAAAGTTTAACTCCATTTTTCTCTGCTTATGATTTCCTGACACATGATTATGTACAAAATGCTCCTTGGTGCATAGTTTTGCAGATACTTTCTTGAAGCTTGGTACACAAGTGTTCAAAGTACAAGAATTAAAACATGGCTCTAAAGTTTTACTGTACCTTAATACAAAAGTTTTTATTTAAAAAAGGAATTTGTAAAATTGTTAAAATTCTCAGAAATTGGATTATGCAATTATCAATTTTTTTTTCTCCCAAACAAAATAAATTACTAATAAAACACCAGTCAAATGTTGTAGCACTAGATGTCATTGATTAGCTGTAGAAGTTGGAATGTTCTTTGTTGAAAAGTATGCACTGAGGAGCAATTTTCACAGAAGCTTACAAAAATTTAAAAAAAATATATTTAAAAAAAACTATTCAAGATATAAAGTTCAAACTCATAATATTGTTTTAACCCTGAGGAACAAGCCCATCCCCAAAATTTGAGAATTGGACGAAAAATGGTAATTAATGACTTGAAGCTTTCCCGGCGTTGATTATTGATGATGGTTTCTCGGGCTAACAGCCAGGTCAGATTAGGGTAACTACCCTAATCTGACCTGGCTGTTAGCCCGAGAAACCATCATCGAAAAATGGTAATTTTTCAAATTTCACAGATGGGTTACCTTAACTTGGATTATGTGATTCATTTTCTGACCACAATTCATATGAACACTGCAACAGCTATACGTAATATTTTTCTATATTAAGAAAAAATTCCACAATATAATTTAACTCTTATTGTAAGTGGCATGTCAGATCATGATCAGGTATTGCTTGGTAAGAAACCGATTGATATTAGGAAAAGTAAATTACAACCAGAATAATTAGTGATCAGTAGACTTATAAATTTAAATTGGTGTTGATGAATGACCAGTAGACTTATGTGCACCCCAACACACAAATGAATAACAAATTTGATGATTTCACAAAGTTATGCTATTATCATTTTAAGTTATTTTCCGTAAGAAAACTAAATTCATTACAGATAATGAAGGTTCAAACCTTAGATTATTTCAGTATGAGGAAGTCCTATGCAAATAAAAGGAATTTGTTCTTAGTATATCACAGAATTTATGACACAAACATTACAATGCATATTGCAAAATACTTAAAAGGGTAATGAACGGAACAAAAGGAAGGCATTCCTCCCTAGCTATCAATGAATATAATAATATTAAAGCAATGAAGAACCCCATATTGCCCCATGTTGCTTTCAAACAATAAAGTTACTCTGCATTACAAAGCAGTTAAATAGCATATATTCTACTAGCAAACATCAGTACAAAGTATGAGATTTAAGTTGCCTTATTATACAAAACAGATGTTATTAATAATTCATGTTTACAGTATTTATAAAAAAAAAGAAGCAAAGTGATGCACTTTTTTGTACAACATACCTTAATATCATCATTACTACATGAATCTTCTCTTTCTAACCACCATTCTTCTTCTTTAATGTCTATCTTGGTTTCAATCTCACCTTCCTTGATGGTTTCATTAAATCTCAATGCATGGTGTTCTTCATTCTGTGAAGTTGCAGAATCTTCAAGTTCTGCTTTGATAACACTGCTACCTGGAACAGTCTCTATCTTAACCATCTTCACAAGGTCTTTAATAGAAAGTTCTCGCTCATCCTCTGAACAAAAGTTCAGGAAAGAAGATTCCTCTTTGACTTCTTCTTTGATATCCATTTTACTGTAGTTACTGTATTTAAACAGTTCTGTTCTTAAATTTCAGTAGCAAGTCTGTGGAAAACGAAACATTATTAGTAACATCCATGAGTTTGCCAGATAATTGCAATTACATTACATTTCAGCAGACAACATTAAGTAGTGTAAGGTTATGATGGTAATTTGGTGTAATATACAAAACTGATGAAAAAGAAGTGTATAAAACAGCGGAGCACATTGATAAACTGAAAACAGTTAATATTTCTAAACACATTCTGTTCCAACTTACTTGTAACTATGTTAATCACAGAACTAACATTTGCTCTAATTTGGAAACCGGAATGATAGAACAGGTCAGAAACATCAAATACAAAGAAACATCGAATACAAGAAACAGATATGTACACATATATGTAATACAGTCATAGCTCACCACTTTTGGTCTTACAATCATATCAACCTAAATATCCAACTTTAAAAACCAGCAAAAAAATTGATCACAGTAAACAGTGTGGGAAAATATTTATATCATTAAGGATCGAGATCGACTGATGAATTTCAACATACCAATCACAGACAACATCTTACGACCAGCCAGTAAGAAGAATAGCATACCAGGCAGTGAGAAAACGGGGAGACAGTAACCAGTTCAACCAGTCAATCAGCAGCTGAATAATGGAGAGGAACCTCTCGGAAACTATTCCTGTGATTAACATAATTAAAGTAAGTTACAGCAGATTGTGTTTAGAAATATTGACATATTTTTTAATTTATTTGGTGTGATATGTTTAGAAACACATTTTTAACATTCAAATGTCCATAGCTTCCTTATGGTTATTTTAACATGAATCTAATGTGTAATATTGTAGTAAAACATGCTTTAAACTATATTATTCTAAAAGGAATTTTATAATCTTGCATACAGAGGAGCTTACAATGGGGATTAAAAGCTATGAGACAGAATATTAGACCCCAATAGAAGGTCGTTCATATGAATGTTTGTTAAAAGTGTATAAATTTCTAGTTCTTGTTTGGGTGTATCAGGAACTTATTTTTAATATTCAGGATAGCCAATGTTTTCTTGTTACTAGATAGTCTGTTGTGTTCAATAATAAAAACTATTTGCGCGGATGAATACAAAAATGACGGTGTTCCGTCAGAAGGATGCCGAGAACTAGTTTCAGTAGCCTCTGTATGCTCAAGGTGATAAGACGTGTTCTGGTAGCGTGTGGACATGGAACTTTCACCAAACTTTTATCCAGCGTAAATTCTACCAAATCATTTAAGTGTGAAGGTTTTTGAGTATTTAATATGGTGCAGAGAGTGTAAAATAACGAAGTGTTAATGAATAAATATGTTGTGATAAAAAAACATTGATCTATGCATTCCAACCATTACCTCGACCCTGTAGATAGGAATCGCGTCTGCTATCACAGTATTCCATCTTTCTAGCAAGAACATTATTCTTGCTGCTATGTGTTAAATAATCATTTTAAAAACTGCACCAAAATGGCTTACCCAACGTGGAACTCGAATTTAGGATGGAATGCAAAATTACGAAAATTGAAATCACGATAAAACATCAAGTGACGCCATCCCATCGCACAGGAAAAAGACGCCATTAGACCATCGTTTGATATCGCCATCAGAACAGCGATGTACGGATAATCAACGTGGGAAAAACACCGGAGATCATCTAGCGAAACCAACTGCCCAGGAGACGTAAATAACTGGACGAAGAACCAACGGAAAAGAAAGTAGGATCAACATTTTTTGTTTTCACATACAGTTTATTTCCATTTTTATGTTACTGAGAAGCGGCAAAGTAGTGGGACTTTTAACATTAAGTGAATTGAATAAAGAAATTAAAATGTCGCGAAAAGAGATAGAAACAGGAGTGGGGGAAGGGGCAGATAGGCCTAGTTATCAAATAGAAACAGAAAGTGAGGAGCAACTAGCAATAAGCAAAGACCAAAGGTTAATGATGACCATGTTTGAAAGACTAGAACAAAGTTTAGGTCAAAAAATGGAACAGAATAGGGCAGAATTAAAACAGGACATAGAACAAAGTTTAAGTCAGAGTATAGAACAAAAACTGGAACAAAACTAGGTAGAATAAGGTCAGAAAATGGAACAAAATAACGCAGAATTAAAACAGGACATGGAACAAAATAAGGTAGAATTAAAGCAGGATATAGAACAAAGTTTAGGCCAGAAAATGGAGGAAGTGAGACAGAACTTAGAACAGAAAATAGAATTAGGAAGACAGGAGTGTAAAGAAAATATGAAAGTAATGGAAACTAATTTAAAATTAGTACATAAAAACTTAAATGAAACAAAGGAAGCCTTAGAAGCTAGGATAGAAATCGTAGGAGATAGGATGGGAAAAATAGAATCAGAAATGAGAGAGAATAAGATTGTGTTAGAAGGAGAAATTGCTAGATGTAGAGAGGAAATAAGAGAATGTAATACAAGTGTAGACTGTAAGATTACAAATGTAAAAGTAGAAATAACTGAGGAATTAAGGAAAGAGATTGAGGTAGTAAAGAAAGACATTATTAATGAAACTGTAGAACAAATTGTAATTCCTAAAATTAAGACGATGAATGATGTGGTGCATTTACAACAAGATGCTATAAATGATATGAAACAGAGTCACTTAGAAATAAAGAATGTTTTAAAATCAATTTGTGAAGAAATGAAAAAAGGGAAAGAAAGTTTGGCTAATGTAAATGATGTTGTGAATGCACTACAAAGGCAAGATGATTTAGATGTAAGTAATGTACAAGATGAGAGTTATTTGAATAATGTACAAAATGTTGACTCACCATACAGAGAAAGAGGTTCACAACCAAACAATGACACAACACATAACACATGTTACACCAACAGTATATTACATGAAATCACACCACTTACATTTGACGAGGAGAAGGGAGACGATCCAAAACTCTTTGTTAAAGAGATGGAAGAATATTTTAAAGTGAAAAGGATACCAAACCAGCTTAGAATGATGATAGTTAAGAAAAGCTTAAAAAACAAGGCATTAGAATGGCTCAGGTTAACACTAGCTGGTCATGAGTCATATAGCTCATTCAGAAATTTATTCCTATCAAGGTATTGAGGCCCAGCTAAGCAAAACCAAACTAGGGTAGAGCTAGCGACAGGTAGATATGATCCAACCAAAGGGTTATCGCTAGTCGATTATTTCATGAAAATAGCCAACAAAGGAAAGCTATTAGACCCCAACTTGTCGGAAGCAGAACTAATTGCCAGCATAACAAGACATTTCCCAGACACAGTGAGAACAGGATTAATTGTTGCGAGGCCAGTAGATTTTGCAGATATGATAGAATTGCTGACAGCCTTCGAAACACAAAATGGTCGGCCTAATGAGCATAGACATAGGAACTGTCACCCAAACTCACCCATCTTAAACCGGAGCATGGCTACGAACAACCAGAGTGAGGGAGAAGATAGAAATACTAGGAGCACCCATGAAAGGGGGAGAGGGGCACACCATTTCCCACAACCACATAATCATGGCGAGAGGATGGAGAACACAAGACAGCGGTACCACGACACAATACCGAGTGGTGAATCGAGATACAGAACATATACATATGATTGTGGAAGACCAGGAGACCGTACCCATCAAGTGAATCACTTACGATTCTGTAGGGAATACTTCAACAACCAAAGACCATCATACAACAGAGGTTCACGCCAAAGGGGCAGAGACCAATGGTACACTGACAACATAAGACAGCAGGAAGTAGATGAAAACGTGCCAAATAGGGCAGATGTTGCACAGAATACAGAAACAACCACCACCACCAACACTCAGGGAAATTACAACAACTAAGTTCATCCCAACTGGTTGGATGACAAACAACAAAATCTCAGCAACTTACAATTGACATTGACACCATGATGACTATACAGAGAGAAAGATGGAGCTATTGTATACTGGACCACTGGTCATAACAAAACAGCTGGGTGACCACACGTATGAGCTACAGAATACAAATGGCAAGTTGGTAGGAAGATACCATAAAAATAAATTAAAGCCATACAAAGAAAGGACCAAATAGTCTTTGCCAACAAATGTGTAAGGCAGGAGTAGTAGAGATGATGGAAGATAACAATTTTTAATGGGTTACTTATAGAAAATTATGTTCAAATTAGGAATTACAACAAGGAAGAAAACCAACACAGTCATTGGCTATATTGACCACAAAGAGTATTGTCAACAAAGACAGATGAGGACACTGATTGTCATTAAATAAATGAATTATAGCGACGGAAGATACTATGTTTTTGACGTAAGGATGTCAGGGACAAAAATAAAAAGGAATCAATTATGATGACAAAGATATAATATTTCAACACAAAGATGTCGAGGGTAAATGGAGAAGAAAAATAATAACTGGATATATTGAGTAATAACTAAATGTGTTGTACAATAACTGAATATGTATTGTATGATAAGTGGATATATTGTGTCATAACTGGATATGTTGAGTAATAACTAAATGTGTTGTACAATAACTGAATATGTATTGTATAATAACTGGATATATTGTATAATAACTGGATATATTGAGTAATAACTAAATGTGTTGTACAATAACTGAATATGTATTGTATGATAACTGGATATATTGTGTAATAACTGGATATGTTGAGTAATAACTAAATGTGTTGTACAAAAACTGAATATGCATTGTGTAATAACTGAATATGTATTGTATAATAACAGAGCATATGTGGTATGATAGCTGGATATATTGTACAATAACTGAATATGTATTGTATAATAATTGGACATGTTGTGTAATAACTAAACGTGTTGTACAATAACTGAATATGTATTGTATAATAACTGAATGTATTGTGTAGTAATTGAATATGTGAAATTTATAAAGACATGCTGTATCATGCCAAAACAAAAGACAAAGACAAACAGTGAAGAAGACTGTAAAGAAAAGAAAAAAAAAAAATATTGTACAAAGTGATTGAATCAGAGGAGTAGGGAGAAGTATTGTATTGTTTCAAGATTGTAAATATAGGTGACAACTTGAAAAACAAAACAAGGGGCATATGAGACAGAATATTAGACCCCAATAGAAGGTCGTTCATATGAATGTTTGTTAAAAGTGTATAAATTTCTAGTTCTTGTTTGGGTGTATCAGGAACTTATTTTTAATATTCAGGATAGCCAATGTTTTCTTGTTACTAGATAGTCTGTTGTGTTCAATAATAAAAACTATTTGCGCGGATGATTACAAAAATGGCGGTGTTGCGTCAGAAGGATGCCGAGAACTAGTTTCAGTAGCGTCTGTATGCTCAAGGTGATAAGACTTGTTCTGGTAGCGTGTGGACATGGAACTTTCACCAGACTTTTATCCAGCGTAAATTCTACCAAATCATTTAAGTATGAAGGTTTTTGAGTATTTAATATGGTGCAGAGAGTGTAAAATAACGAAGTGTTAATGAATAAATATGTTGTGATAAAAAAACATTGATCTATGTATTCCAACCATTACCTCGACCCTGTAGATAGGAATCGCGTCTGCTATCACAGTATTCCATCTTTCTAGCAAGAACATTATTCTTGCTGCTATGTGTTAAATAATCATTTTAAAAACTGCACCAACTATAACGGATATTTTGCTGCTTTTATGCTATTCTTAGGCATAAAAACTTGTCACCTTCAGATACTACAGGAAAAGTGCAAATGAATTTGTTATAGTGCCCTACCAGATTAAGCTAATATCTTTCGGTAGAAAGAAGGCTCGGTAAAGTTTTATCTGTGTTCAATTACGTATCCATTATCAGACTTTAGTAAAAGCAAGGAGGACCACTTTCCCTGAAACTCCAAGGACCCACATTCTTTTCTTTTAAAGTAGCATTTTATTTCACATTACAATACATTGACAGTCCAAAGTGAGATGTGAATAATGACCATATCCTAATGAAAGTCCATCTAACGTCAGATCCTCTGGACGGCACGTGTATGAGCCAACACCCAAGACCGTAGTATAAAAAACTCTTGTCCGAGTACATCCGGGGCAGTTGGACTGACGACGGTGAAGACAAGATGAACGTCTGGGCGATAATCACAACCCTCACCTTTACCATGAGTAAGTAGGTGTATTTTTCTTACCGATACTGCCAGAAGTAAAAGATCTAAAGGGAGAGAGAAAGCTAACTTATTTTGCGCCTAAAATATTATGTATTTGTAAAAGATAGTTAGATAGGGATAAGGGTTTAGAACAAAGGGTATTTTTGCTTATTAACTTCATTAATGTGTAAAACAATTTTTGCTTTAATAATAATTAGATTTAGTTTAACAAGTGTCTGCATTGATTTATCCTAAAACCACGAAACATCAACCCAATTCCCTCCATTTGAAGAGACCAGCATTATATTGTGTTTGCTGGTCTAATATAGAACATCTGAATGTGCTACGTAAAACAAATGTGACTAGAGAAAACCACGTAAATGTAATATATTGCATATCTATTTCAATCATTGTATGAAGGTTATGTTGAACGCCAGGTAGAGGACAGTAAATGTGTTACTTAGAAGAAGCATAGAGAAAACTGTGTAAATGTAATAAGTTGCATAGTAAAACGGATGGCATAAAAGTATCCCTGACAAAACATTTAGATGTGCCAATTTTCATTGTGATTTGTCAACCAGTAGATTGTATGAACTTTATATTGAAGAACGAGTAGAGAATAACATGCGAAAGTGTTACATAAAAGAAAAGTGGCAATAGAAAACCACGTATATGTAATACTTTTCACTTCTGTTTCAATCATAAAGAACTGTATAATTGATATGTTGAAAAGCGAGTGCTGCAGAACATATGAAGACGTTACATAAAGGAAAACCAACTGGAGAAATATGTGTATATGTAATAGGTTTCATTTCCATTTCACTCATAATAAACTGTGTGAATTATATGTTGAAGGGCGAGTAGAGAAGAACATGGCAATGTGTTTGTATGAGAAAGTGAGTTGAGAAAATCATGCAAACGTATATACTTTGCATTTCAATTTGAATCATAGAATATTCTATGAATTGCATATTGAATGGCGAGTGAAGAAGGATTTGTGAATGTGCTGTGTATGAGAATAGCATGAGGAAAGCATGTGCATGTAATATGTTGCATAGTAAAATGGATAGCATATAAAATTCTATGCAAGAAAACTACCTGTGCAAATTTTCATGGTGATTTTTAGACTGGTAATAGTTTATCAACTTTTACATACCAACTTGCATTGTATAGATTGTTTTTTGAAGAGTGAGGAGAAAAATATGTGGTTGTTTTACATAAAAGAAAAACAAATGGAGAAGACCATGTGAATGTATTGCATTACATATGTATTTCAATCATAAGAAAATAGTATGAATTGTATGTTGAAGGGCAAGTAGAGAGAAGCATGGTTATGTTTCATAAATGTAAAACGAGGAGAGTTGCCATTCTATTTGAATCCTAAGAAAATTGTATGAATTGTGTGTTGAAGGATGAGTAGAGAAGAATATGTGTATGTGTTAAGTGAAATACAAGCAGAGAAAACCATGTGAATGTAAGAAATTGCATGATAAAATGTATAGTATAGAAACATTTTCCATGAAAAAGTGCATCTACATGGCACTAAAGCTGATTAAGACTACTGTAATTATGCCCTAAGGACATTCTGTTCTTTAGTATAGCATCATTATTCAAAATAACAAGCATTGCAATGGTGCATAGGCGATACATGTTTACTCCCAACAAAATCACATGGTAATAGAGAATTATGCAACAAACTCAATAACTTGCACCAGAATACATAAAAAATGCTGTTAAAACTTTTGTTATTCAAAAGGACAAAGGTTGTTCATTCACCCAATTTCAGCAGTTTTTCTTAACAAAACATTGCCTGCCCGACAGTGCAGAACCTGCCATGACAGGTGCACATCTGTAGCAGGATTATCAGCTCATTTAGCCAGTATTATTTCCCAGCCTCCCTAGAGTCTGGAAGTGCCAATGTAGATGTGAATTTAGTGCAATATAAATCCAAAGACTAATATATCATAAGCAGGTGCTGAGCAATTGTTCCAAAGGTAAAAATCTACTGACAGGACCTTAGAAGTTAAAGACTACATATGTACTATGTATGTAGTTACTATGTAGTACTATACACTACTGGCACATTGTCACAGTGGCTTAGTGGTTAGAACAACTGCCTGGTAAGCAGAGGGTCTATGGTTCAAATCCCAGCTGTGGCATTGAATTTTTCAGTTCCAATTCTACCTCTCAAACACTGCCCACACACGGCTCATGTGTTTAACAAAAACCCAACACAAAGTTTTTTGGCATAAATAATAATTATCATCTGATTATTATTATTTAATTCTGGGAGATAAAGTACTTAAGATACAAAGCACCACTGGGGTGATTGTCTCTGATGTGAGACTACCTTTGTGATTTACTGGGAGAAATACGAATTGGTTGGAGAATTCTAGATTAATGGTTAGAGCACCCACCTAATAAGCAGAGGGTCTGTGGTTCAAATCCTAGCTGTGGCATTGAATTTTTCATTTCCAATACTAACTCTCAAACACTGCCCACACATGGCTCATGTGTTTAACAAAAACACAACAGTTATTTTTTGGCATAAATAATTATCATCTGAAAGTTATTTATTTCCGGGAGATAAAAGTACTTACAATAGTAAGTCACCATTGGGGTGATTGTCGCTGATGTGAGGCTGCCTTTGTGGTTTACTGGGAGAAATACAAATTGGTTGGAGAATTCAATGTCATTCTGGCAGGATGTCACAATAGATTAATGGCTAGATCACCCGCCTGGTAAGTGAAGGGTCTGTGTTTCAAATCCGTGCTGTAGCATTGAAATATTCAGTTCCAATTCTAGCTCTCAAACATTGCCCACACGTCTTGTGTTTAAAACAGAAACACCAACAGTAAGCTTGTTGGCACAAATAAATAACAAATATACCACTTTATTGCATACACTGTTGTGAACTAGATCATTTAAGATAAATATACATAAACATGCAAATTACCCTTTTTCTGTTCCTACCTTTTCAAAGGTGCTAAACAGAGCTGTAGTCGCACCAGATATTGGCAGGTCACTTATGTTTTATGACAGTAGTAATCAGAACCACAGTGACTGACTTTGCTTCCTTTAAAATAAACATGCATTCGTTTGACATGCAATTGTTTATTCCTTGAAACAGATCAATTAAAAATATTATATTATTAAATATTATATTTAATAAAGCAGTATTGTGGGAACTGACTTGCTTGGAGGGGAGGTGAAAAGTGAGGTTATCATGCAGACACAGAATGATCAGTATTCAAAACATATTAAATAGTCATGCCAAACATTGGCAGGTAAGTTATGTTGCATGAGAGTAGTAATTAGAACTACAGTGACTGACTTTACTTCCTTTAAGGTAAACATGCATTCGTTTAACATGCTAATTCTTGTTTTTCCTTTGAAATAAATCAATTAAAAACAGTATTTAATGAAGCTGTGCTGAGACATTGGAATTTTGTGTGCTGGGTTTAAAGCAGTCACATGGTATGACAAACAGTGTTGGGGGAACCGACTTGCTTGGAGGGAAGGTGAAAAGTGAGGTTATCATGTAGACACAGAATGATCAGTATTATGCTTACTCTCCGGGTTGGAATTAATGGGTGGAGTGGTGATTTCCCCTCTCATTATATAATTTGCCAGCTCATCAAAGAGCAGTTCCTTCCCTGCCATGAAAGGTATTTACTGTAGGTATTACTGCAATTTCAAAATATAATAAGACACAGAACACTTTCGATGCAGACTGTACACGGTACCAATGAGAGCTATGAACTAAACAATAAACAATTTGTTTGTCAGCATAGATAAATTTGTGACAAAGCGACAGGTTACAGAAAGTAATGGCAGTGATGTATTGCCGTTCAAATCTTGGGCTTCAACTTCAATTAGGTAATAATATTACAGCTCCTCAGGTAAGAACTGCAGTATTGGAAGTGACATGTGTTAGCGAAAATAGTGAGAGTCAGTGCATTACAATTATCAGGCAATGTGTAGACAAAACTAAATTCAAAAAATGGAAAACAAATCGCTCCTGACTTTCATCAAACAGTTTTGAGAGATTTATATTCCTGTACTGCTCAGAAATACAAAATCACGGTGCTCCTAAGGACAGCAAAATGCATATTGCCGCTGCTTCTACGACGTTTTAAGTATACAACACACCAATGCTGCTACCATTGGTATTACTACCATTATTGCTATAAATATAACACAAAGTTAAGCTCCCTCACCCCTCGTCATAAAGTCTGATTCAAACACTACTTATTCTTATTACCATTTGAGTAACATGATGAGTTTTCATTACCTACCTTAAATGTCACTGTAACATTGATATTGATCACCATTCAGTACATTCTTCATTTTTGCAGGTGATTTAAATACTGATATACAATAGTTTCACTTCTGTAGCATTTATGAACACAGATCGTATAAAATGCAACGGTCGTAATACTAAAATGTTAGGTTCACAACTTCACGTTAAACCGAGGTTTACCAATTCTTTCTTCATATTGTTTTAAAACTGCTAAGTAAAGGTACGCTTGTTGAACATGGCGTGTAATCCATATGGCCCTGGCGAGGGATTGCTTTCTAGCTAAGTGCAGAGTAAATGGCTGGTGACTTGCCATATGTGAGACAGTTTCTCGAACACGCTAGAGCACAATTTAGGACTATATGCAAGTCTAGTCTGTTCAAAGGTAAGATATATCAGTACTTTTAAGTTAATGAAAGTTGCTTTCCTATTTTTAAATCCTTGCAGAATCACATGGATGAGTTAAAAATATGGTGTTAAATATGTTTCATGGTTAACAGTGGGGTACTTCTACCTGGCCGACATAAATGTAATCTATACGGCACAGGGTGTGCGAGAGAGCGCTACGCAATTCCTAACCTAATCTCAATAAACATCCTATTTGTGAAGCTTAATTTGGTGGGGCTGCGTATGAAGCTTTTTTCCTTAATCAACACTTTCGTTTGTTGGTTAATTTGTGTGTCTGCTAAAACACTTCACATCGTTTCTAGGCAAACATGTAGTTTTATATTGCATGAGTTGTAATAATACACGTAATTGACAATAATTCGCACTCAAGATACGGTAGTTATGCTGATATATGTGTTACAGATATTCACATGTATGTATATTCTGTTCATCAAGAGACGTAAACAAATCCACGGGCGTTTTGACCAGAGCGCGCCCTCTTGACACTTTCGCCGTGTAAATAGTCCCTTGAAGAAATACTGTTACTAAGGTCTGAAATCTCACTTAATGTTTGCTAATGCATGAACTAAGTGTACTAAGCATAGTTAAAGTGTAAGAATACGCAGTTAAGTGAATTTGTAACCAGCCTAATTCATTCTGCGCGCGCATTAATCAGTATGAAAGTAACATGGCGGAACAAGTGAGTTGTGAAGCAAAAGTGCGGCAAACCGTTGCAAAGTGGTGAAAAGACAATATTGAACGTGTTTAACAAGTTCTGCGGAAAATATCCCGAACTTGCTATCGAAGACGTGATGATATTGACATCTGAGTTTACCGGTGTGTCAGTTGCAAGGATTTACAGCACACGCAAAGAAAAATCGTCAGTTGGTGAAGATCCCAGCCAAAAGCGACCACGTGGTAAATAAATGGTGGATGTAGTTTGCGACGAATTTGTGAGATCTGCAATCCGTCGAAAAGTTCACCAGTTCTTTGTTAACAATGAGCCCCCACCTTAAACAAAGTGCTGTGGGCAGTTAACTGATCCCAATCTTCCAGATTTAAAACGAACTTCCCTCCACAAGCTGCTTCTGGAGATTGGTTTCGAGATTGTGAGCAGGAAATGAAAAAGTGTTATTGTGGACAGAGATGACGTAAGTAGAAGTTAATTTCCATGTGCTACATGTTATTTGGATGAAGTAAATATATCCTTTTAGTAGTGTAAAATGCATATTATACCTACGCGTAGCGGTAGGTAACTGTGTTGCGTCATTGTGAATGCACATGGCCGCGGAGTGATACGAACCGGTCCTTTGTTTATATCTCCTATAATCTCTTGATGAACAGAGTATATGTGCATGTGACAGTGACGTCACTTTAAAAGAAGTGCTATGTGGCCCCAGCGATTGTAATATAGCAACATTATGTTGTTAAACCAGTACTCGTTAACTCAAGATAACTTTGCACCTACTCAGGATTCGCTCATTTAGGTATTTTTGACATAACAGATTTTTTAGCAGGTATGCAATCTTAACCTGTTCCTTTAGTAGATTCTGTAAATAATATGGTCCCAGAATGCTCATATACAGCATTCCTTTGTTGTGCAAGGTGTGTCCTTAATTAAACACAACTAGGGGTATATATACTGAGGGCTCTATGTTGCAAAGTGCAACCCGTAGGATTTTGTTTTATAAGCAGAGGAGTGTGGTAGCAAAGGCTGCAACTGTGAAGTGATGGAAAAGTGCATACCTGAAACATCAGTATAGCTGAAACCCAATTATCTCCAATAACTCCTTCTTAACTACACATATACCCTGAAGTCCTGCTGCCGTACTGTACTTGGTTATTGGGGCTCCCATCCTTGTTCCTTCAAAGGCTACAGCACCACTCCCAAAACATTTTCTGAGAGCTCAATATCAGTTATTTAGTTCTTGTTTTATGCCTATGGAGAGCCTCACAAAGGGGCTGTCTTTTAGGTAGTGTAGTAGCTATTGTGTTACTCATAAACAACAAAAAAGGATTAAATAAATAATTGGAAAAAGAATCAATAACATAAATTTTAATATTCACAGCAAAAAATTATGGATAAAATATTTGGCAGGTGATGGATTTGATATGTCAGTGTATACTAATGTATGTCTAAATAATCAATATATGTGTAGTAAGTGTAGTAATGCTATACATCCTGAACTCTTACATACTATTTATAATGTTATAGTTCATTTTATTTACAGTGAGTATAAAAAAGTGTTCATCTGGGAAATTATGTTAAAATACCTTGAGGTATAGGAATGGAATGTTGGGATGAATATGTAAATACCTTACTCATGTACAGTAATCTATGTGTTGTATTTGGTTATACGGTATATCACAAAACACATAATTAATAACCTCTCCTTAGTGTAAACAAATGCTATTATTTCTTACAAGAACTGATCATAAACCTACAATTTAGTAACATTATTATCAATAAATACCATTATTCAATATTTTGTAGCTTTTCCTTTCGGTTTTATAAGTGCCTCCAGTCTCCGTGGCATTGATTCTACTAGCTCTGTTGTTGTCTTTGGCTCAGATAAGTCCCATTCTATCTGAAGTGCATGTTTGAAGCCTTGTTTACTGGCAAAGGTGTAACTTCAAATTTTTTGCTTCAAAATAGACCACAGGTGATCTATGGGGTTGATGCCTGGTGACTAAGGTGGTGCATGAAGTTGCTTTGAACTATCTTCTACTTATAAAAAGAGAATGCTCAGCTCTGATATCAAACAAGTATTTGGGTGGAAAATCTACTGAGGACAAAACCACCTCATTAGATCGTTGTTCTTCATTAAGTTGGTGCACATGTGCTGCATTCAGTATTTTTAAAGCTCTAAAGCTTTGAAACTGGATGCATCTGAACAGAAAAGTGAGGAAATGTCAGAGCCAAAAGACAAATAGCAGTAATGTGCTTTTGAAATAAAACATTTAAATAAATAGCCAAAATAGTAAATGGACCTGCTTCTGGAGTTAAGAGCATCACATACAGACATAACAAAACTACAAAAATTATCAAAGAACAGATCAATCTTACAAAAATAAACAATGAACAGATCAACCTTCAATCCAGAATAAAGTGGAAAATGTAAAATAGTTAGAAACTTAAAACAAGCAGTTACTAGAATAGTTATTTGAGTGATTGGCAGTACCACAACACAGAAGTGAAGAGTAACAATTATTAGTCACAGTAGCTTTATAAGTGATGACTCTGTGTTTTGTGGTAGTGAAACTGTACTGTGCTCTTGTTGATCATCCAATGAATTTTATGGATTAAGTGTGTGTATATATATATATATATATATATATATATATATATATATATATATATATATATATATATATATATATATATATATATATATACTTGGGTGTGTTTACATGTATGTAACCAGTAATGTCTAAAACAGCTTGATGGATCATTGCAATATTTGGCACATTTTTTCATGGAAAAGGCTTTTGTGCTATCCATTTCACCATGCAATGTGTTACATTCATGTGGCTTTCGCTATTTGCTTTTCAACATACCAGTCATACAATCTATACATACAAAATGCATATTGGTGTGTAAGAAGTTGATAAACTGTAACACCAAGTTACCGATTACCATGAAAATTACCACATGTAAGTGTTCTTCCATGGTGGTTTATATGCTATTGACTTTACTATGCAACTTATATTCACATGCTTTTCATTACTCAATTTTCTTTTATGTAACACATTCACGTATCCTTCTGTACTCACCCTTTAACCTACAACATATACAGTATTCTATTATTAAAATAGAAATGCAATGTATTACAATCAAATGGTTTTGTCTATTCACGTTTACAAAAGAGTCACATCGTTTTCTCAACTCACTAACACATATCCATGTTCTTCTGTACTCGTTCTTCAAAATACGAATCATAGAATCTATATGTAACATGGATGCTGGTACATAAGTTTATCAACTCTAAAACCAGTTGACGAATCACCACAAAAATTGCCAAATTTAAGTGTTTCTTTTTATGGTGGATTTTACGGAATTTGTTTTTCTATACACAATATTACATTCACATGGTTTACTCTACCTACTTCTCTCTTACATAGCACATTCATCACATATCCTTCTCTATTCACTGTTCAACATACAATTCATAGAGTTTTTATGATTTCAATAAAAATTAAATGTATTGCATATACCTGATTTTGTCTACTCATATTTTGTTATGCGGAACACATTCACGTGTTCTTCTCTACCCATTCTTCAACATACAATTAATGCAGTCTATTGGTTGAGTGATCACACTGAAAATTGACACAGCTAAGTGTTTTATTATGGAGATTTTTGTGGCATTCATTTTAGAAGGTATACAATATATTACATGCACAGTTTTCTTTTCTCTTCTATGTAACACATTTACATGTCCTTTTCTCATCATTGGACATACAATTTATGGAATTATATGATGGAAATAGAAATGCAACATATTACGTTCACTTGGTTTTCTCTAGTTACTTTTGTTTTATGCAACAAACTTACATCTCATTCTGTACTCACCCTGCAACATAAATTCATATAATTTTGTATCATTGAAATGAAATGCAACCAATTATGTTCACAAAGTTTTTGTGTACTCAGTTTTATTTTATGAAACAAACTGACATGTGTTTCTTTACTGTCCCTTCTACAAAGACTTCATATAATTTTCTATATAATTGAAATAGAAGTGCAGTATTTCATATTTACACAGCTTTCTCTACTTGCTTTTTTTCCTGCAGTATTAGAAGTACACAAGTTTGTATGCCTAAAAGTAGCATAAAATCAGTAAAATGTCCATCTTAACTTTGTGATTGTCATTGTAAGCTCCTATGTGACCAGTATTATGAAATTCATTTTAGAATAATATAATTTAAAGCATGTTTTACTATAGTAATACACATTAGATTCACACTAAATAATCATAAGGAAGCTTTAGATCTTTCAATGTTGAAAATGTTATTCTAGCTCATGGATGTTACTAATAATATGTATCTGTTTCCACAGACTTGCTACTGAAGTTTAACAACAGAACTGTTCAAATACAACTATAGTAAAATGGATATCAAAGAAGAAGTCAAAGAGGAATCTTCTTTCCTGGACTTAAGTTCACAGAATGAGAGAGTATTTGATATGAAAAACCTTGCAAAGAAGGTTAAGATTGAAACTATTACAAGTAGCAGAGATATCAAACCAGAATTTGAAGACTCCACATGTTCACAGAATGAGGAACACAATCTACTCAGATTTAATGAAACCCTCAATAAAAGTGAAATGAAAACCAAAATAGATATTAAGGAAGAACATTGGTGGTCAGAAACAGAAGATTCATGTATTAATGATGATATTAAGGTAAGTTGTGCAAAAAGATGCATCACTTCCTTTGCTTGTAAGTAATATACTATATTAATTTTAAAAAATGTGTTTTCTAATATCAATCAACTTAAAGAGCATATTTTGTACTGATATACTTACTAGTATAATATTAAATTATATGCTATTCCTTAATTTTGGTTTCTTCAGTTCAACATGGAGTAATAAGAGATCTTCATTTGCAATAGAGGTTAGCATTTTTACGGTTTAGAATACTTTGTTGTGTTATAGTTTTTATTATATTCCATAATGTTTTCATTTTATTATTGTATTCATCGACAGCTAGAGTACAATACGTTTGTTTTGCTTCATTGATTACTGTTTTAAGTATTTTACAGTATGCATATGCTGTACTGTAAGGTTTGATTCATAAATTGTGTGATATACCAAGAATAAATTTCTTTTATCTGCACAGGACTTGCTCATACTTAAGTTATCTAGGGTTTGACCATTGTTATCTGCAGCAAATTTATAGCTTTCTTGAGGAAAATAGCTTCAAAAGCAAATAGCATAAGCTTGAGCAATCATCAAGTTTGTTATTCAATTGAGTGTTCATATAGACGTAAGTTGACTTTTCATCCTTCAACACCAATTTGAATTTATAGGTGCATTAGTCACTAACTATTTTTGTTATAATTAACTTTTTTTATTAACAGTCTGTTTCTTATTAACAATGGTTTATCAACATGAACTATCATGCCATTTAGAACAGGAGTTAAATTATAATGTGGAACTTTTTCTGAATCTATACAAATATTATCTATAGCTGTTGCACTGTTCATATGAGTTCTGGTCAGAAAGTGAATCACATAGTCCAAGTTAAATGTATGTAGCTGTTAGGTGAGGTTAGTCTTCATTTTACAACCATTTAGTGTATTTACATTAAAATGTCCACTAACTATTAATTTAATATTTGGAATATCAATGTACAAGATGGTTCTATCTAATCTATGTATAAATTCTTGAAAGTTCCCTGTAGAAGCTCTATACTGTTAAAGTGATATATGTTACCTACCAAATTCTATTTTTACACTGACTCATTTTATACTTTAAACCATCCTTTGTTCATTTCACTCCCTTCTGAAGTATGTACAGTAGAGTCTCACAAATCCGGTTAGTGTACACCTGACATGCTTATTACATACTTTTGTGCCTCTCTCCTAAAGTGTGTGTGGATTTTTAGAGAGACGAAGGTATATTCACACAACTTTTCATGCTTAGCTGTCATCTCTTCCTTTACATAAAACCATTCAGTTCAACTTTAACATTCCATAGTTATTCTTAAGCAGATACATTAAAAATGCCTATCGTTACAGTTCAAATTAAGAAACAGATGGAGATCATTTAAATTCATTTATAAATGACTGAACCATTCTACCAGAGGGTTTTTGATGCAATGTGCAGGTACTGTAGTTTGTTTCTAGATAAACCTTTAATGTTCTTTTTGCCACAAGTTTACCTTCAGTTAATGATTTCAGTTTATCTTTTGTAGTTTGTCCTATAGTGCTCCATATATAACCCAACTCCAAGGTAATCTCACCCGCCCTTTAGCTAAGATAAGCTAGACTAATGTACATAGTAAACATGGAAGTTAGTTGTTGATTTCAGATAGTTTCACATAGTTCTGTTCACCACATAAATGAGTGGAATTTTTAGCTTAAAAGCTTTGCATTTTCTTGTCAGACACAGGTGTTCAAAATAATTATATTTAATTCAGAGCTTTATGTACTTATCTAATAGGAAAAGGTAAGTGTAACCTATTGCAGCTATATTCCTTTTCAGCAACTTTTATTTTCTTTATTTTTACAATTTGCATGACCTCACAAATGAACACAGTTTATTTAAAACTTGTTTTGCGACTCAAACGTTCACAACTAGCCTCTAATCTCTGAAAGGTACTCTCTCTGCCTCCAGCCCTCCTGCTGACATCGGTCATTGTCTCCTGACTCCTGGGTGCATCCAAACCCAGGACCACCTCCTCAGACACCCTTGCAACATACTCCCACAGATTTGTAACTCTGCCACAAGGTCAACTCAAACAGGGCCTCCTCCAAAGCAAAGGTGTTGCTCAATGCAAGCACTCTTGTAGGGCTTATCTGGTTTTGTCGATGACAAGCTCTCCATCACATCAGGTCAGACCACAGTCACAACTGCACCTGTGTGCACCAATATTTGGGACTGCCACCCACATACTCATCTATATGCAATGACGTCATCCATTATCCTAAACAGAGTGTGCAGTATCACTAGAGGTTGGCAATAACAGCTCCCACATACTCCTCTTCGTGTCTGTATTTATTCATTTCCCATTAGTTTGTTGGTCTGATGAGTTTTGTTTTTGTTTGAATTAACGTCCTCCAACATTGTGTCATATCAGACGAATGAATGAAATGGCTCAAATGATGCTCAAATGAACCCGAGGTCCAAGGAGCTTTAAATTACCCGACATTCATCTTCTCAAGGTAGGGAAAACCTTGGAAAAAACCTTACCCAGATAACTTACCCTAAGCGAGATTCAAACTCACGACCTCTTGAATGTGAGGCAGACACGCTAACCATCACGCTACCGAGGCGGGCATTGGTCTGATGAGGACAGTCAGTTGCGGATGTCCTGCATTGTTTTTCTGTCCCACATAAACAAAATACTCTGGATCTTCCAGATGAGGATGGCTCTTACTGTGTCCACCTCCATGGTCAGCAGATCATGGTTGGTCTGGCTTTGGCTGAGTATTAGACATTGACATTATTCAAGACGAACTGCTGTAGCATCTACATAGGTTGTTGCAGCTTTGACTTGAGCTGGCTGTAATGGCATGCAGCAGTTTCCGAACCAGTTTTCAAGAAACCCTGATACCTGTGTATGCTGCTGACTTCAGAATCACATTCAGTAATTCTGTCACTTGTCCCTGGAGGCCAACTATCTGCTGTGCAGCTTCCACTTCTGTGGACCATTGATTATTGGTGGTGATTATGGCAAACTGTCTGTGGAAGTGGTCAAGAGTCAACGTGCCCTTGTACTGGGTGCCTGGGTGTGCAGATTTTCTGTCGTGTCCTGGTATTTCGAGCTTTAAGCTCTTAAGATTTTCGCTGATGCTTTTTTCACTCTGGTGCTTGCTTGTGTTGTGCTGCTGTCGACTCATTATTTTCCGGGGTACTAACCTGTCCTCCGTTCCTCTGGGCCAATAAGGTATTGGACAAAATGTATCATGACTTCTTTCATGCTAACAGTTGCCATTCTATCATGGCCATGAACTCTGTCCTCATCTCAGCCATCTTGCTTTTAATACTTGTTAATTCCGAATTTTATTTTTGTCTCCATTCCTGCCATCTTGGGTAACATTTGCTTCATAACTTCTTTCATGTTGTTTTACTGATGATTTTCATCCCACTTCTGTCACCAATTGAAAATATATTCCCTGTCAATTACTTTTATTTTCTCTACCTTTACAATTAGCATGACATCGCTTATAAAAATTGTCACTAATACACTTGAAATTCGTTTTGCTATTCTAAAATTTTACAACTAGCTCCTTTAAAGTTACCCCCTCTACCTCCTTAGCAACATGACATCATCCTAAGAGCATTCAATTTGGAATGCTTGCACAGAGAAGCTCAAAGCAATGTCACACTATAAAAAGGAGTTGGAATTTGAAACAAAATTTATAATTTACAAATTATGAACATATCACTGTTTCCAAACCTTCTACTTATGGATAATCAGTGCAATATTTATTTTTAACTACGAGTGTTTATAGAAAGGAAATGTGTAGAAATCCACGGATGTGTGTGTTTACTTTGTACGGCAAAGCTTTATGTGTTTTAACCTCTTGAGGGATATGGACGTCATATAACGTCCATTTAAAATGGCGGATGAGCGATGTGGGCGTCCTGTGCGTTTAAGCATTTAACCCTTATTTATCCCTTATGCAACTCAACTTATTATAATTTTCCCTTTATGAAACATTTTAGTAAGGTCTATATACTTTATTGGCTTACCTTAATATGTTCGTTCTGCAGTGATTTACCTCAAAACAGGGATAAACACACAAGGGTAGGTACATCTCCACATTCGCGAATTCCCTTCTTGCGGCACACGAAACACTTTCGAAATGGGCAGGACTTCTTTGCTGTTGGTGGTATCCTTTTAGGATAATGTTTTCCTTGAAGTCTGAGGGGTGCAGGGGTTTTGGATTTTCAACCCCCAACGTGGTATTGTTCAATTAGGCTGTGAGTTATTTATAGTCGGTAGTCAAGGTCGGTCATTGTCCTGTGTGGGTTTAGAGAGCTGTCCAAATCCCCAAACAATTGTATATGGTTATATCCAGTTGGTGCAAAAACACCTTTTTATACCACTTCTCCCTTCAGCTACAAGCAGGAAAGAATACGTATGTATTTCAACAAAGAAAGACACGGACTCTACTCAGTTACGAAACTCGCGTAAGCAAAAGTTGTAATGTTGATCTATTCTGATGACTAAGAGACCACGCAAGCAGTAGCGATGTATTTCACAGGATGCTGACGCATTAGCCACACATACAATGGGTGTTTCTTTACTGAATCTTTCCCAGAACATATATTAGATGCGTTCGACAGAGCAAAGTTGACTTTTCACCACAGTGAAGCAAAATTGTGCCATTTCAACCTTTTGTAAATACAACTCAACTTTGCTGATGACGTACATTTATACTGCAAATAACGAGTTTTATACCAGTTTTTGTTTCATTAAAATAACTTAATATTTACACAAAATACAGCTGTGTATATACGAAGCGCATTTAAGAATTTAAATGCTAGCAGTTCTCGGCTCGCGGACATTTAAATGGCCATCGCTCAAGAGGTTAATCAAAGAATGTTATTTTATCATGATCAGATTGTTTTTAGGTGAAGTAATTTGATCTCTGTAGCTTATACAAAGAGTGTTCATTTTGTTTCTACTCCTCTTTTTGAAGATAAGAGCCATAGGATTAAAGCAGATCATGTGGTTTACAGGTAAATTATTATGTTACAGGGTGAAAGACATGAAGACCTTTATACTGCAAAACCACCAAGGTAAGGCATGTGGTTGATTTTTTGTACAAGAGCTTACGTATTTCTGTTAAATTTTCCTCATATTGCCTTTCAGTGTTACATATAGAAATGTTTTTCATATTTAATACACGGTGGAATTGCTTGATTAACTTGTATCAGTAACTATCCCCACTGTTAATGTTAGATATGGAACTATTTACAGAACATAATGAGTATAACACAGTTATGTGATCAAGTTCTATAAGTAACTATCACCAGACATATTGTCATTTTCCCTCTTAGTGTTAGATATAGAACTTCACTGAACATCAGGAGTATAAAAATTATTTGAACAAGTTGTATAAGTAACCATCACCAGACACACTGTCATATTCCCAGTTAATGTTACATATGAAACTGTTCACTGAACTTAATGAGTACGATATAGTTATTTGATTAAGTTATATCAGTAACTATTACCAGACAGATTATCATAATCCATGTTAGTGTTAGACATGGAACTGTTCACTGAACATATTGATTATAGCACAATTATTGTATAAATAACATGGTTAGTGTAATACAGTTTTTTGGTCAACTTTCACAAGCTATTCTCCAGATTTTTATTGCATTCTCATTTTCTTTAATTTCATTTTTGACCGACAAACATTAATTGTTATACAGGACAGTGACAACATGTAATAAAAAACCTAAAATAACATTGCCAAGATTGGCCCAAGGCTTCTTCAACATGAGCTAATTGTGCAAATATATACATTAGGTATAAAGGGTAACAGATATACAAGTATGCACATAATAGAGCAATTTTTGGCAGCCAGCAAAGGAAATATATGTGAACATTAATTACAAATGTGTAAAAGTGTCAAATTGAGTCCCAAATTACGCTAAATCACCTTCTCCTGAGTTGCCGTGTAGATCTTGTGGTATCTTCCTTATAACCCTTGCTCTCTGGTCACTTCTGATGCCAACTCTGAATGTGCAAGCTACAGGAGCTATTGGAAATTTGCTGGAAAATGATCTGCAAAGGGTTTCTGAAGTGTTCTCCAAACTTGTGATGAAGTTAATAACTTACGTAAGCTTCGGCGGCCAGTGTCCATAATAATAATAGGTATTTCCGGGGAAAGCCGCGTCTTGGTTATGTTGTTGCCAACGTTTCACCCTACTATGTAGAGCTTCTTCAGGGCTAATGCTTTCTTTGGCAGCACCGCAGGAACTGTACTGTCTCTTCAACTTCTAGTTTGTTCATATCTTGGCCGTAGAGGTTAGAACCGGCCCTTTCGTTCTCATTGGCTGATGGTCCGCCAATCTTTGCGTTCTTATCAATGTTTGCCAAATAGTGTGGAGATGTCTTCCATTATCCCTGTTGAAAGTTTCTTTTAATTTAAATATTTCTATGCTTTCTCTGGCCATTCTATATGTAAAATGGTCAGAGTTAACTAATAACTGTATTTGGTCTAAATCCATATGGTGCTTCATGGATATGGCATGTTCAGCCAATGCTGATTTTTCGGGTTGGTTTAGTTTTAAACTTCTGATATGTTCTTGCCATCTGATTTTTATTGATCTGCCTGTCTGCCCTATATATGCTTGATCGTTTAATTTTGTTATAAACAAAATGAAATTGTAGTTATGTACAATAATATTATCATCATTACTATTATTATCATCATCATTATTATTGCTATGTATTATTACTATTACTAATACAATTATCATTGTCATTATTATATTTGACATGTTTCAGCAGTCAGCATACAGAATTTGTAGTAAAGATATAATGGGACAATTGTGCTATTCTCGGGACTTCAACATCAGTGACCAAAAGTATGATAAATTATATTGTACCTCCTAATTTTCAAACCCATGTGTGGCTTGAGCCAGAAAAACATTTCCTAAACTAGACGGGAGCGCAGACCGGGTATAGGCCTGAGCCCATGTACACCTCTATTAGGAGCAATATATGAAATAGATGGACATATTAGGAACTTAACTAGCAGAACTCAACATACTTGAACAAGGTTTGAACTCCTGTTAACAATGGATACAGTTTGATAAGACTGGTGTTGGCAATTGCTGCTGTATGAGAGATGTGTGAATGCCAGGATAATTTGATGTGAAGAAATATTCTAAGATATTTCACTGCAGGAAGCCATACTACTGTACTCTTCCTTGAGCGTCTCCAGGTCGGTAAGCAATCGGAGTTCTGTGGTGTTGTCATATTGCTCTCCCCTTCAGTGGGACTTCACAAGTGCCAACAAATATAAAGAGTGGGAGTAATGAGCTTGAAACGCTGTGCATGTCAGTGTATCTCAGATCAGAACTCTTCCCAATTGAAAAATACAGTAGTTTGTTTTAAAGATATGTTGTTAGCTAATGCTGGACTTCTGACAATGAAGTCATTAATCCTCTTGCTCTCCAATATTTTTCACTGATGATATTGAAGAGAGCAATAGCAGTAATAGTAACCGCTTTTTAGAGAGCACCATATTTTTATGCTTTGGCAGTCACATCGCTCTGTCACAACCCCCAGAATGTCTGGAGGACCACACCTGTCATTGGTTTACGGGTCTCACCGACCTGACCCGGAGAATTATCAAAATAAATTCACCGACCATATCCTCTGATTACCAATCAGAGGACGTATTACATGCCATGACAGCTCAGCATGTTAGGGGTTAATATTTTAGAGAAATGGAGGTTGGAAAAATAAAGACTCCCTAGCCCTCGGGAACCCTAATAGCATCGGGGTCGGAAGAGAACAAGAGATGAGCAAGGTAAGGTCAGATAGAAAAGTTACAGTGAGGAGCAAAACACCAGTAAGTGGAAGAAATGTTCTGCTCAGCTTGGGTACCTTGTGGTCGCTATTCACATATCCCCTAGACGGACACCCCTGAGTCAGGTTTTAAAGATATAAAGGAGGTCGATAATTAAAGTGTCTTATTGAGAAGATTTTAGTTTTGGCTTTGATAAACAAATGTGCATGAATGCCTCTTTATAATTTCCTCAAACAGTTTTAATAACGAGGGCAGTACACTGTTAGGCCAGTAGCTGGATGGCATGTACTTTGATCTATTTGGTTTATGAAACAGTAGTTCTGCAAATTGCCATGGTCAAGAAAAGTGACCCATTCTCAAGGAGAAATTGAAAATTTCAGTTAACTCTGTTAGAGGTTTCTTGGTCAGATAGCTGTGCACAGTGTTGGGTATTCGAACCAAGGGATTTCTATTTTGAATTTTCTCAATTTGGTATGTCCATTCTTGTGAAAATATCCTTGAAACATTGATTTGTGACTGCTTTGAAGAAGTTCATATTGGATTATTATTTATTTATGCCAGCAAACTTACTGCTGGTGTTTTTAAACACACAACCCCTATGTGGGCAATGTTTCAGAGATAGAATCAGAATTGAAAAGGTCAGTTTCTCAGCTGGAACCACAAAAGAAATCTCACATCAAAGATAAACACCCCAAGGGCAACTTACAGTTGCAAGTGGATAGAGAAGTAGAATCGGTTCCTCTACTGCTCAAAATTGCCGACATATGGCTTGTGTTTAAAAACACCAGCGGTAAGCTAGTTGGCGGAAGTAAATATTACTTTCCTGTTAAAAGTTATTTAATCCCGTGACAAAATACGATTGTAAGTGGGGTATTTATCTATAATGTGCGATTCTCTTTGTTGTCTACTGGAAAAAAAAATTGGTTGAAGAATTCATTGTTATACTGGAAAGCTACCACAGTAGCTCAGTTGTTTGAGCAGCCATATGTGAAGAAGTAGAATTGTGATTCAAAACCTGGCTGTGGCATTGAAGTTTTTATTTCCAATTCTGTCATTCATATTAGATGTCTGTTGTGTCATTGCCAGGGTTGTTGGGGGCAAATGTTTGTTTGTAATAAGAGACCAGAACATTGCACTTTGATTGGATTTTAGACTGCCAGAGAGCGTTGTCAGGTGAAGAAAGATTATTTGTTATTACTCACATAATTACAAGGTAATACGACTGGTTACCTTTACACTTCTAGGCGAGAAAATGTTTTGAAGCAGACAGACTCAATATTCACTTGTATTTACTAGTGTGTTTCAAATTAGTAACCCCATTGAACTTGTAAACCCATAGCAATATATTCAAGTACTTGTTGCTCTTTTTCATGAAATGATTCTATGTCTCATCATATGCATATTAAAAGAGTCCTTTTACATTTGCTATTTTTTCATTCATGTACTCTAGTAATTACTGATAACGCTATTTTTATATTTCAGTTTATACAAAGCTGTTTCCTGTTATACACCAGATTTACTGTCCATAGAAGACTTAGGAAGTTACGTAGGTTTCAATATGAACAATGATGTTTCTGAATGTGGAAGTGATAGAAAATATCAAACCCAGCAAGGCCTAGTTACTGATATATCTTCATTAGATGTTCACAAATTGGTTCATGAGGGGAAGAAAACTGGCGGGTGTAATATTTGTAGTAACAGTTTTGCTGTATTGCGAAGTTTGAAAACACATAAATTGCTTCATAAGAATCTAAAGTCACACACATGCAATATTTGTAACAAGGCTTTTAGTTTGTTATCAAATTTGAAGTCACACAAATTGACTCATGAGGGCACAAAGCCACACAGTTGCGACCTTTGTAACAAGGCTTTTAGATGGTCATCAGATTTGAAAACACACAAATTGATACACGAGGGCATAAAACCACACCAATGTAACATTTGCAACAAGGCTTTTACACAGTTATCTCATTTGAAATCACACAAATTGACTCATGAGAGCACAAAGCCACACAGTTGCGACCTTTGTAACAAGGCTTTTAGATTCTCATCAGATTTGAAAACACACAAATTGATACACGAGGGCATAAAACCACACCAATGTAACATTTGTAACAAGGCTTTTACACAGTTATCTCATTTGAAATCACACAAATTGACTCATGAGGGTGTAAAGCCACACAAGTGTAACATTTGTAATAAGACTTTTACTCATTTATCTGATTTGAAACGACACAAATTAATTCATGAGGGCATAAAGTCACACAAGTGTAACATTTGCAACAAGACTTTTACTCATTTATCATGTTTGAAAAGACACAAACTGATTCATGAGGGCATAGCGCCGCACAAGTGCAACATTTGTAGCAGCGCTTTTACTGAGTTATCAAGTCTGAAAACACACAAACTGATTCATGAAGGCATTGTGTCACCCAAGTGCGACATTTGTAACAAGCATTTTACTCGGTTATCAAATTTGAAATCACACAAATTGACTCACCAGGGTATAAAGCCATACAAGTGTAATCATTGTAACAAGGCTTTTACCCGGTCAACAGATTTGAAAACTCACAAATTGATTCATGAGAGTATAAAACCACACAAATGTAATATATGTTACAAGGCTTTTACTCAGATATCAAATTTGAAAACACACAAATTGATTCATGAGGGCGTAAAGGCACATAAGTGTAACATTTGTTATAAGGCTTTTAGCCGGTCATCAGATTTGGAAACACACAAACTGATTCATGAGGGTAGAAAACCACACAAATGTAACGTTTGTAACAAGGCTTTTAGTCAATTATCAACTTTGAAAACACACAAATTGATACATGAGGCCGTAAAGCCATACAAATGTGACATTTGTAACAAGACGTATACTCAGTTATCAGATTTAAAAACACATAAACTGAATCACGAAGGCATAGAGCCGCACAAGTGTAATATTTGTAACAAGGCTTTTAGTCGGTCATCATATTTGAACATACACAATTTAATTCATCAAGGCATAAACCCATACAAATGTAACATTTGTAACAAGGCTTTTACTAAGTTATCAAATTGGAAGGTGCACAAATTGATTCACAGTGACAGCAATATAATGTTTAGGAGTAGTGTACTCTGAGCTGTTTAGTTGTAGAACACCTGAATCAGTTCGCTGACAGTCCACACATTCTTTGCCTCAGTATAGTATTAGGTGGTTTTGTGTTCCAAGGTTCTGTATTAATGAGAAAATTTTATTTCTTTATAACTTAATCAATAAATGGAGAGAAGCATATATTTTGTTCTATATAATTCCTTAGCCAGTTTTGCATATTATCTGCAAGTTCTATTTGATCAGATGGGATTGGAGATGTAAAAAATAAAGTTTTAGCTGATGGATGATTAAGGTAAATGAGTAAATAAATGTATTATACAGTTTGCGGTTAAGTAAGCTATTTCAGAATTAATATCTGATTTAGTAATCTAAAACTAACCATCTTATGGACTGCAGGGCTCCAGGTTTTGAACTGCTGTTCTGTTCATTATTTCTCATAAAAGGCAGGATACACGTTCAGTGTTCAGCCTCATTATCATGCGAATTTTGAGCCATGGTTTAAGTTTTATTGTACTTATAAGTTTGCGTTGAAGAATAAGGTCTCATAGCTTGCTTTCTATTATTGCTGTGAAATTAACTGTCTTGTAGGAGAAGAAAATGGATAAGAATAATTACCTAATGAGGAACATTCATGTAATTACACCTCAGTTTTGAATTTTAACTCCTGTATTACATAAGAGAGCCATTGTTAATACCTATACAGTACAAATGACTATACACCTGAAGATGACAAGAATCAGTAAGTGCTTATGCCTTAACTAAGCTGATTCATATTTACACTGATGGGGAAGCTAGGAACACATGCTCATGAAAAATACTCATTGGTGTGTAGTACGAATTATGTGTCTAATTGTCTATGAACGTATGTCAGGTTACGAGCACAAGAAATAAATAAATGACAATACTGTTTTACCTCCGCGCAGCGAATTTTGTATGAGCTATGGTGGGCAACATACGTAAAGAGTTGTGGTGCTATACAACTCGGGTTGCGGTATTAATGCAAGTGCCGTAGTGATACGACTAGCACTGTTGGATATAGGTCTCAAATCATATCTCCCTAAACGGGATATTTACCAAGTTAGAAACAGATAAACATCTAAGTTGCCAGAGAGTGTCACCCTGAGCTACGTGAAGCATCCGGAAAAGGAGCAATGTCATATCGGACTGTTGGACGGTGGGTTGTAGCATTTCGTGCAGGATGTGATAGTGTGTATCAGAAACTAGATGGAGGTCGACCTGGGGCCGAAACCAGCGTCATTGAATTGATTCAATCTGGAACATCATCTTCGTCCAGCACTGCGCAGGGTCACAACGCAGCAGCTGTGTGGAACCTGTTTGGACGTAGAGATGGGAGGTTCTAGCACATCCACCCTATTCACCGGACATGAGCACGTGTGACTTTCATCTATTCCCTGAAACTAAGGAACCATTACGTTTCCGCACTAGAGGCCTACTTCGAGCTATAGGGCGCTGACTTGCAGACATCAACAAAGAGGCAGCGCACTGATGGCATCGTACGACCTTTTCATATCTGGTAACGGGTGCAACATGTGCCAGGGGATTACGTTGAAGGCCTGTAGAACTATCATCGTTTTGTAATAAATAGTTGATGCAAGCTTTCATGTTGTCACTTATTTCTTTCCAGTCCTGGATAGCCTTAGAATATGTTTATTCCTTGCTATATGAATATATATGTTGTAAACGTGAGTATCAAATCCAAAGCTATTCAGCGGAAAAAACATGGCCGACATCGATCATAAAAAAAAGGTTGTTACCCATAACGTAATAGGAACAATGGATGTTGACCCTATAACTAAGAGGAGGAGTAAATACCATACCCTATACACTACAAATAGAAACGTCGAGTAATATAGACGTGTGCCTAAGTGATTGCGCATAACGGGTTACATATCGGCAATCCGCAAACGATGATTGTATTGCCTAAAGTATTCCGAGAAGCATTGCGCAAGAGAATTTACTACGCGCGATTGTACATGAAAAGTTGAACAATACTGTACAAGGAAAACTGAGAAAGCTTAAGGAATTGAGACGCTGCATTGAGTTTGGGGTACACAAGAATTACAAAGAAAAATATTCAACGACAAACCGAATAGCTTCGGAAATTTATCACAATAATAATGATTGCGAAGAGTAAAACAATGTGTTGTAATAGTTTTTCTTCGTTGCAATAAAGATAATTTCGGCGGAACTTGAATATTGACTGATTATGTATAAAAGACCTTGTAATCTTTTCCCGCAAACCCCTCAATGACCCGGAAGTAAAGTCTCATTGGCACACTTATAAAAAAAACACCACGTTTGGCTACCCAATCCCAGTGCTCAAAAAGTCGGACAAAAAAGAATTACAATTTAAAAATAAAAATGGTTCGATGCGAGTCATCATCGTCATCTGTGGAGATTTACAAGCTACTGAGCACTGGATCTTCGATACATCCCAAAAGCATCTCGACTTGATCTTCTCACCCACAGGGCAGCTCAATTTGAGGACCATCTTTCCGGGACTGGAACTTAAACCGGTCCCGAGTAATTCAACTTAGTACTCAACCAAGGTGTCCAGGAGCTCGGCGAAGGAAACGCAAGCAAAGAAGGTAGCAGAACTTAGCACAACATTCTTCCTTTCCATTTTTTTTTCTAATTAAACTACCCGACGGGAAAATAACTAATCTGTCAACAACGAATAGCGAATGTTAATGGAAGCAGGTACGGTAAGAGTACTATTTGGCAAAGCTTTGAGGCGTACTGACCTTGGCTTTCGAGCACTACGAACATTTCTAATCAAGTTTATTAGAAGAGCGAAATAATAGTAACCGGGTGTATAGTCGGTGATGAAACACAAATATATCTCTCGCGGTTGCCGATATATGAGACGTTACTGTCCTGAAGATATTTCATCTGAACAGAGTTTACGGACACCGTCTAACCATGTTTGTGCGATAACCTCGCGTAAACATCTGGGCAGGTTCACATTCTTTCTGATACGCTTCATGGCTTTGCCAAGTAATACTAGAGATATCGCAAACAATAGAAAAAGAAATGCGCAATGGTGTAGAGGAGCAGAGATTAAAGAAAGGAATGCTATAGGGGAAGACCGATAGCAAAATGCAGAAAAGAGTTTAACAAATCTTTACAGACCTATGAAGTAAGAAACAGTAGTCTAGGACTCAAAATAGAATTAGGTTTAGAAAAAATAAAGAAGAATTGGAGCTAAATGACTACAACGGACTTTGCTTTAGAACGAAATATAGAAGCATTGGAATGGAAATGAATAAAATGGGATTAGGTATAAAACAATATTTAGGTAAAGAAATAACTGGCTTGGAATCAAGGATGGTTGAATTTAAACAGGATTTAGGATCGAAAATTGTGTATGAAGTTAGGCAAAGTAGGGTAAGCTAGGATAGAACAGGACAGAAAACTCTAATAGTAATGGAAAGTAATTTAAAAGATGCACGGAAGGACATAAACGAGATTAAAAGTACGCTAGAAAATAAAGTGGATGCTATAGGATATTAAAGGGGTAGTTTGGAGATCGAGATGAAAGAAAATGAAAGCATATTAGAGGAAAAATAAATGTAAAAATGAACTGCTATTATGTAAAACTAACATAAAAAAGAAGGGAATGTTAAATTGTTGCGGAGAGGCAGAAATTTAAACCAGAACAAAATAACTATAAAAAGACAAACTGAGGAAGTGGAACAAACTGTAAACGAGATGGTAAATATTAAAATATGGGTGATATAGAAGCAATTGTAGTAGCAGAAATGAGCGTGCTATCAAACGCAATGCCATCACAACATTAGAGGAAATTAAACTTACAGAAACTAAGGTAAATGAGAAATTCAAGTCAATAAGAAAAAAATAATAATAATGATAATGACGGAAAGGAAACATAAGAAAGAAGAAAAGTTGTTATTGCATCGCAGACGCAAAGTAGTGGTACTGTGATTGTTCCTATTGATGTATAATTAGATTGGGAAAATGTGAGATAATGGTGATCGTATAGAAAACACACACACACACACACCAATATAGTAAACCAGGTCACACATGCAGCGTTCGACGGAGACAAGGCGGATGATCCCAAGGTGCTTATAAGGAAATTGAGGAATATTTGAAAGTTAAAAAGATCCCAAACGAACTAAGCATGGTGATTGTTGGAAAAGCTCCCCCCCCTCCCCCCCCGCCAAATGAAAAGATAAGACCTTAGAATGATTGAGATTAAAGCTGGCAGGCCATGAAACCTGCATATCATTTAGAAACTTATTTCTGTCAGGATACTGGGCTCTGGCAAACAAACTCAGGCGAGAACAGAATTAGCTATCGGCAGATACGGTCCATCAAAAGTATCGTCCTTGGTTGACTACTTTAAGAAAGTAGCAAATAGGGGAAAAGTAATAGAGCTACACATGTTCGAGAAAGAACTAATTAACAGTATAATTAGACATATCCCGAATACTGTACGCACAGAGTTGATAGTTGCAAAAACCTGTAGACTAATCCGCCATTTATTAACATGAAGGTTGGTCATAGTAGCATAAAAACAGAAACATGAAATCCATAATTAAACACGGTGATGGTTGCGAGATGGAGATGACTAATCCGCCACTTGTTAAAATGAAAGTTTGGAAGTTTGGAATATCACCTTATATGCAATGATTGACACCAGTGCAGCACTTCCGTCTACGGTGAATATAGTTTATAGCTTTGTTAAGTCAGGTAAACAAGTTAGTGAGGCCATTTATCTTTCCACAACGCATTTGAAAACTATCACGTTGTCTATGAATTTACTGGATACATTTCACTCATGTTTATTTTGAAGAACAATTGTTGAATTGTGAATCTCTTCGCCGGAACCAGAATTTAGAGATCTTGAGATGATTTGAAGAAATTGTGAACATTATGCATATCCCCAAATCTGCGTTTTGACTTTGCTATAATAATGTCCAAGCAACCATTAAAATCAAAGTTTCGAAATACATATTTTGATCTATTAGCCGCTCAACATGACAAAATTCATAAACATGTTATTTCGAATTCTTTTATTTTCAAATTGTGGTGAAATGTCCCATTTCTTTGCCAAAGATGTGGATGATGATATCGGTACTTCAAAATTATTTCAATAGCAAGATGAACAATCAGCTGCATCTTGAACAAGAGGACATGCTCTGGCAAGCTCTACCTCTTTCCGGTTGAATAATTTGAGATGCTAAATTAGTAATTCTAGAATCTTTTACTGTAACACTATCTGAAAAACGAATACAAAATGTTTATTGGTTAGTAAACAGAACTTGATTTCTTTCCTCCTTTTTCTTAGATATCAATATTATTTTTGACAGAGCTTTAGGCATCCACATTAGCATAACACAAAGCTTTAACAGACGGAAATCTCAAGGACGAACTTGTTGGGAAAAACCTTTTTAATGTGCAAGAACCTACTAAAACTCATTTTATCATCCATTGATTCAAGAAAAGATAGAACTCAATTATGGAAAAAAAGATGATCAGAAAACGGTCCCAGTTCTTGAATTCGACATGCAGCATCGTGAAGTGCTCTAATTAACTTACGCGCTGCACAATGCACATATTATACAGCTCTTAGTGTTTGTGGACTGCTCGTTCTAACAGCTTTATAAATGTCTGACATATTGGCACAACCGTCGTACCCCTGACCACGGCAAGTTGATATCAGTCCCTTCTCATCTATTGCAATTAGTATTTGTTTTTCTATTCCTAATGCACATTGAGCTTTACTTCATGAAACCTCAAAACAGATGTATCTTCACATCACGAGGCTTACCAATGAGTTCAAGTGAAAGTGTAACATACTGAAATATTCAAGTTAAATGATGTATGGAAAATACCATACCTCCAGTAAGGGTCGTATGGCTCTTCTAGGTCAAAGAAGACAGCAAACGTTTAGCTTTTACTCAGAAAATAATCAATAACGTGCGTGGATAAACAGACCATCTAGTCGACCGTTGAACGGAAGCGACGAAAACCGCACTGAGCGTTGGACAATAGATTATGGAATTCCACCCAGCATGTCAATCGCCCTTTGATCATGCCCCCAGTCACCTTGCAGAGGCAGCTGATGTGAGATTGGGTGATTACTAGAAGGGTAGTGGCGATCCTTGACAGCTTTTAAACTTGGGACAAGCGGATGGAAGACACCGGTGCGCTAAATACAATTATACATCTGTAAGTGAAAGTTTACCAACCAAAGACACGCGCTGCGGTATTAAAATGTGAACTCTACCCGGTTAAGGTGCAAGGACGTGGAAGAGGCCAGCATGGTCAAAAAGGCGGTGTAACACTTGCCGTTAGAAGACTTCATGAGCCGCAACCCGGGTCTTGGAGGGCAAAATTCCGGATGGTAACGTGATGAGCCCGAAACGCCAGCAAAAATGTACACCAGAGAGTCAACAGCATCTCTGAGGCAAACTATGCTGTCTTTGCTAAGCCTAAGACTAGGACTGTTAACCTTGAAACTTTGTGGGCCACACGACGAAGCTAACGACAGTGTTAAATGTCCAAAGGAATCCACCCAAGGTGGAGCAAGAAGGCCGCTTGCTTGCCTATATGACTCACCAGAAGAACTCAGGAATGTAAGGTGATCCTCTATCAGGTCAACATCTTTGAATAGGCGGTCGCTTAAAAGAGCTAAGCTCTAATAAACAGCCCAGTTCGCTTTGCATATCTGTCTGACGGGTACAGGTGACGATGGTACGTAGTGTGATAGCAAGCTGGTAAGGCACGGAAAATCATCACTAGAGAAGATGTCTCACTCAAAGCGATGTGCAAACTGTGCTGAGCAAACCGATAAGTCCAGGTGAGAGTGAGTGCCAGTAGAATCAGGAAAATAAGTAGAATCACCGGTATTAACAACAGAAAGGTATACTGAGAGAAAAGTCTACAAGGTATGTTGCACTTATGCAAGCGCCGAGGCGACTCTCAAAGGTGGTGGTGGGTATTAAAGTCTCAACAAAATTTAGGACACCGGGACGCTTGATGCACTAGGTCCGCAATGGCATATTCTGAGCAAGGTGGCAAATAAACGGAACCGAGGGTAAAAGATAAGCCAGGTAGTCAGGGTAACAGGAACAGCTTGCAGTGTGATGGTGAGCAGGACAGTCTGTTAGAAACATTTTCGCGAATCACGAACATGACAGGCCCATGTGCACGAGTGCCAGGTTCCTGTGGGAGCTCAAACAAGGCCATCTCTAAATAACAGGCCTGGATATGCGATTCGTGACGTCACAACGCGAGGCTGACGTTCCAAGCAATTCATATGGAACAAACACATGTTTTACAGCATTTCTGCGCTGGAAGAAGCGTGCATTCATTTATATTTTCACATTTCGTATTAAAAGTTAATGTGTGTTAGTATGTTAGTGGAAAACATGATTTGCATAGTTGTTAATGGCAGAGCAGGCTTCTTACGTTCGCAATGCGAATATATTTCCAGTTTCTTTCTTTCTTTTCTTTTTTTCCTGTAGATAATACCAATCTGTCTTGTTTATAATAATGCAGTAGTTTTTCAAGAGGATGTTGGTTATTACTTTTATTATTTTCCTCATCAAAATAGCAGACCGTTAACTCGCAATCACTAGCATTACAGTCAGCACCGATATTATTAATGTCACATGTCTCAGCACCTAAATGTAGAATTAAGTTTCTCTGGTTTTCTACTTTAAGAAATCCTTGTTCATATGTCTTAACAAATTTACTATTTTTTCGTGATCACCAAGCATTTTCACCTTCTCTAATAAATATTTTAAATGCAAGAGTTTCTATCAGGACTGAGGGGTTGAGAAAGTTGTCTGAGGTTATCAGGATGGGGTAAAGAAAGAACATTGGAATCACGTAACTGTCTGTAAGCTGCTGGGTAAGAAAAATAAATTGAGTACGTCCATAACAGAGTATCGGGCGTATACTTAATTTACTTTTGACTGACCAATTTTACCTGCTCTTTTAGGAATTTAGTTTTTAGATGTTCTATGGAATCTTCATTCAGGTCCTCCCAACATTCCTTTAAAATGTTGGCGGCCTGAAGTAGTTAATGTTCTGTTTGTTCACTTGCTATTGTGAACCAAAAGAGAATCAAATTTAGACCATTTATCCAATATCATTTGTTTACCGAGTATCCATTTAAACTTACTATTGGGTATTACAATTTTTCCCTATAGAACCTAAATACTAAAATTGGAATTAATTTTTAATGCTGCTACAATTTTAGGAATTTCTTCAGTATCAATTTTCACAAAAATTACATCGTTTTCTTTTATGATGACGGTGAATCCTTCTAATTTTATGTCACTAATTCTATTTTTAAAGCTCTGAAAATCAACATTTTTTTCACCTTCGAGTCATTTTCGAAATGCTATGGATTTTCAGTAAATTTAGGAGTTGTTCTGGGTGCTACAAAACGCTTTCATCATTTCGTGTAGCAGTAAATTCCTTCACTATGTGCTGTTCAGAAAAATGTTTAATACATACCACACCTGGTTCATAATTATCCCTTGAATAGCACATACCCACTGGTCTCTCCTGTGTGGATACTTTGGAAACGAAAACACTGTAACACACTTTTCTACACCTGTTTTATAGTTTGAGGTATAACCCGGCACACATTTCCTAGGCATTTTGTATTGAAAACTACACCACTTTGTAATTTAATTTTTCGCTCACTTAATTTTTACTGACACGTTATAAGGCACAAGCAACTTCTTAGCGTTCTAACCACGTACTGATGTGTTGCATTCCCGTAATAAACAAATAGGTGATAAACATAAGCCTCTCGTGATGACGTCATTAACGTAATCTCTTTCCGTATACAGGCCTGTTAGATAAAGATGGCCTTGGCTCAAAGCACAACGGAATGAATCCACGAAATATAAAGTAGCCCTGTAGGTGAAGATTTGCTTCCTGTAAATACAGAGTACTGGGAGATATCGATTTTGTGAGTAGTTACAATTCGCCGTTATGTGCGCAGACGCCGCATGTAATCCATTGGAGAATGGGCATTCTGAGGCAGACGGGACAAGCAGTGGGATAGGTTCATTTCACCGGTGGCTATTGCTTCTGCTTGCTCTTGTGTTTCATATCGGACTAGGGCTTTTGGAAGTGGTTCTTGTTCCATAGGCGGCTCAGAAGGAAGAGAGTCGATTTCATCGGAAGACGAGCGTAATACGGCCGCGTATAGACTCGGGAAGAAAGAAACCCGCTGAACGCGACCGTACCCTCTGGTACCCTGAGAGCGTAATCGCAGTGAAGGTGATGAAGTGCCTTAAAGACCGAACCTCCATTGGCAGAAGTCATAAGGTATTTGGGAAAGTCTGCGTTTTGGTTGAACTTTCAATTTCCGTGTTGCAGTATTAACAGGAACAGTCTTGGAGCCGGTGAAGTTGGAAGTCTCTGCATGAATTTGCATGAGACGGCGATGTTAGGTACAGAGAAAATTTGTATACCATATCCCAATTAGACACCTCGGTTGATCCTACTAAGCAAAAGTACTAAACATCAAGAAAGAAGCCTGTCGAGCACATTTCTTTTCTAGGTTTCGGTAAAGGATAAACCCTTTTTCATCCTGAGCACAACACACAAAAATCGTTGAATCTATTGAAATACGCCAAAGGAAAAAATAGTTGTTTGTGCAACTTTCTATGAATATAGACATAAATCAAGAACCTTCAGTGAATAATTGTTCAGCCAGGAGATGATAATTTTTTTTTGATAAAAATATTTTTTTCTAAATAACCATAAACTTTTCAACATTTTGGTGTAAGACTTTCTTGTTATTCACAACATGAGAAATTCGCTGTTGAAGTCTGGCGGATCATTTCACTTCCATCCTGTATAGTGCTGTTTACTATGGATGACTTCTACATAACTCGTGAACAGTGAGGGATAGATCAAATCTTACTCGGTAAAAATGTACATCTCGTTAAAACGCACAATTTATGTTCAAATACACTTTCTTGTGGAGTGGACCATTTTGGTGATATTCCTTACTTCTGAGTTTTGCGGCGCTTACACTTTTCTCAAATGGAAAGTCGTTATTAAGTGTTTTATCTTTCTAGCAATGCAAAGAGAACTCAAGTTCAAAACTTTAAAAGATTTGACTATCGCTCAAAGTCTACACTATCCCCCCATTCCCCTTGGATGTATAACAGAATCAGTAGTACGATAATTTCTGCAAATATTTGCCTCGACTAACCTGAAGCAGATAAAGGAATAAGAGCTTGTACGAATAGTAAGCAGAAGAGCAGAGACAGTTGTGTGAATGCAACACAACATATTTTTATTCTGGGCTTTATTCAGTAGTCTTTCGCGTAGGAGTGGACTCAGTTATCTCCAGTGTTTTTACTGAAGGGAATGGAGTACCACAGGGCTCCATACTCAGTGCCACAGTATCTGCTATTGTAATCAATCCCATTGTGGAATCCCCTCCGAAGGAGTGTCGCCTTGACGTGGCGGAGGGGCTCAGTACCCGAACCAGATGGCCTACTAAGTGTCATTTTGACTACTGGTAGGCAAGAGGTGAGGGGAAGCAAAGAACATTTCAAACGGGTAGATGGGGCTCATTAGTTTTGGTTGACGACTCATCTAGGAGAAGAGGACTCCGAAATCAAACTCCCCCAGGGGCTCCTACTACGGTAGGTACGGGTTTGGCGTACCCGGGGCCCCGAGCCATACTCTCGATTGGGTTCCTCCAAGAGGTGAGAGGCCACCTGCCAAACGCCCAATCAAGTTTGGTCCACTTTTGTGTTTGACCTCCCACCTGATACCTCTCTGTACACAGTCTGACGGATAACCTACGCGCGGGTTGTAGGAGGATGGGGTGACGCAAGGGTTCACTGGGTAATAGCGTAAGTCCTAGCCCCTGGTTATCATGTAGGATCTGTGTGCGTATCCGGTGATAAAGGTCAGTCCCGGGGAGGGGCCATTGCATGAGGTGATGCACTCCTGAAGGCGATTGGGTCCCTCTGTCTATACATTGGGAGGTGAGACCCTAGGATGAGCAAGGTCCAGGCCAGGACTCTCACCTAAGCCGGGGTGGCGCCCAGGATGTGAGCATGCCATCGGAGACATTTGCAATGGTGGAGGATGAAAGTGCCATGAGTACAAAAACTCATAACAAAACAAAACAGATGAAAGTATGTGTAAAGGAAGTAGCAGAGTCGAGTGGTCCTCGCTACTTAGTAATAACTAGAACTGAGGCAGAGAAGAAATTTTTATCGGTGAGCCCATTTACCATTCAAAAGGGTTTGGATAACATTGCTGGTCCAGTAAAGTCATGCACTAGATCTCGCAATGGAACGCTCCTGGTTGAAGCACATTCTGCTACCCAGGCAGCTAAGATACTTAAAGCGAACATGCTAGCAAGTTATCCAGTACGCGTCGAGATGCGCAGAACCTTGAACTCCTCGCGCGGTGTGATAAACACCCGTGCATTGGAAGGATTATCAAATGAGGAGGTTCAAGAGAATCTGACTGAACAAGGCGTCATTCACGTTTACGGGGTTCAACGCAGAGAAGGTGGTGAATTAAAGCCAACTAATACCCTGTTCCTGACCTTTGACCGGGTAGATCTCCCGCAGAGGATTAAGGCAGGGTACGAATCCATCGAAGTTCGGCCTTTCATCCCGAACCCGCTCAGATGTTTCAAGTGCCAGCGCTTTGGACATACAAGCAAGCTTTGCAAGGGACAAGCTACATGCCCTCAATGTGGAGGTGAATTCCACGATGGTGCATGTACAGCAGCTCCATCATGTGTGAACTGCAGAGGTGAACATCCATCCAGTTCCCGAGATTGCCCCCGTTTTGTAGAAGAAAGAGCGATCCAAGAGATACGGGTTAAAGAGAAGGTGCCCTTCTCAGAAGCCCGGAAACTCTTGCGTATACGCCAACCCTCTGTTCCAAGGTCCGGGACCTATAGCTCAGTTGTAGCTAAGCCGGTACCAAGCAGAGAGATCGCAACACAGACCAGCGATTTCAATGGGGCAACAATATCTGAAAAGACACTTGTAGCCCGTAGCTCTATTCCAAAGCCTTCAACATCAGCGCGCACATCTGTGTCAACGTCAACGTCTACAAAATTCACAAGTGCAAAGAACATCAGCGTTACATCACCATCAAGAGCATCAAGATCAGCGGAAAAAACTAGCAAGCCCATAAAATATCAAGCCTCACCGATCAACTTTAAAAAGAGTTACACAAGGACCGATTTCCTCAAGGAAAATAGTATGTCTAATCCCAGTACATCGAAGGGATGTAAGAGTCCACGAACATCTCCTCGAAGATATCGAATATCCTCTTCTGGAGAATCTTCAGGGGTGGACTCTGACCGGCGTCTTTTATCTTCGGCGGTCTCCGTGTCAAATCGGTTCGAAGCTCTCGAATCAAAATTCAGTATCGGAACACGGACGTCCTCGGCAGAGGACATGGAGCTGGAATCTGCCCACACTGGGAGACCCCCAGTAGAAAAGAGGCGCGAAAAAGCGCCCGACAAGAATGCCAGCCCAAGAGAAAAGAAAAGGGCTAAATTAGTTCAACAACCGCCTACTCCAAAGTAATGAAGAGTTACCTTGGAATTACCTATCCCATACACAATGCAATATGGCTATTCTACAATGGAACGTACGTGGAATTCGGACTCAAAGGCCAGAACTTGAGCTTTTGCTCAAAGAAAATGAACCTCTGGTCGCATGTTTGCAAGAGACTAAGCTACGTCCTCATGACGCTTTCCATCTAAGGCGATACACCCCAATATGGTGTGATGTTGCACCAGAAGAGGGTGTACCGGCACATGGCGGCGCTATGATGCTTGTTAGAGATGACGTGTATATGCAAACTCTACCATTGCACTCTGATATACAATCAGTTGCTGTATGCATTAAACTGCCAAACATACATTTCACCATCTGTAATCTTTATTTGCCTCCGTCCCATGACTTCTCGCACATTGATTTACAAGATCTAGTTTCCCAGTTACCAACACCGTTCCTGTTGGTGGCAGACTTCAATGCGCACCACCCACTGTGGGGTTCAAGTCGCGCTTGTGCGAGAGGTACACTCATTTCCGATTTCTTGAACAGTCACAACCTAGCTCTCCTCAACACTGGAGAGCCTACATTCATTTCGGACTCCCACAATAGTTTCTCGCACCTTGATCTTGCAGTTTGTTCACCTCAATTGGCAGTCTCCTTACGATGGAATGTCATCTCTGATTTACACTCTAGTGACCACTTCCCATGTCTTATTAGTCTCTTGACGCAACATACATATTCCACACGTATGCCCAGATGGCGTTTTGACCATGCCAACTGGAACCTTTACACCCAGTTGGCTGTCTTTACCTACAACGAGCACTACTCAGTGAATAATTTGGCGCAGCATCTCACGGAGACGATTCTCTCTGCTGCTGAGCAATAGATTCCGCGGTCGACTACACACCCCCGTCAATTTCCCGTCCCCTGGTGGACGGAAGAATGTCGGAATGCCATTCGTGCTCAAAGGCGTGTACTTAGGGTTTTCCAACGTCACCCTACTTTGGAAAACCTAATCGAATACAAGAAAATGCGCGCCAGGTCCAGACAAGTCATTAAGGATAGCAAAAGGTCATCATGGAGCAAATTTGTAGCTTCATTTAACCGACACACACCTTCCTCGGTTGTGTGGGATAGACTAAGGCCTGTTGCAGCTAAAACGACCCAAATACCAATAGCCGGACTAAAAACAGCCACAGGAGCTGTTGTTGATTCATTTGAAGTGGCCAATACCTTTGGCAGTGCTTTCGCACAAGTGGCTAGCTCGGAAAACTACTCCCCTGAGTTCCTTCCATTTAAAACTCAGGTGGAATCTCAAGGCTTCTCGTTTCGTTCTAGAAACGTAGAAGATTACAATCGCCTTTTCACCATAGCGGAGCTGCAGCATTCCCTGAAATCTTCGCGATGTTCAGCACCAGGACCGGACGGTATTCATGTACAAATGTTACAACAGCTGTCTCCTGAAGGTAAGGCATTCCTGCTCGAGGTCTATAATCGTGTTTGGGTTGACAGTATACTCCCAGGAAATTGGCGGGAGGCCACCGTTATTCCCATCTTGAAGGCTGGAAAGGACCGTCATCTTCCCTCCAGCTATCGTCCTATTTCCCTCACCAGTTGCGTTTGCAAGGTGATGGAACGCATGATCAATGGACGATTGGTATGGTGGTTAGAAAGTCGTAACCCACTGACTAACATCCAGTGTGGTTTTCGACGACGCCGTTCAACTGTTGACCATCTTGTATCAATGTCGACAGAGATAATGGACGGCTTTATGAAGAACTGTCAAACCGTTGGCATATTTTTCGACTTTGAGAAGGCTTATGATACGTGCTGGCGAGCAGGGATTCTACGTTCCCTGTATGCCTGGAACATAAGTGGACGCCTACCACTTTTCATTCAGGAGTTCGCTTTTTCCGAGTAAGGGTCGGCTCGGTTTTTTCTAATTCTTTTGTTCAGGAGGAGGGAGTACCTCAGGGTTCGGTGCTAAGCGTCACGCTCTTTGCTATAGCAATTAACTCCATCTGGAAATGTGTACCACCTGGAGTTTCGTCATGCCTATTTGTAGACGACTTCGCTGTCTATTGCACCTCTCAGCGCACAGCGTTCTTACAACGAAGCCTGCAGCAATGTTTGGACAACCTTAGAGAATGGAGCGTGAAAAACGGCTTCCGTTTCTCAACTGAGAAGTCAATCTGCGTTAATTTCTGGCGTCGTAGGAGACGATTACCACCGTCTCTCCGCTTCGGTCCAGATTTACTTTCCTTCGCAGAAGAGACGCGCTTCCTGGGTTTGATCCTGGACAGGAAGCTTAGTTGGTCGTCGCATATTGCACAGCTAAGAGCACGATGTGACCGTTCCCTAAATATCATGCGAGTACTGAATGGCAAATCGTGGGGAGTGGATCGGACAATTTTGTTGCGAATATATCGCGCATTGGTCCGATCCAAGCTAGACTATGGTTGTATTGTTTATTCGTCAGCACGACCATCTGTGCTGAGAAGATTAGACGTGGTCCATAATAGGGGCATCCTCATTGCAACAGGAGCTTTTCCAACACGCCCAGTGGGAGCCTTTACGCCGAGTCCGCAGAACCTCCTCTGCAATATCGGCCTGAGATTCTCTTGGCAAATTATGGTTGTGCGCTTAGATGTATGCCTAAGCATCCAAAGTTCGCTTCTTTCTTCACCAGTACGCTAAGAGAACGATATAGGAATAGCACCCTTAGTCCTAAGCCTGCGGGGTTCCGTTTCCAAGACCTCCTAGTGAAGCTTGGAGTAGAACTGCCTGTGATGTTCGCCAAGGGCGAGAGGCTTTACCCTCCCATGGCTATCTGGCACGCCCCATGCAGATCTTGGGATGACCGTACACCAGAAGTCCACGATGCCTATTTCAAGTATCCGCACGTGTTTCTTAAAATTTTTTTCAGGCTACACTGACCGTCAATATATTTACACCGATGGATCAAAGAGCACCAACGGTGTTGGATGTGCTTATGTTTATGGAACCGAACCATATACATTCGGTTTTCCAAATAGCGCTTCCATTTTTACTGCAGAGCTTTATGCAATTTATCGAGCCGTTTTGTATGTGCGCCGTCGTAGGTTGGTGACTGCCTGATTTTGAGCGATTCTCTTAGTGCACTGCGGAGCCTGTGTCAGTTGTACAACCCCCACCCTGTTGTACAACGTATCCAGGATGCCCTCCATGTTTTGCACGCTTCTGGTGTTGACGTGGTGTGTGCATGGATTCCTGGTCACGTGGGTTTGCCGGGGAATGAAATGGCAGATTTAGCAGCAAAGACGGCAACTACAGAACCTAGTATTACCATCTCACGTGTTACTTTGGAGGACTTCAGGCTTGAAGTGCGGAGAGCGGTGCTGTCGTCCTGGCACGACGAGTGGTCAGCTCTCCGCGGTAATAACCTTAGAGAAGTGAGAGAACTTCCGATAAACTGGGTAAGTTCCTGTCGCACATGTCGTCGCGAGGAGGTTAGTTTGGCTTGATTAAGAATAGGGCACTGTAATTTTTCGCACGGTTACCTATTTAAAAGGGGCCCTGCGCCTCTATGTCCGCTGTGTGACAACCTTTTGTCAGTTCGCCACGTGCTGCTAGAGTGTTGCTCTCTAGCGCACCTTCGGGATTCTCTGCAGCTGCCTGCCAGACTTGCAGAGGTCCTAGCGGACGACAAAACAGCGGTTGATAGAGTTTTTAATTTTTTAGCGGAGTGCAATATCAATTTGAGGATTTAAATATTTTTAATTATCTGTTTCTGCTTTTGGACATATTTATCACCTTGTTTCATATCTGGCTATTGCCACTGGTTTTTACCTTTGTATATTTTTCTTGTTGCTATTATTTTTATTTTTTGAGTGAAATTTATATCTGGCTATTGCCATGAATCTTTTAAGGGCGCTGATGACCTAGAAGTTGAGCGCCCTTAAACCAAATCAAATCAAACCGTTGTGGAATGCGTTGCATCCGGCTTTATGTCTTCATGGATGACTTCGCCATTTACTGTAGTTCTCGGCGGACTTCTCTATTAGAATGCTGCTTCCATTATCTTGACCGATTCTTCTTTTGGAGCCTTAAGGAGTTCTTCAACCCAATAAACCGTTTGTGTCAACTTCTGGCAACGGAAGTCAATTTTTACGCCTTCTCTCTGGTCCGCTCATAACTTGATTGCGGTTTTATTGTGTACTCCTCAACTCGATCGGAGATTTTATATCGCCTCAATCCTGCACATCACAGTTACATCAGGTTGCATATCGCCCTTTTACATCCAGCCCAGTTATCAGTCTCTGTGATGAGGCTGCTGAACCTCTGCTGTCTTATCGGCGCAATGGTCAACTGTGCAGCTACACGTGCAGGCCGTGTCATTCTTCTTTTACTTCAGTTTTTAACGGTTCCTTTGACCGTCAGTACTTAACAAGCTCCATTCCTCACTACCTTCTGGTGCTCGCTTCCGCTATCTCCTTCGGATATTGGATGTCACTTTACCGGCGGCGTTTTCGAAAAGGACATAACGATTTCTTCCAAGGCTCGGATCACACTCCCGTTGATCTGGGGTTGCCATCCATGTCAAAGTCGATGACGCCAGTCTGCTTGCTTCGTTCGCATTTTTTAGCTCCTAATACGCATTTTGGACCCGGCAGTGTTATCCTGACCCTGGCTGAGATACAGATAGATACTTCAAGTGCAGTAGAGCATGTGTTCCATTTCGTCGACTCAGCTGTATGGGGACCGTGCTTGACTCGCTTATTTTATCTTCTGTTTTGCCTTTTATAACCATTGCGATCTCCAGCAAACACCCATTACTCAAAGGCAAAGGAATGCTCATGGACACAGTAAGATGTATCTATCACCTTTCTGGGAGGGAGCTGTTAACATTGCAGTCTTCATTTGCCACACAAAGAAGCTGGATTGCAAGACATATGAGCAATTAACATTGAATGTTTGAAGTCTGATTCACCCTTGCAACTGGCGGCATACACACGGCTAGTGAGAAAGAAGCTGACCAGATATATTTTGTTCCCTCCTTAACCCAGGAGAGCAGAACTCTAATACACTGTATCAATCACTTAGGATAACTAAATCACGCTCAGCACAACAAGCAAGTAATTTTTTACTTTGACAATATACAAATTCTCATGTTATGTTGCTACTTCTCACACAGAAGTGCGACAAGGCAAAGAAATACACTTAACACTTAAATTGTACTTACAATTTGGTGGTTTGCTGCATCAACGGAGGACCATTATCAAAAACTACTTGAGCACCTAGATTCAATTTTGAGATGCTTATAAAATAAATGAAATAGTGATATAAATTGATGCCATCTGTAACGTAAAAATATGACTGCTATTTTACTTTATAAACATAATTGCCATACAAAATTATGTGTTCTGGAAGCATATATTCCTGGCTGCACTATCAATGTCACCATTAATGTATTTAGTGAAGTAAACATAAGCTTTTTACTCATTTTTGTTACTGGAACATTGTATAGGGTCGTATGTATTAACAATGTCTCTCATATAATACAGAATTTAAAATTCTAAATTCAGGGGTAGTTACACAAGAGTGTGTCCTATCACATGTTTCTTCTTATCCATTTTCTTCCTCTGCTACAAATTTAATTCCACAGCACTAATAAAAGCAAGTTATGAGATCTATTCTTCAATGCAAACCTACAGGTAGAATAAGAGACATACAATGAATGTTTATTCTGACTTTCTGCAGGAATAAGGAAACAAAACAGCAGTTCTAGATTTATAGTGCTGCTGCCCATGAAACCCTAACAATTATTAAATCATAAATTAACTCTGAGTTAGCTTACTTAAATTGCAAGCGACATGGAATCATCATTTACCTTTTTAATTTAACCACCTAACCCAACAAACAGCCCGTTTGTTACACTTCCCCTCCATATGATGTCCAATTGGCAAAATAAGATTTTACAGAGAACATATTGTATGCTTATCTCCATTCATGAATGAATTGACATACAAATTGATACAAATATCGCTTTAATAGAGATCTCTGGATTTACAATACAAACTACTTCTATTTTAAAATGAAGAAAAACTGAAATCACTATGCAGTACTCATATTTTTTGTATATTAACTTCTGCTGTCACATATTGTACAAAAAATTAATGAAATTAAGTTACTGGCACTCATCTTCTTAGGATAACGGAAAACCTCTGAAAAGGACCTCATCTGGGTAAGTTACCCTCATGGACATTCGACCTTGCAACCTCTTGGATGTGAGGCAGACACACTTTCACCGAGGTGGGCTACATTGCATAAATCTGGAATACTAGCAGATACGATTGAATTCTTTATTACTAATAGTTTTGTTAAGTCAGTCAGAAGTCAGGCTATTTCCCTTCACAGCGTTTTTGAGAGTTACCACATTGTCTAGGAATTCGCTGGATACATTTTCCTCATATTCATTTTAGAGAACTACTGGTGTGTTGTGAATCTCTTCAGCGGAACCAGAATTTAGAAATTGTTGGACAATTATCTTGTAGATATGGTAAACATTATAGTCACCCTCAAATCAACTTTTCAACTGCGCTGCAGTAATCCCCTAACAACCATTAAAAACAATGGTGTAAAATGCATATTTGGATCTATTACGTGCTTGTCCTGATACAATTTGTAAAAATGTTATTTTAACTTTTCCGAATCTTTAACTTTCAAATTGTACTCATATGTACCATTTCTTTGCCACAGTTATAGCTGATGACAAAGGTACTTCAAAACTATTTTGGTAAGATAAACTATCAGCTGCTTTCTGAACAAGAGATCATGTTTTACCAAGCTGTATATTTTCCACATTCATAATTGCAGATGCTAAATTAGTACATTCTAGAATACTTGATTTTAAGCGCGATAGTGAAATGCAGCCCAATGTTAATGTAGATGAAGGTAATGATGAGTTTCATTCAGCAATGCTTGAATTGCATCATTATATTGGCAAAGAAAAAACCAAGGTAGATATCAAAAAGGAATTCTTTGGATATTTAGATAAGATTAATCAAGCTTATATTAAATTGCGTATTGAATTTGAAAAGGCAAAATCCGAAGCCAAATTAGCTAAAGAATTATGTACTAAAATTAACACAAGCCCAGTTACCTATGCTCAAATGGCACAAAAACCTCATGTACCCGTCTATGCAGGAAGCAATGGTCAAGTCATCCAACCCAAAGTAATCCCCGCTCCCAAACATACCCTTTTTATTTCTTCAAAGACAAACCAGGATCCAAAGGAGATTCAAAAAATCGTAATAAATAATCTAAAACCCTCCCAAGAAAAAATAAAAATAAGGCAAATACGAACAGCAAGTAAGGACATAATTGTGGAAACCGATTCTAGTGAGGATATGGATAAAATTATTAAATCTAAGAATTTAGAAGGTAAGGAGCAGGTCATAGAACCACCCAGAAAAAGGGAGCCCCTAATGATTATTTATGATGTGTCTTCAAGAATGAAAGAGGAGGATCTGAAGGAGAGCATTTTTATTCAAAGTTTTGATGGGAAGATCAGTGAGGAGGAATTTAAAAAAGCTTCAAATTGAAATTTATAACAGGACCCAGGGATAGGGCACATGTTCATCATGTCGCTGAGGTTATCCCACAAACTAGGAACATATTGAAGGAACAAGGTAGAATATTTTAGGCTTCCAATCTTGTGCAGTAAAGGACTATATTTCTGTAGCTCGCTGCCTTAAGTGTTACGATTTGGGGCACACTACCAAGGCTAGTAAGTCAAAGATCTCAAGTTGTGGGCACTACGGGGGACTAACACATTTACGTAAGGATTGTGGAAAGAAGGATCAACCTTCCATCTGCATTCCTTGCACAAAAAGGAACAAAACTTGTGGGGGGGGGGGGGGGGGGCGGGCAAAAATAATTGTCCAACATATACACTATACTGGGAGAGAACTGTTTCCAGAATAGACTATGGATAATTTAGACCATAAATATAATAATAAATATAAGAGAAGATCCAGGCGTAATACCCCAGTCATTTAAGACGAAACTTAATTAGAGTTATAAACCATAAATTAAAGCTAAATCAAGGAAAATATTTTGGAACCGAATAGGTTGAACCAAATGCAATAATAATAGACAACCAATCATCAGAATATAAAAAATAATTAAACCAGAAAAATAATAACACTAAATTGGGAGTAAATTTATTAGAAAATAAAAGTCAAGAATTAATAACCAATCTGAAAGAAAATAAAAATACAAAAAAGATCAAAATAAATGTAAATTATGAGGCAATTACTGGCATGAGTGATGAAGAGGAACATGGGGATAAGGTAAATCAAAATTTCTTAACAAAACTTTGGAAGTATCGTATGATAAACTTTAAGCAAGCGAAGGAAGTCAACCCGGTTTTAGAATCGAAAGCAAGCGATTTGGCCAGCTGTGAAAGTCGGTTCGTTACTCCTGTCCACGCGGAAACAGAGATGCAAGTCAGCAGTAATGAGGCTTTGCTGTACAATGACTTTGACCAGACCCAACAGCTGACTCGCCTCGAAGAACGAAACAATTTAACGGCAGCATTAAGACATATTATTAGGAAACTACATCAAAACGGGGACAAAATTATCTTTCCAGTACCAGATGCTATTGACCGTATGGAATTAAAAACTCTAAATATAACAACAGATCCAAAAGAGCTTCTTGAGCTTGTTGAAAAGGTATATAGTAGACGTAATGAAAACTTAGATCTAGATGAAGTATATAGGCATTTTGTCTTCTGCTACGGCAGATTAGCTTTTGATGGAACGCAAAAATGGCCATATTGCTACGCAGTCACCAGACACGACTCACTATACAACCCTAAACTATATACACCAAAAACAACCAACGGGGACAGGGTAGTAATTTGGGCTCAAAAAGTCAATTTTTTTGTTTTTCATCTTTAAAAAAAGTAGATATCTTCCTCTTCAAAATGATATATACATTGTAAGGGTACCGGCATATTTAAGGCTGACACAAGACAATTCAATCTGCGCACCCTTCAACATACTATTCATGCAGTATTCTATGTTTGAAATAGAAATGCAACATGCTACATTCATATGGCTTTCTCTACTCACTTTTAGGAAATAATCAAAGTTCTTTCTTCACTGATCCTTCAAGATATAATTTATACAATTTTCTATATGATAGAAATAAAAGTGCAATGTATTAATTTCACATAATTTTCTCAGCTCACTTTTCTTTTATGAACAATTCACATGTTCTTCTGTACTCATTTTTCAACATACAATCCCAAATGACCTCGTTGTCGCCGGGCCGTTAAACCCCACACACCCACTACAATCCATAGAATCTATTGGTTGACCAATCACAATCAAAATGAAGATTTTTTGTGCCATCCATTTTAATATGCAGTATATTACATTCACAAAATTTTGTCTTCCCCTCTTTTATGTAACACATTTAGATGTCCTCTACTCACTGTTCAAAACAGAATTCCTACAATTTGGTGATTGAAATGCAGTGTGTTACATTCACATGCTTTTCTTTAGTTGCATTTGTTTTACACAACACGTTCCCATGTCATTCTCTACTTGTCCTGCAACACAAATTCATATAATTTTATATGACTGAAATGAAATTCAACGAATTAAATTCACATGGTTTTTTGTGCTCACTTTTCTTTTATGAAACACAATCACACTTATTTCTGTAATCTCCCTTCTACATAGAATTCATAGCATTTTCTATGTTACACAGTGTTCTCTACTTGCTTTTCTTCCTGTCGTATTAGAAGTGGCCAAGTTTGTATGATTATGAACAGTATAAAATCATCAAAAGACCCATTTCAACATAGTAATCCTAACCAGCTCCTGTGTGTCCAAGATTATAAAATTACTTTTAGTATAATATAAGCTAAAGCATGTTTTACTATAATAATACACATTAGGTTCAGATTAAAATAACCGTATAGAAGCTATGGATCTTTGAATGTTAAAAGTGTTAGTCTATATATATTCCACCAAATTCCATCACTACTTCGTACTACTTTGTTGTATGTTGAAACACAATGTAGTTTTAGTTATCCCAAAGCAAACTCATGGTGTTACAGATGGCTCAGAGCTACTTCTGTTTGTGTTAAAATTAGTAAATTATCATGCAAAGTTTTGCAGAGCCAAACTCACGAGGTTATAAATAACATGATGGAATTTATGGAAAAGGAAAGTGAAGGCGGGAGATTTATTACAAATATTTAAAAAAGTGAAGAATGAGTGTCTGCAGCAGTGGAAGTTTCTAAAATGACATACATGTGGGTACAGAGTGGAGTGTGGGGTTTGAGGGCCCGTTGACAACTCGGTCATTTGGGCCTAAATGTGGATACATCATGAGATGAAGAGAGAAAAAGTTATTGGTGAACCTTTGTTTGAAACTCCCAATAAAATAAGAAAAGGGAACAGACCAAAAATAAGTCTCTATTTATTTTGATAAAGGGGTAATAAGGAGGGTGATAAACAATTTCTGCTTAACAGAAATTTTTTTTTGCAAATATAACAATTTTTCTTTTACGACAGCAGACTTCCTGTGCTGATCACCTGGTTAACACAAAGCATAGACAAAATCTTTATTTCAATGTCAAGCAGCAATTGTTTGTATTGACTGTTACCAATTAACATTTATCATACTTTGGTGCAAGCGGACCATAATCGTTACGTCGGACAAACTTATTGTTAAAATAGGTTTTTCCTTATTATCCGTTATAATGTGCAACAAAAAGAAATATCTTTGTGCAACATTATTGCCCCACTGTTATTAGGTATATCACATGAAATTATGTTCGGTTAGTTACGTGACGGATTCAGTAAAGTTATAACATTTTTAAACATATATATATGACTAGTATTTTAAGAGCCGGTACATACCGCCATATACTTGCAGGTTTGAAACTTCCGGTACTATATTCGGGAAGTTCTATAACTACTGGTACTCAGTGCCAGAGAGTACCAGCCCAACTACAGCCCTAGTTGTAAGTTAATTGTGTATTGCTACCCTCATTACTAAAATGTCAAAGATCATGCGATGGGGAAGCAATGTTACGAATCTGGACAAACATTAAGTTGGTGGGCTATACGCATAGTGCAGCATAGCGACTGCACTACTACTCCACTCTGAGAAACTTCCTAGTTGGAGGCATCAGTACTAATAATGTGTTTCTTTTTCCACGGACTTGCTACTGAGGTTTCAGAACAACAATTCAAATACAGCAACTATACTAAATTGGATGTTAAAGAAGAAGTCAAGGAGGAGTCTTCTTTCCTGGACTTTAGTTCATAGAATGAAACAGAATTTTTTATGAAAGACCTTGCGAAGAAGGTTAAGATTGAAACTGTTACAAATAGCAGTGATATCAAACCAGAACTTGAAGATTCCACATGTTCACAGAATGAAGAATACAATCTATTGAGAGTTAATAAAAATATCAAAGAAAGTGAAATAGAAACCAAGATAGATATTAAAGAAGAAGATTGGTGGTTGGGTAGAGAAGATTCATGTATTAATGATGATATTAAGGTAAGTTGTACAAAAAAGTGCATGGGAGTTTCATGTGGTATTCGTGGTGGGTGCAGTCGTATCTGGGCAGGTTTTCCCCACCACTCATTCCACAATTTGCTCCATCATTACCTTTGCATTCATCCACATTGCCTGCATTTCATATCATATTCTTCGTCACTCTCACACTTGGTGCTTGGCTGACCACTTATGTCCAAGTGTTCACTCTGGCCGGTGCACAGGTTCGACTGCTCCCAAACAGGCATCTGACCCTAGGCACAAGCTTGTAAGCCCTATGGTGTATAAGTCCATATAGGAAGGGTAATCTGAGAAAGAAGATACTTGCTAGTGTAATATAAAGCATATGCTATTTAACTATTTTATAAACTTGCGTTGCTCTAATACAACACAGGGCAACAAAAGTGTCTTCATTTTCAACAGTTATGTGAGCATTATTACTGTTTAGATTACTTCTTGGTGTTACAGTGCTTACTATTTTAATTTTATTCTTATGTTCATCAACAGCTTGTGAGTAATACCATCTTTTTGCTTCATTCATTGCTTTTTTAAGTATTTTACAACATGCACTGTAGCATACAATAATTTTTGGATCATAAATTGTGCGGTATACTAAGAAAAAATGTCTTCTATTTGCACAGGACTTCTTCATATTTACATTATCTAAGGTTTTACCATTATTATCTGTGATTACTTTATTTTTTCTTAGACAAAATAACTTCAAATAATAATAGCGTGAGCTTCACAAATCATCAGATTAGTCATTTACCTCAGTATGAACATAAACATTAGTCTACGTTCCATTCTTCAAAACCAATTTAAATTTATTGATATGCTCATCACTAATTATCCTTGTTATAATTTTCCTATTATCTGTCTATTTTTTATCAAGAATACCTGATCGTGTTCTGACATGCCATGTACATAATGAGTTAAAGTATGTCAAATTTTTTCTGAGTCTAGAGAAATATTATCTATTGCTGTTGCAGTGTTCATATGAATTCTGGTGGTCAGAAAATGAATCATATATTCCAAGTTAAATGTGTGTAGCAGGGAGATGAACATTTTACAACCATTAAGTGTGTTTACCTTGAAATGTGCACAAACTATTATTTTAATATTTTGAATGTAAATGTACTAGATGCTTCTGTCTAATCTAAATTCTTGGAAGTTTCCTAAGGGAGTTGTATTTTGTTAAAATGATATAATATGTTGGGTACCAAATTCTATTTTTACTGCGACTCATTTTAAACTCCGTTATTGTTAGCTAATGCTGGATTCCTGAGAATGAAGTCATCAATCCTCTTGCTCTCCAATATTTTTCACTGATGGATGGGACACTAGAAGTGGCCGGGCATATTTGAAGGTTGTCTTGGTCCATTTCCTCTTGTAGATCACAGAGGACAGAGAGGTGAGGAATATATCCCAATCTGGTATAAATGTTTTGCTAGACAATTATGTCCTGTAATCAACCTGAAGGTTGCAACTGCTGTTTTTCAAGGGTATTCAGGAATTAATGTTTGAATGTTTGGTAGTTCCCATCTTTTATTTTTTGATTTTTCATAGTAATATTTTGCAATAATTATTTGAGTTCAGAATTGACCAATCTTTTAGCTGCATAAAATGGTAGATTAACTATAGATTTCTGTACACTGCTGACACCCTTTTGTGCAACAAAATCAGCTTTGTCATTACCACTTAATCCACACTAAGCTGGTTTTCATTGGAAGACTAGGTGTTTTTGAAGTGCTATTAGATGGTAAGAATTTTCCAACATTCTATAACTATTTGGTTTTTTTGGTTACAACGTCAAAGTAATTGCTATAATTGCCGTCCTGGAATCTGTGAGAATAACTGCTTGATGAAACTGTGAAATTATATACAAAAGATTTTGTAGAGCCATTCAAATTGCTTCAATTTCTCCATCAAAGTTTGCAGTCCCATAACTTAAAGATTTGTAATAGGAAAAGAGGTGACACATGACTATAGCCCCTGCTCCATCTCGTTTTGTTGTCAGTGATCCATCAGTATAAATATGGAGCCATTCATGTTCTGAAAATCTATTATTGATTGTTTCTAATGCCAATAATTTTGGAACACTAGTTGGCGTATCACTTTTCTTAACTTCTTCTGTCAGATGTAAATAATACATGATGTCTACTGTTTGTATCGAATTGACTTTATATTGAATTGAATTAGGAAGGTCTACATTCTTCTTGATGTCTTGAATTTTATAAAGAAAGCTCTCCTGATTCTTTAGTGTATGTGTAAAATTTCTCTTGTGCCATGTATTGAATGGTAGTCTGATCAACTTTTGGTATTGTATAAGAGCTGTTTTTCTATTTCATGTTCAATGGGATATTGGTTGGTTAGTATTTCCATAGCTGCTATTGGTGTTATTTTGATAGTACCTGTAATTGGTCTCAGACTTTGGTTTTGAAAGATTTGAATTTCATTTTTGTCTTTGCTGTTACACGAACTTCGCTACAGTAAGTAAATAATGGATTTATACAGTAAACTCTTGGTTTAATGGACCTCTGTTCAATGGACTTCGAATTAATAGACTAAATTTGGCATTGATTATAAAGTAAATTTACATGAAATTTAGAAGATCTGCGATGATTAAATTCCATTGTTTAACTGATTGAGAAGGCTAGTTCAGGCATCTTCGGCTACATTCGTGAAAGTTCGTGTACGCGTCGTGCGCACGCTCAAGCTCAGATGACTCAGCTTCAGTCTGAGTTGGGCATTTCCTGGTGAATGTAACACTCGTGTTCATTACAGGTCTACTCATCATTGTTGCTTATAAAAGGTTTTACAAGAAGAAGTTTCTTGAAGGGGTTAATGGCATCTTGGATAAAGGAAACGACACTGAAGATGACACGCAAGGAGCTAGGACACTGGGAAATTTACAGGCTTATAATAACAAATCTGCGATCTTTAACTTTGCTGCAGCTCAACATTAGCTAATGGGTGAACACAGTTATTGAAAGGAATTGAAGCCGAATATGATTTCAGTGGGTTCAAAACATCCAATTTTTGTAATATACTGACGAAGGAATAGAATAATTTGGGTGAACATGACTTAGGAGAGTGGCTGGACATGGATGAGCGTGACCCAGGTTACCAGATTCTGAGTCATGAAGAGATCGCTGCAAGTGTTCTACAAAAGGATGAAGATGGAGATGACAATAGTGATGAGGAATCTTTGAACTGTGCACCTAAATTATCTGTAATAAGAGACCACATGGATGATGTGATTTCTTACGTGGAAAGATCTTCCAACCCACAAATGCTAACCTATTATGAACATTTCAGACAGTTTCGCTCCTTATTCATAAAGAAGCAATATTCAAGTGGGAAGCAAATGGGTATTGACACTTTTCTCAAACCCACAACTTCACAGGGAACGATTTCTAATCAAGAGTAAATCATGTAAAGTAAATGGTATGTACCAATAAAACAGTTTTAATTCTTTTCGCTTCATTTTCAATCATTTAGTGATTTAACAGACTTTCAATTTTCCGGACAACTCCTGGCCCCTTTAGGTCCGCTAAACCAAGAGTTTACTGTATTATCTTCTTCTTCTTCATCATCATCATCATCGTCGTCGTCATCATCATCTACATCACCATCATTATCATATCATCATGATTATGATCATAATTATTATTATTGTTATTGTTATTATTATTGTTCTTTTCTATTCTCTGAAGAGTAAGGAGGAATTAAAGGCTTCCATAAATGGATCCTGTTTGAATGAAAGGCTAAAGCATGTTGTTTCCTTAATTTACTATGAACAAGCAATAGAGGGCATAATTTGATTATTTATCTTCTAAAGATCTACTGCACAAGAAGTAAAAAGGAGAGGGGGATTTGGGAACTTACCATATATTACATTTATAGAACCTGGCGTTTCTAGTAGATGAATTTAATTCTTGAATGAAGTGTTTCTATCACATTAAATTTTGACTCATATTCATGTATGTGGCTTTCATGTAACTGTTTTCTTAACGGGCACCAGTTTTACAATGTGGCAGTTACATCACCCGACTTAAACCCCCATTTTGCAAGGGGGACCACACCTATCGTTGGTCAACGGGTCCATCGGACCTAGCCGGGAGGACTAAATAGATGATATTTAGATCCGCCGACCTTCCCCTCATGTGCCTCTAAGGGACGCTGTTGTGCTGTGATAGGCCAGCACATACGTAAATGACATTTCCTCCATTTTAGATGAAACAGTTATACCGCTGTGATTCGGTCCCCAGAGCCTCATCTGTTAAAAGCAGGGAGCACCACGGGCAGGATGAGGATGGGAATTGGGTAGGAGAGGCTATAGGAGGCGCATCACTACCCCTTACTACCCTTACATAAATAGGTATATATTCTAGATGTTGATATTACATAAAATTCCTAGCCCTACCCATGAGGTTCTATATGAATAATTTCGAAACCTCTATCGGGATGCCTGGCATTGATAAACAGAAGACCCTACTGTACTCTGTAAATTCCATCTTGTTTGATATGTTTGTAGTAGCCTTCGATGACACACCTGAAGTAAATTCCTCCTCTTGCTAGATGAAGACAAAAACAAAGAAAATGCTGATAAATTGGGGGAAATATTCTGATGACTATGATGGTAGAGCATACTTGTTTTTAATGGGGTTAAGCTGGTGAGCAGGCAATGCACAAAATAGGCACATGGATGCCTATTCCATGTAAGTAGGGACAGGAATTACATGCTGTTATAATCCCTTTAATACACATGCACTTATGCAGTGAAAACTTCCAAAATATTCCCATATAAAACATTCAAACATCATTAAGACAAAAAGATCACAATTTCAATCGATTTTTAAGAAATCTGAAAATTAAAACATTGAAAAAACCAAATGATTTAGCTTGGCAATATTTATCATTTATATTACAGGTCAGAATATATTTTGTTTATACAGGATGTAACAAGAAGGTATGTGAAAACTTTGTGAAAACATTTCTTGCATATGGAGGATAAAAACATGTTATATGAATATAGGTCTGAAAATTTTCTTCATGGTAGAGCTCTTTCTCTACAGCTCTGCTTATACGGTGAGATGTGTAATGCGTAGCTTTCCTGTGGCCATAACCCCACAACAGAATAGTTGGATAATTGCATATAAGTAACTGGTGGAATGAGTGGTGGGGGAAACAGGAGAAAACCTGCCCAGATACGGCTCCATTCACCACGAATACATGTGGGTCCCTGGGATTGAACCCAGGTTGCCTAGCCAATGTAAAAAATACAATATCCCTTAACTAGTCTGTTTCAACAACTTACACCAAATATATAGAGACCCAAGAACATCCAAACCACTGCGTGGTTGACTTGTTTTTCTTTGCTTTGAAAGGTAGGATTGAGCTGATGTGATAACATGCAATTGAGTCATTACCAGTGTGCTTTATTATTTTGATAATAATAATAGTAATAATAATATTTTGTTGTTTAACAATGCTGTCAATTGCCTGGATCACATCAGCGTCGTCAGTGTACCGAAATTTCATCCCACAGCATTTTACATACCAGTAGATCTACTGACATGGACCTGTCGCTTTATGTATAATAAAAGGATAGAGGAATTTAAGTATCAAAAAGCTGTCAAAGAAGTTTCAACCCTTAAAAAAATAAAAGATAATTGTATTTTTAAAAAGTTTACTTACCATCCATGGTCTAATAAAAAATTTACAAGGATTTTTAAAGAATATGGAATAAATTTGGTCCCTCAAAATAAATTTAATATACAAAATTTACTTAATTTTTCAAAAAAAGATAAAGTACCAAATTATAAAAAATCTGGCATTTATCAATTTAGCTGTTTAGATTGTGATAAAGTTTATATTGGTAAAACTAAACGTCATCTACAAACCAGAATAAAAGAACATTTTAGAAATATTAAATATAAACAAACTGATAAATCAGCTGTGGCAGATCATTTTTGGTCATTTAATCGTGAAATTAATGCAGAAGTTAAATTATTAAAACAATTAAGTAATCCAATAGATTTAATGGTTTGGGAAAAAGTTTTTATTTTAAAAAACAGGAACCGTGTTATGAACTTCGAATTACCATCTATAGATTGTATTTATAAATTTTTGTTTTCAGAGATTGGTAAATAAAAATTGAATAAGAGTAATTGTTTTTCAGAAAAAATAAAAGATTGTAGCTTGGCAACGAGTTTGTTTATATGGCTTTGAGAATGAGCTGGACATAGCTTGAAACCCCATGGTCAGCACCAAAACAATAAGATAAGTGAAGTTTTTAGTTTCTAATTTGTTCTTACTTTAGAACGTAATAAAGAAGTTTTACTGTAGAGATCTTTTCCCTAAAAGCCTACCACAGAATGGTCAAAATTTACAGATATAACAAATATCTTACATTATAAACTTCACTTACCCTAGTATTTGCGATAAGCTCGTGAAATTAAACACAAACTATGTCAGTATATTTGTCGCATCATTGATGTTACTCTTGTTTATATTGGTCACTACTTTTATGAATGCCAAATCACAATCTTTCAATGTGTTACAAACCACTAAAAACAAAAGTTTGACAGAATCAATTGTATTTCAAAAATTGGTAGTCATTTTTAAAACTTAATCTTTTCCCAAAGTACTAAAACCTAACTGTTTTAAAAATTTAAGCTCTGGATTTATTTTATGATAAACAAAATATTTTTTGAGGAAGTAGCTTATTGGATTACTCCACAAATACTGAAATTTTTCCTGGATTATAAAACGGTCTGGTTATATTTGAGTAAGTTAAAGTCATGACTCACGTGATCCAAAAACCTTAATGTTGTTCACAACTGAAAATCAATTTGTATTGGTTAAACTCTATTTCCATTTGGGTGAAAGCTATTATGAAAAAATATGTCTAAACATTACAAATTATCTTTCAAATTGTGTTTATTTGTGAAAGAATGAAAATTATTGGGTTTTAATAATGGATCATGTGAGTTTTGAAAAGTACCCCTTTGAAACATGAGAGTTTTGATGGTAAATCTTTAAGAACTCTTGAATGTCACCAACAAAAGGAAATAGGTGACCACTGAAATAATCAATTAAAATTGAACAACTGCTTTTTAACATTAAAGGTCATTTTATCTTTGCAACTTGATAGCAACTTCCGCTGGCATCCTTGCTAATTTGGCTTGGTTTCTTTTTCACATTTTTGGAGAAGCTGCACGTTTCCCTGATGCAATGGGTAGCAGCTTTTCTTCCAGCATTATATGTATGTACAATTTAATCAAACTTGGTGTTTATATAAAAAAACAACAGTCCTTCCTCCATCTAAGTACAGAACGATACTATTGCAAAGGGTGAAGAGAGGTGAGGGAACTACTGGTCGCTGATTGGTCATGGAACAAAACTTGCAAGATCCAAAGGGTAATGAGACTTTTGACATGAACTGGGAAGTTTGTCGCCTATTTATACATAGATCCAAGTGACAAATGAAACCAAATTTCTCTAGAAACATTCTATGCAGAAAACTGAATTGTAACATAGTGCTACCTACATATTGTATATTTTGGATCAAGTGAGTTACAACTCTAACCTACTTATTTGCTGATATTCCATCTATTATATTACATTATACCGCTCGCAAAAGTTAAAGGCATGTGAACGCTGGCCAATGCTCAATCAGAGCGCTGTTGCCAAGCGTAGTGTGTGTACCGGCAGACGGTCTGCGAGATGCATGCACCACAACCGGCAGCGCTGGTAGGAGGGGCAAGCGTAGGATTCACTGGAGTCCGCAGTACGCCCCGCCTCCATATGCCTTTAAGTTTTGCAAAGATTATAGTAACATCAACTGTTCATAAAATAAAACCATGGTAAAGCTACAGCTATAGTTGGTGTTATTGCATCTGTTATGTTGTCACAGAAGCTCTTGTTTTTGTGCGTCTTACAGAGAAACCAACAGATTTTAAAACAAGATTCTGTTTAAGATGCCATATTAATCTGTAGATGCCATTGTATTGCCCATCTTTACATGATTTTGTCTTGAATTGTTTTAGAGCAATATAGTTATTTTTGTGTTTGCAACACAGTAGTGCTTAAATATATATTGCAATTTTATCTCAAAGATTGCCCACACATGCTTAAAATTACCCAAAAGTTTGTTGGCATAAATAATAGATTATGATATTTAGCGTTCGGGGTGATTTTATCTAAAAGTTTTATTGCAGAGTAAGATTTGTCGAAGGTGAGTAGGTTGGTGGTAAAGATCTTCAAGCATTATCATCGTTTGAAAGCATGTTACTTTAACCCTTTGATAATTGAGGTTAGAAATAGCACTTATTATATAGGTTGGCAGTACTGCTTTTTGGGGTAGTGTCTGCAGTTTGGTGTAATGTCAGCCATATTGAATTCTTGGGAACTACCGACAATCTGTTTCCTTTATATTTGTATTGCTTCACTGTAACAATTTCACTTTTTTATTACATGGCCCTAAATTGTTTATCACTAACACATTAGTATTATCATTACTGGACTAAATAACCATAATATACATTGTTCAAAACAAGCTATTGTTTAACGGAACAGCTGTTGCAGTCTGTTTTATAACCCCCTTGAAGTTCCCAGCTGGAATGAGTAGCTCTACATTCCTATGCACTGATTATATCTACAGTCGGCAAGAAATAACCTGGCACTTGACAGCTAGCTGATTTACTTACCTGCGAGCGAGACTAGCCCTATCTCATCCCATCGTGTAACAAACACATTGCAGAACGGTTAGTCAATTGGAAGAGATAGGCCTAGCCTCATAATTGCTACCTTAGATTTCTAGCCAGCTACTAAGGCTTCACCATGATAAGAAAAATGAAGCTATTAACAGTGAAGCAACAAGAATCTGAACTAAGAACAAATTAGAAACTAAAGGAACTTGCAATATTACCAAGATAAGTTAAGCTTTTAGTTCCTAATTTGTTCTTAATTTAGATACTTTGCCATGAGTTGTTCTCCAATGGATACTTGGGCAAGATGTTCTCTAGCAACACACAAAAATGTCTCATTTGTGGTATAATCTTCTGCTTCTCAAAAACAATCCATCATATCGCAATATAGGAAGCAAACTCTTGGAAATAGCAATGTATTAACCATCAGTAATGTTGCAAATAACTTTTATAACAATAATAACTTATCAAAACAGGCTTTCATCATGAATTAAGGATGGCACAGAACATCTTTAATACCATGTGATGGATTTCCAAAATTTTATATTTGGCAGATTGGGCTGGTTAACGCTTCCTTCTTGGAGTCCTAAATGTTTAAGAATACCTACACGTTCCACAGAATTACAGTTCTTGACTAAATCTGTATACATTTCTAAAGTACAAGGATTGGGATTAGTTCAAGATCAAAATATTACACAGATTTACTGGATGTGTTGTTTAACTATTACCCATAAAAAATACAAATTAGGAGACATTACAGAAACAAATCAGCACATGTCCAAAGGAAATGTCTCTTCATATACAAGTCACTGAGAAGGCGTTTCATGTCAATATGCTACAGAAAAAACAAACTATTTAATACCACTTAGATCAATGTCAAAATCAGACAATAATGCTTTAATGTTATTATATAAATGTTTAAATGAAGGAAGTCAAAGGATTTGATCTGGAAATATTTTACATACCTTATTATAAGAAATGCTGATAGTGAAACATAGCGAAGAGACAGCTAATCTAAATCATACTTTTGAACAATTAGTACACCAACAATTCCTTAAAATCTAGAACACTGGATAAAGGAATATACTTAAAAGAAAAATTTAACTACTAGCTGCAGCAGAGGGAGGTGATGATACAGCTGCATTGCTTGTAGCTTGTTTCTTTGGAGTCTCCTCTCCTGAAGGTTTACCATTACCATTCTCTTTTGAATTTTTGGTGACCTCAGATTTTTCTCCGATTCTCCATTTGTATTTGGCTTAGCACTGGTTTCATTTGCATCCCCTTCAGCAGAGGCATCTTCAGCTATGCTACCCTTCTCACTATATCGAAATCTATCATATCGACCTCCTTCTGCACGAGAATCATCATCCTCATCTGATGATTTGTTTCCTGACTCTACTTCACGCAACAATTCTCCCAGATCTTTATCCACATCAGCCCAGAGCTTGTCATCCATACCTCCTTCCAAATCCTGATCCAGGTCAGCCTCCACTTCACCTCCACCATCTCCAACAGTTTCTGCGGAGGTGTCATGTCCTTCCTGTTCTGATGCTTTCGCAGACCCTTCAGCTGAATTGTTCTTATTGCTATCGCCAGAAGCCGTTGCTTCCTTTGTTGCACCCTCCTTTTCACTTGAACTATCACCCTTCTTATTTCCATTATGAGGCATTTCCATTATTGGACTTCAGGCTCTCCAAAAAAACCTGAATTAATTAAAGACAGAATAGAAACAGCCCTAAACAAAGTACATGAATGGAGCTCCAAAAACCTCATGACTATCAATGTGGAAAAAACAAATTATGAATTATTTACACTAAAATACAAACCAGTTAATATTAGCATAAATTATAATGGTAAACCACTCAAAGCAGTTGATCATGCCAAATACTTAGGCATCACTTTCGACAGAAAGCTCAGTTGCAAAAAACATATAACAAACATCTCAGAAAAGGTTGAAAAGAAATTGCAAATCCTGAAAAGGTTAGCTGGTGCTAAATGGGGCTGCTCAAGGAGAGTCCTTAACACAACATACAAAATGTATATTAAACCAAACCTCTTGTACTGTTCTGAAGCTTTAATAACAGCAGCAAATGCTAACATCAATAAACTTGAACAAATACAAAATCAGGCTCTTCGCCTAATCACTGGAGCAGTTAAATCCACACCTATTGATGCCATGCTTGCCTTAACACGGACCCCATCAATAACAACAAAAATAGAAGAACAAGCATTGCTCCAACACGAGAAAATGTTACGACTGCCAAACTCTAAATGGACAGAAGAGAACCTCCCCCCTTCAATCCTTAAAACTCATAGTAGTTTCCTAGAAAAGGTAACACAGATTAAATCCAAATTGAACATTCCTAACACCAGAGAAAATCTACTTATAAGAGAAAATCCATTGGAATTATTGCAACTTACCTTCAATTTGGAATTAATAGAGGAAATTAGTAAATCAGACACACCAAAAGAAATACAAAAACTTCTAGCTCTGGAAACAATCAATACTAGGTATCCCACAGAAGAATGGCTGCACATATATACTGATGGATCCTCGAAGGAAAACCTTACTGGAGCTGGAGTTATGTGTTCACATTTTTCCTTTTATCATTCTGTTGGCAGAGACACAACAAATTATGATGGAGAAATAGAGGCTATATACATTGCTCTCCGACAATTATTAAATCTTCCCTTAAATAAATTTAACAAGGCAGTAATTCTTTCAGATTCTAAAGCTGCAATTCAGGGAATATGTTCAAATACTACAAAGAAGTCAACAAAAATTAGAGAATGCTACAAAATGTTAACACAACTCCAAAAAGTTAATAAGACTGTTCATCTCCAATGGATTCCAGCACACTGTGGAGTCATGGGGAACGAAGCTGCAGACTCACTTGCAAAGAAAGGCACAACAATAAAACAAAAGTCTAAATTCAATTTCTCATATTCCTCAATAAAACGCTTGATCATTAAAAATTTTTATCATTCATATCTACAAGAAATAGAAACAAATGCCAAAGATAAAAAATGGATTACACTACTTTCCAATCCAGATATAATCCCCCAGAGACCAAGGAAAACAGCTGTTGCAGCCTTCCGACTATTGACAAATCATGACTGCTTGGCAAGTCATCTCAGAATGGGTATCTCAGCCTCACCAATATGTGTCCTGTGTAACGATCCAGCAGAAATGAATGAAGAACACTTGAAGACCTGTGAAGCACTAAGATCAGAAGAAACTACAGTTCAAAAGTATTGAAAAGCACGAATGCTAATGGCTTCATTGCCAGATGCAAGGCACTAGAAAACAACAACAACAACATTAAATTTTGAACACCTGAGATAGCCTAAAAGTAGTTATGTGTTAAATGCATTATTGTGAAAAACTGGAGCTGGACACTACAGTAGCACTTTGGTAGACTGCCGGCTTATAATACTTGGGTACTGAGGTTCAAGTACTAATGTATGTTTGGTTGTTTTTTCCTTTCTTTCTGGATTCTATGTAAAATGAAAAAGCTTGCTTTCCAGATCTTCAATTTTTCGCAACATTCAAAGGTATATGATAGAATAATTTAATAAACGGAAGCTCTTCCATTTGATAGGTATAAACCAAATAATATTAATTTGTAATTGAGTAGCTGATTATAACCAAATGTAAACAAAACATTGTTTTCATGTGTGCTTTATGGTTTGTATTATTTCACTGAGGCAAACTTAGAAACGTAAAAGTGTTGTCATTAACCTGTTAGGGTTCTATTAATGCTAGAGTAGTGTGATCTTAACCTCCATCCATTATTACTGCCCTCAAGATAAGTTTTGTTCATAACATTTGTTTGTCAAGAGCAAAAAGCCTATATGTTTACTATGTAACCCAATTTTAGAGCTGTTTAAACATAATCTATGAAAAATAATGCATTCTAGTAGCAATTATTATTCTTAATTAAATTAGCAAACGCATCAATGTATTTCAGTTGCCTAAATCCCATATGCTAAAGATGCAGAGTTTTTTCTTCCTTGATCCTTCTGCATAATATAATAGAGAAGTAAGTACTTACAAATGTAAATTAATGTCCTAGCGCACAGTCCATGTAGGGCCAAGGCTTGCCGCTCAGCCGCTGTCCCCCCTCCCCTCCCTCCCTGCTCACTGCAGACATCATTGATGGGGAACAATACTGGAGGATGGGACGTGGTCAGCGCCCCGAGTTCTCCCGGCCAGTTATGCGGCCTTTGCGGTCAGTATATCATAGTTTCCTAAATCTGCTTGCTACAAATTGATGGTGTTAATGTAGAACGTAGATTCACAACCGGGCACTTGCCTGCTGGCTTGGTAAAGAAGACCCTTGACTCCGCACTACCCTTGCTCCTTCCATCTCCTAAGAATGACCAAAAACACATGCTACTCTTTATTTCCAAACGTTATCCCAGTTTCTTTTATGTGTGATTGTACTTCGGTGGCTTGATATGTGCAGATATGTTGTGTCCTTGCAACTCGACCTTTAAGCTCGTAGGATTTTTGCCAATAACTTGTTCCACCCTTACATTTGCTGGCGTTAAGTTGCTGTCGATTGTCTTTCAGGGTGTTAACACATTTGCCTACGTCCTCTGGGGTATTAATGGGTTGGCCAAAGTCGTTCATGACTTCCTTCATGCTGACAATCTCCCTGTCAGTCATAATCATCTTCATCTCGACCATCTCGTTTTTCATATTTGCCATTCTATATTCCATTTTCGTCTATATTGCTGCCATCTTGTCTAACATTTGCTTCATAATTTCTTCCATTTTGTTTTCATGTCATGTACTTTTAGAATAAGTATGACCACACTTATATAACTTATCACTGTTTCACTTACACCCTCCCTCAGTTACTCTCTCCACCTCTTTAGTAACATGACGTACTTCCACGAGCATTCAGTTTTGGATGCTTCCATACAGAACCCAGAAGCAACATCATACTATAAAGATGAATTAGAATTTGAAATAAAAATTTATAAATTATTATGAACATGTCGGTGTTTCTAATTCTTCTACTTGAGGCAATGAATATAACATTAATTTTTAACTATTTATGAAATGTGAATCTTTTGAAATCCACAGAGGTATATGTATACACTTTGTACAAAAAAGCTGTAGGTATCTCAACGGAGAATGTTATTTATCCAGATTGGATTGTTTTTATTTGAAGTAACTTCTTATCTGTAGATTCTACACCCCTCCGAAGGAGTGTCGCCTTGTCGTGGCCGAGGGGCTCAGTACCTGAGCCAGACGGCCTACTAAGTGTCATTTTGATTACTGGTAGGCAAGAGGTGAGGGGAAGCAAAGAACATTCCAAACGGGTAGATGGGGCTCGTTAGTCTTGGTTGACGACTCATCTAGGAGAGGAGCACTCCGAAATCAAACTCCCCCAGGGGCTCCTACTACGGTAGGTACGGGTTTGGCGTACCCGGGGCCCCAAGCCATACTCTCGATTGGGTTCCTCCAAGAGGTGAGAGGGCATATGCCAAACGCCCAATCAACTTTGGTCCACTTTTGTGTTTGACCTCCCACCTGTTACCTCCCTGTACACAGTCTGATGGATAACCTATGCGCGGGTCCTCGGAGGATGGGGTGACGCAAGGGGTAACTGGGTAATCGCGTAAGTCCCAGCCCCTGGTTATCATGTAGGATCTGTGTGCGTATCCGCTGATAAAGGTCAGTCCCGGGGAGGGGCCATTGCATGAGCTGATGTACTCCTGAAGGCGATTGGGTCCCTCTGTCTATACATTGGGAGGTGAGACCCTAGGGTGAGCAAGGTCCAGGCCAGGACTCTCACCTAAGCCGGGGTGGCGCCCAGAAAGTGAGCATGCCATCGGAGACATTTGCAATGGTGGAGGATGACATCGCCATGAGTTCACAAAAAACTCACAACAACAACAAAAATTTTAAAGTTTGTGTAAAGGAAGTAGCTGAGTCGAGTGGTCCTCGCTACTTAGTAATATCAAGAACTGAGGGAGACAAGAAATTTTTATCGGTAACCCCGTTTACAATTCAAAAGGGTTTGGATAACATTGCTGGTCCAGTAAAATCATGCACTAGATCTCGCAATGGAACGCTCCTGGTTGAAGCACATTCAGCTACCCAGGCAGCTAAGATATTGAAAGCGAACATGCTAGCAAGTTATCCAGTACGCGCCGAGATGCACAGAACCTTGAACTCCTCGCGTGGTGTGATAAACACCCGTGCATTGGAAGGATTATCCAATGAGGAGATTCAAGAGAATCTGACGGACCAAGGCGTTTGTTGTTTGTAGTGTTTAACGCCCACTTTTACTACTACGGCACCACAGGCGGTGACACAGATGATACATGGAATGAAGATGGAGCACCGGTGGAATGAGATGGCGGGGGAAACCGGAGCACCCGGAGAAAACCCGCCCTGACGCCGCTTCGTCCACCACGAATACCACATGCGGGTCCCTGGAGCAAGGCGTCATACACGTTTACCGGGTTCAAAGTAAAGAAGGTGGTGAGTTAAAGCCAACTAATACCCTGTTCCTGACCTTTGATCGGGTGGATCTCCCGCAAAGGATTAAGGCAGGGTATGAATCCATCGAAGTTAGGCCGTTCATCCCGAACCCACTCAGGTGTTTTAAGTGCCAGCGCTTTGGACATACCAGCGAGCTTTGTAAGGGACCAGCTACATGCCCTCAATGTGGAGATGAATCCCACGATGGTGCTCCTACATGTGTGAACTGCAGAGGTGAACATCCATCTAGTTCCCGAGACTGCCCCTGCTTTGTAGAGGAAAGAGCGATCCAAGAGATACGGGTTAAAGAGAAGGTGCCCTTCTCAGAAGCCCGGAAGCTCTTGCGTCTATGCCAACCCTCTGTTCCCAGATCCGGAACCTATTGCTCAGTTGCAGCTAAAGCGGTAGCGAGCAGAGAGATCGCAACTCAGACCAGCGATTTTAATGGGATAACAATTTCTGAAAAAACACTTGTTGCCCGTAGCTCTATACTAAAGCCTTCAACATCAGCGCGCAGATCTGTATCAACGTGTACAGATGTTGGTGAAAAAAATTCAACTGTTCGATCACCAACGAAAATGCCAAACTCGACACAGAAGACTAGCAAACCCTTATTTACAATGGCTCGTCGGTAACGTTTAAAAATAACTACACAAAGAACGATTTCCTCAAGGAAGATAAGGCTCATCCCAGTACATCAAAGGGGTACAAGAGTCCAAGGAGATCTCCTCGAAGATCCTCTTCTGGGGAATCTTCAGGGGTGGACTCAGACCGGCGTCTTTCATCTTCGCCGGTCCCCATTAGCAACCGGTTCGAGACACTCGAACCCAAGTTTGCTATGGGAAGACGCACGTCCTCGGCAGAGGACATGGATTTGGACCAATCTGCCCACACTGGGAGACCCCCAGTGGAAAAGAGGCGCGAAAAAGCGTCCGAAAAGAACGTCAGCCCAAGAGAGAAAAGGGCTAAATTAGTTCGACAACCGCCTGCTCCAAAGTAATGAAGAGTTACCTTGGAATTACCTATCCCATACACAATGCAATATGACTATCCTACAATGGAACGTACGTGGCATTCGAACTCAAAGGCCAGAGCTTGAGCTCTTGCTCAAAGAAAAGGAACCTCTGGTCGCATGTTTGCAAGAGACTAAGCTGCGTCCTCGAGACGCTTTCCATCTAAGGCGATACACCCCAGTACGGTGTGATGTCACACCAGAAGAGGGTGTTCCGGCACATGGCGGCGCTATGATACTTGTGAGAGATGACATATATATGCAATCTGTACCAATACAGTCTGATATCCAATCAGTTGCAATAAGGATTGTACTGCCAGACATCCATTTCACCATCTGTAATATATATTTGCCACCTTCCCATGACCTCTCGCACATTGATTTAGAAGATCTAGTTTTCCAGTTGCCAACACCGTTTCTGTTGGTGGGAGACTTCAATGCGCACCACCCACTGTGGGGTTCAAGTCGCGCTTGTGCGAGAGGTAAACTCATTTCCGATTTCTTGGACAGTCACAACCTAGCTCTCCTCAACACTGGAGAGCCTACTTTCATTTCGGACTCCCACAGCACCTTCTCACACCTTGATCTTGCAGTTTGTTCACCTCAGTTGGCAGTCTCCTTACAATGGAATGTCATCTCTGATTTACACTCTAGTGACCACTTCCCAAGTCTTATTAGTCTCTTGACGCAACATACATATTCCACACGTATGCCCAGATGGCGTTTGGACCATGCCAACTGGAACCTTTACACCCTGTTGGCTGTCTTTACGTACAACGAGCACGACTCAGTTAATGATTTGGCGCAGCATCTCAAGGAGACGATTCTCTCTGCTGCTGAGCAATAGATTCCGCGGTCGACTACACTCCCCCGTCGATTTCGCGTCCCCTGGTGGACGGAAGAATGTCGGAATGCCATTCGTGCTCGAAGGCGTGCACTTAGGATTTTCCAACGTCACCCTACTTTGGAAAACCTAATCGAATACAAGAAAATGCGCGCCAGGTCCAGACAAGTCATTAAGGATAGCAAAAAGTCATCATGGAGCAAATTTGTAGCTTCATTTAACCGACACACACCTTCCTCGGTTGTGTGGGATAGATTAAGGCGTGTTGCAGCTAAAACGACCCAAATACCAATAGCGGGACTAAGAACAGCCACAGGAGCTGTTGTTGATTCATTTGAAGTGGCCAATACCTTTGGCAGTGCTTTCGCACAAGTGTCTAGCTCGGAAAACTACTCCCCTGCGTTCCTTCCAATTAAAACTCAGGTGGAATCTCAAGGCTTCCCGTTTCGTTCTAGAAACGTAGAAGATTACAATCGCCTTTTCACCATGGCGCAGCTGGAGCATTCCCTGAAATCTTCGCGATATTCAGCACCAGGACCGGACGGTATTCATGTACAAATGTTACAACAGCTCTCTCCTGAAGGTAAGGCATTCCTGCTCGAGGTCTATAATCGTGTTTGGGTTGACAATATACTCCCAGAAAATTGGCGGGAGGCCACGGTTATTCCCATCTTGAAGGCTGGGAAGGACCGTCATCTTCCCTCCAGCTATCGTCCTATTTCCCTCACCAGTTGCGTTTTTAAGGTGATGGAACGCATGATCAATGGACGATTGGTATGGTGGTTAGAAAGTCGTAACCTACTGACTAATATCCAGTGTGGTTTTCGACGACGCCGTTCAACTGTTGACCATCTTGTGTCAATATCGACACAGATAATGGACGGGTTTATGAAGAACTGTCAAACCGTTGGCATATTTTTCGATCTTGAGAAGGCTTATGATACGTGCTGGTGAGCAGGGATTCTACGTTCCCTGTATGCCTGGAACATACGTGGACGCCTACCACTTTTCATTCAGGAGTTCGCTTTTTCCGAGTAAGGGTCGGCTCGGTTTTTTCTAATTCTTTTGTTCAGGAGGAGGGAGTACCTCAGGGTTCGGTGCTAAGTGTCACGCTCTTTGCTATAGCAATTAACTCCATCTGGAAATGTGTTCCACCTGGAGTTTCGTCATGCCTATTTGTAGACGACTTCTCTGTCTATTGCACTTCTCAGCGCACGGCGTTCTTACAACGGCGCCTGCAGCAATGTTTGGACAACCTTAGAGGATGGAGCATGAAAACCAGCTTCCGTTTCTCAACTGAGAAGTCAATCTGCGTTAATTTCTGGCGCCGTAGGAGACGATTACCACCTTCGCTCCATTTTGGTCCAGATTTACTTCCCTTCGCAGAAGAGACGCGCTTCCTGGGTTTGATCTTGGACAGGAAGCTTAGTTGGTCGTCGCATATTGCACAGCTAAGAGCGAGATGTGACCGTTCCCTAAATATTATGCGAGTACTGAATGGCAAATCGTGGGGAGCGGATCGGACAATTTTGTTGCGAATATATCGCGCATTAGTCCAATCGAAGCTAGACTATGGGTGTATTGTTTATTCGTCAGCACGACCATCTGTGCCGAGAAGATTAGACGTGGTCCATAATAGGGGCATCCGCATTGCAACAGGAGCTTTCCCAACAAGCCCAGTGGTGAGCCTTTACGCCGAGTCCGCAGAATCTCCTCTGCAATATCGGCGTGAGATTCTCTTGGCAAATTATGGTTGTGCGCTTAGATGTATGCCTAAGCACCCAACGTTCGCTTCTTTTTTCACCACCACGCTAAGAGAACGATATAGAAATAGCACCCTTAATCCAAAGCCTTCGGGGTTCTGTTTCCAAGAGCTCCTAGTGAAGCTTGGAGTGGAACTGCCTGTGATGTTCGCCAAGGGCGAGAGACTTTACCCCCCTTGGCTATCTGGTACGCCCCATGTAGATCTTGGGATGACCATACACCAGAAGTCCACGATGCCTATTTCAAGCATCCGCACGTGTTTCTTAGAATATTTGTCAGGCTACACTGACCGTCGATATATTTACACCGATGGGTCAAAGGGCTCCAACGGTGTTGGATGTGCTTATGTTTATGGAACCGAACCATATACATTCGTTTTTCCAAATAGCACTTCCATTTTTACTGCAGAGCTTTATGCAATTTATCGAGCCGTTTTGTATGTTTGCCGTCTTAAATCAGGTGACTGCCTGATTTTTAGCGATTCCCTTAGTGCACTGCAGAGCCTTTGTCATTTGTACAACCCCCACCCTATTGTACAAGGTATCCAGGATGCCCTCCATGTTTTACACGCTTCTGGCGTTGACGTGGTGTGTGCATGGATTCCCGGTCAAGTAGGTTTGCCTGGGAATGAAATGGCAGATTTAGCAGCAAAGACGGCAACTACAGAACGCAGTATTACCGTCTCACGTGTTACTTTGGAAGACTTTAGGCTTGAAGTGCGGAGAGCGGTGCTGTCGTCCTGGCACGACGAGTGGTCAACTCTCCGCGGTAATAAGCTTAGAGAAGTGATAGAACTTCCGATAAACTGGGTAACTTCCTGTCGCACATCTCGTCGCGAGGAGGTTAGTTTGGCTCGATTAAGAATAGGCCACTGCAATTTTTCGCATGGTTACCTATTTGAAAGGGACCCTGCGCCTCTATGTCCGCTGTGTGACAACCTTTTGTCAGTTCGCCACGTGTTGCTAGAGTGTTGCTCCCTAGCGCACCTTCGGGATTCTCTGCAGCTGCCTCCCAGACTTGCAGAGGTCCTAGCGGACGACAAAACAGCGGTTGATAGAGTTTTTAATTTTTTAGCGGAGTGCAATATCAATTTGAGGATTTAAATGTTTTTAATTATCTGTTTCTGCTTTTGGACGCATTTATCCCCTTGTTTCATATCTGGCTATTGCCACTGCCTTTTGCCTTTGTAAACTTTTCTTGTTGCTAGTATTTTTATTTTTTGAATGAAATTTATGTCTGGCTATTGCCAGGAATCTTTTAAGGGCGCCGATGACCTAGAAGTTGAGCGCCCTTAAACCAAACCAAACCAAAATGTAGATTCTACAAACCAAAGGTTCATTTTACTTGTGCTCCTCTTTTTGAAGATAATCACAGGGACAAAGCAGATCATGTGTTTTAGAAGTAAAATATTAGGTTACAGCATGAAACACATGAAGTCTTTTGCTCCACAGAACCACCAAGTTAAGTCATCTGATTGATTCTTTTTATAAGAGACCTATTTCTATCAAATGTTGCTGATATTCCCTTTTAGTGTTATATGTAGAAATGTTTTTCATACTTAATGATCACAATGACATTTCTTCATTAAGTTGTATAAGTAACTATCACCACAAATATGAGATTTGCTGTCAGTGTTAGATGTGCTACTGTTCACTGAACATGAGTATATCATAATTATCTTCTCAGATTGTAGCAGTAACTATCACCAGATATCATATTCCCTTTTAGTGTTGTAATACAACTGTTCACTGAACATGATTGTAACACAGTTATTTGATCAAGTTGTATAAATAACTACAACTATACACTGCCAAACACTGTTAGTGTTAGATATCGAACTGTTGACTCAAGGCAATAATCTGTGGATAGTATGGTGGGGTTTGAATTATATCGTAAAATGTAAGGTGCACGTGTGAATATTGGTACTGCGTGTCTCCCATGTGACGTCATCAGCAGACAGCTCTAGGAAGAGAGATTGCGCGGGAAGAGGCCCCCCTGTATTATACTATATTATTTATTGAAATAATACTCTAAAGTGTAATTAGAAATATACCTTGTTAAAATTTGTAAGGTGCAGTATTGAAGTGAGTATTTTACATGATTTTTCATGAATTTTGATGATATTTACATGTGCATTCAATAACAGCCAACTTTACCTTCAAATTTAAATGGTCAGTACTCATTTATTCTATGCAATTTGTGAAATATTGAACGGCTCATTGATTTGCCCTACTAATATTCATATTAATGAAATTGCATCCACATTCTTGCTAATTTCAGCTTAAATGGACGAGAAGGAAATATTGAACACAAATAGTCCATATCAGTCCATTAAATAGAACGACACGAGATCAATCGATGGGATGGGTTGTTCAAGAACTGACAGCTCTTCAAGTTTGTTTGTTAACATCCCTCAGGGATTAACTAAAAAATATTGTTCATCAAATCGAATTAAGATAAAAAAAACAATTTTATTCCTGTTAATATTAGGATTAAAATATATTTAAGCACCAATTTTTGTACATTAAAATAGATATATTTGTATCTGTCATAAACATGATTTGAGTTTTTTCTTTCTTGCTATTATTTAAGTCAGTTTTAAGTTTTTACTCAACACATTTAAGTTTATAGTATGCAGATACACTCACACACAATTGATAGGTCCTGTTGTGATAACTGTTTGCTTGCCGGCATCCGGTATTTTAAAAATGTTTCAACTTACTTTTCATTAAACCAGTCCAAACAATTTATAGTTTATTTAAATTTTTTTTTATAATTTTTGGATTTACGATGTTTCACAGGATGTCTTTTGGGTCCGCTAGTTTACTATAAGTTCGCTTTGTGATCTTTTTTCCACCGTTAAATTAGACAGTGAGTATTGTCACAACAAATTACTTGCCAGTGGAGGCTGCCAAATATTAGAGCCTAACACTATGCAGTGTTACAAGAATTATTTGTATATATTGTGTTAATGTACATATTAATATTAAGATTCCTGTAACCATTTACTCTAAGTTAATTTTGTGATTTTTTCTACCGTTAAATTACATGCTGAATATTGTCATAATAAATTGCTGTTGCATTTGCAAATAATACTTTAATCTGAACATCCTCTGTAATGAATGACCATAGTTTATTGTAATATAACATTAACTAAAATAATTGTTAATGATTGATCAAGATTGTTATTTCTTTCCAGTCTTTTGTTTCCTAGCTAATAAAGTATAACGTGTGGTGTACTGTTTTGTGTTGTGTGTTTAATTTGCAAGAATAGCTGCATTTGTCTTCATTGTTCCCAAATGTATTTCTATTTGAAGCTTACATGACAAAAGAAAATTAAGCTGCAAACTTTTTTTTATGATGAGAGAAGCAGCTCAGTCGTCAAAACCATGTTAAATGTCCATTTGCAGGACTAACCCCTTAACAAGTAAAAGATTTCCCTCTGCGGTTAATTCCCATGTTGTTTATTGTGTATTGTGATTGAATTCGTCCTAAGACTTCTTGAAATCTTGAACATTTTTTTTTCTTTTATCCTCCAATCTGTAGAATTGTCCAATATATAAGTTATCGAGTATGAACTTATAACTCTTTATCAGCAGTGGCAATATGTAAATAATCTTGTGAAATTCCAAAGCCATAATCCAAACTGTGGTTAAGTTAAATTGTGTGTATTTTGGGACTTGTTTTTATAGCAAAGTAGTGGTGCACCAGCTCTAATTGTTCCAGTACAGAATTGCTATAAAGCAATTATTTTTCGAAGGCTATTGTGGGATATACTGTGATAATGGGTAAAAGCAATTAAAAGAGTGGAAGGTTCTCTTTGTGATAAGAAAAATACTCGACCGGCATTAAATAATGAAGAAAACTGACAGAAATAGCTAACTTGGTTACAGCTTTATCAATGTCCAAATACCTAAGAAGAACTGACAGTAACAAACAGTGATAATAGAATTTAGAAATGCAAAATTGCAATCAATATATAAATGATAATCCTTTTAGTAGTAAAGTAGTCAAACGTTTAAAAAATTGGCCAGGATCCCAAAACTTCATCTCTAAGAGGAGTAACTTTAAGCTAGTTCATCCTATCATCAGTTTCATAATTTTAGCTTTTGTCACTGAACTTTTCTTTCATTATAGAACTGAAGTACAACCTTCTTTATAGAGAAAGCATTCAATTTCTTTGGTACTAAAACACGAAGAATTCATAGTTTGATCAACAAACAATATGTATTCACTTGACTGGTTAATGGTTTCAGTAAAAAAATAGCTTATTGAGCTTAAATGATTTGTGGCTGATAACGTTGTGCATATTAAGTCACACCTTTATTAAGGTCTGCCTTGAAAATCTTGCCCTATTTCCTTGGGGCTAGTAATTGTCTGTAATTTTCATTTTAGGTTGGTGGTACTGCTTTTTGGTGTGATGCTCAGTGCAATTTAGTGTAAAGTTGGCCATATTGAATTCTTGGGGACTGACAATACACTGTGCCTACTTTTTTATTCTTAAAGCAGTACTTGTGAACTCAAGATAATTTTGCAACTACTCAGGATTTGCTAATGTACCTACTACTGAAGTATTTTTGACATAACAAAGTTTTACCACATGTGCAATGTTAACCTGTTTATTTAATAGGTTGCCTCACATCTGAAGTTTTAAGACTGAATTTAGTTATTATCATAGGTGTTCTGTGTAGAGTGTGGTCCTGGAATTGCAATGTAGTGCACATATACATCATTCCTTTCTTGTACAAGGCATACACGTATAGTTAACCACAACTATAGGGAAATATATTGAGGGTTCTAAGTAGCAAAGCTTAACCTGGGGGCTTCTTTTCATAAGTAGAGGAGTGTGGCAGCGAAGACTGCAACTGTGAAATGGTAGGAAAGTGTATACCACAAACATCAGTGCAGCTGAAACCCAATGATCCCCAACAACTCCTTATGAACTACAGATATACTCTGGAGTCTCACCACTGTACTGTACTGGATTTCAGGGGTGCCCATCCTCCCACCCCAAAACGCTATGCCACATTACCCCCTAATTCTAATTGTTTTAAGAGCTCACTTGCAACTATTTAGTTCCTTTTCTATGCCACTGGAGAGCCTCACAAAGGGGCTGTCTTGTAGGCACTGTAATAGCTATAATTACGATGATGATAGTAGTAGTAGTAGTAATAATAGTAATAATAGTAATAGTAATAATAGTAATTTAAATTACTCAGATTCTTCACAGTAAAAGGAAAACGACTGGCTATATTTTACTATATGCAGATGACTTAGTAGTTATACAAGAAACAGAAGATGATCTACAACGTTCAATACACCACCTTAACCAAATATGCAAAAGTTTTAATGTTGAAATATCAATAGAAAAGTCAAAAATAATGGCAAACTGGGGTAAAATACCAATAAGGTCGAAAATAGCCGTTAATGATAAAGTATTGGAACAAGTATCTTCCTTCAATTATTTAGGGTGTGAAATCAGCAATGAGAAAGATAAAGATACGAACAAAAAATTAATGAGATTTCAAGCAATCTGTGGAGCAATTCACAAAACCCTAAAGAATAAAACAAGATCTGAAACAAGAATTAAAATTTTATAATACCATGGTGGTCCCAACGTTACTTTATGGTTGCGAAAACTGGCTACCTACACAAAGAACCATCAGCAGAATACAAAGTTGCAAAATGAGATTCTTGAGAAGAACAAAAGGATGTACAAGAGAAGATAGAATTAGAAATTAAAATATAAGAAATCAATTACAAGTGGAAGCTATCACCTCAAGAATGGATAAGTACAGAAGAAGATGGTTTCAACATGTTGGAAGAATGGATGATACAAGACTGTCAAAAGTAGCTTTCCAATATAGTCCTAAACGAAAGAGGGACGTAGGGAGGCCGAGGAAAAGATGGAAGCAGACACTGTGAAGACGGAACAGGCGAGAGCCTAATCCATAAAGTGAAGAAGAAGAAGAAGAAGAAGAAGAAGAGGAAGAAGAAGAAGAAGAAGTAATAATAATAGTAATAGTAATAATGATAATGATAATAATAGTAACAGTAACAGAACAACAATAACAATAATAATGATGATCATCATCATGATGATGATGAAGATGATGATGATGATGATGATCATAATAATAATAATAATAATAATAATAATAATAATAATAATAATAATAATAATAATAATAATAATAATAATAATAATAATAATAATAATAATAATAATAATAATAATAATAATAATAATAATAATAATAATAATAATAATAATAATAATAATAATAATAATAATAATAATAATAATAATAATAATAATAATAATAATAATAATAATAATAATAATAATAATAATAATAATAATAATAATAATAATAATAATAATAATAATAATAATAATAATAATAATAATAATAATAATAATAATAATAATAATAATAATAATAATAATAATAATAATAATAATAATAATAATAATAATAATAATAATAATAATAATAATAATAATAATAATAATAATAATAATAATAATAATAATAATAATAATAATAATAATAATAATAATAATAATAATAATAATAATAATAATAATAATAATAATAATAATAATAATAATAATAATAATAATTGACGGTGCCGGTGGTGGTGATGAAGAAGATGTTGATGATAATAATAATAATGGCAACGGCGATGGCAATGAATTGATAAACTGGATCAATAAACTATTATCACTGTCATTGGCATTCCCATTGCCATCCTCATCCCCATAGCCATCGGAATGCATATATAATGAAAAACAGAGGTCCTAATACCGTCCCTTGAGGTACACCATATTTTACGGTTTCTATTTTTTATTGTCTTTTGTTTACAAATTTCCGTGTTTTGTGCTTTACTATTGTGTATTGTTTCCGGCCATATGATACTGATAATAAGTGAGCTTAAACAACTATAATTGTTATAATTACAACTGCAATTTGAAGAAAGAGTCAATTAAATAAATAATATTTACAGCAACAAATTATAAAGAACATATTGGCGGATAGTAGATTTGGTATTTCAATATATTACAATGTATCTGTTTAAATATACCACTATCTTGTAGTAAGTATAGCATGTTAGTACCTGGGCAACTGAGCTTCGCTCATCGTTTTTCCCCCTTTTTTGTGAAATCTTGTTCCTTGGGAGAAGATACTGTGACTTTGGTGGGTGTAAAGTAAAAAAGACAGATGTAGTCGAGATATAGAAACACTTTTATTTCCGTAAACAGTAACTTTGTACACTCGTTGCAACAGCAAGAAAGTCTTTTCCGATTCACCAACAGCACGGCTCCGAATTCGTAACACAAAAACTGTTCCTTCTCACACTTTACCGCTATTTATATCTCCCAGGCACTATTCTGGAATCTTCATGAAAGTTCAGTTATTATTGCGGTGAAATACAAAGCAGAAAATTCCAGAAGTCTCTATCCCTTTCTCTATTTCGGCAAGCGCCCCAACAATGCAGCCATTCTCTGTCTCTTCCCTTCGGCTCCTTTGCGGTAGTGCCGACAATAATGCGATGGGCGACACTGCTCCCTCCTCAATGCTGGTCGTCCCGAACAGCACCATCGTAACGGGCCAGACGAACCAGGTGTACCACTAACATCTTTCCTCGGGGTACCTTCTGGATGCGGTAGACTACATCGTTAATCCTCTTTACCACTCGGTACGGTCCTTGCCACGGTTGTTGAAGCTTTTGGCAGCGTCCCGTGGTCAGGGTAGGGCGGTACAACCAGACCATGTCACCTTGCTGGAATCCACGGCTGTTGGCTTGCCTGTCGTACCGGGTCTTCATGCGGTCGCTCACCATCTGGATGTTCTGACGAGCCATCTCGTGCATGTCGTGGAGATGGTCTACTAGATTCTCCACATACTCGGTTGCCGGCTGTTTCGCTTCCGGGGGACTCCCAAAAGACAGGTCACAAGGGAGGCGTAGCTCTCGGCCGAACATTAGGCTTGCTGGTGTCATCCCGGTGGTGTCGTGTGTTGACGAACGGTAGGCCAGCAAGAACAGTGGTACCTTGAGGTCCCAGTCTCGCTGATGGCTGGCCACGACCTTCTTCAGGTGCTCCTCTAGGGTCTTGATGTATCTCTCGACCATGCCGTCCGACTGTGGATGTAGGGGTGTTGTGCGGGTCTTGTTCACCCCAAGTCTTTCCAATGCCTCCTTCATTAGGTGCGACTCAAAATTGGTGCCCTGGTCGCTGTGGAGCTATAACGGGACCCCAAAACGGCAGAACAGCTGTTCCACGAGGCAGTCTGTAATCGTCTGCGCCTCTTGGTTCGGGATGGCATACACCTCCGGCCACTTGGTGAAGTAGTCCACAGCTACCATCAGGTACCTGATGCCTCGATCGGACATTGGGAATGGTTCAGCTATGTCGACGGCGATGCGTTCGAAGGGCGCTCCAACGTTGTACTGCTGCATGCGACCACGGCTCCTAGTCTGGGGGCCGTGACTCGCCGCGCACACGTGACATTGACGGCACCAGTTCTCAGCGTCTGCTCGGAGCCTCAACCAGTAGTAGCGCTGTCGGAGTTTGTCGATCGTCCGGTTTGCTCCTAGGTGTCCACCCGAGGTACCGGCGTGCACTTTCTCCAAGACTTCCGGGACCTTAATTCGGGGAAGTACCAACTGCTCTTTCTGGGTCTTCCCATCAGGTGAATCCCATCCCCGGAACAGCACGCCCTCTTTGGTCTTCAACGAGTCCCATTGGGCCCAGTACGACTTGTATGTAGCGCTTCTGGGTGCAATGTCCTCCCAAGTTGGTCTCGTCCCTGCCTGCACTTCTCTCAAGGGTGGCCCAAAGTCGGCGTCCGCCAGCTGCTCCCTCCTTAGGCCCGCGCTATCCCATCCATCCGCAGGCACTGCCGTGACCACTCTGACAGCTGCGGTACGCTCCTTCTCTTCCGCTCTTGCGCATTGGCCGCACTCTTCTGGGCAGGGTCTTCGGGACATGGCGTCTGCGTTGCCGTGGCTCTTCCCTCTGCGATGTTCGGAGGTGAAGTCTTACTCCTGCAACCTCTGGACCCAACGGGCTGTCTGGCCCTCCAGGTTTCTAAAGCTAAGTAGCCAGGTTAGGGCGGAGTGTTCTGTCCTCAGGTGGAATGGCTGATCGTACAGGTACTTGTGGAAGTGCTCCAACGTCTTCACTACCGCCAGTAGCTCTCGTCGGGTGACACAGTAGTTCTTCTCTGCCTTGGACAACGTCTTGCTGTAGTAGACTATCACCCGCCCGTGGCCGTTCTGGACTTGGGATAGGACGCCTCCAATGCAATGGTCGCTGGCGTCGGTGTCCACAATGAAGGCGTCGCCTGGTTGTGGGAACCCCAAAAGAGGAGAACTGCAGAGCGTCCTCTTCAGCTGCCGGAAAGCGCTTTCGGCGTCCTCCGTCCACACATAAGGTCGGTGTTCTTCCGTCAGGCGAGTGAGGGGTTTGGCGATGCTGGAGAAACCCCTTATGAAGCGGCGGTAATAACTGCACAATCCTAAGAAACTGCGCAGTTCTCGCTTATCCTTTGGGCGAGGCCAATCTCTCACGGCCTGTGTCTTCTCCGGATCCGTGGCCACTCCGGTTGGTGAGATAATGTGGCCCAAGTAGTTCACTTCCCTGCGGAAGAGCTGGAACTTCTTGGTGTTCAGCTTCAAGCTTGTCGCCTACAGTCTCTGTAGCACCTTGCTCAGTTTGTCAAGATGGTCTTCGAATGTCTTGCCGACGATGATGATGTCGTCCAGGTATAACAGGCAGGCGTCATAAGTCAATCCTCTCATTACTGACTCCATGAGGCGTTGGAAGGTAGCTGGTGCGTTGCAGAGACCAATGGGCATAACTGTGAACTGCCAAATCCCTTGGCCTGTCGAGAATGCGGTCTTCTCCTTGTCTCTCGGGTCTAGAGCCACCTGCCAGTAACCCGATTTCAGGTCCAGGGTTGAGAACCACTGCGCACCAGCAAGCGTGTCCAGGGTGTCGTCAATCCGGGGTAAGGGGAAGCAGTCCTTCCTGGTGACAGCGTTCAGCTTCCTGTAATCTACGCAGAAGCATAGCTCGCCATTCTTCTTCTTCACCAGAACTACAGGGGAACACTAAGGACTGTCATACTCTTTGATCACTCCCTTGGTTCTGATTTCCTCCAGCATATCTCGTACCGGCGCTTGTTTAGCCAACGGAACGCGTCTGGGTGGTTGCCGAATAGGCCGGGCGTCTCCGGTGTCGATGTGGTGAAGCACTCGGTCCGTGCGGCCGTAATCGCTGCTGCCTTGGCTGAAGACGCGCTAATATCGTCTCAGCAGTTGTTGGACCTTCTCTCTCTGTTCAGCGGTCAGGTGGTCGGCCGCCCTCTCCAGTAAGCCTTCCAGCCGGGGCCCCAGGTGTTGCGTCGGCACCGGCTCCTGGGTCTTGTCTATTGGTGTTACGCTAACCACGGGCTCGCACGGCCCCGACTCCGTCCCGGCCTGGACGTCGTGATCGGTGTCTGTTGCGTTGAGCAGTCTCACCGGCACCTCCTCTCGGCACGGTAACAATGTCCCGGCTACACAGAGCCCGTGCACATGCGTCTTCCGGTCCAGCAGCATGTTCTTCTTGCGCTGGCCTTCCAGTCGCGCCGTCACTACCATCTCGCTTCTCGCGGGGACAACTACGTCTTCCCTGAGAATGACCCTGCAGATTTCAAGGCGTTCTTCGGGATGCCGGAGCATTACTTCCTCTCCCTTAAGCTGCAGAACCTTCTTGCCGATGTCGACCGTCGCCTCGTGGCTCCTGAGGGCATCCAGTCCCAGTATCAGCTCCTCAGCCACCTCCGCGACGAACACCCACAAACGCAAGACACTTCGCCCCAAGGTCAACTGCAGCAGGGCCTCCCTCTCCACAGGCAAGGTGTCACCCGATGCCGTCACTAGTTGGTATGGTCGGCTCGGTTTTCTCGACGGCAAGCCCCTGGCTACGTCAGGTCTGATGACAGTCACGGCTGCTCCAGTGTGAACAAGCACGCGGCACGGCTTCCCTCTCACCCAACCGTCCGCGATGAGGCTGTTATCCATCCGTCAGCTGACGGCGCGCAGTGTCACTCGAGGGGATGATGGTGATGGCGCCGACGTGTCCCTCGCCACGCCGGCCATTACTCGTTTTCCGGCTGCTCTTCTTGGTGCCGGCAGTCTCTCATCAGGTGTCCCGGCTGGCCACACCCCCAACACACGCCACCTGGTCCTCGTCGGCGTCCCTGGACTGGTCTGCGGTCTTCATCGTAGCGGACACTCCTTGTTTTCGAGGTCGGGGTAGCCGTCACTTTGGCCGCTTCCATTCTTAATGCGGCCGTTAGTGCCTCGTGGATGGTCTTGTAGTCGCCGAGCATCAGGCGTTGACGTATCTCGGCATCGCGTACCCCGTCGACGAAGGTATAGGCGGCTTCTCGGGATACGAATTCGGAGGGGAGGTCGACCAAGGCTTTGCTGGCCAGCTGTTCGATTGCCAGGGCGAACTCCTGCAGCGTCTCCTCTGGCAGTTGCATCCTAGATTTCAGTTGGCTGCGGTAGGCTGCGGCTAAGCGGTGGTTTTCGAACCGGTTCTCCAGGGCCTCCCAAATGTCCTTGGGCGCCGCCGCTGTCTGGACTGCGTTCAGCACCTCTGCGGCTCGTCCCTGGAGGCTGGCTATCAGCTGCGCGGCCTCTTCTTCTGGCGACCATTTGTTGTGCTTGGCCACTGTGTCGAATTGACGGCGGAAGACCTCAAACGTTGACGTGCCGTCGTACTTCGGTGGCGCGCGTCGATGTTGTGTCGCGTGCTGGAGCCTCGGCCTTGTAGTTCTTGAGCTTTTCACTAAGCATCCCTTCCACCATTGCATTTAGCTCCTTGGCGCTACCGTCGACCCTGTCTTCGAGAACGCTAAGCCGTTCCCCGACATTCTCCAGGGCGTCAACGCGTTGGCCGAGGTCCTCCATCTTTCCACCGAGCTCTTTCACATCCTTCCTTACGCCAGCCAGTTGCTCGTCAATTTTCGCCAAAGCTCCGTCTTCATCTCTTTCAGCTCGGCAGCGAGGTTGTCGTTTGCCGTCTTCATCTTTGCTTTCAGCTCTTGTAAAAGGCTCACCAATGTAGCCTCCAACGTCGTGTCCCACTTCTGACACCAGTGTGACTTTGGTGGGTGTAAAGTAAAGAAGACAGATGTAGTCGAGATAAAGAAACACTTTTATTTCCGTAAACAGTAACTTTGTACACTTGTTGCAACAGCAAGAAAGTCTTTTCCGATTCACCAACAGCACGGCTCCGAATTCGTAACACAAAAACTGTTCCTTCTCACACTTTACCGCTATTTATATCTCCCAGGCATTATTCTGGAAACTTCAGGAAAGTTCAGTTATTATTGCGGTGAAATACAAAGCAGAAAATTCCAGAAGTCTCTATCCCTTTCTCTATTTCGGCAAGCGCCCCAACAATGCGGCCATTCTCTGTCTCTTCCCTTCGGCTCCTTTGCGGTAGTGCCGACAATAATAGGATGGGTGACAATACTTATTTCGATAAACTTCAGAAGCAAAACGTTAACTAAATCAAAAGTTTTGTCGCAGTTGTTAAGTCATTTCCGAGATACAAGAGATATCGAGATACATATAAATATTCGTAAGCACCATCATTTTGGCCGTAAAATGTCTACTGCTGAACGCTGGCCTCCCCCAGAGATATCCACGTAGTTTGAGGTTTTCGTCGAGCATTTATTCCACTGTGGAGTTCAGTCCTTTGGTGTTGCGGTCGCCTCTATCTTCCAGGGCGTTAACACGTTGGCCAAGGTCCTTCCATCTTTCCGTTGAGTTTTTTCATGGCTTCCTTAACCTGGCCAGTCACTCGCTAGTATTCCCCGATAGCTCATTTTCATATCGGACATAACCGTTTTCATTTCTTCCATTTCGGAGTTTACATTTTTCAATTCGGCTTCCATTTCTGTTTACTTTTTTTTTCCATTTCTGTTTCCACATTTTCCATTCCATGATTTACATTTCCCAATTTAACTTTCATATTATAGTTTTCATCTGCCGCATTCCGGAATTCATTTCATTTTCCATTATGTCCATCTTAGCTACATTTCTTTCATCAACTGTACCATATTGTGCTTTTCGTCGCACTCCTGACACCAATTGTGATAACTTTACTTTTTAACTACGTCTTTATTTTTATTAAAACATCGGAATGACACTAAGCGAAAGCAGTGTTGAACAATAACAAATACTACAAGAAGAAAAGCTAGTTGATAAAGCCGTATGAATGTAATACGCATTTGTGTTTCAATCATATAGAAAATTGTATGAATTGTTCGTCGATGAGGGAGTAGTGAAAGAAATGTGATTGTGTTTATTAAAAGAAAATGAATAGAAAAGCCGTGTGAATGTTAACGTTGCATTTATATTTCAAATGTATGGATTGTTTGTAGAAGAGGGAGTATGTGTTACGTAAAAGACAAAGAAGTAGAGAAAACCATGTGATCGTGATACGTTGCGTGGTAAAATGGATTGCATAAAAGCCTTCGGTATGAAGAAACACTTAGATGTGCCAATTTTCATGGCGATTGGTCAACAGGTTTTGGAGTTTACTCACTCTTCATTGTACAATATGTATAGGCGTTGGTATGTATGATATTGATAAACGATAGAGAATAACGTGTGCATTGTTACGTAAAACAAAAGTGAGTAGAGAAAATGGTATGAATGTAATACGCTGTATTTCTATTTCAAACATATCGGAAAGTGTATGAATTATATGCTGCAGGGTGAGTAGCGAAAGAAAAGTGATTGTGTCTCGTAAAGGAAGAATTAGTAGAGAAAATCGTGTAAATGTAATACATTGCATTTATATTCCAATCATAGAAAATTGTATGAATTGTATGTTGAAGGGCAAACAAAGGATATGTGAATGTGCTACGTAAAACAAAAGCGAGTAGAAAACCATTTGAAAATAATATATTGTGTAGTAAAATGGTTACTATAAAAACGTTCTCCATGAAAATGCATAACGTGCCGAATTTCGCGGTGATCGGTTAAGTGGGTTTTAGGATTAACAGCTACATATGTACAAACATCCAATTTGTATATATAGATATGAATTGTTTGTAGAAGAATGGGTGGAGAAAGAGAAGTAAATGTGTTTCCTAAAGGTGAGTAGAGAAAACACTGTGAATGTAACGTGTAACATTTCTATTTCGAACTTACAGAAAATCGTATGACTTATTTCTAGAAGTGAGTAGAGAAACAGATATGAATGTGCTATCCAAAAGTAAGAAGAGAAATCTGTGAACGTAACAAGTAGCATTTCTATTTCAAACATGCACAAAATTGTATCACTTATTTCTAAAAGAGTGAGGAGAAAGAAATGTGAATGTATTACCTAAATGTGAGCAGAGAAAACAGTATGAATGTAATATATAGCATTTCTGTTTCAAACACACAGAAAATTGTATGACTTATAGGTAGAAGAGTGAGTAGAGAAAGACATATGAATATTGTACCTAAAAGTGAGTGGAGAAAGCAATGTGAATGTAATAGCTTTAATATTTCAAATATACAGAACATGATATGAATTTTTAAAAGCGGGGACAAAAATGAGTTGTTTTGGTGTAAAATCACGTGTTTTATGGAAAGTTGTTTATAGAAGAGTGAGTAGAGAAGGAGATGTGAATGTCTTAACTAAAAGTGAGTAGAGAAGACAGTGTGAATGAAATATATAGTATTTCCATTTCAAACATACAGGAAACTGTTTGACTTATTTTAAAAGAGGGGATAATTTTTTTTTTTTTTTTTTTTGTAGAATCACGTTTTTTATGGAAAGTTGTTCATAGAAGAGTGAATAGAGAAAGAGATATGAATATGTTACCTGAATTTCAGTAGAGAAAACAGTGTGAATATAATACGTAGGATTTCTATTTCAGACACATAAAATTTTACAATTTGCAGAAGAGGGAATAAAAACGTTTTTTATATACAATCACGTTTCTTCAGGCAAAACACCAATGTAAATAAACTTAACAAGCAAAACTATAACTGAACACAAAATTTGATCAAAATCTATAGAACCGTTTGCGAGAGACATAATATATGCAAGAATTCCTCTGCATAAGAGGGAATAAAACGTTATTTTTACTTTCTCTACGGGTAAGTAGGGGAAGTATTGTATTCCACCCAAAAATTCGATGTCGAGATTTCACCAGAAATATATGTTTTGAGACCCCATGGATACAAAAAAGGCATTTTTAGAAAAAGGTCCGTCTGTGTGTCTGTTTGTCTGTCTGTGGACAACATAACTCAAAAACGAAAAGTCCTTGAAAACTAAAGTTGGTATTTAAGTTCAATGTCTTTCAAGGATGCGACACGAAGATTTTGAACAAAACAACCCAGCCTAAACTACCCTTTATATGGAAAAAAATTTGAAAATTTTGATTTTCTTGAAAATGGCTCTAACGATTTTGATTAAAATGTCATATGTTTGAGATATTTTTATGACAAATGAAATGTATTATATCATGAATTTTCTGGCTATAGCCCCTGTAGTCGCATTTACTCTGGACGACTTTTGCATAACTGGTAAACCGTTAGAGACAGACCAAATCATACTATACAAAAGATGTAGATCTTACTAAAATACCCAATTTATGTCCGAATAAATTTTCTTGTAGGTTGAACCATTTCAGAGGTAGTCCTTGTTATGTGTGTGAGTTTCGGAAAACTTAGAACTTTAGCGAAATGCAACATCATTGTTCATTTCTTTATATGTTAAGCATGTAAAGAGAACGTAATCTCAAAGCTTAAAAGATTTGACTATCGCACAAAGCCTACTGTATTCTAATATTCCCCTTGCACCTACAAGGAAATAAGCAATAAGATAATTTGTACAAATGTTTATCTCAACTAACACGAAGGAGGTATAGGAATAAGAGTATGTAAGAATGATAAGTACAAGAGTAGAGAAAGTCATGTGAGTGCAACACATCAGACTTTTTTTAGTAAAATTGCGGTTTTCTTTTCTTTTCTTTTTTTTTTCTTTTTTTTTTTTTTCTTTTTTCTTTCTCTCTCTCTCTTTTTTTTTTTTATTTCAAAGGAAAGACACGTACATATTTAAGTAAACTTAGAAAGCAAAATCTTGTATGTATACAAAATTTTAGCGAAATTATTAGAGCCGTTTCTGGGTTACCGGGAATATATGTACAAGAATTGCTCTGTAGAAGCGGCAATAACAAATGTAATTTTTTATGTAAAATCGCTTTTTTCAGGAATGACGCCTATGTAGATAAACTTAAAAAGCAAAACCTTATCTGAATACAAAATTTTGTACAAACCGTTAGAGCCGTTTCCAATATGTGCGGAATATATATACAAGAATTGCTCGTTTAAATATATTAGATTATATTACTTGCAATGGGAAAGCAAGGTTACACAGCTAACGAGGAAAAACAGTCAGTAATATGTAATGAGGCTAGACGCGCAGTTTGTGACCAGTAACTGCAGGTTAGTTATTCTTGGAACTAAAGAAATAAACAGATAAGCGTATCACTGTATCACACGATGGGCTAAAGTGTAATGTCTGGAGTTCGGAACTTGATGCAAGATCATCTTTTTCTGAGTTATGACAGACAATGCAGAATACAATATTAATTCATTTCTCTTAAAAATATATTAACAACCTTTATTTTGCGTTCTTGTTGAGATTTTAATGTTTATTGCACATTTTTACATTTTCTACTAAGTATAGTAAGTAGAGGAAGTATTGCCACCGAAAAATCGATGCCAAGATTTCACCTCTGAGGCCCTCTGAATATAAAAAAGTATTTTTAGAAAAAGGACCGTGTGTGTGTGTGATGTGTATGTTTGTGTGTGTGTGTCTGTGTCTGAGTGTGTGTTGTGTATGTGTGTTTGTGTATGTGTGTCTGTGTGTTTGTGTGTGTGTTGTGTGTGTCTTGTGTGTGTCTGTGTCTGAGTTTGTGTTGTGAATGTGTGTTTGTGTATGTGTGTGTTGTGTGTGTCTTTCTGTGTCTGTGTGTGTTGTGTGTGTCTGTGTCTCTGTATCTCTGTGTGTCTGTGTGTGTGTTTTGTGTGTCAGCCTGTGCTGTTTGTCTGTGTGTGTGTTGTGTGTGTCTTTCTGCGTCTGTGTGTGTTGTGTGTGTCTCTGTCTCTGTATCTCTGTGTGTCTGTGTGTGTGATTTGTGTGTCACCCTGTGCTGTTTGTCTGTGTGTGTGCTGTGTGTGTTGTGTGTCTCTGTATCTCTGTGTGTCTGTGTGTGTGTTTTGTGTGTCAGCCTGTGGTGTTTGTCTGTGTGTGTTGTGTGTGTCTTTCTGTGTCTGTGTGTGTTGTGTGTGTCTGTGTCTCTGTATCTCTGTGTGTCTGTGTGTCTGTGTGTGTTTTGTGTGTCAGCCTGTGGAGTTTGTCTGTGTGTGTGTTGTGTGTGTCTTTCTGTGTCTGTGTGTGTTGTGTGTGTCTGTGTCTCTGTATCTCTGTGTGTCTGTGTGTGTTTTGTGTCTCAGCCTGTGGTGTTTGTCTGTATGTGTGTGTTGTGTGTGTCTGTGTGTTGTGTGTGTCTGTGTGTATTGTGTGTGTCTGTGTATCTGTATCTCTGCGTGTCTGTGAGTGTTTTGTGTGTCAGCCTGTGGTGTTTCTCTGTGTGTGTGTTGTGTGTGTCTTTCTGTGTCTCTGTGTGTTGTGTGTGTCTGTGTCTCTGTATCTCTGTGTGTCTGTGTGTGTCTTTTGTGTGTCAGTCTGTGGTGTCTGTCTGTGTGTGTGCGTTGTGTGTGTCTTTCTGTGTCTGTGTGTGTTGTGTGTGTCTGTGTCTCTGTATCTCTGTGTGTCTGTGTGTGTTTTGTGTGTCAGCCTGTGGTGTTTGTCTGTGTGTGTGTTTTGTGTGTCTTTCTGTGTGTGTGTGTGTGTGTGTGTGTGTGTGTGTGTGTCTGTGTCTCTGTATCTCTGTGTGTCTGTGTGTGTTTTGTGTGTCAGCCTGTGGTGTTTGTCTGTGTGTGTAATGTGTGTGTCTTTCTGTGTCTGTGTGTGTCTGTGTCTCTGTATCTCTGTGTGTCTGTGTGTGTGTTTTGTGTGTCAGCCTGTAGTGTTAGTCGGTGTGTGTGTTGTGTGTGTCTTTCTGTGTCTGTGTGTGTCTGTGTCTCTGTATCTATGTGTGTCTGTGTGTGTTTTCTGTGTCAGCCTGTAGTGTTTGTCTGTGTGTGTGTGTGTTGTGTGTGTCTTTCTGTGTCTGTATGTGTTATGTGTGTCTGTGTCTCTGTGTGTCTGTGTGTGTGTGTTTTGTGTGTCAGCCTGCGGTGTTTGTGTGTGTGTGTTGTGTGTGTGTCTTTCTGTGTCTGTGTGTGTTGTGTGTGTCTGTGTCTCTGTATCTCTGTGTGTCTGTGTGTGTGTTTTGTGTGTCAGCCTGTGGTGTTTGTCTGTGTGTGTTGTGTGTGTCTTTCTATGTCTGTGTGTGTCTGTGTCTCTGTATCTCTGTGTGCCTGTGTGTGTTTTGTGTGTCGGCCTGTAGTGTTTGTCTGTGTGTGTGTTGTGTGTGTCTTTCTGTGTCTGTGTGTATCTGTGTCTCTGTATCTCTGTGTGTCTGTGTGTCTGTTTTGTGTGTCAGCCTGTAGTGTTTGTGTGTGTGTGTTGTGTGTGTCTTTCTGTGTCTGTATGTGTTGTGTGTGTCTGTGTCTCTGTGTGTCTGTGTGTGTTGTGTGTGTCTGTGTCTCTGTATCTCTGTGTGTCTGTGTGTGTGTTTTGTGTGTCAGCCTGTAGTGTTTGTGTGTGTGTGTTGTGTGTGTCTTTCTGTGTCTGTATGTGTTGTGTGTGTCTGTGTCTCTGTGTGTCTGTGTGTGTTGTGTGTGTCTGTGTCTCTGTATCTCTGTGTGTCTGTGTGTGTGTTTTGTGTGTCAGCCTGTGGTGTCTGTCTGTGTGTGTTGTGTGTGTCTTTCTGTGTCTTTGTGTGTTGTGTGTGTCTCTGTATCTCTGTGTGTCTGTGTGTGTGTTTTGTGTGTCAGCCTGTGGTGTTTCTCGGTGTGTGTGTGTTGTGTGTGTCTTTCTGTGTCTGTGTGTTGTGTGTGTCTGTGTCTCTGTATCTCTGTGTGTCTGTGTGTGTTTTGTGTCTCAGCCTGTGGTGTTTGTCTATGTGTGTGTGTTGTGTGTGTCTTTCTGTGTCTGTGTGTTGTGTGTGTCTGTGTCTCTGTATCTCTGTGTGTCTGTGTGTGTTTTGTGTGTCAGCCTGTGGTGTTTGTCTGTGTGTGTTGTGTGTGTCTTTCTGTGTCTTTGTGTGTTGTGTGTGTCTCTGTATCTCTGTGTGTCTGTGTGTGTGTTTTGTGTGTCAGCCTGTGGTGTTTCTCGGTGTGTGTGTGTTGTGTGTGTCTTTCTGTGTCTGTGTGTTGTGTGTGTCTGTGTCTCTGTATCTCTGTGTGTCTGTGTGTGTTTTGTGTGTCAGCCTGTGGTGTTTGTCTATGTGTGTGTTGTGTGTGTCTTTCTGTGTCTGTGTGTTGTGTGTGTCTGTGTCTCTGTATCTCTGTGTGTCTGTGTGTGTTTTGTGTGTCAGCCTGTGGTGTTTGTCTGTGTGTGTTGTGTGTGTCTTTCTGTGTCTTTGTGTGTTGTGTGTGTCTCTGTATCTCTGTGTGTCTGTGTGTGTGTTTTGTGTGTCAGCCTGTGGTGTTTCTCGGTGTGTGTGTGTTGTGTGTGTCTTTCTGTGTCTGTGTGTTGTGTGTGTCTGTGTCTCTGTATCTCTGTGTGTCTGTGTGTGTTTTGTGTCTCAGCCTGTGGTGTTTGTCTATGTGTGTGTGTTGTGTGTGTCTTTCTGTGTCTGTGTGTTGTGTGTGTCTGTGTCTCTGTATCTCTGTGTGTCTGTGTGTGTTTTGTGTGTCAGCCTGTGGTGTTTGTCTGTGTGTGTTGTGTGTGTCTTTCTGTGTCTTTGTGTGTTGTGTGTGTCTCTGTATCTCTGTGTGTCTGTGTGTGTGTTTTGTGTGTCAGCCTGTGGTGTTTCTCGGTGTGTGTGTGTTGTGTGTGTCTTTCTGTGTCTGTGTGTTGTGTGTGTCTGTGTCTCTGTATCTCTGTGTGTCTGTGTGTGTTTTGTGTGTCAGCCTGTGGTGTTTGTCTATGTGTGTGTGTTGTGTGTGTCTTTCTGTGTCTGTGTGTTTTGTGTGTCTGTGTCTCTGTATCTCTGTGTGTCTGTGTGTGTTTTGTGTGTCAGCCTGTGGTGTTTGTCTGTGTGTGTTGTGTGTGTCTTTCTGTGTCTTTGTGTGTTGTGTGTGTCTCTGTATCTCTGTGTGTCTGTGTGTGTGTTTTGTGTGTCAGCCTGTGGTGTTTCTCGGTGTGTGTGTGTTGTGTGTGTCTTTCTGTGTCTGTGTGTTGTGTGTGTCTGTGTCTCTGTATCTCTGTGTGTCTGTGTGTGTTTTGTGTGTCAGCCTGTGGTGTTTGTCTATGTGTGTGTGTTGTGTGTGTCTTTCTGTGTCTGTGTGTTGTGTGTGTCTGTGTCTCTGTATCTCTGTGTGTCTGTGTGTGTTTTGTGTGTCAGCCTGTGGTGTTTGTCTATGTGTGTGTGTTATGTCTGTCTTTCTGTGTCTGTGTGTGTTCTGTGTGTCTGTGTCTCTGTATCTCTGTTTGTCTGTGTGTGTGTTTTGTGTGTCAGCCTGTGGTGTTTGTCTGTGTGTGTGTTGTGTGTGTCTGTGTGTCTGTGTCTCTGTATCTCTGTGTGTCTGTGTGTGTTTTGTGTGTCAGCCTGTGGTGTTTGTCTGTGTGTGTGTTGTGTGTGTCTGTGTGTGTTGTGTGTGTCTGTGTCTCTGTATCTCTGTGTGTCTGTTTGTGTGTTTTGTGTGTCAGCCTGTGGTGTCTGTCTGTGTGTGTGTGTGTTGTGTGTGTCTTTCTGTGTCTTTGTGTGTTGTGTGTGTCTGTGTCTCTGTATCTCTGTGTGTCTGTGTTTGTGTTTTGTGTGTCAGCCTGTGGTGTTTGTCTGTGTGTGTGTCTGTGTGTGTTCTGTGTGTCTGTGTCTCTGTATCTCTGTGTGTCTGTGTGTGTGTGTTTTGTGTGTCAGCCTGTGGTGTTTGTCTGTGTGTGTGTGTCTGTGTGTGTTGTGTGTGTCTGTGTCTCTGTATCTCTGTGTGTCTGTGTGTGTTTTGTGTGTCAGCCTGTGGTGTTTGTCTGTGTGTGTGTTGTGCGTGTCTGTGTGTTGTGTGTGTCTGTGTCTCTGTATCTCTGTGTGTCTGTGTGTGTGTTTTGTGTGTCAGCCTGTGGTATTTGTCTGTGTGTGTGTGTGTTGTGTGTGTCTGTGTGTGTTGTGTGTGTCTGCGTCTCTGTATCTCTGTGTGTCTGTGTTTGTGTTTTGTGTGTCAGCCTGTGGTGTTTGTCTGTGTGTGTGTGTGTGTTGTGTGTGTCTGTCAGACTGTGGACAGCATAACTCGAGAACGAAAAGTCGGTTAAAAACCAAATTTGGTATTTAAGTGTAATATCTTTTAAGTAATGCGACACGAAGGTTAAAAAAAAAAAAATTCCTCCACCCCAAACTACTCTTTGCGTTTTCGAAAATGTTAATCTTCTGAAAAATGGTCTAAAGATTTTGATTAAAATGCCATGTGTTTGAGATATTTTTAGGGTAAACGAAATGCATATTTTGAATGTTTCTGGTTACAGCCCATGTAGTCCTGCTTACTCTGGGCTTTTGCATAACTGGCAAACCGCAAGAGATAGACCAAATCTTATAGAAAAAATCTGATGTGCTGCACTCACGTGACTTTCTCTACTCTTGTACTAGCAATTCTTAAAAACTCTTATTCCTATATCTTCTTCGTGTTGAGATATATATTTGCAGAAATTGTCTTATTGCTTATTTCCTTGTAGGTGCAAGGGGAATATGGGGATGCAGAAAGCTATGAGCTATATTCAAATCTTTTAAAGCTTTGAGATCCCGTTCTCTTTGCACGGCTAAGATATAAGAATATGAATAAGGATCTTCTATTTGTCGAAAGTTTAAGTATTCCAGACTCACACAAATAACAATGAATATGTCCGAAATGGTTCAATCTACAAATATATATATATAAACATAAATCGTGTTTTAAAGGTGGTTAAAAAAGAAATTTAGAATTTAAGTATTTACGCTGCGTTTGATTTGCGAAAAAACTTTCAAATCTTATGCGGTAAACATATCTTCATTAGTGACTTACGTTTAAATAATCTATCAATATTTGGCGACAAAGTCGAATTGCATAGTCTTAGAAGATATACGAAGTGATCGTCGCCTAACATATTGCGATAAAGACTTTTAATATGATTCAACTTGGAAAAACTCCGTTCGAAAATATATGTAGAGCTATACTCACTCTTATACACACTATTCTTGTAAATCTACTTTTTAATCAAGGTAAGCATTTTCGGAAAGCTTCTTATTGCTAATTTTCTTGCAGGTACAAGGCTTTAGCGATAGCCAAATATTTTAGGAGCTGGTTGCTATGCAATGACTTTGAAATCCCATTCTCGTTGCAAGGCCAAGAGATAAGAAGGAATAACATTGCTATTTGAAAAAAAGTATAAATATTGGCAAATTCAAACAAATAAGGGAATATCCTGGAAATGGTTCACTCAAAAGAAAGGCGAAGTATGTATTTGACATTAATTGTATGTTTTAGCCAGATTGACATTTTTTATTTACCCGTCTCTTACTGCTCGTTTGTGCAAAACTCATCCCGAATGAAAAGGTAATGAGGAAATTTCCAAAACATTCAAGGTATGACCTAGAAACGACCATGGAATCGCCTGTTTGAGTCCGTCACTGGATACTCACTGTCTGTCCCTCCGACTGAAGGATTGGAGTGGGTTTTTGCCACTCATTACATAAGCTTCTTCAAAGAGAGAACGCTGGACATACCTCCTGTAGACAATACATGGGGGAAGTGACACATTGTGTCATTTCACCTACGTCGTTGTTTTGACCCCGTCCACGCTCCTACACACCGGTTAGCTACCAAGCCACGCCCCTCGTTGTTATGTATCTATCTCTGAGAACCGGTCAGTCCCTCAAATCGTGTCAATGGCGGAATCACGTCGCACAACAAATGGGAATATATGTTGTGTTCCTAGTAAAACTAAAACATTGTATTTGCTATGACAAAAGAATATGCATGTAACTTAATCACAAAACTAATATTTCATGTTTCTATTTGGTTTCGCCTTGAAACTTGTGTACCTTGTTTGTAAAGACATGTGTATACTTAAACACAGAACCGGAAACGTGAGGTGGCCTGAGGTATGTGGAGGAGGTAAATACTACATTTCATTCCTGTCACCCCTCTTCCCCATGCCTGCTGTAGACTGTGTTAATGACGAGAAGAAAATTCTGCATTTGTCATAAAACTTTAAAACATAATAAATGAAGCGTTAGAAAAGTAGCCGGACTGATTTTGTCAGTGTGTGTTTAAATCTTCAAGTACGAGTATAATTTTCGCAGAATTATCACTCAATTTCAGTGGGGCAGTCCATTAATGTTATAATAATAATAATAATAATAATAATAATAATAATAATAATAATAATAATAATAATAATAATAATAATAATAATAATAATAATAATAATAATAATAATAATAATAATAATAATAATAATAATAATAATAATAATAATAATAATAATAATAATAATAATAATAATAATAATAATAATAATAATAATAATAATAATAATAATAATAATAATAATAATAATAATAATAATAATAATAATAATAATAATAATAATAATAATAATAATAATAATAATAATAATAATAATAATAATAATAATAATAATAATAATAATAATAATAATAATAATAATAATAATAATAATAATAATAATAACAATAAAATAATGTAGGATTTGAAGCTTTCACGGCGAACGTTAGTGATAAGAGCTTCACGGGTGATCAGCCGTGTTAAACTTAAGAAGGTCGAGCTTTCGGCCATTATACTCTCCATGGCCATCTTCAGGACTAAAATGAAGGAAGTTCAAGTTCAAGTTATTTATTAGAAAGTGTTGGCCTGGTGCCGGTACAATGGGCCCGGCTTACAGGCTATATTTAACATTTTTATTTACATTTAACTTTGCTTATATATATACACATTTTTCGGTTTCAACAAAAAACCCATACGGTGACCATCTGTAGGTCACCAAGAATAGTTTTATTTTGTCTTTTTAAGTTCTATTTCTTCTTTGTGTTATATATACATATGTACATACTTACAATTTATTTACATACACATTCACGCACGCATTCACCCACGCACACTCTCACACACACATACACACACATCTTCACTGGGCACACCAGAGAAATGCGACCCAGCACACTGCACTATTTACACTTCGTATATACACTGTCCCGCGGTGGCAGCTCCTGAATATTCGAGGCGAGGGCCTCTGCCATAACATGTATGTGGCCTAGGAACGAGGTTGCGTGGACGCGCATTAGTCGGCGAGCCGAGCCGCTTCTAGAACATTTTGATCCTATTATGCTTGCGGTGCTTCGGCTCGCCTTTGCCGATATTGGCGATCACGTCGTTTTCGTGGTTTCTAATGCGCGTCCATGCAGCCGTTGCTCGTTTTTCAATTGCCTCCGGGATGAACGGGATCCGGGTTTCAAGGTGTAGTGTTTGGATACTGGTAAGGAGTGGAGCAGAGAGGATTTTTCTGAGGGAGAGGTTTTGGAGGGTTTGGAGTTGTTTCAGGGCGGTTTTGGAGGCATTAGCCCAGGCCACACATGCATACAGGACCACCGAGAGAATAAATGACCTATATAATATCAGTTTTGACTTCAGTCGCAACTGTTTACTGCGGAAGATGGGGGCGCACAACTTTAGCCGCTGTCTGCCTTTATTGGCGCTATTTTTTATGTGGGTGGACCAACACATTGTGCGGTCCAAGGTGACACCTAAGTATTTAACCTGCTGACGGCAGTGCAATATTTGACCACCGACCGTTAGGTCCTTTGCCAAAGTGTGACGCCGCTTAGAGAAATGAATTAACTGGCATTTGTCGGGGTTAATTTTGATTTTCCAGTCATGTTGCCATGAGAGGAAGTTGTTAACATAACGTTGCATTTCTGCAAGGCCGAAACGTGGGTTTCTATGGTGGTTGTATATTGCAGTGTCGTCAGCATACATGGCGACCTTGCATCTGGCGTCCACTGGGTAGTCAAACGGGGACATTATTGCCCCTTGTGGGACGCCAGCCCGCATCACTCGCTCCCGTGAAAAGGAGCGGCCCACTTGGACGTAAAACTTCCGTTTTTCTAGAAAATTGTGCAGCAGGTATAGATAATTTTGAAGAGCCGGGAAATTGTGGTGCAGTTTGTAAATGAGGCCATTGTGCCAGCACCGGTCGAATGCGGCTTCTACGTCCAGAAATAGCGCCAACGTTGAAGCCCCATTGTTAAATTGCTCTGTTACGTCACCTGTTAGTCTGAGAAGCTGTGAATCAGTAGAATGTCCTTTTCGAAAACCAAACTGTGAATTTGAAAGTTCATGAGATTCCGAAACTTGTTTTTGAAGTCGAGAAAGTATAAGTTTTTCGAGCAATTTACCAATAGTAGACAAGAGACTAATGGGGCGGTAGTTTTGCGGTTGCCTGGTGCTTTTCCCTTGCTTTGGGAGCATGATGACCTTGGCTCGTTTCCAAGTAGAGGGGAAATAGCCTTGCTGCAAACAGGCGTTAAATATCTTTGTTAGTTGCACCAGAGCTTTTCTCGGGAGATATTTAAGTTCCTCATTAGTCACTTTGTCTGGGCCGGCAGCTTTCCCATTAGGCAATTTCCTAATGAGCTTGTAAACTTCCTGCGGTGTTATGATGGGTAGTTGTTGCTCTTGCTTCTGCGCCACCCAGGTTTGTACCCATGCCTGGACCTCCCGTTCTATTTCACGGTTGGTCACTGGATTTTCGCTGAATCTGTCTTCGAGACAGTCAGCGAAGACCTCGGCTTTCTCCTCTGCGGAGAAGTGCAAGCCGCTTTGAGTGTGCAGCGCCTCAGTTGCGGAGTTGACGCTCGTGGAAACCTTGAAAGCCTTGAGTAATTTCCACAAAGAAGAGTCCGAATGGGTGGTACTCAGCATTTTGTTTTCCACTGTTCAGTTTTGTTGATTTTAATTTGATGCCGAATGATGTTGCGTAACCATTTTGCTAGCACTTTATATTCAGGCTGACGGGTGTGCCGCCACAGTTTTGTTAAGCGTCGTCTCCGCGCAATGAGTTGCTCTACCTCGGGGTACGTGCAAAAACCGGGTGGTCTTGTGGTGTATGTGGTAGCACTTCTTCTGGCTGTGTGTAGCGAGGCAGTAAAGTTTTCAATGGCGACATCTATGTCTGCCTCGCTATAGTATGACAGCCTGGGTTGCGCCATCCTGTGCATTTCGAAGGTGAACATATTCCAGTCAGTCTCCGCCCTCTTTCGAGGGCCAGAGGCACTGGCCGAAATGCCACCCTGTATCTCGAAATGCACAGGAAGATGGTCGGAGTCCAGGCTGTGATACACAGTAAAGTTACATAGCAGTGTCGCATTTTTTGTAAGTACGATGTCCAAAATCTCGGGGTCAAAGTGCCCTGATCGGTGCCAAAACGTGGGTTCTGGGGGAAGATGTACCTCAATGTCGTCATTATCAGTTATAAGTTCAACCAGGAGATTTCCGGCCGCGTTTGCTCGGCGTGAAAACCACCAGGGGTGCCGAGCATTGAAATCTCCTGCAATTATAACATGCTCCTCTAAAGCGAGGATTTGTTCGAGGTCACGTATGAAATCTGGGGAGTTGGGGGCCGATATAATGCTACCAGCATCACCGTTTGACTATTAACACGTGTTTTGAGAGCCGTGCACTCTAATACTGCCATTGTAGGTAGCGGAACAGAAGCATGAGCAATGGTATTTTTAAGCAAAATAGCAGTCCCTCCCCCTTGTCTGCCAATTCTGTCGTTTCGAAAGGTTTGATACCCCTGGAGCTTAAAGGTGTGCTCGTGCTTTAATTTTGTTTCGCATATAAATGCGACGTCAATTTTGTTACGCCGCAGGTAATTTTCAAGTTCATGTTGTTTCCTGTGGATGCCATCCGCATTCCACAGGAGCGCGCGAGTTAAAATTGTACCTCCCCTTATATAGGCCATTTACTCTAGGAGGGTTGAGAGGAGGCATATTATGGTTTCTAATTTCTTCATAGTGCTCGTGCAGCTTCTGAATTTAACTAGGAAAGGCTGCAATTTTGCTAAGAGGGCTGTGAGGTTGAGCTCCTTGAGCAGGTTTAGGACTTCTCTCAGACCACTCAGATCTCCGGTAGGTGTCTGTGGGGTTTGGGGTAGTGGAGGGGGACCATTTGGTGGTGGCGCGGGCGCCTTTTTCCCTCCAGTGGCTCCGGCATAGCAGACGCCTGGTTGAACCAGGGCCGGGTTTAGAATGGGTTTGGGCCCTGGTTGAGCACTTGGAGGGGTCCTGGCTATGGTTGCCAGTTGAGGACGGTGGCGTTCGTTTCTGAACGTTTCGCACCCCCTATAACTGGCAGGATGCGCTTCCCCACAATTTGCGCAGTGGGGTTGAGCGTCCTGCTTTGCCTTTTGGGGGCAGTCAGCAAGGCGGTGGAGGCCACCGCAAAGGACACACCGGGAGGTCATTTGACACATTCTATAAGTGTGTCCCAGCTGTTGGCAATTATAACACTGGGTTATATTGGCGTTGGTTTTCAAGACCTCCACGGTGACCATAATATGGCACACCTCTCGTTCTTGGAGGATTTTCTGGTTTGAGGTGGTCCTGTCGAGACTTACCTGGAACATAGGCAGAGGCCTGCCGCGAGAAATCAGTTGACGCACTTGGACGCCGGTGTACCCTTTCTCTTCCAGGTCCTCCTTGATGTAGTCAATCTCCATGTCCACTGGGAGACGTTTGACTACACATCGCAGAGGCTGGTCGTTCCGGGGTGTGAAACTAAAGTTTTCCACTCCGGCGTCCTTCAGGAGCTGCATGGTCTGGTGGGCGTCCTTCTTGTATTGGAGGAAGAGCTTGAGGCAGTCCCTCGTTGTTTGCAGCTTGTAAGCTCCAGCTGGCAGGGAGTCCCGGAGGAGCCGGAGGACCTTAGCTGTGTGTGTTTTGTCTGGAATTATTATTCGTGGAGGTTTTTGTAGTTCTGGGTTTTTGGTTGTGTTCTGTGTGGGAGTGGGAGTGGCGGTGGAAGTGGTGGGTTGTGTTCGCTTTTGCTTGCGCACTGGTTTTGGTGATGGTTGTGGTTTAGCTGGTCGTTGTGGTCCAGGTTGGGGTGGATTCTTTGGTTGGGATGTAACAGGAGGTAGGTCCTCCGTCTCGTCATCGGACTCTGCGTCCTGTGCTGCTAGGGGTTGGAACTGGTTTTGTACTTTGATGTGTGGCGGCGTTTTTTGTTGGTTACTGCGTTTGCCGGGCTTCTGGTGACGGTTCTCGTTGTCTGACTCACTGTCGCTGCTGCGGTTCAGTTGTCTCTTTTTTTTGAGATAGGGATGGTTTTCTACCCTTCCCCTAGCTTTACAAGGAGCCTCTTCTTTTGGGCATGCTCCTTGTAACACAGTCCGAGGGCCTCGGCGACTTTTGGTAAATCGCTGGACTCCCCGTCCATTTCGCTGAGTAGATTTTGGTAAAATAAGATCTCATTGTTGAGATCTGCAACTTCTCTCTGGAGCTTACTGTGTGCCTTGGCCTGTCGCTCTTCCTCCTCCAGGGTCTCGTCAGATGTTTGTGGCTGGATTTTCGGCACTCCGTACGTAGGCGGATCGCTGGTTGTTACGGCTGGGCCGGCTGAAGCTATAAGTACAACCGGCAGAGCGGCGCGCTGGGCCAGTCCGCTCTCGGCGGCCAGCATGGCAGGTGTGTCTGTGGCTGTAGCCATCTCCCCCTGTTGTCTCTGCTCCCAGTCGCAAGGGCTTCTGGGAGCCTCCATTTGGCGTGGGCACGCTACGCGATGCGCGCCAAGAGACTAGCGCACACCTGCGTGGCCCACGCTAACACGTAAAGATATTACACTGCCTTCTTGGGCTAAGCACGAACACTATAAATTACACACTAATCTATTTACACAGGGGGGAGGGAACTATATACAGGGAACACTTGTGATCACTTCACTACGCATTACGCACTTCGCTTAGGAGATTGAAGAAAAACAAATCCTGTCTGGGTGTACTCAGACTATCTGTGGTTTATGAACACTACTCCCATCCGGGTGTATTCGGAGAGTTTCTCCTCAGTTTCCAAATATATGCTATGGTTAGGTTGTGTTGTCCGAACCAATGCGCGGGTGATGGTTTCTGATTGGGTTTTTTTTTTTTTTCCCCGCGGGTACGAAATTTGTGCAGAGTTTCTGATGGCTATCCCATGAACCAGAAGCTACTATCAGAAAATACTTAGACTTTCTTACCCTTTTCCTAAACCCAGATGCCCACTTCTATGGTGCCTGAATCCACCAGAATCATGACCTGGAACGCCTACGGGCTAAAACGGCGTAAACACGAGCTTACCGACTTCCTTCTTACACATGACATCCACGCCGCACTCATTACCGAAACGCGACTCTCCGCACAAGACCGACTTAACATCCCAGGCTACCTCACATACCGTTCCGATCGCGACCGTAGGGGCGGGGGTACAGCCATCGCCGTCAAACGGGATCTCCTACACCAACAAGCTACACTCCCAGATCTTACCCGCTTAGAAGCCTGCCGATTTTGTTCATCTAGGACCCACAAAACTCCTCCTAAAAGCAGCATACAACCCGCCCCACATCAACCTCACCGACATTGATGCACTCCTCAACCTGCACCCAACCATACTTATTGCAGGCGATCTCAACGCCAAGCACACAAACTGGAACTGTCCCGATTACAACAGAGCAGGAGCCAAACTAGCCAGACACGAACAGAGGAGCGACTACATCATAGTTGCCCCAACCGAACCCACTCGCATACCCATCACCACTCGCCACCAACCCAGCATTCTGGACATAGCCATTCTCCGCAATATCGGCCCGCGGCAGACAACGGCGACCGTCCACAACGAACTATCCTCGGACCATCTCCCTGTGGTATTCACCCTACAGGGCTCCCTAACCCCAACTCCACCTGTCCCACGACACAACTTCAACAAAGCCAACTGGGCCAGATTCCAACAACAAATTCAGAACAACCAACCAGCAATACACACCACAACGCCGGAGGAAATTGAACACACAGCCAACTCAATCACCACCACCATCCAGCATGCCATCACCGTTTCAGTACCCATCTCCATCCCAAAACACTCGCAGCGACCACTTCCACCTGACATCAAATCACTATCCACCGAGCGCAACAGGGCACGCCGACGCTGGCAACGCTCTCGGCACCCCCGCGACCACGACCGCTACAAATCTCTCAATTCTGAGGTCCGCCGCCGCACTGCTGACGTCATCTCGTCTCAGTGGAATGCGGTGCTCGAACACCTAACCCCCGGGCGAGACTCTGTTTGGCGCATCGCCAAGAGCCTCACCCGAGAAAAACAGACTATCCCCCCAATACATCACAATGGCAACATTGCCACCGAAGATACGGACAAGGCCGAAGCACTGGCCAACCATCTACAGGAAACTTTCACTCCAAACCCCATCCCCAGCTGTCGAAGACATATTCTTGAAACGGAAGCACTAATACGAGCATTCGCCCGACGCCCCTCCCACAATCGCATTCGGCACACATGCAACTCTGAAATTAAATGGATCATCAAGCACCTACCAAACAAGAAAGCCCCCGGCCCCGACCGCATCCCCAATAAGGTCCTTAAACAACTCCCAGACAGCACCATAACAGCCTTGACTCAGACCTTCAACGCCATACTCGACTCCGGCTACTACCCAAACTGCTGGAAAAACGCCATCGTACTGCACTTCCCCAAAAAACACAAAGACCATACCCTACCCGGCAGCTACCGCCCCATCAGCCTCCTTAACACGATCAGCAAAGTACTCGAAAAAATAATCCTTAAACGCCTCAACTCATTCATCCACAAACACAGCATCCTAATCCCGGAACAATTTGGCTTCAGAGCAAAACACTCCACCACCCTACAACTTGTCCGAGCAACCGAGCATATAACCCACGGTTTCAACTTTGACAAAACCACGGCGGCAGTACTATTAGACATAGAGCGCGCTTTTGACCGCGTCTGGCACGACGGGCTCCTCCGCAAAATGCTTAACTACAACATCCCCGACTCCTTAGTCAAACTGACAGCTAACTACCTCACTGGACGCACCTTCCAATCCAGAGTCAACAACTCCCTGTCAGCACCCAAACAGATCCGCGCTGGAGTCCCCCAAGGTAGTCTACTTGGGCCGACTCTATTCAACTTATACATCAACGACATCCCTCAGTCCATGTCCGCTGCATACTTCATTTACGCCGACGACACCACCATTATGACTCAGTCCGCCTCTCTCCGACTGCTTACTAACCGGATGCAACTCGCCCTGTCCACACTTGAGGATTGGCTAACCAAGTGGCGTATTAAAGTAAATACCCACAAATGCGAGGCCATCCTCTTCACTAAAAGAACCAACCATCGTCGCGCCTCAAGAACGCTCCCACCACTTCAACTATTCAGAAACAACATCCTATGGAAACCTACAGTCACGTACCTTGGTGTGACGCTCGACCAAGGACTAACCTGGAAGAAACATATCGATACTGTCCGCAACAAAGCCCACGCGCAACTTGCCAAACTCTACCCCTTAATAAACCTGAGCAACTCCCTGCAACTCAAAATGGGACTCACCCTCTATAAAACTCTACTCAGGCCAATCCTCACGTACGCCTCTCCTGCATGGGGCTACGCTGCCCCTACACATATCAAGCGCTTGCAACGTTTCCAAAACAAAGTCCTAAGACTCATAGCCAAAGTCCCTCATGTCTGCTCAGCAGACATCTTACACAAGGAACTCAAAATCCACACCATTGAACAATTTATCAAAAAACTGGCTCACGACATGTACGAAAGGGCGCCCAACTGCCACAACCCTATCCTTACTAACCTGGGACAATACGACAACATAATCTATAAACACAAGCGACCACTTTCATTGTTCGACAGAAACCTCACCGAGACAATTACCCGAGACGACATCCAGGACTTCCTCGACTTCCTCGTTCCCGACTAAAGGACTCTACACCCCCGCCGTTTCAGCCACGTAATCACCTCCTCCCCCTCACTCCGTCAACCTCACGCTTCATAACTAAACCACACTAATGCCACAGCTTCTACCTTTCAGGTAGCCCTCCAAGTCCCTGCTTATCAGGGTGGCCCAGGGGGGATGAGGGCCCCCCCCAACTGTGAGGAATTTGACCCGGCAACGAACTCGGACTATGAAGGGGAAACCACCAACCTGATGACGACCCGGCCATGTACCAGGATCTGAAGGGACCACCACATCTGTTGACGACTTGGCTAAGTACACGGACTCGATCTGGTAAACACTCACCAACTAGATTAAATTTTTGCATCTACTTTAACCTAACACTAAGCTAAGATCACTAACCAAACCGCCCCCACCACTCAATCCCTATACTCTTCTTCCATACCACGCCACTACATTCCACCTAACCAAACATCCTACAACTTCCCAGACTACTTAAGACCCATGAGGCCTCTCATACTCCCCACGGCATCAGCCAGGAGTTCACTCATGACTGCTGCCCTGGACCGCATTCCTTCTCCTGCTCGCATGCATCGCATGCCAGCCCTGCAACTGACCTTTACTAACCAGGGTGCTACTAGCGGAACCTGATCACTAACACCATAGGAAATACTAACAAGCACCCTTCCCCTTGCCCTGCATGATTAGTTTACTAACAGCATGTGCATGGGGAGGCGATAGTAGCGCATGACCATGCATGCCGGTCGATCGCCACCGGGCTGGCGGGTGAGGGGCCAGTCCATAAAAAAAAAAAATTAAAAAAAAAAATAAACAAAAAAAAATCCACGCGGAACTTAGTTTGAGTCCGCCCTCTCTGTTGAAATTGTGGGGGTGTAATTTGATGTGCATGGCCTCCTTGATGAGTCTGTCCCAGTACTTTTCTGCGTGTTCTAGTATTTTTGTGTCTTGGAAATTTATTTTGTGGACCTGTTCTATGCAGTGTTGGGCTACTGCTGATTTTTCGGGCTGGAGAAGTCTGATGCTCAACATCAACGGAGTAATTTTCTGCGTGTTCTAGTATTTTTGTGTCTTGGAAATTTATTTTGTGGACCTGTTCTATGCAGTGTTGGGCTACTGCTGATTTTTCGGGCTGGAAAAGTCTGATGCTCAACATCATCTGGGCAGGACCGTGTAACAGCGGAAATGCTCCAGCACCTACCCCATAGAGCCGTGATGCACTTAACCCGCATTTACAACGCATGCCTCAGCATGTGCCATTTTCCAGCTGTCTGGAAACAGGCGCGTGTGGTATGCGTTTTGAAACGGGGAAAGAATCCGGTTTTTCCATCTAGTTACCGCTCCATCAGCCTCCTACCAGTTATCTCGAAAGTGTTCGAGAAACTGTTCCTGTCCCGCCTCGGACCTCTTTTGGAGGAAAAAGGTCTCCTACCGGAACACCAGTTTGGTTTTCGTTCTGGTCATTCCACGACTGAGCAACTACTGCGTGTAGCCGAGAAAGCTTCCCTGGCTTACCAGGAGAGGGCTAAAACGGTGGCAGTGTTGCTCGACGTGGAAAAGGCATTTTCTACCACTTGGCATGAGGGGCTTGTCTACAAGCTCATACAGCAGGAAATCCCCCCTCCATACATTTACTTGGTGGCTAGTTTCCTACAGGAACGTAGCTTCCGGGTGAAGGTGGAGGGATCATTTTCTAGAGAAAGGCCCATTGGCGCAGGAGTCCCCGAGGGCAGTGTACTGTCACCGGCACTTTTTGCAGCTTACATGGCCGATCTCCCGACGCACCCCAACACACACATCTGTCAGTATGCGGACGATCTCATGATCTTCGCTACTAACAAGAACCCGCGCTACAGTTACCGACAAGTACAAACCCACCTCTGTGCCATCAATAGATGGTGCGAGAACTGGCGTATGTCCATTAACCCGGAGAAAAGCTCTGCGATTCTCCTGGCTAATACGATAGCCAACCGGCTCCCGCTGGACCTCGTGCTTCGGCGCCGTCGGATCCCCTGGGTCACTACGGCGAAGTATCTCGGGGTCACGCTGGACCGGCGGCTGACGTACAGACATCACGTCAGGGGCAAAGTACTGCAAGGCCACGCTGTCTTGCGGCAGTTGTACCCCATCCTCAGTTCCCAAACCATGCCCCTACGCCTGAAGCTTCGGCTGTATCGAGCGATCGTCCCGCCCATGGTCCTGTACGGATGCGAAATCTGGGGAGTGGTGGCTAGGTCCACCTTCATCAGACTCCAGACGTTGCAGAACCGGGCATTAAGGATGATCTATGATACAGACCGAAGATTTCCTGCCCATATCCTACATGAACACTCCGGTATCCCGTACATTGTCGACGTGATTAAAACCCGCGCTCGCACAATGTACAACAAACTCCAGAACCACCCTAACCCTCTGGTGAATACTCTGGGTGAATACGACCAGAGAGAGCCACGCCGACTACCATCAAAGAGACTACCAAAGGACATCCTATGCCCGGCGGTTTAACTCTGAAGATGGGAAAGGCGAAAGTACAATCTGTATCCAAAACAGAGAAAACACCTGTTTCAGTTCACCTCTCATTGAGTGACTGACGGCCAGAACCCTAGAGGGGATTAGCGCGTCACCTAACCGGCCGGAAACGACCAATCAGAAACCGCGCAGAGCCCGCTCGCGGACCAATCCCCTCCAACCACCACTCCTGCCCCTATAAAAACCCTTGTTTCCACTAATCATTTCCCAGTGTAACAAATATCCCTGTAGAAACACCATCGAAACCATCACGCAGGTTAAGCCGTATAACGGCTAGGTACTGCGGACATGACACTCGAACGGGGCAAATAAAATTGCACCCGCTCGACTCGAACTGCCTCTGGAGCCTCTAGTCCTGAAGCACAGATCACATCAGGAGCTCGTAGCGTCTACACCTCGATTCTGCGGGACCATTGGGAGCTTGGAGTGCTTGGAGCGCTTGGATCCTCGATTCAGGGGAATAAGCGGGAGAACGACCGCGGCAACGTGGTAGTGGAGCTAAAAACTACGCACCAGGGAGGAGCTACTCAGTGTAATAGCCAGGCCTGGCGCCGCTAGTTCGTCGCGGAGTGTCCTATAAGAGATCTGATAAGCAGATTTTAGGGCACTCCAAACTGAAGAAGAAAGAAGAGAATCCACCGAGGCAGCTTTCCCGGAGCTGTCATAACACAGAACCGGGCTTGGGCCCTCTACTGGCCTGTCTAGTGAAGGAGGCTCGCCGAGCCCTTTCACGGGCCAACCAGGAAGAGATGTCGGACGGAGGAGACTCGGTACCGACTGACAGACCAACGAGACCGCAGCCCCACAAGGTTGTAGCCAAGGGTCTGGACTCTGGTCTGGACTCGGGGTTCGCTGGAACCCCAATAGGCGCGCCGCAAGGCGTCTGGCCCTCTGTGGGGAGCCGAATGGCACCTGCACCGACCTTGACTAAACCGAGTACCAGCAAGCAGGTAAGACCTGACATGGTTTTGACACCCCCGAAACCTACCTTGAACCCCTCACCTGGTCCCCGAGTGAGCATCGCCAAGGCGAAAGCCAAGGCACTTACTAAGGCCAAGAGTAGGCCGAAGGTGAAAAAGGACGCGGGCCTTGTTAATCAAGGGACTGTCGCCCCTATAACACCGCCAGCTCCTGTCAACCCAACTCCAGCACTGCCGGACGACGATGGCTTTGTACTGGTACAAAGCCGCAGGAAAAGGTCCTCTGGTTCGAGCCCAGAGCGACCTGCTCCTTCATCGGGACCTGCAACGTCCCCCCAGCACCAAGCCGCACAAAAGGTGGAAAAAATTCCGCCAATTGTGTCTGACCCCTTCTCTAATCACATCAAGGTGATGAAGGAACTCAGGGGAAAGTTAAAGGCGGTATTTCAGGCAACACGACACCCAGGGCGTGTTGTCATCCGAACCACTTCATCTGGAGACCATGCGGCCGCAAAGGAAGTGCTGAAAGCGAGTGGAATAAAATTCCACACGTATTCGCTGCAGCGACCCCACGTGGTCCGCAGGGTAATTAGAGGTCTCGATTCGGAGACAGACCCCCAGGATATCTGTGCCGGCCTGAAGGACGAACACGGAATCGAACCGCGGTCCGTGGTGCAACTCACCACTACAAAGGTGAAAAATGGGAAACCCACAAAGGTACCCCTACCACTATTTCTAGTTACCGTAGAGAAACAAGGGGAGGGAACTCCTAAGATCGACAAGGTGGCTTGCCTGTACTATACGCGGGTTACGATTGAGCCTTATCACGGCAGAGAGGGGCCAGCCCAGTGCTATAAATGCCTGGGCTTCCACCACTCAAGCTTTGCCTGTGAGAGGACTCTCAAGTGTCTCCGCTGTGCGGGCGAACACCTGGTAAAGGCTTGCCCGGTACCAACAGAAGAAAGAAGGTGCGCCAACTGCGATGGATGCCACATAGGGATCTATCGCGGGTGCCCTAGGAGACTTGCGATAATGCAAGGCAAACAGGGCAAGGCTGACACTGAAGTCAGAACAGGGGTCTCTTTCGCCAAGGCCCTGCCGGGACACGAAGGTGCTCTCGCGCAGGCCGAGGCCGCGGAAGTAACCCCTAGCGACCAGGTTGCCGGGTCGATGACAAAGCCAGTCCCGGAAAGTGTCCCACCCCAGGTTGCGAGCACAAAACCTGCTCCAACACCCAGCACTGCTCCTAAGGAAAAACGTCCTCCCAAGAAGGGGAAGAAAGCCTCTGTGGTGAAAAACACAGAAAAACCTACTGTGGCGAAGGATTCCAACAAAACTGTTGGAAAACTCTCCCCACCACCAGTACCCACAGCTCAAGCTGCGGCAGAGACAGACAATGCTAGCCCGTCCCAGCGGACTGGCTCAACCAACCACGAGGCAGCAGTCCCTCTACAAAACATCCCAGAACCAACCTTAGGGGACACATTCGCTTCCGAGGAGATGGCTGAATTCATCGAGTTGGCAACCTGGTTCGCCGACTTAGTTCAGCGTTCCCTCCCAATACTACGACGTTGCAGGGAAACCCTCAACAAACCCGGGATTTCCGCTGTGAAGAAGCACCTCGCGGTGCTTCAAACGGCTAAGGAACTCTACTCTAACTCCGTGAGCTCATAATGGCGCATAGAACTGTGCGTTCATTTAGAGCTGCGTTCTGGAACGCAAATGGAGTTAGAGACCAGAGACCTGGCCTGCTGGAGTTCGTGGACAGCCATGGGATTGATATCCTGATGGTCCGTGAAACGCACTTGCACGCTGGTGTGCAGTTTAACCTGCCAAGTTACGCCGCTCATCGGTCTGATCGGGTCGGCCGACAGGGCGGTGGTACTGCCATATTCATAAAGAACCATCTCACCCACACTCCTGTTACTATTCCTCCGCTACAACACCTGGAAGCAACCGCCATAAGGCTATCCTTGGGCGGGAACGATCTGGTGCTTGTGGCGGTATACGACCCGCCGGATGGTCACTTCTATGAAGCGGACATCACGGCCCTCCTGAACCTACACCACAGGGTTTGCATTGCAGGCGACTTCAACGCAAAACACCCAAGCTGGCACAGCCGCACCCAGAACGTTAAGGGCCGGGGATTGTACCGTCTCAAAAGCGGGAACCCCGCCCTACACGCGCACGGGCCGAGAGGTCCAACCTACTACCCGGCACGCGGCGCCGCGGACATCATCGATTTCATGGTCACCAAAAACATACCATTTCACTTGGACCTCTCCGTGATTAACGATCTGGACTCCGACCACAACCCTGTTGTGGTGGCTGCAGACGTTAATCTTACCGCCCTGGGAGTGCCGGACTGGGTGGATGAAGTCGACTGGGATGCAGCCGTCCTAGCCCTTCAAAACTCGGTGGAGGCAAATCCTCGAATAGACTCGATAGAGGCTCTCGAGGAGGCAGCCACGGGGTTTTCTACCTCCGTCCTAAACGCGGTGCGTGCTCACACGCATCGCATTCCTACCGAAGTACCAAACCCGGTATCTATCCCTGTCCCACTAAAACGCCTCATTCAAGCTAAGAATGCTGTCAGACGGCTATGGCAGAGATTCCGACATCCTAGGATAGGAGTAATACACCAGAGGTTCAAATCCCTGGTGAGACGACTCCTAAGAAAACACAGGCAAGCAGCTTGGGACGAAACAATGCGTCGCGTAAACCTCCAAGAGAGGAAACCGTGGAGCATCGTCCGAGCCTTGAGGAAAGACAAATCTGCACACCAGCATCCAGTGCACAGCCCTCGGGGAAGACTTGTCTTTGAACCGAGGGAAAAAGCAGAGGCACTAGCAGACTATCTGGAGACTCAGTTCCAGCCTAGGGTAGATCCTCAGAACGATGACCATACTGACCTCGTGGAACAAGCCGTAGAAGACTTCCTAGAAGTCCGACCCGCGGGCCACGAGGAGTTCCACATCCCGGTAGTTACCCCTCGCGAGGTAACTAACACCATCCGGCACCTAAAACCTAATAAAGCCCCTGGACAGGACCGTGTAACAGCGGAAATGCTCCAGCACCTACCCCATAGAGCCGTGATGCACTTAACCCGCATTTACAACGCATGCCTCGGCATGTGCCATTTTCCAGCTGTCTGGAAACAGGCGCGTGTGGTATGCGTTTTGAAACGGGGAAAGAATCCGGTTTTTCCATCTAGTTACCGCTCCATCAGCCTCCTACCAGTTGTCTCGAAAGTGTTCGAGAAACTGTTCCTGTCCCGCCTCGGACCTCTTTTGGAGGAAAAAGGTCTCCTACCGGAACACCAGTTTGGTTTTCGTTCTGGTCATTCCACGACTGAACAACTACTGCGTGTAGCCGAGAAAGCTTCCCTGGCTTACCAGGAGAGGGCTAAAACGGTGGCAGTGTTGCTCGACGTGGAAAAGGCATTTTCTACCACTTGGCATGAGGGGCTTGTCTACAAGCTCATACAGCAGGAAATCCCCCCTCCATACATTTACTTGGTGGCTAGTTTCCTACAGGAACGTAGCTTCCGGGTGAAGGTGGAGGGATCATTTTCTAGAGATAGGCCCATTGGCGCAGGAGTCCCCGAGGGCAGTGTACTGTCACCGGCACTTTTTGCAGCTTACATGGCCGATCTCCCGACGCACCCCAACACACACATCTGTCAGTATGCGGACGATCTCATGATCTTCGCTACTAACAAGAACCCGCGCTACAGTTACCGACAAGTACAAGCCCACCTCTGTGCCATCAACAGATGGTGCGAGAACTGGCGTATGTCCATTAACCCGGAGAAAAGCTCTGCGATTCTCCTGGCTAATACGATAGCCAACCGGCTCCCGCTGGACCTCGTGTTTCGGCGCCGTCGGATCCCCTGGGTCACTACGGCAAAGTATCTCGGGGTCACGCTGGACCGGCGGCTGACGTACAGACATCACGTCAGGGGCAAAGTACTGCAAGGCTACGCTGTCCTGCAGCAGTTGTACCCCATCCTCAGTTCCCAAACCATGCCCCTACGCCTGAAGCTTCGGCTGTATCGAGCGATCATCCCGCCTATGGTCCTGTACGGATGCGAGATCTGGGGAGTGGTGGCTAGGTCCACCTTCATCAGACTCCAGACGTTGCAGAACCGGGCATTAAGGATGATCTATGATACAGGCCAAAGATTTCCTGCCCATATCCTACACGAACATTCCGGTATCCCGTACATTGTCGACGTGATCAAAACTCGCGCTCGAACAATGTACAATAAACTCCAGAACCACCCTAACCCTCTGTTGAATACCCTGGGCCAATACGACCAGATACAGCCGCGCCGACTACCATCCAAAAGATTGCCGAAGGACATCTTAAGTCCGGCGATCTAATCTCAAGATGGGAAAGGCGAAAATGCAATCTGTACTCAAAACAGAGCGAATCACCGGTTCAGTTCACCTCTCAGTGAGTGACTGGCGGCCAGAACCCTGGTAGGAATTAGCGCGCAAAATTCGCGCACAGCTCACTTGCGAACCAATCCCTGCCTACAATCCCTCCCGTTACTATAAAAACCCCTGTTCCAACAAATTTCCCTGTGATACATCCCTGTAGTGACACCGTCAAAACCATCGCGCAGGTAAAGCCGTATGACGGCTAGGTACTGCGGTAAAGACACTCGACCGGGGGAACATTCACCTCACCTCCGTTCGACTCGAACTGGCGTCTGGCGTCTAGTCCTGAAGCATCATTCCATGATTGGAGCTCGTAGCGTCTACACCTCCATACTGCGGGACCATTGGGAGCTTGGAGTGCTTGGAGCGCTTGGATCCTCGATTCAGGGGAATAAGCGGGAGAACGACCGCGGCGACGTGGTGGTGGAGCTAAAAACTACGCACCTAGTCAGGTGAAAGCACAGTTTCGCGGCACGCTGCAAGACGTTTGACAGCAAACGGTAGCGTGTCGCACCAATCATCACTTGCGCTTCTTTGAAATCGATCCTGCTCTCGGAGGGGTGCGTGCTGGTACATAGCGGAGCCAGGTAACTATACCCCTTCCTTTCATCACCATTCCCGACTCAGACAAACTGACTGACGGACCACGTGACTACGGGCTTGCAAGGCTGCAGCCAAAGGTGAGGACCCCTGGTCCAACACCTCAAGCCGTAATGGCTTGCCCAGGCGCCTCCTCCTCTAAGGAGGGGGTCCGGTCCTCTGCAAGCAGCCGCAGGGCAACCGTGCTGACCGACGGACCAACGACATCATTGTCATGCATCTCTGTCTCCGAGGCGGTACCGCCTGCGCGTAAAAAGCGCAAGTGTTCTGCCCCGCGACAGGTCATAGATAGTGAGTCACCACCACTGGTTCCCTATCATCCTTTCTCTCCCTCTGACTCAGAGGCAGATATGGATACTGACACCGAGGGCTTCACTGAGGTGAAGGGACGCCGGAGCAGGCGTAACTCCACGGACTCTCAGCAGCAAGAACCACAGGATACAACACAACCCCCAACCAAGGGGAAGGAGAAAATACCGCCAATAGTAGCGGATGCTTTCAAGGAGCACACAAAAACCATGCGGCTCCTAGCTTCGCGCCTGAAAAGACGCTTTGAGGCAATAAGGAGGCCACGGAAAGTTAACATCAAGACCTCCTCACTTGAGGATTTTGAGGCAGCCAAGGCTGTACTTCGGGAATTAAAAATCCCGTTTTACAGTTATTCGCCCACACGTCCTTACGTGGAAAGGCGAATAATCAGAGGCCTTGCCTCCGACTGCTCTACCGAGGAAGTCAGGCTGGCACTCCTCGAAGAACATAACATTACAGCAACAGTGGCCCAGCTGAAGAAGACTATTGTCTCCGACAGTGGACCTGAAAAGGTGCCCATGCCACTGTTTCTGGTCGTGGTGGACAAAGTGTGCGGCCAACAAGTACAGCCAATTGACACTGTGCGTCACCTAATCTACACTGCCGTAAAGGTGGAACGCTTTTACGGCAAGGAGGGTCCCGTGCAGTGTCGCAATTGCCTGGGATTTCACCATTCCAGCATGGCATGTGAGCGCCCGCTTGCATGTCTGCGATGTGGTGGAACCCACAGAGTGCAGGACTGCCCTAAGCCGGTTACGGATAGGGAATGTGTAAACTGCAAAGGCGCGCACTGCAGTGTCTACAAAGGATGCGCGACGCGCCTGAAAATTATAGATAGCCGTCGCAAGGGACGCGCGGAAGCGGCAGAGGTCCGCCCCGGCGTTTCCTTCTCTCACGCCCTTACTAGGGCAGAAAAGACACTGGCCCAGGCAATAGTACCTGCCCCTGCCACGACTGAAGTCTCGGCACCACCTCCAGGCCATACAGAGGAGTCTGTTGTGGCCAATGCTCCTCCTAAACCTAAGCGGCGAAGGAAACGTAAGAACAAGCGTCAAGCCGCGGAGAGAGCAAGCACAGCTCCTCAACAGCCCCCCAAGGCGCCGGCAGAGCAGTCCACTGAGGCAGCTCTGGCACCAAGGGATACTGCTGTTACAGCCGGCCCACAGGTGGCACCTGTGGTCCCCACTGTACCCATGACCCCCCCTGCATTAGGGGGAACGCTCTCGCAGGCGGACCTGGAGGAATTTCAGGACCTAACCCTGTGGTTCAACAACATAATTAATCGAATCTTGCCTGCACTTCGGAAATTCAAGCTGCAATACGAAAGCCCTAACCTGAGCCCCATGCAGAAGCATGCCCTACTGGCCCAAACCTTGGCCCAGCTGTTCCCTAACTCAGCCAAGTAATGGCCTCCAGACTTGTCCAGAGACCATTCAGGGCTGCGTTCTGGAACGCAAATAGCATAAGGGGCCATTACCCAAGCCTCGTTGAGTTTGTGCAGTCGTATGGAATTCACATTCTGATGGTCTGCGAAACCCACTTGGATGCTGCAACCAACTTCTCGCTGCCGAGTTACGTCACCCATCGGTCTGATCGGGTCGGCCGACCGGGGGGCGGTACAGCCATTTTCATCAAGAACCACATCACTCATACACCCTTCCCTATCCCACCACTACAGCACGTGGAGGCCTGCGCCATTAGGCTTGCCATTGGCGGGGTGGACACGGTGCTGGTAGTGGTATACGACCCTCCTGATAACCGCTTCTACGAAGCTGATATTAACACCCTCCTGAACCTGCATCCTGCGGTTTGCATCGCCGGCGACCTCAACGCAAAGCATGCACATTGGCATAGCCGCGTTACCAGTGCCAAGGGGCGAGGGCTCTACCGCCTGATCAGCGGTAACCCAAGCATCCTTGCGCATGGACCGAGAGGACCTACGTTCCATCCGGCCCGAGGGAGGCCAGATGTGCTCGATATCATGGTCACCAAAAACATTCCCTTTCATCTAGACCTCTCAGCGGTCAATGAACTGGACTCCGACCATGACCCTGTCTTGGTGGATTCCAACATTGACCTGCCAGCTTTGGTCACTCCAGACTGGACATACGAGGTCGACTGGGATGCAGCCATCCTTGAACTCAACCAGTCTGTGGACCCGCGTCCGCGTGTCGATTCTATTGATACACTGGAGGCGGCAGCCACGGCATTCTCCCAACACATCCGGGATGTGGTACGTGCCCACACGCACCGCATTCCATCCGACATACCTAACCCTCGTACCATTCCCATCGAACTCAGACAGTTGATCAAAGCCAAAGCAACTGTCCGAAGGCTCTGGCAGCGTTTCCGCCATCCCAGGATACAGGCAGTTTACCAGCGGTTCAAGTCCCTGGCACGACGCCTGTTGCGTTTACACCGCAAAACAGCCTGGGAAAACACGATGGCAAATGTAGACCTCACCGAGAAGCAACCATGGCGGATAATTAGGTCCCTTAGAAAGGACAAAAACCAACATCAGCATCCTCTACATGGCACTCGCGGGAGACTCTCTTTTGAGCCCCAAGACAAAGCCACGGCTTTCGCAGACCATCTAGAGTCCCAATTCGAACCCCGGGAAGATGTCCAGGACGAAGACTTTACTGAACTCGTGGAAGCGACGGTGGATTACCTCTATGAGGCACCGCCGCCGCGCGCAGAGATCCAAACCCCCTTAGTCACCCCAAGACAGGTGGCTTCTGAAATCAGAAGATTAAAACCTCGCAAATCCCCTGGGCATGATGGCGTCACGGCGCCCATGCTTCACCACCTTCCCCGAAAGGTCGTAGTCCACCTGACGAGGATTTATAATGCATGTCTGCAGCTTCGTCACTTTCCTACTTGTTGGAAGGAGGCGAGGGTGGTCTGCATTTTGAAGCCCGGCAAGGACCCGGTTTTCCCTTCCAATTACCGTTCCATAAGCCTATTACCCATCGTTTCAAAAATCTTTGAACGATTATTCCTATCCCGCCTCACTCCTCTCTTCGAGGAAAGGCAACTTATCCCGGATCATCAGTTCGGTTTCCGTCATGGACATTCCACTACACTACAGCTGCTGCGGCTGATTGAGAAGGTTGCCCTGGGTTTCCAGGAAAACTTCAAAACAGTCGCGGTGCTTCTGGATGTATAAAAAGCCTTCGCAACCACATGGCACCAGGGGTTACTGTACAAGCTCAGAGAGGCTGAAATCCCTCCCCCTACCTCACCCTGATTGGTAGCTTCCTTCGGGATCGCTCTTTTCGGGTGCGGGTGGAGGGGAAGTTGTCCTCGGTCAGACCCATAGTGGCTGGAGTTCCGGAGGGTAGCGTGCTATCGCCGTTGCTCTTTGCTGCCTACATGTCTGACCTACCCGTGGAACCGCATACTGTTACGTGTCAGTATGCAGACGATGTCCTCATACTGGCACAGAACAAAGATGTTCGGTACTGTTTCCCTCCACTACAGCGACAGCTCGACGCTATCGGCAGGTGGAGTGAACAGTGGAGAATGGCCATTAGCCCGCAGAAGAGCCAGGCTCTACTACTGGGCAAAGTTCGAAACTGGCGGCCGGGTGTATCCCTGACAATGCGGCGGAGAAGAATCCCTTGGGTTAACTCTGCCAAATACCTGGGGGTACTACTTGACCGTGGTCTAGCCTTCACTCCACATGTCACAACAAAGGTCGGTCAGGGACATGGCGCCCTGAGACAGCTATATCCTATACTTCAATCAACCATGCCCACATACCTGAAACTGCGCTTGTACCGTGCGATCGTCCCGCCTCTGATCCTGTACGGGTGCGAGGTCTGGGGTACGGTGGCTCGTTCCACCATCCGCAGGCTGCAGACCGTGCAGAACAGGGCGCTTAGGATGGTCTACGGTACCGACCGTAGGTTTCCATCACACATCCTTCACACTCATTCCGGCATCCCATACATTGTGGACGTAGTGCGGGACAGGACTCGCACAATGTATGACAAACTCACACCTCACCCAAACCAGCTGGTGAACACCCTGGGGCAATATGACCATCGCCTCCCTAGGCGGAGATAGAGCTACCGTCTACCCAAGGATGCCCTTGGCTGGTAGGTACCGCTCTGCCTTCATCATCATCCACACCTATCACCTATTCCCCTCGGTTTCCTGTCACTGGCACTGTACTGCTTGTCGGCCATGGCTGACGAAGTAATCAGTAGGGAAATGGTCGCTTGGATGGCTAGACATCCAAGATCCGACAAATTCTGCCGCCAGTGACAATAAAGGAACCCACCCTGCACCATCAGACAGTACAAAGACAAAAAGCCTGCAACACATACCAACCTATAACACCACACGGGTAAATCCGTATTTAAACGGATAGGTACCGTGGCCACCTTACCATCCGCCTGGGTTAACCCAGACGACTAGTACTTACTCCTGGACTCCTAGTCCTGAAGGGTTGGCCGACAGGGCGGTGGTACTGCCATTTTCATAAAGAACCATCTCACCCACACTCCTGTTACCATTCCTCCGCTACAACACCTGGAAGCAACCGCCATAAGGCTATCCTTGGGCGGGAACGATCTGGTGCTTGTGGCGGTATACGACCCGCCGGATGGTCACTTCTATGAAGCGGACATCACGGCACTGCTGAACCTACACCACAGGGTTTGCATTGCAGGCGACTTCAACGCAAAACACCCAAGCTGGCACAGCCGCACCCAGAACGTTAAGGGCCGGGGATTGTACCGTCTCATTAGCGGGAACCCCCTCCTTCACGCGCACGGGCCGAGAGGTCCAACCTACTACCCGGCACGCGGCGCCGCGGATATCATCGATTTCATGGTCACCAAAAACATACCATTTCACTTGGACCTCTCTGTGATTAACGATCTGGATTCAGAGCACAACCCTGTTGTGGTGGATGCAGACGTTAATCTTACTGCCCTGGGAGTGCCGGACTGGGTGGATGAAGTCGACTGGGATGCAGCCGTCCTAGCCCTTCAAAGCTCCGTGGAAGCAAATCCTCGAATAGACTCGATAGAGGCTCTCGAGGAGGCAGCCACGGGGTTTTCTACCTCCGTCCTAAACGCGGTGCGTGCTCACACGCATCGCATTCCTACCGAAGTACCAAACCCGACATCTATCCCTGTCCCACTAAAACGCCTCATTCAAGCTAAGAATGCTGTCAGACGGCTATGGCAGAGATTCCGACATCCTAGGATAGGAGTAATACACCAGAGGTTCAAATCCCTGGTGAGACGACTCCTAAGAAAACACAGGCAAGCAGCTTGGGATGAAACAATGCGTCGCGTAAACCTCCAAGAGAGGAAACCGTGGCGCATCGTCCGAGCCTTGAGGAAAGACAAATCTGCACACCAGCATCCAGTGCACAGCCCTCGGGGAAGACTTGTCTTTGAACCGAGGGAAAAAGCAGAGGCACTAGCAGACTATCTGGAAACTCAGTTCCAGCCTAGGGTAGATCCTCAGAACGATGACCACACTGACCTCGTGGAACAAGCGGTGGAAGACTTCTTAGAAGTCCGACCCGCGGGCCACGAGGAGTTCCACATCCCGGTAGTTACCCCTCGCGAGGTAACTAACACCATCCGGCACCTAAAACCTAGTAAAGCCCCTGGGCAGGACCGTGTAACAGCGGAAATGCTCCAGCACCTACCCCATAGAGCCGTGATGCACTTGACCCGCATTTACAACGCATGCCTCAGCATGTGCCACTTTCCAGCTGTCTGGAAACAGGCGCGTGTGGTATGCGTTTTGAAGCAGGGAAAGAATCCGGTTTTTCCATCCAGTTACCGTTCCATCAGCCTCCTACCAGTTGTCTCGAAAGTGTTGGAGAAACTGTTCCTGTCCCGCCTCGGACCTCTTTTGGAGGAAAAAGGTCTCCTACAGGAACACCAGTTTGGTTTTCGTTCTGGTCATTAAACGACTGAGCAACTACTGCGTGTAGCCGAGAAAGCTTCCCTGGCCTACCAGGAGAGGGCTAAAACGGTGGCAGTGTTGCTTGACGTGGAAAAGGCATTTTCTACCACTTGGCATGAGGGGCTTGTCTACAAGCTCATACAGCAGGAAATCCCCCCTCCATACATTTACTTGGTGGCTAGTTTCCTACAGGAACGTAGCTTCCGGGTGAAGGTGGAGGGATCATTTTCTAGAGAAAGGCCCATTGGCGCAGGAGTCCCCGAGGGCAGTGTACTGTCACCGGCACTTTTTGCAGCTTACATGGCCGATCTCCCGACGCACCCCAACACACACATCTGTCAGTATGCGGACGATCTCATGATCTTCGCTACTAACAAGAACCCGCGCTACAGTTACCGACAAGTACAAGCCCACCTCTGTGCCATCAATAGATGGTGAGAGAACTGGCGTATGTCCATTAACCCGGAGAATAGCTCTGCGATTCTCCTGGCTAATACGATAGCCAACCGGCTCCCGCTGGACCTCGTGCTTCGGCGCCGTCGGATCCCCTGGGTCACTACGGCAAAGTATCTCGGGGTCACGCTGGACCGGCGGCTGACGTACAGACATCACGTCAGGGGAAAAGTACTGCAAGGCCACGCTGCCCTGCGGCAGTTGTACCCCATCCTCAGTTCCCAAACCATGCCCCTACGCCTGAAGCTTCAGCTGTATCGAGCGATCATCCCGCCTCTGGTCCTGTACGGATGCGAGATCTGGGGAGTGGTGGCTAGGTCCACCTTCATCAGACTCCAGACGTTGCAGAACCGGGCATTAAGGATGATCTATGATACAGGCCGAAGATGTCCTGCCCATATCCTACACGAACATTCCGGTATCCCGTACATTGTCGACGTGATCAAAACTCGCGCTCGAACAATGTACAATAAACTCCAGAACCACCCTAACCCTCTGGTGAATACCCTGGGCCAATACGACCAGAGACAGCCGCGCCGACTACCATCCAAAAGATTGCCGAAGGACATCTTAAGTCCTGCGATCTAATCTCAAGATGGGAAAGGCGAAAATGCAATCTGTACTCAAAACAGAGCAAATCACCGGTTCAGTTCACCTCTCAGCGAGTGACTGACGGCCAGAACCCTGGTAGGAATTAGCGCGCAAATTTCGCGCACAGCTCACTTGCGAACCAATCCCTGCCTACAATCCCTCCCGTTACTATAAAAACCCCTGTTCCAACAAATTTCCCAGTGATACATCCCTATAGTGACACCGTCAAAACCATCGTGCAGATAAAGCCGTATGACGGCTAGATACTGCGGTAAAGACACTCGACCGGGGGAACATTCACCTCACCTCCGTTCGACTCGAACTGGCGTCTGGCGTCTAGTCCTGAAGATCCACACGTATTCGCTACAGCGACCCCACGTGGTCCGCAGGGTAATTAGAGGTCTCGATGCGGAGACAGACCCCCAGGATATCCGTGCCGGCCTGATGGACGAACACGGAATCGAACCGCGATCCGCGGTGCAACTCACCACAACTAAGGTGAAGGAGGGGAAACCTACCAAGGTGCCCCTGCCACTATTTTAGTGGCCATCATAAAACAAGGGGAGGGAACCCCTAAGATTGACCAAGTGACTTGCCTATATCATACGCGAGTCACGAATGAGCCTTATCACGGCAGGGAGGGCCGGCCCAGTGCTACAAGTGCCTGGGCTTTCACCACTCCAGTTTTGCCTGTGAGAGGGCTCTAAAGTGTCTCCGTTGTGCGGGCGAGCACTTGGTAAAGGAGTGCCCGGTACCAATGGATAATAAGAGGTGCGCAAACTGCGATGGTTGCCACATAGGCATCTATCGCGGGTGCCCTAAGCGACTTGCTATAATGCAAAGAAGACAGGGCAAGGCTGACGCTGAGGTTAGGCGGGGGGTCTCTTTCGCCGCGGCGCTGGCGAGACACGAAAGTGCTCTCGCACAGGCCGAGACCGCGGAACTGACCCCTACAAGCCGGGTCGCCGCCACAGTAGCTGAGCCGGTCCCAGATAGCGCCACACCTACGGTTGCGAGCGGCGAGACAGCTCCAACAACCAGCAGTGCTCCAAAGGAGCAACGTCCCCAAAAGAAGGGGAAGAAGAAGAAGTCGGTGGGTAAAACCACACAAAAACCTGCTGAGGGGCAGAATCACAACAAAAAAGTTGAGAAACTCCTCTCTCCACCAGCACCAAAAGCTCCAGCTGTGTCAGCCGACAAGCGACCAGCTGAGTCCACCAGTGCTAGCCCAGCCACTTCTGAGGCACCAGAGCCACACATCTCGCAACTATCCGTAGGTGACACATTTGCATCTGAGGACATGGCTGAGTTCATACAGTTGGCGACCTGGTTCGCAGACTTGGTTCAGCGTTCCCTCCCAATCCTACGACGCTGCAGGGAAACCATCAACAACCCCGGGATTTCCGCTGTGCAGAAGCATCTCACGGTGCTTCAAACGGCTAAGGACCTCTATTCTAACTCCACGAGCTCGTAATGGCGCATAGAACTGTGCGTTCATTTCGAGCTGCGTTCTGGAACGCAAATGGAGCTAGAGACCAGAGACCTGGCCTGCTGGAGTTCGTGGACAGTCATGGAATTGATATCCTGATGGTCTGTGAAACGCACTTGCACGCTGGTGTACAGTTTAACCTGCCAAGTTACGCCGCTCATCGGTCTGATCGCGTCGGCCGACAGGGCGGTGGTACTGCCATTTTCATAAAGAACCATCTCACCCACACTCCTGTAACCATTCCTCCGCTACAACACCTGGAGGCAACCGCCATAAGGCTTTCCTTGGGCGGGAACGATCTGGTGCTTGTGGCGGTATACGACCCGCCGGATGGTCACTTCTATGAAGCGGACATCACGGCACTCCTGAACCTACACCACAGGGTTTGCATTGCAGGCGACTTCAACGCAAAACACCCAAGCTGGCACAGCCGCACCCAGAACGTTAAGGGCAGGGGATTGTACCGTCTTATTAGCGGGAACCCCGCCCTTCACGCGCACGGGCCGAGAGGTCCAACCTACTACCCGGCACGCGGCGCCGCGGATATCATCGATTTCATGGTCACCAAAAACATACCATTTCACTTGGACCTCTCCGTGATTAACGATCTGGATTCCGACCACAACCCTGTTGTGGTGGATGCAGACGTTAATCTTACTGCCCTGGGAGTGCCGGACTGGGTGGATGAAGTCGACTGGGATGCAGCCGTCCTAGCCCTTCAAAGCTCCGTGGACCCCTCCGAAGGAGTGTCGCCTTGTCGTGGCGGAGGGGCTTAGTACCTGAGCCAGACGGCCTACTAAGTGTCATTTTTGATTACTGGTAGGCAAGAGGTGAGGGGAAGCAAAGAACATTCCAAACGGGTAGATGGGGCTCGTTAGTCTTGGTCGACGATTCATCTAGGAGAAGAGGACTCCGAAATCAAACTCCCCCAGGGGCTCCTACTACGGTAGGTACGGGTTTGGCGTACCCGGGGCCCCGAGCCATACTCTCGATTGGGCTCCTCCAAGAGGTGAGAGGGCACATGCCAAACGCCCAATCAACTTTGGTCCACTTTTGTGTTTGACCTCCCACCTATTACCTCCCTGTACACAGTCTGACGGATAACCTACACGCGGGTTGGAGGATGGGGTGACGCAAGGGGTGACTGGGTAATCGCGTAAGTCCCAGCCCCTGGTTATCATGTAGGATCTGTGTACGTATCCGCTGATAAAGGTCAGTCCCGGGGAGGGGCCATTGCATGAGCTGATGCACTCCTGAAGGCGATTGGGTCCCTCTGTCTATACATTGGGAGGTGAGACCCTAGGGTGAGCAAGGTCCAGGCCAGGACTCTCACCTAAGCCGGGGTGGCGCCCAGGATGTGAGCATGCCATCGGAGACATCTGCATTGGTGGAGGATGACATCGCCATGAGTTCACAAAAAACTCATAACAAAAAAAATTTTAAAGTTTCTGTAAAGGAAGTAGCTGAGTCGAGTGGTCCTCGCTACTTAGTTATATCTCGAACTGAGGGAGATAAGAAATTTTTGTCGGTGAGCCCATTTACTATCCAAAAGGGTTTAGATAACATTGCTGGTCCAGTCAAGTCATGCACTAGATCTCGAAATGGCACGCTCCTGGTTGAAGCACATTCAGCTACCCAGGCAGCTAAAATACTGAAAGCGAACATGCTAGCAAGTTATCCTGTACGTGTCGAGATGCACAGAACCTTGAACTCCTCGCGCGGTGTGATAAACACCCGTGCATTGGAAGGATTATCCAATGAGGAGATTCAAGAGAATCTGACGGAGCAAGGCGTCATACACGTTTACTGGGTTCAACGTAAAGAAGGTGGTGAGTTAAAGCCAACTAATACCCTGTTCCTGACCTTTGATCGGGTAGATCTCCCGCAAAGGATTAAGGCAGGATATGAATCCATCGAAGTTAGGCCGTTCATCCCGAACCCACTCAGGTGTTTTAAGTGCCAGCGCTTTGGACATACCAGCGAGCTTTGTAAGGGACTAGCTACATGCCCTCAATGTGGAGATGAATCCCACGATGGTGCATGTACTACAGCTCCTACATGTGTGAACTGCAGAGGTGAACATACATCTAGTTCCCGAGACTACCCCCGCTTTGTAGAGGAAAGAGCGATCCAAGAGATACGAGTCAAAGAGAAGGTGCCCTTCTCAGAAGCTCGGAAAACCTTGCGTCTACGCCAACCCTCTGTTCCTAGATCTGGAACCTATAGCTCAGTTGCAGCTAAAGCGGTAGCAAGCAGAGAGATCGCAACTCAGACCAGCGATTTCAATGGGGCAACAATTTCCGAAAAAACACTTGTTGCCCGCAGCTCTATAACAAAGCCCTCAACATCAGCGCGCACATCTGTATCAACGTGTACAAAATCTGTTGGTGAAAAAAATTCAACTGTTCGATCACCAAAGAAAATGCCAAACTCGACACAGAAGACTAGTAAACCTGTTATTTACAATGCCTCGCCGATAAAATTTAAGAAGAACTACACAAAGAACGATTTCCTCAAGGAAGATAAGGCTCATCCCAGTACATCAAAGGGATATAAGAGTCCAAGGAGATCCCCTCGAAGATCCTCTTCTGGGGAATCCTCAGGGGTGGACTCAGACCGGCGTCTTTCATCTTCGCCGGTCCCCATTAGCAACCGGTTCGAGACACTCGAACCCAAGTTTGCTATGGGAAGACGCACGTCCTCGGCAGAGGACATGGAACTAGAATCTGCCCACACTGGAAGACCCCCAGTGGAAAAGAGGCGCGAAAAAGCGTCCGAAAAGAACGTCAGCCCAAGAGAGAAAAGGGCTAAATTAGTTCGACAACCGCCTGCTCCAAAGTAAGGAAGATTTACCTTGGAATTACCTATCCCACACACAATGCAATATGACTATCCTACAATGGAACGTACGTGGCATTCGAACTCAAAGGCCAGAACTTGAGCTCTTGCTCAAAGACAACGAACCTCTGGTCGCATGTTTGCAAGAGACTAAACTGCGTCCTCAAGACGCTTTCTATCTAAGGCGATACACCCCAGTACGGTGTGATGTTACACCAGAAGAGGGTGTTCCGGCACATGGCGGCGCTATGATACTTGTGAGAGATGACATATATATGCAAATTGTACCAATACAGTCTGATATCCAATCAGTTGCAATAAGGATTATACTGCCAGACATCCATTTCACCATCTGTAATATTTATTTGCCTCCGTCACATGACCTCTCGCACATTGATTTAGAAGATCTAGTTTCCCAGTTGCCAACACCGTTTCTGTTGGTGGGAGACTTCAATGCGCACCACCCACTTTGGGGTTCAAGTCGCGCCTGTGCGAGAGGTAAGCTCATTTCCGATTTCTTGGACAGTCACAACCTAGCTCTCCTCAACACTGGAGAGCCTACATTCATTTCGGACTCCCACAGCACTTTCTCACACCTTGATCTTGCAGTTTGTTCACCTCAGTTGGCAGTCTCCTTACAATGGAATGTCATCTCTGATTTACACTCTAGTGACCACTTCCCATGTCTTATTAGTCTCTTGACGCAACATACATACTCCACACGTATGCCCAGGTGGCGTTTGGACCATGCGAACTGGAACCTTTACACCCAGTTGGCTGTCTTTACCTACAACGAGCATGACTCAGTAAATAATTTGGCGCAGCATCTCACGGAGACGATTCTCTCTGCTGCTGAACAATCGATTCCGCGGTCGACTACACACCCCCGTCGATTTCCCGTTCCCTGGTGGACGGAAGAATGTCGGAATGCCATTCGTGCTCGAAGGCGTGCACTTAGGGTTTTCCAACGTCACCCTACTTTGGAAAACCTAATCGAGTACAAGAAAATGCGCGCCAGGTCCAGACAAGTCATTAAGGATAGCAAAAAGTCATCATGGAGCAAATTTGTAGCTTAATTTAACCGACACACACCTTCCTCGGTTGTGTGGGATAGATTAAGGCGTGTTGCAGCTAAAACGACCCAAATACCAATAGCGGGACTAAAAACAGCCACAGGAGCTGTTGTTGATTCATTTGAAGTGGCCAATACCTTTGGCAGTGCTTTCGCACAAGTGTCTAGCTCGGAAAACTACTCCCCTGAGTTCCTTCCAATTAAAACTCAGGTGGAATCTCAAGGCTTCTCGTTTCGTTCTAGAAACGTAGAAGATTACAATCGCCTTTTCACCATGGCAGAGCTGGAGTATTCCCTGAAATCTTCGCGATGTTCAGCACCAGGACCGGACGGTATTCATGTACAAATGTTACAACAGCTCTCTCCAGAAGGTAAGGCATTCCTGCTCGAGGTCTATAACCGTGTTTGGGTTGACAGTATACTCCCAGAAAATTGGCGGGAGGCCACCGTTATTCCCATCTTGAAGGCTGGGAAGGACCGGCATCTTCCCTCCAGCTATCGTCCTATTTCCCTCACCAGTTGCGTTTGCAAGGTGATGGAACGCATGATCAATGGACGATTGGTATGGTGGTTAGAAAGTCGTAACCTACTGACTAACATCCAGTGTGGTTTTCGACGACGCCGTTCAACTGTTGACCATCTTGTGTCAATATCGACACAGATAATGGACGGCTTTATGAAGAACTGTCAAACCGTTGGCATATTTTTCGATCTTGAGAAGGCTTATGATACGTGCTGGCGAGCAGGGATTCTACGTTCCCTGTATGCCTGGAACATACGTGGACGCCTACCACTTTTCATTCAGGAGTTTATGAAGGAACGCTTTTTCCGAGTAAGGGTCGGCTTGGTTTTTTCTAATTCTTTTGTTCAGGAGGAGGGAGTACCTCAGGGTTCGGTGCTAAGTGTCACGCTCTTTGCTATAGCAATTAACTCCATCTGGAAATGTGTTCCACCTGGAGTTTCGTCATGCCTATTCGTAGACGACTTCGCTGTCTATTGCACTTCTCAGCGCACGGCGTTTTTACAACGGCGCCTGCAGCAATGTTTGGACAACCTCAGAGAATGGAGCGTGAAAAACGGCTTCCGTTTCTCAACTGAGAAGACAATCTGCGTTAATTTCTGGCGCCGTAGGAGACGATTACCACCTTCGCTCCGATTTGGTCCAGATGAACTTCCCTTCGCAGAAGAGACGCGCTTCCTGGGTTTGATCTTGGACAGGAAGCTTAGTTGGTCGTCGCATATTGCACAGCTAAGAGCGAGATGTGACCGTTCCCTAAATATTATGCGAGTACTGAATGGCAAATCGTGGAGAGCGGATCGAACAATTTTGTTGCGAATATATCGCGCATTGGTCCGATCCAAGCTAGACTATGGGTGTATTGTTTATTCGTCAGCACGACCATCTGTGCTGAGAAGATTAGACGTGGTCCATAATAGGGGCATCCGCATTGCAACAGGAGCTTTTCCAACAAGCCCAGTGGTGAGCCTTTACGCCGAGTCCGCAGAAGCTCCTCTGCAATATCGGCGTGAGATTCTCTTGGCAAATTATGGTTGTGCGCTTAGATGTATGCCTAAGCACCCAACGTTCGCTTCTTTTTTCACCACCACGCTAAGAGAACGATATAGAAATAGCACCCTTAATCCAAAGCCTGCGGGGTTCCGTTTCCAAGAGCTCCTAGTGAAGCTTGGAGTGGAACTGCCTGTGATGTTCGCCAAGGGCGAGAGACTTTACCCCCCTTGGCTATCTGGTACGCCCCATGTAGATCTTGGGATGACCATACACCAGAAGTCCACGATGCCTATTTCAAGTATCCGCACGTGTTTCTTAGAATTCTTGTCAGGCTACTCTGACCGTAAATATATTTACACCGATGGATCAAAGAACACCAACGGTGTTGGATGTGCTTATGTTTATGGAACCGAACCATATACATTCGGTTTTCCAAATAGCACTTCCATTTTTACTGCAGAGCTTTATGCAATCTATCGAGCCGTTTTGTATGTTCGCCGTCGTAAATTAGGTGACTGCCTGATTTTGAGCGGTTCCCTTAGTGCACTGCAGAGCCTTTGTCAGTTGTACAACCCCCACCCTATTGTACAACGTATCCAGGATGCCCTCCATGTTTTACACGCTTCTGGCGTTGACGCGGTGTGTGCATGGATTCCTGGTCACGTAGGTTTGCCTGGGAATGAAAAGGTAGATTTAGCAGCAAAGACGGCAACTACAGAACCCAGAATTATCATCTCACGTGTTACTTCGGAAGACTTTAGGCTTGAAGTGCGGAGAGCGGTGCTGTCGTCCTGGCACGACGAGTGGTCAGCTCTCCGCGGTAATAAGCTTAGAGAACTGAAAGAACTTCCGATAAACTGGGTAACTTCCTGTCGCACATCTCGTCGCGAGGAGGTTAGTTTGGCTCGATTAAGAATAGGGCACTGCAATTTTTCGCACGGTTACCTATTTAAAAGGGACCCTGCGCCTCTATGTCCGCTGTGTGACAGCGTTTTGTCGGTTCGCCACGTGCTCCTGGTGTGTTACTATCTAGCGCACCTTCGGGATTCTCTGCAGCTGCCTGCCAGACTTGCAGAGGTCCTAGCGGACGACAAAACAGCGGTTGATAGAGTTTTTAATTTTTTAGCGAAGTGTAATATAAATTTGAGGATTTAAATTTAAATTTGTTTAAATTATCTGTTTCTGCTTTTGTACATATTTATCACCTTGTTTAATATCTGGCTATTGCCACTGATTTTTACCTTTGTAAACTTTTCTTGTTGCTAGTATTTTTATTTTTTGAGTGAAATTTATATCTGGCTATTGCCACGAGTCTGTTAGGGGCGCTGATGACCTAGAAGTTGAGCGCCCTTAAACCACATCCAAATCCAAATCCAAAGCTCCGTGGAAGCAAATCCTCGAATAGACTCGATAGAGGCTCTCGAGGAGGCAGCCACGGGGATTTCTACCTCCGTCCTAAACGCCGTGCGTGCTCACACGCATCGCATTCCTACCGAAGTACCAAACCCGACATCTATCCCTGTCCCACTAAAACGCCTCATTCAAGCGAAAAATGCTGTCAGACGGCTATGGCAGAGATTTCGACATCCTAGGATAGGAGTAATACACCAGAGGTTCAAATCCCTGGTGAGACGACTCCTAAGAAAACACATGCCGGCAGCTTGGGACGAAACAATGCGTCGCGTAAACCTCCAAGAGAGGAAACCGTGGCGCATCATCCGAGCCTTGAGGGAAGACAAATCTGCACACCAGCATCCAGTGCACAGCCCTCGGGGAAGACTTGTCTTTGAACCGAGGGAAAAAGCAGAGGCACTAGCAGACTATCTGGAAACTCAGTTCCAGCCTAGGGTAGATCCTCAGAACGATGACCACACTGACCTCGTGGAACAAGCAGTGGAAGACTTCTTAGAAGTCCGACCCGCGGGCCACGAGGAGTTCCACATCCCGGTAGTTACCCCTCGCGAGGTAACTAACACCATCCGGCACCTAAAACCTAGTAAAGCCCCTGGGCAGGACCGTGTAACAGCGGAAATGCTCCAGCACCTATCCCATAGAGCCGTGATGCACTTGACCCGCATTTACAACGCATGCCTCAGCATGTGCCACTTTCCAGCTGTCTGAAAACAGGCGCGTGTGGTATGCGTTTTGAAGCAGGGAAAGAATCCGGTTTTCCCATCCAGTTACCGTTCCATCAGCCTCCTACCAGTTGTCTCGAAAGTGTTCGAGAAACTGTTCCTGTCCCGCCTCGGACCTCTTTTGGAGGAAAAAGGTCTCCTACCGGAACACCAGTTTGGTTTTCGTTCTGGTCATTCCACGACTGAGCAACTACTGCGTGTAGCCGAGAAAGCTTCCCTGGTCTACCAGGAGAGGGCTAAAACGGTGGCAGTGTTGCTTGACGTGGAAAAGGCATTTTCTACCACTTGGCATGAGGGGCTTGTCTACAAGCTCATACAGCAGGAAATCCCCCCTCCATACATTTACTTGGTGGCTAGTTTCCTACAGGAACGTAGCTTCCGGGTGAAGGTGGAGGGATCATTTTCTAGAGAAAGGCCCATTGGCGCAGGAGTCCCCGAGGGCAGTGTACTGTCACCGGCACTTTTTGCAGCTTACATGGCCGATCTCCCGACGCACCCCAACACACACATCTGTCAGTATGCGGACGATCTCATGATCTTCGCTACTAACAAGAACCCGCGCTACAGTTACCGACAAGTACAAGCCCACCTCTGTGCCATCAATAGATGGTGCGAGAACTGGCGTATGTCCATTAACCCGGAGAAAAGCTCTGCGATTCTCCTGGCTAATACGATAGCCAACCGGCTCCCGCTGGACCTCGTGCTTCGGCGCCGTCGGATCCCCTGGGTCACTACGGCAAAGTATCTCGGGGTCACGCTGGACCGGCGGCTGACGTACAGACATCACGTCAGGGGCAAAGTACTGCAAGGCCACGCTGCCCTGCGGCAGTTGTACCCCATCCTCAGTTCCCAAACCATGCCCCTACGCCTGAAGCTTCAGCTGTATCGAGCGATCATCCCGCCTCTGGTCCTGTACGGATGCGAGATCTGGGGAGTGGTGGCTAGGTCCACCTTCATCAGACTCCAGACGTTGCAGAACCGGGCATTAAGGATGATCTATGATACAGGCCAAAGATTTCCTGCCCATATCCTACACGAACATTCCGGTATCCCGTACATTGTCGACGTGATCAAAACTCGCGCTCGAACAATGTACAATAAACTCCAGAATCACCCTAACCCTCTGGTGAATACCCTCGGCCAATACGACCAGAGACAGCCGCGCCGACTACCATCCAAAAGATTGCCGAAGGACATCTTAAGTCCTGCGATCTAATCTTAAGATGGGAAAGGCGAAAATGCAATCTGTACTCAAAACAGAGCGAATCACCGGTTCAGTTCACCTCTCAGCGAGTGACTGACGGCCAGAACCCTGGTAGGAATTAGCGCGCAAAATTCGCGCACAGCTCACTTGCGGACCAATCCCTGCCTACAATCCCTCCCGTTACTATAAAAACCCCTGTTCCAACAAATTTCCCAGTGATACATCCCCGTAGTGACACTGTCAAAACCATCGCGCAGGTAAAGCCGTATGACGGCTAGGTACTGCGGTAAAGACACTCGACCGGGGGAACATTCACCTCACCTCCGTTCGACTCGAACTGGCGTCTGGCGTCTAGTCCTGAAGATGGCCATGGAGAGTATAATGGCCGAAAGCTCGACCTTCTTAAGTTTAACACGGCTGATCACCCGTGAAGCTCTTATCACTAACAATAAAATAGTAATAGTAATAACAATAACAATAACAATAACAATAATTAATAATAATAATAATAATAATAATAATAATAATAATAATAATAATAATAATAATAATAATAATAATAATAATAATAATAATAATAATAATAATAATAATAATAATAATAATAATAATAATAATAATAATAATAATAATAATAATAATAATAATAATAATAATAATAATAATAATAATAATAATAATAATAATAATAATAATAATAATAATAATAATAATAATAATAATAATAATAATAATAATAATAATAATAATAATAATAATAATAATAATAATAATAATAATAATAATAATAATAATAATAATAATAATAATAATAATAATAATAATAATAATAATAATAATAATAATAATAATAACTAAATAATTTATTTGTACGGAGATCTATTACAATTATAACTTTCTACTGTAATGCTGCTTATTCTACCTACAGTCATGGAGAAATTATTCTTACGCCGTTTTTACTCTCTCTACTGGTAAGTAGGGGAAGTACTGTATTCCACCCAAAAATTCGATGTCGAGATTTCACCGGAAATACATGTTTTGAGGTCCCCTGAATGCAAAAAAAAAAAACATTTTTAGAAAAAGTTTCGTGTGTGTGTGTCAGTCTGTGTGTCTGTCAGCCTGTGGACAGCATAACTCAGAAACGAAAAGTCGGTTAAAAACCAAAGTTGGTATTTAAGTTTAATGTCTTTCAAGGATGTGACACGAAGATTTTGAAGAAAATAGTTCCACCCTAAACTACCTTTTACACGGAAGATTTTTTGAAAATTTTGATTTTCTTGAAAATGGCTCTAACGATTTTGATTAAAATGGCATATATTTGAGATATTTTTATGACAAGTGAAATGTGTATCTTGAATTTTCTGGCTATTGCCCCTGTAGTCGTATTTACTCTGGATGAATTTTGCATAACTGGTAAACCGTTAGAGATAGACCAAATCATACTATACAAAAAATGTAGATCTTGCTAAAATACACAATTTATGTCTCAATAAATTTTCTTGTAGGGTAAACCATTTCGGAGATATTCCTTGTTATGTGTGTGAGTTTCGGAAAACTTAGAACTTTCGTGAAATGGGTCATCGCTGTTCATTTTTTTATATGTTGAGTGTGCAAAGACAACAGAATCTCAAACATTTGACTATCGCACAAAGCCTACTGTATTCTAATATTCCCCTTGCACCTACAAGGAAATAAGCAATAAGATAATTTGTACAAATGTTTATCTCAACTAACAAGAAAGAAGATATAGGAATAAGAGTTTGTAAGAATGGTTAGTTCAAGAGTAGAGAAAGTCATGTGAGTGCAACACATCAGATTTTTTATGTAGAATAACTTTATTTATTGGGAGTAAAGATAAACAACAGAAACGTTATTTAGTAATCTAACAGTATATGGGGTTTCCTCCTGATTCAGTATGTATAAACAGATGAAGTAAATTAGTCTTCTGCAAAAAGTAAATAAAAGTCTTTTACCAGTTGGGTTCGTGCAATGGGGAAAAAGTATTCATACATTTACATAAATACAACTACAATGTAAGTGCTTTGTAGGCATTCCACTTCTATATATCACTTTGTTGACCTCTTTGGCATAGAATGAACCAGTGTTCTGGTAGTCTCTGAGACTATGGCGCAATGTTTTGCCATTCCTTTTCTGATTGCGCTCCCTTATGTAGGACTTACAAGCCAGTGCCTGTCGCGGAGCAGAGAAACCTCTGGACCAGAGTGAAGACCTGGAAGCAGGTGGTGAGCCAAGCATCAGGTATGGTAGTGAGGAAGAGAATGATATGAAATGCAGGCGAAATGGATAGTTGCAAGTGTGATAATGGAGCAATTGATTGCATGAATGGCGGGGGAAACCGGATAGTCCGGAGAAAACCCGCCCAGGCGCCGCTTCGTCCACCACGAATACCACATATGGGTCCCGCCGAGGCAGTAGGCGAGCGGTCTAACCACTCAGCCACGGCGCCGCCATTATATTTCCAGACTCAGGGAATAATCCTGCCTCCTGCCGGGAATCGAACCCGGGACCCCTTGAAGGCAGGTAGGTGCTCTACCAACTGCGCTACGGGGTCATTATTGTTGTAGATATTGTTTCAGAGCCACCTTACTTTTTAATTCATGCTTTCTGGCCATTTTTTCAAATGTTCTACAAAAATGTTCAATTGGATTAAAGTTTATGCTCTGTGCTGGAAACTTAAGAACACGGGGAATATGGTACAACAACCGCATATTAATAAATTCCGCAGTATGCTTAGGGTTATTGGCTTATAGATGGTAGTAACATGGACCTAATGCAAGATATCAACACTATTTTGCCTATGTTCCTTTAGGATATTCAGCTGCTGAAATCTGCCCGCGTTGCTTACAACAGAAAGATGTTACCCAACACCAAATGTGATCCTACATCGCCATATCTCCACCACCATGCTTCACTATAGCTTCAATGTTATATAGATATCAGTAGAGCGAGGACATACATCCACTAAAGAAGAAATCAGGTTGACTGCACGGCGAATTGCTTGCTTGACGTCATCGCTGCTACCTCGGACTGAGGGGTGAACAGCGTGCTGTGGTTCAGTATGACAGCTGTACCGTACAGATAGGGAGTGTTATTTTCTGTGCAATTCGTGTTTACATACGAGGTAAATAATGTCTTCAGCTTTAGGTGATGGTAAATTAAATCAGTTATTGGAAGAATTTGGAATAAATAATTTCGTATTGAATGGTGATACGATACAACGTAAGTTATGTTATTCACAAATCAGAGATTGCAAGGAGAAACGGAAAATGTTGAAGCAACATTGCAATACCAAAAAACCATAAAGCGCTTATTGCAGCATCAAAGAATAAAGAACACGGCCATTTATCACTTCAATCGGAGTTTTTTGAAGACATGTGCAAAATGTTGGTACGTAGTAACATACCATCTTATAGAGTAGAACATGCTGAATTTAAAATCTTCATAAAAAATACACTAAGCGGGAGCCTCCCAGTGCAACAACCCTACGTAAATAGTATCTATCAAAATGTTATGATAAAGTTATGGCTCAAATTCGGCAATCTGTGGGTGACAATAAAATTTGGATTTCCATAGACGAAACTGTGGATTCTGTGGGGAGGTTTGTTGCAAATGTAATTGTGGGAGTACTTTCGCCAGACATACCTACTAAATCATTTCTATTGACGTCTGAAGCTATTGATAAGGTTAACCACAAAAGTATTGTCGAAATGTTTCAAAAGAGTCTAATTTTGCTGTGGCCAGAGGGGATCAAAACTGATAATGTACTACTTTTTCTGACAGATGGTGCAAGCTACATGCTAAAAGCAGCTAAAGAAATAAAAACTACACATCATCCCGACATGGTACATCGCTCACGGCCTTCATCGAAATGATGTGCTTCTGGTACAGTGATGTGGACAGCTTCATTGCTAATGTGAAAAAAAAATTCTGAAAGCCCCAAGCAGGTCACTGATTTTCAAAGAAATGGCCCCTGGAGTCCCTTTACCTCCCCAGCCCGTTGTAACTCGATGGGGTAGCTGGTTAAATGCTGCTGCATATTATGCAGATTATTATGATAAAATGATTAAAGTAATCAATGTTTTGGATAGTGAAGACAACTGTGCCATTAAATCTGCTCAGTCACTGATTTCAGGCAATTTACGTAAACATTTGTTCTTTATTAAAAAGAATTTTCCAGATGTAACCAAAACTATTCTGCATTTACATAGAATCAAGAAATCATAAACTGTCATATGCTTTACAATTGATAGACGAACTTTATATGAAAATTGAAAATGTAGATCCTGCAGCTGTAACCGAAGCAGTGCAAAATAAACTGAAAACCGTGTTGGAGAGAGATCCTGGCTACGCTACAATGGTTCATATACAAATTCGTTTACAACAGCTAGACAAAATGACATCTACGTATGACGAACACAATGCACAATATCTTACGTTTGCTCCCGTTACATCATGTGACGTTGAGAGAAGTTTCTCGCTGTATAAACATTATTTGGATGACAAGTTTTACTTTGAACAATTTAAAAAATGTACTGTTCACTGCAATGTTTTTGAGGAACGAATAGATGACGATATGAACTGATGTAAATGGACTAGAGCTTCTTACACAGCCCTGCCAGTTTGTTTATGTGTTCTGAACACCCGTGCTACGCCGTCTGCCAGTCACCACGGGGCGTGTATAGTACGAGCGCGCAAACATGGTAGGCAATGGGATATTTATCCTCGCTCTAGATATCAGTAATCAATTTCAACTGTAGCACAGTATGACTGTAATTACAAATATTGCCAACTGCCTCCTACTTATAGGCTATTTAGTTGTTCGGTTCCCTGGAAATTTGTCCCTAATTTTAGTCTATATTAACCTTCTATTTCAACATTTTCTCTCCCTTTAAATTGCTGTATCCTTCTTAACCATTTTCCCTTAACTCTCTCCGTACAACCTTTTTTTTTTTTTTTTTTTTTTTTTTCATCTTTTACCGTAAGCATCTTCAAAGTGCAGTTTTATTCTTCCACTTTTCCCCACATTTCTTTTCTCCGATTTCCTAACTCTTTGCATTGTCCCAAGCAGTGATCCACCCTTATTTCTTCTCCATATAGTACACAGTTGTTAGGTAACCCCCTCTCATTAGAGCCCAGGCTAAACCCTCTCACCTCTCCTTGTCGCATATACGTATCTATATCATTTTGTATTCCCCAATGTTTCCTCGTTTTTAAATACGTATGTATCTAATGAGTTCTCGTTAAACAGGTTCTCTTACACGTCTTGCTTCTACATTTCGTTCTCCTTCTTGCCATATATCACACATCGCTATTTTCTCTAATTCTTTCATTATATGCTACATTTTTTTAATGCTGTAAACAGGAAATTATTTCCAAGATTTGCAGACCTGACCTTATGACCCCGCGCGCTTATCCTTGATTAAAAGCGCATTTTCCTCAAGCACAAGAGTATATAAGCTGCACAAAAGTCAGAGGTCATTCACAAAAGACGTCATAACAACAGCATAAGCGAGACTTCTAAGCAGCGTAACGTAAGTATCCTTGGTTCAATATACAAGGTGTTAGGGGTATGAGTGCGTAGACTTCAAAGGCAACTTCCTGACGTTAAACTAAAACACAAGTTCCTGGACCATTTTCCTCTATTGTGCATGGTTTCATAAATAACAATTAAAACTGGTCAAAAGTGTGATTGCGAATGTCCCCACTCCGTTATCGTCTACTTCTGCAGTTAGAACAGCGAGGTAGAGCTACAAAAGATGCGTTATTTATGTCTTTACCATACGTTGCTAAAATGATTCGTTTAGCCACAAAATGATATGAAAGGAATGGATTCCAGCGTGTCTATTGGAATAAAGTTGTGGGTATACGCTTGGCAACCCCGAAACATTAGCCCGTGAGAAGCGCGGAAAGTGAGGAAATGTTGACAGTACAGCTACCCCCGCGACAGCCGTGCACAACAGCAGGTTCTGTCAGTGCTTTAAATGCATTCAGAACTATGGCAGTCTTTACAAATCAAGAGTATTTAGATATGCTTCTTGCTTAGGGCAAAACCGATTGCAACACACGTGAAGCGCAACGCTTGATGATCTCTGCACACGTATGTGAAGCAGCCCTAAAGATTGGGCAGAACACAGAAGCTCTAACGAGGGTAGGGCAAAAGTGGCTAAGAAGATGCGATGCCTACATAGATTCTCACGGAGCACATTTTCAACATCTACTGTAAAAGACATCTTGTTGAGTTTGCCGTTATTGACCATTAATAATTTTCTTCTTCTGCTTCTTCTTCTGTTTCTTCTTCTGCTTCTTGTTCTTCTTTTTCTTCTTCTTCTTCACGTCTTAGGCCATCTAGGCTGTTGCGGCTCCAAACTCGTGTTCTTTATAATAGATTTTCCTGTTTAGCAAAAGGTGGCTGTTATTTAGTTACACAATTACACGAATGAGGTATTTCCATACTTAACATTTGAAGTTGCTATCTCTGATTATCCGACCACACCTTATGAATAGCCTCTTACGCAGCTTTTAGTTTAGTTCTCGTGAATACGATTGAATAGCTTAAAAGCAAGCCCCCTCGTCCCTCTTTACTGGCATTAGCTGACAAGAAACACACAGGCACGTGGCGAACCGGATTTCAAGCGCTAGTCTAGTTTAGACCTTCACCCGTTGCAGGTGTGAACGCATGCCTGGCCGCTAACCAAAACAAAACATTCGGCCTGTGTTACCAGACTGTGCAGATAATGTATTCAATAATGTTCGATTATCTCCTTTACCTTTCAAGATAGATGGAGTTGTTATTGGACTTAATTATTAGTCATATTTGGATCTCCCAGCACGCGAAGTCTGCGCACTCATACCCCTAACAGCTGTATATGTACATTGTTATTTACTGAATCTTATTTGCCCGTCTCGGTAGCGTGATGGTTAGCGTGTCTGCCTCACGTTCATGAGGTCGCGAGTTCGAATCTCGCTTAGGGTAAATTATCTGAGTAGCGTTTTTTTCGAGGTTTTCCCTACCCTGAGAAGACGAATCTTGGGTGACTATAAGCTCCATGGACCTCGGGCTCATTTGAGCATCATTTCGCCCATTTCATTTCATTCATTCGTCCGATATGACACAATGTTGGAGGACGTTAATAAAAAAAATCTATCTTGGAATGTAATTCTTTCTTCTTCTTCTTCTTCTTCTTCTTCCACATTCTCCGAAGACGACGAAGAAGCCATCGATCTTACACGGTTCACGAACGGTTTTGTTTTCATCGCATTTCACCTTTGTTCGAGTTGTATAGTTCTGAATATCTAGTTTAATGGTACTTATTGTTGTACGTTTGGGAACGCCAATGGCAGCCACAGTATGTGCAATCGGCAAGTCACAATTGCCATTCCCAATCTTAAAGTAATTGTACACATTTTGAATAATGGGTGCTGCCTGCTTATGTACTGTTTGTCACGTGCTGTGGACAAGGAATTTGCTTTATAAGTAGCAGATGCATTACCTGATTCCCACGGCCGCCACATATTTATACAGGTTTAAGGGCTTTGTGCAATCTCTCTTGTGCGCCACTACTCGTGTCTGAATGACTGCACAAACCTTGCAACTCGGCCTGGGTTGTTTTTGTTTCTACACACTACGCGATGTCCCTTCCACTGTCTCAAAAGTCTGAACAAAGTATAAGTTTAGTGTAGCACGGCTGTTATGGGCTCTCGGTTGTGTCACATACAAGAAACCTGTTATTTTATTTTGTTTATTAATCCTTAAACAATACCAGGAAGTTCCTATGCTGTTACAGGGATATATTAAGTTAGGTGTGCCAAGTCACATATGATAAACCTGGTGTGTTCTAGTTTTTTCTTTTTTTGTGTATTAATCCCTAGAAAAGTACCGGGCATGTCATCTGCTACTGCACGAATATATTAAGCCAGAAGTGCCACGGCTGCTTCGGGTTGTCGGTTGCACTATACAGACATATGAATATCACTCATATTATTGCACTTGTGTATGAGAGCGCTTCGGTCTGCGGGAATTGGGGAGGGAGGGACAGTACAAGTATACCTGTTTACTGTGACCTCACCGCGTAGTGTTTCCGATAACGGCCACGGAACGCCAAATACAATAACATCGTCGTCAGGTAGTGACTGCCTGCAAAGCAACAAGTTGTTTACATCTCTTGGTGTGTATTGTAGTGTCGCAGTTGGACCAAACAAGTTCTTCCAAGATCGCAGTTCTCTCTTTCAAAACCTTTTACATTCTCTACTACGTATAGTAAGTAGAGGAAGTATTGTATTCGATCCAAACATTCGATGTCGAGATTTCACCGGAAATATATGTTTTGAGGCTCTCTGAATAAAAGAAAACACATTTCTAGATAAAGGACCATGTGTTTGTGTGTGTGTTTGTCAGTCTGTCAGACTGTGGGCAGCATAACTCACAACCGAAAAGTCAATTAAAATTCAAAGTTGATGTTTAAGTTTAATGTCTTTTAAGAATGCGACACGAAGATTTTTAAGAAAATTCCTCCACCATAAACTCCCCTTTGCATAGAACATTGATCGAAAATTTCGATTTTCTCAGAAATGGCTCAAACAATTTTGATTAAAATGCCATATGTTTGAGATATTTTTATGTCAAATAAAACGTATATTTTGAATTTTCCGACTGTAGCCTACTTAGTCCTGTTTACTCCCATGACTTTTACATAACTGGTAAACCGTAAGAGAGAGACCGAGTCTTGCAATACAAAAAATGTAGATCTTGCTAAAATACACAATTTATGTTCGAATTAATTTGTTAGTAGAGTGAACCATTTCGGAGATATTCCTTGCTATTTGTGTGTTTTGGAAAACAAACTTTCGTCAAATGGAAGGTTGTGATTCATGTTTTATATCTTAGCCGTGCAAAGAGAGCGGAATCTCAAAGCTTTAAAATATATACATGTTTTTTAATTGCCATGATGTCACGTCCGAAATATTTGGAGGTTATAGCACTTTTCTGTCACATTCAGCAATAGAATGATAGTTACATTGCTCTTGCACGCATTACGTATGAAATTATCATTAAATACCTGCTTTCTTTATTACTTGTTTACATACATTACCATGATACATTTACCTATACTGACATAACATGTAGCATGACGTAATGTATAAAAGATTTGACTATCACTCAAAGCTTACTGTATTCCCATATTTCCCTTGTACCTACAAGAAAGTGAACAATAAAATAATTTCTGAAAACGTTTATCTCAACTAACACGATGAAGATAAAGGAATAGGAGTTTGTAAGAATGTGGAAGATCGCCACAACAGAGGTGAAGGAAGAGACCGGGTTGGGTTGAATGTTTAGTACAAGAGTAGAGAAAGACATGTGAGTGCAACATATCAGATTTTTTATATCGGTCTTAGCTTCTTTCATTTCAACAAATTACTGACTTTCAGTACAATTACCTTATATAACAATCACACACATACACATTTACTCTCATATTAATGCACTGCTAAAGATTTACCATTCACATATCTTAATATATTGTACCATTTCGCGAATTTCAGTAAATGATCTGTATGCCCATAAAAGTGCCAAAAGCGACGGACGCTTCCGGGTAAATTCGAGTGTACGGAAGAGGTAGTGACGTCATCTTTACGTGAGCACAAGAGCGACGGATGAGCAAAATAAGCTCTAAAGGCAGGACGTCTGGATGAAGAGGAGCTGGGGTGTGGACAGTGGGGTTGTGGATGTTCGCCATCCTCTAGGTTCAAACGAGTCATCGTGTCCTCCCACGCGCGCACTCTGTGCTTGCGTAGACGGAGACGAACCTCGTGGTGTAAACGCCTTAGAAGCGCTAGGTGATGTGGCGTGCGGTGCCTTTGGTAGCGCCTGCGAGCCAACTTCTGACGCAGTCCCAGTCGACGTGGGCAAGAACATTTCCGAGCCGAAATAAGACTTTCTACACGTACGATCATTTTTCTGAGACAAAAACTGTTGCTATAAATCATGTATGGGCATAGGTAATTTTAAAACCGCTCAACCGTTTTTGATAGTTATTTCATCTTTGAAAAGCTCGATTCATTCTGATGGATATTGTCACCACGCCCGCCGCATCTAATTGCCGACAACAGCAGTGTCACCCATCGCATTATTGCCGGCACTACCGCAAAGGAGCCGAAGGAAATAGACAGAGAATGGCCGCATTGTTGGGGCGCTTGCCGAAAGAGAGAAAAGGATAGAGACTTCGAGAATCTTCTGCTTTGTATTTCACCGCAATAACTGAACTTTCCAGAATAGTGCGTGGGAGATATAAATAGCGGTAAAGTGCGACAGAAGAGGGAGTCAGACGTATGTGAAGCGTTGAGTAGTCGTGCCGACAGAGCACAGACGAATGTGAAGCGTTGAGTAGTCGTGTCGACAGACAGAGGACAGACGTATGCGAAGCGTTGAGCAGTCGTGCCGACGGATAAGGGACAGTTCTTTGTGTTACGAATTCGGAGCCGTGCTGTTGGAGAATCGGAAAAGACTTTCTTGCTGTTGCAACTGTTTACGGAAATAACAGTGTTTCTTTATCTCGACTACATCTGTCTTCTTTACCTCACACCCACCACCAAAAGTCACACTGGTGTCAGAAGTGGGATTTAACGATGGAGGCTACATTGGTGAGCTTTTTACACGAGCTGAAAGCAGAGATGAAGACGGCAAACGACAACCTCGCTGCCGAGCTGAAAGAGATGAAGACGGCAAACGACAACCTCGCTGCCGAGCTGAAAGAGATGAAGATGGCAAACGACAACCTCGCTGTCAAAATGAAAACCTCAAACGACAACCTCGCTGCTAAGCTGAAAGACATGAAGACGAGAAACGACAACCTCGTTGCCGAGCTGAAAGAGATGAAGACGGAGCTATCGGCGAAAATTGACGGCGAACTGACTGGCGTGACGGAAGACGTGGAAGAACTCGGCGAAAAGGTGGAAGACCTCTGCCAGCATGTGGACGTCATGGAGGACGACGGGGAACGTCTTGGCGCCCTGGTAGTAAGAGTTGACGAGAGCGTCAAAGTACTGCATGCCAGGGGCAGACGGAATAGCGCGGAGCCGGAGAGGGAGCACCTAGTGGCCGAGGCGACAGTTGCGCCCGTTTCAGATGATATGAGGGAAGACTTGGAACAACTCGGCGAACTGATTGGCGTGACGGAAACCGTGGAACAACTCGGTGAACTGATTGGCGTGACAGAAGACGTGGAACAACTCGGCGAACTGACTGGCGTGACGGAAGACATGCAAGAACTCGGCGAAAAGGTGGAAGACCTCTGCCAGCATGTGGACGTCGTGGAGGACGACGGGGAACGTCTTGGCGCCCTGGTAGTAAGAGTTGACGAGAGCGTTAAAGTACTGGATGACAGGGGCAGACGGAATAGCGCAGACCCGGGGAGGGAGCACCTAGTGGCCGAGGCGACAGTTGCGCCCGTTTCAGATAACGAAAGTGTACGTCTCGGGGAAGACAAAGGGACAGTTCAGGGACGTCGTCGAGGATCCCCTGGAGGAGTGTGTCGGGTGCGTAACCAACCAGGATATGACGTGGAGGACGATCAGCAGGGAAGCGCACAAGCAAACGAGCAACACGCGAGAACCGACTTGGCGTGGGACATGGGGGGACCGTCGGAGCCATCCAATCACCTGACGCATAGTGCCGTGAACGGAAGAATGGCGGACATCATCGTGGACGGCAGGATACAGGAGAGGCCGTGCCGAGCACGAGTGAACACGAGTGCAGCGGTGGACGCGACTCGCGCGGATGTGGCGGGGTTTGTTGCCGGACCCATCGGAGGCAAGGTGGCTGCGAAGGTGCGCCAGAGAGGTCGGCGGACATGGTACCCAGTGAGCCGTTTCCAAGTGCGCAGGATGGCCCGTCAATACACCAGGAAGAAGGGCAACTGGACGAGGGACCGTCAAGACCGGCGGTACTGTTGCAGAATTTCGAAGCAGGATGGCATACATCGTCCTACCCGGACCAAGGGACACTATCCAACAGCGATACCTAGGATCGCGCCTCCTGGAGAAGAGGTTCGATGGGTTAGTCCACCGGGGCGCAAGGGAGATGCCGCAGTGATAGTGCTGGTCCGGACGACCAGCTCTGAGGAGGGAGCAGTGTCACCGCGCCCGCCGCATCTAATTGCCGACAACAGCAGTGTCACCCATCGCATTATTGTCGGCACTACCGCAAAGGAGCCGAAGGAAAGAGACAGAGAATATCTGCATTGTTGGGGCGCTTGCCGAAAGAGAGAAAAGGATAGAGACTTCAAGAATCTTCTGCTTTGTATTTCACCGCAATAACTGAACTTTCCAGAATAGTGCCTGGGAGATATAAATAGCGGTAAAGTGCGACAGAAGAGGGAGTCAGACGTATGTGAAGCGTTGAGTAGTCGTGCCGACAGACAGAGGACAGACGTATGTGAAGCGTTGAGTAGTCGTGCCGACGGAAAGAAGAGACGTATGCGAAGCGTTGAGGAGTCGTGCCGACGGAGAAGGGACAGTTCTTTGTGTTACGAATTCGGAGCCGTGCTGTTGGAGAATCGGAAAAGACTTTCTTGCTGTTGCAACTGTTTACGGAAATAAAAGTGTTTCTTTATCTCGACTACATCTGTCTTCTTTACTTTACACCCACCCAAAGTCACAATATGATCTATAACATACTTCTAATTTCACAATGCAACAGGAAAAAATCTTTTTTTTTTTTCGAAAATGCAGGCGTTCCTTATGAATTTCGATTTCATCATCGTATCATCCACATATTTTGCAATAATGGTATCACACGTAGAAATTCTACATATGCCACGTGGAAGGTATTGCTTCGGCCATTCGTTAACCTAGGATTCTACATGATGAGTGTAACAAATATGTCCAATACAATTATTGTCAATAAAGAACAGTTTCGACGAAGAAAAAAGATAATTTGTGTGAAATAATTGGAGCCATCTAAGCTTTTGACAAATCTGTTTCGGCACGCTGCTAAGTCTCTGCTACCTACAGGTGAGAACACGCGAGGTGTGTTAGAGTAATACTGCACCGTAGGGTGCAGTATTGTACCTATTCTTGCATTCTTACCTCCAACCTCATGGCTTCCCTTCCTTACTCTCCCGGCAAGTCCCGAAAGGGTCCTGCCAGTCAGCCTGCAGCTGCCGTTGCCAGCACCTCCACTGGTGCTCTTAAGAAGACCTCTGTCAAGGCTAAAAAGTGCTCTGCCACTCAACGCGCAAGCGGAAGAGGCAAGTGCCGTAAAGTTGAGGCATCCAACCATGCCACCAGCCAGGGCCTCCCACGTGACAGAGTTTCACGAGTAGGTCAAAATCCGGAGTCTGACTCCGAGGACTGCGGGAGTGCGTATTCCTGCAGATCTTCCGTCGCAATGGACGACGATTTTAGTTCTTCTGGTCTCTCCTCTGGCGAGGAAGAAATTCCTCAACAGGGAGAAGACGGCTTTTGTGAGCTGGTCTCACGCAAAACCAGGAGGCGGTTGCCGATTTAGCCAAATTGGCACAAGATGACCTCCGCAACCTCAACCATTCTGAGACACCTCTCCCTCCAAAGCGGCACGTTCCACCGATCATCGTGGACGACTTCGCGGGGTCTATTGGCTTTCTTAAGCTGGTAATCCCGACCCTGTCAAGAGAATGCACGGTGCGGCGGAGCCTTCCGGGCCAAATCGGCCGAAGACTACCATTCCATCCTCCGTCACCTCAAAGACAAACCCCTCCGAAGGAGTGTCGCCTTGCCGTGGCGGAGGGGCTCAGTACCCGATCCAGACGGCCTACTAAGTGAGTCTTCGTGACCACTGGTAGGCAAGAGGTGAGGGGAAGCTAAGAACATTCCAACGGGTAGATGAGGCTCGTTAGTCTTGGTCGACAACTCATCTAGGAGAAGAGGACTCCGAAATCAAACTCCCCCAGGGGAACCTACCACGGTAGGTCCGGGTTTGGCGCACCCGGGGCCCCGAGCTGCTCACTATCACTTCACCCCCTCCACTTTCATTAACTGTGCCACGTGCAGCGTTTTTGTTGCTTTTTATATCACCCTCTTCCTCTTCTAGGTTTATTCCGATTATTAGTTAGTAAGGCTTTAGTTTTATAACTCCTGTCTCACCAGCAGGGATCTTTCCTATCTCCGTGGTCCTGTCCCACGGTTTTCAGCGCGGCCCCCGACTTGTGTGCTCTTCGGAGGTCTCAGGCGCGAAGGTTGTGCGGACCCTTCACACTGCCCCCATGTGTAGCCTTAGGTGCGGAGCCCGTCCACACGTCATGTACACCCACGTAGCTCCTTGAGGGCACGGCCGGTGTTAATCTCCCGACGGCCGCGTGCCGTCGGGTTAGTATCACCGGCCGGACGTGTTACCGCTGACGGAGCCCCGGTGTAATCAACCCGAAGTCCCCTGAATCCACGCTGACTCCGTTGAGGCAGCGTGTGCTAAAGCGGGGAGCCACAGGCGGTTATTCCTGTGGTGGGGGCATAAAACCGGGGTGTCACGTGGTGAACGGTTTACCCATGCGGACAAGCAGTGGAGATCGGAGGGTAGCTCCTCTGAAGTACGCCTTGAGGTCAGTCATGGAGGGGTCTCCATGGCGGCACAGACCGTGGAGATTTTGGTGTCTTTTATCCTTTGACCCCCGGATGGCAGGCTGACGCCGACGGTTCCGGATGGGGGTCCAATTCATAATGCATCCGCGCAAAACCCCTTTGTTTGACTCGTTTTTAGTTCTGACATTGGCCTGTGAAGGGAAGACGATTAAAGGTATCAGTCCATTCTATATAAAACGCGAAGTAGACAGGATATGTGGCCCGGTGAAAAACGCGACGAGAGTACGAGACGGTACGTTGTTAATTGAGACCAACACGGCAGATCAGTCCCAGAAACTTTTGAAAGCGGCTTTGTTGGGGTCCTACCCAATTCGGGTAGCCCCCCACAAGACGCTTAACACCTGTAGGGGAGTGGTAACCACCTCCAGTTTGGACAATCTGACGAACGAGGAGATCGTCAGCTGCCTCTCTGACCAGCGTGTCTGTCAAGCCTACCGTCTTACTCGTAAGCAGGATGGCAAGGAGCAAGCTCTGCGTACGGTGTTTCTGACATTCAAAGGCACTCAACTACCTGAATTTATCTTTTGTGGCTACGAACGTGCCGCCGTACGCCAGTATGTACCGAACCCCATGCGCTGTTTTAGATGCCAGCGGTTCGGCCATACTAAAACCTCCTGCAACAATCCCGCCATTTGTGAACGCTGCGGTTTACCCGCCCACGAGGATACGGCATGCACAAGGAATCCTGTATGTGTGAACTGTGGCCAAAGCCATCCATCTAGCTCGCGCCAGTGTTCCACATTTATGGACGAGAAGGCGATACAGGAGTTGCGTGTGAAAGAGCGGCTTACATTTCTGGAAGCTCGTCGCCGCTTCGAGCAACTGAAACCTGCGACTACCCTAGGTTTCGCTTCAGCAGTTCGCCGCACTCCTGCTCACACTGTGGCCGTGCAACATGTACCGGTCGCTGATGCTGCCACACAAACGGATTTACCGAACATCTCTCCACCGACCCGTGACGCTCCTGCACCGGCAACTACATCTTCCGCCGTGCAGACACAAACTCACCAAGCATCCTCAAGCAGTGGCCACACTACTTTGCCTGTCCCTGTCAATCGTTCGCGCCATAAACACCGGGCGAGTAGCCGTTCCTCCTCAAAGAAGTCCCGCTCCCGTTCAACGAGCCGCCGAGGATCTTCAGACTCCCGCACATCAGCGGAGTCATTAGAGGACGGCGAACTAAACATTCCAGGTCCTAAGTCGGTCAAGGTAAGAATGAAAAAGAAAAAGATGAAGACCGCACGCTAATCTCTTTACCATGGAAATAATCCAGTGGAATGTTAATGGGTACCGTGCACGTGTTCCGGACATACAGCACTTAGTTTTTCAACGCTCTCCATCAATCGTCTGCCTACAGGAAACCCACTTACAGCCTAATCACTCTCTCCACCTTCGTGGATTTTCAGCATTCCGCCACGACTCTGTCGCTGATAGGAGAGCATGCGGTGGTGTTGCTACGCTGGTAGCACATAACATCTCTGCCACCAGTATAACCCTTAACACGCCACTGCAAGCTGTAGCTGTGCGTGTACAGCTGCAGGGCCTCTGTTTCTCCGTTTGCAACCTATATTTGCCACCGGTCAGTGTCGTACACGAGAATGATCTTCGGGCTCTCTTGGCACAGATTCCGCCACCGCTCATCTTTCTCGGCGATCTGAATGCCAAGCACTCTCACTGGGGCTCCAGCACTGACGATGCTCGTGGGTGCCTTGTAGCAGACGTTTGCGATATGTCCGGCTTAATCATACTAAACACTGGCGTGCCTACTTTCTTATCATCTGCCTATGGTACACACTCCGCGCTTGACGTTTCTTTCAGCAGCCCGTCACTAGTACCTATACTTGATTGGTCGGTACTGTCCGACTTATTTGGCAGTGATCATTATCCCATTAGCATTCACATATCGGGCCACCATTCTGTGCCAACGCGATATCCTCACTGGATTATTTCTAAGGCGGACTGGGGGAAATTCCGTTCCCTCATTCACTTGACCGACAATGCTTTTACCACCATTGACGACATGGTGGAATATTTTACCGGCTCTATCCTTCTCGCAGCAGATTCTAGCATTCCTCGAGGTTCATCTACACCACGACACGTTCCTGTGCCCTGGTGGTCCGAGGAATGCCGTTTGGCTAGTAAAGCTCGTAAGCGTGCTCTGCGTGTTTTCCGAGCACACCCTACGGAGGCGAATTTTACTGCTTTTAAACGCTCTCGTGCAAGGGCTCGCTTTGTAATGCGCAATGCAAAACGCACATCCTGGGAATCTTACGTGTCTTCCCTTTCACGTCGCAGTTCGGCCCAGAAGGTGTGGACTGCCGTCCGGCGTATGTACGGTAAGTGTCGCCGGACAATCATCCCCGGTCTTGTCGTACAGGGCTCCATATACACCAGCGAGCAGGATATCGCCGACGCCCTTGCCGATTCCTTCGCCACTACTAGCCAAACTCAAAGCTATGACAGAGCCTTTTTACCGATTAAGGAATCCGCGGAACGGATAAGCCTAAATTTTAATAGTGATTGTAGTGAACCCTACAATGCACCTTTTACTGAAGCGGAACTGGCGCATTCTTTGTCCCTCGCTCACGACTCTTCTCCTGGTCCTGATGACATCCATCGCCAAATGCTGCTTCATCTTCCATCTGCGGCTCTATCATTCCTGTTGAGCATCTATAACCGCATCTGGCTTCAGCAGGTTTTTCCATCTTCCTGGCGAGAGGGTGTTGTAATCCCTATCCCTCGACCCGGAAAAGACCGTACACTCCCCTCTAGCTACCGTCCTATATGCCTGACGAGTGTCGTCTGCAAGACCTTTGAACGGATGATCAACACTCGCTTAGTATGGTGGCTAGAGACGAACAACCTGCTGAGCAATGTTCAGTGCGGTTTTCGTCGCCATCGCTCCAGTGTCGACAATCTGACACGCATGGAAGCCTACATCCAAAATGCCTTTCTTTTGAAGCAGCATGTCGTGGGTGTCTTCTTCGATCTGGAGAAGGCCTACGATACCACATGGCGTCATGGTATTCTCCGTACTCTTCACGGGTATGGTTTGCGAGGTCTTTTAGCAATCTTTCTTTTTAACTTTTTAGCCCTGCGTCGCTTTCGTGTCCGCATTGGCAATACGTTCTCACAGGAGAGGATCCAAGAAAATGGTGTGCCCCAGGGGTCGATTATTAGTGTAACTCTTTTCACCGTTGCCATTAACGGCATTGCTAGTGTCGTTCGTAGGGGAATAGCGATGTCGCTGTATGTTGACGATTTTGCGATCTATTATCGATCTTATAGTCTCGAACATATAGAACGTCAACTGCAGCTGACCATATCCTCTATCGCCGACTGGGCCCTTCGCGCCGGCTTCAAGTTCTCCCCTACGAAAACACAATGTGTCCACTTTCATCGACTTCGCGGTGTACACCCTCCTCCAGAACTCCGTTTGCGTGACACACCCCTGCCGTTTGTTTCGCACATCAAGTTCTTGGGCCTTTACCTAGACAGCAAACTCACATGGGAGCACCATATTCGTCAACTTCGTGGCTCCTGCAATCGTTCGCTTCGAGTGCTCCGGGTTTTATCTGGAGTGTCTTGGGGTGGCGATCGCACTGTCATGTTGAGGCTGTATCGTTCATTGGTGAGGTCCAAACTAGATTACGGCAGTTTTATTTATGGCGCGGCGTCCGCCTCTAAACTCCGTCTTTTAAATACTGTACATAATGCTGGTATCCGTCTGGCTACTGGAGCTTTCCGCACTAGCCGTGTAGAGTGTCTGTATGCTGACTCTGGCGAACCCCCACTTTCTATTCGGCGCTCGTTTTTATTGTCCTCTTACGTGTCCCGTTTGGCGGCCCATCCTGGTCACCCGTCTTTTAATCCTGTATTGCGCCCGGAACTCGCTCACCGTTATCTTCGGAATAACACGATCTCTCGCCCAAGCGGTATTCGATTTCACGAACTGCTTAACTTACACGCGCTGCGCATGCCTGCTGTCGAACGGTTTTCCCTTGGCCGCTGTCCTCCATGGCAATTACAGCGTGCCCAGTTCGACCTGGAGCTTTCGATGCATGCTAAGTTGGTTACCCCTCCATCGGTGTATCGTCAGCTTTTCACCGAGATCCTGGGACGTTACCGGAATTACACTCCGGTATTTACCGATGGTTCCCAGGTGGATGGGGCTACAGGGTGTAGCTTTGTGCATAACGGTGAGACTCACAAGTACCGTCTGCCAGACTTGAGTTCCGTCTTTACCGCCGAGCTGTTTGCAATATTTTATTTCGTTCTTTTTATCTCCAGTGCCGTTCCTGGAAGTTTTATCGTCTGCTGCGACTCTCTGAGCGCACTGCAGGCATTGCAACAGTTTGTCGGCACGTCAGCGCTAGTTGTGAAAATACAGACACTCGTCTCGCAGTTGCTCTCGCGCGGATACCAGATTGTTTTTACCTGGACCCCAGGCCATGTAGGCATTCCCGGCAATGAAGCAGCGGATGAGGCTGCTAAGTCTGCCTGCCGTTTGCCGGAGATCTTAACACGCAGTCTTCCCTACACTGATGTACAACGGTACTTCCGACGTCATATTTTATCAGTCTGGCAGCAATCGTGGGAAGCGTTGGATGTCACTGGCACGCAATTGCGGACAATCAAGGAAACGGTGCAGCCTTGGATAACATCTTCAAGGGATACCAGGCGGGCAGAAGTCATCTTGGCCCGCCTGAGAATAGGTCACACGCGCATCACGCATGGACACTATCTGCGTGGTGAGCCGGCGCCGGTATGTCCCACCTGTGGCGTTCAGCTCTCTGTGGCCCATGTCCTAGTTGATTGTCCGCGCTACAATCGTGAGCGTCAGTTGTTTGGCCTGGGTTCTAGTTTAAAGACGATGTTAGGCGACGACCCGGTAGCTGTGGATTCAGTGCTGCGGTTCGTCGGCAGCATTGGCTTTGGTAAGCAAGTTTAAATTTTATTGAGTGGTTTTACCTTTTACCTTTTCTATTTTATCTGCTTACCTTTTTAGATCATTTTACACGCTTTTAACTATTTTGAGCATACTTTTTAGACAAGTTTTAAGTTTTAACTTTTTTAACTTTTGGCTGTTTTAGCTTGCGTTTTAATATTTAAGTGGTGGTGAGTTTTATCCTTTTTTTTTATCTTTTGACTTGGGGCTCTAATGACCTAGCTGTCGACGGGCCCTTAAACCCTAACCACTCACTCACTCACTCAAAGACAAAGGTATCCCCCACTTCACCTTCGGATTGGATAGAACCCCTGACGTTCTCAGAGTTATCCGCGGGCTCCCTGTGGATACACCCATCGACGAGATCGTGGCAGACCTCAACCGCCAGGACATCACTCCTAAGCTGGTCAAACAGCTGACCGGATGGGCAAGGACCCAGAACACCCCTCCCCTATTTCTTGTGGTGGTGGAGCGAGCCAACGACCCGGAGGCTAAGAAAATTGATGCCGTGACAGGCCTCTGTTACCTCCAGGTGCATATCGAACCTTCTAAAGGTCCTGGCGGTCCTCCTCAGTGCCATCGTTGTCTGGGGTTTAACCACTCCAGCCACTTCTGCCACCGAAAACTACGCTGCCTTAGGTACGGTGGCGAACACCCAGAAGAGGCCTGCCCAAAATCTCGGGAGGATGTACCCAAGTGCGTGAACTGTACCGGCGCACACGTAGCTTGTTCCGGAAGCTGTCCTACAAGGAAGGCCATCTTAGCATCTAAGAATCTACCACAGCTGGTCCAACCTTCCACGGCAGACAGTCATCCCCAGGCAGGCCCTGCTCCGGCAGGTCCGACCCAGGGTTTAGCGTACGCGGTAGTGACCAGCAGAGCTGCGGGTAAGACTGCAGGGTCGCGTGGTAACACACACACACACAATCTAGAGCACAAACAGAAGCTCCAGTAATCCACTCAACTCCCTTACCACCTAGGTCGGGCAAACGCCGACACTCTCGGAAGCCTGCTACCGTCTCCAAAGTCGCAGCGAGCGTGGGGCTCCCACGCGCGCCCGACAGCAGAGTGAGGTCACGGTCGAAGAGGGTTAGGTGCTACAGAGCCCTCCCGTCGTACCACCTCCACAACAAATCACTACCCCTCCCACACCACAGTTTTCGGACGTACTGGCATGGTTGTAGCAGTTGCCGCAAAACCATGGCCAGAAAATCTGTGAACTGCTGGTCAGATTCCCTTCTGCCAACGACCAAGCCAGCAAAATGGCCATTGCCATGGAGGCGCTCGCTCCCTTGACCACCGTCATCCGCACGCCCCAGAATGGCGGATCAAACTAGGTCTCGCACGTCGTTTAGTTTCGCGTTCTGGAACGCGAGTGGCTTGGCCGGTCAGGAGAATGAGCTCCACCATTTTGTTGGAGCGCATGCCCTAGACCTCATTCTGGTATCAGAAACACATCTCCATCAGAATGCCACATCCCGACTCCAGGGCTATCACTGTCTCAGATCGGACCTCGTCGGCTGCCGCGGGGGCGGCACAGCTATCTTCGTGAAGAGTAGTGTAGTCCACAAACCCGTCCAGCTCCCTCCAATTCAAACCATAGAGGCCACGGCCACTTGTGTCCACCTCGGAGGTACAGAAGTCCTGATGGTGTCTGCTTATCACCCACCCCACATACAGTTCGTTGTGAACGACTACCTCTCCATTCTCACCCTACATCCTCATGCCATTATAGCCGGGGACTCAGATGCTAAACATCAGCGCTGGCATAGCGGCCCCCGTGCAGACGCTAGAGGCAACGAAATCTTCTGCATGATATACGCGGACCCTCAACTTAGAGTAGAGGGTCCCTGGCAACCCACCCATTACCCGCGAGGTCTAGTTCGGCCATCCGTCATAGACTTCGCAATCATCAAGCACTTTCCATATCATCTATCACTCACATCGGTCAACGAACTTCATTCAGACCATAATCCCACGTTGGCCATCATTAACACCCAGGTTACCAGCCACGAGGTCCCGATTCAACATCGGAATGTCGACTGGGACTGCGTCAGAAGTTGCCTGAATGGCTCCATCCCTGCCAACCCCAACATCACAGATATCCCAACCCTAGAGGCCGCGGTCTCTTCCTTCACCTCCGTCGTGAAGCGAACAGTCCACAACCTCACTGTCCACACCCCAGCTCCTCTTCATCCAGACGTCCTGCCTTTAGAGCTTATTATGCTCATCCGCCGCTCTTGGGGGGGCTCCCAGGCGCTACCAAAGGCACCGCACGCTACATCACCTAGCGCTTCTAAGGCGTTTACACCACGAGGTTCGTCTCCGTCTACGCGAGCATAGAGTGCGCGCGTGGGAGGACACGATGACTCGTTTGAACCTAGAGGATGGCAACGTGTGGAAGATCGCCAAGCGACTCAGGAACCGAGGAGGGTCACACACCTCACCTAGCCAAGGCTCCCAAGCCCTGACCTATGAACCCCAAGCCAAAGCAAATGTGTTTGCCTACTACCTGGAGAGGACTATGCGTCCTAGAGATGATACGCAGGATCTAGACTTTTCCGACCGTGTCGGTCAAGAGGTACGCCGATACCTTCGACGTCCTCATGAGGAGGCGGATCGCCTTCCCATCATCAAACCTAGGGAACTACATGGCGTACTCCGGCGCCTCAACCACAAAAAGGCTGCGGGGCCTGAGGGGTTAACCCCTGCCATGCTCCGCCACCTTCATTTCAAGGCCGTGCTCTTTCTCACAAAGGTCTCGCCCTTAATCACTTTCCACGTGTTTGGAGAGAGGCCAAGGTGATCTGCATATTGAAACCAGGGAAAGGCCCGGTACATCCTGTAAACTACCGATCCATAAGCCTCCTGTCTGTACTCTCGAAAGTACTTGTCCGCTTGTCTCACATTCTAGGGGACATTCAAGCCATCCCTCCCCATCAGTTTGAGTTCCGGTCTGGCCACTCAACGTCTCAGCAACTGCTGCGGGTGGTGCAGGCTGCCGCCCTGGGACTCCAAGACAAAGCCTATACCGCCGCGGTCTCTCTGGACGTTGAGAAGGCTACGACCTGGCATGCTGGTCTCCTCAAGAAATTGATTCAGCTGGAGCTACCCTCACGCCTCATACACCTACTACACACGTTTCTCAAACACAGATCCTTTGTGGTCTCAGTTGCGGGAAACAAATCTATACGTAGGCCAATCCGAGGCGGAGTCCCTGAAGGTTCTGTTTTATCCCCTACGCTGTTTAGCGTATATGTGGTCGACATTCCAACTGAGCACCACGTTAACATAGCCCAGTATGCTGACGACGTGCTGCTATACTGCACAAATAAACATCCTCGCAGAACTTTTCTCCCCATAGAGAGACACCTCGGCCTCATCCAAGAGTGGTGCAAGCGTTGGCGATTGTCCATCAACCCGGAGAAAAGTCACGCCATACTTTCCACCAAACGCCGCTTTCCCGCCAACTTCCCCACATTTACTTACCCTCGCAGAAGGATAGAGTGTGTGGATACCATTTCCTACCTGGGAGTGAAACTTGATAAGGGCCTTACTTTTCGGGAACACCTCAACCCGCGCGTGCCGGCGGGGCAACTGCCTCACTGTACCCCATGCTGCGGTCGGGGATGCCAATTCCCTTAAAGCTACGCCTTTTTCGGGCTCTGATTATCCCTATGCTCCTGTATGGCTGCGAAATCTGGGGCATGGCTGCAGATTCCCATCTCCTGCGTCTACAACGTATACAGGATAGAGGACTTCGGATAATCTATTCTGTATACCGTAGACCCCCTACGAGACTATTGCACGAAGCCTCGTCCCTCCCGTATGTCGAGGACAAAATTAGGCGCCGGGCTGCAACATTTTACGACCAGTTTCCACAACATCGGAGCACCCGGTTAGGTCTCCTGGGGACTATATCCCTAGAGAACGCACGCTTGTGCGACACCGGGCTCCCCGCATGGCTTGCGGGCACCCCGGTAACACAGGAGCTACCCCATCAACCGCGCAAGCTGAGCTCCTTACAGTCCTTCCAAGGGAAGCTGGGAATACTAAATTTTATTCAAACCTCCATATTTGGACCACACACTATCAGTGCCGAACGGTAGTTGCTCACTGCATTAACAGCCAATGAGGAGCATAAGACAATGCGACCTCCTTAAACCCTACAATCCCCATACTTCATCAGCCATCCAGTAACATCCAATGTCCTGTCATATAGTGGTTAAACCCTAAAAGGGTAGGTACACGCATGACACACCTCGGGCTGTTCTCAGCCTGCCAACAAGTCATCGTCGTACCCAGGCGACTCGTACTCACTTCTGGACTCCTAACGGTAATTTTTCATTCTGATGAGGGCCATAGAGTCTACAATGGCCGAAAGCTCAATGTTTTTAAACCTCACACGGCTGATCACCTGTGAAGCTGTAATAAATAATAATAAAAATAATAATGATGATGATAATGATGATGATGGTGATGATTGTGATGATGATGATAACGATAATGATAATAATAACAACTACAATAACAGTAACAATAAGAATAATAGGAATAGCAAGACTAATACTAATAATAATAATAATAATAATAATAATAATAATAATAATAATAATAATAATAATAATAATAATAATAATAATAATAATAATAATAATAATAATGATAATGATAAGGATAAAGATAAAGATAATGATAGCGATAGCGATAGCAATCGCAATACCAACAGCAGCAACAACAATAACAGTAACACTAACAATAACAACAATAACAACAATAATAATAGTACTAGTAATAATAATAATAATAATAATAATAATAATAATAATAATAATAATAATAATAATAATAATAATAATAATAATAATAATAATAATAATAATAATAATAATAATAATAATAATAATAATAATAATAATAATAATAATAATAATAATAATAATAATAATAATAATAATAATAATAACAACGACAATAACAACAACAACAATAATAATAACAACAATAATAATAATAATGATAACAACAACGGTCGCAGTCACAGTCGCAGTAGTAGTAGCAGTAGTAGTTGCAGTAGCAGTAGCAGTAGGAGTAGTAGTAACAGCAGTACCAGTACCAGTAGAAGTAGTAGTAGCAGTAGTAGTTGCAGTAGCAGTAGGAGTAGTAGTAACAGCAGTACCAGTAGCAGTAGTAGTAGTAGCAGTAGCAGTTGTAGTAGCAGCAGTAGCAGTAGGAGTTTTTTTTTTTTTTTTTTTTTTTCATTTGCTCAAAATTATATTACAATTTTCACATTCAGGCTATTATACAATTGAGAAAGTACACAGTCTATGGGCCATGAGAAGTTCTTCCTGGAACCACCAAGCGGTACTACTTCAGGAAGGAATGCCTGAAAGATGGTCACCATACTGATGTACTAATGTAGCCATCACATGTTGTGCAGCACAGACCACGTCAAGGTTGGTTGACACGTTCATCTTGCTCCTTCGCGAGGAGAAATAATAATAGCAGTAGTAGTAGCAGTAGCAGTAGTAGTAGAAGTCCAACGTTGGTAATGGCCGCCAAATTAGCTTGAACATCTGAAGCAGTTCGGGTTCTTGATAGTACAGTGGGATCCGTGGATTCTAGAGGATCCGTTTGGATACCGATAGAACTACTCATTTTGGGATCAACGAACAATTTAGAAGATTCCTGAGTAAGCCACCCGCACAGCATCTCAGAAATTTCTTTGACCACCTGAATGTTATTGTTTATTTCCATTTTGGTGTTCACATTAGCCTTAGTCATCTCTACTAGTCCATTTGCCACCTTGGAAAGCTCAGATATTAGTCTTGGTATTAAATCAGATTTCTTTGATGTGGATTTAGATTGCTCTCTATTAAGACCAGCGCATGATAAGGCGTTGGACATTACCGACGTGTCTATAACCATGGGATTCATAAGTATTAACGGCTTAAAACACTAAATTCATAGCAGTACGTATGGCGCTAACACTACCACCTCTAATACGTTAATTCCTTCACAATTATAATGTTGTGCTCACAAATATAACGATTTCAGAGAAGATAATTCTTAATATAGTCAAACTTGTCCTACCTTAACCAACAAAAGTAGCCACTATTAAGATGGTCCAAAACTAATACTCCAGTAAATCACGCTATCAACATTCTTATTGATACATTCCATATTACGTAGAAGTTATTAACACAATACACTTATAAACTGACGAATTGTACAACTTTTAGATGATTTAAGTGAAGATAATTCTTAATATAGTCATACTTGTCCTACCTTAACCAGTAAAAGTAGCCACTATTAAGATGGTCCAAAAAACAGCAAATACTCCAGTAAAACACGCTACTAACATTCTCATTGACACATCACGTATTACCTAGAATTTTTCCCCCCAGGGAAAAATCACTCATGGACGCTACCTTAGCGAGTTGGACTCTTACCAACTAAAAAAACCCTGCCCCGTCACATGCCATTCTGGGACTGCTTGTGGCATTACTTCAGAAATGGCAGTTGTCTAATCGTTCTAAACTATGTGTATGTGTCTGTCCTCGGCTTCTTTAATCTGCAATATAGATTTACATAGGGATTTTACAATGGCCCAAGTTTCTCGATTTTCCATGATCTTATCTCCCAGATTATTAGCTGTTAACTGGAACCCTAATTTCCGTTGGGCTTCATTTCTCTGTAAGTCCCATTGTTTACAGTAGAAGATGGTGTGTTCTACAGTGTCATCTTCGGTTTTCCCCATCCTCTTGGCATAATATCTGAATCTTCCATGTCCCGTCAAGACCTGCGTCAAGAAGTAATCCAGCTGTCGATGTTTACAATTTAGCCATTTATTAATGTCGGGAATGATTTTCTTTGTCCCCTGCCCTACTATCATAGTCTCTTGCCATCGTCTTTACCACTTCTCAATTATTCGCAGTCTGATGTTCATCTTCTCATGATTAGACAGTAGGCCACCTGCCTCATGTATGATTCTTCTTTCTTCCACTTTTAAATCTATAGGAATAGACCCAGTTATGACCTGTAAGGCTCTAGTTGATATAGTCCTATACCCAAAGGCTATTCTCAGAAGCATCTTTCTTTGTACCTTGTCCATGAGGTTCTTATAAATGCCTTTCTGAAGCACAGGACACCACAGAGGTGCGGTATATAGCAGCACTGAGTATACTGCACTGCATAGCAACTGCCTTTTCATGGTACTCGGACCTCCAATATTGGGCATCAGCCTACACAACACTAATGCTTTCTGCTCGACCTTTTTGGTAATTGTCCTAATATGTTCTACAAAACTTCCACCAGCACCTAACATTACACCCAAATAACGTACTGCTTTACTGGGTGTAATCGCGGTACCTCCAACAGTGAAAAACACTTCCTTGCGCTTCCTGGGACCTTTTAGAACCACAGCTTCAGTTTTTGTCGTGCCAAATCTAGTCTGTTGGTCTTCATCCATGTCTGTATGCGTCTCAAGGATTCGTTTGCTCTAAACATCAATTTTTCTTCATCCATAGCAGTTACAACGAGCGCCAGATCATCAGCAAAGCCTATAGTACATGCTCCCGTGGTCAATTTGAGCCGCAGTACTCCATCATATAAAATATTCCACAATGTGGGTCCCAATACGGAGCTCTGCGGTACTCCTGCCGTTACTTGCATTTTATCCTTCTGATGTAACTGAATATATCTGTTATCAAAATATTGTCTTATTATATTTATAAGATATAATGATATTTTTGTTCGCTGCAATTCAGTGATTATTACACTCCAAGTTGCAGTATTAAATGCGTTTCTCACATCTATTGTGATTACGCATACCCATTTATCTTCGGTCTTATTTTTGATTTCCATTATCGATTCCATTGCTTGGATAGTGGACTTTCCTTTCCTGAAGCCATATTGATGATCTGATAATTCCTCCCCCTGGTCAATCTCCTTGTCGAGCCTTATCCTTATTAGCCTTTCGTATAGCTTACTCATTGTATTCAAGAGACATAATGGTCTAAAAGCTGATGGGTCTTGCGGCATCTTCCCTCCTTTTAACAAGAGGACAAGCTTGGCCACTTTCCATTCATCTGGAAACTTCTGTTTACTTAATAAAGTGTTTAGGACACTTAAAACCCATTTCGGAGCTATTTCTACAGTAAGCTTGATAGCTTCTGGGGGAATACTATCCACACCTGGTGCTTTACCTGATTTCATATTTTTTGCTGCATTCTGCAATTCTTGCAGATTAAATGGCATTACCTCATTACTCCTTATACTATTCCCTAATTTATCCTTCATACTCGGGAATAAATGCTCAGCCACTGTTCTTCTCTTTTCTCTTGTTAATTCAATTGGCATCCTGTTTGTCAACTGTCCCTTAACCAATTTGTAATCTGCTCCCCAGATGTCTTGGTCAAGTGCGTCACACAATTTCTGCCAATGTTTGTTTTTGGCTTCTTTAATGAGTTTACCTAATACATTTCTACTTTCTTTATATTGTACCCTCAGTTCCTCTGCGTCTTGACCTCCACAGAGCCTTCTGTTGAGTCTTGTCAGCTTACGCCTACTCTGAATACATTTCTTTCTCTGTTCATCAATCTGGCTATTCCACCAGTATGGGAGTTGCGACCTTCCCTTCCTATTCTTACTTATTTTACTAGCCATTGTAATTTCTTGAAGTGTCTTTATCATTCTATCCTGATCAATTTCATCCTTACTGACATCACCATTTTCTAACTTCCACTTCAGGATTAATTTAAACACCTCCCAGTTGTATTCTTGCTTAGTTTTTTCTATATTTCTATCTCTTCGTCTTATTGTTTCTTTTATTTCAAAATAAATTAGGCTATGGTCACTAAGTGACTCTTCATCCAGCACATCCCAATTTATGATTTTTTCTGCTACTTTCTGGGTTGAGTATGTAATGTCTATGTATGACCCACAGGCTCCTCTCTCAAAGGTTGGTTTATTCCCTCTATTATGCACCACCAAGTCCAAAGTTGCCATCCACTCCAGGAAGTAATCAATTAATAAACCTCTGTGATCAACAACAGGAGATCCCCATTGGGGAGACTTAATATTTAAGTCTCCAATAATAATACTTTCTCCTCCTGATAATTTAATATCTTCCATTATAGCGTCCATGTCTCTCTTGAAGTCAAGCAGAGGGATATTAGGTGAGCTGTAACAGGCATAGATCTTAAAATGTTTAAAAACAATGCATACGTAACCTTCTCCCAACCTCAGGTCTGTTACCTCAACCTTCTTATTAAAAACATAGACTGCAACGTCCTTTCGTTTGTCCTTAATCCAGTCACTGCTCGACACATATTTTAAGTTCGGCTCACATACAAACATTACGTCAATCATCTTTTCCATTGCAACTGCAATAGCCATATCATGACTAAGTTGTGATCTCATCAAATTTACTTGCAATACACGCATATCCATTG